>JBAJHW010000011.1:17229066-19629066 GCA_037013535.1 Intellagama lesueurii
CCCCCCCTTCCACCCCCCCCCCCCCGTCCACCCCATCCCGTCCCACCCACTCCCGTCCTGTCAAAACAGGAAGGAGCAACTTGGGGCTTCCTTTCCGTTGTCTCCAGGTCAGAGCTGGGAAGTTACTTTTTGGGCTGCCATTCCCCCGACACAGCCGAGCATGATGGGAGTGGTAGTCCCAAAGCATAATTCTCTCCCCCCCCCCCCCAAAGATCGCTGTCAGAAAGCACTTCTCCGTCGGTTCTCGCTCCTTGCCCCACGGGCTAGGGCTCATGGGATATGTAGTCCAGAACACCTGGAGGGGCAGAGGTTGCCAACGCCCGATTCGCACCCCTCCACCATCAGTCTGGCCTGGAAAACCTTCCTCCTCCTCCTCCTCCTCCTCCTCGCCCCCGCCACTCCCTGCCCACCTTCCTGTAGGCTTTGAAGACCGTCGCGTAGGTGCCACTGCCCAGCCTCTCGGTCAGGATGAAACCTTCCAGCTGAGGAGGCGCCCAGCCGGCCCCGGCCATGCCCGCCCCCGCCACCCCATGCGCAGAAAGGAAGGCTTGCAGACCGAAGCCGCCCCTCTTTGGGACCCAGAGGGAGAAGGCAGGGGCGGCGACTCCCGGGCGTTTCCGGGTTCGCGCCTCAAAGGGCCTGCAGGAGGCGGGGAAACCGAGCCGAGGGTTTCCTCGCGAGCCCCCTAGCGGCAGTCCCGTGGAAGCGCAGGGAACGTTCGCAATGGTCATTTCCAGTACACTGTACAGTACTTTTTTTACTTCTGTTTTCGTATTACGTTGCGAAGTACAGTATTAAGGTTGCATTTTGCATGCTTTATGATTTCTTAGACTTTGTTCGTTGTCTCTCCAAGTCAAAGTCTTGATTGAAGTGATTAGCATCTGCAGTAAATCTTCTTTTCAAAAGTCCCCATGCTTTTAATATAATTGCCTATGTTAAAAGACCAGGATTCCAGACCATGCAGTGGAACTGAAAATGCCCAGCATCATACAATGGCTATTCTCAAAGCCAGTTTTAAGGGTTTTCCCCCCTCTTTTGCATTGTTACATACTTCACCTCCTTTGTGTACAGGCAGGGAGAAGTAATAACTGTATTGTCATAATGGTGATGATGTACCATTAAGTCAGTTCTAACTTATTGCGACTCTTTTCAGGGTTTTCTAGGTAGAGAATACTCAGAGGCGGTTTACAATTCCCTTTTTCTGGGGTGGGGGGAGCTCCCTGGGACTGTGCAGTTTGCCCAAGGCTACATAGGCTGGCTCTACTTGCAGGAGGCACAGTGGGGAATCGAACTCCCAACCATACCTAAACCACTGAGCTCACCAGGCAGCTCTGCAATAATGTTGTGCCATCAAGACAATTCTGATATATGGCAATACCCTTTCCAGAGTTTTCTAGGTAAAGAATGATCAGAAGTGGTTTACCATTCCCTTCTTCCGAGTCGTGTCACCCCTTGGTCTGGGCCCAAGGTAACACAGGCTGGCTGTTCTCCCAGGAGGCACATGGGGGGAATCGAACTCCCGTACCTAAACCAGTGAGCTCTCCAGACCAGCTCTGCAAGACTTGTGTGCCATCAAGTCAGTTCTGACGTATGGCGACCCTTTCCAGGGTTTTCTCGGTAGAGAGTGTTGGAATATATGTGTGCAACCCAGCATGCATGTACGTTCATATAAGAATGTTTGTGATGCATGATTTGCATATTAAAACTTACATAACCAATCAGATTCTTTTGGGGTGTTAGCCAATGGGTGTTAAGACGGTTAACTGCTAGATGGATAAAAACAAGTGACAGTTGTCAGAGATGCCTGTTAGAAGTCGTTTGCTCTTCTGTCAGGAGTCAGCTTATTCTATTGGTCTGATAACTTGTCTGTTATTATGTCTGATAATAATATTATATGAAACTATTAGAAGTTTGTCAAGCACAAGTCTGTAATCAAACCAAATGCTTCAAGCACTGTTAGTTTATTCTACATATATGTTATAAAAGTTCTTTACCACAACCAAGTGAATATTATTTCAGTTGCCAGCACACACACAAGGGAGAAAACCATTCACAATCTGTTTTTTTTTTTAAAATACTATGCTTGAACCACTGTGTGTAAACTCTCAGCACATTCAACAGATTATTGTGGCCCAGAGAGATAAAACATTACAGAGAAATAAAAAGTCCATAGAAACAAATAAAGCCTTAAAAAAAAACTTAAAATTCCAGAACAAATCTAAGGTAAAACGAAACAGCCTCAGTTAGGAAGGCTAAACCGAAGCTTGCCTGAGGTAAAATTTTCTGAGGCAGGTCAGGCAAACCAGAGTTGCTAAAGTGAAGCAGTTACTAAGCAGAACATTAACCAAAGCAGCTCAGTCGAAGTATTTTTTTTTTAAACCAAAGTACGTGTGACCAGTTTATATAAGTTTAAATTTACTTCAGAAAAACAAATTCTGTACTAAACTTCCAGAACTGAATAAAATGTTTTATAAGCAGTAGGTTGACAGACTGAAGATTGACTTACAGGCTTTAGAAATTGGTATAGAAAGGCAAAAAGCCTGATAATGAAGAGTTAAGAAAGAAATTCTTATGCTTCATAATTTAAAAGCAGTTTATGGTGTTTTTAGTCACACATCTATAATTAATCTTATCAGACAATTAGGCAAGTTATATTTAAATGATAAGACTTGCGAACAACACATATTTAAGCATTATGGACAGTTTACAAATACGTAGCAGGTTCTAAAAGATAAATTAAAGGATTTTTCTGTCATCTCTTGGAAACTGTTTGGAGGCATTTGTGTCTTTAGCCATTGCTCAAAAGTAACATTTCCAAGAAACTGCGAGGAACTTAAAAGAACAATGTAAATCAAGAAAATTCAGAGAAAAAATAATCTCACACACAATACAATAGTTATAAGAAAGACAAACACACAACAAAATAAGCCTCAAAGATGTTTCAGTTGTGGAAAAATTGATCATTTTATTAAAGACCAGTGTTTGCAAATCAAGTTTAAACAAAAATAAATATTTTAATTCTAAATAAGCAAGAAGACAAGATATAAATGAAGACATAAACAAAGAATTTAACAGACAAAAACAACATAAAAATTGGTTTGGGTGTTATCTTTGCACTGTCTGATGGACAGAGGCTGTTCTATTCATTCAACAAACAATAGAAAATATTTTAAAGATCTTGAAGAAGCTGAGTTTGTATGAGAAGAGCTAAGGGTCAGCACATAAAAGTGAAAGGCAAAGGTTCAGCCATTTTAAACTGCAAAACAAAGACAAATGACATGAATATATAGTGAATGACGTACAATATATCCCTCAATTTGACTGTAATTTATTGAGTATTTCTGCTCTAGATAAAAAAGAATTTGAAGTGATTTTTGAAAATGAAAAATGTTGAGTTAAATGTAACACTAAAACACATTAATTGGACATGACCTAAACACTAACTAAAGGATATACTGTAGAATAATGAATCTGAAGGCAGGAGAAATCAGTATTAGACATGTAAAATATTTTGATTAATTTAAGAAAATTGATAAAAAAGGAACTGTACTAGATAATTCTGAAGAAAAAGATCAATACTAGTAAGCCCCATTGAACATGGCAGGGCAAGGAATGGAGGTGTGGTCCTCCAGACATGACTCAGCCTGCAATTCCCATCATTACTGACTTTTATGGCCTTTGCATGCACACACGTACAACCCTACCTCTGCACTTCAAGTCCACTTCCACAGCCTGTTCCCATGATTCTTCAGAAGCCAGAATAGAAATTCTCCCTATCCTACACATTTGTCTTCTCCCAGCTCAGAATAATTGTCCCCCCCCCCCCCCCCACTGTAATGCTATGGAGCTAAGGCTTGCAGGGTTGAAGCAGTGTAATTGTTTTGCTGAGCAGGAATCACAATGCCATCTGCAACCTCCCTTAGGCTCCCCTTTTCATTTGGAGTTCAGTTGCAATAATGCTATGGAGCTAACACTTGCAGGGTTGAAGCAGTGTACAGTATCTAAAATATATATATGCAGGGAGGCCTGCATTTAGTTATGAAGGGGAACCACTGCTCCTAGAGACTTATGAGAGTGACAGTTCTCCTTCACAAAAAAACAAAAAAGAAGAAAAAAACAAAAAACAAAAAAATAAACACAATTTATGAAAGGAAGGGTGAAAAGGCACAGAAACAGTCTTAAGGAGAAGCGTGTAGGCTTCATAATATTTACCCCTGCTGTAAGATAAGACTGACAGATCTAAAGCCAATCACAGGGACAATATGCCTATAATATCTCAAATGTTACCTCTAATGTCCCCCTCATCCAAAAAGCTTTCCTCTCCTGTTCCACCTGTTTCTAAACACCACTTTATCTTACACTTCACCAAGTGTGTAGCTATTTCTGTAGTTGACATTACAGACACTTTCATGATTCTATAGCTCAATAAGTGAATGGGTCAATTAGCAGAACCCTGCAAATGGGCGCTACCAGGTGTGCCTATGATACCTTAATTTCAGAGTACAGTACCTGAATAAGTTTTCAGACATTAATTTAGGGAGTAAACATATGCCTAGATTTTCCCTGGATTGTTTTATTCTCTATGGCTTTAGCTCTAGATTTAATCTCAATGGTGGATGTGGCACAGGAAACTGCCTTCAGAAAACAAAGAAATCTTCACCTAAGCTCTCTTACCAGTTTGTACTGAGAGGCTTTGCATCTTGTCTTATAATTCCAAGAACTTTCAAAGAAGCTCACTTTGAACTTTGACAAATACAGACTGAGGCATTGATAAGACACACAAGGAACAAAGGGACCTGTAAAAGCGAGCTCCAGATCGACTTCAAACTGCACCCACCCACCAATTACCCCTCCAACAGGATGTGGCACTTGCCTGAAAGCCTTGTAAATTGGCCGATACCAACACAAGAATGCACAGGGAGTGAACAAGACAAACCACAAGATGGACAGGCCGAAGTCTACTCCTCTATCAGGTTTAACTGTAAACCAGGCCAGGCAGGCAAGCAGGTTTAATAGCAGGAACACCTTTGGCTCACGAAGAGCCCAGGGAGCTGGCTCAAGGTTCACTCAGCCTTCCATCCGTCCAAGTTCAGTAATAAATTGAGTACCCAGCTGGTGGGGGGGAGGCAATGTGTGCCCTGCATGATTATATTGTAAACTGCCCAGAGAGTGCTTTAAGCGCTATGGGCAGTCTATAAGCAGAACACTTTGATTTATTTTTCAAGAAAAGATGGCATCCTCCATGGGTACATGGAAGCAGCCGTCTCTGTTTCTGTACAAGTTCTGTCGCTTCCCAGGCCCTATTCCTCATTTTGTGCAAATAACCATCAGTCATACTTCTAACTTTGGAAATGTTCACAGCCTGAACAAAAGATACCATTTTTTCCAAACTGAAAGACTGAATGAATGCCTCTGAACAAGTCAGTTGGTGCTTTAGAAAGTCCTGAAAATGCTCAAACAAGGTTTAGTTTTTGTTAAATATCTTTAAGTACTTCTTCCAAAAACAGTGGTTAATGATGCCTTTTTACCCTGCCTGGGAATTATTTCCAAATTCCTCCCTCCCCTCCATGTCTACTTTTGGCAGAATATTTCCAAATTCATCATTTTAAAAAAGAGAAAAGAAAGAGAAGCATCTTTTGTTGGCAATGCCCCCTCAATAATTGTAATCGGAGGTGGGGGAGGAGCCCAACCCACTCTGAAAGCCAGCCAGCAGAGGATTAATAAGGGACAGACACAGATGTGATTTCACAGGTACTCTCTCCCTAGCATCTGGAGAGACATGGTTCAGGCAGACTTTCTCGTGCCTGAGAAATCAGGATTTAAAACAAACAAACAAACAAGGAATTCTAGACAACCAATCAAATTTGCAAACTCTGGGAGACACGAGAAACTCCAGGAATGAGACCAACACAAGAGGATTTTCCGCTTCTCTTTTATCGGCTTTCGGCCCCATCAGCTTTCGGGAAGGAGAGCCAACCCCCCTCCCCCCTCCCCATTTTATTCAGTCCCCAATCCATGGAGACTCACAGTTTGGCCCAGTTCAGGAGGGCCACCTCAACTCTTCAAACCACTCAACTCTTCAAACCACAACTGGCAGTGGGTCGTCCTGGGGGTTTAATACCCAGGAGGCACTCAGACCCAGCTGCCATTCTCTGGTCTACACCCTCTGGGCTGGGGTCATCAATGGTGGTCAGGCCACCTAGTGAGCGGATCTGTTCCTCGTGCAGTGCCTGTGCTATCCTGACCTTTAATTTAGTCTCTCCGTTCTGTTGTATGGATCCTCTGTTGGGGCCTGAGTTAGCAAGCTGGCCCCAGGAGGGAGGCGCCCCTTTATCTCTTGTGTGGATGCTTCATATTCTAAGCTGGCCCTGGACTCCTCCTCCAGGAAGTTGGTCTTCAGGCTTGCAGGGGATCTCTGGGGCTCCATCTTCCTCCTGTGGCATCTGCGGCAGCGCCGACAGCCACCCTCTCTGCTCTTCCTGTGCAAGCCCTTTCCCGTGGCCTGGGGTCCCCGTGTCCTCTTGCTCGAGGACAAGATCTCTTTGCTGTCCACCTGCGGAGCTCTTTTTTAGTCCTAGGGCGGTACCACTGTGATATCTTGGTCACTTTCTCTTCTTGGGGTTGAATCTCTGCCAACTTTAAACCCTAGGTACTCTACCTTAGGGAGGGCTATTTTACACTTTCCCGGGTTGGCCGTCAGGCCAGCTTTCCTTAGCTCCACCAACACTCTGCGCAGATGTTCTAGGTGTTCTTCCCAAGAACTACTGTATACTATTATGTCATCTATATAGGCCGCGGCACAGTCTTGCACAGGTCTTAACACCTTATCCATGAGACGTTGGAAGGTCGCCGCTATGCCATGCAGCCCAAATGGCATTTTTACAAATTGATGCAAGCCTTTCGGGGTACAGAATGCTGTTTTCTCCCTATCTTGGTGTCTCAATGGGATCTGCCAGTAACCCTTGGTCAAATCTATAGATGATAAGTATCTAGCACCCCCTAGCTTATCTAATAGATCTCCAACCTTTGGCATCGGGTATGCATCAAATTTAGATACAGCATTTACCTTCCTAAAATCAATACAGAAGTGGACCGACCCATCAGGCTTGGGCACCATCACTGGATAGCTTCACCATGGTCCCTTGACTGGTTCTATCACCCCCAGGTGGATCATGTCCTCGCCCTCTTGTTCTATGACCCCCGCTAATTGTCTAGGCCATGACCTACCCGTCGACCGGACTATTATGCCTGGTTTAGTCTCTATGGCGTGTTCAATTAGGTGGGTACATCCTGGAGTCTTAGAAAAAACATCTGGGAATTCGTTTGCTAGTTGCAACACCTGTCTTCTCTGATCTGGCTCTACCTGCTCATCAATCACCAAGGTGGGGTTTTGTTTTGCTTCCTCAGCCTCTGCACCTAGCTCTTCTTCTCCTGTTGTTCCATATAAACACTCCCTATCTATCCATCTTTTTAATAAGTTCACATGTAATACTTGTTTCTTCTTTTTCCTATCTGGGGTTTCTATTTCATAGTCCACGTCACTAACTTTCTGCAGAACTTCATAGGGGCCATGCCACTTGGCAAACAGTTTGGATGACTCTGAGGGAAGCAATACTAACACTTTTTGCCCAGGTTCAAATTCCCTCGGTCTTACTTTTCTATCATAACGTGCCTTCTGTCCTCTTTGGGCTTGGCCTAAGTTTTCTTTAGCTAACTCCCAGGCCATGTGTAAGTTATTCCTCATTTCCACTATTTGTTGTAGAGCACTTTGGGAGTGATCCTCCCCCTCTTCCCATTTTTCCCTTATCAGGTCTAGTCCCCCCCAGGACTTCTCCCGTATAGCAATTCAAAAGGGGAAAACCCGGTGGAGGCTTGAGGAGCTTCCCTTACTGCAAACATCAAGGGTGCCAAGAAGATGTTCCACAACTTGGGTTTTTCTGCCACCAGCTTCTTCAGCATCCCTTTTAGGGTACGATTAAATCGTTCCACCAGTCCGTTCATTTGGGGATGGTAAATAGAGGTCTTCATCGGTCTCACTCCCAACATCTCCCACATTTGTTTAAAGGTTAAACTCATAAAATTAGACCCCTGGTCTGTTAGTACTTCATGAGGAAATCCCACCCGAGCAAAAACACTCAGCAGTTCTTTAGCCAGTACTTTTGCAGAGGTAGTCTGTAACGGGATGGCCTCTGGGTATCACGTGGCATAGTCAATAATAACCAGGATGTATTGATGTCCGCCAGCAGATTTGGCCAGCGGTCCGACTATGTCCATAGCAATGCGGTAAAAGGGTCTATCAACTAATGGCATCGGCATTAATTCTCCCCCAGGTCCCGGCTTTGGTTGCGTTAGCTGACATTCAGGGCAGGAATGGCAGAACTCCTCTACGTCTTTGGCCAGAAGAACCTTTGTCGTATTCTGTTCAAAGTCTTTTGTGCAGCTAAATGTCCCGCTAGTGGTACATCGTGTGCCAGGTGCATCACCCAACCTCGTAGTTTATTGGGGACGACCAACTGAGTTTCTTCTCCACGTTCCATTTTGGATACCCGGTACAATAACCCTTGTCTGATCTCAAAGTTCTTTTCTCCTTCTTTAGTGGTTCCTTCTGGAACTGCCTGCAGCCGCTCGTCTTCGAGCCCTATATCATCCTGTTGCCAGTTCCTTAATTGATCCCTGGACAGGTGTACAAATTCGGCCTCGGCCGTGAAATCCTCTATTTCTCCACTACAGGCTTCTGCTATTGTGTAGGTTAGTTGTTCTACTCCCGGCCAGTCTCTGCCTAGTAGCATATCCCTTCCTAGGCCTGGCACTATGCCTACTTCCATCTCTCTTTTTTGGTCTCCTATCTCTACTTGGGCCCGTGCAGTCTCGTATACCTTTGCATCTCTATGCACGCATTTAATGAGCATGGGTTCGGGTAGCCTGTCCCCTTGTAGTGTTCTCACTAGGGTTTTACTGCACCCGGTATCTATTAGGGCCCTTTTCCATTGTCCATTTACTTTAGCTTTTACCACCCACCCTGGGTGGTCTTCATCACCCACCTTGGCTGTTAGGGCATAGATGTCCGTCCACACGCATTCCTCCACTGGGCAGAATTTCTTTATGTGCCCGTATTGCCCGCACCCTTAGCATGAGTTCATCTTTTCTCTGTTCACATTCCACGTCGCCGTTTGCTTGGTGGGTGCCGGGTCTGACGTTATCAATGGCTGGGGTACTCTCATTCCCGTCGGGTTTACGAAATCTACCCAGTCTGGTCCGGTTTTCTTATAGCTTTGTGCTGCAGGACCTTGAGTCATCGTCTGCATCGTTGTCTCCGCCATTTTCTCCTTGCTTCTCGGTCTTTCTATCTGTGACGCAGGCTTGTTATACCACGTTTCGTCTGCTTCCAGATAGTCCTTTAGTAGTGTTACAGGAAAGTTTTAGGGGTCGGATCATACATCCGCACTATTAGGGAGCAGGCTGGGTAGGTGGGGCTCGTCAGCCTTGGAAGGCAGCCCATCTAGGAGAAGGAAAATTCTGATTTCAAACCTCCACTGCCTTGTGGCTATATCCACTGATGGAAAAGGCTTCAGGAGTTAACCTTGAGGCAAAATCCGGAGCCGGAGTCCTGGAGGCAGTTCGTGTCGTTCTGGCAACTCCTGCGACGTCGCTGGAACCAGTTGTATTGGCTCTTGCCTTTCCATTGGACTATTTCAGCGATGTGGAGAGGGGGGATTTGCTGTTTGGGTAACAGCCTATCCTCCATATTATCTTACCCAGGCTTCGTGCTCTGGAGAGGACACTCCAGGTTCGCCTACAGCGTCGAAACAACACGGGAAGTAGCAGTTCAGTGTGGAAGGGATTGTCACTCGAATTGGCCTTCTCAGCCACACTAGACGCTGTTCCAAGTCCTCCATACAGAGCACGTTACCATAGTCTCTCGAGACTGAAGGATGCCTAACTAACTAGTCTGTTGTACAGGGTGGTTCTTCTCAAATGGCGGATGGGTGGCTGCCAGCCCAGATATGCTGCCTCGATCTGCAAATACACATTGCAGTCAGTGATACAATCATTCCAGTTAGTAAATTAGGAAGAGAAAATAAGTCAGGAAACTTAGGGTTCTTTAAAGGGCAAGATTTTTGTTTGTTTGTTTGTTTATACTAATACACTCTTCAGAAGTGGAACCTTTTCAAATCTCTTTATTTCCTCTTGTATGGTATCTGTATTGTTCCAAATGAAAGAACCCAGAATCTTTGCAGTTAGCTATAGATCAGCATAACAAGCACAGAATGATTGAGTGCCTCAGATTTTTTCAGGATCTGCCAGGCCATAAGGCGTCTTTAAAAACGAGAAAGGATAAACCTAGGGTTGCCAGATACATGGATACCAACAGGAGGACATAGAAAGACAAAAAAGAGGACAGAGCAGGACATATTGAATGTTTCATTTGAATCGTTCCAGATTAAACCTGCAATCAATACAATTTTATTACAATAGCTGCCAATAAATGTCTCTTAGTGAGCCGACCAAGAAACAGTCATGTTAAAAAATAAAAATAAATTCAATGGAGGCTTTTTTTCAAAATACCAAAAAACATTATTTAAACAGCCAATTGTACCCGAACCCACCCTGGCCCGGCTGCGGGATCCCCCGGCTGCCCGCACTCTGCACAGGCTCAGCGGCACCCTTGCTAATCTGGACTCCCAAACAAGGCTCCGGCGCAGGCAGGGGGAAAGTGGTGCCGGGCAAAGCCGAATGAGGTAGCCTCCCCTCCCTTGAGGGTCATAAGTTTGAGGCTGGGGAGTGTGGGAGTTAGAGTCCCCGAAAGGGACTTTGAACACACACACAGTCCGGGTGCTTGCCTTCCCATCGATGCGCTCGGGCGCTGCTTGCTCCTGCCTGGCAAGGCGGGTGGCGCTCCATGTGGGCTGGGCGGGCATGGCAGATTGCCGAGCAGCCGCCGCCGTGGCGGGAGGGGGCAAGGGCCGCGCTCTGGCGCCGGTGGCAGGTAACGGGGGGTGGGCTGGCTGGTGGGGGTGGGGAAAGACAGGGGAGGGGGTCCTTCCACCTCTCCCCCTCCCATCCAAAATTATAACATAAAATATACAAAAGCTTGACATTTTAAAGGTTTTTATCTTTGTCTGCTGGACGGAGGACATTAGGCTAAAAAGGAGGACATGTCCTTCTTTTGCCTGACGTCTGACAACCCTAGATAAACCTCACGTGCATGGCCGGGAATAAATGCTCTGCCTGGAATTGATCTGATCATTTCTTTTTTATATTTGGGGGGGGGAGATGTGTGGGGCGGGGAAACCCACAAGAACAGCCCTAGGAGATCATATGTGGGACATCCCGTCATGGTGGTTAGACTTGTCAGGCTGGCCTCTTCTGCACCGTTTGGGGAGCTCCGCATAGGGAGCGCCCCACTGCCAATCCAAAGCCTTCTCAACAGAACAAGGGGGGATCTGGCAGGCGGATCCCAGAACTGTCTTGCACGTACACCAGGAATGCCCAGAGAAGGCAGGCTCTGTTCAATGGGCCGTTCCATGTCACTTTTTGAAGATGGCTCTGCTGTCAGAGAATTAGCAAAATACGATTCAAGTATTTGACGTCTGTCTCTTGAGCTTCAGTCTCTCTCTTGGTATCTTAGGAAGTGAGGGCCCCCCACACTGACTCCCTGGGGGCTGTGTTTGTGGCACAGCTGCTGTGGGAGAGCAAGGAGGCTCCCAGGGGTGGATCTCCCAGGCTGACCGAAGGCCTCTTTAAAAATGAGAAAGGATAAATCTCACGTGCATGGCTTTCTTTTGTCTTTCACTGAACAAATTGTGGCCTTATATCGTATGGCTGGCAGGAAGAACAGATCGAATAGCATGGGCGTATTGGTACATTACCAGGAAGAAACGCTCTGCCTGGAATTGATCTGAGCGACAAGAGTGTCTTTCAGGCTGAGAGAGGAAAGGGTGAGAAAGTAACTGTGCAAAAGGAACTTACCGTAACAAGGTTCGCGCTGTTCTTGAAAAAGAGAGATGGTTCCGGAGGACCAAAATCCATCAGAATGTGTGCTTTCCTGAAAGCATCTGACAAAAAAGAGTACAGGGCTTCAACAAGCACCATCTTCACAGAGGATAACTTCCAATTGACCATGGACCATTGACCATGAGGGGTGAGGCTTATGGGATCTGTAGTCCAAAATATCCAGGGACTACGAAGTTGCCTAGCATGCAGCTGGCAGGATATCACTGCTGGTCAGTATAGAAGAGCTATGAGAAACCTGTGGTGCTGCAGATAGTGATGGACAGGATATCCCATGATCCCTCACCATCGACTGTACTGCCTAGGACTGATGGGGATTGCAGTCCAGTTACATCAGCCCTGCTATAAAGATTACAGTGCAACCTGAGCACTGGCTATGCTGGCTAAAGTATATGGGCCTTGTAGGCCAAAACTTTGTAATCTACTAGATCACTTAGGAAGTGATGCCCTAGAGTATCCTAGAGTATCCTGGTTGAAGATGTGCCTTTAGCGGTGGAGACGGCTACCTATGATGTCACAACGGGCCTAGAGTCCATTCTAAGCTTTAGATTGAATTTTAAAGGAATTACCCAAGGTCCTGTACCTGATGCTGGAGGACGGTTCAGCACCTTGCATGACTTTGATAACATCTGGACTACAACCTGCAGCTCATTCACCATCCCACTGGCACTGGAGTTATCAGCTGACATTGATCTTTAGAAATTCCAGCCTGAGCCCTGATGAACTTTGCCCCAGTATTCTTGACCTATTTATGACAATCTCTCCTATTGCAGCTTGATTAAAAACCCAACCTGTCTAACATTCTTCTGAATCAATGGGAAACCTTGCTTTGGAACCTAAGCACAGTGGCTTCCAGCAAACACTTCAGGAGATCAGTGAATTGGATTCCTTTCTGCTCTCGTCTTTAGGGTTGTCCTGTTGCATTGACCACTCTATAAAAGCCTCAGGAGAGCCCTCTTTCAGTCACTTTCATCGTTGTAGTTTCGGAAGAGGTAGCCGTGTTAGTCTGTGCAAGCCTTTTTTGCTGCAAGTTTTGTTTTGTTGCTTTGGATTTTGCCTGATGCTTTTTCAGTCAGGGGCCCTCCAAATATATTGGATCATAAGATCCCTCATCCCCCTCCGGGAGCAAGTATAATGGGCCAATCACTCTCCAAGTCCCAAGCTGATCTATCTCATAGGGTTCGTGGGAATATAAAATGGGGACGAGGAGGTACCTGTGCGCCACCATCAGGTTGCTAGCGGAAAACTCAGGTCCAAATGTAACTTTAAAGAAAAAACACTCTTTGGGTTATCTATTACACTTTTTTTTTTTTTGCAAATTATTGCAGGGCTTTTAGGCCAGCCACATCAAAACTTGCAATGTCACACATTGCGGGAGGCCTGGGTATGATCTCGGCAACAGAAGCCCTTCTGGCTACTGTGGTTTTTGGCCTGATCTTCCTGATCCCCAGATCCTACTGGGATCAAAACCTGTGGAGCCTGATGAGGATCCCAGGACCAGCAGGCTGTCCCTTCATTGGCAACATAATGGAGGTGAGCAAGACTCCCCACCTGAGTTTGACCCGGATGAGCCGTAAGCAACGTACCCTCTAATTTTCAGCCCTGCTGGGTGGGGCTCTACCTCTCACACATGTGACTTCAGCCCTGCTCACCTGCGCACCTCCGGGCTCCCCCCACACTGGGTTCCGTCACGACTGGAACGAAACACAATCACTGCGAGTAGGAGGAAAGAGAGGCAGAGGGAAGGCAGAGTTATGTGCATGCGTGCGCCCAGCTTAGAGGGAACCTTGGCCATAAGTATGGCAACATGATGAAGATACACATTGGTACGACCCCTGTGTTGGGCTGGAAACCATCTGGCGGGCTTTGGTGAGGCAAGGAGGAGACTTCATGGAAGAGCCAGATTTATACAGCTTCTGATTCCTATGTAATGGCCAAAAGATAAGTTTCCAAAAATATAGGCCTCCCAAGAGGCCAAATACTTGATTAAGAAGTTGCAAGAGGTGATGCTTAAGAAGAGACTTGAGCCATATCATTACATTGTGGTCTCTGTGGCTAACGTTGTATGTGCCATGTGCTTTGGCAAACGCTACTGCCATGATGACCAGGAACTCCTTCACGTTGCCAATAAGATTGTAAGATTTGCGCAAGTAGTAACCTCTGGAAACATGGCTGCTTTCATCCCCCTTCTGCAGTATCTTCCAAGCAACAATGTGAAATTTGTAAAAGAATTCAGTGATCATTTCAATGTGTTCCTACAAAACATTGTCAAAGAGCATTAGGAGAGTTTCACTAAGGTAAGGAACAGGTTTTCGAATGTAGGATACAGCAAGCTTTGAATTGGAAGAAGCATTGTGTTATAGGGGAATTCGGGTTAAAATCCCAGCTATGAAGCTCCCTGGGTAACTTTCAGTCATTAACATTTGTTCATCCTGAGCTACCTCACCAATTTGTGGTGATGCTAAGGAGAGGAAGGGACAATCACGTACATCATTTTGAACTCACTGGAGAAAAAGTGGATAAAAGTTAGGGTTTTGTATTGGTCTGGTGTGAATCAGTTTTAAAGATTGGCCCAAAACAAGCCACCAACTAAAAAAAACCCAACAAACTGGGCTGGTTTGAGGTTTGTTTCCCAAGCCAGTTGGAGGATCCCATTTCATCAAAGCAAAACAAAATGCTGAACTTTTTCCCTTTGGTGTTTTGTTTGCTTCAGCAAAAGGGGAGGCCTGCTCGCCCCCTTCCCACGGCCCCCGTCGCCTCCGCCTGCCTGCTCCGGCCACCTCTCCCACCGCCACCGGGGCCATCCTCGGAGGTAGCAGGCCTGGGTTCCCTGCCAGGAGCCAGGGGCTGCCTCTGCCCATGTGCCCACCTTTCAGCTGGGTAGTGGATGCCTGCTCAGAAGCAGCCGCTGGCTCTGGGAAGCCAGGCCAGGGCTTCTGAGCATGTGCCCAGCTGATAGGCAAGCTCAGGTGCAGGGGGCAGTAGCCCGGCTCCCTGGCCAGGTGCTGGCCACTGCCTCTGAAATTTACCCACAGCAGTGGCAGAAGAGATGGAGGCAGAAGGGGCAGAAGCAGGTGGCTCCCCCGCCTGTAAGGCACGAACCAGAAAAAGAAATAGCAAACCGTTTCATGTCTCCCGGGGGTTTGTGGTGGTTCATGGTTCGTGGTTAGCCACGAACCCCCAGAACCATAACGAACCACCCCTTTTCTGATTTGAGCCCATCCCTGATCAGTTTGTATGAAGCCCAGCCTGTAGCAGAATGCCCCGATAGGACCTTGCAGCAAAGGAAAGATCCTTGGATTTGCCTCCAAAGCACAGGCTGAATAAGAGCAAGCCTTTTCTGCCTGCCTGAAAAGAATCTCTGGTCCTGTCTGTCTGAAATATGATGGAATTGCTCCCTCTTTGGGATCTATCATATTTTCAAGTTTCAAGTCCATCTCTCAAAAACTAAAAGCAGGATAGGAATTTGGGCTTCGCAGTGGAACTTCATGGGTGGCTTGTAAATTGATTCGGTGTGGAATTGAATGAGATGGGACACAGATTACTCCAGAGTGAACTGAGATGTATTGTAAACAAGCAAGTAAAGGCCATGGGCCTCGAGCAAGGGCCTCAGCGGGACCTGGGCTTCAGACCCTGAAGAAACACTGGCCGTCAACAACAGACAATGCTGGGCTAGCTGGACGAATATCCTCAGCTGGCTTAAAATAGTTGCCTCCATCTTTGTAAGAGCCAGCATGATGAAGGTTAGCAGAGCAAGGAGTACCAAGTGGCGGATAAATGATCTTGTGAATTCAGTCTCCAAAGACGGGAACATTTAGCAGAGCGCATTTTCCTCTCTGGAAAGAAATGACATTGCTTGTTTTCCTGAGAAAGCAAGAAAGCTAGTGTTAATTAGAGAAACATATGGAGATAGCAGTGCTCTTGTTCGACCAGACACGAAAGCAGGAATGCAACAGAGTCAGCTAAATAAGAGCTGTTCAGCTAATGTGAACGCGATCTAGATTCCAAGACATCACAGATTCCCTAACTGTCCAAGAATCTGTGATGTCTTGGAATCTGGATCCCGTTCACATTAGCTGAACAGCTCTTATTTAGCTGACTGTCCAAAGGGAGGGGAGGAAGTTGGACCCCCATGCTAAGCTTCAGCTCTCATTGGAAGACATAGTGAATAACATTTTGGGGGCTGGTAAGGCTGTCCTGCAAGGGCGCCAACAGAAATAAAAGAGGAGGGATTCAAATGGGAAAGAGTGTATACATAAGATGCTAACAAATTGGAACAAGTTCAGAGGAGGGCAACAAGGATGATCAGGGGGCTGGAAACCAAGCCTTATGAGGAAAGGCTGAAAGAATTGGGCCTGTTTAGCCTTGAGAAAAGAAGGCCGAGGGGTGATATGAAAGCACTTTTCAAATATTTGAAAGGCTGTCATACAGAGGAGGGGCAGGATCTGTTCTCGATCATCCCAGAATGCAGGACACGCAACAATGGGCTCAAACTAAAGAAATACAGATATCGGTTGAATATCAGGAAAAACATCCTAACAGAGCAGTACGACAATGGAACCAATGACCTTGAGATGTGGTGGTGAGTGCTCCAACAGCGGAGGCATTCAAGAAAAACATAGATAATCACCTGGCAGATATGCTTTGACTATATTCCTGCCTTGAGCAGGGGGTTGGACTTGATGGCCTTGTAGGCCCCTTCCAACTTCACTTTTCTATGATTCTAAGAGCTCAACTGGATCAGACCTAAAGGATGAACAAGAACTGGTTTCTGTTCAGGTTTTTAGACTAAAGCTCCGAACATGCTCTGTCATATGTGATGCTGTGTGAGGTTGCTAGGAGTTGTAATCTGAGACACCTGGAAGGGACCAAAGGGCTGGTGGCTTTCTGCTCTGAACCTTTGGTTGCTTGTTGGAAGTCTCCCCAGAAGGACATGAGAACGATATGTTCTTTCTTGTTCCTGTTCCCGGTAAGTTGTATTCAGTGGTTGGCTTCTACTAAACATAGAGGATCAATTTATTCAATTGAGGTTGAGACTTGCTAATCAATTTATATCTCATGAATTTCAATCACCCTCTGTTGAAGCTGATAAATCTTAAAATTTGTATCATTACATAGGACGTTTGGTCTCTAAGACCGTTTTTAAACCGCTAAACAAATGGTTTTTTTGAGAATGTTTGGCTCTGCTTTTCATGAACTTCAAGTTTATTTTTAAATGTTTTTCATCTGTTTGCAATCATTTTAGCGATCCAAATCATTTTGGGAGCCCTGGTGGACCTAAAGGCAGTAAACAAATGGTACAAACAAGCAGGCAGACAGACAGACAAACAAACAAAAATGAAAGTCAGTGACCATCGCAGGTCACATTCCAGAGCTTCCAACAGTGACTTTTTGAGACGACAACTCCCAAAGCTCCTCTTGTTCTGTCTGAGGAATCTAAGAGTTGTAGTCTAAAAATCACTTTTTAAGATTCAGAATGGCCATTTGAATAGGTATTAAGCACAAGAGGTAGAATTGTTTATATATACATATAAACAATCCTACCTATAAATGATATATAATTTCTTTGCTTGCTTGCCTGCTTAGCTGTTCTCCTTCCCTTCCAGGAAACCATGGTATCTAACAGCCTCCCTATAACCCTTTAAAACCAGAATGTTTTAAGACACGTCGCATGACTGCACAAAGATTTTCATTTCCATTTTGCATCTTTGGGTCTGTGCAGGTTTCGACACAGGACTCCAGCTATGTGTCTCACATATCTCGTAGCTTATCCAGAAATCCAGAAGAAGATCCAGGAAGAGACAGGTAAAGCTAAGTTCATAGAAGGGCCAGCCCTACCATTCGGCAGACTGAGCTTGATGCCTCCATGGCAAATGTTTGGAGGCGGTACCAAGGTTTTGGAGGACCTGTGCACTGAGCAGCCTGCCCTTAACTCCCTACACAGGCTGGTTCCCTTGGGAGCAGCAGAAGATCCTGTCCCATCATCTCTATTGAAGTAGAGGTCAGGAACGTTGCCTTTGTTGTTGTTGTTGTTTAGTCATTAAGTCGTGTCCGACTCTTCGTGACCCCATGGACCAGAGCACGCCAGGCCCTCCTGTCTTCCACTGCCTCCCGGAGTTTGGTCAAATTCATGTTGGTAGCTTCGGTGACACTGTCCAACCATCTCGTCCTCTGTCGTCCCCCTTCTCCTCTTGCCTTCACACTTTCCCAACATCAGGGTCTTTTCCAGGGAGTCTTCTCTTTTCATCAGATGGCCAAAGTATTGGAGCCTCAGCTTTACTATCTGTCCTTCCAGTGAGCACTCCGGGTTGATTTCCTTCAGAATGGATAGGTTTGTTCTCCTTGCAGTCCAGGGGACTCTCAAGAGTCTCCTCCAGCACCACAATTCAAAAGCATCAATTCTTCGGCGGTCAGCCTTCTTTATGGTCCAGCTCTCACTTCCATACATCACTACTGGAAAAACCATAGTTTTGATGATGCGGACCTTTGTCGGCAAGGTGATGTCTCTGCTTTTTAAGATGCTGTCTAGGTTTGTCATCGCTTTCCTCCCAAGAAGCAGGCGTCTTTTAATTTCGTGGCTGCTGTCACCATCTGTAGTGATCATGGAGCCCAAGAAGGTAAAATCTGTCACTGCCTCCATGTCTTCCCCTATTTGCTAGGAGGTGATGGGACCAGTGGCCATGATCTTAGTTTTTTTGATGTTGAGCTTCAGACCGTTTTTTGCACTCTCCTCTTTCACCCTCATTAAGAGGTTCTTTAAGTCCTCCTCGCTTTCTGCCATCAGAGTGGTATCATCTGCATATCTGAGGTTGTTGATATTTCTTCCGGCAATCTTAATTCCGGCTTGGGATTCATCCAGTCCTGCCTTTCGCATGATGTATTCTGCATATAAGTTAAATAAGCAGGGGGACAATATACAGCCTTGTCGTACTCCTTTCCCAATTTTGAACCAATCAGTTGTTCCATATCCAGTTCTAACTGTTGCTTCCTGTCCCACATATAGATTTCTCAGGAGATAGATAAGGTGGTCAGGGACTCCCATTTCTTTAAGAACTTGCCATAGTTTGCTGTGGTCCACACAGTCAAAGGCTTTTGCGTAGTCAATGAAGCAGAAGTAGATGTTTTTCTGGAACTCTCTGGCTTTCTCCATAATCCAGTGCATGTTGGCAATTTGGTCTCTAGTTCCTCTGCCCCTCCGAAATCCAGCTTGTACTTCTGGGAGTTCTCGGTCCACATACTGCTGAAGCCTACCTTGCAGGATTTTGAGCATAACCTTGCTAGCGTGTGAAATGAGTGCAATTGTACGGTAGTTGGAGCATTCTTTGGCACTGCCCTTCTTTGGGATTGGGATGTAGACTGATCTTTTCCAATCCTCTGGCCACTGCTGAGTTTTCCAAACTTGCTGGCATATTGAGTGTAGCACCTTAACAGCGTCATCTTTTAAGATTTTAAATAGTTCAGCTGGAATGCCATCACCTCCACTGGCCTTGTTGTTTGCCATGCTTTCTAAGGCCCACTTGACTTCACTCTCCAAGATGTCTGGCTCAAGCTCAGCAACCGCACTATCTGGGTTGTCCGGGATGTCCAGATCTTTCTGGTATAATTCTTCTGTGTATTCTTGCCACCTCTTCTTGATGTCTTCTGCTTCTGTGAGGTCCCTACCATTTTTGTCCTTTATCATGTCCATCTTTGCACAAATTTTTCCTTTAATATCTCCAATTTTTTTGAACAGATCTCTGGTTTTTCCCTTTCTATTATTTTCCTCTATTTCTTTGCACTGTTCATTTAAGAAGGCCCTCTTGTCTCTCCTTGATATTCTTTGGAAGTCTGCATATCTCCCTTGCATTTTGTTTCCCTTCTCTGCTATTTGTAAGGCCTCGTTGGACAGCCACTTAGCTTTCTTGTATTTCCTTTTCTTTGGGATGGTTTTTGTTGCTGCCTCCTCTACAATGTTACGAGCCTCCATCCATAGTTCTTCCGGCACTCTGTCCACCAAATTGAGTTCCTTAAATATGTTCTTCACTTCCACTGTGTATTCATAAGAGATTTGGTTTAGATTATACCTGACTAGCCCAGTGGTTTTTCCTACTTTCTTCAGTTTAAGCTTGAATTTTGCCATAAAAAGCTGATGATCAGAGCCACAGTAAGCTCCAGGTCTTGTTTTTGCTGACTGTATAGAGCCTCTCCATCTTTGGCTGCAGAGAATATAATCAATCTGATTTCGGTATTGCCCATCTGGTGATGTCCACGTGTAGAGTCGCCTCTTGTGTTGTTGGAAAAGAGTGTTTGTGATGACCAGCTTGTTCTCTTGACTAAACTCAAGAGAGTTTTGAACTCCAAGGCCAAACGTACCTGTTGTTCCTTTTATCTCTTGACTCCCTACTTTAGCATTCCAATCCCCTATAATGAGAAGAACATCTTTCTTTGGTGTCAGTTCTAGAAGGTGTTGTAAGTCTTCATAGAATTGGTCAATTTCAGCCTCTTCAGCATCGGTGGTTGGTGCATAAACTTGGATTACTGTAATGTTGAAAGGTCTGCCTTGGATTCATATTGAAATCATTCTATCATTTTTGAGATTGTATCCCAGTACAGCTTTTCCCGCTCGTTTGTTGACTATGAGGGCTACTCCATTCCTTCTACGGGATTTTTGCCCACAATAGTAGATATGATAATCGTCTGAATTTAATTCGCCCATTCCCGTCCATTTTAGTTCACTGATGCCCAGGATGTCAATGTTTATTCTTGCCATCTCCTGTTTGACCACATCCAGCTTCCCAAGGTTCATAGATCTTACATTCCAGGTTCCTATGCAGTATTTTTCTTTGCAGCACCGGACTTTCCTTTCACTTCCAGGTGCGTCCACAGCTGAGCGTCCTTTCGGCTTTGGCCCAACCACTTCATTAGCTCTGGAGCTACTTGTCCTTGTCCTCCGCTCTTCCTCAGTAGCATGTCGGACACCTTCCGACCTGAGGGGCCCATCTTCCAGCGTCATATCTTTTAGCCTTTTGTTTCTGTTCATGGGGTTTTCTTGGCAAAGATACTGGAGTGGTTTGCCAATTTGTGCTCCAGGTGGATCGCGTTTAGTCTGAACTCTCCACTATGACCTGTCCGTCTTGGGTGTCCCTGCACGGCATAGCCCATAGCTTCTCTGAATTACTCAAGCCCCTTCGCCACGACAAGGCAGCAATCCATGAAGGGGAACGTTGCCTTTGGGGAACTACAACTCCCAGTGACCATGCTGGTTAGGGAGACTCTGGAGGTTGTAGTCCAACGAAGGAGTTATTGCAAGCTCTGCACTACAACTCCCAGTGACCATGCTGGTTAAGGAGACTCTGGAGTTTGTAGTCCAATGAAGGAGTTATTGCAAGCTCTGCATTACGATTTCCCACCCACAATTAGGGAGGTCAAGCTCTCAGTCCTTCTATATGCAGATGATATTGCAATGGTCTCCACAACATTAGTTGGTATGCGAAGACTCTTGACCAATGTGAGCAAATTCTGTACAAGAGAACACCTGACCATCAATTACACCAAAACTAAAGTTGTAGTTTTTGGAAAGAAGAGGAAATTCCATACATGGAAGCTTGATGGCAAACCCATCAAGCAGCTATGCAATTTTAGATATCTTGGCCTTTGTTTCAATGCCCAACTTTCATGGAAACACAATCTGAAAGCAATTAATCTGAAAGCATCTCAGTCCTCTCAGTCTCTTTTGCGATTTACCACAACCCGTGGCGGGAGGTTGGTGGCCCCTGCAGTTGAGGTGTTTGCCAAGAAAACAGTACCCCAAATAACATATGGGGCAGAGATATGGGGATATACAAAGATTCACACTGAAGAAGTGATCCAAAATTCTTTTATACGATCTCTTCTAACTGTCCCTCACAACACACCCTCTGCACATCTAAGGACCGAAGTAGGACTGATTCGAATTGAAACACATTCTCATATTGTGCTGGCCATGTATTGGCTGAAATTGGCCAGTATGAATGATTCTCGCCTTCCTAGGAAGTGCTACACAGAACAGCTTCAGAATCCATCTCGAAAATCCTGGGTGAATTTAGTTAGACCCATTTTGCAGAACTATGGGATTGACACAGGCTCCCTTCCTACCTTTGTTTCAAATAGAGCTAAACATCTGGTTAAATAAAAAAAAATCTGTCTTTACTCTCAGAGGCAGGATCTCCGTGCCATCTCAGAAATGTCCTATTTAAAATCATTTTGTTTGGAGGACTATTTTGTTAATTTAACCTCAGCCCCTCTAAGAAAAACGTTCACAGCTCTGCGCTTTCAGTGTATGCCAACAGCTATATTAGTAGGAAGATATGAAAATGTCCCTTTTGATCAAAGACTTTGTGTATGTGGTTCAGGAGAAGCTGAAGATGTTTCTCATTATTTGTTAAAATGTTCTTTATATGATCACCCCAGGAGCAAATTCCTTGCAGGCATACTTAGAACTTTGTGTGACAGCCCTCCTCTGGCTCAACTTTGCACACCGCTTGTGGGCAGGGATATAATTACTACCCATCAAGTAGCAAAATTTGCCCCAGCAGCAAAGAAGATTCGTGCCAAGCATCAGGAATCCTAAATCTTTCTTTTAAAGTGAAATTGTGATATGACAGTGCCACATATGTTTGATGCTGTCATTGATATATTGCGATGACCTATGGTTTTAAGCAATCAACCAATAAAGTAAAGCATTAAGATTCAATGGACAGAACTGGCCGATCCATGCACCTTCCTCTTCGTTCAGAGAAGCCATCCAGTGTTGCTTCTGGAGTTGAAAGATAAGCCAGGAGGGGGCAGTCATTGCCCAGGGAAGATCAGAATGTGCTCACACTAGTCATCATGTTGGGGGGGGGGGGGGGCACACTTTCTACTAAAATCGACTTTTTCAATAGAAAGATATTCCCGCTAGATGGCAGCAAAGGCCAGAGAGAATGTGGCTAAAATATTCTCTAATTGTACCCTTTCTTGTTATAAATTTTTCCCTTTTTGGTTTTTTTAAAATATGAAGTACACATTAAATAGAACCATATCAATAATAGTCGCTTACATGATTCAATTTCCATTCAGAAATGTTAAAATAAAAAGGCAAAATATCTGAGGAGAGCGCTGTTCCATTAGGAATGGCTTATATTTTAAAAGTACTCTTAAATATCTGAGTGCCAAGCAAATAAAACTCTTCTATGTGGAGAGAAACGGCTGCTCTGGCCAATCCTCGACTCCTTCCAAGCCTGCTTTATTTCTGGAGGTCCCCTGTGGAAGAGAGGAGGGGTCCTCTGGTAGCCGACACACCCCTCACTCCCCAGGCTTTGTGCACGACATTTGGGGTGGGGGTGTCAGGTCGGGGGATCCTTTTCTTTGTCTCAGGGGGCCAAAGGTCCGGCGCTGGCCCAGATGGTTCTGAGGAGGAGGGGAGACACCCACAGTGGCAGCCTAGATTCCCACCTCTTTGAGGAACGGTAGGTGAGGTCGTTGGCAGAGAGAGAAAGCCACGGCTGTCGGAGTGGCCCCACTTGCCTTATGCGGAAGCCTTTCTCCTTGAAACCTTCAGGCATGCCTCCTTCTTCCCCTTCACGATGCCCCACCGGTAAGTCTGAGCCTTCACACCCTCTGTTCACATGATCCTCAACAGCCTGTGTCCTTCTGGCTTTTCTTGCTTTTTTTTCCTACCCGAGAAAGATTTTGAGAATTTCAGCAACAATTTCTCAAAATGAAGCAAACTCCCAGACCCCCATGGTGGAGGGGAGGAAAGGGTGACATTCAGTGGAGAGTCTTCTGGTGAAGGAAAGTTGGTAGTTGCAGGCAATGGAACTCTCTGAATTATTATATTTATAATAATTGCCCCATTATACCCATTGAACCAGGACTGGCTCGACTATTGGACAGAATGAGGTAGCTGCCTCAGGCAGCAGACTGAAAACATGGTGAAAAGAGAGCAAGTTCAGCACCTTGTCTGTGGATTTCTTGGCTTGGAAGGGGGCAGGACTTGATCACCTTTGGCCTCCCTTCCCTACCTGAGATATACCTGATTCCCCACAAATTACCTCACTCAATTCCCCTTTCCCCATCCCTGCCACCTCTTGGTGGCCTCTTAAAATGAAATATGTTCATCATCTGTTTGCAGCACAACTAGAAACACCATCTTGGATGGCTTCTACATCCCAAAGGGCTTCTATGTCTTTATCAAATGATGGCAGGTCAATTGTGATGAGTAAGTTTCTCCAGACCCTTGAAGGTCCATAGATTTTCCATCCAGAGCTTGAGAATGTAACCTTTAGAGACTGTAACTCTGAGAATTGAGCAGATTTGGGTAGCTAAGTTCCCCCAAAAATTACTTTTGTGAACTCTAGTTTCATGCATCCTAATGAAGCAGATGTAAGTGTACACCGTATTTGTTCAAGGGGAGGGAGGCTGAGAGAGATTTGTACAATTTATACGTGGGCAGTGAAGCTGCCTTCGACCTGCTGTGGTTAGAAGAGCCCAAGAGATGCGAACACATTCAAGTGAAAGCGCATCCCCCCAAAGGAGATCAATGAGTGAACAGTAAAAAAACAAACAGTGAATGTGTTGCTAGGAGAAAGAAACAGAAGACCCACAGCTATATGTGGAATTGCATTTGTGAATGTCTATGGGTGCATGCATGCTCCCTGCATCACACATGCAGAATGAAGGCCACATCTGTTCTTGCTCAGGGAAGGCACTACATTTCTCCGTTGAGCTGCAAACTAATATAACACTAACCAAAAAAACAAAAAAAACAAACACAAAAATCTACAAAATCCATAGCCAAGCTCAAGAAGTTACATGGGTCTGTTAATGCCTGTGGATTTTTAGTGTCACAAATGGAGATGTTTTGGAGTTCAAGGGGAGGACTGCAGCACCGCAGTTTCTTTTATTCGCTTGTAATGAACAAGAAAAAATAATATCCTTACATTATAGCTTGATTCCCCTTATATTTGAAGGTGTGTTACATATAAAATGGATTGAGCTTGTTTTCTCTAGCTCCGTAGGATGGGACCCAAAGTATTGGCTCCAAATTAATGGGCTACCTTGGAGGATGGTGGTCTCTTCGTTAGAGGTTTTGGAACTGTGCATAGATGGCCACCTGTTAGGGATGCTTTAGCTGTGGACTTCTGGCTTTGGCAGGGGATTGGACTCAATGACCCATGTGGTCCCTTCCAGCTTTACAGTTCTGTGATTCCACCTTCAACCACACTACACTTACAGTCAGTCACAGTGGTGCAGGTGGGGAGAGGTAGAGTGGATATAATAGCTATGTGCAGTTGGACCATTGCCCAACTCAGTAAGTCTCCAGCAGTGGTAATTCTAACATTAGGACCCTTGGGTGGGGTGGGGTGTCCCCTACAGTTGTCCCACCCA
Source organism: Intellagama lesueurii (assembly GCA_037013535.1). Taxonomy (NCBI): domain Eukaryota; kingdom Metazoa; phylum Chordata; class Lepidosauria; order Squamata; family Agamidae; genus Intellagama; species Intellagama lesueurii. Next base: position 17,254,465 of record JBAJHW010000011.1, read on the forward strand.
TCCCAAAAAACACTAAAAGAACAGAGCTGGAAGAGCTCATCTGAAACACTTCCTGATTTATTTTTTAAAAAACAGTAAGTGCCCCTTGGGGGAACCTGCTGCAGCTGACCGAGGGGCACATGCTCGATTTAGGGCCACCATAAGCTCTGAGGCATGCAGCCATGGGCCACCGCAACAAGTAGATTGCGCGTGTACAGGAGGCAGGGTCTTCAACAGAGCCAGTTCTCTCAGGAGGTGACAAGTGCCCCAATGCTGGAGGCATTCAAGAGAAAATGGCTTTGAATTGTTGTCGATGTTTGGCTTTGTGTCATTTCCCTTTTTTGTGCTTAAACTTATCGGGGAAACAAATATTTTTGAAAAGCAACCTGTATGCTTGACTGATTAATAAATGAAGAAATAAATTGTTGGACAGCTCGTGTGGGGATGGACATATTTTGGATCTGAAGCTTTTTTGTGTTTGCTGCCACGGATGTGTCCCAAATACATGCATGCCAAGGAAGGAATGTCAGGTATCTGTCAGATACACTTTGACTTGGATTCCTACATGGAGCAATGACCGCACAGACCCCTTCCAGGTCTATTTTTTCTATGGCTCTACAATCCTGTGTTGATTATTCCTATTATCCCAGTTTCATTCACACAGTGTGTTACTGAGAGAAACTGGGAAAGTGGTACTGAGTTACCCATGGGAGGTCCAGCGCTACTGGACTAAAGGCACGGAGCCCATTACTTTAGCCAACCGAGGCTGAAGGGCAATGGAAAGGGGGCAGGGAGGTCATCTGCTGGTTGTGAGGATTGCTCAATGTTTATACCGGAATGGTACAGCCGCCTAGAGCTGGCCTTGTGACTCCCGGGAAAGAAGAGCCGCTCTGCAGATGGGTTTTATGATGAAAGGAAACTCTGAGCTCTTTCAGATGCAGCATCTTCTGGGCCTGGGTTGTGCGTTGATCTTAATGGATCTTTTCCTGACACTCAGATAACATCTTTCTTATCTTGTTTTGTACAGGCTGTATACAGTAAATGCTAGTCCCGTATGTCCTACGCAACTCTGTCTTGTTTTACTGCACAAGGATGCTTTGAAAATTTCCCTCCAGCTGAAAGCAGTGAGGGGTGGGTGGGTGGGTAGGAAGAACGACAAAGGACAGGAAAAGGGGGGTGGGGGAGAGGGAGAAAGTCTGTGTCCTTCTTCCTTCATGAGAACAACCCTAACAGGAAGTGATGGCTGCTTCACCAGAAACTCCCCTTTCCTGTTGCTAGCCCCCATAAAACTATTCTACTGAATAAGAAGATTTCCTACACGTTCTCAATATTCTTCTGTCAAAATGATACTATTAGACAAGGTCAGGTCCATGAGGACCCAAACTTCGAGAAGAGAAAAGGTTAAGTATCTCCACACACAAACCCATCACTCCTCCATTTGGGGGTGGGGGTGGGGAATAGCTCAGTTGCACACTCCATGCTTTGCATGCAGAGACCCTAGGTTCAACTCTCTGCATCCGCAGGTAGGGCTCGGGGAGATGTTGCCAGCCAGTGTTGACGATACTGGATTAGATGGACCAGGGGTATGATTTCGGTGCAAAGCCTTTTTCCCCCAAGCAGCTTTTTCAAGCTAAGCTGGGAAACAAAAGGGCTCTTGGTCCAGTGATACCCTCTAAGCATTGTACTACACTGCCTCTCGGTTTCTTTCAGGCTCCCCTGTGCCCCCAGACTGGATGATCTCAGCAAGTGGGAGGTGTCTGACTGAATGAACTTCCATGCCCACTCAACTGTCTTGTCCCACCCTGGGTGAAACAAGGGAAGCTGCTGGCTAGTAAAGTCCCACACCAAGGAAAGGGTAAAGCAGGAACTCTTCAGCTCACCAAAGCAGACACCCGGGCAAGGCCATCCAAAGTCATAGTCCAAGAAGCTGTCCAAAGGGTCAAAGGTCTCGGCAATCCAAAGCACGCAGGAACAAGACGGCGGCTGTCAGGCAGGTTGCTTCCAACAGATTTCAGGGCCCACTGAAGGCTGTTTTGTACTTGTGCGGCTGAAGCCCCACCCAGCACCCCACTGCAGCTGTTCAGGTGGCAAGACGAAAACCCAGATACAGGGTTTGGCCCCCTAAGTCTCTCTGGGAGAAATAGCCCACTCGCAGGGAGACCACTCACATGTGAGTAGACCGTCTTTGGCAACAGGGCACTCTGTCTTGGGGCTCCAAGGCAAGTTTGTGCTTTAAACCTACTTCACTCCCAAGGGGATCATCCCACCTCCTTTTTGGACTTAGCTTCTGAGCTGCCACCATCCATGGGCTCAGGCTCCTGTTTCTCTGAGGGTCCGGGATCTCAAAGGTCCAGCAGGTCCTCCACCCCCTCAGGCTAGATGAGTGGAGACTATATTGATCAGCCCCTCTCCGTCCCTGCCTGCTCTGTCGCTGATCCCCTCCAGTAGTGAAATTTTGCATTGTCACTTGTCTTCTCTTGTCACTCTGATGGCCTCCCGTTAAAGTAGAAGGCATCTCAAGGCACCTTCAAGATGCACAAGATTTCTTTGACATGCGCATTCATCAAGGGTGAATACAATCCACGAAACCTTAGACCAGGTCTTTAAGGCGCCATGCACAAGGTCCCAGGGAGGGTGACTCAAGTCACGAGTCGCACCAGCAACTCGACTCGGACTTGACTCGGTGGGGGTGGGTTCCAGTGACTCTGACTCAACTCACAATTCAGACCCCATTTTCTGAGTTGCATTTTTGAGTCCCTATTCTTTTAATCAAGGACGCCCCATAAACCCGGAAGACGTTTTGTGACGCTTACCAGAAGATGCTGGAGAGACAGGCAGATGGTAGCAAATGCAGTAGAGGAGAATGCAGTAGTGATAGGGAGGGAGGGTTTTTAGGAGAGGTGGTGGGGTGAGGGAAAGCAAGGCAGGCAGGGCAGATGGGACCAAACATGGGTGGTTCACATGCCTCAGACCTCCCCACACACACACCACACAGCACCCCCACACACCCTTTCTTCTGGGGGAAAAAGGTTGTTTTTATAAGAGATCTGGGACTCAGAGCCAAAAACTTATCAGCATCCCTGCAAGATCCTTTTTGGGGTTTTGCTGTAACAGAATTAACGTGGCTATCTCTCTGGGCCTTCGTAAAGTGCAATAATAGCTTAAATGCTAAATACAAATCTTTTTCACTCCTGTTTGCCTGCCTGTCTCCAAGCATGTGCCTATTTTAAGTGGACCTAAGCCCTGTTTTGTCCTCTCTTTTCCCCCACAGTGACGTGTGGCTTTTGTTTGTTTCATTTCATTCTGGGGGAAAGATGTGTCATTGGCTACTCTATCCCCAAGAACCCATCTCCGATGCCTGAGTAACAGGAGTCTTCACCTTGCATTGAAAATCACCAAGACTGTTTCCAGACTGCCTTCTTGTTGTTTGAGGTCTAGCCATAGGACTCGGCAGCCGGGATGACCCTCCCATGATTTCAGAGGCAATGGCCCTTGGAGGGCCTCCAGAAGGGATCATAAGGGGCAGGTACGTTCATGAGGTGGAAGGAAGGTCACACATTGTCATGCAGAGCTAGGCAAGACCCTTGGTTGAACCCTGGAGAGATGCTGCCAGCCAGTGTTGACAACATTGGGATAGATAGCCCAGTGATCTGACTCAGCAGAAAACAGCTACTTCCCCAGAAGCTTGCTCAAGACAGACAGACAAATGAACAAACCAATAACAAATGGCCAGTGAAAATGCTACAGCCGCCGTACCACACTGCTGCCTTGCTTTTCATGCCATAGTTTGTCCACATAGACCAGGTCATTCCAGAGAGTGGAAAATATCTCAAGAAATGGGCTTCTACTTCATGTTATTGTCTTCCTAATGGAGAACTGATTGAAAGATGGCCAATTTGCTTTGCACGCAAATCTGAACAATCATTAACTTGTTCTGAAAAAGGTTCTGCTCAGTTTAGCAATTTCTGAAGGCTCAATGTTCAACAGGTATGATGCAACCGGCCATGTTTCTGAATGCTTCTGAATCCACAATGGAATAGTTTAAGATCTGATGAGACAATACTCTGGTTTCTTTTTGTTAGAACCTGTTTTTTTTCCACCAGATTTTGATGGGATCCAAATTTGCATAATCACCCAAAGGAACCTGGGCACTCATGGTCTCCTAACAGTAAAAACTGGGACTTCTTTCCTTTTTAAACAAACAAGCATAGCGTATTTTGCAGCTGGAAGGGGTATCCTTATTGTTGTTTCATTCACTAGATGAATGTCTTCTGTTGATAGTTATTAATGAGTTGGGCTGCTTTTCTTTCCAGCAGGCCAGGAAAATTAGAGATGTACTAATTCTGATATTGCACCTTTAAAATGCTTGGGAAAACGCAGAAGGCAAAACAAACCAGTAGTTTGCTTGTTGCAGAGATTGGCATAAAATTCCATGACAAACTACACGTCATGATGAGCATCTGCAGTTTCTTATTGGCTACTACACCACTGCGTCATTCCCTGTTTGTGGTCTAATCTTAACTTTATTGGAATTCTTCTTTCATTGGGTCTTGCCTATCTATTTTTAATGCCACCTCCGAATCCTAGTCCAGCACTCTGATACACCACACTAGGGTGGCCAGTACCCCAAATGGAACTCAGGAAATTGATATTCAGTGTAGCTTTAAGACATCTTGCACACAAATGCACAAACACTAACAAACAACCCAGAACATGTTGTGTGGAAAAACTGAAGTTTGCTGCCCCACATGCTCTTGCCGTTTCCTGTTATTGGGTGAAAACTATCTGATATATTCATTAACTGTACCATGTACAACGAACAAAGAGCAAAAACAAACTACATCTGGGAGGTATTTGGTGACCAACAAACCCATAATTCACTGATACAGGACTTCTTACCTAGATTCACTCAAAGCTCAAGGACTTGAATGTTTTTACTGGATTCACTCCAGCTGTTCGTTGGGTCTTGGGTGTGAAAACGATGCTTTTTGGCTACAGAAGAAGTGGATTAGTTAACTCTTGTTCTGAGTGGAGCACATAAAAGCCCTCCCAACCTGCTAAGGAAGCTCATATTGTCCAGCAGTAGGAGGGGAACATTCTAGAACATTCGTCGAAAGGACTTTTACATCCCAGAGTGTTGGCTACAACTGTAAGACTCCAGTTTCTTCTTCTGTCTCACAGGTATTTTATCACTTTATGCGCTCAGGCTCCAATCCTATGCATGCTTAACTTCAGAGTAAGACTCCCCAAATAATTTCTCATTGAGGAAAGCCAATTGCCTGTGTGGGTGGCCTCACCATACCTGGGAAAACATCAGTGCTAAGCAGATGTTCCAGAGAGGCATCTGAGTGATTCACCTCATGGAGCAGTGCTGGGTGAAGGCACTGGAACTTTCACAGTTCTGGACCAGGAAGATACTGACAAAAGTAAAGAAGGAGATCAAGATAGTTTAGGGTAGGAAGCCAGAGAATGGGGAGGGAAAGGAGACACTGGATAGTTATACCAGCTACAATTTTTAAATGATGATATGAATTAGGGTTATGCATTTGGATTCAGAAATATTCAGGATTCACAGAAGAATGCCATATTTGATAGCTCAGAAGGGAAGAAAACAAATATAACGTTAAAAGAAAAAAAAACACCTTTGACTACCTACTACATTTTTTTGGAAATGTTTGTAGGGTTTTTAGGTCAACCACATCAAAACTTGCAATGTCACACCTTGCGGGAGGCCTGGATATGATCTTGGCAACAGAAGCCCTCCTGGCTACTCTGGTTTTTGGTCTGATCTTCCTGATCCTCAGATCCTACTGGGATCCAACCCCACAGGGCTGGAAGAGGATCCCAGGACCAACAGGCTATCCCTTCATTGGCAACATGCTGGAGGTGGGCAAGAATCCCCACCTGAGTTTGACCCGGATGAGCCGCAAGTATGGCGACGTGATGAAGATACACATCGGTACGACCCCCGTGTTGGTCCTAAGCGGGCTGGAAACCATCCGGCAGGCTTTGGTGAGGCAAGGAGCAGATTTCATGGGACGGCCAGATTTATACAGCTTCCGGTTTCCATCCAACGGCCAAAGCATTGTTTTTGGGCATGATTCAGGAGCTGTTTGGCATGACCGAAGAAAATTGGCCATCAGTGGCTTGAAATCCTTTGGATCCTCACCCAGCCCTGGGTCTCCTTCCATGTGCCTTGTGGAAGAACACATCTCCCAAGAGGCCAAATACTTGATTAAGAAGTTACAAGAGGTGATGCTTGAGAAGAAGAGGCTTGAGCCTTCCCGTTATATTGTGGTCTCTGTGGCCAACGTTGTGTGTGCCATGTGCTTTGGCAAACGTTACAACCACGATGACCAGGAACTCCTCAGCATTGTCAATGGGTCTGAAACGTTTGTAGAAATCACAGCCTCTGGAAACCCTGCTGATTTCATTCCTCTTCTTCGTTACCTCCCAGGCAACAATATGAAAGTTTTTGAGGAATTCAATAAATCTGCCAGTCTCTTCTTCCAAAACATTGTCAAAGAGCACTATGAGAGTTTCAAAAAGGTAAGGAAGTAAAAAAAAACACCTCAATATGTTTTAGAATGTACGTAGGACTCGGATTGCTTTGAACTTAGACAAGCTGCGTTCTAAGGAGAATGCAGGCTCAGGTCTCCACCTGGCTATGAAATTCACCGTGTGACCTTCATCCAGGCACACACTTTCACTCTGACCTAAAAAAAAAGGGAAAGGAAACCACGGATGCCCCTTTGAGCTCAGGAAAGATGGGAGGAAAATTAGGGCTCTGTACCAGGTTTGGACAAACTCTGGTAATTATTAATCAAACTGGCCTGATTGAGACCAATGTGGCCATGGAGCAAAATGAAGCACACACATACAAACACGGGCATATAGAACTAATGTTACAGATAAAGTAGATGACATACTATATATTTATTTTTATCTTCTCTCTTGGGGGGTTGTGATTTATTGAGCTGATCTAGCGTAGTGGGTTGGAGCTCCTGGCTGCAGAGCCACAAGGGCTGGGAGTTTGCATCCCCATGCGTCGCCCAGTAGGTGGCCGGCTGAGATGACCAAGCGCAGGGTGAACGGTTGATGGGACTACACGTCCTTCAGCAAGCTGTGCAGTTCCAGAGCACCCCCAGAAACAGGGACTGGGAAACTGCTTCTGAGGATTTTATACCTAGAAAACTCTGGCAGGCTTGCCATGAATCCAGAAGGACTTGATGGCACATACCGTACTCATTTACTTATTTAAAATATTTTTACCCCACCTTTCTCCTTAAAAAGGACCCAAGGTGGCTTACATCATTAAAAGACAATATTTGAAGTTAAACACAGTAAGTATGACTGTTGTTATAAAATGTGCATCTGGTATAGTTATAATTTATTATTATCACATAATATGTACATGTGATGTATATACCTACCTGTATATCTATATTGATAGATATATAACTATTCATTAATTAGCTTAACAAGGGCTGGACTCAGTGATCCATAGGGTCCCTTCCAGCTCTGCAGTTTTAAGATTATTATTATATGTTGTTATGTGCCATCAAGTCACTTCCAATTTGCAGCAACCCTAATGACACCACACAGGGAAAGGTCGGTGGCAGGCAGGCAGACAAATAAGATCTGTTAAGCTAATGCAAATGGGGTCTGTATCCCTCTTCAGGACAGCGTCCGAGACATCACGGATTCCCTAATTGCCCAAAGTGAAGAGAAGAAGTTGGACTCTGACGCTAAGCTTCAGCTGTCATTTAGAGACATAGCAGACCTTGTGAATGACCTCTTTGGAGCTGGTAAGGATGTACTCCTGCAGGTGAACAGAAATAAAATAATTCATCATATATATGCCATATATGGTGTGTGTATAAACACAGAGTATATAATTTATATACATTATATATGTATATACTCTGTGTTTGTGTGTATAAAGTTGTACATATATGAGGGGGGAAGAGGGAGAAAGAGAGAGAGAGATTTGCATTTACTGTGTTGTCCAGATCAAAAGGAGAAATAGAAACAGAGACTTTCACGGGAGATCATCAAGGCACTGGCCTCTAGCCCTCCATCAGGTTCAGCACCTCAGAGAGCTCCTTGACAGGTCAAACGAACACCTAGAGCAGAGGTGCCAAACTCAACTTCATCTTGGGCCGCATCGGCATTAGGGTTGCCCTCAAAGGGCCGGTTGTATCTGTAAGACTATACAAAGGCATCTACTCTTTATCATATTAAATATAATCCTCCTCATTCGGTTAGTACTGGTTTTAGTAATAACATAAGTAATAACTAGCTCTAAAAGTAAAAGTCTGTGATCAAAGTCTAGAAATAATGGCAAGCAGATAAGAACGGGAGTGGGCAATAGCGAGGACTACATTTCCCAAGGTGCTATACGCCACCCAAGCGGCTGCACTTTCTGACTCTTCGCTGCTTGGAATGCTGGGATTAGAAGTTCCACTGGGCGGATTCCCAGCATCCTTGCGGAGCATTCTCGGTGACTGAGTAAGCGCCTGCATATTGTATGCTGCACAGTAGCAGGCAACACTGTCAGGGCCACATGTAATGGCCAGGTGGGCCAGATTTGGCCCATGGGACTTGAGTTTAACACATGTGACCTAGAGGAACTCGCTGCCCCATTGAAAAGGGAGGCTCCAAGCTCCACTACGACTACACACACTCCACTCCTGCCTGGGTGTATTGCTCCATGGAGCTGGAAGTAGAACCAAGGCTGTCCCCCAGGCAGATCTCCTGTTGAAAGAAGGTTGGTAAGGGAAGGTGGTGTTCCATGTCTTTGAGTCCAGAGCTGTTTAGGAATCTCTAGGTCAGGGAGTTAAAACTCAAGCCATGAAATCAAATCTGCACCACTATGGCTCCCTAAGGATCTCCAGAAGATCTCACTTCCTTCCCCCCTAAAATCATTATTGGGGGAGTCACATATTTTGTATAGATCTTCTCCCAGTCTAAAATGGCAGAACACCTTCTTGCATGGCTTGCTGATCTGGAAGTCGGAGTTGAAAGCTAAACTGAGCTGCTTATTTTCGTCCCACTTTTTCACCTTTTGCTCCATCCACCATGGGATTGGGACCCTTGAGAACTTCTCCAAAAATAAACACACTCCTCGGATCCTCTGGCTCAAAGGGATCTCCCAGCCTTCCTTCCCAGGAAGGGATTTTCATAACTAACATGTTGGCGTCTAGAAAGCCCTGCCAAAACTTCCCTAGCTGCTCTCAAATCCATATTGGGTTGGTACTGGGATGGTAGTCCTTGAGCTGAACCTCTAGCAATGGTGCAGTCGATCACAATATACTAGTTAATGGGAGAGTAAGGTGGAGATTGCTTTCAAGCACTACTTAATTTCTCCTCCTCCTCTTCTGCCTCCTCTTCTTCTTCCTTAGTACGTCCTTTCTTTGTGTCTGTGCAGGTTTCGACACAGTGACCACAGCTTTGTCGTGGTGTCTCACATATCTCACTGCTTATCCAGAAATCCAGAAGAAGATTCATGAAGATATAGGTAAACTCAGGCTCATAGAAGGGCCTGTCCTACCATTAGGCAGAGTGAGGGGAATTCCTTCAGTGGTGGATTTGGCTACAGGCAGATTCATGCCCCTTGTTGCCCCTTCTTGACTCCTTCTACTTCCAGTTTTCATTTTTTAAAGTTATTTTTATAAGCAATGTAGCACATATGTACTGCCTTAGAAAATGTAAAAAAAATTACTTCCTCTGCCCCTCCACAGAGCAGAGGAAGTGTTTAATTTGCCAATATCCTGAAGTGGCCATCTTCTTAAGTCACCTCATGGTATGGGAAGTAGACAGCAGAAGGAGCTGAGTCAAATAGGGTTGCTTGAGGTGTATATCCCATATGGATGTGAGGATTACACCAAATGGCATATTGGACCTCTCTGTGACCTTTAGCAACCCTATTTAGTCAGCTCTGGACCGCACCAAGGAGCTCATATAGACAAGCTCTTTCTTTCTTTTTTCTCTACCCTGTAGATGAGATCATTGGTAGAGAGAGAAAGCCACGGCTCTCAGATCGGCCCCTGTTACCTTATACGGAAGCTTTTATCCTTGAAATGTTCAGGCATTCAACTTTTCTGCCCTTTACAGTTCCTCATTGGTAAGTTCTGAGAGTTGAAGGGGCATGTGTCTTCTGGTAAAATCCTTAAAGTCAGAGGAAGATATTTGTATCCGCTGGACAAAGAACTCTCTGTACCATCAGTAAATTACCCATCTACAGCCTCTGCACCAGATCTAGCCCTGCCATTGTACGAATGAGGTAGCGGCCTCAGGCAGCCGATTTAAAACATCGACAGACGGCACCTTGTTTATGGAATGGATGGATGTCAACTGGGATTTCCTGCCTGAGGTGCCCAACTGTGAGGCACTTTGCCTGTGGATTCCCTGGCTTGGCAAGAGGCAAGGCGAGATAACCTTTGGCTTTCCTTTCCTACCTGCGATGTACTTGATTCCCTGCAAATTACCTCACTCTGTTTGCCTTTTCCCATCTCATTTCAAAATGAAATATGTTCCTCATCTGTTTGCAGCACAATTAGAAACACCGTCTTGAATGGCTACTACATCCCAAAGGGCCTCTGTGTCTTAATCAACCAATGGCAGGTCAACCATGATGAGTAAGTCTCTCCAGACCCTTGAAGGGCCACAGGTTTTCCATCCAGACCTTGAGGCTGTAGTGTAGAGGTCTGAGAATCCCAGAGATCTGGGTAGATGAAGTTCCCCAAAAAGGTCACTTTTGCAAACTGTAGTTCCAGCTACCGAAATGAACTGTGTGTACGTGTGCAGAGTGTTTGTGCAAGGGGAGGGAGGCTGAGAGAGATTTGTACAATTTATCCATGGGAATCCTCCATCCCATCCTTTACTATTGGCCATGCTGTCCAGGGGCTGATGGGAGTTAGAATGTGATAACTGCAGAGCCATACACTCCCTACCCACAAAACAGAGCAATCATGTTTATATTTATAAATATGTAGCCTGCGGGATTAAAAAGTTGTAAACTGCCCAGAGAGTGCTTTATACCACTATGGGGGTGGTATATAAGGAACAATTGTTATCCCAAGTGCAGCACCGATGGTAAAAGAAAATGATTCTGATTTGCATTATATTTGCATGAAGTTTGCACATGCTGTTTCTTATGAATAAAGATTTAGATATCATTGCTAATCTGATGTGCAGGAAAATAAACAGATAATGACTGAGAGACACCCAGGTACCCTGAACCCTTAGCAGCAGCAGAAAAATCTCTGCCTGTAAAGGTGATATATGATTGCCCTAGCCATTGTCTTCCTGAACACATATAAAACCTCTTCAAATAATCTCTTCAGGGACTACCACCTTTTATTGAAAAAAAGAATGCACAGTACAGATTGGCTGACCGCCATGGCAATCATGCAGCCCCTTCCCCCCACCCCCGCCCCAACCAACGCAAGGTTAAACTTGTCTTAACCAGATATGGGAGAATTTCCCCTTACAGACTAGAACTCCAGAATAACAAAGCATGTGTGGCATGTGGCCAGAATGGAGGAGGGCCTCTTGGGAGTTATAGTCCAAAAGAGTAACTTTTCCCATTTCTGGTTTTTTTTTTTAATTGTATTAAAGAAAAGAAGTCATGAAAAAGACTTCAAAAAACACCCACCCTGGAATCTGTCATGAAATTCAACTTCCAAAAATGTGCATCTTATTCATTTTTAAAATGTGCTCCCTTTCCAGGAATCTTTGGAAGGACCCTCCCTCGTTCAGTCCAGAGCGTTTCCTTACAGCTGACGGGAAAGGCATTGACAGGGTCCAGAGCGAGAAGGTCATGGTGTTTGGTCTGGGGAAGAGAAGGTGCATTGGAGAGCAGATTGCCCGCTGGGAGGTCTTCCTCTTTCTGACCACTTTGCTCCAGGAGCTGCACTTCAGTGTTCCTGAGGGGGTCAAAGTGGACCTGACCCCGGTCTACGGCCTGAGCATGAAGCCCAAGAGATGCGAACACTTTCAAGTGAAAGCACGGTCCCCAAACAAGATCAACGAGTGAACAGTAAAGGACCAAAAAATTATCATGCCAGGAAAACAAAGGAAAGCCCTGGTTTCAACACTTCCATGTATGTCCAGGCATGTGTATGTGTACAGAAACCCCTCACCACAGAGTCAGAATGATGGTAACCTTCTCTTGCTCAGTATCACCACCATATTTCTGGGTTGGGATTAAATGTATGTATCACTAATAAAAGGTGGTTTCTAAAACCCACTGCCAGGCCCAAGACATTATATATTAAAAGTCTGTGGGTTTTTGCTCCCACCCACCCCCAGCAAGCTGGGTACTCAGTTTACTGACTTTGGAAGAATGAGAGGCGAAGGCTACCTGAGCCCATCACAATTGAACTCAGGTCATGAGCAGAGTCTTGACTGCAGTACTGCAGTTTAACCACTGTGACGCAAGGCACCTGTCATACCAAATATCTTTATATTATACCTTAATTTCCTCCACCTTCTCCATGAAAAATGGTCCATAATAGATGGAATAAAATAAATATTTGGATAATGGATTTGCGAAGGGCTTTATTTTATTTTGGACCTTACAGTTCCGTGCTTTCTCTGCAGTAGAAAAACAGGGATATAAATACCTTTGATAGATGTGTACCTGAAAAGAAATAATATTGATGACTTCTGCTACCCCATTTCTTCCACACAGTGAGGTGAAGTGGGCAAAGCAGCAGTAATTTACCCATGGGAGGGCCAGGCTTGGTAGAAGGAGTCAGTCATCTCAGCCATTATTTCTTTATTTATTTAAAATATTTATATGCCACCTTTTTCCTGAAGGACTCAAGGCGGCTTACAGCATTAAAGGAAACAAAGTTAAAACTGAATATACTATTAGAATATTTTAAAAAGAATCAAACAAATATCGCATAAAAACCCACAATAAGTACATTACAAAAGACACAAGTAAAACCATGCCGGGGGCATTCAAGAGATACCGTATTTTTCCGTGTATAAGATGCTACTTTTTCCTAAAATCATTACACTAAAAATTGAGGGGCGTCTTTTACACAGATGTAAGCTGAGATAGCTGAGGAGAGAACAAAACGGCACATAACTTGCCTCTGTAAACAGGCTTCCTCCAATCACGAGTAGAGATGGGGGTATTTGTATACGAATACCCCCACACAGGTGGACATAACAGAGGTCTGGCCCCATCCACTCACCTTCCTCTGTTGCTGGGGGCTCCACGCTCCCTTCCTATCGCTCCAGAGCTCGCGATCTGCGAGCCACTCTTCAACCTGGCAGCGAGGAAGGGGTGCATCCCATGTTGTTAGTGGTTTGTGTTTACAGATGTATGCATGGTGAGATAACTTGGATAACTTAGTAAGGATAACTTAGTAGAGTCCCATGCCTTAAATAGTTGTAAGTATAACACTGGAGCCATTTAGAACTAATGTGTTAAATTATGATTCTTTAAAGCTAACATATAGAAAGTGCATAAAACCAAGGGCTAAGTTAATGGGCTTACCCCGAAAGGGTAACAGCATTTATTTTATTCACAATGTGCGTTTTTGGGTAGTACTGAGGGAAAATATCTATGTTACAGAAACTTCCAGAAATTGGCTTCCATGCCTGCAGGTCTTCTACTTGATCTAAAAATGGAGAAGCAAGATGAAATGGGAAATTACTTCAGAGAGAGAAGGAAGAAGCAGCTATGACTATCAATCTGCATGTAGATCTAGAAAAGACAGTAGTGTGAAAACACACTCAGGCTAATTATCTGCATCTTCCCATCCCCCTCTTTCAGGTCACTCAGTGCTGTATGACGCACAGTTTTTTCTGGTTCCCACAGCTGCCTCAGGTGTGGTAGCTGATGTCAGGCCATCACCAGTGAGGACGTGAGGTTCAGATGCCAGTCTAATGGTGCCATGTTGTAATTTACTGCAGGCAGCAACATGTCTGGGGCCAACCCTAACCCAAGGTCACTCAGTGAGCTTCATGAACCCAAGATCCCCAGATGCAAACCAGAGTTTGGAAAAGTTATTGGGGGGCGGGGGAATCGATCACTCCCAGGATCTCATAACCAGCCATGCTGCCAGTCATGCTGGCTGAGGGTAAGAGAGAATGCTGTGATTTATAATCCACAGAAGAAAATCTTCCCAAATTCTGTAAACCAACAAAGCCGCAGAAGGACGTGTTTCTGATTTCTTCATTGCAGTTACCCTGAGGACCAAACAAATTAGCAAAAGCCACAATGGCTGCATCGCAGGTGCCATTATCCATATTTCCACATCCTGAGAAAACTATTTTATGTCATTTTCAGGCCTCCGTGCAATAGCCAGGAAAGAAACAGGAGCTGAAATCCTGTTGCTTCATGGAGTAAATTTCCTTAGAGGAGGTCCACTGCATTGGTGGGGGTTTCGTGAGTCAATTCTTCTGTATGTTCCATGGATCGAAATGGTCTTATTCTGCTTGCGACTTCGTGCCTCACATGTAGAGTAGGCCCATTTGAATCAATGCAACTTACAGAGGCGTTGAATCACCAAATCCCCATGGAATCCGTGGGCCTATTCTAGGGCAATTTACTACACTAATCAACAGGGATTCAGGCATGAAACGGAATCAGTAGGTGAATGAATAACCTTCCTGGTACAGTATTTGGCCCAATAAACTGCTGAGGTTTAGTCATGATTAAGGGTCACATCTGAATGGTTCTGTCCTTATATAACTTCCTTGCAGGCATCCTAGGAAGACAAAACTTGGCACAGCTGAACAGTTTGACAGAGCTGCTGGGTTTGCACTCATGATGAATGACGGATATATATATTTCAAAACAAATATGTTGTAATGTTCTTATTATCAGCCAGCCAGAAAAACACAAGGAAATACTACTCTGGCTCCCTCTAGAGGCACATCCTGATATTGTACCTTGCATTTTAGAGGAAGGACAAAACCCAGGAGTCCCTTCCCTTCCCACTTTAGATTGATAAGCTACAAGAAATTCTAGCCAAATTCCTAAAAAAATAAAAAATAAATCCTCAGCTTGATATTAGAATGTGACTTCCCCACGTGCTTTTTGTGACAACTTGCCTGAAGACAAGATATGAAGATCTCTAAAGATTTGACATGGGTTTGAAATGGGTGTTTTTGTTTATTTCTTTTGCTTGTTTGCTTTGGTCAAAATAAACACATTTTCACAGCCATGTGTATCTTGGAAGGTATTTTCTTTCCTGTTCTTGTACCTTCACTGCCGTGGGTGGGAGAGGCACTTGGTGGTGGTTTTTCTGCATCAGCTACCCAAGTAACCTTTCACTGGCTTTGCTTCTTGGTTCATACAGGAGGGGTATCAAGTGACACTCTTTCCTCAGGCAGCAAAATGTCTTGAACTTGCTCTGCGGATGGTGGTTGGGCCCTGGAAACTCACATTAAGGAGGTGACAAAAGGCTTCCAAGAAACTCAGTAGCCAGGCACGATGGCGAGGGTTCTCTATTGCTATAATCCCAATAACTAGTATTCCAGGATAGACTGCTTGAGGATCTGGAGGTTCCGCTTGTAATAGGGGGATGAAGCAGGGGTTGAATTCCTTATTATGAGATGGGGTACTGGGCACCCACCTGAATAATGATTTGGAAAGAGATTAAAGAGATTCTTAGAGGATGGGGTAATCAATTGCTGCTATTTATGATAACTGTTTGTTACATTTTTATGCCACTTTTCTTTTCTTTTTAATATTTTTTTATTTTCTATAATTATAACATACACATAAACATATAACACATAAACTAAAATACAATTTAACTGTGTACCCCACCACCATAAACGGGACCTCTTGCTGTAATCTTCTTCCTCCACCTGTATTCTGCTTCTGCTTCTATTGTCCTCTTCTCCAGAACTGCATTGATTCTTGATTTGGAGCTTTCCCTTTTCCTCTTATTAACACATATTCCAAAAATCTGCCCCATATTTCATAAAAAATATTTTTTTTCAACTCTCCTTTCTTAACCTTTAAACTACAAGTTAATTTATCATTTATAGCTATATTCCATATTTCCTTATACCAATCTTCAATTTGAAATTCAGATTTTAATTTCCATTGCCTAGCTATTATCAATCTAGCCGCTGTTAATAAATTGGTTATCAATTCTTTAGTCATCTTATCATATTCCACATTCTCAAATATTGATAACAAAGCAGTCTCAGGATTAAATTCTGTATCTTCTTCACATATGTAGTTTAATTCTTCAAAAATTTGTTTCCAAAACCTTTGTACTTTTTCACATTCCTACCACATATGAAAGTATGTACCAATTTCTTTCTCACATTTCCAACAAACATTCGGATAACTAGCATTAATTTTATTTAATTTTATCGGTGTTAAATACCATCTTAAACCGAGTTTAAAAAAGTTTTCCTTTATTCTCACTGACATAAATCTTAAAATCCTCATTTTCCATATCTTCCTCCATTCTTCCTCATTTATTCTTTTTCCAATATCTTGTTCCCATACTATTTTCAATCCTTCTTTCTCACTTTCTTCTTCCTCTAGATCAAGAAGTAAATAAATTTTACTCACAGTACCTTTTACTGAATCAGTCATCCGAATGTCTTCATATGACAATAAAAATTGTTCATACTTTGTGTATTCTCTACCTTTATTATATTTCTTTACCCATTCATTAGTCCATCTTTCTAATTGTATATAATTTAACCATGAAATATTCTTATTCTGAAGAGTTTGTTTCATTTGATCTATCGTTCTCATTTTGCACAACCAATCTTTCAGTCTAATCACTTTTTTTTCTTTAAATAATTCCACATACACTTTCATATTAACAGGGAAATTCTCTATTTCCGTCACTGGTCCAAGTGGAGAGTGAGATGGACATAAATTCTTTCTATATTTATACCATATATTTAACATTGTCTTTAAAAATTGATTATTAATTTCATTTATTTTATATTTCTTAACCATACCAAATAAATATTTTTCAATATCTATCTGTAATTCTGATGATTCCATTTTCCACCAAATTAACCTTTCTGGATTATATATAATTTCCCCAATAAACCTCAACTGGTTAGCCAAATAATAATTTTTTATATTTGGTAACCCTATACCCCCTTTTTTTGCTGTTTTATACCAATATTTTTTATTTATTCTAGGTCTCTTCCCTTCATTACAATACTTGTTGATCATTATTTGCCAAAATTTCAAATCTCCCTCTGTTAACTGTATTGGTAACATTCTAAATAAAAAGTTAATTTTTGGTAAAATTTTCATTTTTATCAATGCAATCCTTCCAAACCAAGAAAGTTTTAAATTACTATATTCCTGCAATTTCTTTTTAATTACATCCTTTAATTTATTATAATTATATTCCTTCATTTTTTGAATATTTTTTGCTAAATCTATACCTAAGTATTTAATTGATTTACATATTTTAAAATCATGTTTCTCAACAAACCTTTCTTGTTCTGCTTTATTATGATTAAACAACATTATTTCAGATTTTTGCCAATTTACACATAATCCAGTTATTTTTCCAAATTTTTCCAAATGAATTTTAATTTTATCTATACATTCTAACGGATTTTTCACTGTCAATAAGGAATCATCAGCAAATAAATTAATCTTTATTTTATTCTTTTCCCCCATACCTTCAATTGAATCATCATTTCTTATTACATTTGCTAGCATTTCAATAATCAAACAAAACAGAACTGGAGAAAGAGGGCAACCTTGTCTAGTACCTCGGCCTAGGGCTATCTGTTCTGTCATCCCATCATTAACTATTACTACAGAGGTATTCTCCACATATAATTGGTCTATTATCCCCCTAAATTTCTTTCCAAAACCCCAACCCTTTAATAACATCTTTAATGTTGGCCATTCCACACAATCAAATGCCTTGAATATATCTAATGATAAAATACCTGCCTTTGATTTATCTTTTTTTATATTATATATAATATTCAAGACCCTCCTAGTTAAATTCTCCATTTGTCTGCCCTTTAAAAACCCATTCTGATCCTCTTTAATGTATTTTGTAATAAACTTATTCATTCTATTCGCTAGTATTGCAGTAAATATCTTTGCATCTTGATTTAATAATGAAATAGGTCTATACGGGCTTGGATCTGTTAAATCTTTATTGGGCTTTGAAATAAGAGTTATTAATGAATGCTTCCAAGAATCTGGAATTCTCTCTCCTTCCAATATCTCATTGTAGAGTATTTTTAACTTAGGGATCAATATTGATTTAAAAGTTTTATAGTATTCTGATCCCAATCCGTCAAAACCTGGAGTTTTACCGTTTTTTAGTTTATTAATAATCCCTATCATCTCTTCCTCTTTTATCTCTTTATCTAAGTCTTTTTTATCATTCTCTGATAGTTTACTCTTAACATTTTCTTTAATATAATTTTCTATATCTTCTTTCGATGCACTGTTACCTTTATATAAATTTTGATAGAATTCCTGTAGTATCTTTAATTTTTCTTTCATTAAGCTACAATTCTTTCCTGTTTTATCTCTAATCACTCCAATTATGTTTTTTGACCTTTTAGTTTGGACTATTCTAGCTAGAAGCTTTGAATTTTTATTGCTATATTCAAAAAAATTCCTCTTAGCATATATCAAGTCCCTCTGGACCTTTTCTAACTCTACACTTTCTAATTCTTTTCCTTTTGCTTGAATCTCCAACAATTTTTTATTATCTCTATCTCTAAAATATTTATTTTCTAAATCCTTTAATGATTCTTCTATTTTTTTTTATATTTTCTTCTCTCGCTTGTTTTAATCTACAGGATTCTCTTATTGCAATTCCTCTCATAACAAATTTCATAGTGTCCCATAACACTCCTATTTTATTTCCACCTGCTTCATTAATTGACCATATTTCCAGCCATTCTTTCTTAACTCTATCCACAACCTCTGTATACTGAAAAATATTGGAGTCTATTCTCCATCTCCTAGCTTCTCTATAGTCCTTCTTTACTTTCATCTCCATCACCATCAGTGCGTGATCCGTTATTTTTATCACATCAATATTCGTGTCTGCTTTTGAAATTAAATTTTGCGATATGAACATAAAATCTATTCTAGAATAACTATTATGTACAGAAGAATAATATGTAAACCTTCTTTCATCCCCCTTCAGTTCTCTCCATATATCTTTTAAATCTGTAATATTTAACATCTTACTCAAGATGGTACCTCTTTTATTCAACTCATCTTTTTTACATACAGATTTATCCTTCACCTTATCCAGAACCATATTGAAATCTCCTGCCATAATCACATATCCTTTCCTAACCTTCTCCATCTCTTTAATCACAGTTTTATAAAATTCTCCTTGATTCATATTCGGTGCATACACATTTACTAATGTATAATCTTCTTCCCCCATTTGACCCTGAATTATCAAATATCTGCCATTGCTGTCTTTTATTACTTCTTTTACCACAAATTCACAATATTTAGATATTAATATTGCTACCCCTCTAGATTTAGAGGTCCCAAATGTTTTTTCATAAATGTGAATATTTTGTAATTTCAGTTCATTAACTCCATTCTTTAATTGATGTGTCTCTTGTAGATAAATAATATCAACTTTACTTTTCTTCCATAGTAATTCTATCCTCCTTCTCTTTATTACAGACCCTAGGCCTTTCACATTTAAAGTCGCTACCCTTATATTTTTCCCCATATCGGTTCCATATTCTGTCTCTTATTTGGTCCCTTTGTGTATCTCACACAACATAAACAAAACCAAAAACATCTAAAAAAAATAATTTCACCTGCAACTAATTTCCTATCCCTAACCCCCTTCCCTACATATAAACTCTTTTCCTCCCTCCCATTTCTCCGCATCTCACTAGAGTTTGACGCAGGCTCTGGGAGGGAGGGAGACGCCACCCACACCGGTTTGGACCCCAGCCAAATCCCCATCCCTATTTCACCCCACCTCATATATCTATCTCTCTATATATTTTAATGCCTTCCCTTCTAACTGTTAACTTCTCTTCTTCTTTCTACTGCCCCAACCCAAACAAACAATCCAAAACAATAACACAAAAACCCCAAACAAAACCCAAACCCGAAAAAAAGAAAAAAATCATAATAATAATAATAAAAAAGGAGCTAAAAAGAACCTCCATATTAAAAAAAAGAAAAAAAAGAATGCTACTTTTTTCCCAGTGTAATCTAGTTGTTTCTTTGTTCTTTATTACATTCTTATCCCCCTTTTCCTCCAAGAAGCTCAAAAGGAACCCAGATCTGAGTGAATGATGTGTCACAAAATTGCTTTTTCACAGAGCATGTGCTTAAACTGTGGAACTCTCTGCCACCAGACATCAGGAGGACTGGCAACTTGGACAGCTTTAGAAGGAGTTTAGACAAATCCATGAAGCCATCAACAATTACTGGTCAGGAGGGCTAAATATCGTCTCCAGTAGCAGAAACAGCTGGTCTCTGTGTCTCAGGTGCTGGGAAACACGACAGAATGGGAACCGTTGTGTTCATGTTCCACTGATGAGGTTCCCACAAAAAAGGTTTTAAGAATGGACACCGCAATTTTTATGTCCTCTCAAAAACTGTGCCAATATTTTGTCATAGTTTGATAATATAAACTCCAAAATTTATACTCTATAAGCTGGTATCCTCGTAACACCAAACTGTGTAATGACAGATCAAAGAGGGTTCCAGGTTGGTTTCTTGGTTTGTTTAACTTGTATACCACAGTGATTAGTGATAAACATTACTATGTGCAGTTTACATCCAGAACTGAGTAAACATAAAGTAAAGCAAATCATATAACTAGCAAAAACAAACATAAAATGAATAAAACAACCACCGAACAGATCAGTGAAAACCAGCTGATGGTGAACAAGCAATCTAAAAGTAACATTACGTTAGGAGAGGATGCGCTCAAGGGCTTCAGTCAACAGCCTTGTCTTGAGCATCCTCTTAAAGGCCGTAAGGGAGGAGGCCAGGTGTAGCTCCACCGGGAGCCCATTCCAAAGGGATGGGGTCACAACCAAGAAGGCCCTATTTCCAGCTGATGACTTCCTGGCCTCCCTTGGTGTGTGTGGCGACCTCAAAGACCATGGCCTGTAAGGAACAGTGGGCATTTTTAGGGAAAGAAGCTCCCAGAAGTACTGAGATCCCAAAATGCAAAGGACTTTATAGGTAAGAACCAGCACCTTGAATTTCGCCTGGAACAACACAGGTAACCAGTGCAGGTTGGCCAGGAGCTGGGAAATGTGCTCGTACGTCTTCACATTAGACACCAGTCTGACCACCGCATCCTGTACTTGTTTGAGTTTCCAGGTCAGTTTCGTGGGAAGCCCCTTGTAGAGAGCATTGCAGTAGTCAACCCTTGGGATTACCATTGCATGCACCAAGGTCTTGGGGGCCATTAATAGGTCCCCATTCAATATTCATTCCCCTTTCCCCTCAAATCCTGTGCCCAAGTTGTGTAGCAGTTATATAGGATTTTGTAGCATAAACCCAAGTTTTGTCACATGAGCCTCCACTAAGAATTGGCATGCCCTGTCCAAGGGACCCTACATGGGGTGAATCAGCTTGGGTTATTACAAAACTACGAAACAACTCTGGCCAAGATTTTGAGGGGATATCACATTGGGGTGGGGTGGGGGTGTCTCAGAGTTCGCACTTCCCCTATTGGTTAGCCATTGGGTAAGCAGAAGGCTTCAATGGGTAAGCCTTTCGCTTTCTTTAGTGCAGCTCTTCTGGCACACTTACGATCTCACCCATCTGAGAAGTTACATTAACACTTGGTCACAAAACAAACTGGAAATCCGTAGAAGGGGATCTCGCCAATAGTTGGAGTCTGAGGAGCCAGAGCACAAAAATGGTGGTGGTGGTGAGAATAACGACCGAGCAACAGCAAGGGTGCTTTTCCCATGCACAAACGTGACTTCTCCATTCACGGTTTCCTCTGCATGTTCGTGACAACGGAGATCTTGGAACGAAACAGTGAGCCAACGTGCCAGGCTGGGCCAGGTACCACATTTCCTGGCTGCTGGTAGATCAGGAATCATTGTTGCGTGCCAGGCAGCTGCAGCTCAACCTCATGCACCTCCCAAACACACCCTGGCATTCTCCACCTGGGACTCTCATCTCGGGGGGGGGGGGGGATTGCTCTGCTCTGCAAAGCAGCCCAGCTGCCAGCCGTGGGAAAGGCAGCTGGCTCCTCCCACTCAGGAACCAGCAAGCCCTGCTCAGTGCTGCCTGAACTTCTCCTTTTTGGAAATGATCAGTTTCATCATTTTGCAGACTTGTTTCTTGATCTTTTTTTTCTTTTGGACTACCATTCTCAGAATCCCTCAGTCAGCATGCTGGGTGGAGGATGATAGGAGATGTGGTCCAAAGCCACACCTAGTTTTCTCAGCTCTGAACTATTGTGGTCCGGGTAAAAACCATTTCCTTGTCACAGATCACAGTTTGGGACATTTGTCCCTCCAGAGGTTTGAAGACCACAACTCTCATCACACCTGACTGTTGGCCATGATGGCTGGGGCTGATGGGACCTAAAGTTCAGCAACACCTGAAAGGTTAACTTTATTTTCTCACCCCTGCTCTCGCTGACAAGGACCTTTGCCGGGTCATCGGCATCCCATGCCCTCCAAGGTCAAAATCTAGGGGCTTGAGACCTTAGGGGCAGACCCTTGTGATGTGACAGGGGTAGACAGTACAGCGGGCTCAGGGCTTGCCTACCTAAGTGGCCACCAGTTAGGAACCTGACTAGATGTTAAGATCTTCTGAACACGACTTTTTAAGTTACAAGGAGCATATAACGCCCCTGCCACAACAGCTGGTCTGTTTCCGAGCCCAATTCAAAGGGCTGATTATGACCTATAAAGCCCTACACAGTTTCGGTCCAGGCTTTCTGAATATATCTCCCCACATGAGCCTTCCCAGCCCCTAAGATCTTTAGAGGAGGCTCTTCTCTTGCCTTCACTGGAAGGACAGATCCTGAAGCTGAGGCTCCAATACTTTGGCCATCTCATGAGAAGAGAAGACTCCCTGGAAAAGACCCTGACGTTGGGAAAGTGTGAAGGCAAGAGGAGAAGGGGACGACAGAGGACGAGATGGTTGGACAGTGTCATCGAAGCGACCAACATGAATTTGACCCAACTCCGGGAGGCAGTGGAAGACAGGAGGGCCTGGCATGCTCTGGTCCATGGGGTCACAAAGAGTCGGACACGACTAAACAACAACAACGTCTCTTGCCATCACTGTCACATTTATTTGGGAAATGAGAGAAGGCCTTCTCTGTGGCTGCAACCAGGTTGTGGGACGCTCGCTCTCTCCCCCCCCCTCAATCTCTCTGGAAGTTAAACCAGCCCCCCCCCCCCCATCTTTATCCTTCAGCTGACAGTTAAAGACTTACCTCATTAGGCAGGGTTTTCATAGTTAAGATTGAGTCCCTCCTGAATGCTGGCCTATGTTCTTTTAAAATGAGTTTTTTACTTTTTAAAAATGTTTATACAATTTTTGGATATTGTTATGTTTACTTGTTTTTACACTTTGTAAGTTATTGTGGTTTTTTGCCTAACTTGTTTTAATCATAGGCCACCCGGGGTCCCCTCACCCGGAGAGAGGTAGCCTAGAAATGAAACAAACAAATAAAATAAATAAACATTACCCATTGGTTCAGAGGCTGACCTAGCATGAGATGGCTTTGGTTTGTGCGAGTCTCAGACGGTGGAATGTTTGCCTTTCCGAGCTGCGATCTGTTTCCACAAAGTGTGTAAAAAAACACACACTTTAAAACAGGCACACAATGTCTGAGCTACTTTCATGTTTTCAACTGTTTCTCCACTTAACAGGTTTTAATTCTTTAACGGTAGCGTTGGTGTGACTTTTTAAAATTTTATTATTATTTTAATGATTTTATGGTCAAGTTTGTTTTCCTTGTTTTGACTGCTGTACAGATTGAGCACTACTTTGTAGTAGAAAGGCAGGTTATAAATGTAGTAAATAAATAATAGAGGGCATATGATAAACGTCAAGGCTAACCCCTTAATTCCAAACTCAGCAGCAACTCTGGAGCACTCCCAAGGTAATAAAACTGATCAGGGTGCTTCTTGGCAGCTCAAAATGGCATATCCTGAAGGCTCAGGGATGATAACCCATAATTTAGGGTCCCATCTCGACCCCAACCCATTCTCTGAGACCTGGAAATGGATCCCAAAACTGACTATAAAGGCACAAGCCTTAAACATGGCAAGTGACAACTCTGCTTTACAGGCCTTGTAAATAAGCTCACAAAGAGCCTGTGAAGTGTTTGCTAGCCTGCTTTGGGGGAGGCGATTTGAATCCTCTGGAAGCCTGCGTCATTTCTATTCCGGCTGCGGACAACAGATTGAAACTCCTCAGTCCCCCTGTGGCCTCTCCTCCCACTCGCCTGCTGGGAGTTCCTTGTCATCCCAGACGAATGCTTCCAACCAAGGCTTGCTCTGCAAAGGGACCATACAGCTCTCTTACAGGAGATATTTAAAATCCAGAGAATAGGGAGAGGCATCATTAAACCCTCCATCATACTGCTCCATCTGTGTCTTACATAGGTTCAAGCCACCTTTAGTAAGCAACAAGGTGGAAACATTCTAAAGACATCACCCAAATCATTCTTTTTTACATGAGACATTTTCAACATTTAGTTTGCTTTGCCTGTTACTCTTTCATAATAGCTTGAATTATTATGAAATAATTCAATAAGGAGGGACAGGATCTGTTCTTGGTCATCCCAGAGTGCAGGACACAGATTTAGGCTGGATATCAGGGGAAAACATCTTAACTGTTAGAGCAGTAGGACAATGGAACCAATGACCACGGGAGGTATTGAGTACTCCAATGCTGGAGGCATTCAAGAGAAAATTGACAACCAGCTGCTTTGATCTGAATGCTTGCATTATGCAGGGAGTTGGACTTGATGGCCTTATAGGCCCCTTCCAACTCAATGATTCTATGATTTTATTCTATAATTCTATGAATTATGTGTATTAAATACATTTTGTCTTTTTAAAAACCATATTAAGAATTCTGTTTTTAAAGAAGCTTATTTCTCTCCCACATATGCCCAAGGATTGCTTTTTGGAGATCAACTGTCAAAAGAAAAAGAAGAAGGGGTGGGAGTGAGGGCGGAAGCCAGGTAAAAGACAAGAAAAAATTTATTTCTTCCTTGTACACATTTTCACTATTGGGAAAAATCCAGACAAATGTAAAATGATGTAAAGTGTTGTTTTATGCATGCCTTCTGAGCTGTAAATCCTGCTGCATCCCACTTAGTCACAACAAGGTGTGCTTAGGATTGCAGTTTTAAGGCAGAGTATCGTTAACCCATTTACTTAGATGCAAAAATCATTAAACTCCATGGAACTGATTTCTGAGTAAGGGGACTGAGGGTTAGTCTGAAAGATCCATGAATTTCATGCAGAGAGTTAAGGGCAGACTTAACTCCCCCATTCAAATGTACAGGACTTTAAAAATGTCTTTAATATTACCTGGACCATACTTTCTATAGGTGCAGAGAGGACCGATCTAAGTATCTGTTTCTATTTATTTATTTTATTTCAACAAGAGGAAGAAAGTGTTCAGGGTGACTAACAAACTTACTGTAAAAGGCAGATCAGAAACAGAACATTTGTTCTGCTTTGCTTTTTAAAGCTTGTAAGACTTCTAAGAATAAGAATTGCATGATGTCAAGTCTATCCGACTTATGACAACCCTTTCTAGGGCTTTCCAGCTAGGGAGTACTCAGAAGTGGTTTATCGTTCCCTCCTTCTGGGTCACATCCTGGGACTGTGCAGCTTGCCCAAGGCCACACTTTCCTCTGGGGAAGCACACAGTAGGGAATTGAACTCGCAACCTGCAACCAGGGTACCTAACTTATTGAGTTATCCAGCCAGCATTTGATCTCTACAGGTGCAAAAAAAAAAAAAAAAAAGCCGGTGGGGAGGACTTTCAGTGTGTTGTGCATTAAATCATAGGGTAATATTTCTTTGCTATCCAAGAGGTTGCACTAGATTCTTTACATCCTATGAATCTAAGAAAATTAAAAGTGGACAGATTCATTCACAACTTCCAGAATCCCCTAGCCAGAATGCCAGCTGTGGGATTTGAGTCCACCCCACCTTCCCATATTCTGTAGAAAATGTGAAGTCAGCAGCATCACCTTGAGGAGTTCTAGAGCTGCAGCCGGGGTCCCCTAAGCCTGGAGGCAGGAGAGATTGTCCTTCACGGTTCCCTGACAGGTTCTGAGCCTCTGCCAGCCCCTGCCCTCTCTTTCCCCTCCCCTGTGCTCCCTTCTCACGCGATGTCCTGTCTCCAGAGTGACCTCTCCAGCCCCAGAGCCTTGACCCGCCCCTTCTCCTCATCCCGTGTTTTGTATTTGCCTGGGAAAGTGATGAGTTGCAGAAGCCCTTCTCACGCACACCAGGGCAATATTTAACCTGTAGCACATCCAAAGGGCTGCCTGGAAGCTGGGTTGGGGAGTGATAAACTTTAACCTCTGCCCCCTCCACCACCCAAGCCCTGATCAGCCCCAGAGGCTCTGTTGTCTTCCTCTAGATCTAAAATGTTCCGGCTGGCCATGAAGCAGCTCTTGCAAAGGGGTTGGGGGGGGGGCAGCTGTGTCAGTTTATTGCAGCAACGACAACAGAGTCCTGCAGGACCTTAGAGACAGGTAACTTTTATTCAGCATCAGCCTTCACGGGCAGCAGCCCTGCATCAGACAGAATCAATGGCAGCCCATGAACACTTAACGAATGCTAGATAAAAGTCATTCTTCTCTAAGAATGACTTTTAGAATGTAGAGTCCATCTTTCAGATGGACTCTACATTCCCAAAGTTTGTTCCAACTAATTCTTCAAAGTTCCAACACAAACCTTTGCTAGGGGGTGAACAAGGATATCAAAGCCTCCCTCTGCCCCTTTCTGCAAAGTATAATGGTTTCCAGCAGTAAAATACAGTTCTAAAAATATACACAGTCAATGTGTTTGGTGCTGGCTGGATAACTCAGTGATTCAAAACAACAGGGGTTGGGAGTTCAATTCCTCACTGTGCTTCCTGGGGAGAAGAGCGAGCCTGTGTGTCCTTGGGCAAGCCGCACAGTCCCAAGGCATCCCCAGAAGGAGGGAATGGTGAACCACTTATGAGTAAATTCAAGCTCAAGTTTATTGTATTATCTAAAAGCCGTCACAATTGTTTAAAATACAAATATGATCAAATAAAATCATGATAAAATCATACCTTAAATTATACCTAGAAAATTCTGAGAAGGGTCACCATGAATCAGAATTAACTTGGTGGCATGTCCCTGGTGACAACCTTGCAAGAAAGATCAGGTGGAAAGATTCTCACTGGTCACCAGGGACATATCCAGGGATTTCTCAAGTCCCAGTTCAACAATCCAAACACATGGCACCACATTGGCTCTCACTTCTGATGGAGTCATCATCTGATGACTTCTTCACTCTGAGAGAGTCAGAGTGAGAGTCAGTGTTTACTGTGTCTTGGTGGTTAGCTTGTTGGGCTATGACTCTAGAGATCTGGGTTTAAACCTCTACTCTGCTACCAAACTTCCTGGGTGACCTTGGGCCACTCACAGCCTCTCAGCTTTACATACCCCGCAGGGTCGTTGTGACATTCATGGGAAGAAGAGCTATTTAGACCACCATGACTGAAAGAAGGGCAAAATATAAATGCAACTGATAAAGAATAACAGCAGTGATGGTGGTGGTGGTAGTGCATGTGATGGAGCAGGCTGGAAGCCACAGAAACTTATTCCAAATAAAGCTTGTTTGTTTTTTAGGTGCCAGAAAACTCTTGGCTGTCTCAGCTGTCTCAGTAATTATTAACAATTGCGAACTTGTTTATTTATTAACAATTACTAACTTTGCCAGAACTTAGTCCTCCCCAAAATAGTTCAATGAAGCAGTTGTTTAAAAAAACGGCACGCAATGGGCAACATTAGCTTCCAAAGATTATCTAGAATAATATAGTTTTAACAAGCTATAGAAAACCAGTGGGAAAATGTCAATAAAAGCACCCACTGGTTCTAAATTAGATCTTTAAAAAGCTGCAAAGTTTGTCGCAGGTCCACAGCACATGGACCTGCGACAAACTTTCACACCATGCAGAGGTGGTGTGAACGTGACTTCGAAGTTAGAAATGCTATGATTCAGGAAAGAAGCATAGTCTACACTAGTCATATACTAGTTGTGATTCGTTTCCTGGCCGAACTACTGATCCGTGGTTCAGCGCCCCTTCCCTTCCAGTGCTGCTATTGAATGGGCTCCCACTGAAGGGAACGGGGCACCAATTCATAGATCAGCTGTTTGGCCGGGAAACGAACCACCGAACCATCATTTTGTGCCGTTCTCTAGTTTGGAGCACTCACTCCCGTATATTTGTTAGTCATTACATTATAGCAATACACAGAATATTTCTCAAACTGTATGAGGTTGATTTCCCTTCCAACCAAGAGGAACTGCATGCATCGTGTGAGGAGCTGTGATCATCGCCCAGTCTATCAAGGGCTTGAAAAAGGTAACAGGAAGGACAAGCCAAGAACGGAGAGGACTGGGAGCTACCATCTATCTTCATGGTCAAGATGGGTTGGGTGACTCCTGGCATTTTTGCTTAACATGCAACCCTTGCCAGAGTCAGGAATTCTGAGACCATGAGGCTCATGAGCTGTGTGTCCATTTGTGAGCCTGTTTTCCAGACCCTCACCATCGATGGACACATTCAAGCTCTCTGCTCTCCTGGCTTACAGGGTTTTTTTTACTTGTACTGGAGAGCCGCTCAAAGATATCAAAGGTGGGCCACCTTCCAGATGTTGTTGAACCGCAAGTTCCATCCATCATATTCTTTCAGCATGGCCAAAGATGAGGAAACCTTTGGAGGGCCACAAGGAGCCACCCCTACAACAGAGTGCCTTCAGACACATGACTGTCCTGTAAGAGCCAAGAGGCCAAGGGAGGAAGGCCTCAGGGCTTCCCCCTAAGCAAACATGCTTGTTTACTGAGAGGCAGCTCCTTCCATGCCAGCTCTGGCTCATGATCTCTGCCAAAGCTAGAGAGGCAGGTTGTTCTTGAGGTTAATGAGGGCAGGGATCAGTCTTCTTGCATGCCAGGCTGCTACTGCATCTCACGCACCTGCACACGCCCTGTTTTCTGAGCCTGTCCTCCTCAGACCCAGATGGAAGGGATGCAAGAAGCAAACTAGGTTAGGCAACCACAAGAGCCTTTCAGTCTGTAAAAAAAGGAAAATGTCTATGCTAGAAATTTCAACCTCAAGATTTCAGGAGGAATTGCAGAGCCTTGAAGTAAATGGATTGGGGGGAAGGAGAATCCCAGTAGAGACAATGTGGAGCTGAGGAAACAAAACGTACTGTGGGACCATTAATGGTGGCTGATATTTGTTGGGACTTGGTAGGACAAAGTGGGTGCTGGGTCCTGATGCAGAGTTGAAGGTGGGCAATGGAAAGTGAGACCAAAGTCAACAAAAGGTGGTGTTTACTTGAGTTTTGTTGCTCCTCAATCCTTACATTGACACTACAATACAACTTCTTCAAGGAAGGAAGGCAGGCAGGCTGATTCTCCAGGCAGCTGTACCAGGGCCTCTTACAAAACTGGAAGTGAGCAGATTATTCCACTTGAAAAAAAAAAATAAAATAAAATCCCTGGATGTCAGAGAAAAGCAGGTTGGCTAGGAGTACCCTGAGCTCCAGATGTGAAGAATATTTCAACAACTTATTGTAGGCAATGTTCCATGCTGAGGTTTCTTGATGAGATTTCTTTCTGCACTGGCAAGATTTCTCAGCTTCCTGCAAAAACAACTTAAATAAATAAATAAATAAATAAATAAATAAATAAATAAATAAATAAATAAATAAATAAATAAATAAATAAATAAATAATCTATCTATCTATCTATCTATCTATCTATCTATCTATCTATCTATCTATCTATCTATCTATCTATCTATCTATCTATCTATCTATCTATCTATGGTGTTCCCACTCCATTGCCAAATCCCCTTCTTCATTGAAGTGGCAAATTCTGAGCAGCTCTATGTTTTTTCCAGGGACACCTGAGTAGGAAAGTTGGGTAGCGATCAGGGCCTCCTTGAAGGCAACCATTTCACTCTTTCTACCTAGATTGGTCCTGACGGCTAAGCCATTCTTCCTGCTGCTCAGCTGGAGATGCTGTAGGAACTCTCTCTATCCATTCAAGGATGGTCAGATCTCCTGTTTTGGGGAGAACACTTTGCAGAGTTGCCACAGGACAGCTCTCCTTCTGGAGGGGTCCTCTATGACAAAGCCCCTCTAGTCCAAGTTGGTTTGAAGACAAAGAACCACCAAGTGAAAACTGGGTGCCTTGCCATTTCCCATTCACAGAGGAATCTATGCAGTAGCTTCAGTATGCACACAGCTCATCTGGTTGCGTCTTTCCCACTCAAAAGAGATGCGTTGTACTTCTCTTTGAATTCTAAAAAGCATTTCTTCTTTTGCTTCGGTATGTATAAATTAGCATACACAATTTTCTGCAAATTAGTTTTCTTCTTCTTTTTGATGATGTGTAAGTATGTAGCACAAAAACTCCATGCCCTGCTCATGCTTTCAATTCTGTGTTGAACATCTGAATAGGGCTTATGTGGGACAGGAAGCAACAGTT
Organism: Intellagama lesueurii; assembly: GCA_037013535.1. Lineage (NCBI taxonomy): Eukaryota > Metazoa > Chordata > Lepidosauria > Squamata > Agamidae > Intellagama > Intellagama lesueurii. The sequence continues at coordinate 17,285,141 of JBAJHW010000011.1, forward strand.
AGAACTGGATATGGAACAACTGATTGGTTCAAAATTGGGAAAGGAGTACGACAAGGCTGTATATTGTCTCCCTGCTTATTTAACTTATATGCAGAATACATCATGCGAAAGGCTGGACTGGATGAATCCCAAGCCGGAATTAAGACTGCCGGAAGAAATATCAACAACCTCAGATATGCAGATGATACCACTCTGATGGCAGAAAGTGAGGAGGAATTAAAGAACCTCTTAATGAGGGTGAAAGAGGAGAGCGCCAAAAATGGTCTGAAGCTCAACATAAAAAAAAAACTAAGATCATCACCACTGGTCCCATCACTTCCTGGCAAATAGAAGGGGAAGATATGGAGGCACTGACAGATTTTACTTTCTTGGGCTCCATGATCACTGCAGATGGTGACAGCAGCCACGAAATTAAAAGACGCCTGCTTCTTGGGAGGAAAGTGAGAGCTGGACCATAAAGAAGGCTGACCGCCGAAGAATTGATGCTTTTGAATTGTGGTGCTGGAGGAGACTCTTGAGAGTCCCCTGGACTGCAAGGAGAACAAACCTATCCATTCTGAAGGAAATCAACCCGGAGTGCTCACTGGAAGGACAGATAGTAAAGCTGAGGCTCCAATACTTTGGCCATCTGATGAGAAGAGAAGACTCCCTGGAAAAGACCCTGATGTTGGGAAAGTGTGAAGGCAAGAGGAGAAGGGGACGACAGAGGACGAGATGGTTGGACAGTGTCATCGAAGCGACCAACATGAATTTGACCCAGCTCCGGGAGGCAGTGGAAGACAGGAGGGCCTGGCGTGCTCTGGTCCATGGGGTCACGAAGAGTTGGACACGACTTAACGACTAAACAACAACAAAGTAGCCATCCTAACACATTCTCATAATCCTACAAGAGCTCAGTAATAACTGTTCTGGCCAAGCTAAAGGAAAGGAGAAGTTAGGCTGATGAAGATCCTGCAGTATGTATTATACTGCATGTGTGTATTTAAAATTCTGTTCAGGCTTGGACCACCTTCAAGCAAGGTACATTTTCAAATGGCAGCATCAGGCAGAGTGCAATGCAGTAATCCAGTCTGGGTGACACAAGAATGCAGATAACAAAGATCAATATGAGTTATTTTCAAGTAGGGTTGGTGCAGACACTAGTGTGGCCACCACGCTACCTGCACCAAGGCCCAGTGTACTCCCAAGCTGTGCTCCTGGTCCTTTAGGCCGCCAGATCACATGTTAATGCAAGGACATATTTCCTTTTTTTCCAACATTTTCCCTCCGGGTGTGCAAATCTTTCCAGGCTAAGTCCCTGAGACATCAGACATGTAAACAAAGCCATGCTGTCTCCCAAATGATCACTGCAAAACAAAAGCAAGCTAATACACAAGCCCAGGCTGGAATGGACAGACAGCTTTTTTCTCTGAAGGGTACACTACTTCTAGATACAGAATCAGAGTTTTGTCTGGTAAGGCCCTAAGGATGGCCACTGAGTCACAGCTAGAAACATGTCTATTATTCATTGTGGGTTCCCCACAATTTGACACATCAAGCATGCCTCATAAAATGCTTGTAGGATGCAGGCTAAATCTTCTGCAAGTGGGTTTCCTATGTATTTTCCCATTTATTTATATATGCATATATACATATAAAATACACATATATGTACACGTGTGTGTGTGTAATATCCCACCTTTCTCCTTATAAAAGGACCCAAGGTGGTTTGAAACATTGAAAGACAGTATGTAAAGCTAACAACAGTGACAATAAAATACTGAAATGATCAAACACATGCCACACTAATTGTCTTATTTTTTGAAAGGAGAACTCATACCTCAAATTAGTGAGGAGGGTTCAGACTTGTAGTTCATCCAAATCATTTTAAAGAATTGTTGACAGCATTTTCTCAAGCTTTCTACCACTTTCTTTTCAATCCAAATTTTTTATTTCTTTAAAAAAATGGAATGAAAAAGTAATGAGCAGCAAAACAAGGAAACAGATCACTTTTTTCAGTGTTGTAAACAAGTTACAGCAATAGGTCATAATTATTACTATGAGTAATAGGAACACATAATTTTTGAAAAGTAAATTTATAGGCTTTCACTGCAGAACAGCAGGCTAGTTTAGGAACAGTTCTGAAACATTACTCTTCTGGACTACTACTTCCAGAATCCCTAGTCTATGTCCACACTGGAAAGGGGATTCTGAGACTTGTAGTCCAAGAAGGAAGATTTCCAAACTTTGGGTTGGGGGGTGCAGGACAGAGTGTATGTGATGCACAGACCAAGTCACACTCAGAGGGAAGAGTCAGGAGGAACATCTGGATGCTGGTGGTGGTGGTCCTGCCATGCCAACATCTTCCACCTGGTTATTAAATTATTTTGGCACATGAGGCAGAAAATCCTATCCAGACCTCTCTCCATTCCTGGCAGGGAAAATACAGTGATTAAAAAGTTAGTAAATCATATAACGTTTTGTGCTCACACAGGGCATGCCGAATCAGCTCTTTGAGCTGGCTGCTTCATTCTGCCAATGGTAGGGCCAGCACTGGAGCAGCTGCATCTCCATGGATGTCTTTTGGAAACAAAGTCCAAGCCATTTGGACAAATCACCTTGTCCTGTTGGAAAGGTGGGCCAGCCTGCAGCTGAAGAAGACCCGGCCTACAATGCAGAAAAAAATCTTCCTTCCAATCCAACTTCCTAGTCTTCATGCTTCCACAACAGTCTTTCTGGTTTGGATGCAACAGGCTAACCCAGCTGCTCTTTGAAAATGTTTATTCCTGTTTAGGTGTGACCTGAAACCACCTCATCTTCTAAGAGAGCCTAATTCAAAATTTGGAGCCTTATCCCACGTTCCAACTTAAGACTGTAACTAGGTGCAGATGCTGCCCTGCCTTAAACATCAGTCTCTTATTTCCTCCTTCTCCTCCCCCTCCTTTCCTTTTTTAAACTTTGCTTCCTGTCTTACCTGATGAAGAGTACTGGAGGAATCAAAAGCTTGCACACTAACTGGTGGCCTTTAACCAGCTCTAACAAATGTTGTGCCTAAACACGGATTCTGGAGTGCTTGTTTATTTGCTTCCATTATATGCTACCTTTCCTCAAATGAGCTTAGCACCATAGAGAGTTGGTCATCTCCCCACCGTCATTCTCACAACAGCCCTAATAGGTAGGTTAAGCGAAGAATTCCCTGGTTAGTGTGGCAGTTCGGTGAGAACTTGATCCTGCATCTCCCAAGCCCCAGACCCAATGCTGCAACTACAGCACCACACTGGGTCTGTCATTTATTTCTCAAGCAAGGTTATACCTCAAGATTATGCAGTAATATAGATGCACCAGGCTGTAAATTTCAGAATATAAAAAAAAATTGTGTGTGTGTATATATACCACTGAGTATATATATATATATATTATATATATTATATATATATATATATATTATATATTGCTGTTTGCTTGGGACAAAATCAATAAAGTAGGCCCTGGGCAAGGAAGCTGGCTGGATAGCTCAGTGGTTTAGGTATTTGGCTGCAGAGCCAGAGGTTGGGAGTTCAATTCCCTACTGCACCTCCTGCAAGAACACTCAGCCTGTGTGGCCTTGGGCAAGCTGCACAGTCCCAGAGCACTGCCGGAACACCTCCCTAAAGTCTATCCTCTGCCTAGAAAATCCTGAAAAGGGTCACCCTAAGTTAGAATTGACTTGATGGCACATGATTATATTATAAAGGCAAGGAAGAGAGTGCTGAGGTGGTGGGAATGTTTCTTTCTTCTCCTGTGTATCATAATAGGGTAAGTCTTTTTGCCCTTCATGCCTCCAGTGTGAGGATAGGGGCAGTGAGGAAAGCTCTAGTCTAAGCCACATTGGTCGGGGGATTCTGGGAGTTGTAGTCTAAAATAGTAACTTTTCCTAGCTCTGGATGTGATGGCGGATGCTGCCTCGTTGCTACTGTTGACAAACGGGCAGCAAAGTTCCATTTTGTATGCAGAACACGGTGGTTGCCATCCTCATCTCAGGCAGCAGGATATCTTTAGTCAGCCCTGTGTCTAAAGTCAGAGATGGGGAGCCTTTGCCCCCCCCCCCCCGCCATCCCCCATGGTTTGGATGGCATCACCCCTAACCTCTCACCAGGGACCATGCAGACTTGGCTGGGTGCTTCTGCCAAAGTCCACAACATCAGTAGGACTATAAAGCTTCCCCGAGTCTACATTAAAAGCAGAAAGAGGCTTGTGGCACCAGTTTTGTTTTTTAAATCAAGTTTTATCTAACAAATAGGCCTGCAGAAGGGGACTAAAGGCACAAAAGCTTATGCCAAATAAAACCCTTTGCTCTTTAAAATCCCACAAGACGCCTCGCCGGTTTTGTTTCAACGGATGAACAGGGCCACCTCCCGAAAACTGAAGACCAGGTTGCCCCATAGCTCAAGAGGGGTGTCAGCCCCCAGAGAGGGGGGTATGACGCCCGAGTTCATATCCCGAGGATAAGGCCTCATGAGGCTCCCTAAAGTCTAACCAGCGTCTGACCTGGTTGCCACCCTTGGCTGGTTGGGCTGCAACCGACCAGCACGGGAGAAGAGCCCTGTGGGAGACTAAAGCTGGCGCTCCTGGCTTGGCATTCTGCCAGCTGGCGGGTGGGGGGGGGGGGAGGCGCGCCAACTCTCTAGTCTAGGCCCTGCACGCGAGCTTTCTTTGGAAACGGCCCACGCGATGGCCGTCGCTCTTTCCCACAGCCGGGACGCGGGTGAGAGCCTCGGAAGGTGCGTGTGGCCGGGAGGACAGGAGGGCGGAGAGGGCGGCTCTCCCGGCGGCAGCGCGTGCAGGGCTGCGCCTCACACGCAAAACCCGGGAGTTGCACCCACAACACACACGCCCTCTGCGTGAGAAGGAGGCCGGCACCATTTGCCCCTCCTGGCTCATCCCTCCTCCTCCCCCCCCACGGGGAGGACGCACGCTCGCCGGCCCCGGGCGCTGCGGGCCCTTTAAGAGCCCTCGCCTTTCGCGTGCCTGCCCGCAGTGACCCGGGCGTCGCGAGGCAGCCTTTGGTGCGGGCCAGACTGATTGCCATCGCTTTGGCGCGCCCTTTCTCACGCGACCGGCGCCCCCGCCCGCGCCAAAACGGGGGGCCTTCCTCCTCCTCCTCCTCCTCCTCCTCCTCCTCCCCCCGCGGCAAGGGCAAGGGGAACGGGCGGGAGGCCACACCTGGCGATCCACCAAAAACTGAGCGCTCTGCAATTGGGACCCCGTGGAGGGCATCGCCCCGTCGTCTGAATTCGACCGCTTCGGGTTCGGGTTCTGTTGAATAAATCTCTGCCATCCAGCCCCTGAACAGACCCGGGGATGAATTCAGAACCAGGGTGGGGGCAAGTTACACCTTTGGACTACAACTCCCAGAATCCACGAGCCGCCAGAATCACTGGCTGACTGGATTTTCAGTTATTTTCACCAGTGGAAAAACCTCTGGACTCCCAGCTATTTGGGCCTGCTTCAACTCCTAACCAGCATAGGGAAGGGTGAGGGATGATGGGAGCTGTAGTTTAAATAATCTGGAAGGCCCCAAGAGTCTTTTTCTTTTAGCTTATTAGCATATTGTCTCTATTGTGCTTTCTAAAATAAATATCAACTGTTTTGTATGAACCCACCCTTTGTCACAACTAGAAGAAACGGGCTGGGGAAATCTGGGACCTTCAGATTTTGGCACACACAGAGACACTTCAGCTCTGATAATGGCTGATACCGGCTGAGGCTGATAGGTACTGGAGTCCCACAGCATGGGGGTAGAGTTGAACAAGTAGGCAAGAGTTTCTTTCGCAAGCATGTTTTGGACGGTGTTTGGCTGTCTCTATAATGGCCTGCGGTCCATATGGAACTCAAACCGAGCTAACCTGAATATGAACAAGCACCAGATCCATAAAACATCAGAGTAAGTTTATAAAATTTGTTCCTCTGAGTGTCCGGAAAGGAAACTGACATGGCCGTTGACTAACACCCCAGTATATGCATATGGTGCCCTCAAGTTGGAACTAACTTATAGGAACCTTAATAGACTTTTCAAGATATGTGAGATATTGAGAGTGGTTTTACCAAGGCCACACACACACACACCCCAAATTGGCAATTCAGACTGAGAGCTCCTGAATCCTAGTCCATCACTCTAGCCACTTACACCACACTGGGTCTCCAATAAATCAGTGGTTCCCAATCTTGGGTGATCCAGGTGTTCTTGAACCCTTCGCCACCAGCTGTGCTGGCCAGGATTTCTGGGAATTGCAGTCCAACAACAACTGGCTTATCCAAGCAATAGAATCTATTCAATAGATGGATAGAGATGTTCATACATAAGAGAAAGAGAGTCCTCACAACAACCTTGTGAGGTGGCAGGATAGAGAGATAGTGATTGATTGAATCATAGATTCATGTAATCACGGAGTTGGAAGGGGCCTATAAAGCCATCAAGTCCAACTCTCTGCTCCATGGTTTCCAACTAGAGGGCTTGGAAAGATTAATTTTGACTGCAACTTTCCAGCTCCCCCAGTCCAGGAGATTTCAGGTGCTGTGGCCCCCAAAATTAATCTTGTCAAGTTCTGCACTAGTCACTAATAAGGGCCGAGGAATAGAAGAACCTGCCAAGATCAAACAGAACTTAGCGGCCAAGTCCAACGTACTTTGCACGCAAACAGTCCGTAGCTGTTAACTTTATGGCCAGGCAGAGCTCCAAAACCCCAATAAAGCCCTAGAGAAAAACCTTGTCCAAAACCATGAAGAGTCACCCGCTGCCAGTCAGTGTCAATAATATTTATTTATTTAAACATTTTTACACATATCCCTTTCTCCTTTAAAAGGACCCAAGTGGCTTACTTACATCATCAAAGAGAATATTTAAAAGCAAAACAAACAAACAAAAAGTATACAAATATTTGAAAAGAATTAAATAAATATTATATTAAAAACAGTAAATAAGATCGATACTAAAAACACATTTAAAAGCAACAAGGCACAACAATTAATTTTAAAAAAACCATTTAGGCAGCCAGCCGTTAAGGGAAAGCCTGCCTGAAGAGAAAGGTCTTCACCTGCTTGCGGAAGGACAGCCAAGAAGGGACCCGCCTGGCCTCCTGTGGCAGGGAGTTCCAGAGTCTGAGGGCAACCACAGGAAATGCCCTCTCCCCAAGCGTCCCTGTGCAGGTGGTGGGACCAAGAGAAAGGCTCCCCTGAGGATCTTAACACCCAGGCAGGCTCATCAAGGGAGATGCGGTCCTTGAGATAGCTGGCCCAGTGATTGGAATAACTGATCTACCTTCATTCTATTTAAATCTGCTAGTTTAGCACAATCAAAAGGTTTAGATTCTTCCCATGTGCAACAGCATGAGCTCCCAGGGCCACTCCAGGATAGGGGTGGGAGGTACCCATGCCTGGCAATCTGCTGCTGCCAGCCAGAGTAGGGAACACTGATCTAGATGGACCAATGATCCATTGTAGTGCTAAGGCAGCTTGGTTGCCAACTTATCGTGGCAAAAACTCCGTAAGGTAGGCCAGCCTAAAGTAGCTCAAGGCCAACCCATTGAGCTCCCTTCAGCAAGTGAGGTTTGGACCTTGGGTTTTAAGTCCAAAATTCTAGCCCAGAAATGGGCAACTTCAGCAAAGCTGGGGTGTGGGGGGGGGGGGGCAATTTTATACCTTCGGGATCCTCTTGGGGTTACAGAAGCAGCCGAAAAACATGTGGGCAAAGATAGAAAGACCCATGACATTCTGAAAGGGGGGAAAATGTGTGGGTGTTCTCTCTTTCAGTGGTTCATGAGGGCTTTCTCGGCTCCATGACCCTGACTGTGAATTGCACCACCACCGCCCCTTTTGGAGGCTTGACTGGCACCAACCTTGGCATCTTTCTGGCATAAAGTCAAAACATGGGTGTTTATTAGATCCCTTGGAGGTTGAGGATCTCGGCCTGCACAGGTTTTAATATATTTAATGTTTTAATTCTATGTGTTTTAAAACTGCTTGATTTAAAACTGTTTAAAGACTTTGTGTTTTTGAAATGTTTTGTACACCTCTGTAACTTGCCCCCCCCAGATCTTGTAAGATAGACAGACAGATAGATAGATAGATAGATAGATAGATAGATAGATAGATAGATAGATAGATAGATAGATAGATAGATAGATAGATAGATAGATAGATAGATAGATAGATAGATAAAATCTAGTGTATTGTTGCTTCCACAGCCTTTCAGGAATATTATTTTGGATTTTATTATCGGAGCGAAGGGAAAGAAACCCTTGGCCCTCCAGACCCAACTCCCATAATGCCCACCATCGCTCGCGCCAGCCGCGGCTGATGGGAGTTGTAGTCCAAGTTCTCTGGAAAGCCAACGTTTCCCGACCCCCCCCCCCCCCCCCATCTTCGAAAACTCCCCCGCCGGCGGTGCTCTTGGACTGTCCGAAGTTACATTTCCACCGTCGCGCGGGGCGGCTCAAGGCAGGAAGCGCGGGTGGGGCGGAGTGGGGGCGCAAGCGGGCTCCCTAACCCAGTTGGACTACAACTCCCATCGGCCCCAGCCGGGAGGGTGCTCGCCGCCGCCGTGCCCTCCTTGTTGTCGCGCAGGGCCTACTGCCAAGCAAGCTCGTGGGCCTCCCTTTTCCGGCCTTGGCGCCCTGGTCGCTTCCCGAGGCGGAGGACGGGCAAAGCCCAAACGAGCCCCCTCGGGCGCGCCACAGGACTGGCGAGGCTGCTTCGCACGCGAGGCCGGCAATCGTTAACTCGGGAGCGGGGCCATCGCGGGCCTGGGAGGGAAAGCCAGGCGCCCGCGGCTCAGAGCAGCGATAACCTTCCCACCTCGGCTTGGCTCCGCGCGCGACCCTCCCGGCCGCCGCCTGCCCCGGCCCGTGGCCTCAACGCTCCTTCCCCCCCACCCACCCCCGGGCGCCAGCAAGAAGGGAGCGCTTGCACCCAGAGCCGGGATAGATGACTTCGGAGACGACCATTGCGGTTAAGCCGTAGGCCACCTTGGGCCCCAATTCTGGGAGAAAGGCCGCCGATTCAAACAAAGAACAAACTTCCCGGAATGCCCCAGCCAGCCTGAGCCATGCCTGGGGGATTCTGCGATTCCAAGGCGATCTAAATCACTTTTCCTAGCACTTCACAAAAGCATATTGCAGAGTATATTTGCTCCAAAGTAGAACCTTCAGGATCGGGATCTCGAGGGCCCCCAGAAAGAAAGGGGTGTCAATCTCTATGTGTTAGGACAGAGCAAGAGCAGGAGAAAAACCCAAACGATTAAGAAGAAGAAACATCAGGAAGAACTGAATATTTTTCTGTAGCCAATATTTTTCTGTATTTTTCTGTGTTTGATTAACCTTACAAGCTCACAGATAGTTGACCGTATACAGATTATTGACAGTTCAGATAGGACAATGGTTACATAATGCCATTAGGATTAGCTCCCTATTACTAAGAGAAAGAAGCATGGGTAGTAGCTCCTCCTCTCAGAAGCAGCTGTGACATCATCCAGGAGAGCGTTCTCTGCTACTGTAGAATCAGCCAACAGCTTAGCAACTTTGGGGAGAAGCGTTCCCCCACATTTATACTTCACCTATTCTCCAGTGAGCTCAAAGCGGTATAGATTTGCCTTTTCACACACACCCTTTTAATCTTCAGAACACCCTTGTGAGGTAGGCCAGCTCCAAAGAATATCAAGGTCGTCCAGTGCGATTCAGACCAAGGGGGATTTGAAAACCAGATTTCTCTAACCTTCCCAAGTTCATTTGATGGGGACCCCAAAGAGGGCCTTCTCAGGGGCTGCTCCCAGGCTCCAGAATGCACTGCCCTAAGAACCCAGATTGACCCCCTTCCTCTTGTCCTTCTGTGGGCAGGCAAAGACCTCCCTTTTCATGCAGGTTTTTAACTTATAAGTGTCTAGGGAAGGCTCTGTTTGTTGAAATTTAGATATTTTTAAATGCTCGTTAAAATGTCTTTTTTAATTATTTTTAATCTTAGTTTTAATCCCGATTAAGGTTTAATTATTTTAACATAGTTTTGTATAGTAGTATCTTAAAATTATTATTGTGCATTTTTACTTGTGAACTGCCTTGGGTCCCCCTAAGGTGGCATATAAATCTATTACATAAATGACCAGTGCAGAGCCCTGGTTTTTATAGGAATCGGGTATCCCGATGGGTGAATGCTATATTTATGGCAAAATACCGAGAAGCGGGGTCAGTTTTAGGGCGATCTTGGCGTGGCGTTATTTGTGAATGGAAACGCTTCCCGAGCAGCGATTTTCTCACGCTGGAAAAACAGCTCTCCCGAAGCGTTTGCTTGTTTTGGCCGCGGTCCGAGAGAGATTCATTGCAAAGGGATTCGCCAGTCTAACGATGAGAGACACCGCGATCCACCGGCTAGGCACGCAGAGAGCCTGATCAGCCTTACAGCGCGCACGCGACCCCGAGCGCAATTTACGCGGAAGACAAACCCGCGGAGTCCTGGAGGATTCGCACGCGAGTCAAAACGCATCGCACGGCAGCGTTAAGGTTCGGCTCCAGCCCTTTGGCGCTTCAGATAACTTTCGAGCCAATGGCGTTTGTACGTTTCGATTCACCCGTTCAGAGCCAATTACTCACAGGAGGAGGCCGAAGACTGAGCTGGTAAAATCGGATTATAACGCATCAGACTTCAATTGGCCTATTTCGACCTGTTCTTTCACATTAAAATTAAAAAATAACCCCCATCCCGCACGCAGAAAAAAAACGAGAGCATAAGAGAGGAAGAGGCAGCTCAGCCGTGTCCTTGATTTCCTAGATTTCTACATGGAGGGGTTTTCTTTTCTTTCCGGATTTAGGAACTTTTTTAAAAAAATCTGAACACCTCTGCTCCTCACCAGGAGTTTTTGTAATTTGAAGTTAGACCCACACATCCTTTGGGAAGCGCCGCCGCTTTTACACTTTTCCTCCCTAGGTTCCCCGAGTCCTGCCGAGACCCTCATTCTGTCCATTCCCCGCACTAGGTGTTCCCCACCACTCCCCCAATGACTGAGCAGGGGTTGTTTTTATATAAGTACTGTATTATAGGCTCCACCTGTCTTTTTGATGGAGATCTCTCCCTGTCTTGTGGCCGTACAAAAGTCTTAAAAGATTTACCACTTTCCCGTCTCCTCATCTCAGTTTTCTTAATATCCATAAATGTTTCTAAACCGCCTTGAGCACTGTCTTTGAGTGGAAAGGAGAAGCATACATTTAATAAATTCAATAAAATAAAATATTTATTGAGGGTGGGCTGCTGTATCCCTTTCCCTGGGCCATGTGTTCTGCCATGAGGCAGGATTTACCATCTAGTTTTAGGACACGTATATTTTCTAAATAGACTTAGTAAGCTTTTCATTGTAAGCTCAGCTTCTGCCTGAGTTTTAAAACAGAGAGAACAGAACGATAAGGGTTTTAAAATGCTCACAGGAAACGCCCTTGGTTTTCACTCTACTCACCAAAGGAACTCCTTGAGAAGCTCTCCCAGATATACTTAATAATCTGAACCCGAAATCACAATACTTTCTTAGTTCTGGAACTGTGGACTAGTGGTCAGGAAAAGCCATGTGGCCTAGTGGTTAGAGCTGGGACTTGGGAAGGTCAGCTTCTAGTCCCCAGTGAGCAAGGAAGACCACCACCACCACCCCCGGGTGACCATGGGCGGCTCAGGCACACTCACCTACCTCACCCTGTGGCTGTGAATGGGAAGACCAACGAACCGTGCTGTTTAAGAAGAACTTTTTCTGTTCTTTCGGTTCTACTTTTTACACTCCAGTAAAGTCCTAGTATAAAGGGAGGCTTCTCTTCCCCCACCCCGCTTTAGAGGGAAACAGCCTTGTCTTCTTTTAAAACAGTAATAAATAACAATCGGCAGGAAGGCTCATCCTTAATGAGAACACCCTCCTGTGTGCCCAGTCTTTACGTCTGAGGAAGTGGACTTGTCCACGAAAGCTCATATTAAAATACAGCAGTTAAGCTTTAACGTGCCGCCCCGTTTCTGTCTTCTTTATTTTTCATTTTCATTTTTATTTTTTGCCTTGATGAGCACCGTTACCCCTCCCCGTCCAGCTGGAAGCCTGCCTCTGCCCCGGGACCTTTCTGTTGTGGAGGATCAGGCTTCGATCCAGGAGGAATCGGAACTGCTTCTGAGAGAAAAGGGGTGTGTGGGGGGGGGGGTGGCGCACCTTGAACAAAGCCCAAAACGCAAAGTGTGGAGAATAGATCACGAATAGATCAAAAAGAGGCGAGCTTTTGAGCCCTGCAGGGCTCTTCCACAGGCTTGGCACGGCCGGGCAAAGCTGGGAGGCAGAGAAACAGACGTGCATAGCTGGCTTGCCCCGCCTGAAGAAGAATCCTGTGGGATTCAAAAGTCTGCCTATGTTTCACCTTTTGCTGGTTAAATAAAAGGATTTCGCCCCCCCCCCCCCCACCGCCTTGTGTCTGGCTTCTGTGGGAGGGAGGATGTGTTTCCGGACCGTCCTAACTTTGGAAGGGGGAGAAAAGAACCCGATTCTCTGCTGCTGCGGTTCATCCATAGGCAAGTTTCCCTCCATCCAACAGCTGCTTGAGGAGTCGTCCCAGGTCTTTGCAAAAAAACAAAACAAAAAAAAACAAAACACGTGTCGCTTACGGGAAAGTAGCAAACATGAACCTCGAAAGATGTTCGCTTAAAATGATCGGGAAAGCGAGGGGGAAGCAGGCTGCGATCCTGAAACGCACTTACCTGGGAGGAACCCCGCTGAAGTCAGTGGAACTGACTCCCTTGTAGGCAAGCATCGCATGAGTTTGCACTGCTTTTTTTTTTTAAAAAAGTAAACAAAAGTGTTCCCAAAGTTCGTCCCAACTTCGGTTTTTTTACACTGCCGACACGTGACGCGAAGAGGCTCAGCCAATCAGTACCCGAGGAGGGGCATATAAAGCTGGCAGAAAGTAGCACTCCAGGGGACTTGTCTGGCCAAGTAACTGCCAGCCGTCAAGAACCGAAGGCATCCATCCGGCATCTCCTTCGCTTCACGTCGGGGCGGAGGGAGCGCTCTGCTTGTCCGCATCTTCCCCACCGACATCCTGCCAGGGTGAGTAGAGCACCGGGCAAGGCGGTTCTCGTTAGGTGCCCGCGACGACGCCCCTCTGCAAACTCTTCGACTCCTGCCCGCATCTGCACGTGTGCGCGCGCGCTCACGCGCCTGTATCCAGTGCGAGAGCCAGCCTTTGCCTGTGGCCGGTAGGTGCTTCCTCCGCCAAACTGCCCCGGGGGCAAACCAGTTGGTTTAAAAAGGACCTTTTGAAAGGCTGCCGGATGAATTTCTGGCCACGATTTACTGCACTGAGAGTTTTTATCAATGTTCGCATCTGTGCTGGTTTGTGTGCCTCTTTATGGACATACTGATTTGTGTGTGGATTTTGAGATAGCATAGAAATTTTAAATAGGTGCTGGTGTGGAAACACCCCGAGGCATGTGCAGATTGCTTTTTGGCCACCACTGTCTGCAGTCATACTCTTGATGCCCTGCGGTGAAGGGTCAGGAGTCTAGACTATACTTTCGGGCAGCTCTCCCGCCTTCCTTTTATAAGGAGAGAGGAAACTCAGGCCCTTTCTAGCACTCCGACTGCTCAGACCTCCAGAGAACCTTTACAGATGGTACCTGGTACCACGGGGCGGGGCGGGGCGGAGATACATACCTCATTATCTGGGTATGCCTGATCCAGATGTGCAACAGACCAGTTCTAGGAAATTGGCATTTTCTTAGCAATAATTGATTCATAACCGGTCATAGGCAGCTATTAGAAGGCGACTTTGCTGAAAGTTTGCCTTTCTTTTGCTTGCCTCCTGTTGTGAGATTCAAATTCTCAATGATTCGTTGGTCAAATTCTCAACGATTCATCGGTCAAATTCTCAATCTGCCTTGTCTTCCTTCTGGATTTGGGTGGTGTGCTGAGAGCATCTCCCCCGTGCTGTGCTGAATCCAGGTCTCCTCTAGTCAAGGGATGGAGGGGGAGATCTGTCCCGCCCAGCAAAGTTTTGTCCTCTGGGCAGCTCAGGGGTGGGGCACCAACTCTTTGTTTAGAAGGTCCCATGTCTCCAGGGACGGCTGGCCCAAAAATCCTAACTGAAAACTCAGCCAGGCAAACTCACCCTAACCCAAACCCCTCTCCAACCCAGTGGCCTAAGATGTTGCAGTGCATTCTTCTTCAACCCCATTAGGGATTATGGGTCCTGTAGTCAACAATCTGGAGGCAGTATAAGAAAGAACATAAGAAGAGCCCTGCTGGATCCGGCCAAAGGCCCATCTCGTCCAGCTCCCTGGATCTCACCGTGGCCCCACCAGATGCCTCTAGGAGCCCACGAGACAACTGGATCCCTGTCTCCTGATCCCTCTCCCCTGCATCTGGCATTTGGAGGTCCCTTCCTTTTAGGCCTGGAGATTGTGCATCCCCATCATGGCTTGTAACCTGCGATGGACTTTTCCTCCAGGAATCTGTCCAATCCCCTTTTAAAGGCACCCAGGCCAAATGCCATCACCACATCCTGTGGCGAGGAGTTCCACAGATTGAAGAAATATTTTCTTTCATCTGTTCTCAGTATAGAAAATTCCCAATATTTTGCTCCAGTCTGGTTGCATGGTTGGGGATGATGGGTCCCAGGAAGTGGTATAACACATTCTGTGCTTGTGGGGACAGTATACTGATCCGGAATAAAGGTGTTTTTGGTGTGAGTGGAGTGGGGAAGATGCAGACAAGCAGAGTGCTAGATTGGGGACTTGTTGTGCTTGTGTTGAACAAGTGACTCTTTTTAGAGTGATCTAGAAAGGTCGTCCCTGGCTGGATAGCTCAATGGGTTAAGTACAGAGGTTGATAGTTCAGTTCCTCACTGTGCCTCCCAGAAGAACCAGCCTGGGTGGTGTTGGGCAAGCTGCACAGTCCCAAGATGCCCCCAGAACCATTTCTGAACCATTCTGAACAATTTCTGAGTATACTCTACCTAGAAAACCCTGGAAAGGGTCACCATAAGTCAGAATTACCTTGACAGCAGTTATTTACCTTACATATTTAACTCAGGAGCTGGCTGGATAGCTTGGTTAGATATCTGGCTGCAGAGCCAGAGGTTGGGAGTTCAGTTCCCCACTGTGCCTCCCAGAAGAGCCCGCCTGGGTGGTCTTGGGCAAGATGCACAGTCCCAAGATGCCTCCAGAAGAGGGGAATGGAAAACCACCTCTGAGTATTTTCTACCTAGAAAAGCCTGAGAGTGTCACCATAAGTCAGAAGTGACTTGACAGCACACACTAATAATTAATTGGAAAGGCTATCAGTGACTCCTCCCTATTTGAGAAACTAGTTGAGATCCTGGCATTGAGTGCGTGGATGCAATGCGCCCAGGGATTTGAGTGGTGAATGGAGCTCATTAGAGCTGCTCATTCAGCAAATCCATTCCCTGCAGGCCACACGTGTTCACAGCCTTTAGGCTGCCCTGGTCTCTAGCCAAGGGTATGGGCAGTCACAGGAGACAATTTGGAGAAATCGCTGGAAAGCTCCATCTGGGGCAGGAGTTTAGCTGCTAGCACTGGTACGGGCTGGCGGGTTCATCACACTCCAAGCCAGAGTTTGGAAAAGTCACTTTTTTTGGATTAAAACTCCCAGAAGCTCTCAGGAGCATGGCCACGGAAAAGGAGCATGTCAACGGTTTGCTTCAGTTTTAAAAAAAATTGCCTATTCACTTCTTGTTAATTCACTCTGGATTTAATGTGCTTTGAGGTGTTAATAAAGCTATCAGTTCACAGAATAATCGAGTTGAAAGGGGCCTATAAGGCCGTTGAGTCCAACCCCCTGCTCAAGGCAGGAATTCAGACCAAACTAGATCTGACAGAGGGATGTCCAATTTTCTCTTGCATGACTCCAACTCTGGAGCATCCACCACCTCCCGAGGTAATTGGTTCCGTTGTCATACTGCTCTAACAGTTAGGAAGCTTTTCCTGATAATTAGCCTATATCTGGCTTTCTGTAGCTTGAGTCCATTATTACTTGTCCTGCACTCAAGAACAGATCCTACCCTTCCTCTGTATGAGTACCTTCCAAGTATTTGAAAAGTACTGTCATCTGTCCCCTCAGTCTTCTTTTCTCAAGGCTAAACATGTCCAGTTCCTCATAGAGCTTGGTTTCCAATCCCCTGATCATCCTCGTTGCTCTTCTCTGAACTTGCTCCAGTTTGTTGGCATCCTTCTTACAGTGCATTTCCAGAACTCCTTAGAATGCAAAGAACATCTCTTTTCATGGTGACCTCCTGGGGTCCTCCAATCCTCAGCTAAGACCCTAGATATGTGTAAAACAACCCCTTCCACACACTTGTAGTTGTTATGCCCATGGCCCCCATTAGCCAGACATGCGCTAATTCTGTGTCTCCTGTCACAGAATCTGTAATGCATCAGGGATTTGGGCCTAAATCCAGCTGAGTCCCAGTTGGCATAGACTTGTTGCATGAACAGGACATCTTAAATGGACACTTGTATAAGTCCCAGGTATTCAATGGTTTTACTCTAGTTGGGATTAACAACTAGATGCTTGAAAGAGGAAAGCCCTCTTAATTGTTGTCTAGCGGGATGACCCCACACTGGCTCCATAAATGAACAACTGCTAAGTGAAATGTCTTCTGCTAAAGGAGAAAGAGGAAAGTTTGGGCCATCCAGATGTTTTCTGTAACAACTTCCATAATTTCTCACTACTGGCCATCCTGGCTAGGCCATCTGGGAATTGAAGTACAAAACATCTGGAGGGGCAGAAGTTTCCCACATGTATGCTAAAGCGGTTTAAGAGACTTTGCCAGAGTTATTTAACTTCCTGCAAAACTGGGGAGAGACTGGAGGAATAAGCAAGCAGCTTCACAAATTAGTCACAATCCTTGGTGGATGCCTTCCAGTTGTCTTGAATGGATGTCCATCACTGGGCAAGTTGAGTGGGGCTGATGAAAGTTGTAGTGGCAAACATCTGGGAGACACCAGGTTGGAGAAGGCTATTATTCACCCTTGCTTGGAAGAAGGTCCTATTGAGTTAAATGAAACTTACTTTGGGATAAACAGGCATAGGACTACATTGGAAATGTCATTCATCTTAACTGTATGGTTTGAGACCATGCCAGTTGGAGGCTTCGAAAACTGTAGTGAAAGAGGTCAAGCTATAGACACCAAAACCAATCTCTCATGCAAAGCAAAACTGAGATTATTCAGAATTCTGATTGTGCTCCAAACACACTATGTATCTTTTCTCCCCCTCTTTGTCTGCTTTGTTCATTAGGATACTTTAAAATCTAGGGAAATGATGTTTGCACTGATGGGAAGCCCAGGCATCACGCCACTCACTGAAATTCTGGCTGTCTTCACAATCTCTTTCCTCATTTTGGTTGCTGTCAAATCTTTCTGGCACCGGGTTCCACCAGGTTTTAAGAGACTTCCTGGGCCAAGGGGATACCCACTGATTGGAAACATCCTAGACCTGGGGAAGAACCCCCATCTTACCTTGGCACAGATGAGTGAGAAGTATGGGGACGTGATGCTTATCAGTCTTGGCACAAGACCAGTCCTGGTGCTGAGTGGATTGGCAACCGTCAGGCAAGCCCTGATCAAGCAAGGAGATGACTTTGTGGGACGCCCTGATCTCTACAGCTTCCAGTTCATTGCAGATGGCCAGAGCTTTGCCTTCGGTAGGTGTTCTATAGAAGCATGGCGATCCCGTAGAAAGCTAGCCCAGAATGCTCTGAGGATCTTCTCAACTTCCGCTAGCCCTATGTCATCTATGTGTCCGCTGGAGGATTCTGTGTCAAAAGAAGCAGATTACTTAATTGCAAAGTTCCAAGAGCTGATGAAGGAAAAGAATCGCTTTGAACCTTACCGGTACCTGGTAGTCTCTGTGGCCAATGTCATCTGTGCCATGTGTTTTGGTAAGCGCTACATGCATGAAGACCAAGAGCTGTTAAGTATGGTGAACCTAAACAATGAGTTTGGAGAGGTGACTGCTGCTGGGAACCCGGCTGACTTCATCCCCATCCTCAAATACCTTCCCAGCCGTACCATGAAGGCCTTCAAGGATCTCAATCAACGGTTCAATGCTCTTGTGCAGAAGATCATTAAGGAGCATTATACGAACTTTGACAAGGTAAGTGGGTGTGCACTCACCAGTCTCCTTTTTTTCACGTGCTGCTTCGGTTTTCTCTCTCTACCAGCTACTCAGATGAGAAAAGTTACATTTTCACTGCAACTCCCAGAATCTCCCCATTTAGGAATTTGGGAATTACAATCCTCGCAGTAACTTTTGCAATCTCTGGACTAACAAACCATGTCCATCATCAGAGAAGACCAGCATCGGCAGGAAAAGAATGTATTACTTATATGCCCATAATACATAGATAAGTATATTATATTGATGATTAAGTACGTATTTGGTATCTGCAGAGGACGTGGTTAAACCGCAGAAGCCTCTGTGCTGCAGGGTTGGAAGACCAGCAGTCGTAAGATCGAATCCACGCGACGGAGTGAGCTCCCGTCGCTTGTCCCAGCTCCTGCCCACCTAGCAGTTCGAAAGCATGTAAAAATGCGAGTAGATAAATAGGTACCACCTCGGTGGGAAGGTAACGGTGTTCTGCGTCTAGTCGCGCTGGCCACGTGACCACGGAAACTGTCTTCGGACAAACGCTGGCTCTATGGCTTGGAAACGGGGATGAGCACCACCCCCTAGAGTCGGACACGACTGGACTAAATGTCAAGGGGAACCTTTACCTTTACCTTTACCTTTATCTGCAGAGTAGAAGTATTTAGTGGTCCACTACACTGCAGCTAGATTTATGGTTCCACTTAATATGTGCAAAGAAAGGATGTGGTTTAAGCCAGGTTGTTCTGTATATAATGATTAACACATTAAGTTTCAAAATCCATATTTCCTTGCCCGAAGATGGCTACATGAATATGTAATATGCAATTTAAGACCATTTGCTATTTTACCTTCTACTAAACCTACAGTGATCACACACACAAACCCAATACAGGTGAGGACTAAAAATTGAAGAAAAAGCTCCCTCAGTGCTAGTTGAGAGGATGGATGGATGGATGGATGGATGGATGGATGGATGGATGGATTGGCTATCCTGCATTTTCCCTTGCAAGACAGAAGGTGACCTCTAGCATAACTTTTAAAACAGACCCATTGGGAAAAACGCACACATAAAACTACAGTCATGAAACAGTACCCTGTTTCCCTGAAAATAAGACCTAACCTGAAAATAAGCCCTAGTATGATTTTTCAGGGTGCTCTTAATATAAGCCCTACCCCCAAAATAAGCCCCAGTTAAGTGAAACCCCACCCTCCACCCTTGTGCAGCAACCAGAAGAAGATGACATGACTGTATTTGAATAAATGTAGATTGTTGTACGTGAAAAAAATAAGACATTCCCTGAAAATAAGCCCTAATGTGTTTTTTTGGAGCAAAAATTAATATAAGACCCTGTCTTATTTTCAGGGAAACACGGTACTAAACAGATTAGCACATTAAAACAAACCCTTTCCAACCTGTAAAAACAGGTAATGACACCACCACCCCAAATCCCAAATTAAAAGGCCCTCCCTCATCCGTTGACTGGTGGACTTTCTTTTTCTCAGATAATGCTCTTTATTTCTTTTAAAAGTCACTTGGTGGTGGTAGAGAGACTTAAGCTTCCTTCTGTGCATGGCTGTCCTGATCCAAGTCAGGGCAGTGGTTGCTTGTTGTTGTTCTGTGCTGTCCAGTCAGAACCAGACCCTAAAAGGGTTTTCAAGGTAAGTAAGATATTCAAGGAGAGGTTTTACCAGTTTCATTCTCCTAGTGAGTTTTCATGGCCAAGTGGGGATTTGAACCCTGTTCTCCAAAGTCCTAGTCCATCACTCTATCCACTACACCACACTGGGAACCAGGGCCTGCTTACTTGAACATAAAATAGAGAGGGATCTTAAAATGCATGCTGTGTGCTTACTATAGTGTGCAATTCTATCCCTTTTATTGGGTTTTATTCGGTTTATGTTTCACTTATGCTGGTTTTTCTCTAAATTCTCCACCCTATTGTTTTGGAATTTATCTCCCAGAAGCGCCATCCCAGAGATTCTGGGAATTGTAGTACAAAACATCTGGAGACCAGAGGCTGAGAACTGCTATTGTGTGGAACTCAAAAGTTTGTATGCATAGCTTTCTCTGACGGTCCCCCATCCAGTTGCTGGCCAGATCTAGACTTTCATAGCTCCACGTAGGATACAGTCTAACCCTTAAATTAAGCTTAAAGAAAGGCTCTGTCACTTGCCATTTATTCCCAAATTCATGAATGAAGCACAGGCTTCACATCAGAGGTCAGCAAGGTTTGGCCCTCCAGATGTTATGGGGGCCATAACTCTGTACACTCTTCCTTCCTGGATTTACCAACTAGGGCCAGATGGGATGCAGTCCAACATTTGGATGACCATGTATTGACATGCAGAAGGTTCTAGCATCTCCAATTTAAGTGGGTATGGGAGATTTTGATAGGGTTAAGGGCCAGCGTTCTGCCCTAGACCACCAAAGATGAACCTGGAAGTGGCAAGATGGGTTATTTTTGGTATCAAAACATTGCAAGAGGTCTCACAAGCTAAAGATGAATTGCCTGAAGAAGCTTCCAGGAGTAGCAGTTGACCTTTTCCCTGGGTAGTCCTCCAGAGGTTTAATACTCCAGCTCCCATCAATCCCAGACAGGGAAGTGAGGGCTGGTGGGAGTTGCAGTCCTCCAATATCTAGAGAGCCTCAAGTTGCCATCCCATGCAACAGACCAGTGGTTCTCAAATTCGGGTGGGTCCCCAGATGTTCTTAGACTGCAACTCCCAGAAATCCTGGCCAGCACAGCAAGTGGTGAAGGCTTCTGGGAATTACAGTCCAAGAACATCTGGGGACCCCAGTTTGAGAACCACTGCAATAGACCATAGCATGTTAGATGGACAAGGAGTCTGACCTGGAAGAAACCTCATGCCTCTGACCCCAACCGAGCTGTTTGTGTAGCAAGTGATAGCCCGTATATGTAGTGTTTGCAAGGCTGGGCTGGGCTGGGACATAGAAGATCCTGGATCCAGCCCCTGCTCAGCCATGAACCTCACTGGGTGATCTGCATCTAGCTGCTCTCTCTTAACCTGACCCACCTCACAGGGTTGTGGTGAGAAAACAGTAGGAAAGGAGAGCCCCATATTTCATCTCACCGGAAGAAAAGCACAATATAATAAATGACCCTAAAGATAGGATGTGAGCTCTGACGTGGTCTGGAAGCAGGTGCCACAGCCATCCTCTGGGTTTGTCTTTCAGAACAACATCCGAGACATCACCGACTCACTGATTGATCACTGCCAGTCTAAACATTTGGATGTGAATGCCAACGTCCAGCTTGAGGATGACAAGATCATCAATATTGTCAATGACATCTTTGGAGCAGGTAAGAATCTGCTATAAATAACATTTTTAAAAACCCCATTACTCTTTAAGTGCTTGGTGCAGTGACTTCCTACACACTGACTCGCCCGTGCCAGACACTCCAAATTCACTTTGAAGCTTACCTGTCAAGTGACCTTTGCTGTTTTACTCACTGCTTGCAATAACCTCAAAGAGGTTGTTAAAGGTTTTACAACCCAAATAAAGTTGTCCTCTGCAGCCGCAGTTCAGTTTTCCATAGCTTTAATGCCTCAATACATGAGGATAATTCATTCTTTTTATTCCTTAGGCTTTAGGCTGACAGAGTAGCAGCAACCCTGTATGCAGAGACGGTATCAGATAACTCTAGGGAGTCTCCCATGTTTGTAGAAATACAAAGGTCAGAGTTCTATTGGCAATTTGCAGTAGTGTAAGGGAATTCATGTATGTTACAGCAGTAAGTTGCTGTTTCTTAATGACATGCTCGTCCCATTCCTGCATGGACGTCCAAGGGCACACACCCAGGAACGCCACCAGCCGTGTACCCCTGCAATGTGTGCCGTTTCCCTTATGCAGGTGTAAGTCTGGCTAAAATCTCAGGTCTCAGTTTCTTGCCCCCAAAAACAATAAAACTGCTATGTGGTCCTTTCAAGACTAGCAGTCATGTTGACACAAGCTTTTGTGGACTGCAGACAACTTCACCACTGCATGGTCCATGGATGTTTCCTAAAAATATTTCAGAAATATACCTTAAAAAGGAGGCAAACCCCCTTCTCCCAACAAGGCTCTGAACATGCCCCATGCCAGTTCACAGGGCATGGTAAGGGGAGGAAGGGTGGAATATTTGGGGGGGAGGCACTGCTGGATGAGACTGGGAAGAGCCGCAACGGAGGAACTAGAAAAGATCATCAAGTGTGAGGATGTGTCACTGGAAACCAAGACCAAGACCATTCACTCTCTTGTCTTCCTGATCAAGGATCACCATGTATTCCTCCTAGCTGGCACAGACTACTATATCTCCTGCAGGACGGCTCAATTTGTTAAATGAGCCCTGGAAACTTATTGCCTGCTTCACAAGTTCGTCAAGTTAATTTCACATCTTGATAATTTTTTTTTTTGAGAAGGCTTATTATATTATTATATGATATTATTACTATTATTGTACTTTTTAATGCTTTTTATGCTTGTTTATATGCACTTACATTAGATTTCAAATACTATTTTTAAGATTGGTCTAATCTATGTTCTTGATCAGCTACAAAGTTATAAAGCATGAATGCATGTATGTACGTGAAAGCTGGTGAGAAAAAAAAAATTGATTCATTTGAAATGTGGTGCTGGGGGCGACCTTGGCAGATACCACTGGACGGCCAGAAAGACGAAGAAGTGGATCTTTGAACAAATCAAGCCTGAACTATCTCTAGAGAAAAAGAATGTTGAAGCTGAGGCTGTCCTACTTTGGGCCCATCATGAGAAGGCAGGATTCTCTGGAAAAGACAATAGTGGTGGGAAAGGCGGAAGGCAGCAGGAAAAGAGGAAGACTGAACATTAGACGGAATGACTTTCTAAAGGAAGCTAAGGCTTGAGTTTGCAAGAGCTGAGCAGGGCAGTTGAGGAGAGGACATTTGGAGATAGCGGATTCATAGGTCAGAGGCAACTTGATGGCATATAACAACAACAATAGTGGTCAGTTAAAACTCTCATGTCACATGTTGCAACAAAATGTTGCAGGTCTTGGTGATTTAAGATAGATTCTGGCTTAATTCTTTTTACTGAAAAGTGAAGGGGGAATATAACTGTTTGCATCTTCAGGACAAGCCCAGGACTTCTTTGAAATCTGATTTCTCAGACATGAAAGACTATTTTAATCATAGAAATCATAGAAAAGTGAAGTTGGAAGGGGCCTACAAGGCCATCAAGTCCAACCCCCTGCTCAGTGCAGGAATACAATCAAAGCAGATCTGCCAGGTGATTATCCAAGTTTTTCTTGGATGCCTCCAGTGTTGGAGCACTCACCAACTCCCGAGGTCACTGGTTCCACTGTCGTACTGCTCTAACAGTTAGGAAGTTTTTCCTGATATTCAACCGAAATCTGGCTTCCTTTAACTTGAGCCCATTGTTGCGTGTCCTGCACTCTGGGATGATTGAGAACAGATCCTGCCCCTCCTCTGTATGACAGCCTTTTAAATATTTGAAAAGTGCTATCATATCACCCCCTCAGTCTTCTTTTCTCAAGGCTAAACAGGCCCAATTCTTTCAGCCTTTCCTCATAGGGCTTGGTTTCTAGCCCCCTGATCATCCTTGTCGCCCTCCTCTGAACTTGTTGCAATTTGTCAGCATCCTTCTTGAAGTGTGCTGTCCAGAACTGGACACAATAAGGTGAGGCCTAACCAGTGCTGAATAGAGGGGGACTAGCACCTCACGGGATTTGGAAACTAAATCATGTATCTCCAACAGTAAGAGCTTTCAGCTTTTAGCTCTCATCACTGATAGTCTTAACATCTGTTTCTCCCTTCATCAACCTTCCTTCTCTGTCTTTTCTAGGGTTTGACACTGTGACCACTGCGTTGTCATGGTGCCTCGTGTATCTGGTGACTTATCCAGAAATCCAGAAGAAGATTCAGCAAGAAATAGGTAAATCTAGACCCTGGCTTTTTTTTAAAATTTACAAACTGTCTTTCAAAGGCTGGAATTCCACGAACCTTGCTTTTTTCTCTCTCTGCAGACCAAGTCCTTGGTAGAGAAAGGAAACCCAAGCTGTCAGATCGTTCTGTGTTGCATTACACAGAAGCGTTTATCCTGGAGATGTTCCGGTATAGCTCCTTTGTGCCCTTTACAATCCCTCACTGGTAAGGCTTGACAAGGCACCTGGCAATTGAGACGGGGGGAACCAGAATCCAGCATAATTGAGCCCGGTGGTGGGATTGACTTTGTATTTGTCCCCGAGCCTGGATGCTCAGGTTCCAGCAGTGGCCAGGAGTGCCTTTTCACAATTAAAACTAGTGAGCTAGCTGCGCCCTTTCCTGGAGAGATCTCGGTGACACATGCCTTAGTCGCATCCCGGCTGGATTAGTGTAACACACTCTACGTGGGGCTGCCTATGGAAAGTGTCACAAAACTCCAGTGGGTTCAAACTGCTGCAGCCAGATTGTTAACTGGGGCTGGTTACAGGGATCACATAACCCCCCTACCCACCCACCCCATTACAACAGCTCCACTGGCTGCTGATCAGTTTCCGGGCACAATTCAAAGGGCTAGTTCTAACCTATAAAGCCCTAAATGGCCTGGGCCCAAGCTATCGCAAGGACCACATCTCCCTTTATGAGCCGGCTCGAGTGTTAAGATCATCCGGAGGGGCCTTTCTCTCAGTCCCCACCACCTTCACAGGTGCATTTGGTGGGGGACACAGGAAAGGGCCTTCCTTGTTGCTGGTCTCAGACTTTGGAACTCCCTCCCACAGGAGACTAGGTTGGCCCAATCTCTACTGTCCTCCTGCAAGCAGGCAAAGACTTTTCCCTTAGTGACTGGCTACCTCATTCTTGGGGCTATGTTGGCTAGGAATGACGGGATCTATAGTCTAGCAACATCTGGAATGCCCTGATCCATTTATTGTATTGTTATATAATGAAGGGGGGAGTCTTCTGGGAACTGTAGTTTATTGGGTGCTGTGATAATTGTCTGAGGTGGTGATCACACGTCCACACTTCAACCAGGGGAAAAGTTCTGCTGGACTTAATGGGACTTCATGCGTCACATTGTATGGCTAGATTCTGCTGAGAACACTATGTCACAGTGCTAGAGTGCATGGTTTCCACATGAAAGATGCCAGAGGCAGCTGGAAAAGACTTTGGTCTAAAATCTTGGACAGCTGTCTCCAGTCAGTGTAGAAGACACCGAGCTCAATGGATCGATTTTTTGACTCTTTAAAGATTACCTGCTTTTGCTTTTCCCTTTCCCTTTCCAATAGTGCCCCGATTTCTCCTAGCCAGTATGATCCATAACCTGAGGTCCCTTAAATTCAACAGAATACCAAGTAGAAACATACAGGACTGAAATTTAGAGTAACAGCTCATAGGTCATACACGCTCCCCAAGTGATCGATTTTCTACCTTTTTGTTTGAATTCCATTTCCAAACTTGCTTTTATTTAGAAACCTATCTCATCTAAATGACTAGTTTCTTGGTAGGGTCACCTAGGATTATAGCCAACACCATTTCCCCCCCTTCCCCCCCCCCCCCACTTTCAACCCATGTTGATTCTATGAAACATGAACTAGCAGCTTCCAGCTCCTTCTGTGCACCAATATTGTCTGTATTTCTTCTTGTAGCACAACTAAGGACACGGTGTTGAATGGCTATGCTATCCCTCGGGATACCTGCGTGTTTGTGAACCAGTGGCAAGTCAACCATGATCCGTAAGTATCTTAAAAGTCAGCGTTACAAGTTGACTCACGAAAGCTTTGTTGGCACTTCCAGAGCCTGGGAAGTTGCCTTAGGAAAGTGAGGCCACTCAGCCACAATCTTCAACATAACTAAACGCTACAGTTACATCACAAAAGGAGAGAGGGTGTTTCTCATTATATTAAGTGTCATGTCCTTGTACCTTTGTTATTGGCGAAAGGAATTAATTAAAAGGTGACTAGTTATAATTAGTTACTCCAAGGCCTGGTCATTTCAACTTTCCACGGGCAAGATTAACTGGGCACATAGTAGGTCAAAATCTCTGTTAAACTGAGGATGCTTTTGTTGCATCATCATTTTGCCTTGTTTGCACAATTTTACAAGAAGCCTAGATAATGCTGCTTTCTGATTGTAATTTTTACTCCCCACGTTCTTTTCCTCACCAGATATAATCTCTCCAAGATGAGGGAAAGACAGAATAGTTGAACAGGTTTTTTTTAATAGCTAGAACAGAAATATCCACGTGGAAGCTCCTTTGTCCTAATAGTTTTTGATTCTGGAAGGCAAAGGGTGTCGCCGATGAGTTCTGAATATTCAGATATTCCCAGGCGGGAAATCCAGACCATTGCTTTCTCCTACCTTCTGCCCACCTTATGTGATGCCATAACTTACAAGGGTGCTCTTTTGCAGGAAACTTTGGGACAATCCATCTAGTTTTAACCCGGAACGTTTTCTGGCTGCTGACGGAAGTGGGATAAACAGAGTGGAGAGCGAGAAGGTTCTGCTGTTTGGTTTGGGCAAAAGGAGGTGCATCGGAGAGAATATCGGCCGAGGAGAGATATTCCTGTTCTTAACCACCTTGCTCCAGAAGCTGGAATTCAATGTCTGCCACAGAGAGATGCTGGACATCACCCCACAGTATGGACTCACCATGAAACACAAGAGGTGTGAGGATTTTCAGATTAAGCTCCGTTGAAGTGTGGTGGGCAGACAGGACTGGGAACTGAGGAACGGGAACACCTCCAACAGAATACTGCTGGCAAAATACAGACATAGCTTAAGTGGTGTTAAGAAAAGTGGCGGACCGATATCAGATGGGTGGTAGGATGATGCATTGTTATGACACCCAAAGTCACTTGCTTTCACGAAACTGGAAAAACTGTCTGACAGACATACCACAGAAAAATTGTTCCAATTGGACGGTGTGCAACTCTAGTTCTACAATAAATGGACGGAGCTTGTCTGGCACAGTGGCAGCTCTTGAGGGTATCAACTTTCCTGTAAATAGGGGGTGGGTCATTCAGATTCTGGGCTGAATTTGGCCCTTGAGTATCTACACCGGCTCTCTGGATTTCAACAGATGGTCCCTCTCCTCCTCGTGGCACCTTTATATTGTGTTCCTTCCTTCTAAAAGACTTAACTTCCTAGGGCTTAGTTACTAACAACTTGAAGTGAAATACACTGACTTTTGGGGTCCCCTCCCTTTTGCCTTTGGCCACACCCTTCCTAGGAATGTGGTCCTCAACAACGTCTCTGAACTGGATGTGGTCCCTTTGGGCTGAAAGAGATTTCCTGCACATTTTGCTAAATGCCTATGCTTTGGACACTAGGAACTCTCTTTAAGATGATTGTGATTCAAATAATTACCAGTAACTTTTACTGCCTTCACTGATATTTTTCATATTTTTTCTCTAATACATCAGTCTTCTAAATAAAGAAGAATATATTAGTTTGCTTGATATGTGATTGTTTCTGCCTTGAGTGGGACAAGAAAATATAAGGGATATTCAGAAGAAAATTTAAAGCTGCAACAGATTGTCTGGGTTTCCACATTACTGAAAATCTCAAAAGAGGAAATGTCAGTCATTCCTAACTTCCAGTCTTCTACAAGTAAAAGGCTCTGGGGAAGGAGTGAGACCTTGACTTGACAGTATTTTTTTTTTTTAGCCTGGTGATTAGAAACGGACCCTAACTGGCTCACCATATAAAACTATGGCATTAATAGCAACTTCATTCTTTTCCAAAAGTGCATCAGTTCTAATACAGCCAAAAATATTGTCATCTGTACCCAAGAAGGTGACACAGCAGGCTTAAGACTGGAACAGGGAAAGGTTTCTTCTACAGTAGCTCCTTTTTTTCTCTCCTTTCCTCTCTCCCTGCTTTTTAATTACAAATCCACAAATCTTCTAGCTGGTGTGGTCAGTGGCTGGCTGGGAAAGGCAGTGAACTGTATGTAGCCCATAACTATAACTCTTCCATATTCTACAGTACTGGGGATACGGTAATTCCAAGATACTGTATATTCAAACAAAATAATTATATTTATTTATTTATTTATTTATTTACATACTGCCCCATTAGTGCATGCATGGACGATTTACAAGTTAAAACTTACGAATCTCAAAGACACCATGTGGCAGTACGTATAACAATATGGTATATAACAGCCTCATGACACAGTGGTTAAATTGCAGTACTGTGGCCAAGCCTCTGCTCAAGACTTGCGTTCAATCCCGACAGGCTCAAGATTGACTCAGCCTTCCGTCCTTCCAAGGTCAGTGAAATGAGCAGCCAGTTCCCTAGGGCAATGGTCCCCAACCTTGGGCCTCCAGATGTTCTTGGACTACAACTACCTTCACCACCACCTCTGCTGGCCAGGATTTCTGGGAGTTGAAGTCCAAGAACATCTGGAGGCCCAAGGTTGGAGACCACTGCCCTAGGGGACAAAGTGTTGTTTACATAATTATGTTATAAACAACCCAGAGAGTGCTTTAGCATCATGGGGTGGTTTATAAGTTAAAACAACAACATTTTTTTAAAAATCATTAAAAAGTATGAGAGAAAACAAGAAAAGAAAAAGCAAATATTAATATATTTGAGGGTACTGAAGGAACTGGCTGAAGAATTCTCAGAACCGCTATCTATTATTTTCTTGAAATCATGGGAAACGGGGGAGGTGCCAGAGGATTGGAGGAGGGCCAATGTTGTCCCTATCTTCAAAAAGGGCAAAAAAGAGGAACCTGGGAACTACAGGCCAGTCAGCCTGACTGACATCAGTCCCAAGCAAAATTCTGGAACAGATCATAAAGTGGTCATTGTGCAAGCACCTAGAAAACAATGCGGTAATAACTAGAAGCCAACACGGATTTGTCAAGAACAAATCCTGCCAAACTAATTTCTTGTTTTTTGATCAGGTCATCTCCCTGATAGACAGAGGGAATGCTGTAGACGTAGTATATCTTGACTTCAGCAAAGCTTTTGACAAAGTGCCCCATGAGATCCTGATTAGCAAGCTAACTAGGTGTGGGCTGGATAGATCAAGTGTCAGGTGGATACACAATTGGCTACAGAAACGTACTCAGAGGGTGATGATTAATGGGTCCTTCTCTAACTGGGAGGAGTTAACAAGTGGGGTACCCCAAGGCTCAGTCCTGGGCCCGGTGCTCTTCAATATTTTTATTAATTATTTGGATGAGGGAGCGCAGGGAATGCTTGTCAAATTTGCAGATGATACCAAATTGGGCAGAATAGCTAATACCCTAGAACAGTGGTTCCCAACCTTGGGTCCCCAGGTGTTCTTGGTCTATAACTCCCAGAAACTCTGGTGAGCACAACTAGTAGTGAAAGCTTCTGGGAGTTGTAGTCCAAGAACATCTGGGGACCCAAGGTTGGGGACCACTGCCCTAGAAGACAGAAACAAAATTCAAAACGACCTTGATAGGATGGAGCACTGGGCCAAAAGCAACAGAATGAAATTCAACAGGGATAAGTGCAAAGTCCTGCACCTCGGAAAAAGAAACCAATTGCACAGTTACAAGATGGGGGATACCTGGCTCAGCAAAACTACGAGCGAGAAGGATCTTGGAATTGTCGTAGATCACAAGCTAAATATGAGCCAACAGTGTGGTGTGGCTACAAACAAGGGAAATGCTATTTTAGGCTGCATTAATAGAAGTATAGTTTCCAAATCCCGCAAGGTGCTAGTCCTCCTCTATTCAGCACTGGTTAGGCCTCACCTTGAGTATTGTGTCCAGTTCTGGACACTACACTTCAAGAAGGATGCTGATAAATTGGAACAAGTTCAGAAGAGGGCAACAAGGATGATCAGGGGGCTGGAAACCAAGCCTTATGAGGAAAGGCTGAAAGAATTGGGCATGTTTAGCCTTGAGAAAAGAAGACTGAGGGGTGAGAGCACTATTTAAATATTTAAAAGGCTGTCATACAAAGAAGGGGCAAGATCTGTTCTCGATCATCCCAGAGTGCAGGACACACAACAATGGGCTCAAGTTAAAGGAAGCCAGATTTTGGTTGAATATCAGGATAAACTTCCTAACTGTTAGAGCAGTACGACAGTGAAACCAGTTACCTCGGGAGTTGGCGAGTGCTCCAACACCGGAGGCATTCAAGAAAACTTAGATAATCACCTGGCAGATCTGCTTTGATTGTATTCCTGCACTGAGCAGGGGGTTGGACTTGATGGCCTTGTAGGACCCTTCCAACTTCCCTTTTCTATGATTTCTATGATATTAACAGCATCCGGAAGACTCGGTTGTTAAAGGCAGCTTTGAATAGTTCTGTTTTTAACACTTTCCTGAACAGAAGGGGTGTGGGGGGGGGATTCAGTGGTGGCTTCAGGCTTGAGAGCCCCCCTTACCCTTGGTAAGGAAAGGCACCCTCAGCAGAACCCATCTTCATTAAACTGACCTTCTCATCACCACCATCACTGGCTCTTATTGCTCAAGGGCAATATCAAAGGCATTATCTATTCGTCTTTTTTCACACTGCCACTCAGGTCTGGACTGGAGTGAAAAGCACACTGCAAAGGTGAAAATAGAAACCACAGCCGTTTCCTTTCTCTTTCTTTCTTTCTTTCTTTCTTTCTTTCTTTCTTTCTTTCTTTCTTTCTTTCTTTCTTTTTAAAATTAATTCCCAACCAGTCTGTTGAATTGTGGCAGATGCCTAGCCATGCCAACCACTGGTGCCAGCCCCTGCTTGCCTCCTGAAGACAGATGAACAACGAATCAGCCTGTTCAGCCCCAGAATGCGGACTATCCAAAGCCCTTTGGGCAAAGGCTGAAGTGGACTGTATTGAGCATTGGCACACCTAGAACACTGAACTGGTGCATTCGAGATTGCAGCTGGGTTTTTTTTTTTTTTAACCCACTTACATTTGCTAAATGGAAGCTATGTGGAATGAAGCCTGCTTCTAATTTTAAGCAGGATACCGTATTGGAAAGCGAGACATGGTTTTCCAAAAGAAGTTTCAGAAGTATTAAATGTGAGCGTGGTGATCCCATTCATATGTATACATGCTAAAAGTAGGAGAATCCATCTATCTTCCCTTACCAACCCTTAGGTCTCAAACTCTTCCACACAGCCTCTCTATCAGGATGGGGAGCCATGGGTAGCTCATGTTGTGGACTCCAGCTTTCACCAGCTGCACCAACCATGGATAAGGGTTAGGGATTACATGAGCCGTAGTGCAGAAACATTTGGAGAGGACAGATTTCCCATTCCTACATAATGCCAACTCTCCTGTTTGATTTGTTCCTCAAGCGAAACGTTGATTGGAAAACTTTCTTGTTCTCTTTGAACCATTTTCTTTAAATGTACCCTTGCTACACATATACCCCATTTCCAGGCCTTCTGAGTTCAAATCCCTACTCACCACACTATTCACTACACCAGTGGTTCCCAACCTTGGGTAACCCAGGTGTCCTTGAACTGCAACTCCCAGAACTTCTGACCAGCACAGCTAGTGGTGAAGGCTTCTGGGAGTTGCAGTCTAAGAACATCTGGGTTACCCAAGGTTGAGAACCACTGGACTACACCACAGTGCCTCTAAAGCAGTGGTCCCCAACCTTGGGCCTCCAGATGTTATTGGACTACAACTCCCAAAAGCCTTCAGCACCACCTCTGCTGGCCAGGATTTCTGAGAGTTGAAGTCCAAGAACATCTGGAGGCCCAAGGTTGGGGACCACTGCTCTAAAGGTATGGATGCTATACTTAGATTCTAATTAAACATGGGATAATTTTATCCTTTATTTTTTGTGGGTGCAACTTTTAAGTTACCGCTACAGTTACAGATGGGTGACCACACTAATTAATGGAGGAAAAATATCCCATCACTCAAGTGCTGGCTTGTGAGCAGGCAAAGGATTTTGTACATGTCATTGGCTTGTAGCACTCAGATGTTTTTAGTAACTGAAAGGTATCTCTTGGAATTGTTTCCAAGAAAAGTGTTCCTCAAGTTGCTTTTAAAAAGAATAACTGTAACTTATAGTAACAAGCTCCTAGGGAGCTTTGAATCATAACAAACTACTTTTAAAAATAACCATCCATGCTGTGGAAATCTTGCTGTTTGAAACCACCCCTTTTACCCCACTGAGCAACCGTATGTTGGGATTCTACTCTCAGGTCACAAGCACTTTATTGTTTATTCTCGAAGGCTTTCATGGCCGGGATCCGATGGTTGTTGTAGGTTTTTCGGGCTGTTTGGCTATGTTCTGAAGGTTTTTCTTCCTAACGTTTCGCCAGTCTCTGTGGCCGGCATCTTCAGAGGACAGGAGTCAGAAGCACAGAGCACAGACAGAGTTCTGACTCCTGTCCTCTGAAGATGCCGGCCACAGAGTCTGGCAAAACGTTAGGAAGAAAAACCTTCAGAACACGGCCAAACAGCCCGAAAAACCTACAACAACTTTATTTTTTATTAGGCAAAATATTTGGTCAAAACAAAGTCTGTACAATACTCATAATAACCAGGCTAAGAGGCAAGCTACCAAAGGATTTGTGCCAGCTGGGGGGAGAGGAGGCAGGAACCAATGGCTGAATCAAGCTTCCAACTGGAAAGACCAAAAATCTTTTGTTGCTCTTGTGTTGCTTCGCTGCAAAGATGAGAGGTTTAATTCCTGGTATTTTCAGGCTGCAAAAAAATAATAATAAAAAAATAAATAAAAAAATCTTTCAGACTTTGGAGAGTTTCTGCCAGTCAGGATAAAGCATCTGCAAGGGGAAGGAACAAAGCCTTTGTATTTGGTTAGGGATGCTTAAAAAGTTCTTCCTATCTTACCTTATTACTTTGAACAAGTTCAGATCTTTAGGACGCAATGAACTGCATCCAAGAGTATTGAAGGCACTGGTTGAAGAGATCTCAGAACCACTGTCTATTATTTTCCCAAAATCATGAAGTACATGATGATTAGAGGAGGGCTAATGTTGTCAAAGGGACGTGGTGGCACTGTGGGTTAAACCGCAGAAGCCTCTGTGCTGCAAGGTTGGAAGACCAGCAGTCGTAAGATCGAATCCACGCGATGGAGTGAGCTCCCATCGCTTGTCCCAGTTCCTGCTAACCTAGCCGTTCGAAAGCATGTAAAAATGCGAGTTGATAAATAGGTACCACCATGGTGGGAAGGTAACGGCGTTCCGTGTCTAGTCGCGCTGGCCATGTGACCACGGAAACTGTCTATGGACAAACGCTTGCTCTACGGCTTGGAAACGGGGATGAGCACCGCCCCCTAGAGTCAGACACGACTGGACTAAATGTCAAGGGGAACCTTTACCTTGACTAATGTTGTCAAAGAGGGCAAAAAGGAAGAACCAGGGAACTGCAGACCAGTTAGCCTGACATCAATCCCTGGAAAAATTCAGGAGCAGATTATAAAATGGTCACTCTGTAAATACCTTGAAAACAATGCAGTAATAACGAGAAGCCAACACAGATTTGTCAATAACAAATCCCGCTGAACTAATCTTATCTCTCTTTTTTTAAAATAAGATAACCTCCCTGGTAGACGGTGGGAATGCTGTAGATGTAATATATCTGGACTTCAGCAAAGCTTTTGACAAACTGCCCCATGATATTCTGATTAGCAAGCTAACTAGGTGTGGGCTGGATATAACAACTGTCAGGTGGATGCACAGTTGGGTACAGAATTGTACTCAAAGAGTACTTTATTAAGGACTCCTCCTCAAACTAGGAGGAGGTAAGAAGTACCACAAAGTTCAGTTCTGGGCCCTGTGCTCTTCAACATTTTTATTAAGAAGGTGGAAGGGGAAAAGGAGGGGGGTCAGAATGCTTGGCCACCTTTTGTTTAGAGAGATGGGTGATAAATTCCAAACCACTGACTGCTGAGTGGACTGAAGCTACATCCTCCCCCCACAGGCCTTTTGCAGACTGTAGACTACAGCTATTTTCATCTAAGACACTACACTTGGCCCCTAAGAACGGCCATGAAACTTTGGGACTTGAATAATTTTGGATTTACCCATGAGAACTTGGTGCACAACCTGAGGAAGATGAACTATCATCGAAAGCTTGCAATTTTGTGTGTGTATTTAAAAAAAATTGTAGTGGTCCAATAAAAGTATAACCTGTTGCTGCGTTTGTATTGTTTTGGGGACAACGTGGCCTTTTCCTGGTTTTTTATTAATGACTATACAAAAATAGCACCTGACCCATATTCAATCCAAGGAGGACCAATCTACTCAGGATTCTACTACTGTTGAGTACACACTGGCTTTTGAGCTTGCCTCACACAAGTGACAGAAATTTGCTAACTTTGTACACTTTGGATCAATCCAAATGGAGACTGTAACCAATAAATCAGAAGACAGAGACTAGAAAGGGCAGCAATGAAGGAATTAAAAATATAATCATGTGTAAGCATGTGTCGGTGGAGACCACGACCAATCTCATCTGCACTCCTGTATTTCCGATCACCATGTATTGGTGTGAAAGCTGGATGGTGAAGAAAACTGACAGGAAAAAAATTAGATTTGTTTGAAATATGGTGTTGGACGGGAGCTTTCTGGATACCCTGGACTGCCAGAAAGATGAATAACTGGGTCCTAGATCAAATTACGCCTGAACTATCTCTGGAGACAAAAATGTTGAAGCTGAAGATGTCTTACTTTGGGCACATCATGAGAAGGCAGGATTTTCTGGAAAATATAACAATGCTGGGGAAGGTGGAAGGCAGCAGGAAAAGAGGAAGACCCAATATGAGATGGATTGACTCCCTAAAGAAACCACAGGCTTGAGTTTGCAAGAGCTGAGCAGGGCAGTTGAGGACAGGACATTTTGGAGATGGCTCATTCATTGGGGCACCACAAACCGGAGGCAACTTGACAGCACATAAAAACGACAACCCGAATTTAGCGGTATATAGCCCTACAAACCCTACTGTTAACTTTTCTTGCTTTTTTTGGAAACAGACGTGCAAGGAAGAAAAATCTTTTTCTCCTATGATCTCTGTAGGAAATGCCTATAAAACATGTTTTTTAAAAAGAAAAGGGTCTACTGTTTGGTGTAAAATACTCATAATCCTTGGCCACTGTCAATGGGGTTTATGAGATTTGTAGTCCAAATTGTTCGCACTAAGGTGTGGGAATCCTTTTCCTCTCCAGATGCATTTTTGCCTATAGTTTTTATTTATTTATTTATTTATTTATATTTATTTATTAAATTTATACCCCGCCCATCTAGTCAACTAACTACTCTTTTTGCCTATAACTCCCAATAGTCCCATCTGGGTCAGGAATTGTGGGAACTGTAGTCCGTAACACCGCTCCTATCTCCTGAGACGAGAACTCCCCCACCAACACAAGTACAATAGAGAGTCAGAGAGCAGAGCGCCCCCGCCGCGAGAAGAAGGTTTCTCTACACAGAAGCGCTCACACAATTCCCGTCCCCAGTGGGCGCATGCGCGCCTTCCTAGCCACGCCAGAAAGCCTAGGGAGGGCGAGGCGGAAGTGACGTCAAGCCACCGTCAAGGCGCTTCCGGAGCGTAAGGAAGGTTTGAGGGGAAGCGGAGTGTGCGACCAAACAAACAACCGACTTTTCTGCCTACCTGCCCCCGGGCCAGGTGTGGTTGTGGCAGAAGGAGGGTTGCCGGCAACCCGGGGGTGGGGGTGTCGGCCGGCGGGGGAGGGTGGTCGTGGGAGGCGTTGAGGGGAAGGAAGCGGGACGTGAAGGAAGCTGCGCTTCCCCTCCCCCCCCAAAGCCTCTTCTCTTAAAGTCTCCCCGTCGTCTCACTCCCTCCTCCCCCCCCCCCGGCTTTTAATACTATAATTGTGTTATTACCGTTTTACAGAGCGCCTCACGGATCTAATTAGGCAGAAAAATCAATCAGTTAAAAAAATTAAGTCCCTGCCTGCGAGGAGTTTACAAACTTTATAATAATAAAAATAGTTTTTAATGTTTACTTGCTTTTAATCAATCAATTGTATTTTAATTAGCATATAGTTTAATTGTGTTTTTTTTAAAAAAATGTTTAACTTATTATGGTTTTAATTCTGTTCTTTTTAATATTGTGAGCTGCCTTGGGTCCCTTTGTCAAGAGGAAGGCAGCTAATAAATAAAACAATGAAATAAGTAATAATAGTTACACTGCTTTCTAGCGCAGTCTTTGCTGGTAATTTCGAAGAGGGAGGCTGTGTGTCTCTCTGCTGCAGCAAAAGCAGCCAGGAGTCTTATGGCATTTGAAAGTTTTAAGAAGTTTTATTTGGCATAGGCCTTTGTGGGTGGGCTGCAGTCCTCTCTTAACAGTTTTCTGTATCTGAAGACCTGGACCCACAAAAGCTTACGTCAGAAAAGGTGTGTTAGTGTTTAAGCGGCTACAAGACTCCTTGTTATTTTTGGTAACAATTTTGTTCAGCTCAGAGGTTTGGATCATTGTTTTCGGTCAAAATAATACTGGTGACTGATCACATGTGTATGATGATGAGGTGCATAGGTTCCTGGGCCCAGCAGGGAGGGAAAAGTCTGTAGTGTTATTTGCTTCTTTGAGGATTTATATAATTTATTGTCAGTAACAACAATAATGATTTGAATTATTGAGCATGTATATGAATAAATGAGCATGTTTCATTTTCTTCTGTAGTCCTGTACATTAAAAGATGATTGGGGCTGATGAAAACTATAACAAACAGTGGAAAAAGAACATTTTGAACTTATACTTTCGAAAGAGAAAGAAAACTGCATTAACCAGCGAGCAGTGTTTCACATTAATATTAAGTGTCTGAGACCTGGGATTCTCCCAGTGATTCAACTACCTTGTTTCCCCGGAAATAAGACCTAACCTGAAAATAAGCCCTACTATGATTTTTCAGGATGCTCGTAATATAAGCCCTACCCCCAAAATAAGCCCTAGTTAAGTGGAAGCCCGCCCTCCACTATTGTGCAGCAACCAGAAGAAGATGACATGACAGTATTTGAATAAATGTAGATTGTTGTGCATGAAAAAATAAAACATCCTCTGAAAATAAGCCCTAATGCGTTTTTTAGAGCAAAAATTAATATAAGACCCTGTCTTATTTTCGGGGAAACACGGTACGTGTCTTACAGCCTTCTTGTTTAAAATGACCTTCTAAACTGATGTAGCCACAATAATCTGTCCCCCATTCAAAATAGATCAGTGGGTTGCAAAAATGAAGACTGAATGATTAAAGAGGACAGATGTTTTGGCTTGTGCTTAGAAACATTCCGTGCTTTTGCAGCTGAAATCACTACAGCTGTGTGGCAGCAGGGATTTGGTGTATTGGAAGTGGATGTGAGAACTCAGTCATTGAGAGGGTGATATGATACAAGAAGATTGACCCCACGTATCCCCCTTCATTTTGCAGAGATCAGGGAAAATATGGCCACAGATTGGCTTGGAAGTATTGTCTCAATCAACTGTGGGAACAGCCTAGGAGTCTATCAAGGAAGAGTATCTGCTGTGGATCAAGTCAGCCAGACAATCTCCTTAACGCGGCCTTTTCATAATGGAGTCAAATGTTTGGTACCAGAGGTCACCTTCAGGTAAATGTATCTTCTGACTGCTTTCTTTAGACTTTTGACTGTCAGATTCTTCACGTTTACAGGCCAACATTTAAAATATCCTGTGAACTTGGGGCCAGGGCAGGTATTGCTATTTGTTTCATATTTGTAGTCAACGTACCCTCTAACTTTCAGCTTCGCTGGGCAGGGCTCCACCTCACTCGCGAGTGATTTTGCTCATGTGTGTGTGCAATTCTGCCCCCCCCCCCCCCCGCGCAGGGTTCCATTGTGACCAGAACCTAATGCGATCACTGTGCGGAGGGCGAAGGCAGTTGCAGGGAGAGCTTAGAGGGAACCTGTTTGTAGTTCATAATTGTATTTTTCATTTCCAGAACTTTGGTGCCAGATCTGTATGTAAATGTGTTTTTTTTAAATGGAACTGTTGCTTGAAGGTTCTGAATAAATAGGCTGACATATTTGAGCAGTAGTACCAAATTTCAATGATATTACTTCTCTGCCTTATTGTACATTATATTTGAGCTTTTTTTGAGAGTTTATTTTGTGGAGACTTTAAAAAAACCCACAGGAATTCAACAGATTCTGAAAAAAACAGAGTAATGGTAAATTGGCTAGTAACCCGTGTTCTCAGCTCCTTTCCTGGACTCTACAGTCAATACCTAACAGTCTCCTATAATACTCCCCTTATGCAAACCCAGAAAAAAATCCAACCATTTATTCAGAAGACCTTTTTGCATGAGTGGAACAGACAAAGAAAATGCTGTTTCAGGGCTTGGAACAAAGCAAATTTGCTATTTGAAAAAAATGCAGCCATGGCATTGGTCAGTATGTGTTCTATGACGAAATGAGAATTGTGCACCACTTAACCATATTCCGTGTCAAGGTATGTCAGTTATTTGAATTTGAATTGTACAGATTGCTTTGTCTTCAGCTCTAAGATTACACAGAGAAGTATACGGACATTGCTTACAACCTTTTTTTTTGCACCTACCTTTGCAGACCTGTTTCATTTTTCCTTTATTGATGAAAAAGAAAAAAAAAGAAAGAAAAAAAAAGATACCAGAGAGGGCTGACTTCCATTCCAGTGTCGAATGGAATACTGGTATGGAACTTGCAGAGTCCTCCTAGGTGCACAGCTCTTAGTAATTTCATGGGCTGTATAACTTTGGTTTGGAAGCTTAATTCTGTAGTCTTATACAGAATGAAGAAGTACAGAGGTATTACATTGCCATGAAATATTAGAGTAGTTTTTACATCTCTGGATACACATATTCATTCTGTTTCTGTACTTACTCAGATTTCTTTTCCTCATGTGGGCATTGGTGTGGCTAAATGTTGAGCTACTTCTGAAGAAAAGGAGCTTGGGTTTTCATGATAAATACAGTGAATGGTTCTGAAATGTTAGATGGAAGAACTCTGTGTTTAGAGGCAATATACCATTAAACACCATTTGCTGGGATCCATAGCCAGAGGATTGTAGCCTTCATTTCCAGAGATTTTGGTCCTCTAGTAGTTGTCACCTGTGGGAGACTGAATGTTAGGTGAGAGACTGCCAGGGCTTTTTTTATATAGTCTTCCCTTCATCCTTCAACTTTTGCCCTCTTCCAAACATTTAAGTAGTTCTACTGGGTTATGATGAGAGTACCTAAAACTGGCTAATTCTCAATAAAGTGCCCCTAGATAACCTCTCCTCCTGGTTTGTTTGACTTATTTTCAGTATGCAGAGGAAAGCATTTGATTTGTAGTTTGGTGATCTGTTTGTGTCTAACGAGATGTAGTGCCAGCACTTGAAAAGATGGGTTTTGGCCCATTTTTGTTAACATAGGCTAACTCTTGAGAGCTTGGTATTGGGGGTTGTAGTGTTTCCCAGCTGTATAACTGAAGGGCAGGTTGTTGCTGGTAAGGGAACAAATAAAATTTTCTGATCAGCTAAATGCCAACTACAAAGGCCTTACATTTCTGTACTGGGAAAGGCCTGACTTAAGATTCACACCTTGTTTGGGCCTCTTCCTTTGTTTAGGGCTGGTGATATAACTGAACTGAAGATCCTGGAAATTCCAGGCCCTGGTAAGAATGGACCATGTGGAGACTTTCAGCCTAATGACCTTGGCATTCCTAGTATTGGATGCTCAGGAGGTACCAGCCAGAATGGTACTGGCAAATTGCTGAAGAAACCTAGCAGTGCTCCCCAGAATATCCCAAAGAGAACAGATGTGAAATGCCAAGATGTTGCCATTTCTCCCCAACAATATCAGTGCTCCAAAAGCTACATGGATCGGCACATGGAATCCTTGAATCAGTCCAAAGGCTTCCGTCGGAGGCACAACTCGTGTGAGTATACTGTGGCCAGACAGCATTGTTCTTTCTTTTTACCTCAGTGATCAAATGGTGTTGGCAAGGTGGTTCTGATTATGCTGTGCTGCTAGAATTGTTCCATCTGTTTTGCCCATGGCCCCCTCTAGAAGCTCTTGAACTGGACCTGTGAGCTGCCATCTTATAGTACTGTTCAACATGAAGGTTAAACTTCAAAACAGTCTACAGATACTGAAGAGTGGGCTCTCAAGTTGACGTCTCTGCAATCTCCTTCAGGCTGGTCACATTTTCAGAGGACAAGCTCCTTTCAGTTCAGAAGAATGTGTTGATGTGTTCAGGAGGAATTGCGCTTGTGCTCTTGCAGGAACAGCAAGAGTTGGGTGTACATAGGCAAAAGTTAATGTTCCTGCCATCATAGTCTACTTGATTTCTCTTAACAGCTTCCAAAGACATGCACAAGTAGCCGGACACATGAGGCAGGGCCACTAATAAGAGAACAGTGTCTGTGCCTCATGCCATTCAGTTCCTCCTTTCTGTCTAGTCTACTCAAATAAGATGGGTGACTTTGCTTTTGCACTTTACAAGTCTTGGCTTCCCTCCTACCTTCCAAAAGGGAGTGGAGAGCTGAAATTAAAAAAACTTGTTTTATACATCGTGTCTTTCTGCCATCTCCTTCCCCCCACTCCCATGTCTCAAGAAGTCCAGAGAGGAGGAAGATGGAGATGAACACCCATGGGCTGGGATTGGAAAAGGAAGCACTGCTTGACAGGACTAACGCAGCTTCCTTTTGGTGGCTGATTCTTATACCCATGCTTCATGTGCATGGGTATAAGAAGTCTTGTGTGAGTCTTAAAAGGGTGTGATTTGTTGAGGCAGTCCCAGTAACAAAAGAAAGATTAGGGTCTCTGCTGTTTCTGGATGACCTGGATGAGGGGATTGAAGGAGCACTCCTCAGATTTGCTGATGACACAAAGCTGGGGGGGAATTGCTAATACTTTGGAAGATAAACTCAAAATTCAGAAAGATCTAGACAGACTTGAACATTGGGCCCTATCCAATAAGATGCAGTTCAGTGGCGGGAAAAGTAAGGTCCTGCACTTAGGCAGGAGAAACCAGATGCACAGGTACGTGATAGGTGGTACCTGGCTCAACATTAGTACCTGTGAGAGGGATTTAGGTGTCCTGGTGGACCACCACCTAAGGATGAGCCAGCAGTGTGCTGCAGCTGCCAAGAAAGCCAACACAGTCCTAGGCTGCATCAACAGGGGGATAGCATCAAGATCACGGGAAGTGATAGTCCCACTCTATACTGCGCTGGTGAGGCCGCACTTGGACTGCTGTGTCCAGTTTTGGTGAACACAATACAAAAAAGATGCTGAGTCCCTGGAAGGGGTGCAGAGAAGAGCAACAAAGATAATAAGGGTACTGGAGGCTAAATCCTATGAAGAATTACTAAATAGGTATGTTTATCTTAACGAAGAGAAGACTTTAGGGGAGACGTGATAGCAGTCTTCCAATATCTGAAGGCTTGCCACAAGGAAGAGGGCATCGATTTATTCTCCATTGCGCCTGCGGGTAGGACAAGAACCAATGGGTGGAAACTCGTCGGAGGGAGATCCAACCTAGAAATGAGGAATTTCCTGATGGTGAGAACCATTAAGCAGTGGAACAGCTTGCCTCCTGATGTTGTGGGTGCCCCATTGCTGGAGGTTTTCAAGAAAAGATTGGACAGCCATCTGTCCAGGATGGTATGAGGTCTCCTGCCTTGGGCAGGGGGTTGGACTAGAAGACCTCCAAGATCCCTTCCAACCCTACAACGATTCTATGATTTTATGATTCTGTCCATAACCAAAAGATTGCCCTAGCACAGATTGTTTTTAAATATAACAAATAAACTTTACTGGTAATTTGATTATGTGCATGCTCAGATTATGAGTAAAGATTTACTTGGTACATTTATATTGTATATCAATGAATTGCTCGGTATGAAGCCAGACCTACTACTTTGCAGATATTCTCAGGATCCTCCAAGCAGGTTTGTGGGAGCTTCTGTGATGTAGGATTGATCGTAAAAGGCTCCCTCACACTTTCCTTATAGGCAAGCATCCATGTTTAACTTATTTTTGCTTTCAAGAGTTCTTGATCTGCAGTGGCCTAAGTGACAAATGCCAGGTACTTACCGTGTTTCCCCGAAAATAAGACAGAGTCTTATATTAATTTTTGCTCTAAAAAACGCATTAGGGCTTATTTTCAGGGGATGTTTTATTTTTTTTTTTCATGTACAACAATCTACATTTATTCAAATGCAGTCATGTCATCTTTTTCTGGTTACTTCACGATGGTGGAGGGCGGGCTTTCACTTAACTAGGGCTTATTTTGGGGGTAGGGCTTATATTACGAGCATCCTGAAAAATCATACTAGGGCTTATTTTCAGGTTAGGTCTTATTTTCAGGGAAACAGGGTAGTATTAACGGTTCAGGTTTTCATGTAAGGACCTGCAATAGAGGCAGTAACCTCACCAGAATAATGTATTCAGCTGTTTGATTGGCTTTTAGCATTTAATAACTGTCTTTTTCTGTTTTCTGTTTCACTTAGGAATTTCTGTTCCTTTTGTTTGCTGCTCAGTGTTCTGAATATTGTTCAATTGCAGTCAGTCATTATGAATAATAGCTATCATTTGAGTTTCATGGCTGTACTATCTTCCTGTATACATCAGACAAGCTGCACAAACTGAAGTTTGCTACTCTAATTTTCTTTGTTTACAATTTCTGCCTGCTGCTTAGAATCCAAAACACTTACTTTAACTGTCCGTGCTTTCCTTCTAAAACTGTGTTGTTCAGTTTGCAGTAAAGAAAGATTGAATGCTTGTGTTTTCTCTAAAGGCCTCTCATCCATATCTTACTGTCTACCAACCTAGTAAGAAAAGGTTAACAGGTATAGGTCAGAATCCTATTTGCAAATGCAGAGCATAACAGCTTCACAGTTGGAGCACTCTGCATTTGCTTCTCAGTTTTCCTGCTTTTGGTTACACAAGCTGGATATCTCCATGTTCAAGACATTTGGGTTTTCTACTCGTGCAAGGGGTTCGTGGGTTCCTCCTTGCGGAAGCACCAAAAAAGGGACAACCATATGTGCAGCTGGCCATTGCATGCACAAAAAATTCAGATGGGATACCATCCATAGTCTATAAATTTAGATTATCAAGGCACAAGTACTGTACTTACATTATTTCAGTGCAGTAACTTAACCACTATCTAAAGCAGGTCTGAAAACTGCTTGTTATATCAGTAGAAGCAATGATGTGGTGGGTGGGTCAAAGTTTTTGCTCTTCCTATGAGCCTTCATGTGATGCAGTCATTCATGTGGGGGCTGTAACACTTAAAGTGATTCTGAAATTAAGCTACAGTATTTTTCTGTGTATAAAATGACACTTTTTCTAAAATAATTAGAGGAAAAATTGAGGGTCATTTTATACACGGAAGGCAGTGGGAGGCGGAGACTGAGGCAAAGAAGCAGCCGCGCTCGGCCGCCTCTCGTGGCTGCCCATGGACTGCTGCCACCGCCGTCCAATCGCCTCCTCCTCCTGCCAGGGCTTACCTCCAGCTCACGTCGCCACCTTGTCCCCTGCCCGAAGGAGACGATCGCTGAAGAAGGCGATCCGACAGCGGTGGCAGCAGTCCATGGGCAGCCGCGAGAGGTGGTCGAGCGTGGCTGCTTCTTCGCCTCCGTCTCTGCCTCCTGCTGCGGCGGCTGCCGTCTCCTCCAGCGCCACCCGCGGGCTCAGCAGCAGCAGCAGGAGGTGGAGACGGAGGCGAAGAAGCAGCCATGCTCGGCCGCCTCTCCCTCCGGCAAGGGTAAAAATTAGGGGGTCGTCCTATACATTGGGGGGGTCGTATACACGGAAAAATAGGGTATCCCTGATCTAATGCATCCGTTGACCCTTAGAGTCATTCTATATTTGCATATATGAGTGTGTGAACTAGGAGCAGTAGAAGGAGGTATGCTTGTAAGGGAATAGGTAGCATACCACTAGAACAGACGGCTTGATGAGCCTCGTGGCGCAGTGGTTAAACTGCTGTACTGCAGCCAAAACTGTGCTCACAACCTGGGGTTCAATCCCAGGTAGCCGGCTCAAGGTTGACTCAGCCTTCTATCCTTCCAAGGTCAGTAAAATGAGTACCCAGCTCGCTGGGGGGGCAATGTGTAGCCTGCATAATTAACTTGTAAACCGCCCAGAGAGTGCTTGAAGCACTATGGGGTGGTATATAAGCAGCACGCTTTGCTTTGCTTTTTTTTTGACTGCAGAAGATACTGGGTTCACTCCTTGGCATTCCAGTTCAAAAGGGCCTTTAGTAACAGGTGCTGAAAAACCTCTGCCCAAGACCTGGGAAAAACCAAAGAGAGAATACAGTGGTGCCTCGCTAG
Organism: Intellagama lesueurii; assembly: GCA_037013535.1. Classification (NCBI taxonomy): domain Eukaryota; kingdom Metazoa; phylum Chordata; class Lepidosauria; order Squamata; family Agamidae; genus Intellagama; species Intellagama lesueurii. The sequence continues at coordinate 17,329,481 of JBAJHW010000011.1, forward strand.
ACGATTGCCTCGCAGGACGAGGAAATCGCTAGACGATGCCTTTTTGCGATCGCTACTGCGCTTCGCAAAACGATGTTTCCCTATGGCGATTTTCGCTAGACGATGAGGTTTCCCCATAGGAATGCGCCGACTAGTGGTGAAAAGCTGTCAGTGCAGCTGTCAGTGCTTTCCGACGGGGACCCGCACTCGCTAGACAATGTTTCCCTATGGGAGATTTTCGCTAGACGACTGCGTTTTCCCTTGGAACGCATTGAAGAGATTTCAATGCATTCCAATGGGAAAACGTGCTTCGCTAGACGATGTTTTCGCTAGACAGCGATCTTCGCGGAACGGATTAACATCGTCTAGCGAGGCACCACTGTACTGAACTAGATGGAGCAGTAGTCTCACTCTGTCTGAAGAAGTTTAGTATATTCATTCACATCTGCATCGTTTTTCCATAATACAGTAAGTCAGAAATAGATTATTGGAAACAGTCTGGTTTCTTGTCTGCGGTGTTCAGTTATGGAGTTTTCAGGGAACAATTTTTAAAAAGGTTTAATGGAGCACTTTTTACATGTCCATCAGGGTCCTGTTCAGCCATTCCTTTGTGATCTCTACCTGTGCTGCGTTGATATCCTGGCCTCTGGTCTAGCGTCTTTCAGACAAGAATTTCAAGGGGACTGTAAGATGCTAGCTGTAGAAAACGTGAGTGGCTGAGGAGCCCAGGGCAAATGATAGTGCAGTGTTACTGAGTCTTGCTGTTATAAGTGGTGGCCTTCATTGGGTGTGCATCAGCTGACCTCTGGATGCCCTGCACTGTGCGTGCTGAAGGCTGGGGGACAGCTAGCTCTGTATAATACTGTTGCACGAGCAATCGGTAAACAAACAGTGGCCCTGTAGGTCGTGCAACAATGGATTACGTGCAGGGCTGGCACTCCACTCTTTCACGCTAGGGCTGGCAGCACGGACTTGAAAGGGATTTTGCAGGAAGGCAGCCAGCCTGCTGGAGCTTTCATGTGCTTGGTTTGTTGGTTGTAACTGATGACTGACTCTGTCTGGGAGCCCTTGTTTACCTTTACCAAGGGAGGGCCCCCTTGTCCACTGGCAGATTGCCAAGGGACTCTCTACGGCAACACATCTCGCCAGGGCAAACTATTCTAGAGTCAGGGCTGGCCCTTTGGTGGAGTGCAAATGCCTCGTGGAGAGTATAAACTTTTATGTTCACAGGGGTGTGCATTGTTGGCGAGCCTGAGGGCCACATTTTCACCACAGCAGCTGCCATGGGCTTTCCTATCCTCAGAAACACTAGAAAGTGTTCAAAGAAAAAATCAAAACCAGAAGGATCCAGATGTTTCTAATTGTTGGTGTTTCAGGGGTTCCTCCCACTTGTTGTTTGTGAAACCTGCTGCTCCTGGAAGCATTCAGGAGTGACAGAAACCCATTCATTTGTGGGCTTAGGAACAGCAAATTTCGCCTTAAGGGCTGCATGGGACCCATGGACTGTGCTTTGTCCACCCTTGATCTAACTGAGAGTCACCTTAACTACAGCCTTTACTGTGTATACAAAGTCTAAGACAGGATCAAGAGAGGGAAGAGCTACTGAAAGGCTTTGCAGAGGACATGCACTCTGGCATCTTGAGTGTAGGTCCGCCCGCCCTGTGGCACGGTGGTTGCATTGCACAGCAGAGAAGAGGCTTGTTCCTACAAAAGGCGCAGTAGTTAAGTGGTGCAGCTTTGTTTACTCTTGATGGCTAGCCTATTTCAGTTATGTGCAGGCTATCCTTGGCAGAGTCAAAATGAGTCCAAGCTGTACATCTCATGGCAGATGATGTCCTGAGTGACATATGAAGGATTTATAGGGCAAATGGCATCTCTTTGACTCCTCAGAGGATGTAAGAGAGTCAGTTTAATTAATTGGCCTGAGTACCTTTGTTACTTTGGATCCGCTGGCTTTATGGTATAGGTTCCAATCAGGAAAGCACATTCCTTCTGTTTAGAAAATATATTACATTTGCTTCTTCTCATATTAACACTGTGAATCAGCAAAGAAGTGCTCCCAACCACAAGCAACCCATTTCTGCGGAAAAATACAACTGTTTCTAAGTTTTAACACTCCAGGAGTGGTCAGCTTCCATATGACCAGGAACCATTACTTCCCTCCCCTTGATCTTGGAGGATCACAGCTCCCTCTGACCAGATCACAAATTGCACCCCTGAAAATACAATGGGAAATATTGGGCCCCAATATGTAAATTGTATTTCCCTCAGGCCTCTGGGTCACACAATTAGGCTATATACCTAAACATGCCACCTGTGTTTAAGATAGTAAGAGGTCATTTGGCAGGTTAAAATCGATATGGGGGGGAATTGTGTAGGCATGGAGGCCATATTGACTCTACATGGAGCCCATGATTGCTCTCTGCCCACCCTTGCCTTTGGACATTTATGTCCTGGTCCCAAGTTTTGCAGGTAATGTCCATTCTGGTTGCAGTAGTTTTCACAGTAGAAGCAACAGTCAGCAAGATTTTACAGCTAGTAAAAATTGGAGTGGATTGAATAGCTGATCTCTTCAATCTCAGTGTTTTTAGCTTTTCAGGGGCAGCAGTTTGGCTTCCATTCAGCATGTCTTTTGGAAGCCCGTGGAGAGTATTCTGATTGTTGTTTTTGCTACCCAGTGACAGTTTTTGTTCCACCAGCATTCCAGGCAATTTGGCGATTCGAAACCCTTTGAAACTAGCCACTCCCAGTGCTTTGTACATCCTCAGTTTTTGAGGGAGGGAGTGCAGAATCACTGTAAAAGTAGAAGACAGCTTGTTTGTAGATCTGAGTCTGAAAATATCCAAAGCACAGTTTGGCAACAATAAAAATATGTTGAAAGGCTACTGAGGTACAAACAATCTCTTCTTTCCATCAGACTGTATCAGTGAGGAATTGTGCTCTGAAAAGACTTGGTCGGAATGGGTTCATTTCAGGCTTTGCCTGCCAAGGTTTCAGGGCCAGTCACTCATAAATACGTTTAATCAGGATAGGTTAGAAGGTTGGGACCTTGAAGAGCCGGTGCCAGTCCTTCAGCTTGATGGGCCAATGGCAGCGTCCTGTGTTCAGGAAAAGAAAACTGTGGAGGCACTGCACCTGAGATATGATCTCCCTTTGACACAACCTGCCCAGCTCAGACGTGTTAGACTGCAGCTCCCTTCTTTCCTAGACTGGTGATGAAGTGAGTTTTGCTCCAGTGCATAGCACTTCATGCTGACTTGAGTGCTGCAAGTTGTTGCGGGCAAGATAACCTGCACACCCCAGGATTCAACCCTTGTGCTAATACTGCCCTACGCGAGATACAAACCTTTGAATTTAGGATGAAATCAAATATATATCCGAAGTGTGATTGCACATGGTTGATCATTTGCATGGAGGCCTTCTCCTTCCCCAGTGGTGTTCTCCTGCAGCCTTGAACATAAAGAAGGGCAGTAAGGAAAAGTTGCCAGGGCAAGTGGGCAGTTGTTTTGGCAGGTTGGTTGGTTCATTGGTTGGTTAGTTTTTACTCTGCCTTTGTCCTTGAAAGGATCCAAGGCGGCTTACGTCATTAAAAGACAATATAAAAGCTAAGAACAGTGAGTATATAAATACTAAAAAGGATCAGACAAATACCATACAAAAAGACATAAGCAACGCCTGAGCACATTTGAGGCAGCCAGGTGCAGCAATCCATGTAATGTTGCCTATCAAAGTATCTTAGAACCTGTCTCTTGCCTCTGTGTTTTCAGGGTCCTCCTGTAGCCGCCATCCAAACCAGGCAACTCCAAAGAAGAGTGGCGTGAAGAACGGACAGATGAAGAACAAGGACGACGAATGTTTTGGAGATGATATTGAGGAAATCCCAGATACGGATTTTGATTTCGAAGGGAATCTCGCCCTCTTTGACAAGGCCGCTGTGTTTGAGGAGATTGAAACCTATGAGAGGAAAAGTGGCACTCGCTCAGGGGGCACTCCCAATGAGAAATCAGCCCGCTATCGCCACGATGAGAATATTTTGGAATCCGAGCCCATTGTATACCGACGAATCACTGTGCCTCAGGCAAGCAAAGAATTCTGTACTGGTAAGCTCCCTTTCTAAAAAATGGAGGCAGTGGGGCCAGGAGAGAGAACGGTTTACTGAAATGGCGTTAAAAGTGCAGGCTTGTTGAGTTTATTCTTCTAAAAGTTTGACATCTGTTTTTTCTCAGCACAAGCCACTTACTGTATTTATTCCACGGATTGGATGAAAACAATCTCACAGATAGGGAAGTAACAGCATATGAAATTATAGCTGTGGATAAATATTTGGCATGAACACTCTGAGTGTTCAAAAGTGCTCTGTGTATGTTGTCATAATTCTTACAGCAGCTGTGAAAGGTACACCAGCAGAATTCTGTTATTTTTTAGGAGATGTTGCAGCATGAACTGAAGCTGAGTGAGAGACTTGCATTTGTACAAGGACATGGTCTGTGGTTTATGGCTTGAATGATTGACATTGTGGCTCATGCACTCAGCCACTACATTGGCCTTGTTCTCTTGGTTCTGTAGATTAGAACATCTTCCCTTGAAAATACAAGCTTCCATTGCAGTATTGCAGCTGGAGTTTTTTGTCCAGATAATGTGTAGCCAAAGTTGGAGTGGATTGAGCCCTTTGACGGGAGGTAGAGCCCATGCTTCATAAGCTTGTAAAATTTATCTGTGTTGTTCATATTTTAAAAATACTCAAGAAACAGGTGGTGTGAAGGGCCTCTTGCATTTGACAGCAGCCAAGAGTACTGAGCTAGATAATCTCGCTCACAGTTCTGTAGAGCTTTTACAGAACTTAGATTCCAACAGATGCCCTCTGGGTATCTTGAAGGGTGATACCAAGGAACTCCAGTTTCAGAATGAATATCTGTCTATGGCTGTAATCAGAGTGAAAATATAAATCACTGTTTATTGTTCTGTCCCCTTTATATGGATCCTAGATCACCTATCATCCAGTCATTTGCCAACCTGCACTTCTGAGGAAGCAGTATTAGGTTTCCTCACTGCTAACCAGCTATCTGTCACAAATGCAGTAGCCCAATTTGTGCTGGCAGTCAAGAAGATGTGTTCTTGTTTTGTCAAGGATCATAATGTCGTATAACTGCTGCAAGTATAAGCAGCGAGTCAGGCAGTTTGGAAGGATCCTGTGATCGAATTCATGATAAGCGTCCTAACAAGATATTGTAATTACCTGTTTTAAATGGGGGGGGGGGGGGGATATTTTTCCCGTTTTATTTATTGTACGTTGTAAAAGCCTTTGGTCAGAAACAATAAAGTGTTTTATAGTACCCTTGCAATGGTTTACCCATACAGTAATCTAGCTAGCAGCCGTGTTAGTCTGTTGTGGGGCAAGAGAAACCAGAACTTGTAGCACCTTTGAGAGTAACTAGGGTTTTTTTTTAGCTTCCGTAAGCTCTCGCTTCTGAAGAAATGTTCTCAGAAACATGAAAGCTTATGAAAAATAAGTACTGAGCTAGGTGCAGGAGTATTCTGGCCTGGTCTACAGCATCTCTGGTGGGGGCATGTTGAGAGAGTCCTGTAAATGCCTTTTTGGGAGTGGGGTTGGGGGGGGGGGGGTTCCACCGCATTTATCTTTGTAGACGACATAGAGAAGGTGGGTAGCTGGGCACTAGAGCTAGAAGTGTTGACCCCGGAGTGGAAAGTGTTTATCAGGAATGTGCCCGTTGGGGCAGGGTGCTTGGAAGTGCCTGGTGTCATTATCCTCTCCTTTGTCCGTGCCAAGGCTACATGAGCTCTGTCTGCTTTTGCCTTGGCAGCTGTGAAGTAATACCTGGGCCTAAGCCTATCTCTTTCCATTATCATGATTACTGAATAATATGATCCACCTTCCAACCCAAGCATAATTGAAGCTTGACTGCGTCCAGTGTTGGTTTGTGGCACTGTTGTTATTTTTCAGGTTTACACGCCTCCCCTTTGATTGCCTTCCACTCTGAGTTTATTTAACATGGTCTAGTTTTGATAAGCCGGTCTGACTGGTTGGCCCTTGCGTGAGTGAGGAGAAGGGAAGTCCTTCTGGTGCTTGCACGCTCTTGTCAAAGAGCAATTAGGGCAAAGTGTAATAAAGCTCTTGCCTGGCTGCTCTTGCGTGTAGCAGTGCCGTGTAATCTCACACCTTATCTTGTTGAACACACGTCAAACAATGGCCCCTTCCATGAAGGACTATTCAGGGCTAAAAGTTCCCAGAGACATAAGTGCTAGAAAGGGAGCACGCGATAAGGACACATGTGCCCTTTTCTGTTACAGACTAGGCCCAAAATAGGGCTGTGTGTGTAAACAAAGATGAAATGCACACGAGTGGGCACGATCCCACCAGTGCAACCTGTTGTACAAATTGCAGTGTCCTTCTACAACTCCCATTTATTTTATTTTATTTCATTTTATTTTATTTCATTTTATTTTATTTTACGTGTGTACATTTGATTGATTGATGTTTAGTTTACTTTAGTTTATCTTCTTTTTTTATTTTAAGAACATCCCTCAGTGTTGGTGCCTTACAAAACTAAAAAAATCTTTTAAGTTTCTGAACCATGTAGGCAGGAGAGGCTGCTTGTGGACCTGATAGGAGGAAGGAGGAAGGACACAGGGCAAGTCACGAGAAATTTATTAAGGCTGTGGCACATGGGGATGACAGCTGATGTTGGCTGGCTGGGAATTTGTCTTGGCTTCTTGCTCTGTCTCTCTCCTTCACCCCTTCCTCCCATTTCTAACTGCAAGCTCTCTGTGATTTGCTTAAGATCTCATTGAATCAAGTCCAGGATGTAACAGCCAGATCCTGTGCATATATAACATCAAGACCAGTCAAGTATAGGATTGGGTTGCAGCTTTCGTGGGACTAGAAGAAAACGTTCTTCTACAACTGTTCCTTCCCAAAAGCCACATTGAGTGGTGACTATCACGAGCTTTTTAGGCCTGAAATGGAGATTGGGCAGATATGTGGAGGAGAACTCTGAAGGGGCTACTAAGGATAACTGCTTAGTATAATTGCCAAGGTGAGAAGGGTTGCAAAAAGGCTGCTTGCTTCATGCAATCTTTGAGGGCTTCCTGGAGATACCTCTGTGATCATTATTGGAAACATGCCATGAGATTATATAGACCAATGCTAGGACAGAGCTGCTCTTAGGTCTAGAGCTCAGCTCCTTCCTCCATGCTCCGTAGTACCTCCGCAGGCTAATGGAAGGGGATGCCGGTGCTAGTTAAGAAATCTGCATCTCCCAGTTAGGAAACGGTGTGGTTTCTCAGCATCATGTTATCCAGGTGTTGGAAGAAGAAGAGAACAAGATCTTAACTGAGTGAGTTCTAAGGGTCCTTTTGCAAAATAGGGAAAGGAACTTTATTGGATCCTTGGATCGGAAAACGTGGGTTCGAAACTAGAGATCTGTTCTCCACTGCAGTCCTTCAGTGTTCAAGTTTCGGCAGTTGATGAGTAAGTCTTTCTTCAGAGCTGAACGCTGCTGCTGAACCTTGTGTGACTCTGAAAGGGAAAGCAAGGTGAACACTGTGGGACTAGTTTGGCTAATGCCAGATCTTGAGTGACTTTGAACATCCAGTGTTATTTTTTTTTTCCTGAGCTATCAACTTTGTGAAGCTGGTTTCAAGAACAAGTATTGTATTTGCATGGGTGCTGTATGCCATAAAACTGATTAAGGCGAGGCAGTTATCTCAATTAGTTTTTAACATGCAAGGTCAAGCTGTATAAACAATTTGCTTTTTCCACGTCTGTAGTAAACTCCTTGCAGGATTTTTTTTTTTAAACAAAGGGCCTGATCACACGAGGCAAATGTTCCCCACTTCTAACAATACTTTCCATACCTGTTTTACTGAATTGTGCTCACGTGATATATATACCTGGACGAACGTTCCCATTTTTTTTAATGTTACCAGTTCATTTCTTCCTGTTTGAAACATTATGGTTGGCTACCCTGTGGAACAGATTTATTTTCTCTCTTGTCTCCTGGGGCAGTGCAGCCTCTTACTTTATATTTTTTTAAAAATGAAAACAAATTAAAGCCCCTGACCCATGCCTCCCTCCCTCCCTCCCTCCACCAGCAAAGACCAGGCGTATCGGCTGCCATTCCTCTGCCAATTCCCGCCGGGCAGGTGCACTTGTTTGAGCCGGCACCTCGGTCCTGGCCGCTCTCCCTTTTCCCGGTGAGATTGACATTCACACATGCAATACTGGTAAGGAATGTTCTGGTACGTTATTGGAGCAAAATAACAGCCCTCCCAGTGAGGGGGAAATAAACCGCACTGCTGGTCGAGAAAATGATGCAATAATAGTTGTGCGTTGTGTGACCAGAAATTTATACAACAATCTAACTGGGGTATAACTAGGGAACATTTGCCTCGTGTGACAAGGGCCAAAGCTTGATTATGTCTTCATTTGGTCCTCCAATGACCAGAACTTGTTAGATTCTTTTTGTCTAAAGCGATTTGCTGTTTCTCAGACTGTATTAATAAACTATGACTTGGGCCAGTTTGTGTGACAGTGGAGATGTAATCACATTTGCTCAGAAGGAATTTTTGTTGATTTCAGTGGCTTGGTAAAGAATATAGGGATCATGTTCCATGTGGCCAGGGATAGTTAGAATGGAGAGTGTTGAACTTTGTAGATCTGGCCATGTATCAAAACTGTGCTGTCACAACTTTTGTATATTTATTGATTTAATGTCTATACTGCCCATCTGTCCAATGGTCACTCTGGGTGGTTCACAGCAATCACAGTGACATAAAAGAAAACAAACACAATCAGAGCAATAAAATTAAACTAAATGATCATAACAAATTAAAAACATATTAAAATAGTTGGCCGTTATTTATAAAAGGCTGGTGCTCTCAGCAGGTGTTTGGTTGGCAAGCTTTGAAAATAATAAAAGTGTTTTAAGAGATTTCTTAAAAGACAGCAGGGAGGGGGCCAGGTGGATTTCAGATGGCAGTTCATTCCACAGACAGGGCACAACCACCGAGAAGGCCTGGTTCCTTATTCTCTCCCTCCGGTCCTCCCTCAGGGTTAGCACCCTCGGTCATCCTGCCTGGGAAGTGTGAGTAGGATAGGCAGTACCTGTTGTGAGTAGGCGTTCTGCCATGTACTTCTTGTCATGTAAGTGCAGATGACATACTTTTGCCTGCACTAATTTTGACATATAAATCGAGATCCCAAATGCATAAAGAGGGCATGTACTGCAGACGTACAAGGCTGGTTGAAGATTGGGCCGATCTCGTTGAGTGCTTCTCAGCTAAGGGATGTTGGTTTTCGATATGTCCAAGTCGTAAATGAAGCAGGGCATCTAAGGATAGGAAATACATCTTTATATAAGGACTACTTCCCAGAGCAGAGTACTTTGCACATTGAGGGGCCCCAATTAATCTACTTGACCATTTTTCCTTGGATAGCTAAACACTGGAAGGTCTCCATCCACAAGCCTGTTTGGCCTGCTTAAAACTGCTTCATTTGTACTTGAGCCTTTGTGATACACAAAGGACTTGTGGGAACTGATTTTTGTAGAGTGATAAGTGCACTGACTGCCTCGAAAAAGCTGCCAATCATGATGGCTGTATGTTTCCTCCTGTATCAGAGAGACTGGCTGGATAGCTCAGTGAGTCAGAACCTGGGAGTTTGATTCCCCAGTGTGCCTTGTAGACAAAGAGCCAGCCATTGTGGCCTTGGGTCCCAGAGCACTCCCAGAGGAAATGAATAGTAAACTACTTCTGAGTACTCTGGACATGAGAGGGGATCACCATGTGTCAGAATCAAGTGAGCAGTATGCAGTTAATTAATCAGAGACACAGTGGCTCTGGGGAATGTGAGTGAGGAGAAAGAGTGAAGTTGCCTTCATGTCCCCTTGCCAAGCTTGCTAGAGGCATCTGTTCGGCCGTTGGCGCTGGATGAGATGGATGGGGTCCACTCACATCCTTCTGTTCTCTCTTTCATGGGAGTTCAAACTCTGTCAGTTTATCAGTGTTTCTTAAAGTCGTTTCTCAATGCAGTTCAAAATGTATGTTTGTATATATTCTTATCAAAATGTTAACTTTCAAATAGAGATGGGCACAAATCAGTGGTTCATGCCGGTTCATTTTTAGCCCAGACAGGTGTTCGGTGCTTCCCAGCCCCACCACCTTTGGTGGGCATCCACTCAGAGGCAGTGCCCTGTCTGGGCGCTTCTTCTGAGTGGGCCACCCACGAGAGGAGGTGGGGCTGGAAATGCCAAACACCTTTCAGATGAAAAACAAACTGGCATGAACTGACAGTTCAGCAGTTCATGCCCATCTCTACTTACAAAGCTAAATATATAAACTCTGTATTGAGACCTTTTTGTTCTCTGTAATGCGTTCTCTCCTCTTTTGTTGGCCTAGCCTGTACTGAGCTGTTCCACACTGTTGTGTAGAAATGGAATTACTTAAGCACTGACCTGTTATTTCCCAAAGAGTTTGTGACTGATGCTGTGACTGGGTTTGAAGCAGACACATTTTTGTGCAGCAGTGTCATGTCTGTTTATCTAGGTACCAGATCTTGGGAGCCAGCAGTATTCTTTCTGCCAAGAGTCTCCCAATGAGTACTCTGTCTCCTCGTTTTGCATTTCAGACTCAGGACTGGTTGTTCCAAGTGTCTCTTATGAGTTGCACAAGAAGCTTCTTTCAGTTGCTGAGAAACATGGGCTGACGCTAGAACGGAGACTAGAGATGACCGGAGTCTGTGCTAGCCAAATGGCCCTGAGTCTGCTTGGAGGGCCCAACAGGTAAAGAGCTTCTGTAGGACATCACAAGCTCTGCTTGCCTTGTTCTTGTGTCTCTTGAGTTTAATCTGCTCTTATTAAGTGATGGACCAGTCTGGTCATAGAGGCATTCCAGTGCATGCACTCTGGCTCTTGGCTTTTGAACCCACTGTAATGACCTGCCAGCCAAGCACAGAAATAATGTCTTAACATACAATTCCCTGAATGGTCTAACTTCACCTGTGTTACAATCAATCACCTAGAGCTGCTTTGGAGACAGATTTGTTATTGAAAACCTTTCTGGTTCCTTGGAGCATCATAGAAAAAGTTGACCAATCCCAGTCAAACAGACTGAATTGGCTCAAAAAACTTCACCTATTTAACTTCCAAGATTTGTTACTGTGAGCCTTAGTTTCTTCCATGAAAGCAGTGGTTCCCAACCTTGGGTCACCTAGGCGTTCTTCGACTGCAATTCCCAGAAGCCTTCACCACCAGCTGTGCTTCCCAGGTTTTCTGGGAGTTGCAGTCCAAGAACAGCTGGGTTTCCCAAGGTTGGGAATAGAGATCGGGGTATTCATATACGAATACGAATATCCCCACACAGGTGGTGACAACGAGGGTTGTCACTCACCGATCTGCCGCTGCCGCAATCCTTCCAATGACTCTGGAGATCACGATTGGCAAGCCACTCTTCGACCTGGCAGGGAGGCTTGTCGTCCCGCCTCCTCCCAGGAGTGGCAAGCGGATCGCAAACTCCGGAGTCATTGGAAGGATTGCAGCGGCGGATCGGTGAGTGGACCGTCCGGCCCCGTGGGGCTGGACCCTCATTATTGCCACCTGTGTGGGGATATTTGCCCGGGGATATTCGCCGGGTAGGTGGGGCTCGTCAGCCTTGGGAGGCAGCCCATCTAGGAGAAGGAAAACTCTGATTTCAAACCTCCACTGCCTTGTGGCTATATCCACTGATGGAAAAGGCTTCAGGAGTCAACCTCGAGGCAAAATCCGGAGCCGGAGTCCCGGAGGCAGTTCGTGTCATTCTGGCAACTCCTGCGACATTGCTGGAACCAGTTGTATTGGCTCTTGCCTTTCCATTGGACTATTTCAGCGATGTGGAGAGGGGGGATTTGCTGCTTGGGTAACAGCCTGTCCTCCATATTATTTTACCCAGGCTTCGTGCCCTGGAGGGGACACTCCAGCTTCGCATACAGCGTCGAAACACTAGACGCTGTTCCAAGTCCTCCATACAGAGCACGTTACCATAGTCTCTCGAGACTGAAGGATACCTATGGAGGCAGGGATATTCGTATACGAATACCCCCATCTCTACTTGGGAACCACTGCACGAAAGGATTTGGGGAGTTGAACATGTTACCAGTAGGTTCCTTAGCCTCCTGTTCTTGGGTGCTGCCTGTTAGCTTGAAAAGAGCAGGAAAGAAATGCTACAAATGAGGCAAATCAGAGCATTGCCTGGACGTCCATCTTTACCATTGCTCTACAACAGGGATCACCAACCACCGGTCCACGGCCCGCTACTGGGCCGTGGCCTTGGCAGGACCGGGCCGGGAAGACAGATCTTCTGCCCCCCTGCACGCACTCCCCCCCCCGCACGCCCACCTGCACACACGGGTGCCGCCCACCCGCAAGCGCGCCCCGCCCACTTGCGCATGCACGAGCGAGCACCCCACCCACCCATGAGCGTGGAGGGTGCCCCTGCCCACCCGCGCACGGACCCCCCCCCCCCCCGGTCCACGGCTTGGAAAAGGTTGGGGACCACTGCTCTACAATATCTGGTAGAAACACCATCGGCCTCCTTCCTCTGGGAAAGGAGGTATTTGTGTTCATGTGCATCTGGAGCAGCCTGGCTTACTGCACAGCTGGATGGAAAACTGCCAGTATTTTTGTCCAAAAAAAGGAACATTTCCAGCTTGAGAAAAAGGAGACTTCCATTGATGACTCTTAATGGAAGTGATTGGAGCTAGAATGTTAAGGGACTGAAATATTAGATTCTCTGTCTCCTTGTGTTGTCAAGAGAATGATTCTGGTATCTTTCCTTCATTTGCTGCTGTGACATGTTCTAAATATTCTTTAATTGCAGATAGCTGTTACAAATAGTAATAATCAGATTAGCTGAGTTTCTTATTTGTAATACCTTCCTTTATAGCGGTGGTTCACAACCATGGGTCCCCAGCAGCGTACCCTCTTTCGGCTCTGCTGAGCGGGGCTCCGCCTCTCTCGCACATGTGACTTTGCTCCTGTGCATGCGCTTGACACACACCCCACACACATGCTGTGTCCCCTAACGTGATCGCTGCGCGGAGGGAGGCAGAGGCATGCGCACCCAGCTTACAGGGAACCTTGGGTCCCTAGATGTTCTTGGACTGCAACTCCCAGAAGTCCTGGCCAGCACAGCTAGTGGTGAAGGCTTCTGGGAGTCCAAGAACATCTGGGAAGCCAAGGTTGGGAACCACTGCTTTATAGGCATATGTACGTCCTCTGTAGATAACCCTCTTCCATTGTGAATGTAGATTGACAGTTGTCTCCCTCTTGCCTCCTGACTCTATGTATTTTGAAAGTGTCTCTTTCATATAAGGAGGCAATATTTAAAAATTCCAGATGCAATTCCAGGCAAGTGCTTGTGATGCTAAAGACTGTTCACGCATCTTAACTTGCAGGCTGAACCCTAAAAACATTCACCAGCGACCCACAGTTGCTTTGCTGTGTGGACCTCATGTCAAGGGGGCCCAGGGAATCAGTTGTGGCCGGCATCTTTCCAATCACGATGTACATGTCATTCTCTTCCTTCCCAACTTTGTCAAGATGCTGGAATCGATTACCAATGAACTGACGCTTTTCAGCAAGACCCAGAGCCAACAAGTGTCCAGTGTCAAAGGTAAGCTGCCGTCAGGCCCAGCGCCTGCCATTGTCTCAATGCCTAAGTCATGTTATTGCAAAGCCTTAAGGCAGCCAAAAGGTAAATGTTAAAACAAACAATAAAAACTCCACAAACAATAAAAGTGGCACATTAATAGGAAGGATAACTATAAAGAGCTGGGAGGAACTGGTAATAACTTCAGAAGGTGGAGAGAAAACTAAAAGAAGTTAGATTCTGCTAAAAGCTCATGAGAGGAACAGTCTGAATTTGGCAGGCTTCTAAAAGAAGTGTGGGCAACATGTGGATCTTGAACGTCCGTTTTGCACACACATCCTTGCTCCAGTGATTAGAAAGCTGCTGCAAGGCACCCCCTTCAGACTTCAGCTACTACAAACTCCTGGAAAGTGTTCTGAAGCACAGTACTCTGTGTGATGCTCTGCCTCGGTTTTACAAGGCTCCTGAGTGAGAATGACAACCTGCATACATGTATGCACACTCACACACCCACATCATAGAGCCACTGCAGTTGCCATGAAGGTTTGGTGGTGGTAGCAGCTTCAGTGGCCACTATGAAGGAAGTGTGGGACCTCTGAGGTCTTGTGAGGCTGACAGTGTCTTTCCCTCTGCCAGAAAAGTTACTTAATCTTGTCTAATCAAAAAGATACTAAAATGAGTAATGCCTGGCAAGTCTAGCCCAGGGGGGCGTTCCCCTATTTGGGGGCAAGCAGATAAAAGGGGCTTTCTCCTTTAGCCACTCACCAAACCTCACCCAGATAAGAGCCTCTAAAGAAGGCCTTGACAAGAGGGCAGCTTCTTTTGATGGTCCAGGGCCAAGGCTATTAAAAACTTCAAAACACTCATCAAGGTCTGACTTTGTGATAATCAAAATAAATGCTTTGGTTCAGAATTCTTTCATTCCAGAGCTTGAAAAGTTCCTTTTACGAAGACACTCTAGAATGAGATGGTCAAAGCTGATTTTAACCAAGCTGGTCAGCTGATGCTGGGGGCCATTGCTCAGTTATCAATGGCTTCTGAATGTCTGTGAGGGTTCAGGTTTGGATTTGCTTAGTGTACCTTCTACTTTAGGTTTAACCTCTTCAGACTCGGACGCAGGTTCAAGTGGTCACACATTAACATTGTAGGAACTTCAATAATACTATTTACATCAAGCTGAATATTGTCTATCTCCTCTCTTGCCAATGGGACAGAAAAGGTTAACCAGTCTTGGTTAACAAATGGGTTATCCTGACTAACATTCCAGGGTCCTGTTTGGTGTATCTGGTCCCGGTCTCTCATGGTTGTCCCTGGTGATAATGGCAACAGGGGGACGGTGGTTTCTCCCAGGTACTCCTCCCCTCTCAAGCGTTCACCCGGTTCGAGGAAATCCCAGGTCCCCGGGACACTCTCTTCTCCATCGTCTTTTGTTCCCTCTCTCTTCTCTCAGTCTACATACCCACACCCACCTCACTCTTGTGCTCCTTTCTCTCCCCAGTAAGGTTTCTGGGGAACAACTGCCCTCCTCCTGCACTCAGCTTCTTCCCTGGGCACCATCCATCTCTCCCACTTGTGCATCCAGAGATTATCTAACCAGATCCATTCCCATCCAGGTGGCAGGATCCTCTCCGTCTTCTTGCTCTCACTTTCTCCTGCCCCCACTAAATGAGATTTTGTGCCTTCCCTCTTTCTTATATTTCCATTCCCACCAACTTTCTCTTTTCTCCCTCCCTGACTGGTCTATCTTCCCCTCCTCTGTTACCACCTTTTAAAACTGTTCCCCCAGCCTTTCCACTTCTCCCGGGACACGTTTCCTATTTCATGACCCCTTTATGGGAACCTATATGAGCGGTAATCAATGCAAAACCTCACACTACCATTAGGCACCACCACCAGATAACTACGTCAGGGACTGATTGATGGCTTTATCACTCCTGTGTGTAACATCTCCCTCACTTCTTGTTCAATGACAGGAGGTAGTTGCCAAGGCTACATACACGGACCAACCTCACCACTGTCTCTGGTTGAGTCATTATCTTATGTTCAACAAGATGTTCACAATGTCATTATAGTCTTTCTTCTTAAAAGTAACTTTCCAAGCTCTGTTGCTGAAGGTCTGGGGGTGGAAGGGGGAGAAACAGAGGTGGCATAAAAGGAAGCTTTGTCGACTTGGAGGTCATGAATTCAAGCTAGCAGCACCATCTAGTGGCAAGAGATTCAAGTATTTTTCACTTATCTGTGGTTGGTTGGGCTGTCTGAATCAAATTTCTCAAGTGACAAGCAAATGAAAAATGAGTGAAAGAAGCCCCAACTTTGAAATCAGGCTTCTGAAACATTGCCTTCATTCTGTTTGTTTTAAAATAGGAATTAGACAAATTAGACATCTGATCCTTCAGTGGCAATGCTTCTTTGTTATTCGTGTGGAACCTCGATATGCAGGTGGCAACACTTTTCAGTCCAGTACAGCAGGGATAGGCAACTTGGGACCTTCCGTATGTTTTGAACTACACTTATTGTAAGCCCAAGCAACATGGTTAAGGCTACGTGCTTAGGGGAACGGTTGAGCCATAACATCTGGAAGGCACCAGATTACCTACATCAGTGGGTTCCGAACCTTGGGCTCCCAGATAATTTTGGACTAAAATTCCCAGAAGCCTTCACCGCTATCTGTGCTGGCCAGGATTTCTGGGAGTTGTAGTCCAAGAACATCTGGGGACCCCAGGTTGGGAACTCCTGGTCTAAATGTTCATTTGGTCTGGTCCAGCAGGACTGTTCTTATGAGAAGTAATGGAATGAAGCTGTTGTATTACTCCCTGCTCTGTTCCTGCTTGATTAACAAGTAAAGCTATCTCTTTTCTGTCTTCAGATCTCCCAGACACACCAGTGGATTTGGTCATAAACTGCTTGGATTGCCATGAAAATGCCTTTCTGAGGGACCAGCCTTGGTACAAGGCTGCTGTGGACTGGGCCAATCAGAACAGAGCCCCAGTTCTTAGCATAGACCCGCCTGTGAACGAGGCCGAACAAGGCATTGATGCCAAGTGGTCCCTAGCCCTCGGCCTGCCCCTGCCCCTGGGTGAGAGGGCTGGGCGGGTGTACCTGTGTGACATCGGCATTCCACAGAAGGTCTTCCAGGAAGTGGGAATAAACTACCACTCACCTTTTGGCTGCAAGTTTGTCATCCCCCTGCATTCAACCTAAAGTAGCGGGGCAGAGGGCTTGTACCTCTTGGCCCCCAAAAGAAGACAAGGCAAATGACGGATTCTCTAACCAAATGACGGATTCTGACTGTATTAAACTCTTTGACGCCTTAAGGATGTGAACCCTTCTGGGCTGTGTTCCTTCCAGGGAAAGAGTATGCATTAATGAGAACTGAGAGGCCTCTGAGCCACAGATGCTCTCATGCCATTGCATGAAGGAGCACAAGATAGCCAGTGTCTGAAACTGGCTGGGATCGCTCTGGTGGTGGTAGGGCAGGGCCAGATGTATTTTGTTCTCACATGCAAACATCCCTGCCAGATTGCTTGTGTACCAGACAGTATGTTTTTTAATTTTCAGGTGTTTTTTTTAATTATCTTCGAGGACTTTGAGGGGGAAGGGCTTTCTAAGACACCCTTTCCTTGATTATCATGTGGGAACAGTTGCCACTCTACTGTGTTTCCCTCTTGTGCAGCTATAGGCCCATCTCTCTGTGTTGCACCACAAATGACTTGTGACCTTGGGTTGCTCGGCTTTTGGAATCTATTGTGCCAGGAGTTTAGGAGTTTCTGGATCAGCACTTATGCTCCCAACTTCTGCTAAGTAGCATTTGCTTCCTTTGGGCTCACTGAGTGTCTCATAACCTGGGTGTAATAAAAAGTGGCTTAAAGAAGAGATTGAGGGAGCAGACTTAATGGTTGTATCCTGCTACCTTACTATAGAGCGCACATTGCTGGCATCTGCTCCTTTTTAAAGAAAAAAATGTTTTGTGGGGCAGTTGTACATGCCTGTCCATCCATATGAGAAACTAGTGTTTGTGAGCGAGAGATATGAGAAACTGGTGTTTGTGTGCGAGAGGGAGAATGGGAATCAAATAAGTACTGTGCAGCCCCCATTGAATGTGAGGTCCATGGGAAGATATGTGTACATGGCTGGTGGGATCGGGTTCCATTTCTTTCTTGGGATCTCTCAAAGGGATAACTATACTTGGGTGAAGCAGTGAAATGGGTATAGCATCACCTAACAGTGCCAAACACTCTGCCAGGAGGGCTGAAGTAGTGAAACATTCAGAGGCCTGCTGAGCAAGCTGACTGGTGTAGCAGCAGCTTTTTCCTGCATGCACCATTGCACTGAGATCTTTATCTTCATGTTTCAGGCATTAGCTTGTATAATGACTAGTGAATTGTGCATCTCGGCTGCTACTGCCCCCTTCCATATATGTGCCCCTTTGAGTCAGGAAGGTCAGGGTCCTGTGTTGCTCGCTGGGGATGAGTCTGTTGCTGTTAAACTGTATGCTGCTGGGAAGAAATGGTTTTCCCTTCTCCTTTTCCCAGTCAGGGGTGTAATGCAGTGGCAAGTTGAAGATCTCCCTGCTCTTGAGAAATCAACCATGCTTGACTTCTGTGTCTCTCAAGGTGCCATATGAAACTCTTTCCACTAGTCACAATGATTAAACTGTGCAGTTAAAACAGCTTTGCTTGTGCAATGTTTTCATTTCTCATCCAAGGATGCCTCTCTCTTCTTATTAATGATCCACTTTCTTTTCCAGAGCTGTCTCAAGTTATATGTCATTGGGGTGGGGGCAGGATTGATTCCCATAAAACTCAGAATAAAGTCCCTCGATTGGTACAGTAGGGATCTAAAGAGCTGCTTTTGGCATGTGCAGCACTGCCAGCCTGAACAACTAGCACGGAACTGGACTTTGCCGCTGCCATTGATGGCTACACTAAATTTGTAGGGACAACTGAAATAGATTCCATGCTGTAGTCTAAGGTTTAATATAGTGAGAACAACCCTCTACCCTCTCTCTCCTCAACCAAAAGGGTTCATAGAGGGGCCTGGGCAAAAGTTCAATGTAATGTTGAAAAACTTTCTCCTGCGGTATCTGGAAGTTGAGTCATGGCAACTGGACTTCTTCGTTAGGTTGAAACACTTCAATACTCATCCAAGTAGCTTCTTCAGTATGAGGAGAGTTGGCAGGAGACCCCTGATATATCCTCCACGTTGGTTTCACTTCCCCCTGGTTTGAATACGCTCATATGATGGACAAAATCCTCCCCACTCTTCCATACCGCATGCTGGTTCTTCGCAAAGGATGGCAACAAATTACTCCATAAACGCCCAGTGCATACTTTGTGGCAAGATACAAAACCACCATTTTATTGTTAACAGAAAAGATCAGTAGGGGTAAGGAGCAAAAATAGCTGGACACAGTCATACAAGTAAATTATCAAACAATATGAAACACTTTATTTGAACTTTACAACATATAAATATTTGAGACAAATCTGTGCTTTTGGACTGCCGTCTTGTCTCATTCCCCTTCCATGTCTAGAGTCCAACTTGACATTGCACCAACACCTTGGGACGCTCCTCTACAGAAGGGTCAATGGATCTCCACCATAAAAAGTCAGGCCAATCTCAGAATATGTACATACCCAGCAGAAATCTCGCTCTTATCTGTCATCTGCTCAGGTCCCGGCTTGAATCTCGGCAACTCACCCGTCTTTCCTCTGGAGACAAGCCAGCAAAGAATGGGTGGTGCAGAGCTTCAGCAAACGTAACCCGCTGGGCAGGATCAAATTCTAACATCTGCCTCATCAAATGGAACAACTGAATGTGCTCGGTGAAATCATGCAGCATGTATGTCTGGGGGAGAAGTTGGAAGGAGACAAAACAGGCTTACTGTCACCCTGCTTATATTCAAGAAAACAAAGATAGAAGTATTTTGGTGCAATCTAGGAATTTTTAAATTTCTCATTGAGAAATTCTGCACTAAAACTATCATAGAAGAAGGGATGCACTAGCAAGACCCACAGAAGAGGTCCAAGCTAATTAAAGAGCAAATTTAATAGGCCTGCATCTTCTGCCAAGGTTGTGCCTCCATCTCAAGTTTAATGTACAAACACAATTTCTGTCAGGCACAAAATAGCACAGAATGAGACTCTTGATTTACAGTAGCCCTTCTCAGGCATTCTTAAGTGAAATTCTTCAGCATGTGATGAGATGAATATGACGGCACTCCTCGGGAATGCCTTTGTTCGCATGAAAAGGGAGGAGTCTGAAGAGTAAAGGCTCTTCTATCTGAGGAGGATCCCTGCAAGCCAGACTCAGTTTTCCTATGTTTAGTCTAGCTCATGCGCAGAGTCTGCCCAGACAAGCCGCTTGGCATGCAAGCAAAGACGCATCGAACAGGATGGAGTTTCTGCACTCTCCTCCTTGCATGCTGAGCAAACATACTTAAGGTCAGAAAGAAGTTTATGTTTAATGCAATTTCTAACAAATAAGCACCTCTAAACTGATTAAGCAAGTCAAATTTGGCTTTTCTGGCACAACAGGAAGACTTGTCACCCCTCTTAGCTCCCTTTTTATGACAAGCTGGCAACCTTCACTCCTACATGTAAATACACATTCACACAATTGTGCCTAGCAACATTCCACCCTGGTGTGGCAGCACAATTAATGAGAGGATGTCCTGCACCACCCCTAAGACAGCTGCCAAGACAGGATATGGGGTGAATGGCAATTTGTTCCTGATTTTTCCTGGGAAGAACCAACCCACCCAACTCACGCTCTTGCCCCTAATTCAGACTGAGACAATTATTTACATATGGTCAGCCCCTGTTTTTGTTTCGTCTTTTTTGGAAACCATATCTAGCTTTGCTGACTTGCCCACCTGTCCCAGAGGTCACACTGACAAGGAAGGCATGGTGATGGACACAGATGCCATGCTTTGTTTTTAACTAAGGCTTTCAGCAAACCATGTCAAAAACCTACTTGCAGAACTATCGAAATTTCCTTGAAACAGAAGACCCCGAGGGGTTCTCACCTGCAGTGGTTTGCAGTTCTCTTGGACGTATCTTCCGTCAGAGGTATTTTCATCCCACACCAGGCCTCCTTTGTGAAAATATTTCTGTTTCCTGCATGCAGTGAAACACAAGAGTTTGTTCAGGAAGAGTGCACACACACAAAACCAATTGTGCATACCTTCAAGAACTAGTCCAAAGCTAAGCTCTCCCTCTCCCAAATATTGCAATCTGTAACACAAACTACTTATAACAACACACAAAAGACTTGTACTAAGCACACCAAAGGTTTTGTCATCTACAGGGCTTTTGTGCCTCATGAGGGTCCTGCTCCCTCAAATAAATCTTTCGAATTTATTCCCAGAGCATAAAACATCTAAAGGAAGTACTAAGCTATCAATAAATTGCCTGTGCTTCATCTTCAGAAATGTATGTTACTAATTTGGGGGCAGAGAATCAGAGAGAGATCAAACCATGTTCTCACCGAGTTTTGCGGATCATATGCTGCGGGATGGGGCCAAGGATTTTCTCCATCATCACAAGATGCTCTCTGTTCTCATGAGTCTGCAAAGTAAAACAAAAGGAACTCTACTCACTCAAGACAAACAAGCACCCAATCTGGACCCAACCTCTCTTTCTCTACCATGGAAATCATTCCCCGGGGGCCTAACCACATGGGGCCCTTGAGACGCTGCTGGGCTGGATAGGAAGTGGGTGCACAGTTTGCTGACTGGTAACCTAGGTAATCTTCTAGGTAATCTGTGAAGATTCTCAGTCCTCCAGGTGAGGTTATCTGGAAGTTGAGTCATGGCAACTGGACTTCTTTCTTATTCGGTTGAAACGTTTCGCTACTCATCCAAGTAGCTGAACTTAATAAGAAAGAAGTCTTCTACGTAAGGTACAGAGGTGGCCACTACTACCTTCTCACTCATGTCTCCACTCACAAGAGACCCTACATAAAGCAGCACATGTCATATGTACAGATTCAGAATAGCAATTCTTCCCTCAGGGGTGTTAAAACAAACAGAACCCACTGATGATGGCCTTTAAAAAGAAAGGGGACGTGCAGGTTAACGTCTTCACCTAGGACACAGTTGAAGGTTGGCAGAGCAGGTGTGGTTTTCAGAAAACTCTGAAAAACCATGACCCAGGCTTCTCCAACCTGGCACCCTCCAGATGTGTCTGCTTAACATCAGCTTAAGCCACCATAACCAATGGCCAAGAATTCTGGGTGTTGTAGTTGATAATATAAATGTATCAGTTGCCTTCGTCGTTCAAGCAAGAGTCTGCAATCAGGCAAAGTTCCTCCTTTCAGCCAGTAAACTGTGTAGTGCTGTATCCAACCTGCATCCTAGCCTTGGCTGTGACACAACTCTGTCTAGTTCAGTTGCAACTTCAACTGTTCTCTTTTCTTCCAGACTCTGTCAATGCAATATCATTTTCGGTTTCAAGACTGTGCATCAGAGAAACTGGGACTGAGGAGTGCTTTCTAGGCCCCTTCAAGAAAGAAGAAACTAAGATGAGAGCATCTAGAAGTGTTGTGTTTCCTGTACCTGAAAGAGCGTAAACCCACGGTAGTACTCAAAGAGGATGCAACCAATGCTCCAAACATCACATGGCTGTGCCCAGCCCAGTTCTGCAAAGGAAAATACAGAATAAATGCTGGCAATTCTCTTTAGGGATGTCCTGATCCCAAATGCCTCTATGTTTCTTTCCTTCAGTAGCTAGATACTATTTCTGCTTTGCAATACAGAGAAAATTTTCAGTGGTTTGCCAGCAGTAGAGATGCCTATCCAAGGAAAAACCTCTTTTCACACACAAGAGTTATAAAACGAAGAGCAAACTGCACCTGGCTTGCCTATCAAGCCCAATAAAAGCAGGAGACTACAGCACATTCTTCCTAGGAACATGTTCGGTCCCCTTCCGCCCTTCCATCAGTGACAGACAACTTGTGGCCCTCCACTGGCTTTTGAATGTAGTTCTCGTGATTGGTCTATTACTTAGGGCTGATGGGTGTTGCAGTCCAACTAAATCTGTTGATACTATTACTCAGCACTAAAAAAGAAAAAGAAGGTATTCCTCCCCTTGCCCTGCACAAGTCATGTTGGAGGGGGGGGGGGGAATGCAAGCTCTCTTTTGTCTATGCATACGCACGAAGTTTATGCACTCCTATTCAGACCTGGGGGCCTGCAAACCCATTTAAATTCAGAAAGGAACATTCTGTAAGCATGTGAGTTTATGGTGTGTCTCTGTATGTGCCCTGGTTTCGCATATTTTGGCTGTGTGTATTGCTGAGAATGTGCCTTTATTTATTATTGAAGGCAATCTGAATAACATTTGTAAAAAACAAAACAAAACAAAATTCATCTGCAAAGCATCAGGGTGTTAAGGGGTAATTTATGAATTTGTGGAAGGTGAACCAGCCCCTTTAAGTCAGCACCTGCCTCACCTGCATGTGTCAGAAGTGGATAGCAGTCCATCAAAGTTTATGCCAAATAAAATCTGTTAATCTTTAAGGTGCCACAAAGATGCTAGCTTTTGCTGTAATGGAGTACAGACTAAAAGAGCCGCCCCTCTGGAAATATGAAGACAAACTCACAAGCCACAGTGAACTAGGATCACCCATTCACCTCTATACTCAGGTGCCCTAGTGCAGGGGTCCCCAACCTTTTTCACCCCGCAGATCGGCTGGGGAAGGCGAGGTACTCGTGCGCATGCGCAAACGAGCAAGCGCACATGCGCAAACAGCGTTGCGGTGCTCGCACAGGCACGCTGGAGCATGCGTGCATGCACAAATCAGCTGTGCAGGGGTGAGCGCATGTGGGAGGTCTGTCTCCGCAGCCCGGTACGGCTCAGGCCACGGACCGGCACCGGGGGTTGGGGACCTCTGCCCTAGTGAACCTCTTCGGCCTTCCACAGCAGAGCTCACTCGGGTGGGCCAATAAGGCTAACATTCAAATCCAGTTTCCTCTGAATGCTGTGTTACAGTCCTCTGTCTCTTTCTTGGAGCCTTGGTGCCCAACTGCTGCATTCCTATGCCAAGTGCTTCATCCCAATTCCTCTCCAATTTAGAGCTTATTTTTGCTGCTCCTGCAAACCAGCCCATTTCAGCATTCAAACCAAGCCAAGGGTGATCCTTGCCCTTACCCACTGCTTCCTCAACCCTTCCCACAGCTGACTCCAAAAAGTCCCAGCAGTGAAAAGTCAGCTCACCCAAGATCACCTCTGGCGGGCGATAATGCCGAGTAGCCACAATGGTTGTGTGATGTTCATGGTCAAACGTGGCACTCCCAAAGTCTGCAACTCGGATCCATGTGTTCCTGATGGATCTCTCCTCACAACTCTGCAAACACAGGAGACAAGCCTTCCAAAAATGAGGCAAAAAGATGGAATATAAAACGTAACAAAATAAAGTAATTCTATATAGATGACTGTTTCCCTTCAAAACAAAAAGGAACTCTAAATCTTGGATAGAACAAGTTCCAGAAAAACGAAAACTCAGCCTATCAAATAATTCATACTTTGGAGGCTAAGAAGATATAGTAAATGAGGCGTCCGATCACTGGGAAAAAAGATCTGGGGCCTCCCAGACTGCAACTTCCCAGCCTCTAAAGTCTGGCCCATTTTACAAACAATTTTACATTAGCTTAAAAGTTAACCCTCCAAATGTATCCAACACTAATACTCACCCTACCTCTTTCATTCTCAAAAAAGGGATGGGTCCAAGCCTACAATTTTCACACTCCCAAGGGAAACTCACCTTTTTCTCATTGTATAGCATATCAAATTCAGAGTTTACAAACAAGATGTTTTCAGGTTTGAGGTCCGTGTGAGTCAGCTGGTTGTCATGCAGAACTGCATAAAAATCAAAAGGGGAGAAGAGGGTTTAACAGCCTTTGCAATCCTGCTACCACACACTGTTTCGGCACTAAAATCTGTATCATGTGAACTTCAGCCACCCTAACATCTTCCATCCCCATTTCTAACTGAGAAAGCTGCATTAACTTCATACAGGGCCAAAAGTCTCTGGAATTTACACAGATACTCAAGGAATGCAACCCTCTTAACTGCTGCCATCTGCCAGTAGCTGCTGGAGGAGCAAGAGGTTTTGCAGTCATCTGAAAAAAAATCCTATGTGAAAGGACAAAAGACAGGCATCCTGACCCACTACTGCACATCTCAGTGGGCAGAAGGAAAACTGCAATTAGCCTGTAAATAGCTGGACAAAACCAAGGAGGCATGTGGCACTGAAGTCCCAGCATACTGTTTTGTGAAGGAAACACGTTCATACTTCTTAAGTACCACCTACAGTATCTCTTTTTTCTAAACATAAATATACATACAGATCCACCATAAATCTTTAGAACAGTAAGACATATTTAACTTAGCCTTGTTTTTGAGCATTATATTTTGCAGTCTGTATCTTGTCTGTTGCCACCATCTTGAGTTTTTAGGTATGTTGTTCTTTTCTTATATTTTTATATTTGCGGGTTGGGTGGGATTTGGCTGTGCTTTTTATGTTTATCCTACTGCTGGAAACAGCCAAGAGTAATGGCAAGGCCACTAGATGGCGCAGCATAAAAATATATTTAATAAATAAATAATAAATGCTGACTATAAAGATTTGCACCAAGCCTCTTCAGTTTCCAAGCTCTTATGTAATTTCTTCATCAAGCTGTTCTACCTGGCTGCATCTGAAGGAAAGCTGGAACATAAAAAGCCCAGTGCAGCAAAAAAAACAAAAAAAAACAAAACTGTCTGGCAAAGAACATCCTTTTCAGGGAACCTTTTAAGAAAACGGGATGTGTGGGTGTGAGTGTCCCTAGAGAATGCTGTACAGTGGTGCCTCACTAGACGATGTTAATCCGTTCCACGAAGATCGCTGTCTAGCGAAAACATCGTCTAGCGAAGCACGTTTTCCCATTGGAATGCATTGAAATCGCTTCAATGCGTTCCAAGGGAAAATGCAGTCGTCTAGCGAAAATTTCCCATAGGGAAACATCGTCTAGCGAGTGCGGGTCCCCATAGGAATGCACTGACAGCTGCACTGACAGCTTTTCACCACTAGTCGGCGCACTCCTATGGGGAAACCTCATCGTCTAGCGAAAATCGCCATAGGGAAACATCGTTTTGCGAAGCGCAGTAGCGATCGCAAAAAGGCATCGTCTAGTGATTTCCTCGTCCTGCGAGGCAATCGTCTAGCGAGGCACCACTGTATTTATGTAATTTAGATTTTTAAAAAAAATCTTGATTGACATTTAATTGTGTTTTAAGATAGTTCTGTGTAGTATTTTAAGCTTGTTATTACTGTATAGTTTTAACTGTTGTGAACCAGCTTGGGTCCCCGATGGGTAGAATGACAACATATAAATAAAATATCTGGGGAAACCAACCATTTCACTGGCTATTCCCACTTATCTGTTGTAACAATCATGGAACTTAAGAACTGTTATATGAACTTGTCTGTTTTCCTCCTCTCCACTCCCTTCTCATTTTTCATCTGTTACTGGAATAAATGCAAAAATCTCATCTGGAAACTGCCCTGAATGCATGAGCAGAGAGCAGTAGATTAATAAATTCTGGATCTTCAGTTCCTGTTTTTGAAAACTTATGAATTTTCATGTCTTTACATTTAGACAGCTGCTCTTCCAGATTCATAGCTTCATCACAGCCAGCTTGTCAAACCCATCACCACCAATTCTGCAACCATCTCACTGGGTCAGCCTCGAGCACTTTAAAAAAACCAGAGAGTGCTAAAGTGTGTGTCAATCAGGACAGTGGTTTAGTTCCTAGAAATTTTGTTATATCTTTCATATTTAAAATCTTCAGGCTCAAGAAGACAATGCACACTATCAGGATACTAAAAAGCTATTAGGTGTGCAGATCTCTGTTTCTGGACAACAAAATCCAACATTCACACTGCCTGGGGAATTCTGGGAGCTGTCGTCCAAAAATGCAAATCCCTGCTAAGGCAGAAGTAAAGGAAACCAACACTTGCGTACGCAAAGCAAAGTGTGCTGCTTATCTACTGTTCCATAGCATTTAAAGCACTCTCTGGGTGGTTTACAATTTAACTATGCAAGCTACATATTGCCCCCCGCCCCAGCAAGTTGGGTACTCTAAATCTGGAAGAGTTGTCCTTTTTTGTGTGTGATGGTATGTTTGGGCACACAGATGCGTGCACTGTGTTCTGTTTTGTTTGCTCCCAAATCTCCTAGCCAATAGATTAGGTGTCTGAACAAAAGCCCTTCCAATCTGTGAACAAAACACCCCAGAGGCTAAGAAGGACTTGCATCTTTTTCTCAAGCAAAACATAAAACATGCAGTACTTACACTTCAATGCATGGCACAGCTGATAAGCCATGTGCCGGATTTGTGAAAGATTGTATGGCTGGAAATTATTCTCCTTCAAGAATTCAAATGTGTTCTTGCCAAGAAGTTCAAAAGCAATACACATGTGTCCATGGAAGTTGAACCAATCTGACATCAGGACACATAAACTGGATCCAAGGCAGGAAGAGAAATGAACCGTCACTGAGACTGTGGCTCTCTAAGAAAGTATTGTACACTCATTCCCTTCCTCCCCAAGACTAGAGTCGGCATCCTAAGCCCTGATGTCTGTTCTAGCACAGTCTCAGTTTGTATGCGTTTACATTTAAGTACCCAATCCCACCCAAGAAAAGTCCAACAATGCTGAACAGCAAGCTGCTCAAGTAATGTTCGTAGAGCCTGGAGAGGAACTGTGCTAGACAGGACCACCAGGAGTCAGATTTATTCTTCCACTTAAAAAGGAATAAGAGTATAAGAGATCAAAGAAAAGTAGCTTTGGAAAAGTTGCTGCTTTTGGACTACTGTTTTCAGAACTGGCCATGGTGGCTGGAGAATTCTGGGACCAGTAATCTAAACAAGTAACATTTCCAAGTTCTGTAACAGACAAGTGTCTCGAGCCCAACCAAGTGCAGTCCGACACACCCTGCTCCCAGCCTGCAAAATAGATTTCAGCTTAAAATAGCCAACAATATCCTCCTGGATGGCAAAACTGGCAATTAAGACCTCCAACACCATTTTTCAGACTTGCATTGGGATGAAGCACAGGAGTGAACATGAGAGGACAGGTGTCGCCCTCACAGGTCTCAAGGGGGCGGATGCAAACCTGACCTCTGTAAAAATATCTATAAATTAAAAGGGGCAACAGACCAGCCATAACCTGTTCTATTGTCCAATTCTTGATGACTACTTCTTCCCACAGAGGGAGAGAACTGGTAACTTTATTGTTTTAGCACTATTAAAATTGCATGCGTAAGTTTGTGCAAGGACTCTCCTTTAGGGAAAGAACAATCCGATACAGATTCTACCGGCAAGACTTACTGTTTATTTTCCTTGTCTTTTTCTTTAATTTTCTTCAGGACATTAATTTCTAGTCTGGCTGCTTCACGATATTTGCCCACATTTCGAATAATTTTCAAAGCTACCAGAGAGTTGCCTCTACAGAAGAGGAGAAAAAAGAGGGAGTGGAAAAGAAAAAAGAAAAAAAAAAGATTTGCAATAATAAGACTTAAATAACAGCAGAGATTTGTAGTGAAGAAACTGCTGCGGCTAAAATCTACTCCTTCCTCTTGGGTATTCAACAAAATCCTAAACCAAAACAGCTAACTACCCTTCCCATCAGGTCCTGGCACAGCATATACCAAAACTTAGAGGACAAATGTCAAGGATACATAATCATTACAGCCAACCGTCCTTAGGAAAGGTCCTGAAAGTGGCTAAATCTCAGAGGAAAGGAAGAATTCATTGCCAGTGGATCTTCCGGATCTAGCCAGCCCTATACTGTTCTACCGAGTCAGAAAATTCTTCATGATGATCACTCAGGAACACTCAAGTGTTTCTGCAGATAAGGTAGCACTGATCAATGGAATGATAGCATTTCCTGCCTTCCTTTTCACGGCTACCCAAGGCTACTGACCTGCCTAAAGTGTGACTAAAATGAGCCACCTTTTCTTTGCCCAGGTCTTTCACAATGAATATTTCATACTGTTTTTATCTAGCCCGGCTCAGTTTCATTTAGCTGGGGTGTGTGCTAATATTTTACTGTTTTGATTTTGCTTGAATTTACTCTTGACAATTCCTAATCATTCTTGGAAGCCTCAGGGATAGGGTGTGGCAGAAAATATGTATTTAAAAAACCAAGTCACAAACCAGCCTTTTTGAATCCAGTACTCCCCAAGTGTGTTGAACCACAACTCACATCATCCGAAGGCAGCATGGCCAACGGGCACACACCTGGCCAGCGTCCGGTGAGGAGGAGGCTGCTGTACTACCGTTTTTCTCCCAGTTCTTATCTGTCAGATGCTCACTATGTACATTCCCCATACTACCTTTTCTCCAGAGCCTTCAAGCTCAAGACCACAACTGTTTCTTAGTCTATGACAAGGCAATAAAACCTGTCGTGCCTCCATGCACGGAGGCACAGGGGAAGTGCTGACTTACCTGGCATGGTCCACGCACTCCACCACTTTGCCAAATGTACCTTCCCCTAGGCTCCCAACAATTTCATCTAGGAGAGAAAACAAAAGTAGATGTGAGCACTGGGAACATGCAGGATATGAGGCCCTGCAATTTCACAGCATTCAAGTTTCAAGAAAAGCTCTCACAGCTACATTCTTTTAACACACAACTGCCTATTTTCTGTTTCAAGCAATTACTGTTCAGTCCATTTATAAGCAAAAAAAAACACTAGAGACCCCTCCCGTACACTGAGAGCGATCTCGTCTAACATGGGGATAGAAAGTAGAGAGGTAAAGTTTTACGAAAGGTGGCTGTACATCGCTCTTGGAGCCAATCGCCGATCCTGCACACCAGGTGACCTTCCTTGTCATCTTCCACGCTCCTGCTGCGCTTATTGCTCTGTTGGCTTCTCTGTACACACCGCCCCCCGAAACGCCATCCGACCAATCGCACACAGCGGGCAGTTCCGATTGGCAGAATTGAGTTGTCATTCAAAGGCGGAGAGACGACGATGCGTCGGTGGTTGGATTTTCCAGATCCCAGCATTTCATAAGGCACACAGCATATATAACGATAGGGATATTGCAAGGGACACGTCAAGACACAAACCGACTTCAAAACAAAAGTTAAAAAACAGCTACAGGTATGTAAAGAAATTGATTAGCTATGGAAGGCAGGTGTGGAAGTCTTGCAGCAGCACTGCCACGCAGCTCTTGAGCAGGGAGTGACAGACAGGATGTGCCACCCAAGACATCTACTGCCCCCTCTTAATCACTAAGGGAAGTCACAGTGAGCAGCGCAGGATGGAGGATTCAAGGACAGCAGCTTCTCCATCGGCAATTGTGGCGATGGGTAACCCAAAAGCAGGTCAGGTGTTTTCTTCTATTAAACCTACCCCCCCTCCAATTCCAGCCGAATCAGATTCAGGCATCCCTGCCTGAAGGAAGCCAAAGAAAATCTGATTGTACTACACACTTAAAAGCGTCATCTAACCGCTTCTATGAAAATGCGCCAGATCAAGGTACTGTCAATCCAGAGCAGAAATCAAGCTTAGAAGAATTCTAGAAGCAGGTGCCAGACCCTATGCTGAAACCAGGTAGTTTAAATGCTGCTCATCAGAACTCATTAATACCAAAAGCCAACTAAGGTAAAGACAGCCGATCACTCGGCCTCCTCCCAGTCTTCAGGAAAGCATCTGGCTCTCTCAGGGAGAAAGAAAGAGAGAGAAAGAGAGAGAAAGGAATACCTATCCCACATTGCTTCTAGCTCTGGAAAGAACAGCTAAGCAATCCAGAAGAGTCCCACTATCATGAGCAGATCTTCCAATCACTGTCATTGTTTTAAATTAGAACCTTTCAACATGCAAACTGTTATGGTCTCTATAGGCTGAGATGAAAACACAGGTTACAGGCTCAAAGCCTGCACTCCTCTTTTTACCTCCCATCCCCTTCCACTGCAGAGCAAACTACATACAAATCCCTTACAGAGAGTGCCTGAAATATAGAAAAGTTGAGAAAACCTTAAAAAATTTAGAGTATTAAAATAATTTAGGTCACACCAATCAAAAACCATACTCTTAGTAGCACCACACACTCATTTAGAGGACAAATTTCAACTACAGGAATCCAAAAAGGGAGGGTGGATTTAAATTAGCCTCAGCTGTAAGCCATAAGCAACTGTGACTGAAAAGAGGAAGAGAACAGATGACGTGTCCCAGACTGTTTCCTGTATTTCCATCACAACTATGTGCATAAGAACTCGCACCAAATAGAGTACTCACAGTCTCTGAAAGCTGTGAGGAATGCAAACTGGCCAAACTAATATATATGTGACTCCAGATCTACTCCCTTCCTCTTCTTTTGTGGATTGGATCAATGAATGGACAAGGTTTGGTGCTGCTTGTGGATTTTAGTTTGTAAAATGAAATAAAGGTATGCAAACATGTGTATTGCAATCTGGCAGGGATCAAAACCAAGATGAAGTCAGAAAATCTATACTGCACATCTTGAAACCTAGAGAGCCAAATGTACCAACTACCTTTGTAGTGTGGGCTGTAAGGAATCTGACACCCCTTTTTCCATGGGGTGCATTAAAACCACCAATGCAAGACTTACGAGCTGCCTGGGTCACAAGCTGTGCCAGCATGTTATACTATAATCAAGGCCAGTGTGGTATCCTAGGAACAATCACCCTAAGGGGTGTAGGAAGGTAGAAAGTAATCTCTAAACTTAGCAATTGTGAAAAACTGGTCAGACACAACTTGTTTCCAGCTTAGAAAGGTGAAGGTGCTGGGTTTGGTTCTGAACTGTAATGACGGAGGACTGCTTTGTGCTACTGAACACAACTGCCAAGAATCATCATACACTCAGTTAAACAAACAAGTGTACAAAACAAAGGATGAGGCCCAACCATTCTAGACCATGTGCACCAGTAATACTGATGCATGCCATCTTTGGTTTCTTCCTCCCATCTTGAAAAACACACACTTGAGTCCCGGCTACTACTGTTGTTCAAATCTGCGTAAGAGCAGAACTGAGAACAGCTAACATAACCAGAGTCACACAGTTGCAAGAAAACTTAACTCTAAATTGTATTAAGGAGAAAGAGAGGGATTAGAAGTACTCACCCAATGTTATTCAAAGCTGGAAAAGAACTAAAATTGTGTTAAGGCCCTGACAAATCCTGAACTCATTTTGGATGCTACTCACCGAGGAGGTACTGCTACAAGACCTGGTCCTGCGTTTCCGACAGCGATGCTGGTGCTTCCTTGTTCTGTGACGCTCCCTGTCCCGAGATCGCCGATGATGGCGTGAGCGACGAGTAGAGTAATAGTCCTCTCCAAAAGATGGGCTGCCTTCTTCAAACCTGTAGACATCGCTGTCCGTTCTGTCTCGGTACCCTCTTTGGTAGGGTATTCTGTCCTGGCTGAATTGCAAGTAAAA
This sequence comes from Intellagama lesueurii, assembly GCA_037013535.1. NCBI lineage: Eukaryota > Metazoa > Chordata > Lepidosauria > Squamata > Agamidae > Intellagama > Intellagama lesueurii. The sequence goes on from JBAJHW010000011.1 coordinate 17,361,552, forward strand.
GCTTGATTACATGTTTGAAGCAGTGGGCACAAGCCTCACTTGCCAGCAACCGCTGTACTGTAAACTTGCTACCACTCCACTGCAGGGCAGAATGAGATTGTTAAGGTTGTTATGGCAGCAAGCTGAGCTCTAAAACTGGCCTCCTGAATAATTCAAGGCGATTCTGAACTCATCTACCTTGCTCATCATAATGGCTAACTACTTACTAGTGCAAAAGAACTCATCTACATGGTACTTCAGCTTTTTAATATTGTTAACCACATGCAAACGTTCACTGTCAACCATGTGGAATGTTTCTATCAAGCCATATATAGACTTCTTTTTTGAGACTGCTTATTTTAAATGCTACTTCTGTTTGGTGGATTTACTTACTCTTTTGCCCACCTGTCAGAGCAAGCCCTAGAATGCGAATGGAAGAAAATGGAGCACAACAGTACCAAACAGCAAGCACTATTCCTGCTGAAGAAATTATGTTTCTCGCTCCATTTCTTCTATCCTAATCTGCTGATTGTATGGCTTACTATGAGCACTGGAGTGGCTTTTTCCTACATGTATGTGCTTGAACGCTGAAATGATTAGAGCCCTTTACAGATGTTATCTTCTGAAGTAGGGGGTCATTTTTAGCTGTGGCACCACATACTTCAAATGTTCTCCTTGGTGCTATTTTTTTTAAGCTGTAATAGTTTTTAAGGCTACCTACCCTGAAGCTATGGCTACAGGTTATAATTTTTAATCCAGTTAAAGCTGAGGAAACTTGACTCAACAGGAAACTTGGTGGTTTTGTGACAGAACAAAAATCAACAGCCCTGCGCAAGCATCTCCAGCCTGTTTTGCTGCTTTAAATAGACTACTGGATATAGAAAGCACATGAATCCACCAGTCTGTGGAAGAACAGAGCTCACCAGGAATAACAGCATTAGTGAGCTTCTAGGACTGAAGCCGGGACAATTCCAATTTCTGAATTGGACATGTTTTCTGCTCAGTAATTCACAAGAAAAAAAAGCGGGGGGGGGGGGGGGAGATGTACAGTCCAAATGAAAAGCAAGGATGCACAATACCTTAATTAAACAGGTAAAATATCAGATCAAGTGAGCTTACCAACCACACGGAATTATTTTTCAGGCTAGTCACTGCAGGGCTGGGGGAGAGAGGGGGAGGCATGGAAATTCAAAAATCATTCTAGCCAGATGTTGAGGCTTTAAGATCTATAAAGTAAAATCCTAAAATGGAGACTTCAAACTTGTAGAATCAGCTTACATTTTCTCGCACAAGCTGATTCTCAAAGCTTGCAGACCCCTGCCTCCAACCAGGATAACCTTTGGGTTTTTTTGTTCCAATAAGCTCTGCAGTGCCCAGAAAAAATCCTGCAATACTTGCCTGTTTCCGAAATTTTATTAATCTAGTAAAGCATTAGCCAATATTGCTTTTGGGTTCACTAACTGAGAACAGCTTTCCAGAATCTCCAGTATGACATATTCTTGTGCTCAATATGCCTACAATAATAATGAAGCCTAACACCATCACAGGCTAGTTTAGAGTTCACAGAAGATAAAGCACAGTGAACTTTCTTCGATATTCATTATTTCTTCAGCACCTTCTGAGATGGCAAGTATCTTCTAATACAGTCCTGTAGAAACAATGAAGAGTCTTGCCATATCTTAAGGACTAACAACTTTTATTTCACACAAGCTTCCACAGACTGCTGCCCACTTCATTAAAACACAGCTCTCATTCTGGAAAACCTGTAGAGTATCTACAATCTTGTATTGCAACAGACAGTGACTCTGAATAAACAAGTTTTGAGAATAGAGCACAGATTTCAATCTGTCAATATCCAAGTTTAACTCTCCCACTGCACTGTACAGGATGCCCTTTTAAATTTTAAAAACAAAACAGAAAATGCCCCTTTTGTTATGCCTTTTCAATATGAAAGAGCCAAATATTATTGAAAATATCCATGTCAAGGCAGCACTTCCTGCAAGAGATCTCTAAGTAACTCTGTCATTTTTTTCCCTTCAAGTCAGCTATGCCAGGGGTCTGATAGTGACTTCTGGAATAACAGTCTGAAATGGGTTTTCCTATATGCAGCTAAAAGAACCACCCGGATATAATTGTACCCCACTGCTGACCTTTGAAGTTATCTTCTTCGATTTCAGCTACTCCAGCTCCATCAGCCTGCTGCAGAGTGGCACCAATGCAATCATAGGCAGGTCCATAATTTTTAGACTGAGAGGAATGTCTCTCACTCTTCAGCCACAGAGTTTATTTCAGGGTGGACACAACTACCACATATCTAACGCAACACATAAACCTAAACACAGTCTCCAATCTTGGCAGCAAGGTGGATAAAAATCCACAATTTTTTTATTTATATCGTCAAAATGATCCATTAAAAAAAATTAAATTGTAATTTAAATTAATTTGATTGAAGTTAATTCCACCCTGTTTGGCTGTAACATTTCTATGGGTTAAATGCAGGGCAAATTTACACATTCTGTATCTACCTTAGTTTCTACACGAAAGCTACTAGTTTCAAAGCTTAAGATGGTTTGACACTACACATATCCCTTCTGTAAGAACGTTAAGTGTGCTCAAATGCAGCTGGGAAACAGCACCTGAACATGTGGGTTCCACAGAACCATCAGCCACTGAGAGTCCTAGAGTCCTCTATGAATTTTAATGATCTTCAATTTCAGCCAACAGTACTCACAACATCATATGACAGCAAGCTCCATTATTACACATTGTTTTGAAGCATGTCATTTTCCATGTCTCCTCCTATAGTCATTTTTGTGAGGCATGGGTTTTGTTGTTGTTGTTTTTGCTATGGTGTGCTTGCTTCTTCGTTTAGAACCATCATATTTTATAATAATCATTGTAATTGTACCAAGGTGGCATATGGCAGCATAATCAGCATGTAGAGGAAACATTTGGCTGTTTAGATGTTTTCAAACTGCAGCTCCCAGCTTCCTCCACAACTGTCTAGCTTAGGCTAACTGGAATTGCAATTCAAGAGCGCTAACAGAACCACATATTCCCCACTCACATACCTAGCAGTCTTCCATTACTTAACCTCTACAGTAAAACATGAGAAACATATTCAGCCATCCAGTGACCAAGCAGGAAGGTGATACACTCACCTTCTCTCAAACTGGTCTTTGTGACTGCACATGTGAAACTGAAAATGTGATTTTAAAGAGCTCTCTCTAATAACCAATGTTTGTAACATGCACGACAGACACAAAGCACATCCAAAACTGCCTAAGGCAAGATCAGGTATGGGAAACCTTTGGCCCACAGAGGCTTTGTACCTCAAACAGCACCCATAGTGGAGCACCTGCTCACCTCTTAGTCCCCATCTCTCACCTCCTTAGGGTACTTCATCTTTGCAGTCCTGGTGCTGCAGGCCCTCAGGAATGGCGGGAAGCAGCCCAATTAAGCCAAGTGAGGCAATGCTGAAAAGGCCTAAAAACTGTTGCAGAGGGACTGAAGATCAACCTTCTGATGCCCTTCTAGACTGCTCTTTCCTCCATCTCTCAGAAGGAGAAACAAGACATAGCTTGCACGCTCCAGGAAAACTAGTGGTGCACGTGTGTGAAAGGAGGAAGCAAGCATGGAGAAAGTGCACAATTGCCCTCTGTTACCTCACTGGTCCATCCTTTCCTCTAATTCTCGGAAAAGGGAAGGGCTGCAAAAGAGAAGACTCCCAAAGCTTTTCTAACTGCAAGTACCAAGATTTCAACTATGAATACTACTTTGGAGCCTATTTCCAGTACTAACCATGTTGATATAAATGCTCATCCATAGCATCTTACCTTCTAGAACGTGATCTCCTTGAAAGATCCCGTCGGGTTGGGTATCGTGTTCTTCCTTCATGGTGTTCTCTGCTGCGAGATCGCCTCCTCTTCCATCTGTGGCTCGTGTAAGGTTCCTGCTCAGGAGAGCGGTAGCGTTTACAGTGATGCATCTAAATACACAAGGAAGAAACATCCGTGAACCCTTGAACAAACTCTATAGAAAAAACAGTCTCAAACCAAACATCCTGACCTGCCAAATTTCCCATCATTCACAAACCTCATCAATCTGTCTATATTTTAAGTGCTACGTTTCTTAAACACCTTTCATAAACATCAGCAAATGTACTATGAAATTCAAGAACATCCATATCATTGGCCCTATGAGGGCCTTTGTGACATAAGCAACAGACTCACCAAGACCTGTCACGTTAAAGGCATATCACCCATTTACATGTTACCTCTGTAAAGGTAGCAAGTTAGTAAAAGGCATTTGTAATTCAATTACCATAAAACGAGTACTGTAAATGGGTTGCCACTCTGGTATTTACTTCCTGCCAGCAATCCTATTTTAGAAGTTATGCGTATGCAAAGAGCTTTCAGGACTGCAGGTCAGATGACTGAAGGAGCCTTGCCAAAACAAAGAGAACAGAATAAGAAATGCAGATATACAAGATACCACATGAACAGTAACGAGAACTCTTAGGACTAGAAATTTAGACACCAATATATGCCTGCCTCTAACCAGGGTGGATATGATTTAAAACAAAGTGGTTTTTAAAAAATCGTTCATTTGTATCCAGCTTGCCTCTAAGCCCTACTAAAGTTACTTTCAAATCAACATGCATATGATCAGGCTGCATTTGCTAAGGAGCTAGACAGAATGTGGTACATTGGATCCAGATCAGGTAGACCCTTAGCCAACAGCCTGCATCATCCTATTACGTTGGGCCTCTGATCTATTTGTTTATTTATTTAAAACATTTTTAATCCACCTTACTCCTTTAAAAGTACCCAACGTAGCTCACAGCAATTAAGACAGTATTTAAACTAATATCAGTGAGCATATAATATGAAAAGGGTCAATGAATACAACACCAACAAACAAAAGCTACACCAAAAGATATTCAATGTAGTAAGGTACAATCTATTTTAAAAACCCACTCAGGCAGCCAGTCACTCAGGGAAAGCTTGCCTGAGGGGAAAGGTCTTTGTCTGCTTGTGGAAGGACAGCAAAGATGGGGCCAGCCAGGCTTCTTGTGGGAGGGAGTGCCAGCGGCTGCGAGCAACAACAGAGAAGATCCCCACCATATAGGTGACATATGCCTTCTTTTATTTTAGCTGTGAATGGGGGAGGCTACCAGCACTGACTGGTCTATAAGAAATCACTACTGCCTGAGATGTACTATAAGCCTCTACAGAAGAACTTTTGTTTTAATCAGCCTGGAGCATACAACAGTAACCACAGTTTTGTTCAGTACATCTTAACACACACACAGCACTGTACATAAAAAAAAATTAAGCATGCTCAATCTGCCATTTAGGAGAACAAAGTGGTCCAATTGTTGCTGTGCCACAGCCAAACCGGAGTTTTCCTATTATTTTTACCACCATCACCGCATTTTACCTCTTAGATGGGAAGAAGCTGCAAGTGTTTCAAAGCAGGCACAGATTCATTATCAATTAATTGCAGCCTTCAAGAGTAACTCAGTGAGTTGGTCACTTGGCTGCAGAGTCAGAGGCTGGAAGTTCAATTCCTACTGCCCATCCCCACCTCCCAGAGAAGAACCAATCTGTGCTGGATTGGGCAAGCAACACAATACCAGAGTGCCCTTCCTTGGAAGGCGGGAGTGCTGTATACCAAGAAAACCCTTGAAAGGGTTCCCAAAAGTCAAAACAGCCTTGACAGCATGTAACTAAGTCTGCTGTATATTGTACATCACTGACTAGGCACAAACTGGAACAACCTCTTTATGCTGTCAAGCACTGAATCAACAGCAGGTTCCAGACTTAAGAGGTTATAGTATGATCTGGGATGAAAATACAAAGGAGAACCAGGATATTGAGGCTTTTAAGCTCCAGGGGTTCTTGCATGAGATTGCTTATCTAGATCCATTTCAATCTGGCTTCAGGCCTGGATATGGGACAAAGACTGTTTTGGCTGCCCCAGTGGACAACCTATGCCGGGAACTGGATAGAGGGAGTGTGTCCCTATTGCTTCTGATGGACCTCTCAGCACTGACTATGATATCCTTCCGGCCCAACTCTCTGGGAAGGGACTTGGAAGCACAGTGTTATGGTGGCTCTGGTCATTCCTAAAGGAGAGAACTCAGAAGCGGTGCTGCGGCATTCTTGTTTGGAACCCTGGCCTTTCTTTTCCTCTATTATCTATTTTTGTTAATCAGAGTTAAAGCTGCATAATGAAAAAAAACTTCGTTGCTTTGTTTTAAGATAATATACAGATATACAGATTTAATTGTTCCAATTGTTTATGTTAAAATCATTTTACTGACAAGATTACAAAAAGAAAATCAACTGGCTGTAGCATTTTTTGGGAGGTGTTGATATTTTATTTTTAATCACAACTTTGATGGTTTAACCCAGGGTGGACAAAAATCAATGATTTTTTAAAAAATCCAATTGATTTAAATCACAATTTAGATCAGAATCTGATTTTCTATTTTGAATTGTTCAAAAAATCCAATTTTTAAATTTAAATTGTGATTCAAATCAAAGCCATCCTGACCTACTAAATATTAATCCTCCCAAGTTTAGAAAAACCATTTCCTGCAGCAATGCTGTGGGCAGGCAGACCCACATTAGGCCTAGAATTCCTGACATGCATGACAATGTTTCAAACAAAATATAACATTTGAGTTAGCATTTCCTACTGAAGATCTCTCAAATTATTATTTTTTCAGTCCTCTCTGGAAGTCAATGAACAAAAGCAGCCAACGTGATACCCTGGCTTATTTTCTTGCTTTGCACAAGGAGACTGCATGGCAATGCCTAGCATTTAACTTTCTGTACACACAAAGTGCCTTAAACATTATTTCCCCAAGGCTTATTTGTCCTGTATAATGCAATATGGTTGGATAAAAATACTTTAACAAAAGAAATAGATTCAAGGAGATAGATCTGAGTGCCTGGACAATATTTTCTTTCTCAAAAGCAACAGCAGTTAAGAACAAAAAAGCCCCCACATCTCTATGTCTACTGATTTTTGCCATGAGGGTACTTTTCTGGAGGTGGTGCCTAAACCAATGTTAATGATTTGGAAGAAAACCCCAGCCCTCAATACTGGGAAGCCAAGTTATATGCAAATATTCAATAGCCACACATAACACTTTGCTTTGGGGATTCTGAAATATAAACGGATGTGGCTTCTTCTGGCAAAATACTACAAAATCCATTATGCCAGTTTCTTTGGTTTTGTTCCATGAAAGTTAATCTTCAACATTTTCTGTCTACTCAGGGGTAAGCTTGAAAGAACAAATGGTTAAAAAGAGGGATTCCGCCCAGTCTTTTTTTATTTATTTGATTTTTATCCCATCTTTCTTCCTTTGTGGTAGCAGCCTCTCTCTCTGTTCCTCTTCCTTTGCCTGGCCCTTTCAATTTCAGAAAGGAGAACTGTTTTTATAGGTAATTACTACTTTTTTCTTTTTTGTTATGTGTTCAGAGGATTGTAACTTATATAATAATAAAAATTAAAAAAAAATTAAAACTTGGCAAAGAAAAAAAAATTTTAAAAGAGGAGAAAGTAACAGTTCAAGGAGCAGCATCTAGGAATACTGCTAGAACTCTAAATTCAGCCCCACATGTACGGTAATTCAGTTGTATCTACTGGTAAAACTGGTTGTCAGACAGAAATGTAAATCCTGAGATTCAGGGGAGCTTTCAGGCTGAACTTTTAACATTAGTCTCTGCCCTTCTCTTCCCCCCCCCCCCCCACACACAAACACAGAAACCCCACATTTCAAATTATCATGGTTCAGAAGAAGCAGGGTATGGTGAAAATTACAAGGTTGAAGACGTAACACGATATTTTTTTTGCACTAAAGAAATAGATCAACAGCACAAGCAACTGGTTTTTTGAAGAATTAATTCCTATTCATACAGAAGCAATCTCTTTATAGCATCAAGCTCCAAAATCTATTATTACACTCTCTCTTGCACATAACAACCTACAACATTAATTTTTAAACTGGAAGAACAAGTGTGTGTAAAGAGGTGACGCAGAAATAAAGTTAAGAGCCTTTTTAGAACAGCACAGATACCAATCCTTATTCTGAAAGTATATTCAGTGCTAAATATAAGCATGAACAGAGAAAAAGCAAGAATACCCATTTGTCGAGTTCGTTTTTCTCTCTCCTTTCTTTGCTGAACTGGAGCGCTCAGCAATGCTCATCAAAAGAAAACCCCTCACAAAATGTATACATGCAGCTCTTGCATTTTCAAATATTTCATACCATGTAGAAGTAATCCACTGAAAATGATAATCTTCATTAAATATGCACAAATATTTTTATTTCATATATTTTAACAACCAGGAATAAACTGCTTATTCACCTGTGGGGTGAATTTCCTGGAGCATATATGTCTGTGAAACCTATGTTTCTGTTCTCCAAAAACAAATAGCAATGTTTATATCAGCATTCAAAGAGCTCTCAGTACAGTTCAAAGTTCAGCATTTCCCTTTCCATATCCTGGAACATTATGTAAAACTTTAGAATATGAATACTTTCATTCGAACAGAAATTGATTCAACAACAGCCTTGCAAATACATCCATTTTATATGGTTTAATAGAGAATGCCTTGCTAGATAAGACCAAAGATCCATCTATTCTGTCTACAGCAACTACCTGCTAAAAGTAAAAGCATAATGATGATAAAGTCATTCCCAGTGTATCTTTTGCATCTAATAATTACATATTTGTCATGTGCCACTGTGTTGCATCTGACCTATGGCAACCCTAATAGGGTTTCTGACATATGTGTGAAATTCAAGGAGTAGTTTATCACTGCCATCCCCTAGTAGTGAATCTGTCTGGCCAATCATGACTTGAACCCAAGTATCCTGAGTACTATTCTGACGCTATCTATGTCTCTCCAGCTTTAAAATAAAAACAGGGTAGATAAAAACCAATGATTTCTTTTTTAAAATCAAAATGAATAAGAAATTAATTTTTTTAAAAAAAAATTAAATTTAAAGCATCAAAAATCTGTTTTTTATTTTAATTGTGATTTAAATCAAATCCGCCCTGATTAAAAACCCTGAATCCAACAAGATCTGCACACAGAAACAGATCCAGTGAATCAACTGCTGAATGTTAAATGAGTGCTTACATAAATTTCACTAAGTCAGTACATCCAGTAATTCAGTATATAAATCTTGATTTAAATTTTCAAAATTGGATTTTTTAACAATTTAAATAAAAACACAATTTTTTAAATTTAAATCGTGATTTAAACCACTGACTATTATCCACCCTGCTTCAGATTAAAACTGGATTGAGGTTGTAGGTTCCACATAAAATCTACTGCCACCTGATTTCACTAAATAAGTCCAGTCACTATTGTCTCAAAAGATTTTTTTCCCTTATGTTTTTACATAGTTAGTACTCTCTATCCAATGTTTATCCAGCCATCCTGAACTCAAACAGGGACACCTTATAGAATGAAGATATACTCGCAGACACAAATCTCTCTCTAAATATGTCTCTGCTTAGATTCAGATCTTTTAAGACTTCAGAATACACAAGAGCACTTCAAGTCTATTTCAAGTATATCACACATTTACACACACACACATTTTCCAGATATATTTTACTTGCCAAACTTCATTTCCCTCACCCTTTCTGTATGCTGATATCTGCTGTGGCCTACCACAGTCAACCACACAAACGACACAAGTCTCTTTCATATTTTTAAAAAGCATAACATTTAATTTTTAGTTTTAAAAATCAATTTGGCAAAATTTACTTATTTGACAGACCTATCTGAAACATCATTCAAGTGTACGGCTCTGCTACCATTTCACAAACAAGTGACACAAATAGGGGATGATGACTTTTTTTTCCCATCCACTGCATTCATACTCATAGGTGCAACTCTGCTTCTCATCTGTTTATCAAAGGACAACCAATATGGCCTTCCAAAAATGGCCTTAAGAGCCACAGTTTCCAACAGTTAAACCATCATATTTAGAAACCATACAACATGGACGCCCAAACCCCAATTAATGCAATTAGCAGCATGATGGGCCCCAGACTCCCCTTTCAAATGTCCGCAGACCAACCGTCAAATACAGGTCGCTATTAACAGCCAATCTAGTTAATCTGGGTCTAGACTGTATTGCTCACGTAATGGAATGTGCAAACAATAACTTAAAGGCAACAATTAAAACCGGAAGGGCTTCAAAGCCTGGACATTAGCCAACAAACAGAAAGATCTCCGTCTCGTATAAAAAAGGGCAATAAAACCAGGTGCAAAGCAGACCTCCTGGCGGGGGGCGAGGGAAGGAGCAACCACGGCTTCGTTCTCGTCGGCCAGCCATCTTTCAAAACCCGCCATTCCCTCCCTCCCTCCCCGGCCCCGTTTTCCTACGAAAAGCCCTCCAAGCTTAAGCCACCCTACCAGCATTCAAAGTCAGCCTCGTTGTCGTTTTTGTGGAGGCGGAAAAGAAAAAATGAGAAGACAGTTGCTTCCCGATGCCTGTTAGCCGCGAGGCCAGCATCCCGCGAGACTTGCCACCGGTTATCGCGATACTGGGCCGACCCAGCCCCCAACAGCTGCTAGCCTCCCATACAGAACGTGCGCGCGTGCGCGTTAGCAAGACCGTGGGGGTGTGGCTAGCTCAACACAAAGCCCCGCCCTCGCCCCACCTCAGGCTCGGCCTTCCCTCTTAGACGCATACTAGGCCCGGCCAACTGCGCCTAGCCCCGTCGCTTTAAAACTGAGGGATTTTAAAAAATAAAAACCTCCGCTTTCGGCTTTCGTTCCCTTCTCTCGTTCCTCCTCCCCTTTCAGCAGCCACACCGTGCAGCGAATGTGGCTCGGGGCCTCACCGCTGTTTCCGGCTCCTCCGTAACCGCCGACTCCTCTCCTCCTACTGCAACGACCGGGGGAGAAAAAAAATACAGTTCGCGCAGGCGCACTCGGCACCTCCCTGTGCTGAGGAGGAAGACGAGCGAAGCACCGCCTCCGCCGTGCAGGCCCAGAGCGGCGGACCTTTCCTTTTTTTTCCCCCTGACGCAACGGACGAGGCGGTGGACGCTCTACACTTGCGATTTTATGATCTAGGAGGACTGCGGCAAAGACAGGGCGTGGGAGAGGAAGTGGAAGACGGCTGCGTGTGGTGACAAAATCTGGTGGCCAAAGGGGATGTGGTCTTAATAGCCTTGCATACAGATTTCCGGCTCGGAATTGCAGGCCGAGAAAGAGGCAGGGATGGAAAGACATATAAGATGGATGGGCGACCTTCAGTCCTCCAGTTGTTTTGGTCTTCAATTCTCATCAACCGCATTGGGTTGCAAAGGATTATGGGGATTGTAGTCCAGAATATTTGCCGGGCCAAACGTTCTTCACGCCTAGAGGACTGACTATTATGGAGATATATGCCAGTGAAGAAGTACCATTTGTAAAGCAATTTTCAAAGAAATAGCCGTGCTACATTTCAGAATGCATAACAAGAGCAAAAATATGGTGGCACATTAGAAACTAGGGGATTTATTGCTCTAAAAACTTTTGTGGACAATAATCCTCTTCCTCAGATAAATGGAATACAGTATTTTATTACTGTTATCTGCCATCAAAGAAGTTCTGAGTTATGGTGGTCCTCTGCATTAAAAACTTCCAGAAGGTCTTGTCGTCAGCAGCTCTGCTCAGATCTTGCAAATTCATAGCAGTATTTTCTTTTATCCATTTATTTTATTTATTTCAAATATTTTTACCCTGCCTTTCTCCTTAAAATGGACTCCAGACAGATTTCATCATCAAAACACAATATAAAAGCTAACAGTGAGTCTACAAATACTAAAAAGGATCAAACAAATACTACTATGTAAAAAACAAGCAACAGCAAAACACTTTCAAAGTAGTAAGGTACAACAGTCCATTATTATTATTATTTTTAGAAATCTTCTCAGGCAGCTGGTCACTCAGAAAGCTTGCTTGAAGAGAAAGCTCTTCTTCACCTGTTAGCGAAAGGACAGCAAAGATGAGGCCAGTCTGGCCTCCTGTGGGAGGGAGTTCCAGAGTCTGGGAGCTGCAGCAGCTCTCTCCTGTATTTCCACCAAACACACCTGCGAAGCTGGCAGGACCAAGAGAAAGGCCTCCTGATGTGAGCAGGCCATTAACAGAATTTGAACAGTACTGTATACAAAAATATAAAAATAAAAGGATATGATTGACCTCATTAATATATAAATGTATCATTGAGAAAGAACATGGTAAGGGCAGAGGAACCAAAGCATCCTTGAAAGCAAATTTAAATGATATACTTGAAGACAGGAATATGGTATAAATATCCATATAAATCAGTATCGGCTAAAACGAAAGAAATATTTCTGAAAGTTGTTCACAGATGGCATCTATACCCTACGAAGTTACATAAAATCAACGGATATATCAGACAAGTACTGGAGAAAATGTGGACGAAAGGGAACTTTGGAACACGTGGATTTTTTGCCCAAAAATAGAAACATTTTGACATGACGTAATCAATTGGACAGAAATGCTGGCTAATCAAAAAATAGTTGCAAATGAAACATTACTATTATTTTCAGCATTTACAGGGAGAAATGAGAAGCTACTTAATAAAGACCTAATTGCAAATATTATAGGGACAGCAAGGTGTGAAATTGCTACAAGCTGGAAAAACGCCCAAGATCTTTCAGTAAAGACATTTTTGAATAGGATATGGCAAATGCTCTTGATGGAGAAATTGACCAATAATATCGGAATATATGGAGGAGAAATAAAACACAGTCAATTTTTCGAAACTTGGAAACCTTTATTAAAATACACCAATGAGCTAAATGAGAAGTCACATGATTTAGGAAATAATCTAGATTGCTCATATTGTTGGTCGGTAACTTTCTAGGATGGAATGGGGATTTGAGATTAACTGTAATTTTGTTAAATGGTGTGAATAGCTGGTGTTTAGAATGTTAAAATATTTAGTAAGTAAGATGAATAGTTAATTGTATTATCTGTAATGTGATTGATTGTCTAGAATAAAGTTTTGTTAAAAATTTTAAAAAAAGCACAGTCGACGACTGCAGGCTCATACAGAGAGATGCGGTCCGTGAGACAGCTTGGGCCAAAGCCGTTTAGGGTTTTATAGGTTAGGGTTAGAATCAACACCTTGGATTCAGCCTGGAAACAGATGGGTAGGCAGTGAAGCTGCTGTAACGGGAGGGTTATGTGTGATCCCTGTAACCAGCCCCAGTCAGCAATCTGGCTGCTGTGTTTTGGACCCACTGAACTTTCCGGACACTTTCCATAGGCAGACCCACATAGAGAGCATTACAGTAATCCAGCCGGTATGTGACTAAGGCGTGTGTCACCGTGGCCAGATCAGACCTCTCCAGGAATGGGCACAACTGGCGCACTAATTTTAATTGTGCAAATTCACTCCTGGCCACTGCCAAAACTTGGGCATCCAGGCTCAGAATATCTCACACTGAGTCTTCCACTTTTTCAAACATCACTCTCTTTTCCAATGAGTGTTGTGTTTTCATGGTACAGTATGCCCAAAACACAGTAGCTGTTGTCACTTTGAAAGTCCATTACCTACGCCTACATTCCCTTTTGTTTGGTCTCCACCCCCACAACTGCATATACTGTGTTTATGAATCTACAGCCTAAATATGGTATTCTAAATGAGGAAGTGGATGGTCATTGACAACATCTCATACTGAAATAAATCTGCTAGTCTTTAAGGTGCCATAATATGTTGTTTGTTTTTATTATATACGTGTAAAACAGCCTTTACAAAGCACAAGAGTTTCCTCCAACTGAAGCCAGTGTGAAACGTTTGTTTATTTAAAACATTTTTACTCTTCTTTTCAGCTGTAAAAAGTTTCCAAGCGCAGTTTAGAAAGATCAGCAATGAAACCGTTCCACTAATAAAATGGTTCTTCCATTTGTGTTGTGACTTTTATCATCTGCAAACAAAAACAAGCTGCCACAGCCTGACACCTCTGGATGCATGGAACTACCATTCCAATAACCTACCATCAACCAGCTAGGCTATGCTGGCTAGGGGATTATGGGAGCTGCTGTAGTCCAATATATATGGAGGGTGCCAGGTGGGGGCAAACAGCCCTAAGGCCTTCTCCATCTATTACAGTGACATTCCTTTCTTCTCTGCCCACCCTGCCCTTTAACAACAACAATCCCCTCCCATCTGATGAAGAGTTTTAGTCATAACAAAAGCTTAATCCCTCGAAACTGTTGAATTGGCCCTAAAAATGCTAGTACTCTACAATGGCTTCTGTATTTATTCACTCCCCCCCCCCCAATTCCCTGTAGTTCGTTATGACTGCTGGCTATTAAAGTACACAAGAGTGAATTTACTTTCCTTGGCACCATGCCAAAGGGACATGCAGTTCTCTGGGGCCCAGGAAACGTGGACTCTCAGCTTTCTTTCGTTTTCTTTTGGCTGCCCTTCCTATTTGACAGGTGATTGTGTTTCACAATGGCCAATTTACTGAGAGACAGGAAACAAGCATTGAGAGGTTTGTTGCCACCACAGTTTCCATAGGAGCAGAAACTCCGTTTCTTGGCATGGGGAAGGTCAGCGTATGCTGAAGCAAACAGGAGAACTTTTGGATGGTCTCTTCAGGATTTGCAGTTACAGCACCGTTTGGAGAGAGGTAAGTCTGGACAACGCTAAACGGTCGGGTCATAATAACTTCCCATGTGTTTAGCTTGGCTCCCTTGAGCAAAGCAGCTGACTTCTGGAGCAGTTGAACCTGTAGCGCCGCTCCTCTCTGAATGTGGAACCAGATGGAAATCTCTAAATGGGTCAAAATGCAAGGATGATCCTATTTTGGAAAAAACAAAAAGGTGGAAAAGAGCAGAACTTGGTGGTGTTATTAATAACACAAATCTCCTTAGACCCACGCCGTATGGCCAATACCAAGCAGTGGTGGGAACTGAACTCCAAAGGTTCCCCATCCTAGGTATATAATTCATGAGAGTTGCTAGGTCTATTTATCATCAAATAGATCCTGATCATTCACATCATTGCATCTCGTATTAATTTGATCAGATGCTGTAGTCATGTGTGCTCTGAAATATAAACATTATCCCTTGGTCTAGCTCTGTAAAGTGAAATACAGCTTTTTAATTCTTTCCATATGTAGGGTAACTATGGGACCATAGGAAGCTGCTCCTTAAGAGATCAGATCATTAGCCTAACCAGCTCCATATTGTTCACCTTCCTCAATGTTCCTCCGGAAGTGGGGTGGAGTTCCAGGGTTGCCATCCCGATACACAGCCGGCAACCGGTCTTTCCAACATGGTTCTGCGGAAATGGAGGCCTCAGATATACCCCACAAAGCTCTGGAAAGCTCTGACAGAATGCTACTAGATTCTCCGTTCTTTTCTGCTGCAGAAGAAGAGTCAAATGCCAGGAACAGCGTTCTTCTCTGTCCATCAAAGGTATGGGTGAATGCTTTTTGTTGCCTCCTGGCCTGAAAAGGCTGAATACTTATATATGTACTATATATTATTTAAAGCCTCTTCCTCTTGAGGAGGGGTTTTCCCAGGCCACTTTTTATAAGGTCAGTCCTAAACATCCCTGTGCATAGAATCTGAAAGATATGACAGGAGGAAAATGACACGAGGAAGCAAGAGGAAAGCAAACTCAGGCACAGATTTTTAAAGTTGCATAGATCTGATTTAAGGCCTTTGTGCCCTGCTTTGTTGGATTTTCTTCCAGAGAAGGAAAAGGCTAGAAATACAGACATCAATCTATCTTCTACCAGCTCAGACTATGGATCCCCCATGCTCAGTACTCTCTTCTGACCGGCCATTCTCAGAATGCGACTGGAAAGATTTGGACAGGAATCTTTCCTAAATGTCCCTGGAAGTGCTAAGGGTTGGCACGAGAACACTTTTGCATGTAAAGAAAAAAGGCCCAGGTTCTGCCATTGAGTTCCTGCCTTTCCTGTCATTATAAGATTAGTGGTGATGCGGGTTGTCTGGTTTCCTCTGATTGATCTGTTTCTCATGGTGCAGCAGTGGTTATCTGAACAGAACACTCCTTTGCCCCAGCTGTAACCAGCCAGGGAATTATACCGTTCAGTAGACAGATTAAGCAAAATATCATTCTCATTTTTATTAAGTCCCCAAGGACTGACACCTTGATAATTTTTGCTAATTAAGTTTTTTGTTTAAATCCAGTTTCTGATATGTTCAGAATATAGTGACTTTCCATGGAAGATCTTGAACTAATTTCTTGCTTGCTTTCTTGCTTTTTTTGGGGGGGATCATCTATTTGTCAAGGGAACACCAGGATACCTGCAGCACAGCAGTGTAAGAAGCCCAGTCAAGGCAAATGGTTGTGTCGTCCTTTATCCCAGGCCTCTCCGAAGAACCACAGCCATGGGTCCACAGTGCACCGCTTACTCCAAAGAGAGTGGAATGTATGTTTCGCTTTACTTGAGATTGCTGTGGGAGAGACGTAGGACAGAATCCTATGTATTTGATGGGTTTTATGCCCCCGAAACAGGTGTGTGCTGGTTTGCAGGCCAGGAGGGGGTGGCAATCTTACAGAATGAGGGGAGATTCCAGAGAGAAGAACAAACACATTCCAAATCCTGCTGTAGTTGTAGAAGAGGTAGCCGTGTTAGTCTGTGCTAGCATATCAGGCGAAACTAAAAGAAGAACAGAACGTTCTAATGTGAGCTTTCGTTGGCAAGTCCAATTCCTTAGAACTTCTCCACGAAACCTCACATTAAAATATATCAGTTAGTCTGCTTTATTTTTTACTCTTCTTTTGATTTCACCTGATATGCAAATCCTGCTGGGCTCCCATCCTACTGGTGGAAGAGGCAGAGGAAAAGCAGAAGAGAAATGCACATGCCAGGCCCAGGGCTGCCATATTCTTTCTCTTTCTCATGGGGAGAGGGAGGACTTTGGATCTGGTGAATCCGAAGCCCCTCCCTGTCTATCCCTCCCATTTTACCATCAAAGCACTGAAGATGGAACAGCACAGATGGCAAGTTTCCGTCTCAACAAGGAGAATGTTTGTCCCTCTCTGATCATGAGTGGAGAAGAGGATCTGTTCCATCCTATGGCTACTGGGACACCCTTCCAGAGAGCACAGGGCTGCGACCATCATCTACCAGGCATTATCTGTCTCAAGAAGAACGAGATAGAATCCGAGGACTTCTAAGCAATGATTCTAAACTTTGTGTTGATATCAAGAATGTCCTTTGATAGAGATGAACTCTACAAAAGCATCAGGAACCACATAATAATGGTGGGGTTGGCTTGCATTTTCAATCTCATCTGGATTTCTTACCGTTATTTTTATTTTCTTTCTTTTTTGCTTATGTTTTTGGCTTCCAGCGCCTTCAGTTTCAGTTCACCAGTTTTAGACAGGGTAGGGAAAGCCAAAGAGCAAAGCTAGGAAATGCTCCATTTTAAATACTGCCACTTCCAAAATCTCCCAGCCAGGATAAGCTCTGTTTTTTAGAAACTCTCAGCTACCCCTGTCCCCCTTGGCAAGGCTAACAAACATCTGTGCTCTTTGCTCTGTGAGTTTGCATGTTGCCCCCGTTTTACTCTTGGCAGAGATACAACAGACAGTACCAAACACCATGAGGAGCATCCCAGCTCAGCCTTCAGGAGGAGAAGCCATTCTTTCTGTCATCTCCCAAGCCGTGACAACAGGGGGTATGATCCCATGCACCCTCTGGCTAGAAAGGTGTGGAGTGGCTCAGAGCTGAACCTGCTAGCATCCTTGCAAGAAGAGATGCAAAGGGGATCTGAATGGAGCAAAGTGGGCTCCAGGCCCAGAGGACAACCTCAAGGGCCCCGAGAGCGGAACCTGGAGTTGGAGCTTAACATGATGCAGTTTGAACTGTTCTCCCTTAAGCAGAAGGTAATGTGAAACCTCCTGGGAAGCTGCCAGCTGTTGGCAGCCAGAATGCCATGTGGGAGCATCTGGATTAGCAGTGATGCTCTGGCCCTTGGTGCGGGAAATTCAGTCTTACTCACATTGGAACTTTTTGGTTGTCATGGCCGTGAAGTTAACTCCAATTCATGGCAATCCCAAAAAGATTCTCAAGATATGTGAGATGTTCAAAGAGTGGTTTGCACTTGCTGTCACCCAGTACGTTCTCATGGCTGAGCTGGGATTTGAACCCAGGTCTCCTGAGTCCTTGTCTGTCTTTCTGTCCAGTACACTATGCTGGCTGTCAATGATAGGAACTGATACAATTAAGATACAAGTGATAAGCATGAAAATCAAGTCTCTGTTGAGAATTTGAATCCCTTTTTGGCAATGGAAATTCACTGGGGAGGGCATGGACAAAACCTCTTCTTGAACATCTTGTATTTAGGCTTTAAAAACCCTACTAGGGTTTTACCATGTCAGAAGCTGCTTGAGAGCATACAACTGTGTAAGAACATTAACATGCTAACTCTTTCCCACCACAGGCTGATGGCCTCTTCATATTACACAAACTGGGGTTTATTTACAGTCAGGGCAGGGAGATTTCCAGCTTGCCAGTCCAATCCAGCCAAGAGATGGTCTGGGTTCGGGTTGAGTCAAAGCCCTGCCCTCTTCAGTACAATAAATGTAAGAAGTGGACCCTGAAAACTTTGCTGATCCCTTATCTCTTCCCCAGCAGATGGAGAGCTCCTTCACCCATCTTGAAAGGGAAAAGAAATGGCTGGAAACGAACCACTCGGAAACCCGGAAGCCGGGAGGAGACCTCAAGGATAAGTGAGCAGGGTCTTTGCCTTTGAGCAGGGAGGAGGGGGGCAACTTGAGGACCACTTCCCAAATTCAGGAGCCCCCTTGAAGCTGTGAGTTCAGACCTCTGGCAAGAGTGACCTGTCCTTCTCTTATTTCTCCACAGCCACCTGACTGTGAGAGAGGAAAGATTAGGCAGATGATCACACAAGGAAACAGACTGCTGTTGGGACTACTTAAAGAGTAGTTCTGTATGGTCTGTTTCCTGGTGATCACACAACACACAGGAAAATGTGCTTCAGCTTGACCCCGATCTGTGCCCAAGCCGAACCTGTTCTGACCCAGCTGCAGAGTTCCTGCCTTTTGGGACCATTCAAGCCACCCCTTCTGGTGTGATCAGGCACGCACCTTCGCAGCCATCTAAAATCACACCTTGAGTGAAGGCGAAGGGGTGTCAGAAAGAAAAAAGGGAAGGTCCTAGTTACATTTTAAGAGGAACTAATTACACTACTCATTACTTCCAAGCAACCACATTGCTGTTCCTGCTCCAACTCAGCAAGTATCTTGTTGCCTGTGCATAATGAGTGCTTTGCATGGACTTTATCACCTGCTGTTATTTTGGGCTATCAAGTTGCTTTTGACTTATGGCAACCCTATGAATGGATGACCTCTAAAAGGTCGTGTCCTTAGCAGCTCTGCTCAGGTCTTATAAACTAAAGGTTGTGATCCCTGGCTTGAGCTAATCCATCTCATATTTTGCCTTTCTCTTTTCTTGCTGCCTTCAACTTTGCCATTATTGTCTGTCCCTATGAGTCTTGTTTTCTCAGGATGTTTCCAAACTATGGTAGCCCCAATACCTTAACAGTAGACCTGAAAAATACAAGGAAACATTCTCTAGTTCCCTTTAGTGGCCAATTCTGATATCACACCTTGGCAATATTTATAACAATGCAGAAGATGCAACTGGAAAACACACTTCCCTTGCCACCTAGGACTGATAAAATGGCATAAAATCATAATTCTGGTCCAAATGCCTTTAAAAGCCCTTTAAAAGTAACATTGGAAAGTAACTAAGTGTTACTTGTGACACCAAAGTAACATAGGTGTTAACCATTACATCTAAAAGTTATGTTGTAATTACTAGGTGTGCTACTTGTAACCCCAAAAAAGAAACAAGGTACGGGAAAACTACTTATAACTGGTTTCTTCCAAATTCTGGTCTTGCTCGTAAAAAGCCTTAGTAAAGTAAAATGCTCAGAAATCTCCACACAGAGATGAGGAGGAGCCATTTTAAAAGTGTTCTTTTCAGTGCCATAGCTCTGCGAGTGTGCTTCAGCACACACAGGGAAAACAAGAGAGTGGTGACATTTTAAAGAGGAATGGGTTTATTTCCATGTGAGCTTTCATGGATCACATGCCATGTCCTCAGATGCATGAGATAGTTCGGCTACAGGCCTGTTCCCTGACTCTTCCTTTCGTTAGGCAGAGTATTCTGGCTTAGGGTGTGATCGGGCCGCAAGAAAGGATCCTGTCTGATTGCACTGTGAAACTGGGGAATTTCTAGCAACCTTGCTGGACACCCAGTATGCTGTGGCAGACTAAGTGACAGACTAGGACTCAGGAGACCCGGGTTCAAACCCTGCTCTGCCCTGGAAGCTTTATTGGGGGTGGAACTGGTAAAACCACTCCTTAAAAATCTTACTTGCCTTGGGTCACCAGGTCGGTTTTGACTTTATGGCACGTAACACACACACACACCTGCTTCCCATGGGTGGAGGGGCAGGGCGGAGCACCTTGTACATATGTCCGGGCGTGTCTGTCTTTTAGGACCCTCCGTCTAGAACTGGAGCTAGAAAAAAACAAACCTTATTTCAGCAAGAGGAAGCCTGTGTCACCACCACTAGCCCCAGATTCTGGCCCAGATCCAGACATGGTAAGGAGAGTCTTCCGAATGTCGGATGGGTGGGAGGCACCAAAGACTGGAATAGCCTTGAGCAGAGACAAACCCTGCACTTACGGTGGAGCTCTGCAGGGATGCAGAATCCTGGTTTACAATGAAACACTATCCTGCCTTGAAAAATGTCCTTTATGGATCACAACCCCCAGAATCCCCCATCCAGAGGGGCCATATTGGCTGGGAGACCCCTGGAAAAAGGGACTTCTCCACACACTGTTCCATTCTTCATGAACAAAAAGATGCATTCCAAAAAAGATGTGTAGACTAGCTTTCCACAGCCTGCTCCCCTCCTCATCTTTTGGACTACAACTCCCATCGGTCCCTGTAAATATAGCCATTGGTCAGGTATTCTGGTTGTTGTAGACCCAAATATTTGGCGGGAACCAAGCAGGGGAAAGCTGTATGGACGGCACTTGATAAAATCTAAGGTACTAGGGCTGTTTGTTATTTGAACAGGTTTCCATTGATTACAGGCAGGGTTTTGATGACTTCATAACAACCCAAAGCCAGAATAAAATGCACACATTAACTCACTTAGTATAATCAGTACATTTTTGTGGGGCTTGGGACATGAATTGTTGGGGTATTTAAAGCACAGTGGTTTTAGAGGTAACACCGCCCTGCATACAACACATGGAAAGTGGCTTTTTTAACCTGGTGCCCTCTGGATGTTTTTTACTAGAACTTCCTTCAACCCTGAAAATCGTCAGTGGAGTCTGGGGCTGATGGGAGTTGTTGTACAAAAACATGTCTTTTTTGCCTCAGGACTGTCGGACCTTTCCTGCTGGTGCCACTCTGTGCGGTTCTTTGAATGTTTAAATCAACATTTGCAAACCTGGGTTCACATAACCCTTTAGCCCTGAGGCCTGCTGGGTGGCCTTGGGCCACTTTTTCCACTCTAGCCTACCTCACAGGGTTGTTGAGAAGGTTCAATGTACAAGTGGCAGAGGAAGAGAAAAGCAGAGAGGCTGCCTTGCGCTGTACCAAGAAAGACAGGGAGAAGAGGGAATACATCAACCCAATATGATAAGTGCTCTCTTTTGTACCAGGGTAAGAAGAATGTGGGTCAAGAGCTGACCGCTCTCCAAGAAAGCCTGGCTACTCACAAGAAACGGATCAAGGCCCTAGAAGCCAAACAAAAGGAAATGGCGCAGCAGCTGAGCACTGCTAAAGAGGTTTGTCCTAACAGGCAGCTTATGAGTGCTGGCTGCTGGCTGCATTATGAGCCAAGCACCCTACAGTTTATTTATGAGTGAGTCTCTCCTCCTTCCCACCTTATTCTCCCTGTAGCCCTTTGAGCTAGGGCAACCTGAGAGCATGTGACAAGCCCAAGGTCATCCAGTGAGTTTTCATAATTTAGTGGGGATTAGAAACTGTATCCCTCTAGTCCCAGTCTAATATGTTAACCATCATGCCACATTCCCTCCAGCTGCTGTGTGCTGCTGCTACGTAGTTTTAGCTTGTTTTTTTCCCCTTTTGTGCTTTATTGTCCTTATATTTCATGCCTGTTTTTAAATTTGTACATTAAGAGTCAACATAGACTTGATATTCAAGCTTCCAAAATCAACTGGCTCTTTTCCTGGCCGGAGAATTTTGATTGCTGGATGGTTTTAAAAATCAAGAAATGTAAGGGGATGCCTTTAAATTAAATTTATTTATTCTTTCTTTACAATATCTGGGTTCTAATGGATTCAGGTTGCTCAGTCCTCATTGGTTGTTTCAGTTGTTTTGAAAAGCAGAAGAACACTAATACATGTGACAGGAGATTAGTTAGGAAGCGAGAGTAGGGAAATAGCTAGAATATTTCCCTCCTCTTGTCTTTTCTTGATGTATATGCAGATTGATACTCACAGGCTTCCTTCCTTCTTTCTCTCACTTCCTGTTATTACTTGCTCCTCCATTATACTTAAAGAGGCAGACATGCACATCTGGAAGTCAATGTCAGGCACTTCTGTATTAAGCTTTAGAGATCTATCCTGCAACACTATCCACTAAATAGATTTCTTGAGTGAAAGAACGATACGTTTTTTTTCACCCTCTTACAAGTTTCTAGAGAGATATTCCTATTTGGTAGTCACAAGCTCAGGAGTAGGCCACTGCACCCTGCAAGTAAAAATGCCAAATAAAACCTCCTCTTTTTTTTGCCTCTGGAGGTTTCCGTTTTTGCAGACCCTGGGGTTCCCCTCAGCATACTTAGACCTCCCTCTTTTTGAAAGCCCACTTCGCCTAGGGAGCCCTCAGCACAGAACACCTGAGTTTATTATTATTATTATATAATTATAATCCCAGCAGGGTTTTTGAAAAACAGCAATTCCAGAACATTCTCCTCCTTTTTGCTCCTCAGGGACAGCGAACAGCATTCAGCCAGATCTCCGAAGCAGAACACAACACTACAAATCCACCGCAGAGCCACCAAGCATTGCGGGAAGAAGAAAGGATCCAGCTGCAAGCTGCTTACAGCAGCATCCGTCTGGTGCGTATCCCCAGAACCTGTTTATTGGCTTGAGCAGCATATTCCCCGTGGCCAAGATCCTTTTGAGAGAAACGTCAGCTTTGCTTCCAACTCAGAGCCTTGTGACACACCGGAATGTCACGCGGCCCCTTTGAGCCACCCAAAGGATAAAGCAAGGAAAGGGAGAGGGTGGGTTGAAAGCCATAGTGGCTGGCAACCCACTAGGGTTGGTGGGGTTGAAGGACACAACAACCAGTTGTGGGTACAGCCAGGGGCAAAAACAGGCGTTCAGAGAAACACACCGAGACCCAGAGGGTTCTCATTCTCCTAAAGGCAGTCCAGCTTTCACACGGACGCACAGAAAGAGCCCCTTTGCCTCGAAGAAAGAGCAGATAGGAGGAAGAGAGCTGGCAATAAGCTGAGCCTGGCATGGGGCAGAGACTCTCTTCCTTGTATGCACAAGCAGCTGATGATTTAAAGGGCACCCGAACCCAGAGCCTGTCAAAAAAAAAATAGCAGCTCCAAAATTACCCCAGCCAGCATGAACTGCCAATAAGATCTACTGTCCAGGACAAACAAAATTCTCAAGAAAAATGTCAAAGTCCCAAAGAAGGTGGCTCTTGTTAAGCCAGTGGGAAGAATAGTCTCTGCTGGAGGTGCTTTTACTTGTACACTATCAACATAAGACAACGCTTTCCGCCCGCTGGCTTCCTCCTGCGTTGGATGACACTTTTCCTAAGCCCCAGCCAGCATAGGCCGTGGGGTCATGGATTCTAGATATTATAATATAAAACATCTAGATTTCCTGTGCCAGGTATCAGTGGCCTCATTAAGTGCCAGCATGGCTTCTAAAGGTTCCTCAGTTAAGTGGCTCTTTAATTGTCCTCCTGGCCCCCTTTCCTTGCATGTGGGCTCTACTACCTAAATTAGCTGGTTCTTGTTCCCTTGAGGTCTTTGCAGCATCCCTCAATCAGCCCTTAATTAATCAGTTCTTGTTTCTAGAGGGAAGCAAATCTGTGTCCTTGTTTCATGTCTGCTTGAGGCAGTCATTTCCTCCCCAGCTTCCCCCACCCCCACCCAACCAGCAAGGGATATGTTCTCATCTGCTAGGGCCAGTTAGTTTGGATTTGAGCTGAAAACGCACCCCCTGCCATTTGGTGGTTCGATCCATGCAAAACCTGCACAGAAATGCAACAGCTCCTGAGTTTAAGTGAGCCTATGGCTTGATTTATGGTTGATCCTGCCAACCTAGCAGTTTGAAAGCATGTAAATGCGAGTCGATAAATAGGTACCACCACGGTGGGAAGGTCACGGCGTTCCGTGTCTAGTCGCGCTGGCCATGTGACCACAGAAACTGTCTATGGACAAACGCTGGCTCTACGGCTTGGAGACGGGGATGAGAACCGCGCCCTAGAGTCGGACACGACTGGACTAAATGTCAAGGGGAACCTTTACCTATGGCTTGATTTAGAATAATAATTCTATGATACATTCTAAGCCAATGGTTCCCAACCTTGGGTCCCCAGATGTTCTTGGACTAATGCTCCCCAAACCCTTCGTCACTAATTGGGATTTCTGGGAAGTGCAGTCCAAGAACATCTGGGGACCCGTGGTTAGGAGCTACAGTTCCAAGCCAAGGGTGGAGGAGCTTGTGGCCCTCCAGATGTTGATGGCTGGCCCAATTTGGGCTATTAGGAGTTAGAGTCCACCATCATCTGGAGGGCTACACCTCCTTCACCTTGGTGTTAACCAGACTGCAAGCAACAGAACAATAATTAAAACTGCATTCTGGTCGAACGATCTGCTCATTAACTCAACAGGAAAAGAACCAACTGGTGGAGAAAGTGAATGGGTTAGACCTGCAGCTGAAAGCTACTCTGTCTGACAGGACGCAACTCCTTCAGGTATTGGAAACTTGCAGGTCGTTTGGGGAGGAAAAGGTGGGCGATTGGGAAGGCTAGCGGCGAGCAAGCAGGAGCTAGGTAAGAATTCAGCCCCATTAGGCTGCCTGACTATAACAGCCTTAGCCAGGGTTGGTACAGTACAATTTGTGGGCCCCCACTATCATTTTTGTCGCTTGGTCTGTCCAACTTTTAGGTGCTTCCAGCCGAAGAAAAGGGGGGGGGGGTCAGCGTGTTCTATTGACCATCTTTGGAAACCACCAGAATCAGGGAAGTTGTTGCAAAACGTGGCACAGGGTTCACCCCCCAAACCCCATCCCTCCCCCAAACCCCACGTTGAGGGACACAGTTTCACAAAGCTGCCATTTCCTGTCTGTTTCTCATTTGTTCAGGAAGGGCTGCATCGCAAAGCCCTGCACCCATCCCTCAAAAAGTGCACATCCCTCAGGTTACAAAAGGTTTGTAGGTTTCACTGGTCATGTTCGGCTACTCTCGGGGTAGGCTTATGATGCCACAGTGACATTGATACACTCTGATTACATTTGCTGTTCTGCCTTCTGTGATCTTATATTTTATTAGCTATATTTCTATCTTTTCATTCCTCCCGTGAGCTTCCAAGCAGCATTCAAGGCTTTCTTCCTCCCTCCTTTCTCCTCAGAGCAACCTTGTAAGGTAGCTCAGGCTGAAACTATGGCTTGCCCGAGGCCATCCTGCGAGTTAGATGTCCGAGTGGAGTTTCGAACCCAGACCTCCTGACTCCTAAACCAACAATCTATCCCGTGTTTGGACAGGGCTTGGAAAAAAAATAACTTCTGTGGACTACAAGTCCCCTAATCCTTGAGCCAGCATGGCTAGTGGCCCTAGTGGCGGGGGGTTTGGGGATTGTAGTCTCCCTCTTAAGTTCCTTTTTTTGGAGGGATGATTTTTCTGATTTGTATGACGTTGTCTGTTTTTGCGACCACCCTGATCGTTGTAAGGGGAGATTAATTGTAGTGACCACTGGATTGCAGGAGAAGGTTGAGCTCCATCGACAGGTCCGGCATCTCACTTTGGAGCTGGAATGTGCACAGAAACATCAAGAAGGAATCAGTGACCAAGTCTCAGTCCTTCATTCTGAGCTTCTCTGCACCAAGACTCAGGTGAACCATCAGGAAAAGGAGAAGGTCCTCATGAAGGAGGAGCTGGAATTGACCAAACAGGTAATTCTCAGGTCTGGAAACGGTCCTTGTGTGGTTTTATCTGCAACATGGGTGGAATCTCTGCTCACATGACACATGCTGCTATGTGCTTAAAAACAGTCTCAGATCTTGGAGTGCCAGTCCTTGTTGTTGTTGATATGGACCATCAAGTTATCTCCAACTTATGGCGATCCTATGAACGAACGAACTCCAAAAATGTCCTGTCCTGAACAGCTTTTCTCAGCTCTTGTAGATTCAAGCCTATCACTTCTTTTAGGGAGTCAGTCCTTCTCGCATTGGGTCTTCCTCTTTTCCTGCTGCCTCCCACCTTTCACAGCATTATTGTCTTTTCTAGATAATCCTGTCTTCTCAGGATGTGCCCAAAGTAGCAAAATCTCAGTTTCATCATTTTTTTGCCTCCAGAGGGTGTTCAGACTTGATTGGATCAAGGACCCACTTGTTTGTTTTTCTGTCAGTTGAGAGTATCCATAAAGTTCTCCTCCAGCACCATATGTTGAACGAAACCATTTTTTCCTATCAACTTTCTTCATTGTCCAGCTTTCCCATCCATACACAATAACTGGGAATACAGTAGTGGATGATCTTGGCGTGGTCTCCATTAGTAGATTTGTACAGTTGAGGTCCTTATTGTAGCCAAAACAGTCCCACCTGTGTTTCTCCTGAGCAGAAAAGCCCCAAATGTTATAACCTTCCCCATTACAGACATTGATCCAATTAATTCATTTTGGTTGCCATTTTCCCTGCATGGTTGGTTGTAATGTGTCCAGAACTTGGAAAGATTACTTTTAGATCCCAATTCCTAGTACCTCCATGTACCTGTGGGAGGTTTCAGAAAACTGTAGTTTGGAAAGTAGCTTTTCCAAGCTCTTGATCTGGGTCTGTGCAGAACTATTCCCAAGGTCAATAATTCTGCACAGAGAAAGGTAGGTTACTGCAGCCATGTGAACTGACCCGAAAAGTACGCTCATCCTAGCAAATGGAGTACAACTTTGCTACCCCCCTTACAGGTAAAAGAGGAGCTTTCTTCTGAAGTGACAGAGAGCCGTCAAAGGCTGGAAGAATTGCTTGAAAAGGTTCACCACTTAGAAGCGGAGAAGGAAATCCTAGACAACCGCATCCAGGCTCTAGAGAATGACCGGACCCAGCTGCTGCAGGAGAAAGAAAAGAGCCCCCCACAAAATCAGACAGGGGATGTTCCTCTTCAAGACAGCTGTGGGCATCTCAGGTACTTGCTAGAAAATGTTATGAGACATTTTTAAGCAGGGGAAATTGCCCTCATGACCTCATAGGGCTGACCCATTTTGCTGACTGAAGCAAAGGACAAGCTGGTTCCTCCTCCATCGCAGTACAAACAGCTACCAGACTGACACACCGTGACTTTATCGTTGCTGTACATGTGCCCTCCTCTGCCCCAGGGGGCAGCCAGCTAGAATGAGTCACCTGGCATTGGCAGCTCTGTCCTCCCACAGAAGGAAATAGCCAGCTTAGGAGAACTGTTCAGAGGTGGCCAACGCTGCTCCTCACTCATTTGCCATCTGAGATGGTTACATCGCTGCACCTAATAGCAGGCAGCCCTAGTAAGGTCCTTATGTGTAGGAAGATGTATCAGATACTGGCTAAATTCCTTGTTCTTACCAGCTTTGAAGCACTGGATGCTGGGGAGTGGGATGCATCTTTTTCAGCAATCATCCAGTACTTCTGTACTTGCTGTGTGTGAGAGCTGTAATCATCACCATCATCTTAGAATTGCAGAGCTGGAAGGAACCCTATAGATCATTGAGTCCGGTCCCTGTCAAGGAGGCACAGCGGAGAATCGAACTCCAAGTCTCTGGGAAATGACACTAATTTTGCACAGAGATATCTTACCAGTGTTTAGGGACCCGACAAGACTCTTTGACAAGGAGTTTCCAAGCTCCACTAGATTCTTCTGAGCCTTTAATCCAAGGCAAGAGCAAGACAAGGAGTTCCTCCTTTCACACTCAGCTGAAATGCCACAATGTGGCAAAATGTCTCTATGTACTACTAGCACCTTTTTGCTTTGAAAAGGAAAGTGCACACAGAAAGCAAGCAAAAAAGGACTGGATGGTTGTTCAGAAAACCTGCCAACAACTCATTCCATGCTTCTAGCTCTTAAGAAAGCTGCAAACAACCCATCCTATGCTTCTAATTCTTAAAAACGCATGAAACAAAGCAGCAGCTATTTTTGGTTTTCTTGATTTGTGTTTGTGCCCAGATTGTTCTCACGAATGCACAAACTCCTCGCAAGACCAACAGAGAAACTACCTTACCTTCTCTCCTCCAAGGAGGAAAAAATTTGTAATTCTTTGGTGCATAGGATGATGAGATTTGTAGCCCTTCTCTAGTGACATCCTTCTCTCCCCCAACACCCCGCAATCCAAGACCCTCCAGGGAATCTCAGGCCTTGCTGGAAAAGGAGAAAAGCCTCCTGCAGACTCGTTGCCTTGAGCTGGAGGAGGCTTTGCACCACAAGCGGGAGGAAATGGAGAACCAGCTGGCCGAGCAGCAGCAGATCTCCAAGTCCTGGAGGGACAGGTGGGAACAAGCAACGGCAGCCTTGAAGAGCAAAGAAGAACAGTCGGCAGAAACACACCGGCAAAGCCAGACCTTCTCCCCCAAGGTAAGCTGGGAAACCCCTCTGTCTCTCAGGCTGCCCTCTTTTCTCCCCTCCCTGCTTCTTGTGTGCCTTTGTCAGCAGCCAGGTGTGCTGAGATGGCATGAGTGGAGCTTCCTCTTCTCTAGACCTCCATGCCAGGAATTCAAAAAGAATGCTTTATGCCTGGTTTCTGGGGGAGAGGTTCCCTTCTTTCACTCAGCGAAGTCCCAGTGGTTTTGGATGATCTGGGGGCGGACAAATTTTATGTCTATCTATGTGCCCGTATTTGTATGCATGCCCATGGGATCAATCGATTTCCCCTGTATGGAAAGTAACTGGGCTCACACGATAAGTCACTTAAAATTAATTCCTTTCTTTGTAGTAATTAAGGCATAACTAAGCTATATGCATTTCTAATGTAACAAGAGATGACATCACTGCTTCTGTGGGGCAGCTGTTGTTCTAGTTATGGTTACAGTTACAAGTACAGTACCCTTTAGCCCCACTGCTTAAGTGTGTTTCATACATACTACAGAGACTGGGGAAAATTACGGTATTTGTTGGATTACAAATCCCAGAATAACCTGGGATGGGTGGGAATTGTAATCCAAACATTTTTCCCAACCTTAGGTAAAGAGATTTTGGTTTTTAAAAAATATATAACTATAATAGTAACTAATTACTTGAGGTTAAGAAGTATAACTGATTACTTTTCCAGTTTATCTCTCTGAGTCTTGATCAATCCTTCACCTCTATTCTTTCTCCCTGACAGGTGGAAGCCCCTTTGCTTCTCCAGATCCAGCTGGATGCTTGTAAACAGGAATTGGAACTGGAAAGAAACCGTACGCGGGCTTTGCATGACCAAGTCCAACTGCTGCAGTCCAGGAGCCCAAGCAAGCCGGTTCCTCCAAACGAGGTCCGGTTTGCGGTGGGAATGATGTGTTGGGGATATTTGCCATGCCTGCGTGCCTCTGCGCACCGGGGTGAGGCTGATTAGGAACAGTTTCCATCTGTCATGGGAAGCAATCACTAGATGAAGGCGAGCAACCCGGCTCAGCCTGAGGGCTGCATTCCAATGACAGATGGAGCTCAAAGTAAAAGACTAATTTTTAAAATGTACATTTTAAATTCACATTTAAACTAATGTACTAGCATACATTAGTTTAAATGTGAAGAGGGCCATATGTGGCCCCCTGGCACACTGGGGGCCTCCCAGCAGACTGATACCACCCCCCAAACGGTGGAAAAGTTTCCCTCTGCCCTCTAGAGGAAGCACGGGTGGGGCCCAAAATCACCATGTTCTGAGGGCTCCCCGTTACTCTGAGACCCTCGTATCCCCCTAAAGTGTTTTAATTTTTTTTAAAGTGAGGAGGCCAGTAGAAGGCACAAGGAGGTTTTTTTTAAAAGCTTTAAACCCTGTAAGAAACACAATTGTTTGGGGGGGGGATAGGGGCTGTGGGAGCAGAGGCAACCCTCCAAAGTTGAAGGATGGGTACTAGGTGTGGCCTTTACAGGTTGCCCACCTGTGACCTAAAGCTACACCCTATCATATTTCTAATTGAACTCTTCCTGTCATGGGAGAGGCATTTGAGCTTTATCGGAGGGTAGGAAGACCCTGTACAAGAGGTGGGAAACGATGAGACAGACATGGGGAAACGTGCAAAGCTGTCCCACAAACTCCAAAGGGCTGGATTGGGTTCCACCTCTGTTTTTGATTTTGACCCATACTTCTTCTTCTTCTTCTTCTTCCTCTTCCTCCTCCTCCTCCTGCTCCATGGGACCGTAGCAGAGCCCTTGCAGTGTCTGGAAGGGCTGCAGAAGGTCTGGAACTTGTAGTAGGTGGTCCCAGACAAAGTAGGCTCACCTGAGCTTGGTCAACCAACGCTATGAGGATCCATAAGGCCACTCCCTGTGTTTTCCTTCCTCCCATGCTGATTCTCTGTGAGGTTCAGTTCATGCCACAAATGGACACCTGCCATAAGAAAGGCTGCCCATAGGAGCTAATGGCTAGGGGATGATGGGAGTCATAGTCCAGCACTTTGGGTTGGGGAAGACTGCTGGACGTCCAGCCTTGATCGTAACTGGCTCTTGGCCTTGCAATCCTGAAGGATTCCCAGCAGGAGGCAAATCCGGAGCTGGCACATATCCGAGAAGAGCTGCAGAAAGCCCAGGACATGCTGAAGATGTGCAGTGTGGAAATAGAAGAACAGTGGAAGGAGCTGGAATCCACCAGACGCCAAGTACAGTATGAGCAGGAAGCTTGCTTGAGGCCTTTTTGCTCAACAGGGGAATGGAAGGGCCGAGCAGCCCATGTGAAGAAGTTGGGGTGAAGGATGGGATTTGCTCCTTTGCACCCCTACTACAACAAGGCTACCTATCTTGTTAGCACATTTCATTAGATGGAGGAAACTACCGCTGCTGTTTATACATTCACTGGCATTTTTGCTCACCGTGGTTAGCAGCCAAGCATGGGTAGAAGCGATCAGCCAGAAGCCAGAGGTTGGAAAAGTTCTGGTTTTGCACTACAGTTCCCAGAATCCTCCAGACTGAGCACTGCATGCACAGAAGAGAGGCAGTATATGGTCTCTATAAAGTTCTTTAAAAAATATCTCGCACTGCGGCAACCCAATAAGGCAGCAACATGTGGGCAAGTTGTTACAGACAGCAGACTGGGAGATGGAGAGTGATTTGGCAAGGGAGAGAGTCATGCAGCCTGACTAGGAAATTCTGGGAGTTGTAGTCCTAAAATGGAACTTCTCTAATTTGTGGCCAAAGATAAACAAGGTTTGGCAATAAATAACAATAACTACGTGTATTCAAATTGAGTAACACACACACACACACACACACACACACACACACACACACACACGTTCTGAGCGATCAGGGCTGCCCCCTCTTCCGAGAGGCACCTGGGGGATTCAAACTCCTGGCTGCTTGATTCTTCAGCTAGCTACTCCAACCCACTGAGTTTTGCTAAAATGATCCTGGCTATGGATTTCCTCCCATTGCCAATGACCTGCTCTTCTTGTTTTTTCCCCCCAGTATGCAGAATGCATCTCCAAGAAGGAGCAGCTGGTCGCTTCTCTGGAAAAGCAGCTAGAGGAAAAGTAAGGAAAATGAGGAGCAACTTGGGACCGATCTGGAGGGACGGTACCTCCCTTTGCAGGAAACCAGGCTTGAAAGCATCGTCTTGTGGTGCCTTGATGCTGTGTTTTGGACTACAGCTTCCAGAATTCCTGACCACTGCCTTCCTATCTAGGGATAATGGGAGCTGAACTCCAAAATAATAACTGCACCATTGTTCTTGTTGTCATTTTTAGATAACCTAACACCTGCAAGCAGAGCTTTTCTAACCAGGGAAAGCAGATCCCAGATCCAACTTGTATTTCAGGAAATGTGCAAGCCCCATAACAGAGAGAAGATGCCACAGGATGCTGTGTCAACACCACACACCCTAATTTCTAATTAAAACAGGGTTGTTATTTTTATTCTCCATGGGAAACTTTAAAAAACAGCCCTCCCATCTATATTTTGAGAATTATCTCTTGTCAGGCCAAGGAAAAACTCATCCAAATATGTACAAGGTCCTGAGGTCTTTAGCTCTTTTCCCCAAGTGAGATATTATAAAAAATGGGCTGAGAGAAGGAAAGAATCCAGGGCCAGAAAAAATGGATCTTGAAGTCATCTTCTCTTCATGTCTTCAAACGGGAGGGGAAAGCTCATCAGGTGAACCTGGTGGTGTCAGGTTTCACCTGAGGCATCCCTTAAGCTTACTGGGAGCAGGATGGGCAATAAAGTCTGATTCTGAAAATTATTTTTATGTTGGATTAGGGAAGAGGGAAAAGCCGACAGTCTCCATTCAAGGAAACTCTTTTGTCTCCAGGGAACAGGCTTTGAGGGACCTGAGGCAAGCCAAAGATGTGGACAGAACTCGGAAGGAGAATAAAATGTCTTCTTTAGAGCTAAAGGTAACAAGAGGGAAGCTAACAGCTTGTTGAAGATGGCAGAATGCTGAACAGACCTTTTCTCTGGTCTGCCAGGATTGGACATAGGGTTATCTCAGTGGTTTCATGGAACCTCCATGTTTAGAAGCAGTGTACCATAAAAGAACTGGTTTCTATTCGCCAGGGATGAAGTACAGGTGTTGTCATGTCATGCTGGAAGGCTTTTTGTGAGCAGCAGGATGCCAGAATAGGCAGACTAAGGGGAGCAAGTACGGCCCTCCAGATGTTTTCATTTGGCCCTATGTTTCCCACTGCTTTTGCCAGCATAGCCAATGCCGAGGGAGGGCCCAAGCTGCCTGCCCTTGAGATAGGCTTTCAGTCTGAGTTGTTCTTCTGCTTTTTTGAAGCATTAGATCAGGCATCTTAGAGCTGTTTTGGGCTACATAAAATCACTGACCATAAAGCTAGGGCTTATGGGCATGGTAATCTGAAACACATGGAAGGCACTAGAGAGAGACTCAAGTTCACTGGGTAGATCTCGGATTAACAGGAATTCTTTCCACAGTGGGGTTGCATCCAGATTTAGGCACGAGATTAAACTGGTGGAAATGCACTTTCCTGCCCCCTTTCCTCCCCAGGGGAGCCCCTTGCACACACTAAAAATGCAACACCTTTCGTCCAGGGCATCTTTGCTGAATGGGATGAACTGGGGGATATGCAGGGGGGTTCTCTCAAAACCCAGCTGACGTTCCTCTTGTGAGAGGTTGCCCGTCCATCCATGAAAATCAGATCCTAGCTCTAACCCACTGATTTTGAATAGTAGGGAAGTTGGAAAATGTTGCTCTCTGAAATGCAGAGCCATTTCCCACTGCATTAAGCCATGGTATGCCTCCTCTGCCTGGATGCTGATGTACTGTCAGCCATGTAAGGGGGTGGACAGAGAGTGTGACTTTGTGGATGCCTCCGACAGTCACCCATGACTGAAGGTGCACTGCTAGTTCACGGAAAGCCCCAAGGCTTGTGTCCACCTCCCGCCCCACGGAAGCAAAGAGCCATGAAAAGCGAGGGGAACTGAAATAGCGCACGGCTTCCAGCTCTGCCTCCCCCCCTCTCTTTCCTGCCTCAGGGTCGACATCGAGACTGGGATGCAAAAAGCCCCCAAAGGCCCCAGCAAGATCAGGAGAGCCTGAAACTGCATCACCAGCTGGTGACCGAGCAGGTAAGGAGGCGGAGGGGGTCACTGCCACCGCCACCCCCTACACACACACACATACACACATCCCTCTTTGTCTGTGTCTTTCTGACTCATCAGAGCCCTTGGGCCCCTTGGAGGAGAGTGGGTTGGCAGTGAGGGGGAAGGAAATGTCATGAGTCAAAGGTTCACATGATGCCTGGAGATGTGCTGAGGGGTGTGAGCCCCCCACCCCACCCCGTCCTCAAACATCCGTGATAAGTTTGTTTTGAATCGCACTCTCCGTGTGTGTCTTGTCAGTGCAGAGAGTTACTGAACTGCAGTAAAGGTAACTTCAAAACATATCTGAGCCGGAAACCAGACTAATCATCAGCACATTTATCTCCTCTGTATATAAGAGCTAGGAAAAGTACGATTTAAAGAAGAATTTTGCACACAACTCATAACAGAAGGCCTCCATTCCACACCCCCAAGCAACCTGTTCCCATTGTATACACACATGCTGTCTTCATCTTCTTTTCCCTCTCTTGAGCACTGTGCATGTATGTATATCTCTGTGTTACGTCTGCAGTGTGTTAATTTTTATGTCTTCCTTTGATGGAAAAGATGCCGTCTTAAAAAGGAAGAACATTTTGGAGGTGGGATCTGTTGCAGAGTTTTGACTTTCTGATTAAAATTCTTTTTTTGCTATGCAGAAGTGCAGAGATTCACAGAGAAAAACACTTTCAAGTTCCTCAGACAGTCCACTGCTTTCTCATTAATGGGCACTTAGGTAGATATTTGTAAGAAAAAGAATTAAAATGTTTCATTACTTACAGTTGTGAACAAATCAACAGCGAACTAACAAACTACTCTGACTGCTTCCAACAGATTAAAGAAAGGGAAAAGAACACTCAGCGGAGAGGTGGGGCTCTCTTTAAATTCAGAGGAGGGAAGGAATGATTGGTTAGTACCAGATAGATTGACAGTCATCCCAGCCTAGCAAGGCCCCTCCCAGTCACTCAAACCACAGGCAGAATGCAAGGTTGTGAAAACTCCAACAGGATCCTTTCAAAATGCCCCAAGAAAATGCAATCCAAACCCCACCCTTGTAATGAGAAAAAAAATCATGAGTCAGTATTGCTCATGACATGGAAAAAAAGTTATGACTCCCTTCTTTTGAAAAAGTCATAGCATCATATCTTTGCTGTGTCCCAAAGTGGTGTGTTTCTTTCCAGCTCTAACCCATACTTACCCACTTCCAGACATCCTGGGAATAATGATGATCAGAAAATTTGCAGGAGACATCTCTGCCCTCTTCTGAAATGTTGCTTGTAAGACAAGGAGCTCCCATTGATCACTCATTCATAGGGTAACCATCAGTCGGGGCGACTTAACAGCACATAACAACAACAACAACAGATTTGTTCCTACCCTCACTGTTTAATTTGAAGCTATTCTTTCTCTTTTGGTCCTCCCACACAGAACAGGTTTGGGCACATGGGGGCGGGGGGGGGGGGGGAGGAAAGGAAATTAAGTACAATTTAGTGCCAGTAGAATGTCCCTGTGTCTTATCTTCCAAAGAAGGGTCCTTTGTTTGCAAGGGTTACCACATTGAAATCTGATCTAACAAAATCCCTAAAAAGGGAAAACAGGGAGTTTGGAAGCTTCTCATCAGCAGTCAGCACACAGCCAATAAGCTGAGCAGGAGACAGTCTGATCACAAGGTCACTTTCCTCCAATGTATTTCCAAGTTATAATAATCTTTTTCAGATGTGCTGCTGCAGGTATGCACATTTCATGAAAATGTGCAGGATATGCACATTTCATGAAAATCTGTATCTTCTATTGCCCTCTTTTTTGGGGGGGGGGCAACATGTAATTGGCTGCCTTGAGCTGGCTGGATAGCTCAGTGGTTAGGTATCTGGCTGCGGAGCCCAGAGGCTGGGAGTTCGATTCCCCACTG
Source organism: Intellagama lesueurii (assembly GCA_037013535.1). Classification (NCBI taxonomy): domain Eukaryota; kingdom Metazoa; phylum Chordata; class Lepidosauria; order Squamata; family Agamidae; genus Intellagama; species Intellagama lesueurii. Next base: position 17,397,489 of record JBAJHW010000011.1, read on the forward strand.
TGTGCCTCCTGGGAGAAAAGCCAGCCTGTGTAGCCTTGGGCCAGCTGCTCAGTCCCAGGGCGCCCCCAGAAGAAGGACAGGGTAAACCACCTCTGTGTTTTCTCTTACCTGGAAATCCCTGAAAAGGTTTACCGTAGGTCAGAATTGACGGCACATAATTGTTATTATTAATTGGCTGCCTGAAAGGGCAGCCTGTCCAATGCAGATTTGGTGTGGTGGTTACCAAATGTCAAGGATCAGTGCTTTTGGCTGGCTGGACAGCTCAGTGAGTTAGGTATCTGGCTGTGGAGCCAAAGGTTCGGAGTTCACTTCCCCACTGTGCATCCCAATGAACCAGCCTGGGTGGCCTTGGGCAACCCGTATAATCCCAGGATGTCCGCAGATGAAGGGAATGGCAAACCACTTCTTCCCTACATAGTATTCTCTACATAGAAAATCCTGGAAAAGGCCGTCATAAATCAGCATTGAAAAGACTTAATGTGTTTCTGCGAAAGACAGCAGGAAAAGAGGAAGACCAAATATGAGATGGATTGACTCCCTAAAGGAAGCCAGAGCCTTGAGTCTACAAGAGTTGAGCAAGGCTGTTGAAGACAGAACATTTTGGAGGTCGCTCATTCATAGGCTTGCCATACGTCACAGCTGACTTGAGAGCACATAGCAACAGCAACAATGGCTCTTTAATTTTCCTTCTGGCTCCCCTTTGCAAACGACCACTATAATCAGCAGTGGCTGGGCTTTTTCCTTCTTTAGGTTACTGCAGCCTTTATTTAGTTCCCAAATGGCCCCTTAATTGGGGAAGCACTTTAATTACCGGTTTCTACCCTGCTGCTACTGAAATGGTCATATTTCATGTCTTTTTATGTCTGTAACTGCTCCCTTTGTTGTACTAACAGGAAGATGAGAGTTAAACTTACATTATCCGTATATTTACAGTGTTTCTGTAAATACAGTTTTTCTACCCTCTTTTCAGAGGGGTTTTGCTGTGGAGAATCCTGGTACTCTGTTTGGTGTGAAATGCTGCTCCCCTCTCCTTCCTCTGGTGCTATTTAAGCCGGCTGCAATCACAGTCTCTTGGAATAAATACGAGACTGGTTGCCATGACACTGCACAGGCACTAGAAATCTGAAAAGCAAGTTAAACCTGTCCCGGCTCTGGCACCACTGAAAGAATCTGCTCCGTGTCATTCCGATTAAAACAGCATGACTGTGGAGAAGGTTGTGGGAGGGAGGAGGAGCAGAGGGCATTGCCACATCGCTCCCTGTCCTCAGCCGTGTTTGTCGTGGACGGGGCGCGTGAGCCTGGACCTGTTGTTTCTGCCAGCGTGGGCCCACCTGCACCACCACTTCCCAGTCCACCCTTAAAACTAGTGGGCCAGGAATCTTGTTGGGGCAAGTTTGACGCCATGGAGGGTTGCAAGGAGAAGGGTGTGTTAGATACGAAAATATCAGGGACGTTGGCAAGTCTTTGGGTCCAAGTCCCAAGCCCGAGTTCGAATCTTTGGTACCAAGTCCTGAGTCCGAGGCTATGAATTGAAAACAAGCATTTTTTTCCACAGAAAAAAAAGGGAGGGGTGGGTTCTGAGTTGCAAGTTGAGTCTGAGTCATTGAAACACACACACACACCGAGTTGAGTCTGAGTTGAGTCACTAGTGCGACTGAAGTCCGACTTGACAGTGGGTCCCGCTACTCGAATCCCCATCCTTGTAAAATATACCACTGGATTTTGGCTGCTTGTAAGCCACACACAACACACACACACAGACACACAAACACAAGACAGAGAGAGAGAGAGAGAGAGAGAGAATAATTCCTAGCACGCGCACATACATGTAAGTTTGTTTAGATGTGTGTGTAAAACATATACATTAAACAATTAATTTTAGCTATGAAGACGCAGAAATATCTGCCACACTAATCTCTCCCAGCTGCAGTTGTGGACTCAGTCTCCAAAATACCTGAATGTTGGCTATGCTGGCTAAGACTGATGAGAGAAGAAGTTACATCTGGAAAGCATCAGGGTAGAGAAGGCTGGAGAAAGACTCATTTTTATGGTGACAGTAAAGTCATTCTGTGGAATAACACACTTTATGTATCTGTGGTTTATTTTGGAATACTAGTCATCGTCCACAATAAAGTTAATCTGTCACCCGGATTCCCCAACTGCCGTTTCTTACATAGTGAAAAGAAAATATGATGCATACACCAAGAGGAGGTAGTGGTAAGCTGTAGGAAGCTCAAGGTTTGCAGAAGTAGAAAATAAAATTTCAGATTTAAAATCCCATCGATTCGGGGTGTGTGTGTGTGTGTGTGTGTGTGTGTGTGTGTGTGTGTGTGTGTGTGTGTGTGTGTACTGACATCTCTTTTCCTCTCTGCCCCAAAAGCTGAAAGGGCTTTTCAGACAGAGGGAGCAGCACCTGCAGCAGGCGGGATCCAAGAAGCATCCACATGGACCCCAGGAACAGAGTTCTGTGGCTCCTCAGACATCACAAGGAATGCCGGTGAGAGCAATCTCCTTCTTCCGTTCCAGAACCGTCATCAGTTGGGTCTCTTCTGGTTAAAGAGCCAGTGGCAATGCTGCAGTTAGCTAGCGCTATGGCCTGAGGTGGGGAACCCGAGTCCCCGAACATTTCTAGTAGTAAATCAATGGCTGGTGATCAGAGCTTGGAAACTTAGTCTTTAAAGTAACCAATTATGCTTCCAAATTCTCATCCCCCGTGAGGTGGCCACATGGCCTCTTTTGGGGAGAACAGCCCCCTATTTAAGGAGCTGCCAGAGAATGATATTTTTTTTGAAGTTGTCTTGGATTTGGGGAATTGTCCAGCCTGATTTAAAGACCAATATGCTGGAGGAGGGAGATGAGGAACCATGAAGTTGCTTGTCCACATTTCAAAGCACCTGGGCAGCAGACTCAGCAGGTAACAAGCCACATGGTCAGTGTCTTTTCCACATAAGTGAAGTGCAGTACAATTCTGCATAAATTGCAAAAACCATTTTTATTTTGTATCTGTACAAAGTTAACCTGTGCAGCTGCATACAAAAGTAGCCTTTTTGCCCTCTTTTGGGAGTTGGGCGGGTTGAGGCCTGTGTTCCTATTTGATGATGTATAAATGGTCACCTTACGCAAAAGTAGTTAGTTTACCACCATAATTACAATCTTGGAAGAACAACTTCCATTATTCAAAAGTACTTTCAAAAACATTAGACTGCTACGAGCTATTATTGCCCTCACACTATCTGTGCGGCCTTTCCACTGGGATATTTCGTTGAACAGAAAAGTTAGTTTTTTGGACTACAACATCCTGAATCTCCATGGTAGCTGAGGCATTCTGGGAGTTGTAGTCATAAAAGGAACACATCCAGGTTCTGACAGATGCAGGACCAGATAAGCCACTGAAGGTAAAATCATCTGGAGGAGACCAATTCAGGAAGGCTGACCTAAGACGAATAATCACCTGGAATTTGCTGGATCTCTTTATTGTGTCTCCTACAGACTACAACTGAATCAATCAATTTTCCTGACGGTCAGCCAGCACCCCTGAATGTTCACTACAGCAAAGGAGAAGCACAGAGTCTCCAGGAGCAGCTGAAGGAGAAAACACAAACAGTAAGCAAAGCACCTACGGTCAATGCAGGTGGATGAATTCAGATTCAGGGACGCTGTGAATCCAGTCCAGGATTTAGTCTGCACTTGACAAGAACTATCCAAGATGCAGAACCTATTTTGGAGCTAGGATTCAGCACCTTTGATAGCTCCTATAAAGTGCAAACTAAAACCCGGATGAGATTCATAGCATTTCTGAAACTGGAGTCACCAGTCTTCATTGCCTTTAGTTGCTGGGCATCTTAATCCTGTATCATAGAGTATTCAGTGAGACCCCTCAGTAGCTGAGGTCCAACTGGTGTGCCCCAAGTGCATAGTGTCTTCATTGGAGGCCCTACATGTGTGAAATTCTCTCTCCAGGAAATCTGATAGGCTTCCCTCCTGGAGAAGATCCATGGGACTCAATCAGAAGCAGAGCACAGTCATAGAATGTTGGGAAAAAAGAGGACTTTATTCATTTCCTTCAAGTTACACAATGCATTTCAGCCACTATATTTCTTCTATTAAAAAGAAGAAAGGGACAATGCAGTGTCATGAGATAGTGAGCTGAAAACATTTAAATCACATACATTTTCCCCATTGTCTGATAGATCCCATGACACATGTCATTGGCCAAATCTATAAATCATTTGAAGAATGGCAGATGTTCCATAAAATGCTTTACCAGAGTAGTATGTCTAACCTTTTATTCCTTATTGTGGTTTGTAGACCGCACAACAATCAGAAACAGCACACTGTTGTGGCTTTTAATCCCCTGCCACATTGTTGTGGGATATTGGCCATAGATGCCCCTTCAATAAGTTTTGTACAGGAAAACCAGCTAGAGCCCTGAATACAGGTGATCATTCTGTTAATATCAGAGATAAAAGACTAGGTAAGTTTGTCACGGATCATTTTATGAAACACCACCACAAAATTCTGCTGCAACTGGAATGGTGGCTGTGGCTCCTGAAAGTCTGCATGAGGACGTTGAGTTTGCTCCTCTTTTCTAGAGCTCTTATAATTTACATGCATGAAAGTCCTTCAGGTTATTCTATCTCAACAAGAGTAATTATGGTTCTGAAAATATTGATCGTTTTCAGACCAAAAGAAAAAAGGGAGGAAAAATCAGCCATAATATAAGAATAATCTATCAATATTGGACTTTTCTCCCAAGATCTCACCACTTCCCACTTACTGAAATTAGGAAAGACATTGCGGAAGATCTCCATATACATTGTTAAATTAATAGTATGGATTAAGGCAATTATGCTGCCTTGTCGTGGCGAAGGGGCTTGAGTAATTCAGAGAAGCTATGGGCTGTGCCGTGCAGGGCCACCCAAGACAGACAGGTCATAGTGGAGAGTTCTGACTCAACGCGATCCACCTGGAGCAGGAACTGGCAAGCCACTCCAGTATCTTTGCCAAGAAAACCCCATGAACAGAAACAAAAGGCTAAAAGATATGACGCTGGAAGATGAGCCCCTCAGGTCGGAAGGCGTCCAACATGCTACTGAGGAAGAGCGGAGGACAAGGACAAGTAGCTCCAGAGCTAATGAAGTGGTTGGGCCAAAGCCGAAAGGACGCTCAGCTGCGGACGCCCCTGGAAGTGAAAGGAAAGTCCGATACTGCAAAGAAAAATACTGCATAGGAACCTGGAATGTAAGATCTATGAACCTTGGTAAGTTGGATGTGGTCAAACAGGAGATGGCAAGAATAAACATTGACATCCTGGGCATCAGTGAACTAAAATGGACGGGAATGGGCGAATTCAATTCAGACGATTACCATATCTACTCTTGTGGGCAAGAATCCCATAGAAGAAATGGAGTAGCCCTCATAGTCAACAAAAGAGTGGGAAAAGCTGTACTGGGATACAATCTCAAAAACGATAGAATGATTTCAATACGAATCCAAGGCAGACCTTTCAACATCACAGTAATCCATGTTTATGCACCAACCACCGATGCTGAAGAGGCTGAAATTGACCAATTCTATGAAGACTTACAACACCTTCTAGAACTGACACCAAAGAAAGATGTTCTTGTCATTATAGGGGATTGGAATGCTAAAGTAGGGAGTCAATAGATAAAAGGAACAACAGGTAAGTTTGGCCTTGGAGTTCAAAACGAAGCAGGGCAAAGGCTAATAGAGTTTTGTCAAGAGAACAAGCTGGTCATCACAAACACTCTTTTCCAACCACACAAGAGGCGACTCTACACATGGACATCACCAGATGGGCAATACCGAAATCAGATTGATTATGTTCTCTGCTGCCAAAGATGGAGAAGTTCTATACAGTCAGCAAAAACAAGACCTGGAGCTGATTGTGGCTCTGATCATCAGCTTCTTAGAGCAAAACTCAAGCTTAAACTGAAGAAAGTAGGAAAAACCACTGGGTTAGTCAGGTATAATCTAAACCAAATCCCTTATGAATACACAGTGGAAGTGAAGAACAGATTTAAGGAACTAGATTTGGTGGACAGAGTGCCTGAAGAACTATGGCTGGAGGCTCGTAACATTGTACAGGAGGCAGCAACAAAAACCATCCCAAAGAAAAGGAAATGCAAGAAAGCAAAGTGGCTGTCCAACGAGGCCTTACAAATAGCAGAGAAGAGAAGGGAAACAAAATGCAAGGGAGATAGGGAAAGTTACAGAAAATTGAATGCAGCCTTCCAAAGAATAGCAAGGAGAGACAAGAGGGCCTTCTTAAATGATCAGTGCAAAGATATAGAGGAAAATAATAGAAAGGGTAAAACCAGAGATCTGTTCAAGAAAACTGCAGATATTAAAGGAACCTTTTGTGCAAAGATGGACATGATAAAGGACGAAAATGGTAGGGACCTTACAGAAGCAGAAGACATCAAGAAGAGGTGGCAGGAATACACAGAGGAATTATACCAGAAAGATCTGGATGTCCCAGACAACCCAGATAGTGTGGTTGCTGACCTTGAGCCAGACATCCTGGAGAGCGAAGTCAAGTGGGCCTTAGAAAGCATGGCTAACAACAAGGCCAGTGGAGGTGATGGCATTCCAGTTGAACTATTTAAAATCTTAAAAGATGACGCTGTTAATATGCCAGCAAGTTTGGAAAACTCAGCAGTGGCCAGAGGATTGGAAAAGATCAGTCTACAACCCAGTCGCAAAGAAGGGCAGTGCCAATGAATTTCTTGGGAGGAAAGCGATGACAAACCTAGACAGCATCTTAAAAAGCAGAGACATCACCTTGCCGACAAAGGTCCGCAGAGTCAAAGCTATGGTTTTTCCAGTAGTGATGTATGGAAGTGAGAACTGGACCATAAAGAAGGCTGACCGCCAAAGAATTGATGCTTTTGAATTGTGGTGCTGGAGGAGACTCTTGAGAGTCCCCTGGACTGCAAGGAGAACAAACCTATCCATTGTGAAGGAAATCAACCCTGAGTGCTCACTGGAAGGTGAAGGCAAGAGGAGAAGGAGACGACAGAGGATGAGATGGTTGGACAGTGTCATCGAAGCGACCAACATGAATTTCACCAAACTCTGGGAGGCAGTGGAAGACAGGAGGGGGCCTGGCATGCTCTGGTCCATGGGGTCACGAAGAGTCAGACACGACTTAACGACTAAACAACAACATGTGATATTAAACATGCTCAGCTCATTGTCTCATCATAACTATCGTATTCTCCCGTTCTTCTTTCTAAAAACTCCCAAACAAAGCTACAGAATAAACTGGCCAAAATGTGCTGGACATTTTTTTTTATGGTTGTCTTTTTAAGACTGGTTTGAAAACTGATTTTTATTCCAAACTCCACTTTATTTATTTATTTATTTATTTATCACTCAATCAAACTTTATTTTTGCGGTCTCCGACCCATTAAAATTTATCACATTTCTATACTGCACCATTTAGGTGGCATGCTACTACTCTGGGCAATTTTCAACAAATGGATAAACACAAGCACAAGAACAGTCATCCCTCCACCCACACAATAATATTAAAAAGCTACACACAAAGAGCACAGGACAATGGCCACGGACAAAACAACAAACATCATCCATCCATCCATCCATCCATCCATCCATCCATCCATCCATCCATCCATCCATCCATCCATCAAGGGAAGAATGTCCTGAAATGCTTCTCTCAACAGTAAGGTTTTTATATACTTTCTAAATGTCATGGAGGGTAGAGGCCTGGCGCACCTCCTCAGGCAGAGCATTCCACAGAGAGGTGGCCACTACCAAGAAGGCCCTGCTCCTGGTCAAAGACCAGTGGCTTCCCTTGTGATGGTCACCCACAGCATGAAAGCCTGGGAAATGTGGCCAGTATGGGTGGTACATCTTAGGGAGAGACACTCTGACAGGTACCGAGGTCCCAGACTGTTTTCTATCTTCTCTTTTTTAAATCTTGTTCTCTTATCTTAATTTGGATATTTTTCTATTAATGGTTGATGCTTCTGGATGTGTTTAATTTTTCTGAACAACATTTATACAGGATTTTGTTTCTTGTTTTAATGGAAATCGTTTGAGGAACTGATTTGAGAAAGCAAAGTGGAAATCATTGAAACAAAGATACCTGGCTTGGAGTCATTTGGGGCCAAAATGATGGGGACAGGCCCATTTGCACGAACCAAGAATCACACGTTCAATGATACTTCCTTCATCTCCTGGGTACCCAACTGTTTCCCACTCTCTCCGTTCCAGATCTCCACCATGGCTTCCGAGATCCAGGAGTTGAAGCAGAAGAATGAGAGCTTAATGAAAGGTAAAGAGAGTGACCCTAATGGGGCACCGAGTCTTCTTTCTCAGTCCTACGAGGCCTCTGGATTTGTTGTGGGAGAGGGAGAGGGAAGGTTCTGCAAAGGGTCATCTCAGGAGACCAGTCCTTTTTCTTCGTCCTGTCAGTGGGGGGCACTAGGATGAGGTGACACAAATCTCACCTTCCCTCTATGAGATTTACTTGCATTTTTGTGTACATCTACCAATCTACCCCTCTGAGTAGTAGAAGTTGGGAGCAGAAGGATCAGGCAAGGAAAGGGGTTGCCATCAGAGGAAAGTACATTTATGAACTTCATTGTTGCAAGACAGGGCTTAAAGATGGCCTTCAGGGAGGGTTAGACATATCTGTGGAAGATTGCTCTATCAGTGGCTGTTCAACAGGGTAGTTAAGTAGAACCTCCACATACAGGAGCAGTATACCTTTGAATACAGTTTCTGCATTCATGATTGATTTTTATTTATTTTTTGTTTCCCAGAAGCATCTAGCTTTTGGCCTCTTCCTGGAAGGTTTCCTTTTTCTTTTTAGCATGGTCTATTATGTCCCCTCCACAGATCTATCTTTGTCTCAGTGTCCTGCTTAATGACAACATAGACTGTCTGGGACCTTCTTATTGAGATTTTTAGTCATCCGTATCATGAGTGTGAGGTTTTCCCAAGGAGGGATCTCGAGCCCATAGCAGTATTCCAATACATTCTGATGCCTGGATAAGAGAATAAAATGGTACCCAGAGCCAATTGCCCTGGCCATGGGAATCTCTCTGCAGCTCTGGAGGTGGGAGCAAGTCCTCCACCATGTTGAAAAGCAGCAGGCCAGCTTAAGAGTACAGGACAGTCAGCACAGCCTACACAGAACTCTCCCCCAACATCTCACTGTTGGCTCCCAGCATCTGTGACTGCCTCACTCTGGCAAATGGGAGGGCCAGCCCCGCTGTTGTTTAACTACGGTTCTCATCATTCCAAACACTTAGCCATGCTGGTTAGGAAAGATGCAAAATGGAGTCTAATAATACCAGTTTCCATCACCACCACCCCACCCTCATTTGTAAGGAGTGCAGGAGGTATAATAATGGGCTCAAGCTACAGGAAGCAAGATTTAAGCTGAATATCAGGGGGGAAAAACCTCTTAACGGTTAGAGCAGCATGACAATGGAACCAATGACTTCAGGAGGTGGTGAGCGCTCCAATGCTGGAGGCATTCAAGAGAAAATTGGACAACCCTCTGTCAGATCTGCTTTGATTTGGATTCCTGCCTTGAGCAGGGGGTTGGACCTGATGGCCTTCTAGGCCCCTTCCAAGTCCATTATTCTATGGTTCTATGAAAGCAGCATTTTCTGGGGCAATGATGTCTCAAACTCATTGCTGGTTTCAGGGGAATTGACCTCCATTGCTGGAGGTTCCAGCTGTAATCCGCTTGAGAGCCCTTTGTAACGGGCAGCAGGGGCAAGAGATAATCCCCCAGCATGCATCTCTTTGGCCTCAACTCACCCACTATCTACAGAGGTTGGAACTGTTAATTTTTTGGATGGCAGTTTCCAAAATCCCTCGGCCACCACGGCCGTGCCAGCTGAGGAGTTCTAAAATGATGATGTTTCTAAACTCTGCCTCCCTTGAGTCGAAGGTGTCCTTCTTGCTGACCCATGAACGAACGAGTTCCTCTTTTGATGACTGCTGAGCTCTGCACCTCCATAGTCCTTTGAACACACCCGTCTCATCCAATCTTGGCTGCTCAGAGAGCGGCAGGGAATTGCTAGTGGCTCCAGAGAAGGCTAGGAAAGAATTTTGCCCGTAAACCGGGAGAGCCACTGTCGCTAAGAGTTGGCAAGACTAGGCTAGATGGCCCAAAGGCCCAATCCAGTATAGATTTGCAAATGGCAAAATCTCTCTCTCTCTCCCTCTCTCTCTGTGCATATGTGTGTGTAGAAGAGAGAAAGATGGTGCATCTTCTAGCATCCAGAAAAAATTGAGATGAAAGGACAGGTTCAGTAAAACTATTACTTTTTCTGGTTAATCCATACAATGAAGATATGGGAGAGTTTGGAATGGCCCTGCTGGAGGGGGGTTCTGGCAGTGGTAGTCTAAAAGGCAACTTTTCCAGGCACAGGATGAGCTTGCTGATGGACTTGCAGATGATACAAAGAGGATATGAAGCCTACAGGTCAGCGAGGGACAAAATAGTCTTCTCCTTACAGCGGGAGTAACGGCACTCCAGATGTTGTCTTACCGTTCCAGTCATCCACAACCAGCATGGCCAGTGGTCAGGGGTGATGGGAGTTTTAGCCCGTAATATCAAGGGGGACACAGATTCTTCACTTGGGTTGAAGCCTTATATGCCTCGTGCCATCTAGGGGCATTTTGGACCACCCTCTCCTGTGCACACAACCACTGACAGAGATTGTTTTGTTGAGAGCCTTCTGTGGTACAGGGGGTAGTAAGGGAAGGATGGGCTTGTCAGTGGTGGCTCCTTGCCTTTGTCATTTCCTCCCTGGGACACCCATTCAATAGCTCTGTTGAAAGACAAAGGCTACACTTTCCAATTATCTTTTCCCATGGATCTTTTCAATAACCTCTGCTTGTTCTAACTTTGAAGCAGGTGATGCCTTCACAGTTTGTTTGGGGGTTTTTTTGGTTGCTATTCAAATGGTTGGCACCTTCTGTAGTTTGATGTTGCATTCTTTACCCTTTGTATATTGACCCTTTGGTTTTATGCATTCTTGCAAGCAGTAGATACAAATCTGGTAAATGCATATTCAGGTTTCCCACCTCCTGCCCCCATCCAACAGCTAAGCTCCGCTTCCAGCAGCAGATCCAGGACATCCGCCAACTTTCGAAGCAACAGCCAGAAAGAAGCAGCACTGACCTGGTGGTTCCCAGACTCCACGGCTCGGGAGCAGGTTTGCAAAGCACCCAGGGGACTGACAGCTCGTTGCCATCACCCCAGAGTGACGAGCCTGTGTTGTCCTCTTTGCCTAGTCAAAAGAACGTGCAACCCACTAGGCAGGAGCCTGAGCTTTCCACCGATGCTGGGAAGGAGCAAAGAGGCACCTCACCTGACACCTTCCCGGCCTCTGTCCCCACCTTGCCTTTGCAGTCCGACCCAAGCCTCTCTGGTCCAGCTGTGCCTTCCATCAAGCTCTCCTTAGGCACCCTAACTTCTCTCCAGGATCCTGAGAGCGAAGGGGCCTTGCTCAGTCCCCGAGGCTCAACTCTTTTATCCCCCAAGCCATTCGGGTCCCCGAGACCATGGTCCCCCTTTAAAGTCAGAGGAAGCCCTGAGCCTCCAGAGGACTGAACCAAAGAGAGGGTGGCCGCAGGTTTGCCTTTCTTGATCCAGAGCCAGATCTCCGAGCCAGGGAAGGCTCCTTTTCTGGACGAGAGGTGCCCAAAGCCGCCCGCTGTTAGGGCCTCTGGCCGTGCTGGCTGGGGAACTGGGGAAGTTCTGGTCCAAAAATGGAATTTTCCCATGTGTGGGGTAGATCTCCAGAAGGTTCAGAGGCAGGGTGGCAAATGTCAAATCCAAAAGGGATATACGTATTGTGTCTTCTCATGCTCCCACCCCACTGAAGCAGTTTGATGTTATTTTTAAGAGGGCATCATGTTGTCGTTGTCGTTGTTTAAAGGCTGTGTGTCCCACATTGGTTTGTTTTTGGATTGGGGCTCTTGGTAAATTTTCTCTGGGTGGTCTGCGGCCCCCACAGGGACCTCCAGATTTCCCTCTGGCTCCTGTGCCTGGAAAAGGGACCGTTCAGGCTATACTGCGGTTCCAGCAGGGCCGCAGAAGATTGGGGTGGGGAAAGCTCAGGGTCCCAGGAGGGAGAAGAAGGGGGCACCTCTTAATTCAGCAGGCCTGTCTTACTTCCCCAGTTTCCAAACGGGGTGAGGTTCCTCGCCATCTGAAACAGTTTTACAAAATCTGGAAACCCTCCAGTTTCATTGAGATTGCAGTTCCCATCACCTCACCTAGCGTGACCTACGCAGATGATGTGCACTGTAGTCCAAACACATTAGGTTGGGCAACACTGTTCTAAAGACACCCCTCTCCCAGTAAGACCATCATGGCTAGGGTCTGAAACCGTTGAATGGCTTTACAGGGCTTTTGGTGGCCCTCTGCCGTGACCGGCTGCCTTCTGCGGGTGCATCAGGGCCTTTCCCAGGTAGACAGGGGATGTCCAGATACGTTGTTTTGCAGGATAGCAAAAGCTGGTCATCTTACCAGGAAAGGTAAATGGCTTGGTGAGAGCTAGTACAGAGTAAAGGTCTGAAAGCAGGACAAGAAGACAGGTGCCCATTCAAGGGTGAACTATGCTGGGGGACGTTGGGTCAGTCACCCGTTCTCCAATTGAACTACCTCAGAGGATTGATGGGAGAATAAGATATGGCACAAGGAGAGCCATGTTAGGTTACCCTGAGCTCCTTGGAGGAGGAATGGAATTAAGCGGGTTTTTTAAAAAAATGAAATAAATTCCATCTGAAAATGAGCACAGTGACGACTCTTTATGACAGTGCATATAACTGATACGAAACATTTTGCCCGTTGTACATTTTCCAAACAACACACATAGCAACATGAGTTTCTCCTGCCCTTTCGTCCTCCCAGTGCTGTAACCTTTCCAGGTAGTCTTTCAAGCAAAGGACCTTTGCACTGCACAGTCCAGGGTCCTGCCTGTGGTCCTTCTGGTTCTTCTCTTTGCATCACGATAGTTCTCCTACCCACCCGAGTCCGTTCTGCAGCAGCCCCGTGCTGCAACATCCCTTCCTCACCGCAAGAGATCGTTCAGCGTTCCCGTTCCAGCAGCTTTGGTCCCTGCAGCTCACGCATGACTGCAGGTTGACTTCAGTTTTGCTGATGGGAGTTTTCAGTTCTGTTCCTTGGCCGTCACCAGGCAGCAACTGTGCAGGTGATGCCATTCTCCAAGAGCTGCTGCAGTGGATTGTGGCTCAGAGGTCAGTGCATCTAAGGGGGACATATTAGTTTTGCAGAGGAAGAAAAGTACACCGAAGCACAAGGTCCCTTTGCCCTTTTGTGCCTTCCTTGGCTCTCCTCTCTAAATTGTAACCTGCTCTTTTAACTCGAGATTTTTGAGGAGCTCCCAACAAACTCAGTTCTTTCTTAGACAAACTTCCAACAGGCCACGCTCGAGACTGTTCAGAACTGGCTTGAGGATGCTCAGAATTGGCATAGAGTTCTTAATTTCCCAACCTGCTCTGTTTTGGGATCACTGCACTCTGCTTTATCTTATCTTACAAATGTTCCTGTACCAAAATGTCTCTCAAGCAGCATTTTGGGAAATGTCTGCTACAGCTCTGACTGCAGGGCTCCTTGTTTCCAGACACAGTGAATGGAAACTACCCATGATGTATAGCCACCATATATCACAATAGGCAAAGGACTGTCCAATAGGAAACTTGGGGTCTGTGTATCAAGGGCAGAGTTGAAAATTTGGAGGCTGAAGTGAGTGCCAGCGGGCAGATTCCACATTTCCCCGACTGCACATCTCCTTCCAGTGGACCCGCCCCATCTCTGGGGCATCAGGACCTATCAGTACTCGGCCCACATGACAGGTCCGTGTGTAGAGGCGAGCCTGGGGGGAAAAAAACGGGAGACACAGAAAAGAATAGTCAAAACTCTGACAGCTTCCTGTAGGAAATACTAAATTAATCCAACAGGGCAGTATCGTACTGCAGAAACACAAGAGTAGAAAAGCAATCTTGTAGGGCTCCCAGTGGCATGACTGGATGTGTGACTGGCCTTCCAACCAGTGCAAGAATGGGCATGTAAAAGGAAGCTTGCTGGATCAGGAGTGGCATTTACACAACTGCCTTTATGTTTCACATTTCTGCAATGGGATACTGGCCAAATGTACAAAATACTCCCAACTTTCAGAATGATGGTAACAACATTCAAAATCAACTTCAAAATCAGCTTCAAAATCAACACCTGATAGAACAGTCTGGTGCAAGTTGTGTAGAAGGATTCATCATGCCTAGAAATATACTTGAGATGTAGAGTGAGCCAGATTGCAGTCTCAGTGCATCACCGTCATTGCAATATTTGCATATGAACAGCCACATCTCTGTCCAGGTACACATGCATGTTTTTCTGCTGCTCAGAAAACACCCATATGTTCCATCCTTTTCCCCCACATAGCAACATAGTCTGAGGTCCATCACTGGTGTTGGCCTAAAACTCTTAGCTGGGAATAGAGTGATGAGTTGACATCAGACGTGTCTGGAGGTACCAGGTGGCAGAAGGCTGTTGCAGGGATATAAACCTGCCTTTGCCACTGGCATAGATTTTTGCACTTTGCTGAGAATTCAAACCTCTTTTTGAAGAAAGCCAATCAGCATCCGTCACAGCCAGATGATGCCAGACATGAAAGATGGTTTGACTTTGTCCAAAGAGTATGCCATTCAGTGTTTTGCACAGCCAGACTTAGACAAAAATAATTGGTTCCTTTTGAACAAGATTCAATGTGGAACTCTGCACATTCACCAAAAATGTGTGAGCAAGGATTCCTCATGTTCTCCTCACTCATTATTCACTAAAATTACTCTTGAGCAGTCTTTGCAAAAATTGTGTTGTGGATGTGGCAAATTTCTGTTTTAACCTATTTTAAACTCTAAAGCATGGCATGGTGTATAACCTATGGATGATTAAATCTAAATAAACTTGAAACTTGAACTTGACACTCATGATGTTCTGAGCGATTCACTCATATGACTTAAATACAGAGCTTGGAGAGTTAGATTTTTGGGGGGCACAGAGTGGCCCTACGGATTGGAGAATTCTGCTGGTTATAGTCCAAAAAAGTAACTTATCCAAACTGTGGTTAAATGTGCATTATGCCAGAGATGGGGAACTTCCAGACAGTGAGATGGCTGCAGCTCATGGGCATTCCCAAGTCCTGTGGACAATCTTCATCTTATCCTGGATCAGTAATCAGAGATAAGAGGCTATTTAAAGCCTAGGAAGTTGGTATCTCTGATCAGTGATAGGAGATAAGAATCGAAATGTTATATAGAGTTAGGAAGGTATTTCATTGAACTAAGCACAAGAAAAACCTCATGACTGTGCCCTTAAATGCAACCCAGCCTGAAGATTCACTATGGCTCCTTGATCAGCTCGCAGGAATCTCACCACTACGACTGTTTGCTTTGGAAGGACACCTGAATCAAGGCTTGGGCAGGCCTTACAGGTACAGGCAGCCCACTGTCACAAAGGCTCCATCCCTCACCTGCACAACTGTGAACTCCAAGGCCAGCTGCTGTTCTTGAATGTCTCCAGCAGGAAGGTTGAACAGGAATGGGGTATTCCACACAGGATTGTAGCCTGCTACGGACTTGGTCTCCTTCGAGTCGATGATCTTCCCGTTATAGTACAGGTGTATTATCACATGGTGGTCTGAAAAAGAGGGAAAGCAAGAGAATTCTGTTTTGTAGCTGACGGCTGCTCTACATGCATCCACAGATCCTGGCAGAAAAATGCAGAATCCGAAATCCGAAATCACAGAGGATTTCAGCAAGGGTAACCTAACCTACCTGGGGTCCCTGGGATTCGGGTGAGCCGTCCCAGGTTCTCTGCCTTGCGAACCAGAACTTTGATGCGGTTGGCCAGTGCTTGGTGCTGAAGCAGGAGAAAGAGCTGGCCTGGGGACTTGGGCTGGGACAGCAAGGTGGCGGAAATCATGTCCTGAGAACTAAAACTCTAAAAAAGCAGGAGACAAATGGAGAGAGGGGGAAGCTGATATTTTGCTGTATAGGTTTTATATTATATCAGCTAAAATGCTGTTGTGCAACAGAAGCAACATCATCTCCAGCAGGAAATCACCACTGATTTCCTTTTAACTATTTTTGGGATGCACATGATTTATACGTAATGCCAGGAAGTCACATGCACTCCAAAATCACCAAAGGAAGGCTTTGATAAGCAGCAATTGCCCACTGATGATGATGGCATCAGCACAACAGGATTTCAGCCATTGTGATATATTTGTTACAGCATCCTTAATATTATGATAGTTGCTTATAATTGTATTAACATTATTCAGATGTATGTGATAAAGGGAAGAATATATTAACACCCAAGGTGGCCATTTGTTCTCACAGATCCAGCCATAGTCTGTAATGAGCCAGCTGCTCAAAAAGATGCAAGTAACCAATCAAATGCTTTATTTCTTAAAAGGCTGTGCAATAACAAGCCAGCAAGGATCGAAGTTTTCAGTTCTGTGAAATTGCACTAAAGTCAATAATGAAAATGCACAGATTCTCTTTGAGACCATAAAAAAAGCTATTGCTGTCTTGCCACAACAGGGAAAAAAAAAAGAATGTATTTGCTGTGGAAGGAGGACCGATGTCATGATTGCTATAAAGATTGAGTTCAGAACTATAACAGTAACTAATTACTTTTTAAAGTAACTTCTGAACCCTGTTGATAACAAGCATCTTGTGGTCCCTTAAGAAATGGCCAAAATCGTATTGCATAAGTTATGCTTGCAGAAAGGTAATGACTTCATCCGTAGGGGCAGATTTTTAGTAATTTAAAGCCTTCTTTCTTGCAGCTTGTCTGACTTGCAAGCTTTTGAACAATGGGACATATCATGAACCAGTTCCTGAAAGCTTATGTTATGGAACAAAGTCCTCACCTTTTTGAGCTTGGTTTTAGTGGCCGACAGCTCCTGAGTATAAGCAGAGGAAACATTTTGGTTCCAGGACACTTGAGCACACGGAAACATCACCTCTCCAAGGAAGGAATCCTTCAGGTGGTGGAATTCCTTGGCATACACAGTAAAGCGCAGCGTCAGGCTTTGCAGCTCTTCCAGGCTGTAGGGGCCAAAGTGGAACGGCTCGTGGAATGTGGGGTTCAAGCTTTTCCTGCACAAGGCAGTGCGCTGGGGTTCCACGAATTTGGGAAGGAGGTAGACTTTGACGTAGGAAGTCCGAGTGGCCCGGAGGCCCTTGGGTAAATCCGAGACTCCAATCACGGTCACGGTCAACGTGGCCTCGGGCTGGGAATAGAACAATGTGAACTGGAGGTGTGGCCTTGGCTTCGCAGTAGCACTGGACAAACCCCGTGGGATGGTGTAAGACTGGGGGAAGTTGGTGCCCAGTATGGGGCTGGAGAGGGGAATTCTTTCTCTGCCAAACATGATGTCCCCAGAGATGGTACATCGGCGTTCTCGGCCTAGAGGAGGTTTGACGGGCAGGCAGAATTTCTGAGAGAGTTGTATGCTGGGAAGAGAAGCCCGACCACGAAGAATTCCTTGGAGTGGGTCTTCCTGGCAGGAAGAGTCTGGTGAATCAGCCACCGCTGCAAGAGGTGGTTTTTCCAGAACCTCTCCTTCAATCTCTAGATATTGCTGCTGGATGGGCACAGCTGTCATCTTGGAAGGCAAGACCGGAGCAAGGTCCACCAGCGTGCGCCCTGGCCCCTGCGGTTGGCTGTCGTCAAGAAGGCATTTCTTGCGTTGGTACCAACATATCGCACAGCCAAGGAGAAGGCAGAAGCAAAGGAGAGCCAGTCCCACACCCAGGAATATCTGCAAATGCACTGAGAGAGGAGGGGGGAAAGGGGGGGGAGAGAGAGAGAGCAATAAATTTGGTGGCCACCTGGCTTCTTCTGGGGAAGATAATCCTGACTTGAAGGAGGGACCTCAGAGACCTTGACGTTTCTCCATCTACACTTAGCACCTGGCACACAAGTCAGAGACAGCAGTTATACACATCAAATGGCTATTCTTTTCTTTATTCAGGTGAATATCCACTACAAGATTTGTTTAAATTATAAAAACAACTTTTATTTTTTGCATCTATACATCTCAATAAAGAGCTCTCCTTTATCCTTCATTTTAGTGATCTGTGTCCTCCTTTTTGGTGCTGTCTAAGTCGTCACCCTGGAGACTAGGTGTGGTGTAGTGGACAGAGTGATGGACTAGGGCACTGTAGACCAGGGCTTGAATCCCCACTTGGCCATGGAAACTCATTTGAGGTGGTGGTAGAACTGGTAAAGGCACTCCTTAAATGTCTCACTCACCTTGAAAACCCTATTAGGGTTGCTGGAAGCTGGTTCCATCTTGACGGTACATAACTAACTAACTAAGTGGCCACCCTAGCCATGAAAGGCGGTAGACTGGTTGGGGAAACCATACACCGTGTGTAGATAGCTCCTGTGAGACTATCTCTTCATGCACAGTTCAAACATTTTACACTATGTCTTCCTAAATCCCTTTACCAGCAGGGTCACTGGGAGGGGTAGTCCAAAATAATTAAGTGCATCAATCTCTTTCTTTCTTTCTTTCTTTCTTTCTTTCTTTCTTTCTTTCTTTCTTTCTTTCTTTCTTTCTTTCTTTCTTTCTTTCTTTCTTGACAGGGAGGCTGGATTTCTTAAAAAAAGAATTCATGGGAAATATTGCACCATGTCCCAATTCTATAAACAGTGTTGTTGTTGTTTAGTCGTTTAGTCGTGTCCGACTCTTTGTGACCCCATGGACCAGAGCACGCCAGGCCCTCCTGTCTTCCACTGCCTCCCGGAGTTTGGTCAAATTCATGCTGGTCGCTTCGATGACACTGTCCAACCATCTCGTCCTCTGTCGTCCCCTTCTCCTCTTGCCTTCACACTTTCCCAGGGAGTCTTCTCTTCTCATGAGATGGCCAAAGTATTGGAGCCTCAGCTTCAGGATTTGTCCTTCCAGCGAGCACTCAGGGTTGATTTCCTTTAGAATGGATAGGTTTGTTCTCCTTGCAGTCCAGGGGACTCTCAAGAGTCTCCTCCAGCACCACAATTCAAAAGCATCAATTCTTTGGCAGTCAGCCTTCTTTATGGTCCAGCTCTCACTTCCATACATCGCTACTGGAAAAACCATAGCTTTGACTATGCGGACCTTTGTTGGCAAGGTGAGGTCTCTGCTTTTTAGGATGCTGTCTAGGTTTGTCATCGCTTTCCTCCCAAGAAGCAGGAGTCTTTTAATTTTGTGGCTGCTGTCACCATCTGCAGTGATCATGGAGCCCAAGAAGGTAAACTCTGTCACTGCCTCCATATCTTCCCCTTCTATTTGCCAGGAGGTGATGGGACCAGTGGCCATGATCTTGGTTTTTTTGATGTTGAGCTTCAGACCATTTTTTGCGCTCTCCTCTTTCACCCTCATTAAGAGGTTCTTTAATTCCTCCTCACTTTCTGCCATCAGAGTGGTATCATCTGCATATCGGAGGTTGTTGAGATTTCTTCCGGCAATCTTAATTCCGGCTTGGGATTCATCCAGTCCTGCCTTTCGCATGATGTATTCTGCATATAAGTTAAATAAGCAGGGGACAATATACAGCCTTGTCGTACTCCTTTCCCAATTTTGAACCAATCAGTTGTTCCATATCCAGTTCTAACTGTTGCTTCCTGTCCCACATATAGATTTCTCAGGAGGTAGATAAGGTGGTCAGGCACTCCCATTTCTTTAAGAACTTGCCATAGTTTGCTGTGGTCCACACAGTCAAAGGCTTTTGCGTAGTCAATGAAGCAGAAGTAGATGTTTTTCTGGAACTCTCTTGCTTTCTCCATAATCCAGCGCATGTTAGCAATTTGGTCTCCAGTTCCTCTGCCCCTTCAAAATCCAGCTTGTACTTCTGAGAGTTCTCGGTCCACATACTGCTGAAGCCTACCTTTTGAATTTTGAGCATAACCTTGCTAACATGTGAAATGAGTGCAATTGTACGGTAGTTGGAGCATTCTTTGGCACTGCCCTTCTTTGGGATTGGGATGTAGACTGATCTTTTCCAATCCTCTGGCCACTGCTGAGTTTTCCAAACTTGCTGGCATATTGAGTGTAGCACCTTAACAGCGTCATCTTTTAAGATTTTAAATAGTTCAACTGGAATGCCATCACCTCCACTGGCCTTGTTGTTTGCCATGCTTTCTAAGGCCCATTTGACTTCACTCTCCAAGATGTCTGGCTCAAGGTCAGCAACCACACTATCTGGGTTGTCTGGGACATCCAGATCTTTCTGGTATAATTCCTCTGTGTATTCCTGCCACCTCTTCTTGATGTCTTCTGCTTCTGTAAGGTCCCTACCATTTTTTGTCCTTTATCATGTCCATCTTTGCACAAAAGGTTCCTTTAATATCTGCAGTTTTCTTGAACAGATCTCTGGTTTTTCCCTTTCTATTATTTTCCTCTATATCTTTGCACTGATCATTTAAGAAGGCCCTCTTGTCTCTCCTTGCTATTCTTTGGAAGTCTGCATTCCATTTTCTGTAACTTTCCCTATCTCCCTTGCATTTTGTTTCCCTTCTCTTCTCTGCTATTTGTAAGGCCTCGTTGGACAGCCACTTTGCTTTCTTGCATTTCCTTTTCTTTGGGATGGTTTTTGTTGCTGCCTCCTGTACAATGTTACGAGCCTCCAGCCATAGTTCTTCAGGCACTCTGTCCACCAAATCTAGTTTCTTAAATCTGTTCTTCACTTCCACTGTGTATTCATAAGGGATTTGGTTTAGATTATACCTGACTAACCCAGTGGTTTTTCCTACTTTCTTCAGTTTAAGCTTGAGTTTTGCTATAAGAAGCTGATGATCAGAGCCACAATCAGCTCCAGGTCTTGTTTTTGCTGACTGTATAGAGCTTCTCCATCTTTGGCAGCAGAGAATATAATCAATCTGATTTCGGTATTGCCCATCTGGTGATGTCCATGTGCAGAGTCGCCTCTTGTGTTGTTGGAAAAGAGTGTTTGTGATGACCAGCTTGTTCTCTTGACAAAACTCTATTAGCCTTTGCCCTGCTTCGTTTTGAACTCCAAGGCCAAACTTACCTGTTGTTCCTTTTATCTCTTGACTCCCTACTTTAGCATTCCAGTCCCCTATAATGAGAAGAACATCTTTCTTTGGTGTCAGTTCTAGAAGGTGTTGTAAGTCTTCATAGAACTGGTCAATTTCAGCCTCTTCACCATCGGTGGTTGGTGCATAAACTTGGATGACTGTGATGTTGAAAGGTCTGCCTTGGATTCGTATTGAAATCATTCTATCATTTTTAAGTTTGTATCCCAGTACAGCTTTTCCCACTCTTTTGTTGACTATGAGGGCTACTCCATTTCTTCTATGGGATTCTTGCCCACAAGAGTAGATATGGTAATCATCTGAATTGAATTCGCCCATTCCCGTCCATTTTAGTTCACTAAAACCCAGGATGTCAATGTTTATTCTTGCCATCTCCTGTTTGACCACATCCAACTTACCAAGTTTCATAGATCTTACATTCCAGGTTCCTATGCAGTATTTTTCTTTGCAGCATCGGACTTTCCTTTCACTTCCAGGGGCGTCCGCAGCAGAGCGTCCTTTCGGCTTTGGCCCAACCACTTCATTAGCTCTGGAGCTACTTGTACTTGTCCTCCGCGCTTCCTCAGTAGCATGTTGGACGCCTTCCGACCTGAGGGGCTCATCTTCCAGCGTCATATCTTTTAGCCTTTTGTTTCTGTCCATGGAGTTTTCTTGGCCAAGATACTGGAGTGGCTTGCCAGTTCCTGCTCCAGGTGGATTGCGTTTAGTCAGAACTCTCCACTATGACCTGACCATCTTGGGTGTCCCTGCATGGCATAGCCCATAGCTTCTCTGAATTACTCAAGCCCCTTCGCCACGACAAGGCAGCAATCCATGAAGGGGATAAACAGTGTACCCACTCTTTAAACAGTATGTGAACAACTGCAGGTATTTCTGAGCAGATCCATGTGTACAAATTGATTGTCTTGTACAAATGGGTTGAATCCATGCAGGGAGCACCCCCATGGGGCACCCTATTTCTTGTTTGTTGATGTACAGAAAGCTGCTGAAGAACCCTTTACATCACATCTCCAAGGAAAGCATATCTAAAAGAACCTGTTACGTGGACTCCATCTTGGAGTAGGGCAATTGGACTTGGGGAAGCAGGCTGCCTTGCCTCTCATTCCCAAAGCACTCATGACATCCCTCTGCTCCACAGAAGCTCCAGGTGCCCCCAGTGAATGGGGTCGGTTGTTGTGAGGTGGAGAGAGATCCCAAACACAGGAAAACACATTGTATGGCAGCAGGGAAAAAGGCCATCAATTCCAAACTGCTAGCTGGGAAGGAGCTTGAAAACAACTTGCGTACGGCAGTATCACCATCTAAGAACTGAACCTGGCTTCAACATCATCAGCCATGTGGATCTGGGACATTAATAACAGCCTATAAATTGGAATTACCCTCAAGAACTTGATGCCTAGCCTTGAAGATGTTTTATCATCAAAAACTTGCTGTTTGTTTTTGTTTTCTGCTTTTTTAAATATAATATTTTTAATGGTCGATTAAAGGTATCACCTGTTCCTGGGTTCGATCCTGAGGCCCCCCACCCCATCATGCATTTCTGCCAGATCCTCTTATTGTCAAGCGTTGTTTGCAGTTTTTGGGAGTCCTGGGCCACACACACAGGTTACTCTCTACCTGTTCACTGGATAAAAGCTCAAAACACAAACCAGCCCCCAATTCTATTGTTCAAAGAAACCACACTTCTTTTCAAGAGATGATCAACCAGGCAAATCTTAAGGGCGCAATCCTGCATCTTTTTTTCTTAAAAAGAAAAAAGAACGAACGAAAAAGAAACAGGACTGCTGCCCAGCAGCTCTGGAATGATTACATCAGCGAGACATGTTTGCTCAGAAGCCAAAATAAACCTGGCCTTAACTCGACACTGATAAAACCTATGGAAAAACCTCTGCTTATCAAAGCTGGTGCTCCGCTGACGCAAACCAGGAGAAAACAAGCCACCGTTTCCCAGTCCAACACCGCCTTCCAAAAGCACCTGATCTCGGTCCAGTTCCCCACTTCTCTGGACTCCTAATCCAGAGTTGGGAAAAATTGCAACCTGTGGTCTGCAATCTCCAGAAGACCCCAGCCATAGAGGACGGCGGGAGTTAGAGTCTTAAAAGGTACTGTTTGGCTACGGTCTAGGATGGTCTCTTTGGCACTGGGCCTTGAAACCATATTGCAGATATGTTCCATGGAAGTCTTACTTAAAGCAGCTTTCAGCCAACCCAACATTTCCCAGATTGGTCACACTACAAGTCCCACCTTCCCCAGACAACATGTTTTTCCCCCCCCCCAGCAACCCCATGTACGCCACCATGATTTCCATAATGGAAGAAGGAGGTAATACGAATGTACTAAATCCATAAATAAACCTAGAGCAGAGAGTCTCAGAGTCAAACTACAGAGATCTGACCTTGCATGCGTGGTTGGACCGTACTTTCATCACACTGAGTGAGCCTAGCCAAGGATGGGCAATTATGAGGACCAACGTCCCGCCCAACACTGAGAAGGCCACACGAGACAGTAATACCAAGGAGAAGTATGGAAGAAGGTACAGATCAGGATACCAACCTTGCTGATGCTTGTCCAGCAGTACGTGGACCAGTAACCATAGAAAAAGGATGACCACCAAGCTTTGTATCATCCACTTGAAGAAGAAGCAGTTCTGACAAAGGGTCCAGACTGGGTCAATGTGATCCTTTGAAAATGCCGTCCCCCGCAATTTCAAGGGCCAGGGCATTTTCTTCAGTTTTGGAGAGCTGATCCCGAGATCAGGAACTGATCTTCTGACTTGAACCTGATGCTTTGAGGGGGACAGAAGATGAGGAAGGAGACAGAAGAGACGAGCTGTTTGGAAGAGCAGGGGGCTACATCAAAGGGAAGAGGTTTCCAACAAGTGGATACCCCTGTTTTAAGTCTCTTGGGCAAGGTCCCTGGGGGGGAGAGGGGGAAAGGGCGTGTAGACGGATCCAGCAGCCCCAGAACCTGCCGGCTGGTGTGTGCAGGTTGATACATTGCGCTTTAAGTAATCCAGGTATCTCTGAGTAAGCAGCCGTTCCTCCCACGCACAGTAAAGAAATCACTGGAGTTTCCCTTCCCCTCCACTTGAGCCCACCAAGAATGACCCTCTCACCTCCCTCTGTCCCCACTTCTGGATTGTCATTCAACATCAGCAGTGACAAGTCTGGCCATGTGGGCACTCATCTGCCTCACTGGGCAGACTTATTCTTAGAAGGCCCACAGCTGCCAAAAGGATGGGCACTAGCGGTGTATAAATAGACATGAGGGAAGAGGCGCCCTCTGATTCGCAGATCTTGCATAAGGTGCAGGAAGGTGATGTGACAAGACAACCATAAAGATCAAGAATATCTTTGGACAGGAAGACTACGCGGAAGCAGTGGGCTTGTGTATTTTGGTTGCTTTGGAGTTTTTTGTTGTTAACTTTTAAGCTGAGGGAAATGCTATAATGACCGGATGGAGGAGTTCTTTGCCACACAAAGCTTTGTCACTAAAGCTCTTTGAACCTCCTTTTCTCAATCTAGATTTGCAATGGGATAAAAGTTCTCCTTTATTTGTAGCACAAGGCTCAGCATGCCCCTTGTTATAGCCCTGTTCGCCAATACCTCTCCCGTTGGCCAAAATATCTCTATATTACTGAACAGTAATTCCCATGCAAGTCCCCTGCAACGTTAGTTAAAAACTTCTGGCTTGCATCTTCTGCCCCGTTTCTCTCCTATTGTTGAAGCAGCAGCAGCAACAGTCCAGTTGAATAATGAGCTTCTTACCGTATGGGCGCCTTCAAAGAGCCTATTAATAATAGCCTTTGGACGTCTCAGCAGGGGGCTGGGGTATTTGTTTCTGGTTTCTGCCATCCTGTCCTCTCTTCCTTCATTTGTAGCACAGTGTGGAAAAGTTACTTTTTCAGACTGTATGGCTACCAGTCATGGGAAATGGAGGTTTGTGGGAGCGGTGGTCCAAAAAAATAATTTTCTCAAGCTCTGAATTATAATGAAGCAGAATACCTTCAGATTTTAAAAGGAAAAAGATATGGTATCTGGGGGGAGAAAGCCAATAATTCAACTCTCTAATCAACAAACTATTGTTCTGATCTTGCAACCAGCTCTCCAAAGGTAAGGAGAACCTTGAAATTGTGGGGGATGGCATTTTGTAAGGGCTGCATTTACCTGGCCCTGATCCTCTGTCAGTCCATCTTACCTAGGGTTGCCAGATACATGGGTACCAAAAGGAGGACATAGAAAGACAAAAAAGAGGACAGAGGAGGACATATTGAATGTTTCATTTGAATCGTTCCGGATTAAACCTGCAATCAATACAATTTTATTACAACAGCTGCCAATAAATGTCTCTTAGTGAACCGACCAAGAAACAGTCATGTTTAAAAATAAATTCAATGGAGGCTTTTTTTCAAAATACCAAAAAACATTACAGTGGACCCTCGACTTACGCACGGCTCCACCTGCAGACTTTTCGAGTTACAGACTTCTCCGGCCGCAAAATTTCACTTCGACTTGCGGCCGGAGAATCGACCTACGGACCGGAAGGGGGAGACGGGGAAAGCGCCAAATTCAAATTTGGCGCTTTCCCCACCTCCCCCTTCCGGTCTGTAGGCCGCCAATCGTGCCTCCGGAGGCCTTCCAGGACTTCTCCGCCGCCTTGGGAGGCCTCTCAGAGGTCCCCCCTTGCCGCCGATCGTGCCTCCGGAGCTCTGGAGGCACGATCGGTGGCGAGGGGGACCTCCGGAGGCCTTCCAAGACTTCTCCGCCGCCATGGAAGGCCTCTGGAGGTCGTCCGCTGCCGCCGCCGCCGGCTTTCCCAGGGTACACCGGGCCTACTAGGGGAGGGCTTCCCCTGGTAGGTCTGGTCTACCAGGCTTTCCCTGGCGGTAGACCGGGCCTACCAGGGGAAGCCCTCCCCTGGTAGGCCCGGTTTACCCTGGGAAAGCCGGCGGCGGCGGGGAAAGCCCTCGGAGGGCTTTGGCGGTGGCGATGGCGGCAGCCGGGGACCCCCGTGAGGCCTCCGGCAGCAGTGGGGAAGCCCTCGGAGGGCTTCAGCAGCAGCGATGTCGGCGGCGAGGGACCCCTTCGGACCGGTAAGGTGCTGCTTTTTGCCTTTATTTTCTTTTTTTGGTGTGTGGGGGGGGTATTTTTTCTTCGGCCGGTTACGGATTAATGGGTTTTCAATGCATTCCTATGGGAAATGGACCCTCGACCTACGGACTTTTCGACCTGCGGCCACCGTTCCAATACGGATTAAATCCGTAAGTCGAGGGTCCACTGTATTTAAACAGCCAATTGTACCCGAACCCACCCTGGCCTGGCTGCAGGATCCCCCGGCTGCCCGCACTCTGCACAGGCTCAGCGGCAACCTTGCTAATCTGGACACCCAAACAAGGCTCCGGCACAGGCAGGGGGAAAGTGGCACCAGGCAAAGCCGAACGAGGCAGCCTCCCCTCCCCTGAGGGTCATAAGTTCGAGGCTGGGGAGTGTGGGAGTTGGAGTCCCCAAAAGGGACTTTGAACACACACAGTCCGGGCGCTCGCCTTCCCATCGATGCGCTTAGGCGCTGCTTGCTCCTGCCTGGCTCGGCGGGCGGCGCTCTGCTCGCGCTGCCTTTCTGGGCTCCACGTGGGCTGGGCGGGCATGGTGGATCGCCGAGCAGCCGCCGCCGCCACGGGAGGGGGCAAGGGCTGCGCTCCGGTGCCGGCGGCAAGTAACAGAGGGCGGGCGGGCTGGTGGGGGCGGGGAAAGACAGGGGAGGGGGGGTCCTTCCACCTCTCTACCTCCCATCCAAAATTATAACATAAAATATACAAGAGCCTGACATTTTAAAGGTTTTTATCTTCGCTTGCCAGACGGAGGACATTAGGCTAAAAAGGAGGACATCTCCTCCTTTTGCCTGACGTCTGGCAACCCTAATCTTACCACTGTTCCTGTCAAGGAACAAACTGTTGTTCCTTAAAAGATGATTCGATTATACCACCACTGCATTCAACAAAAGGCTGGATGAGTATGTCTCCTTACTATTTAAACAATCCACGAAGAACAGGATGGTTTTGTAGCAACATTTTATGCCTTAGAAAAGGTGTGGCCAAAGAGATATGGGGGAAGGGGGAAAGATGGCAAGACAAAACTGGGAACTCTGGAATATATTTGGCACCTAGATTCGCTGTTAAAAAGTATGTGAACGCTATTCTGCTACTATGGAAACAGTCAAATGCTGAGAGGAAATCAATGGGATTAATCATGTCAGTTGCTGGAATAAACTGGAATGCCCGTTTCATGGCTGTGATGTGAATGTACTGCAGACCACAGATCTGGAATGATAGTTTTTATACCCTACTTACTTTTCATTACTGAACTCATAAGCAGCTTGTGATTCAGGAGTGTTCCCCTTAATTTTGGGGTGAACCAATTTTGACTGAGCTCAAGAAGCATCGTATGGGTTCCCAGGCAATCTCCTCTCCAGGTAATGGCTGGACTTTGTCTGCCTGGGCTTTGGAAGGCAGCTGTATCCTGCATACTCTGGGGAAGGAGACAACAGTTCTCCTAATTCCTGACCCCCAGACATGCTCTCTTGAGTTTGTGAGAGTTGTAGTCTAAAACATCTGGAAGATACCAGGGTTGCCTACTATGTGGGGGAACATTAATTATTAGATAATGGGGAACAGGTGCACTGCCATTTGACCCATTTGTGATGAGACTGATAAAACCACATATATGTTTAGGACAAATCTAATTACAAGAAGTATGATTTGCAGGTGGGTCTGTGTGCAAAGATTAAAATTGCCAAAATGCTGGGAGTCCAAATGGAGAGCCTGCCTTAATGATGCATCTCAGCCAGCTAAAAACCAATTCCTCAGCATCCTTTCACCAAGGCTGCATCCAGCATTTCACAGCTGCACAAAGACACAAGCATAATCAATGCAGCAGACGAGATGTCTGAACTTTTTGTTTCTTTCTTGATGCCTTCATCTTTGTACCATCAGGCTTGACAAGGACTTGTGAAGAACTTGAAATCTCCTGCCACTTTTGTGCCAGGTTTGTAACATTTGAGGGTGAGCCAAGTCCATGATTTTCTCTTCTTAGAACAGTCAAACAAATGAGTGTTTCTTCCTCTTACAATGTTATCCCTTTAGGCATGCAGTTCTTTCAGTGCTACATATTTGAGTATTCAGACATGCCAAAAAAAGAAGCCATGTTGTCTCTCCAAGAACCAATCACTAGACAAAAACAAGCTAATCTGACACACATGGATTAAGGTAAACTCATTTAGACTAAACAGACAAATTTGGTATTACGTAACTCTTGTTCATGTTTTACAGTGGGCAGCTACCCCGTTTCCCCGAAAATAAGACCTAACCTGAAAATAAGCCCTAGTATGATTTTTCAGGATGCTCATAATATAAGCCCTACCCCCAAAATAAGCCCTAGTTCAGTGAAACCCCACCTTCCACCATTCTGCAGCAACCAGAAGAAGATGACAGGACTGTATTTGAATAAATGTAGATTGTTGTACATGAAAAAAATAAAACATCCCCTGAAAATAAGCCCTAATGTATTTTTGGAGCAAAAATTAATATAAGACCCCCGTCTTATTTTCGGGGAAACACGGTATATAGTAGAATCAACTCAGTAGCTGATGGGAGTACTAAAACCAAACAGAATTGGATACACTGATGGCTTTAAATCAAGATGAAGAGGACATGCGAAGTTGAGATGAGTTACTGCATCCGTAGAAGCCCATTATTATCACCACCCATTCTATACAGGTATAATTACTCTAACAATAATCATTTAAAAACAGATAGTCTTCTACCTAACAATCCACATGTTGAACATGTCCTATGCTTTATTGTATTTTAATGGTCCTGTAAAACCTGGATATAGTAGACAGACAGGAAGGCCAACTGTACAATTCCACACATATTATGGCACAATTAGGTACTGTTGTGTTTCTCTGTCTCACAGGGCCTCTCCAAACAGGGTAATTTGGAGCAGTCCAGCTCACATGTCAAAGGTTCTTATCTTCAGTGCGATCTACTTTATCTTTCACTTGAGTGACCCTTCCATTCACACTGCAGATATTTATTCTCCTGTGAGAAGGGTCTGCACAAGTCTTTGGATTGCTGATTTACTCACGAGTAAGGTTTATCCAGTTTACTCAGGAGGCAGTGGTGGTCCTGATGCGAGGGGAGAACGTTGGGTGAAAGTTGGAGAGATGGGAGGGATTCCCTTCTTTCCGCCTTTCTCCTCCACCAGGGCTCCGCTGGGGCTGCACTGTCTTGTCAGGGGCAAAGTCCATGGATCCCCCTTCGCCACCTTTTCTCGCAGCTGTTATTCAGTGGCTTCCTTTTTTGTTTTGTTTTGTTGTTGTTGTTGTTTGTTTTTGTTAAATAAAGTGACATATCAAAAGGGGAAATGCATCAACTTAGCATGGTATTACGACTGTGCTGGGTCAGTTAGGGAAATGTTTTTTAAAAATAAGATGAAAATGTGTTTAAATATTTGAAGGGATGTCATGTCGAGGAAGGGACTGGTTTGTTTTCCACAGCTCCAGACGCCAGGACAAGGAGCAATGGTTTCAAACTACAGGAAAAGAGATTCCACCTGAATCTCAGGAAGAACCTCCTGACAGTCAGAGCTGGTCGGCAGTGGGATCTGCTGCCTCGGAGTGTGGTGGAGTCTCCTCTTTTGGAGGTTTTTAAGCAGAGGCTGGATGGCCTATTTGGCATTTCTCTCTGTCCCAATTTATCTCTGTCTCTGTCTAACTTTTCCCCTCCCCTTGTGGAAACAAAAGGAGGGGAGGGGGGAGAAACAAAACAACCTAATATTTTAGCATGCTTTTTCTCCCAAACTATGCATTTTTGAATGCACTGTGTGGAAAATTCCCCCTCTGGGGGCTACATATCGCAGAATCCATCCGTCAAAAGAATCTATGCCAAATCCAATGGCTACCATGAATGATGGGTTCTGGGAGTTGTTGTTCAAAACAGGAATTTCTCCAGGCTCACCTTTTTTCAGACTAGGTTGGCGTCTGTGCACTTTTCAGATATCTGCATTGTCCACCACACCTATTTTTCAAGATGCACATGAAGTCCAATTTTCTGTAGGAAAATGCAAACCTAATGCGTTTGTGTTCTGCCCTGGCTGGAGATCTGCCCTCAGCTTTGCCCAGGAGCCATCAGCTTCTGCGTTTCCAGGTTGTTTGCCTCTCTGACTTATCAAGGGCAAGCAACAGCAGCCATGGAGGAAGACGGTAGACCCAGGTTCCCATTCTGACAGCCCCAGAGCACCTGACGCAGCTTCTGGTCACACCGTGGAGGCAGATTTAGGTGGTTGGTTGGTTGTTAATGATTGATCAGAATCAAAGGGGAAGTGTTCTGAGAAGGGGAAGGATGTACATCATCCCTCTGCGGTTTCTAAGCCATCTCAGTTTCTGGGTCCTCAGTTACATTAGAGAATTTGCCTTAGATTACCTTATGCCATTGAGGAAGAAGTAGACAGGCCTATTGGGACAGACAGACAGAGGTTTCCACAGCTGCACAAGAAGCAGAATGGCAGCAGGTGATTTTTCCCAGCACAGAGAGATTAAAAAATGGGGACTTTCCAGCTATAAAAAAGCCTTCCGTTCAGCCATGAAAAGGATGGGATCCAACTAGACTCTCAGTTCTTCGCAACCTTAAGTTGTCAGATGCTTTTGGACATCTAGCAACCCTCGCCCCCAGAAGCCTTCACCAGTAGCTGTGCTGGCCAGAATTTCTGGGAGCTGTAGTCCAAGTACATCTAGGGACCCAAGGTTGGAAATCACTGAACTGGAAGGTAAGCTCAGATTGGCCAGCAACCAGGGAGTGGTTCTATGTTTCACCTTCCTCTGTGGCATGCCAGGCTTTGTCCCATGAGCCATGTCAACATACAGTGCATAAAACACAGCACACTCTACCTTGGGTCAACCCAAGATAGTTTTAATTCTTGAGAGGCTGTAGACAATAGCAACACCTCCAACTCTCTGCTTCACTCAAGGTATAGACAGTCTTCAAAGCCAGCCTAGTTATTTTGGGATGCGAGTCAGAACACCCACCCACCCAAAGGACCTTTCCCCTTTCCCAGGACAGTCTGTACAGGCTGCCCTGGAGCTAGGATTGTTGGGTCACCAGCATCTTCTGTCCACAAACTTCAGAGCCAAAACCTGAGACCAAGGGGTAGCTCCTTGCGATGTCACAGGCGAGGAGGACCCTTGTGATGTCATAGCAGAAGGGCACGAGAGTTAGAAAAGAAGCCATCACGTCACACCAATAAACACCTTTGTGTTGAGCTAGAAATGGATGAAGACGGTTTTACCCATGCCCAGGTACCAAAGGCGCTTTGCACACAAAAAGCCACTTCCTCCAGCACTGCTCACCTTGTGATCACACACACACACATCTAGAAACACAGAGAAGAACAGCCGTTCCCTGACACTTCAGAGCCCTCCCCCACCCCCCCAGGCCTGACTTAGTCACCCTTTCTCAAGCAAAACCACCTCACAGGATGTTGGGAAGACCAACGATCTTTGAAGAAGTCTTTGGAGGACAGGGAGAATGTAACAGCCATTCACAACAATAAACAGCAGAGATGCTACTTCCTTACTTTTCAGGATAAAATGGGAGTCCCTCATGGGTGCAGGCAGCCTTGCGATGCTCTCTCCCCCTTGCAGATTTTCTTTGGTTTTGGGAAAACCAGTCCTGGGATTCTTAAGCCTGGGATTCCCATAAGCTAAAGAGCCTCCCCACCCTCTTGATTTCCCTGCCAGGGTGCCGGAGGTACAACAGCCGGCCTACATTCCTGCATGTAACTCAGCACCTCCTGGCACTATCTCGTCCTCACAGGGCCTTCAGACAAAGCACCTTGGTGTTCAGGTAGAAGTCCAGCCCTCCTCTTCTTGCAAGCAAACAAAGGAAACTCAGAGCAAAAGAAGGGAAGGGCTTCCCATCAGGTGCCCCCACCTCTCTCCTTTTCTGGGGAGGGGCCCCTTTCTAAGACAACTCCTTAGCAGTATTGCCTAGCCGGGGGGGGGGAGGGCACAACTGGCTTCCTGGCTGTTCTTCCTCTCCTTCTCGCCCCTGCTTGTTCACAGCAAACAGCATCCTGGACTTGTCATTTCAACTGGTTCACCCCTGATTTGCATTTTTGTTTGTGGTGGTTTGTAGGGGGGGGTTGTCTCATTTTGGGGGGGCCCTCTTTGCCACACTGGAAATAGCACACGTTCCCCAACAGTGGAACGGACTGCCTCAGGAGACTCCTTTAATTAATGAATTAACAATTTCTGTGCTAGTCCTAAGGAGCTCAGGGGAAGGTGCTGTCAAATCTAGAGCCTAAACAGGAGAACAGGATCAAGCAATTCAACACGATCAGCATTAAAAGAAAACCAGTGGGCGAAACAGGATGAGGTTTTCAGGCAGAGGTTAGAGGGCTACCTATCAGGGATGTCGTACCTGAGGATTTCCTGCAACAGCAAGGGGTTGGGCTTGATGACCTTTGACGTCCCTCCTAACTCTGCGGTCTTATGATAGATCCCAGGGAGCTGCAGGGGGGATGGGGACTGCCTGGCTCATCCCATCCGCTACCTGCCACTGGAGAGCATCTTGGGTTATAGAAAGAAGGGTAACAAATTGTGCTCGTTATAAAGAATGCTGCTTGCTTATACCTCCCCCCCCCTCCCCACCCGTAGTACTTTCTGGGCAGTTTTATTATTTATTTATTTATTCAACTTTTAGACCGTCCATCTGGCTGCAAGGCCACAACCTTGCAGCCTAAAGGAAGCCCACCACCTTGAGTTTGCAGCCACGGAGCAGAGCGGTTGAGGACATTATGTTTTTGAAGTCACTCGTTCATACAGTCAGCATGAGTCAGAGACAACCTGGCGGCGTGTACCAACAACTACAGTAAAAATAAACATAGCTCAGTGGTTTAGTTATCTGGCTGTGGAGCCAGAGGTTAGGAGTTCGATTCCCCCACTGGGCCTCCTTGGCAGGGGCTGGACTCGATGAGCCATAGGATCCTTTCCAGCCGTACAGTTCTAGGATGATGGTGATGATGATTATTACATATGTGCAAGCTCCCCTCGCCACCTCTGCATTTATTTAAATGATAATGTCAAAAACTACAACAATTCAGACGCTGCTTCTTTTGCTGAGTGGGATTGCCCCGTTTCTGCCCCAGAGCCCTCCTCCGATCGGGCCCAGGCCCCTTGCGCCATCCCCCCACAGCTGTGTCACTTCACCAGCTCCCCCCCCCTTCCCGTGCCAGGTTGTGTCTCCAGCATCTTAACGGGCACCACTTTCCATCTCCCTCCTACCCCCCCCCCCCAAAAAAGAAATCAGGGCCATCTTCCCTTCTCCGAGCTTTTGCCCTCCCGACTTACCTGCTTGGTCCGTCTTGCTCCCGAGATGATCAGAAAGGACAGAGAGACCTTGAAGCAGGCTTGGGAGCATGGCAAACGTGGGGGAGGTCTAACAGGCGCCAAGGATAGGGACCAACATATGTAGCAGTTGGAAGGACAGTGGGGCCAGCGGGGTGGATGGGGGGCTGATCAAATTCCAGGCTCCGTGGGCTGTTCAGAACCAGCGAGGGGTCCCGACTGCAGGCGAGTGGCGGTGGCAGTGAGGGGTGTGCCGGGCCATGATGGGTGGCCTTAGCCAGGCTGAGAGAGAGAGAGAGAGAGAGAGAGCCCGGGAAAGCACTCCAGGCTCAAAGAGCTGAGCAAACAGATGGAAAATATTCAGTAGTGTTTACTCCCCTCTGATCCCGGGAAAGGACAGGTTGCCACACCACCACAGGGCGAGGGGAGGGACTCTGACACACAGCGTCTGGAGCGGGCACCTTCCCCACGCCCTACGGAAAGGCCAGGCTTTAAACGGGCAAAACAGGAGGGCAGGCAAGGAGGATGCAGCTGCTCTGCTTGCACTGGAGTCCTGGTCTTTGGGAGATTTCCAGGTGGCTCAGCTGGGCAGATTTTGTTCTGTTTCCACTATGAACCTACCCTTGTATTGATATTGGTGGGAAGCTGTCCCGTAGCCTGGAACAAATCCATTATATTTCTGATTAGTTAATGTAATGTTTGGGTGAGAATGCCATCAGTTTACTCTTTGCTTGTTATGAAATATGTGACTTTGGAGGCTTTGGGGAGTTTGCAATTGTTTATGATCTTAGGTTTGTTTGTTTTAAATAAATATATAAATATTAGCATTTAAAAGCTCAAGGGCAGCAGCCTTGCTTAGAACAGGCAGACTTGAGGCCTATGGGATCACTTTGTTGAGATTATTATTATTTTTGCAAAAAGCAAAAACAAAATACTTAAAAACCGAATAATCAGAGACCCTCCTCACAGGGATGCAAGTTGAGACATTTTTTTGGGTGGCTTCCAGGCTGTGGAAGGCATTCTCTTCTGAAGTGCAATAGGTTTCCACTCTGACTGGACTGCTTTTATATTTATATATTTATTTTTTAAAAATTTACCCTGCCTGTCTCCCTCAAAAGGACCCAAGGTGGATTACAACATTGAAAGACAATATTTAAAGTTTAAAACCATGAGTAGACAACTATGATTAACACCATTAAAAGACAATATTTAAAGCTAAGACCAATGGGTATAAAGAGGCATTTTAAAAGCGTGCTGCTTATATACCACCCCAAGCACTCTCTGGGCAGTTTACAAGTTAATTATGCAGACTACACATTGCCCCCCCCAAGCGAGCAAGGTACTCATTTTACCAACCTCGAAAGGATGGGTCAACCTTGAGATGGCTATCTGGCATTGAACCCCAGGTCGTGAGCACAGTTTTGGCTGCAGTATAGCACTTAACCACTGTGCCACGAGGCTCTTTAATGATTTTACATCATTAAAAGGCAATATTAAAGCTAAGAACAATATGTATACAAATATTTAAAAGAAAAAAAAGTTACTCTGAAAAATGGAAACCCTAAAAATGAAAAACACAATAACAACCCCACTAAAAATCACACACAGGTAGCTAGTTACTGAGAGAAGGCTTGCCTGAAGAGAAAGGTCTTCGGCTGCTTGCGGAAGAACAGCAAAGATGGGGACCAGCCTGGCCTCCAGTGGGAGGGAGTTCCAGAGTCTGGGAGCAGCCACAGAGAAGGCCCTCTCCCGTGTCCCACCAAACGCACCTGTGAAGGTGGCGGGATTGAGAGAAAGGCCTCTCCTGATGATCCTAACACCTGAGCCAGCTCATATGGTCTTTGAGATACTGTAGCTTGGACCCAGGCCATTTGGGGCTTTATAGGTTAAAACCAACACTTTGAATTGTTCCCGGAAACTGATCGGCAGCCATTGAAGCTGCCATAACGGAGGTTATGTGGTCCCTGTAACCAGCCCCAGTCAGCAATCTGGCTGCTGAATTTGAGCCTACCTGCTAAAGTTTCCTGACACTTTCCATTGGCAGCCCCAGATAGAGTGTGTTACAGTAATCCAGCCAGGAAGTAACAAGGGCATGTATAACAGTGGCCAAATCAGATATTTCAAGAGACGGACGTAGCTGGTGCACTAGTTTTAATTGTGCAAATGCACTCCTGGCCACTGCTGAGACCTGGGCATCTAGGCTCAGAGATGAATCCAGAAACA
This sequence comes from Intellagama lesueurii, assembly GCA_037013535.1. NCBI lineage: Eukaryota > Metazoa > Chordata > Lepidosauria > Squamata > Agamidae > Intellagama > Intellagama lesueurii. The sequence goes on from JBAJHW010000011.1 coordinate 17,433,259, forward strand.
CCCCCAAGCTGCACACTTGTTTTTTCAATGGGAGTGTAATCCCATCCAATACTGGCTGCATCCCTGTTCCTTGATCTGCCTTTCGACTGACCAGGAGCACCTCTGTCTTGTCTGGGTTAAGTTTCAATTTATTCACCCTCATCTAGTATATTACTGATACTAGACACTGATCTAGAGTTGAAGTAGCTTCCTCAGATTTAGGTGGCAAGGAGAGGTAGAGTTGGGTGTCATCCGCATACTGGTGACACCGAACCCCAAAACTCCGGATCATCTCTCCCAGGGGTTTCATGTAAATATTAAATAACATATGAAGGGTGTAAAAATACATATTCTAAAGCTGGCATTTGTTGTTTGACTTTCCCTGTTGTCTATTTAAAATGTGCTTAGTTAATTTTAATAGCTTTTACAGTGAGTTTTTTTACTTGATGTTATCATTTTGGGATAAAACTTGGGCAATACGTGCTTTTGCTCTTTTATGGAGATTGTAAACTGCCCTGAGAACTACTTTGCAGTACAAAAGCAAGGTAGAGAGGTGAGAAAAGAAGGACTAGAACTGAATAGAGCTCCTCTTTCCATACAAACCATCCACTTCTGTTGGCCCATTCTGGTTTCGTTCCCCATTCCATCCATTTAACTTGGCACACGAGGAGGTTCCTAGGGTCAGAGAACTGGGCATCAGAAATCCTTGCAGATCCACTGCAGACCTCACCCCCTTCCCGAAAAAGATGGGAGCATTAACATGAATCAAGCCATGATTTCTCTTCCAGAAACCAAAAACGTGGGACAAAGTTGACTCTTCCCGAAAGCGTTTTGTTACATTTGCACCCTTTTCCGTAATTCTCCCCCCATCGACCAAATATTCCCAGGGCAGGCGATGAGGGAAGGTGAAAAAGGATCAGGAGTGAAAAATATTACTGTTCTATGATGTTATTGTACTTTTTTTCATGTTAAGAAAAGACTGATGGATATAAGATGGATATAAGCCTGTGCCTCGTTCACTAGCTTTGGTTGATAAGAAGCCCTAGAAATATTGAACAGCAGAATTCAGAAGTTCCAGGACTGAATGGATCAGTTGTGAAGTTTAAAGGGAAGGGGCAAGTTCCCCTCATCTTGCCGTGAATGGCAAGATTGAGTAGAATGAGATTCTGATTCTCGGCCTGGGAACGGATGAAAAGGACATCCTTCTGTTGTTCGTCATATAGGAGGAAGGCCCCATTTCCATGTCCCAGTAACAGATAACAGCCATTGACAGGAGAAAGTGAATCCTCAGGCAACACATTCCCATTTAGAAACTAGTGACTTCCTTCATCAGATTCTTGCCTCCTGTCCTGTAGATATTTGTCCTTTGATTTCTTCTCCCCTCCTGCTGATGTTCATCATTGACCCAGGAAGATGTACACACAGGCGCCGAGTTGTATGTTTTATGTATGTTTATGAAGATGCGCCACCATAACCATTTTCTTTTTTTAAAAAATCTCAACTTTTAATTGAAATAATATCAACTGTGGGTCCTGATGACAATTTTTAGAGTATATATTTTAATTGCATTTTAATTGTTTTATCTTTTTTTATTGTATTTTAATTGTTGTAAGCTGCCCAGAGACCTTTGGGTAGTGTGGGCGGCATATAAGTTAAATAAATAAATAAATAAACCAAGCACAGCAGTAGCACTCAATGGAAATCAATGACAAACAATTACACTCATTGGCTGTTGTGGGTTTTTCGGGCTGTTTGGCCACATTCTGGAGTTTTTTCTTCCTAATGTTTCACCAGTCTCTGTGGCCGGCATCTTCAGAGGATAGGAGCTGGAACTCTGTCTTTGTTCTGGTGTAGTGTGTGGGATTGTTGAGTATTTGTAGCTGTGGGATCAGGGCTTTTGTTCTTTTCAGGAGATTGGGTGTTTCCTGTGATCAGGGTGTCTTTTTGTTATGAGTATTTTGTTGTGATAAGGGGGAGAGATGATCTGTCACTGTGACTGGTGGGTGTTGTTGGCTAGTCTTTTGTGTGTAGTGTCACTGGTCCTTGTGGCTGGGTAGAGTTCATTGACCTTTTTGCAGGGAGACTGGCAAAACGTTAGGAAGAAAAACATCCAGAACATGGCCAAACAGCCCGAAAAACCCACAACAACCATCGGATCCCAGCCATGAAAGCCTTCGAGAACAAATTACACTCATTGGCTGAAAAAGGAAGGCAGAGCTATTCCTGTGGATCCTCTTCTGAGCAGCTCTCTGTGATGCTCCCATTGTGTACTGAGTGTCACTGTCTGTGGGCTGTCCCGCCTTAAATGCTTGGACCAGAATCCTGTTCAGTCCTTCCACTGTGCAATGGACCACTGCATGAGTATAAGTGGACAGTTTCTGAGCTTAAGGATGGAGATGCTCCTGGCTGCGTCCTTTAACAAGCTGACAAACCATTCAACTACTTGTCAGACTTTTGTCAGAGCAGAAGGGACAAACCATGGTTCTTCCATTGGAAGTGTCAGGTTTCAATGACAAATAGATATAGATTTTTATAATTATATTTAAAGTATCATGTACTATTTATTATTGCATCATTACACATATTCTTTATACTGTATTTTGTACTCTGATTTAACCAATTGCATGTAAGTATTAGAGTAATATAGGAGTGCACTTATGTGATTTTGCTTCTACTTTTCCTTTACATCACAGAATATTAGTTGAGATATTAAATATTATTAATCATTTAATTAATTTATAAAACATATTTATTGCATTATTATATTCAAAATGTTAAAAGTATCATATTTAAAGTACATTAAAGTATATTGAATTATATATATATATATATATATATATATATATATATATATATATATATATATATATATATATATATATATATATATAAAGTGGTCTGTCTTGAAAGCTATTATTAAATGAGTAAAGGTATTATTTGACAAATCAGTCTCATCTGTGTTCATTTTGTAGCACTGACATCTTGTGGTTAATCTTGGTACTGCACCTCAAACCCACACAGGCCCTGTTCCTCAGGAACTGTAACTGTTCACATTTTTCTTGTATAGAAATGCAGCCTTACACCAAAACTGCAAAGCTCTGATGTTTTTCAACTCTACTGTCTAAGCAAGGCATACTAGCACACTTCCATTTCTGAAATATTCTCACATGTGAAACCATCAAATCATTTGGGTTTAACAAGAGCCACCTCCCCTATAAAAACATTATCTGGACTCGAATGCAGTAATAACTAGAAGCTAACATGGATTTGCCAAGATCAAATTCTGCTAGACTAATGTTATCTCATTTTTTGATTGTGTGACCTCCCTGAAAGACGGTGGGAATGCTGTAGATGTAATATAGCTTGACTTCAGCAAAGCCTTTGACAAAGTGCCCTATGATATTCTTATTAACAAGCTAACCAGTACTCAGAAGAAGAACAGAAAGGGAAATACTCTGGGTGAATGACTAGCTACAAAGGTGTTGTTGATGTGAGAGATTTGGTTTTTGGGATCACGGGCTAAGCTTCCTGGAATATGGACTGCTAGCAATAGATGGCTTGCACCTCACAAGGACTGGTAAGAATGTCTTTGGCCACAGCATGAAGAACTTCATCAGGAGGAGTTAAACTGAACTGGAAGGGGGAGGGAGAAACAAGCTCAGAGGTAAAGATGGATGAAGCCTTACGCACAATAAGAGAAAGGGACCAAACAGTTCTAATGCTATCAGTCTTCTTCTCTCACATTAACATTAATAAATAACATTAATAACATTAACATTAATAAAAAAATATTCATATAAATATATACGAAGAAAAGCAGGCCACAAATCAAACAACATATGTTGTCTATATACGAATGCGAGGAGTATGGGAAACAAACCAGAGAAACTGGAAATCTTAGTTCAGGAGGGTAAATATGACTTGATAAGAATAATTGAAACTTGGTGAGATGACTCCCATGACTGGAATACATAAACTGAAGGATCTAAATTGTTCAAAAAGAACAGAAAAAATAGAAATGGATGTGGAATTGCAGTACAGTATATGTTAAAAATACACATTCTTGCACAGAAATACAGGAAGAGGAGATTGGCTGTCCCATCGAGAGCATCTGGATCAATCTAGTTGGGGCAAAAAAAAAAAAGGAACTTGGTAGTTGGAGTCTACTACCAACCGCCCAATCAAGGAGAGGATGTGGATGAAACTTTTGAAAAACAAATTGCAAGGATTTCAAAGAGACACAATGTAGCAGTGATGGGCGATTTCTGTTGGGAGGCAAATTCTGCCAAGTATGACCCTTGCAAGAAATTCCTGGCTTGTGTGGCTTATAATTTTCTCCTACAAAAAGTGGAGAAAGAAACTAGAAGACTAGCTATCCTTGACTTGATTCTAACCAGTGGAGATGACTTGGTGGAGGAAGTGGCAGTAAGGGGGAACTCTGGGCGAGAGTTACCATGTTCTACTAGAATACCTAATTTCAAAGGAAACCAAAGTAGAGTGTAGCCCCGCATACGTATATGCTTGATTTTTAAAAAGTCAATTTTAATAAAATCAGAACAAGAATAAGTAAGGTCCCATGGTAAGAGATCCTAACAAGAAAAGGAGCCAAAGAAGTGTGGGAGTTTCTAAAAAAGGAAATTTTAATGGCACAACTACAAACAATTATCACAAGAAAAAAAAGATGGGAGACAGCAAAAAAGGCTAGTGTGGCTTCACAAAAAGCTCAGAGAGGACCTGAAAACAACAACAACAACAAAAGGACACATATAGGAAGTGGAAAGAAGGCCAGGCCACAACAGAAGAGTACAGACAAGTAGCAAGGAATTACAAGGATGGCATTAGGAGGGCAAAAGCTGAGAATGAGCTGAGGTTAGCTAGAGACACTAAAAGCAACAAAAAAGTATCCTTCAGGTATGTGTGTAGCAAAAGACAAAGAAAAGAAACAGTGGGTCAGCTACACAGTGGAGATGGAAAAATGATAACAGAGTAGAAAGAAAAGGCAGAGGTGCTCAATTCCTATTTTAGCTCAATCTTTTCCCGTAGGACAGACTATGAACCTCCAGACAAATGTGAAGTCCAAGTGGAGGGGACAGGATTGCAGCTGGAGACTGATGATCAAATAGTCAAGGAATACCTTACCACCTTGAATGTTAAAATATCCAGGGCCGGATAAACTGCATCTGAGAGTACTGAAGGAACTGGCTGAAGAACTCTCAGAACTGCTGTCCATTATTTTCTTGAAATCATGGGAAACGGTTGAGGTGCCAGAGGATTGGAGGAGGGCTAATGTTGTCTCTATCTTCAAAAAGGGCAAAAAAGAGGAACCTGGGAACTACAGGCCAGTCAGCCTGATGTCAATCCCAGGGAAAATTCTGGAACAAATTATAAAACGGTCACTATTCGAGCACCTAGAAAACAATGCAATAATAACTAGAAGCCAACACGGATTAGACAAGAACATATCCTGCCAGACTAACCTGATACCATTTTTTGATCAGGTAACCTCCCTGATAGACAGAGGGAATACTGTAGACACCGTAGATCTTGACTTCAGCAAAGCTTTTGATAAAGTGCCCCATGATATTCTGATTAGCAAGCTAACTAGGTGAGAGAAGAAGACTGATAGCATTTTTTAAATACTTGAAAGGCTGTCGTACAAAGGAGGGGCAAGATCTGTTCTTGATCAACCCAGAGTGCAGGACACGCAACAATGGGCTCAAGTTACAGGAAGTCAGATTTTGGTTGAATGCCAGAAAAAATTTCCTAATTGTTAGAGCAGTAAGACAATGGAACCAATTACCTTGATAAGTGGTGAGTGCTCCAACAATGTAGGCATTCAAGAGAAATTTAGACAACCACCTGGCAGATATCCTTTGATTCATATTCCTGTGTTGAGCGGGGGGCAGGGTTAGACTCAGTGGCCTTATAGGCCCCTTCTAACTGAATTCTATGATTCTGGCTGTGTGCTGGAAATAACAAGTGTCGGTTAAAGAATCATACTCAGAGAGGTCTTATCAATGGCTCCTTCTCAAACTGGGGAAAAAGTAACAAGTGGGGTATCCCAAGGCTCAGTCCTGGGTCCTGTGCTCTTCAACATTTTTAATAATGACTTGGATGAGGGAGTGCACAGAATACTTATCAAATTTGCAAGATGACACAAAATTGGGTGGAATAGCTAATACCTTGGAAGACAGGAACAAAATTCAAAAAGATCTTGATAGGCTTGAGCACTGGGCTGAAAACAACAAATAAAATTTAACAGGGATAAGTGCAAAGTTCTACACGTAGGGGAAGAGAACCAAATGCACAGTTACACAACAGGGGATACTTGGCTCAGTAATACTACAAGTGAGAAGGATCTTGAAATTATTGTAGATCAAAAACTGAATGTGAGCCAACAGTGTGATGTGGCCGTAAAAAGGCCAATGCAATTTTAGGATGTATTAACATAAGTGTAGTCTCCAAATCCCATGAGGTACTAGTTCCCCTGTATTCAGCACTGCTTAGGCCTCATCTAGAGTACTGTGTCCACTTCTGGACACCACACTTCAAGAAGGATGCCAACAAATTGGAACAAGTTCAGAGGAGGTCAGCAAGGATGATTAGGGGGATGGAAACCAAGCCTTATGAGGAAAGGCCCCTTCCAACTTCACTATTCTATGATTCTATGAAACTGTTATGTTTATTTCACTCAACACCTATTTGAAGAATGTTTAGATCAATAATCTATTGCTATTTATTGGATTCCCAATAAACTGGATATTTTCCAGGGGGAAAAAACGGATAAAGGTGATAATGTGAGTTTCAGTGTGTATTCCTGTGCTTACTTTGATGGAGCAAGAACAGTCATTACTCTTATTTAGTTCATTTATTTAATACTGCATTATTGTTGTAATTGATTGCACTTTTTGGCTCTGTCGTTTTTTAAAAGTACATTGCAAGTCAATGTGAGAGACACAAGGGGCCGGATATAAACAAACAGCAGATACTGCATTGCTATTAAAATTGATTAAATGGTTTCCTGATTAAAAAGGAGTAGAAAATTAACACTGCAGTTGTGCATTGGAAGGACTGTTAGGAAGTATCAGGTACAGAAGTAAAGATAATATCAGCGAGATGGCATAAATGTAACACTGACAAAGCAATTAATGCTTTAAAAATATGAATCCTATCCCAAGCGTGCCACTTATTTCATGTGGAGAATTAATAACTATTAGCCAAAATACTTTTGTGTAAGTTATGCTTGAGGAAGGCTGAGCATGTCACTGGTGGGGGAGGGAGAGTAATTAAAGACTTCATCCTTTGTCTGACTCATATGTAATCTGTTTCATTGCATGATAGCTATGGGAGCTGCAGGACAGAAGAAGGAAGTCTACAATTACTTAAAATCACCACCATCAAATGGCATTAGTGGCAGAGAGATATTTTTACTAATTAAAAATGTCTTCCTTTCTGTGTAGGGATCATGTGGCTTGCATGCAAGTAAACAGATTAGTCACAAGTTGGGCAAGCCATGGCATGGAGGACGAAATATTTCATTATACAAAATTTCACCCACCCTCTCATTCTTCCATAGGTGTCACTTACAGAACAGGTTTATTCTGTCAACTATTATCTAGAGATGAGTTAATATTTACATTAAAGTTGAGTTAATGTGTATCTAAAATTAACTTAACTGTCTAGATAATATCTATATATTATCTAAATATTAACTGACACCTAGATCATGAAATGCAGCTCCAGAATTTCAGTTCAAGATCCAGTGAAAGTTTGGTACATGTTGCCAACTATAAACAACCTGGAAATGGTTGAATGAACCAGCGGGTTTATAGCGGCACAGTAAAAAAGATAGTTGACCTGGAACAGCTACTTCAGGTTGATTGTTGTATCTCAGTTAGTTTAAAAGTGGATTGGAGAATCGGCATTGCCTGATGCTGTGTAAACTTGATTCAGCTGCATTACATGGTGTGTTTCTGTGCGAGGAGAAGGAGAGGGGAGGATGACTATTTTAAATTGCTTAAGCATTTTGGTACAAAATGAAACAGCGACGTCTACGTTGGCTTGGGCATGTCGTGAGAATGACTGACGGTCGGATTCCAAAAGATCTCCTGTGTGGAGAATTAGTGCAGGGAAAGTGCCCCAGAGGGAGACCACAGCTGCGATACAAGGATATCTGCAATCAGGATCTGAAGGCCTTAGGAATGGACCTCAACAGATGGGAAACTTTGACATCTGAGCGTTCAGCCTGGAGGCAGGCGGTGCAGCATGGCCTCTCCCAATTTGAAGAGACCCTTGTCCAGCAGGCCGAGGCAAAGAGGCAGTCACGGAAGCAGCAAAATCAGGGAGCTGGACAGGGGACCGATTGTATTTGTCTTCAGTGTGGAAGGGATGGTCACTCTCGAATTGGCCTTCTCAGCCACACTAGACGCTGTTCCAAGACCTCTCTTTAGAGCACATTACCATAGTCTCTTGAGACTGAAGGATGCCTACAGAAGCATTTTGGTACAAATGTAATCATGCCAGACATTCATAGTTACCTCCCCTGCATTTTCTATGCAGTCCTGTCTGACCAAAATGAAGGAGGGCGAAGAGAGAGAAAACAATTAGGAGGGAAGACAGGCGAATAGGATGAGTTGATGTGTGAAGCCTCCTCCACACTTATAATTTGGACATAGACATGAAAGGGTTTGTGTGTGTGTATGTGTGTGTGTGTGTTTTAAGCTGTTAAAATCTCTTTATATTCTGGCATATGTGGTGATGAAGATAGAACCACTTGCCCTGAAAAATATTAAAATGGAGGATATTTGCCTAAGCTGTCTCTGAAGAAGAACCCACAATAAGTTTGATCTCCTTCAGGATTTTTTGCTGACCGTTTTCTGCTACATTCTTTGCTACAATAAGCAGCTCCCCAGTTTCCTGCATAACTCAATCTGAATGTCCTAAATGTGTCTTTGGATTCAGTCTGAAGAGGAGGTGCATTAATGGGTGAACAGAACATAGACCATTCTTACTGTTACTAGAATGCACATGGGTCATGTTTACTCAGAAATATTTCTGACCCAAGGGTCATTTTTTCTTGACCTGGATAAAAGCTGCTTAAATCTCTGCCGCCGTGCTGTCATCTAGTGTTCAGTTTTAAGAACTGCAAGGAGTTTAAGTACTGGAAGAGGGTCACCTTTAAAAGGTTGCTTTTCTGCTGCCTAGTATAATAATAATCTCAGAACTGCAGAGCTAGAAGGGACCCTATACACCATCAAGTTCAGCCCCTGTCAGGGAGGCCTAGGGGGGAATCAAACTGTCAGCGTCCAGCTCCGCAGCGTATAACCCAACAGTTGTTCTTGGCAAAACCCTCGCTTCAGCACAACCTGCTCTTCCTGAAGATTCAAGCCCTAAAATTCAGTTCATAGAATCATAGAAAAGGAAAGTTGGAAGGGGCCTACAAGGCTATCAAGTCCAACCCCCTGCTCAATGCAGGAATACAATCAAAGCATATCTGCCAGGTGATTATCCAAGTTTTTATTGAATGCCTCCAGTGTTGGAGCCCTCACCAACTCCCGAGGTCACTGGTTCCACCGTCGTACTGCTCTAACAGTTAGGACGTTTTTCCTGATATTCAACCAAAATCTGGCTTCCTTTAACTTGAGCCCATTGTTGCATGTCCTGCACTCTCGGATGCTCAACCATTGCTTGCACCAACATCCTGAGGGAGCCCTCATCAAGGTAAGGGGCAGAGTTGGGTGATGAGCCTAAACTGATTAAAGGTCAATCTGAACACGGCTGCAATCTGGGAATCCCAAGAAAGAGTCGAGTCCAGAAGGACGCCCAGATTACAAACTCAGTCCCTAAACGGGAGGGCAATGCCATCCCTTTTAGGGGTGACCCCCCCCAACCTATCAGAGGGCCCTCCCAGGAACAAAATATCTGACTTGTCCAGATTCAGTTTGAGCCTGTTAGCTCTCTTCCATTCGAGTACCGAAGCCAGGCATTGCTCCAGCAGATGGCATCCACTGCAGAGGTGGTAGAGATATCTGCCCTGATGCTGTACAGAGAAACCTGGGGGGGGGCACATCTGGGAGAGGACAGCCCCTCCCTCATTGCCCATCCAGGTTTCTGTAATACAAGCCAGGTCTGCTCTCCCTTCCTCAATGAGAAAATGTGTTAGTCTTAAAGGCCTGTTTTGTTGATTGGATAAGGCAGCCAGTGGGTCGCATAGGATGTGTCTGAGAAGGGAAGTGGTGGGATGCATGAACATAAGGTGGTTGCTTCTCTCTCCAATTAAATCTTCTGCTAAAGGTGCTGCAGGGATAAAATAAAGCAAAGGGGGATTTATGCTGCCTGGAGCTTCTTGGAGAAATTAGCAAAGCAATGGATAACTGCTGAACTCCCCCCTCCCCCCCGAAATACATACAGCTATTATTTAACCTGTCCTTACCCACAAGGAATGCAACATCAGATGTTCCCAAGTTAGTACCCTCTAGATGTGATGACAACTCCCACACTGTCTGGAATTGATGGGAGTGGTAGTCCAACACATCCGGACAGCATTGGGTTGGCACAGACCGTCCCCCTCCTAAGAACCCTGCAGAATAGATCATAATAACTCAAGCTAAGGATATCCAGACACCTGCATGGCCAAGCAAAGCTAAACCCAAACCTTGGTGTGAAACTGTAACTCCTACATGACCTGTATGAGCTTTGTCATATCCAGGGCATCTTCCTTTTAACATTTGGTTTGGTTCTTTATGGAAATATAATGTATTTATTCAGAAAATGCAAAACCCTAAGACAATAGTAGGCAACCTCTTTCAGAGGGTTGTCCAAATTCAATTTCAGAGACGTTCTTGCGGAGAGCAGAGGTAGGGATCACATTTCAGTGGCAAGCAGGGCTGAAGGCAAAAAGGGTGGGAACAAAAAACAGCAGTGTCCTTCAACCTAAAGCCCTTACCATCAGGAACGAAACTTTAGGAAAGGCATTTCATCCTTCTAGAATTAGAAAACCCCATACAAGAAAATATAGACATCAACAAAAGATGATGCCGTGGGAAAGTGGGTGTGGCCATATGGGGAACTCGAGATTCAGCTTCAATGCCCGATATTCCTGACCCCCTGCCCTAAGAGACTGGTGCAGAAATGATAGGATATGGAAGCAAACAGGCAAAGAGCACCCTAAACTCCATTATTTCCTCTGGAATGAAATGTTAAGAGACCCTTACAGCTGTAGGATAACTCCTTTTGCATGTCCCCTGAAACCTAATGTGAATGGTAAGCCTGAACCAGTTTCTATCCAGCTGTCAGACTAGAATCAGTAGAACCACCCCTTTCTTGCTCTGCTGTGCAAACATAACAGCAGTTTATGTACGAAAGGATTTAGGAACCAGTTTCTAGCACTCGGGCAACCCACTGGCTTCCTTCACGGCAAACTTTAAGCCAGGATCTATGTCAGCATATGGCTTAAAGCGGGTAGCTTTAGCAACACAATGTGTTAGCCATCACAACAAAATTCATTATGGGAAAAATAAAATAGTCTGCATAAAACATTATGGGACAAGCTGGGACAAGCGACAGGAGCTCCCTTCATTGCGTGGATTCGAACTGCTGATCTTTCGACCTTGCAGCCCAGAGGCTTTCTGCAGTTTAACCTGCAGCGCCACCACGTCCCATAAAAATAAAACATAAAACATTAGGTACTTCTATAATGGTTTGGATTCCCCATCATAAACACATCCCAATGAGAATACATGTAAAAACAAGATGCTTTGTTGCATCTTAAAGATTTAGGGTGCAATTAGACAGCCAAACTATCCTAGCATGGATCAGTCTAGGTCATGCTAAACAGGTTTTAAGGTGCAGTATATTATCATTTGGGTGATCACTGCATCCACTCGCAAGGATCAACCACAGCACACCTCAAATGATCCTGTTTAGAGCTATCTAGAGACCAATCTTCTTTCCCTTTAAAGGGAAAGGAAGCTTCCCATTTCTCAAGATTCTTAGAACTACTTAGGCAAAGCACAGAGAGACAGAAGGGTGATTTTTCCCTTTAAAAGCTTCAAACAACAACAACAAAATGCCCCTCCTGGCTCCTCCTCTGTGCTTTGCCTAAGCCACTTAACGATCATGAGTCTTTCTGTTCCACTTACTATTTCTTTTTAATTGTTGCTCACTGAGACAGCGCATCAGCAATGTTTTGAAAGGGCCTTTAAAAAAAGACTTCAAAGCATTGCTAATGCAAAAGCAACAATTAAAAGAAATGCAAAACTTCCTCTCCCTTCCCCTCTACAGATGAGTGGAAAGGAATCTTCCCATTTCTCAAGATCATTAAGTGGCTTCAGCAATGAGACGGCCAGCCAGATGCTTTGACTTGATCCCAACTGGAATCAAATGAAAACAGGGGAACTTACCCACACTCCCAAAATAGCATCCCCTTGACAGGGACCCAAAAAGGTACAGGGAGGCAAAGATCAGGGACAGGCTGGTTTGTGATGGTCCATACGTCACATGGTCACCAGGAAAAGGAATGAACCAGCCCATCCCTAGAGCAGATCAAAGTACAGGACAAATCCCTGACTGACTGCACCCCAACACTTTTTCTTTGATGTTAGATTTTGAGAATCCAGCAATCCATTTTTTCAGATGCATGAAGGAAGTTGCTAATGCACAAAGCTTCCAGCAAATAAAACCTTTAATTCTTGAAGGTGTCACACTCCGTGTTGCTTTTGTTACAACAGATTAATGTAATTTCTGCAATGTTTGAACATGTTCTCTTTGCCACTAACATTTTTCTTTTGTTTTGATGAACTTGCTTGTTTCATGTTTTAACAATATGAGCACATAGAGCATTACACATTTATTTACAAAAGGACTGGGCTTGACCCCAGATTTTGGACTTCTAGAGGAACAAAACCCACTGTTCTAACCTATCCTGTCCCTCTTGCTTTTATAGGGTGACATGAAGTTAAACACTTTCCAGGATCAGGACTAAAAATGGGCTCACAGCAAAGCAAAACCAAATACATGGAGGAACACATGCACAGCCATCGTATGAAGAGGTAGAAGTTTATTGGAATATAAACATTCAGGTAACATGTAAGATAGAAAAAAAAATTCCACCAACAACATATACAGACACTTGCTGGAAGGAGACGTCTGAGGTATTTATTTATTCACCATCTAGGCTATCACATTTTATTTTTTCCTTTAAATAGTTAAGAAAACAAACGAACCAACAAAACCAAAACCTAAGAACAAGGCTGCTGCCACATTGAGGAGAACGCCTCCCTTCCTCAGCTCTCTCTGGAAGGAGGGGGCAGAAGCCAGAAAGGGTTGTGTGTGGGAAGCCGTCGGCTTGCTTGGGAGGACCCTGAGCCGGGATCCGTTCCCTCCTTTACACCTTTGCGGCTTGAAAGGATCTCGTCTTTTAAGTTTTCTGGCATTCCCCACAGGCTACAGGGATCTGCTTGTCAGACCACAGTGAAAAAAGAAAGAAAAGGGAAAGGGGAAGGGGAAAGGACTAAAAAGTTCAGCTCAGTGGAGAAAGCGCAACCTTTCCATGGAGAAAGTGCCAGGTTCATTCCCTGGAATGGCTAGGTAAAGTCAGTCTCAGGGCAGGGGCTGAAAAACAGCCACCTGCTCATGGCGGAGCAAGACTTTGATCCAGGGCTCAGTGGACCTGGCCAGAAGCTTGGAAAAGGTACTGTTTGGACTACAACTCCCAGAACCTCTCAGCCAAGTGGCTACGGGTCTAAAAAGCAACATTCCCAAGGTCAGGTCTTGCTCAGTAGAAAGCAGCCTTCCTTCTGTTTGTAACCTTTTGTGCAGCCATGAGTTAGGCAGATCCATACATGCTGGACACCCAGAGCACAGGGCTCAGTGTTTGCAGTGTACACACACACACCCTTACTCACAAGCTAGGTTCCTGATGCTCAGCTGCTAGGGGGTGGGGGTGTAGGGGAGGAAACAACTTTTGCAAAATGAAATCCACCTTCACAGCAGAAACCGCCTTTCCCATCATATCAAAAGCCCTGAGTGCCATACAATCTTTAAATATTCAGAGTCAGGCAGAGGTAGAGTGATACAGTCCCCCCACCCCAACTTCCCCTACCAAGTCACACTTCACTGCTGGTTTCTTGTCTAAAACCAGATCAGAAAGAGCTACACAAATCACTCAATGCAATCAGCATCAAGAACAGAGGAGAGAAAAGTGTGTGGATTTTTTTTCACATTCTAAAGTGGCTGACCCAGAAAACCACAAAGGATCTGAGTTTGATGCTGCAGCTTATTTTAATGAGGTATACATATATGTAGGTGTATATATATATCTATATATCTATATTTATATATATAGTCTCAAGTCTCCAAACCTATCCTTTTCCCTGAACTGGATACGAATAATCCTTTAGTTCCCTGACTAGTTTTAGTTTAGCTGAGTGAGAAAAGCTGAGCAACATGAATGCTCTCCTTGGGTGGAGTACACGGATCCAAAAAGCTTTTCTGTGCAAGAAATGAGCAAAGGTGGCAGGACCAAAGCAGACACAACAGCTGGAGAGTCCTTCACTCGCACTCAGGTCTCTCTGCAATCATTGCTGGACCAGTGGTTGTAATGTGCCAGTTTTCTTTGGGGGGGCGGGGAGAGAAGCATGCAGTGAGGGGGTGGCTAGCCTACAACTTACACCCCCCACCCCCGGCTCTGATGTTTAAGAGAACTTGGTTGAGGAAAATGTTCTGAAGGAGGGTTATAGAAGAAGTGAACACTGAAGAAGAAATAACAGAATCTGATGCTTTGGGGTCACAGCTTTCGTCACACCAACATGACAGTCTGAAGTGGTTCTATCCATGTCGGTTCTCTGTGCAAGTCAGAACCCAGAATTCTTTGCAAGTTCTGGCTTCTCACATGAGGAGCCTACCTGGGTAAGGGCAGCCTTAAGAAAGAGGTGGCAGGGGGATAGTGACTCCCCTCATCCTGTGAGGATGATACACACTTCCAGATCACCTGCCTAGGGCTTGTGCCTCTGCTAAATGTCATTATAATGGGACAATCTTAGGTCATATGGAGACCCTCCCCCCCTCCCCCAAATATACAGAAGGAAAAACATTTAGCCACTAGAACACCTCAGAAGGTTTAGGGAAGAACCTGCTCTTGCACAAAAGCAACAGGTGACAAGAGTCTGAGCTGTCCTATCTTAAACTGGGGTGGCCAATGTGTAGTCCACCAGATGTTGATATGGACCACAACTCCCACCAGCCCTTGTCAGCACAGCCAATAAGGAGGAATGCTGGGAGTTGCAAACCAAAAAAATCAGGAGGGCTGTACTTTGCCTATCTTGTTTAAGCCTTGCACATAATTTGTGATCCTGCTGGCTATGACAGTAAAAAACATGCTTGCTGCATTATCAGATCAGCTGCTCCAGAGGCAAGCCAAGGGGATTTCGTTATCAATAAGTTCTTTGGCTTCAGATTCACGCCTGAAATACTCAGCAAAGGAGACTTTTGTCTGGGTCCATTCGGTCCATATAGGAGGAATACATGACTTTACACTTAGTCCCTGCATTTGAAGGCACTCAACCTCTGGCTCTGGTTCTCAGCCCAGCCGCTCCTGGTTGGAGGGAGGGGGTGATTCTTAAGGGTTGTAGCACCAGCCAAGGACCCTTCCTCAACCATTGAATTTATCTTAGAACATCCAGGACTGGAATGAGCTAATTTATATCCAGTGAGACTTATATTTTCCTTACACGTCTTATCCCTTCCCCACTACATGGCCTACTTCTGAATTTTTGCCACAAAGCAAAAAGAAAGCATGAGTGTTTTTGGTTTCCTAAGGGAGCTTTTTTTGCAAAGCCCAAAGAAAGATGCAACAGAAATTTATAGAATCACTCACACACAGCTTTTGGGGAATTTTCCCCATCAGTATGAACACGGGTTGAAATCATGCTCCTTATTTTATTAATGTTTAGCAGGCTTGCAGGGGAAGATCTAGGTTTTGTAAAGTATGGAGCCCACAGCTGACCAGATCTGACCCAAAACAGTGGTTCCCAGTGGTTGAAACTCCAGATATTCTGGCCTTCAACTACCAGAATCCCTGAACTGCTAGGTCTTTTGTGCGTTGAGGTCCAAAAAAATGTTGAAACCCAAAGGATGTGATCCACTGGCCTGATACATGGATGTTCCACTTCTGTATCCTCAAGCATCAGTATATTATCCAGACAGAAGTGTGTTTTGGCTGACAATCTGGTCAGCCTAATTTAGTATTACATCTCTGCTACAGAGTACCATCCAACCAGGGAAATGAAATTATCAATTGGAAAGGAGGCAGAATCATTCTGTAAAAGAGTTAATGATGGGGCAGATTTGCAGAGGACCTTTGCCCTTCTGAAATCTGAAGGAGATAAATAATAAAATTTGTACTAAACATCCAAAAAATTATCTGTAGCATAATACCCTCCAGTGGGTCAATGAAAATATCAAATATGACCAAGCTTTCAAAATTGCCAGAGCTGGGTCAATAAGATTCTGAACACAAAGGCTCGGCTCACACTATCTGTTGCTTCGGTTGTAGCACTTTAAATAATGATAATCAGATGGACCAACTTGACTGTCTAGAGTTTTAGTCTGCTATGACATATCTGGTGTCTCATTGTTTCTCAGTTATTGTTGGCTGAAGAGAGTTAAGACTAAAGTATGTAATCTCTCTCTTTCAACCACACATGCACGGATACTTAGTAAACTTTTTACCAACCCTTGATTAAAATTTGGCCAGGTGTACAGAGGCCATGAAAGCCAATTGTTGTGCAAGTCATATCTGGCCCACCAACAAGCCATCACAGGTTTAGGACTGATCATTATAAATCACCGGCCTTTCAGTTCAGATTACAGATAACTAGGTAATTCAATGCAGTTTGCATTGCATCCCCTCTGATAAATCTGATTTATGGGCAGAAAAAGTGCTGCTATTTAGATCAACCTGAATTCTTCAAGAAACAAAATCAGTTGCCAGAAGCAATTGTTTTAACAGGTCACAGGCAAGATACTGGTCTGGAACTGGCTCTGTGGTACACTAGTGAGAATTCAACAATACTGTTTTCATTAATTCTTGTGTTAGTGTGTGCTACTTTGGTTCAACTGCAATTGCCATGTCCTTAAACCATGTGCAAATTGTAGGAGAGGCCTTTGGGCATTGCCTGTGATCAGAACAGCTCTGGCTGGGGCCATGCCAGAATGCAGCCACTGCTGATCAGGGTTCACTGGGACCACGCCATCGTGTGGCCAGGAGCCATGCTGGCTGGGGGATTCTGGCATGTGCAGTCTAAAAAAAGGGATTTTTCCAAGCTTGGTTTATTGGCTATGAATAGTTCCTGAAGGTCACACTGCAACAGCTGGAGAGGAGAACATATCAATATCAAGAATAACTTTGCTCAGAAGATGGCTGTGAAGGAATTAGACACAAATTAGACTGGTCACTTCAGGAATTGGGGAGACCCACAAATCTTCTGGAGAATATTAAATCTAATTAAACTTTTGCATGGCGGCCTCTTTTTAACTACACATCCCCTCTGGACATGCAGCTGCAGTGGACATTACAGGGTACCAGAATGTGAAATCAAATTAATTTGGGTGTTTGTTATTTTTTAAATGAAGTCTCTCTTGTGAGCAAGCATTTTGCTTGCAACTGTTACATTCTAGCCTACAGATACAATTTAGGACAGTTTTCCAAGAGTATTTCCTTCTCAAGGAATTTGTCAAACAGCACTACAGTGGTAGGAAAGTCCAAGCCTAATCTACTCTTCCAGACTGTCAATGAGAGCTGCAATAATTCAGTAGCATCTTACAGTTAGAGAAGGACCCCTAATGACTGCGATGTCAGAATTCCTGCCTTCTGAAATCCACTGTTGCTATGAAGTGGGTGACACAATGGAAGGGTTTTTTTTTGGGGGGGGGGGGTAGATGGGAGGTGCTCAAATGGTTGAGACAGGATTCACCTGCCTTTCAGCCGTAGACCCAAAGCATAGTGCTATCAGCAGGCTGAGAAACATTCAGAAGTGCGGCTGGGACTTCCCCTCAAAGATAATAAGCAACCACAAATTCTATGGAGTTTTGGAGTGCGATGTAGGGAAGGATGATTGTTTTGACATCTCTGAACTCAAGAAGCCCTGCTAAGAAGAAAGATAATGCAAACAAGTGAGAGACAAAGGAGCCTGAAAAATTAATCTACAACCACCACCACCACCACCTATCGCTCCACGCCTAAGACAGTCTGTGCCAAGTGCTTCCACACTACACTGAATTCATCAAAGCTTCCTGATCCTTCAAACTCAAGGAATTCCATTTTTCTTTCTTTGTGGGCGTATGTGTGTGTGTGTGTGTGTCTTTGGTGCTACAATATATAAAATTAAAAAATAAAAAGCAGTCAACAAGACATATAAAAAGAAGCTTTAACATATGCAAATCCTTCCAGAAGAGAAATAAAAACCAACAAACACAGCAATAAGTACATATTTCTGAGGTATTTCAGCTGCTCAGGAGAAGCTGACACAGGTCTGTAGGATGACTGAGATTCACCAGGATAGGAGAAGGAGGTCTCGCCCCCTACTGGCATGGAAATGGGCCATCAATCCAAAGGACAGATAGGGGAGTTCAGCTATTAAGGTACAAGCAGAGGTTCAAGAGAAGCACAAGAAAGTGAGTGTGAATGTCAGGGCAAACAAAGAGGAAAGGAATTCATGTGTCATGGAGAAGCTACAGCCCCACAAAGCATCCAGTTTCCTCCTTAAGATTTTCAAAAGGGGAAGGAACTTATGGAGGCCTCAGGTTACAGTTACCTAGGGTGCTCCCCGAAGAGCGTAAGGAGCAACAAATTCCATTCCACATTTTCCTCATACAGATTGGGATTCACAGCATATAGTGATGGAGTAGAACACAGGGAGCAAAAAATGCATGAAGGCATCCTCACTGTCATAATTTTGGGGAGAACGAGACACAGCAAGAGTGGGAGCGTATAATGAGCACTTCCTTGGAGGAAATTTGAAACCAACCTTATCAACTAGCTTTTGGACTGTCAAAAATGCTTAAAAACCCATGACTCCATTTGCCTGTCACTCACTGGGAAGCAAAGGATGCTACAGCTTAAAATAGTCAGGGAAAAGCCCAATACAGAACTATCCTGGCAGAGAATTATATGCTCTCTACCATAGCTAAGGCTGGGAGAAACAGCCCAGGTAGAGTGCTCTTGCTCTGCTCAGAGTCTGGAAAGGAAAGCTCCTCTCTGCACCCCAACAGTACTACTCCATGCTGCAGATGAAGTAGTCCGAAAAGAACATTTCACACTGAGACTACCCTCCAGAGGAAGGAAGGAGGCCAAGACCAAGGAAGGAGGGAGAGTACACTGTCCTTTTAAGCCAAAACTAGCAAACCGGCCAGTTGGAAAAACCACAGGGAAAGCGTACTGGATTCACACGCAACCGTGTACAGAAGGATCAAAAAGGAGTACATGTGTGCCTATAGAGCACCCTGCAGAATAGAATTCGAAGAGAGTGGGTGTGATCGGAGAGAGGAAGGAGAGATGTTTCCCCCCACCTCTGGGGGGGGGGGTTAGGATTGTCAATACATGGCAGTCGTGTTAGGAAAATGAAGTGTCTTTGGGTATCTGGCTGGAGGGAAGAAAAAATAGTTTTGTGTCTCGGCCCTTTTGCTACTGTGGTGATGCTCAGTCATCTACAGAAATGCACAGCCGATCCAGAGAATCCCTGATTGAAACACGCCCTGTGTCCCCTTTCCCACCCCCACCCCCCTGGCCCTTCTTTTCATTGAGGACACAGCAAGACCTGAAGAAAGGCTACATGGACAGCAAGATCCTCCCAAAGGGAACCTTGCCAGCACAGAATCTCCCGTCCTTGGCTGCCGTCCGGTCGCAAAGTGCGTTCCTCAAGGCGAGGTCACCGGTGAGACTCCAAGCCGAGAGGTGCCGCTGGAAGGCCGGAGAAAGCAAGACCAGCCCTTCCTGGGTTCCAGCTCAGAGGGACCAACTGGTGGAGGGCTCGACGCTGGGGGTGCCCCTGGAGGAGGTAGGGCTTGGGGAGCAATGGGAGGAGCTGCTGCTACCGCCACCGGTGCTCTGTGTGCTGGATCCAGCAATGAGGTGGACAACAGGCTTCTGGGCAAACAGGACCCCTGTAGGGCAGGAACAGGCGAAGAAAATTAGGAAGCCAAAAAAGGGGACAAAAGGAGGTCCTTTGGAAAAAATGGACCTCCTCAAGACAGACCATGAGAAAATTAACAGCCAAACGGTATCTAAACTACTCCAGATGGAGTTATTTGGAATCATTTTTCCACCAGAGGTCAGCAATTCTGCAGCCTGGCAGATGGAAAGGGAGACAGTGAGTGTAAGGGACCTCTTTTACTGATTTGTTTGGCCTAGTTGTGATCTGGTTCCATTTTGGACTCTGCTAGGACTTTGCATTTATTTTTATTTTAAAATTTTATTAAACAAAATCATACAAACAAAATACGTAACAACCATTCCTCCCCCTCCCCAGAGCCCCATTCCCCTTCCAAAACTGCATTGACTCTTGCAAAGGTATATGTTCCTTCCCCTTTATTAATACATAATCAATGAATTCTCCCCATATATCTATAAACATATTCTTACTTATCAACCACTTTTCAACTTTAATATTACATGTTAACTTGTCATTAATAGCTATATCCAAAACCTCTCTATAGCATTTATTTAACTGAAAATTATACATTGATTTCTAATTCCTAGCTAGAGTTAATCTTGCCACCATTAATAAATTAGAAATTAAGTCTTTAGTTGTCCAATTACATGGCTCCCTATCAAATATTGATAAAAGTGCTATTTTAGGACATAACTCTAAATTTAATTTTATTTCATTTACTTCCTCAAAGATTAATTGACAAAATTTCAATATATTCTCACGGTCCCACCACATATCAAAATAAGTACCCACTTTCCGACCACCTTTCCAACACAACCTGGAATAATTAATATCTATTTTATTTAATTTCACCAATTAAATATCATCTCCAAACTACCCTGTAAACATTTTCCTTTACCTTTAGACACAGATTTCAATATTCTTCTATCCCATATATTTTTCCAAACCCAGTACTTATTTCTGATCACAGATTGTACTCCCATAATGTTCTGAGCAAATCTGCTTCCAGCAATATTTAATAAATTTTACTTACTGTCCCTTTCATTACCTTATTTTCACCAGTGCTCTCTTTTTGTAATGCCACTACTTCAAAATTCATGATTTCCCTACATTTGCCATTTCTTTTTACCCAATCCTTTGTCCACTGCTCTAACTGAATAAGTTTAAACCAATATATTCTATCCATTCCTAACACTTCTTTTGTTTGCTCTTTATTTCCCATTTTTTCTATCCAATATTTTATCCTAACTTGTGTCCTTCTTAATACATTCTTGATCCTTCTTTTCAGGTTTCCTGAATTTCTCCAACTCTACCACTGGATACAGTGGAGAAACTGATGGGTTAAGTATTTTTCTTATTCTAAATTAAAAACATAATTTAAAATAAAGGATTTTCAGTATTTTTACTGTTATTATATGATATAAAAAGAATGTTTTCAGTGCTCATATATAATTCTTCTGTTTCCCTATTAAAGCGTATTAGTTTAATGGACGGAAATATAATATCAAGCATATGTCTTATTTGATTGGCTATATAATATAACCAGAAATACAGCCCTTTTACTTTTTGAAAATTATACTCTCTTCTTATTAATACTTGATTTTTATCTCCATTATAACATTTATTAATCATATTTTGCCAGTCTTTAAACTCTTCTTCAGTTTTCTTATCAGTGACATCATAAATTAAAAAATTATCTTGGGTAAAAACGTCATTTTACATACTGCTGTTCCACCAACTCATGAAAGTCCAATTTTCTTAAAAACATCTAACTTAATTTTTATTTATTTCTTCAGTTTTTTTAAATTCTCTTCTTTCGATCTTTCTAAATTTACTGGAATATTTATACCTAACTACTCAATAGAGTTTTGAATATTAATATCAAATTCTTTTCTAATTATTTCTATTTCATCTTTATTATAATTAAACATTACCACCTCTGATATATGCTAATTTATCTAATGCTGTTATCTCTCCAAATTCTTTGAAATACGACTTTACCCTATCCATAACCATTAATGGGTTTTCTCTTGTTAATAAAGTGTCATCAGCAAATAAACTAATTTATTTATCTTCTCTAATGACATTTGCTAGCAATTCTATAACTAAAACAAGCAATACTGGGGAAAGAGGACATCCTTGTCTAGTAACCACGGCCTAGGAGAATCTGTTCTGTTATTCCATCATTTACTAATACTGCTGGCAGTGTTCTCTGAATATAATTGGTCTATTATACCACTTTGCATGGGACAGAGGGAAAATTAGAACATTTCATTGTCCTCCTTGTGACAAGTTACTTTCCTAGACTGCAACTCCCAGAAAGCCCTGCATGGCTTGGGAGGATTCTCAAAAGAAACACAAAAATGTACTGTTGGAAGAGAGACAGAAAGGTTACTTACCTGTAACCATGGTTCTTCGAGTGGACCTCTGTGAATTCACACAATTGGGTTCAGTCTGCGCTTGCGCAGGACTCCTCGGAATATTCTAGAGCTTTTTAGAAAAAAATACATAGTTGAGAGTTGCCCCTACAGCGCATGCTCCGCCCGCCTCAACCCTCAGTTCCGTTTTATCCGCCATCAATAAGCTAGAATATAAATCCATATAGAGTGACGGATAGAGGGGAGGTAGGGCGGGATGTGTGAATTCACAGAGGTCCACTCGAAGAACCATGGTTACAGGTAAGTAACCTTTCTTTCTTCATCGTGGCCTCTGTGAATGCACACAATTGGGTGACTAGCAAGCTCACTTACCGGATGGAGGGCTGTCACTCTAGTATCGACATCAAAACTGCCCTTCCAAATTTAGCCTCCTTCTTGGCTCGGAGGTCTAGTCTATAGTGCGTCACAAATGTGGACGCTGTTGACCAAGTAGCTGCTCTGCAGATGTCAGGAACATCGACACCACGCAGCAAGGCTGTGGATGTTGCCATGGCCCTGGTAGAGTGTGCTCTAAGGCCCTCTGGAAGGATATTGCCTGTAAGTTCATAAGCCAGAGCAACAGTGGAAACAAGCCACCTAGAAATCGTAGAAGGAGATGCAGGTGATCCCTTACGCGGGCCATAGAAACAGAGGAAAAGCCTAGGAGAGGCACGAAAGTCTTTAGTCCGTGATGTATAATAGGCTAAGGCTCTTCGGACATCCAAAGAGTGAAGCATACGTTCTGTCTCTGAAGAAGGATCAGGAAACAAAGTCGGTAGAATCAAGGGTTGGTTCAGGTGGAACTCAGAAACAACCTTGGGAAGAAAGGAGACATCAGTATAAAGGATCACTTTATCACGGAAGAATTGTAGATAGGGAGCATCTGCTCTTAGAGCCGCAAGCTCACTTGCCCTCCGTGCTGATGTAATAGCCACCAAAAACAAGGTTTTAAAGGAGAGCAGTCGGATGTCCGAGGTGGTCATTGGTTCAAACGGATGTCGTGTGAGACAACGCAGTACAAGCTGTAGAGACCATTGTGGTAACGGAGGTTTGACTGGAGGGTGAAGATTACGCAAACCCTTTAGAAACAATTTGAGCGTGGGGTGAGAAAACAGGCGTGCAGATTCCGAATTTCGAGGCTGGAAGGAGACAATGGCTGAAATGTAAACCTTTAGAGTTGATAGGGCTAAGCCGAGATCAGACAAATGACGTAAGTAGGTGAGAAGAGTATGAAGTGAAATAGGCAATGGTTGTAGATCTTTAGATTGTGCAAACTTTAAGAAGTTGTTCCACTTATAGGAATACAGGAGTTTTGTAGATGGTTTCTTAGCTTCATTCAAAACCTCCTGAATCAAGGGTGAATCCTCCAAGCCATCAGGTGTAATGACTGGAGGTCCGGATGATAAATGCTGCCTGCATTCTGAGTGAGTAGATGAGGCAGAGGTGGCAATCTCATTGAATCTGTGGCTATCTGTGTGAGAGTAGTAAACCATGGCTGACACGGCCAGCGTGGCGCTATCAGGATGACATTGGCTATGGTTTGCCGGATCTTGACAATAGTCCTTTGAATAAGAGGTATAGGCGGGAACAGGTACAGCAGGTCTGTGTTCCAGTGAATCATGAATGCATCTCCTAGAGAATTGTGACCCCTGCCTGCCCGAGAACAGAACATGGCGCATTTCTTGTTCCGATTTGTCGCAAACATGTTGATTAAAGGATGACCCCACCTCTCGCAGATTGTGTGGAAGGTCGGAGTGTCGAGCTCCCACTCGTGATTCTGTGCTGTCAGTCTGCTCAATGTATCCGCCACCTCGTTGTCTGTGGTGGATACGTGAATGGCCACCGGAAACACCTGATGGTCGTAACACCACTCCCAGAGGTCGACCGCGAGATAGAGAAGGGACATGGATCGAGTTCCTCCCTGCTTGTTGATATAAAACATTGTAGTGGTGTTGTCGGTGACCACCTGAACTCCGCGACCGGTGAGAACAGGTAGAAAGGAGCGGAAGGCCTTTATGACTGCTAATAACTCGAGATGGTTTATGTGGAGATTGCTCTCGCTCTTGGTCCAAAGTGCGTGAACTTTGTGAGGACCGCAATGTGCCCCCCAGCCCGTGGGGCTGGCATCCGTCGTTACCTGTACAGACAGTTGTAGCTGTCGAAATGGACGGCCCATTAGCAGGTGTGGGGTAAATGTCCACCACTGCAGTTGCTTCGATAGCTCTGGCGTAACCCGTAGGCGTTTGCTTGGACTGTCCATTATGGGATCGAACTGGGTCAAGTACCATGCCTGGAGTGAGCGCATTTTGAGGCGTGCATGTGGTAGAGCAGACGTTGTTGAAGCCATAAGTCCTAATAGGTGCTGAGTGTGATGTGCTGATACTCTGGAGTGTGGACGAAAATGGTAGATTGCATTGCGAAGCTTCCGAATGCGTTCCGGCGGAAGAAAAATGCGGGCGTTGATGGAGTCTAATCGCGCCCCTATGTAGTCCACAGTCTGTGAGGGTGTGAGATGAGATTTTTTTTATGTTCACTCTTAGGCCGAGATGCTTTAGGGTGTGTAGTACAAACTTGGTGTCTTGAATGGCCTTTTGCCGAGATGCCGCTACTATTAGCCAATCGTCTATGTAAGGAAAGATTGTAATGTTGTTCAGACGTAGATATGCTGCTACTGGTGCCATGCACTTTGTAAATGTGCGAGGAGCGGTGGACAGGCCGAATGGAAGTGCGCAGAATTGATAAGCGGTATTTGTGAAGATAAAACGCAGGTATTTTCGATGATGTGGATGAATGGAAACATGAAAATAGGCATCTTGTAAGTCTATTACTACGAACCAGTCTCCTTGTTTTAACAGGTGGATGATGGAGTCTAGCGTGACCATACAGAAACGACGTGGTTGAAGGTAAGTATTTAGATTTCTTAGGTCGAGAATGGGTCTGATGCCCCCATCTTTCTTTGGAACTGCGAAGTAGCGGGAATAAAAGCCGTCCAAGATGTCTCGTGGTGAAACCCGCTGAATTGCACGCTTCTGAAGAAGAGTTGAGACTTCCTCCTCTAGAGCCGGGGCGAATGAAGTAATTTTCAGAAACCCTAACGGGGGGAGTTCCGTGAATTCTAGACGATAGCCGAATTGGATGATGTTTAAGACCCATGTATCCTTTGTAATTTGAAGCCAATTGTGTAGAAAGGGGGATAACCGTGTAAGTGGGGGGAGTTCTAAAGGAATCCTTGTGTCCAGGTCAAAGGTACTGCTTAGTCTTTTTTGCAGGAGGACGAAAAGATTGTCGTCTTTGAGTAGGAGCTTGGGATCTGAATGGAGCAGTCGTAGAGAAGCCTTGTGAAGCTCTACCCTGGTTCTGATGTTTAAAGGAACAGTAAGGCTGTGTGGAAGTTTGCTGGTATTGCTGTTGATTGTAAGGTTTACGCCATTGATATTTTTTAGGTTGTTGATAAATCGTATAGGATTTGGCTGTCTTTTTGATTTTATGCAAGTTTTCCATGGTGTCATCAGTTTTCTCATTAAAGAGACCTTTAGCGTCGAAGGGAAGCTCTTCGATGCGAGTCTTAGCATCTTCTGTTATGCCAGAGGATCTTAACCAGGCATGTCTCCTCAAGGCAATAGCTGAGTTCATTGACTTGGAGGCTACATCCGCAGAATGACGAGAGGCCAATCTTTGGTGCTTAGCCACTGTCAGAGCTTCCGCATAGGTATTAAGCAAGGTTGTTCTAGTGTCGTCTGGTGCAGACTCCAGTGCTGGGAGTACCTTAGACCAGAGCTGACGCTGGTAAGCTCCCATTGCTGCCTGGTAGTTCGCTACTCAAAGTAAAAAGGTAGCAAAGGAATATATCTTACGCCCTAAGACATCTAATTTTCTGCCTTCTCTATTAGTTGGTGTGACCTTGGCTTTTCCACCAGTCTTAGAAATGTTAGACTGTACAATAATAGAATTGGGCGCTGGATGTTTACTAAGAAAGCTTGATTCATCACCGTGCGTGTGGTAGTGATTCTCAACCCTACGTGTCACCTGCATGGAAGAGGAAGGTAAATTCCAAGATTCCTTGACCAAGTCCATTAAGGCTGGGATGAAGGCAAGACTTAAAGGAGGGGAACGATCCTGATTGATGTCTCCAAATATCAAATCTTCTTGAGGAGGGGGAGGTTGTTCCACATCCATTTTGAGTGATTTAGCCATTCTAGAGATCATATTAGGATGGGTGAGAAATCTTCTGAAGGGGAGGATGGGTGAGGATTGCCTGCATCAGAATCAGGTGTCCTGCCATCTACCTGAGTTTCTTCCGACGCCTCAGATAGAATCTCTCGATCTTGGTCGGAGTCAGCAGATGTCAGAAAGTCCTCTTGATCTGAGGGTGAAGGTAAAGGAGGTGCCTTCTTAGCCTTATGCTTGCGGGTAGGCTGTTGCGGATTTGTGTGTGAATGGGCAATTTCCGAAGTGCCGCTGGGAACTTTGCCACGGGACACTGTCTGTGAGGCAGAACCCTTGGAAGCAGCACGATGTTTCACTTGTTTTAAAACTTGTGTATCGACCTCGTGTGAGTGTCGACGTCGACGCCTAGGTGGTGATACGGAGGAAGATGACGACGTCGATGCATAGACGTAACGTATCTTCTTGCTCCTTCGATAGTCGTGTCTATCCGATGAAGAGTCGGTGTCGGACTCTACATCTCGACGTCGACGATGAGATCGTTTGCGATCGACCTGTATAAAGATAGGGTCGTCGTACTTAGACTTCGCTCGACGTCGATTGGAGCGAGGCACAACAACGACCTCACTGTGGGACAATCGGTGTTGGTCTAGAGAGATGTGCTTAGTTTTAGCCGATCTCTTTCGAGGTGGAGACTCTGGTCCCGAAGAAAGTGACAGGGACCGATGCACACTCGACGCCCGCCCGGTATAAACAGGGCTATAATGGGCAGAAGGCGAGCTAGACAAAGCATTGTCCTCTAGCTGGCTTGGGCTAGGCGAGCGGCTCATTGTGTGGGATAGAGCCTGTGCCTGTCGAGGTGGAAGCGATGGAGCTGCTTCAGATAAAGACTCCCGGTCCCGAGAAGAATCCTCCAGAATAACAGACGGAGGGGAGGTCGGCACTGGAGGGATTTCTCCATGCCGATCCTTCTTATGTGCCAGCTTGTTCTTGTCTTTAACAGTTGTCTTTTTCTTTTTTAGATTCTCCTTAGACGGTGCACTTGAGCGATCCGTCGACGTCGAGTTAAGTTGTTTTTTTGACACCGAGGTGGAGGATTTTTTTGATGTTTTATCGGTGGTCTTAGGTGCCGGTAAATCAGTTGGTGACGCCCCCAATCCCTCAGGGCGGGGAGTAGCGGACGGGGTCGAGACCACTTCCATGTCAGTGGGTTTTGATGCCGATAATGTTTTGTCCCACAGAAAAAATTTTAAACGTTGTTGTCTTGCCTTAAGGGCGGGTTTGGTAAAATTCTTGCAATGCTTACAAGATTGTGGACAGTGAGTATCCCCTAAACAAAACAGACAACGGTCGTGACCATCTGAAAAGGGGAGCTTACGAGTACAGGACACGCACCGTTTAAAAGGGCCCGAAGGGGACATAAAGCGGGGATATAACTGATGCTCTGTAACTCACGAAAAACAAAGTGGAATCCGATACAGTCCAGATCAAAAACCGATGAAGAAAATTGTAATCAAGGGGAAATTAGAGTAGTCAAAGACAGTCCGATTTGGCACCAGAATATCAGCAATATCGATATCAGTCCGTGATAGAAAGCGCGGGAACGGTAACAGTCCAAGTCGTAGCAGGGAAATCCAATCCGAAAAAAGGGGACAACGCGAGGGGCAACAAAAGGAAGTGCGAAAATCGTAGTCAATCAATCTGTGTCTAAACCGTTTAATCAGTTTTATTAATAAGACGCTAGCTCTAACCGAGAAGTTCCGTACGCCACGGTGGTAAAATGGAACTGAGGGTTGAGGCGGGCGGAGCATGCGCTGTAGGGGCAACTCTCAACTATGTATTTTTTTCTAAAAAGCTCTAGACTATTCCGAGGAGTCCTGCGCAAGCGCAGACTGAACCCAATTATGTGCATTCACAGAGGCCACGATGAAGAAACATGAAAGTGTGGATGAACGTTTGTGCAGCCATGTAAGAAATTTGTAAAGGGATATAGAAAAGGGACAAGACAAACCTAAGACTGGAAAAACAAGAAAATAAACAGAAACATGAACTTGACAGACTCCATACTCCCTATTCTGGGCACTCGAGAAGTGTTGAAGTGGGAGATTACGAGCAGTTCACACACGTTCTTTGTGCTACTGCTCCCTTCAGAGCAGAACGTGGGAATGCGCCTGGAGACACTGCTGCCTATCTTGGCAATGATGTCTGCCTCCTTATGTTGAATATCTAATGCAATATCCTTAAGTATATTTAATGGCTGAAATCTTATTGCTTAGCCTAGTGATTTGCAATTACAGTAAGTCCACTGAATCAGTGGGGCTTTGGTTGAGTCCTCTGTAAGTTCCACTGATTCAGGGATCAGCTTACCTCGGCTAAGCTACAGAACTTCCACCAGTATGTGATGCAAATTTCACATCATCTTCATATTCATAGTCACTGAGGCCAACTCATCACCTGGTGGCCAGCCTTTTGGTAAGGGGTCTGTCCTGTCTCCATTTAGCTAGACTGGCTTTCAGAAATGCAGTCCACCCCTGTGGCCATATCCAAAAGCAGAGAGATACCTTTCTATCTGACCATCTACAAATTCCTTCTGCGCAGCCGAGTGCTTCCTAATTTTGAAAAATCACTGAAATATTGGCAGCCTTCAGCGTGCATGCCAGATGTGGAGAAGGAATGTGAGTGGGAACTCAATGGTCAAAACAAAGGGGATGGCTTAATTTTTTTTGCCTGCTAGATGGCTTGTTTCAGGGATTCCACCAAGCTCAAACCCCTCCCTGATGTGCAGAAGCAGTTACTCTCTCACCAGCATAGATTGTGCCATTGATCTCCACTGACATATTAATGCTCCCAAAGCCAGATGGGGTCCAGTTCAATGCTGCCGCAGTTGCTGCCGAATCTGATTTATCCTCTGGTTTTGGGGGTTGGGGGAGAGAGAAAAAAAGACTAGAGTGAGTTAGAGTATGCTTGTTCCATTCCTTTGTGTTCCCTGACACAGTAGCTCAGCTTGAAAATGCCTCTCCTGCCCCCTATTCCTTGGCTGATCCATTTTTTGCCTCAGTCCACAAATTTAAAATCTCAGAGGAATTCATCATAGGCCAAAATTCTGTTGCTTAGTCTAGTAAATTGCACTAGAGTAGACCCATTGAATCAATGGGAATTTAGCGATTCAAATGGGTCTAGTTTAACTCCAATTTACTATGCTAAAGTAAATCACAATTAGAGTAGGCCTATCTGAAGGAATGAAAATTAGAGATGACTCACCAAATCCCCACTGATTCAATGGACCTTCTCTAGTGCAATTTACTACACCAAGCAACAGGTTTTTAACCACGGAATGGTAGATTTGAAAGGGGCTGCTAGAGTATCCAGTTCAACCATTGACCATGCAGGAAATTATCGAATGCTACAGTGCCTGCAGAGTGGTGCTGGGGAAGCAAAAAGCTTCCAGCTGTTGGATGTCATTCATAGTGGATTTAAAAACCAGTAGTGGTCCAGGTTTTATTTTGGGTCTAAGGTACCATATGATACAGAGACTGTAAAGCAGGTGGACTTTGCCCTCCACACATACCAACCATACATGTCTTTAAGCCAGAAAGATAGCCTCTGAATCCACAGGGGTCCATCAGATTAGTGAATGGCCAGAACAGATTCTGAAGCAGTGGTGTCTGCATCTTCTTCACCACTTCTTCACCTCTTGCCCAACTGGCAGAGAGACCATCAGCCCCGAAGTGAAATCTACTTGTCTCGTGAGACTTCTGATACTAGTGCTATACCAGTGTAGTTTGTTGGGCTAGCGCTGCAGGCAGGTCAGCTCCATCCTGTTTGATTGAAAGAGGGTCAGGAGCAAGGTATGAGGAAGAAGAAGCTGCTTCCTACCACGTCAGGTACTTGGCCCACCTAGGCCAGTACTGTCAACTCTGGCTGGCAGCAATGATGCCTCTCCAGAATTTCAGGCAAGATTCTTTCTTAGTCCTACCTAACGATTCTTTATAATCCTTGTCATCTTCCATCGAAGTCCTAACAGAGCATAACCTCTGTATATAAGGAGAGCCATGCTATCCATTCAGGTGGGTAGCAGGTGATTCTGGAGGACCAAATGAAAAACTCCCATAGTCCAAATGAGGCCCAAAGGCTGTCGTTTTTGCCTATGCCTTATCCCTTCTTGGTGCTAATATTGGATAATATTGCTGGGGGCAGGTCCTGGACTGGGGACAATTTGCCCTGCTCTCTAGCCACCAAAAGGTGAAAAAGCAGATCACAACAAAGCAAGACCACAGCTCACCTCGGCCATTGATTTTGATCTTCATGGGCAGCTGCCGTGCCATGCTGAAGAGGTTCCGCTGAAAAGCCTGTTGGACAAACCGCTGCTCTTCCTCAGTCATGCGGGCTATCTTTTCTGCCGGCTCACCAGACTCCAGCCTCTCCCTCAGTTGCTCCAGGGTGGCCGTTCTTGCTGCTGCTATGGTGGCCTGTTGATTAGCCAAGGACACAGGCATGGCAATGCGATTTGGCGTGGACACACTCAAAGGGATGCCGTCACCTGGAAAAACAAGTGGGTAGCTCAGACCCCCAGCAAGGCACTCTCCTTGCAAGAAGGAGCTGTTGCAACCGTTAAGACTATCATGAATTAAAAAGCAGTACACAAATAGCACACGTTGTTGCTGTTTACGAATCAAGTGACTAACTCAGCGAAGACAGCAGATGCTTCAATCTTGGCAGGGATACCAAAACTATCCTTGATTAGCCAACCAAGAGGTCTTGGGGGAAAGTGGCCAAAGCATACAGCCCAGTACCCTATCATGAGTCCCAAACAGAGCAGATACACTGACTCCAACACTGAGTGGTAGGCAACAAGACATGGACCATGGCGTCGAAGAGAATAAGGAGAGCCCTGCTGAGACTAAAGGCCTCTCTTATCCAACCCTCTGTTCACACAGCAGCCAATCAGTTGCCTCCACGAATCCCACACACAGGACAGGAGCATGAACTGCATCCTTCACCTTCTGTTCCCTAGAAGTTAGCATCAGAAGCATACTGTCTTTGATACCAGAGGTAATAATGAGCCATTGTGACTAGCAACTTTTGTCTGGTTGCTTCTTTCTTTAGAAAAAACGTAACTGGAGCACTGAAGGAGTACAATAACGATATTATAAAAACTGTGCATGCATGGTGTGAAGACATCCTGCTTTACAGTGTATTTATGATGTTTATATACTGCCTTTTAGGCAAATAGATCCCAGTGTGGTTTAATATGAGGCTCCAATAAAATATCAAAACGGGCAACGCAAAAAGCATTTTCCAAATTCACCACAACTTTCAAATCAACTCAGACAGCAGGATGACTAACCCAATTATAGTGTTTAAAACACAGCTCCCTTTCAGGCCTTAAGCATTAATTTCATCTAGCAGGTCTGAGAATTTTGTTTTTTAAAGTCTCAATCTAGTGCCAAGGAAGTAGAAACACAAGTGTTGGGCACCTTCCCTAATTTCATAAAGGTGCTGCCAAGAAATAAGCTTCCTCTTTTGCTACTGTCAGCTTAATTTCTTATGGTGGTAGGAACTCAGAGCTTATGAAAGCTTGTGTGTGTGTGTGGGGGGGGGGGGGCTAGCATTCCCAGACCTCCCCAACCAGCATGGCCATTTTGGGAGTCATAATCCAAAAAAGCATCCCCTTCCCCTAAGCTCTGCCAGCCTCTACTCAGATGCTGGTTGAAACAGGAGAAGAAAGTCCTTAAAGGCATCTGGATGAACAGCAGTTAGGAGGTAGCATAAACAGAGAAGAGAAAGGGAAGCAGAAAGCAAGAGCAGGGGGGAGGGAAATAAGTTGATTCTGATCAACAAAAAAAGAGACAGCAAGTACAGCCGAGAGTGACTGGATTTTTGTTTGGAGCACCTAAGAAATGGGTTGCCCCTCTGCTTGACACCACAACAATTTCTATACCACGTTGCAAACTTGGCAATCTTTTAGGTATGTAACTTTGTCACAAGGCTTGACAAGCATTAAATTCAGAATGTAAGTGGCTGAAGTTTTTTGGTCCAGTCTCTGCAGCAGCCTAGTACCTACTGGGTGATACCTGTCTGCCAATGCTCAATCCACCTAATCTTTCCCAAAGTCAGCACCTGGCTGCATACATTACAATCCAGGTAGCCGGCTGACCTTTCCTGAGAGCACCTGCTGGAGACAGGTGAGTGTTTGTGGTTCCGCTGCTGGGGGTGAGGCTAACGATGGGGAAGCGGATCTTTGGAGGACACAGAAGAGAAGGAGGTCCTGTCGCAGCAGGCGAGTAACTGAACAAGGAGGAGCTGTAACTGGGCCGCCGGCCCTCCCTTCTGTTGCCGTCAATGGCTGCCTGCAGCTCAGCAGGAGAACTTAGGGACTTCTTCTCACATTCATAGGCATAGAGGTACTTCATATACCTGGTGGGGAGAAGAAAGAAAACAAACAGAAGCAAAGACGTCACTGTTTACCTTGACAGGATTCTGCATTTGAAAACAGAAGGGGTACATTCTAAACCAAGAACCATCACAGAATTAAGTAAATATTACACAACACCATGGTTTATGCTACCTCTAGTTAAAAAACTGCATCATGGTTGGAAATTACAGACATACAGCAGAGGGTGGTTTAGAACTGCTTGTTGTTTTCGTTTTCCACCTCACCTTTCTAAGTTCACTCCTGTCTCCCTGGTGCAGCAGCCACCTGAGGCACAGCAACATCCCTAAACAGTGTCTTGACAACGACACATAAATCAAAGCTATGATTCACAAACTGTGATTTACAAACCAGCTTCAATGCATTCTTCAATAACCTGGTTTGGCAATTACTCACAGATGTCGCTTTGTAAGCTTCCCTAAGTTCAGATGTAATATCAAGCCACAGTTTGGCACTATGTCTGAATGCAACCACAGTTTACTAATCAAGAGAGTAAACATGAGAACAAAAACAAATATGTATGAAAAAAATGCTATTAAAGAAAAGCAGATGGCAGCACGAAGGGAAGGAAATTGGTATAATGCATTAACAACCCAATCAACTACCAGATGGAAGTGTAATCTGACTCAATTCATGTATCTGTCTGACTTAAATAAACGAAATAAATCTGTTAATCTTAACGGTGCCATGATTTTGTTTTTGCTTTTTCATTAGATGGTAGAACAGACTAAGCATGGCTGATTATTTCAAAATTAAAAAGTAGTTGAACAAAAGCTCTATTTAAAAAGCTGAATATGAACAGGTATGTAGATATATCAAATTATTTTGAACACCAAATGTAGAAAGGGCTGGGATTGATACCATATTCATCAAAATAGAACTTACATGAGCCTCAAGTTTTTCTATTCCCTACAATTCTACTGGCATAGCATCTGGAAGATTTTGTATCTTCCTTCCTTCCTTCCTCCTTTAAACTGCAGTTTTAAACCATTAAACCACTGTTACAACTGTGGTCAATCTTAACTATGGTTGGTTGAAAGAAGTCCACCTCTCAAGCCATACTTTGGAGTTAGCTTGATGATAATAAGACACAATTAAGCTTAAAAACTGTCAGGTTTCAATAAAATTCCTAACAGAGGCTAATAAAAGATACAATAGCTCATCTTTCTAAACGATGCACATTCAAGACTGGATAGTGCTTGAGTGGGAGAATGCTCCGATGAATTGCCATGTATTCTACAAGTGATTATTTAATGTGATATATTAGAAAAGAAAGAAGAAAAAGAGAAAAAGAAGGCAAAGGTACATCTTGTTATTGGCTATCTCTGCCTCAGCAATGTTTATTTCTCTCACACACACACAGTTCCATTTTGCAGTATGCAGAGAGGTGTACACCTTAGATTGTGGAAGACTTCAGGACTTACTGGGTGCGAAGTGTAAATGCAGCACTGGTGATGGAAGTGGGCAGGTTAAGGCCTTTGGTGATCTCCCTCCAGATTTTTTTGTTGATGATTTCTACCAGCCCTCCTTTTTCCGTCACCAGCTTGTACAGCATGTAGAGGTCAAGGATCTGCTTTGCCATAATGGGGATACGGTTGATTGGTGTTCCTGAAGCCAAATGCAAGACAAAACAAGCAAACAAACAAAATCACCCGCAAGAAGTTAAAAACACACACAAACACAAAACCACAATAAGGCTGCAACTGGGCCATACACCTAGAACTGCCTCTCTTAACACCTTTGTGATGTGACAGATTCTTTCTTTTCAAAACCTTCCCCAGAGTCTACCTTTCTCGTAAAGCCTCTGCCCCATTCTAAGGCTGAACGACAGGCACCATCTTCCTGTTCTTTCTTCCTTTGGTTGCCTTCCTTGTGCTGAGATATATTACTACTCAGTAACCTGTTATTTTGTTGCTATTGTAAAATATCATGCTTTAGCCTAGAATTGCATGCATGCCACTGGCCATGGCTGTAAAATATAAGATTACCTTTCCTCAAAGGAAAACAGGGTTCTAATTCTTACAGAAGCTGACCCAAGACCCCTGGGTTTCTTAGATGTGGCTGAAGAGCACAACAAAAGCCGATGTTCTGTTCCTGGCACACCTTTTCCCTCAAGGCAGCTTCCCCCAATGCTCCCCAAATCAATCAAACAAAGAGCCCTGCACCTAGGCAACAGCTTCAGAAAAATAATAGACAGTGGTTTGGGGCCCAGATCTGTGGCAGAAATGTGCAGACATCATTACATTCAGAGTAGTGCAGTTAGGGTTTGGACTGAAGAGTATGAATCTCCTTTTTTAAAAAAACAGCTCCCAGGATAGTCTAGACAGCATGGCCAGGACTCTCAGACAGATAGATGGATTGCGTAATCCCAGATCTTACACCCTCTACCTAGTCTGAGGAGCTTTCCTACCTAAAGACTTTCATGATTCCCAGAACTAACCTGGTGCCATCTGCAGAACTGCTGGAGGTGGCCACATTTTCACGGGCAAAGCTTTAACATGTCATTATTTTGGATTACAACTCCCATCACCCACTGGCCATGCAAATTGAAGGATTATGGAAGTTGCTGTCCAAAGAAAATCATTTTTCCAAGTTCTGGTCCCATGACTTCCAACCAACTTGAGTTGACTTTTCTTACCTCTGCAGCCTTTCTGTTTTAAGATTAAATCTGTAACTCAGAGGATGATAAACTGGGCATATACAACTGGGTTACACTTTTTGTTTATTATTTTCACACACACACATGCACACACTCCTATCTATCCATCCATCCATCTATCCATCCATCCATCCATCCCTTCAGCAAAGTGGTGCTAATTTCTTGATTCTGTCTGATTGCTGTAGTCATGACAATACCATGATCTAAGCAGGTTTAAAATAGGCTATCAGGACTGCAAAGTTTCTTTCTTTGCTCTAATATGTCAGGAATTTAGAAACAACTGTAAAACCTTGTACAGGAGGACTGGGTGGAATAGTAAGAAAACAATAGCAGCATGCTCCAGACTGAAGTACACATGGTAATCAAAACACATGCCCCCACCCCCCAGTAAAGATATTAAATCCATAATTTAAAAGTATCTAGCTGCATTATTGGGCATAAAAAAGTCGGCTTGATCTCTACTAGATTTCTACACGTTCTTGAGCACACTTTAATATTCTTTATAAGCACCCTACAATTAAAGTTGGTGCAATTTCCTTCCAACCAAGGTAGGAAGGAGGCAACTTCCTGCTTCTCATCCCCTCGGAGAGGAGTGGCTTTTCTCACATTGAAACCCATACTGCTCCTTAAATCTACATGTTTGTTTGCACATAAGTTATTATTTTCATGAGCCAAGCAGACATCAAACTGCAATGCATAGGGTAACATCACAGCGACAACATTTCAATTTCAAAACTGTTTTTCTCTAAAATGAAGAACTGAGTGAGAAAAGCCTTCATATATTGAGAAACCCATGAGAATTATGTGGATGAGGGGGAGACTGTTCACCTCACTTCTGGTCTTTTTCTATGCTCCTTGGGTGCAGATTGTTAAAGCTATAGTTCAAAGAGGCAACTGTTCCAACCTCTGCTGACAATAAAGACAGCTACAGGCCTGCGCCTGAAAGGCGTGTTAAGAATCAGGAGTTTTACAGCACAGCAGCTATCGCCATGTGAGAAGTTCTTTTGAAGTCTGGCCATAATGTTGATTTCATGACTGTTCTAATCTCCAGCAGTCAAAGAAATGTGTTTATCATCCCATGAAGGGAAGCATCCTGGCTGCCATGCAGCCTCAGGTTTTTATGTTTTTGGCAGCTGTGGCTCAATTTCCCTCTCTGTTCAACTGAACCTTCCATTTGCCAAACTCATAAATCCATTCTCCTTAAGTCCCCACAATGTTTCAAAGAGGAAAAGAACAAGCTCAGTATTCTTTAAGCTTGTGAAGACAATGCACGGGGCAATGTTGTCATCAAGGAAAGAAGCTGACTCTATATGTTGAAGAACACAACAAAACTTAGAGCTGTGTTTTTGTTTTAAATTCACAGGCACTGAAGTAATGCATAAATAATAGAGAAAAACAACAAACCAATCAAGCTACAGAGAAAAAAAAAGAGGGAGGAACAGTCTTGCTTAAGATTTAACAGATTTATTTTAACATTTTTCTGGGCTCACTGTCTGCCTTTTCATATGCAAGGAATACAGTACTCAGCCCACAAGAACAGTGGTCATAGTTATGGGGGATTGGATATGAGTGAAATGAGACACAGAGAATTACAACTGTATGATTAACAGCCCCATAATGATAACCACTGTGCATATAAATCTATGACTTTGATCTGTGGCTTTTTAAGTTTGGCCATAATGTTGGTGAAACAGATAGCAATCCATAGCAACTCCTGTTAAGATAGTTCTGTTCAAGTGCTGTAAGATATTTCTTTTTTTTTTTTTTGTTATACTGAACCAGACTAAGATGGATGCAGTTTTAAGAGTACAAACTGAGGGCCTCCCCTGCCATAGCAGCTTCTATCTCAAGTACAACCTATACATCCCAAGCCACAGCTGAACCAAAATACATTTCCTGAATGCATGTCACTGTAACAGAAGAATTTGAACTCAAGAAGTTTGTAAGAGGGTTAGAACAACAACTCCTGTATCTGTAACAGCAACTAGGGGTGGAGAGAGGAATGGGACGCAAGGACTGAAGGCAAGCTTTGGAAGGCAGAGAAAAAGTTTAACCATGTTCTGGTGATCTTATTAGTTATAAAGGGGAATAAAGACACTGGAACACAATTTGTACCATTAGCAGATTCTATGACACTTAATGTCTGAAACAAACCCAAATACTATTTGAAATTACCTAAATGAACAGTGACCATCTCTATGTTCAACGCAGTTGCCTTCACATAGGGTAGCAAGCAAACACAAACATACAAACAAATCTGATTTGAAAGATTACTTCAGTTTTTAACTATCTCAAAGCTTAAGAGCTTATATAGTAACTTCTTTTCCAACAGTGTCACTTAAAGTACTCTACCAGTTCAGAGTGTTGTGTTTAAATAATCTAGCCAACCAAATCTTAGAAATATATGCACAGGGCAAAATAGGAAATGCCACAGTGGGCACATCATATATAAAGGCTGGTTTGACAGGAAAGGATGAAAAATCCCCAACCAAACATGACAAACACTGCCCACAGAACAGATTTCCTGTAAACTGCAATACAGCTCCAAAGCAGAAAACAATCATAACCCTTAATACTCTCTGCTCCACCCACGATAAGAAAATTCCCACTTTTTTTCCTTGAATATTCTTTTGTGCTCCCCATATTCTTAATGTCAAACACCCTGTTACGTTCTCATGATGTTCTGTTTAAAAGCATCCCTTACCAGAGTTTTGAAACTTACTGCTCTAAAGTAATAGAATACTCTTATAGATTCAGAAGAGGAGTTGAACCAACCCAGTATTCCAACCTTAAACAGTGGCCAAACCCAGATGTTTCCTCTTGCATTTGTCTACTGTCTGTTTGTAAGAGCGTGTCTACTGACCAGATATTCAATCAGACGACATAGCCAAGTAGCCCAGAACCTTGATACACAGAGGCCAAGCAGAAGCCTCTGGGAAGCTCACAAGCAGGATGTGGCTAGCTGCTCCAGTCCACCCTTTTAAGTCCGGTTTCTCATTTGTCTCCAGCATTCTGTGAGCATTCCACAACCACTGAGCACACTCAGTCCTTACTAGGCTGTTTTGGATCCCCCTCCCCCAACTGGCTTAAGGCAGTGGTTCCCAAACTTGGGTGGTCCAGGTGTTCTTGCACTGCAATTCCCAGAAAACCTGGCCAGCACAGTCCAAGAACACCTGGGTTACCCAAGGTTGGGAACCACTGGCTTAAGGCCTTCACCTTCTTCTATCTATACTTCTGTAAACTTTGGTGTTACCCCAAGTCAGCTGATACCTCTCTCTTGTACACAGGGGCAGGTTGTTTCAGTTGCATCAACAACAGTACCTGTCACCTGACATCAGAGTCCCAAATCCAACATACCACTAAATGAAACTTCCTCCCCACTACTGGCAATCCTTTGAGTTGCTGGGTATTCCACCCCTCCAGAGTAGATTTTTGAGGCACACGGAGAATGGCAAGAAGTCAACCCTCCTACTAGATGTGCTGCCCTTTCAGTGGAAGTTCAGCTTTTAACCCTGTCCAGAGGGAACGATTCTCCCTCACAACAAGAGCGCTTCTTTGTCCTCCTTTGCCGGGAAGTATCCCATCACTACATTCCTGTACCCATAACATGACAAGAAATAATAATAATAATAGATCAAAATAATACTAGTATTTCAAATATATACTTTGCTACTGGGTGTTTAAAATGTTGTAACCGTGTAATTACAAACCGCAATCTTCATAACCCTGGGTAAGCTGGCAGTCTGCAAAAAGGTGGTGGGGGAGTTGGAAAAAAAAAGTTGCTTTCAAGAAGTGCTCAAAATTGATTTTTCATTTCGTTTCCCTTCCAACATATATGACAGAAAGAGCTATGTTCCAAAATACAATAGGAGAACATGCTGAGAGAACAAAAAACAACAACAACAAAAGGGAATGCAGCCCCTATATTTAACTGTTATACAAGTATCCTCTTCATCACCCAATCTCTTAAACTTTTGTGCTGCAAAATCTGAGCTAGCGCTTCAATGCAGGGTATGAGAACACACCATTGCTGAGCTTTCTGGAGCCAACAGTTGAGTGCCACCAACAGGGTGGATAAAAATCAATGTTTTTTTAAAAAAATGATTTAAAAAAACAATTTAAATTTTAAAAATGGATTTTTAAATTTAAATTATCAAAAAAATCCATTTTTTTACATTTAAATCATGATTTAAATCAATTTGATTCAAATCAAATCCACCCTGACCACTGCCTGTGTAAATCACCCAGGAAGCCTAATGGAGTTCACACTCAAATTCTACCCTTCTCTTGCTTTCACAAAGCAGAAGTAAATCAGAAGTAAATTAATTCAGGAGTTTCCTCATCATTTTTCTGCTGTTGTGGACACTCTCTGTAACTGAGAAATGAAGAGAGAGCTAGGTGCGTGAAAACATTAACAAAGATTAAATCCCAGCATGCATGGTTTGTGAACTGCAGTATATATGCACTACTGGGCTCCCTGTGGCCTCCTGAGTGGCTAATTAGCCACCCACTCTTCCCCAATCCAATTTAGTGAATGGTATTAACTCATCACTAAGTAAGCTTGATCCACTGACCAGATGGGATGGGCAGAGAGTGAAAGGGGAGGTGACTCATAAAAAAGAAAAAGGGGTCACATTAAATGCTAATCCATACCTTCACTATATGTACTGTTGTTAGATTAAAACTGCTTGAGGAGTATATGTGAGTCAGCTACAGGCCCCTGGCTGGTAAGGCCCTTGGCCAGATGCAGCAAATGCTAGCCAGAGCTCAGGAAAACCTGAATGCTAGAATGCCAGAAGTGAAATCTTGGAGTTAACCTGTACCAACTTTTGCAGCAGCTTCCAGCATCAAATGTACCGCTGGTATCAACTGACCAAGGGCTAAAAAAAACTATTCTTTATCCTTTCTTAACCTTTTATCCCACAAGATTTATGACAGGTTTTTAATCCTTTCAAAGTGGTGTATTTATTAACCAGAGTCTTTTATTCACTGCTATTTTTAAATGTGTTTTTAGCATCTGAATTTTTAAAAACACTTTCGTAAACTGCCGGAAGAATGCTACATGGCTAATGGAGAGAGCATGGGGAATATACTGTAAAAATGAATGGTGAAGAATTGTGGCAACCTCTGCAAGCCATCCCGTATCTGGGAGCTGAATACTTAGGTACTTGACCAGCCTTACAATCAGGGGTGGCATGCCCTCCAGGTGTCTTCTTGCAGCTCCTTTCTGCTCCGAGAAACCTCTAGGACTGCCAGTTTTCAATTAGTGCCCATCTGGACACTTCCTGTTTATATTTAAAAATAAAAAAACAAAAGCAGAAAACTGTCTTTTCTGGGGCTGCTGCAGCCCACGGTGGAGGCTGGAGCCAAACAATTGAGAAGAATATTGGTCTCTCACAGGGATAATGTAAGGATTACTGAGATAAAGCTGGTGGCATCTTCTAAATGTCTTCAATACACCTACGGCCAGAAATACAATGGTAAAACAACCAGTTTAAGAGAATAGATGAAAGCCTGCATACAGTCTGTGAACTAGTGAAAGGAAAAGTGTTTTTAATTTTATGGGAAGCTACAATGAAAGACTCCTGAACATAAAAAAGACCCTAAGACTCTGTAAAACTGTTCTAAAATCCACCAACTCTTTGTACGTGTATTCTTAAGGTTAACAAACTAAACCAGGTTAACATCAACTACCTTCTGTTCAGGGAGCCCACACTGTTCTATGGCTGGTCCAGACTATAACTTGCTGAATGTTTATTCTTTCAAAACTTCATAGCATGATCCAGTTTTCTAATAATGTCTTCCAATGGCTTTGAAGTCTAAGCATCCAATCAAGAGAGCAAGAGTCTGCATGCAGCATTCCAGGTAGTTCTAGAATACTCTTAGCAAAGAAAGCTACAACTGAGACCTAAAGTTTGCATTTCCATATATGTGTGCTAGCTTACATGTGTTTATATACTATCCAATTGAAAATGCCCACAGGGTTTACTAATATAAAAGGACAGATTTTACAATAAAATCAAATCAGACTTATGGTGTCAAAATGATATAATATTAGAATATTAAAAATCAGCAACAAAATGTAAGCATTTTTTTAAAAAAAACTCATCAACTATTAAATGCCTGGTAGAAGAAGCATATCTGAATGGTTTCTGAATGCTGCCTACAAGAATGCCAGGCAGATTGCCTTGGGAGGGCATTATGCAGACAGAGCTGTTATTAAAACGACAACTTGTTCACTCGTAACCATCTGTCACACCACTGTGGGCGGAAGCATCTCGTGACTTTACAGACATATGTGAGCAAACACTCAATCAGGTATACTGGTCCTAAGCCACTTAGAATTAGAGGTCAGCACCAATACTTTGTACTGAGTCCATAAAACGACTGATAATACACCTCTATCTCTCTCTCCCGCACATGCTTTCAGCTGGTGCCAGATTTTGCTTTTGCCATCTCACTGCCCTTTCTTTCCAAAGCAACTTTGGTTTTTGTGCACCATCCTACACACTACTGAGAGACAATTCCCATTACTTTCACACTGGAGGCTGTAAAGCACTGCACCTTCAGTCTCACAACATCCCTGTGAGGCAGACTATGTTGAGAAAGAGTGATTTTTCCAAAGGTTACTCAGTTTGTTCCACAGCCACTGAGGGGTTTTTATCAGCTTCCCGGCAACCAAACCCACAATATTAGCAAGCACTCCATACTGTAGATGCTGCTTCCTGCTACACCTAGATGCATTCTCTATCGCTCACCATGAATTTATAGAATTTGTTACCATTGGGGGAGGGGGTGTCACCAGATCTGACAGCCTGGCCTGCTCTGATGGACTTCTACTCTTTTGGTTGAAGACTGTGATAAAAATATTACATAACACTAACAACAAAGACAACCACCTTTTAAAACATGAGCTAACCTTCAAAACTTTGTATGATGAAGTTTAGTTTGGTTTGTATTATTCTCTGGGCTGAGATTACAAATTTTTGAAGACAGTTCTCTGCTTTGAAAACCAGATTATAAATTCTTAAAGAAAAAACTACTAAAAACAAACACACAAATGACACAGTGGCTAGTGGGTTAAAATGTTGCTTGTCTTTTTGCAGCTTTATCTTCTTTAATTAATAAAAGATTGAACTACTGTTTTATAAATTGATATTCCTACTGTGTTTAATATACCATTTGCTACTCTGAGGACCCCCCTGAGGTAAAAAAAACACCTATATTTAAAAAAAACAAGCCTGTCAATAAAACTGACAAGGACCAAATAATATTTCAGAAAATATTTATCAGAGTAGAGAGGAGGGATAACAGTGAGCTTGGGATCCATTGCCCTTGAATGGATCCTGGTGCTCTCCAGGAATAGCAAAATTAAAACAAGGCAATACATACATATTTTGTCAGCTAGCCTTATTAATAAAAAAATCAGAATTCTTTTGGGCGCACAACTTTGCACCCAGTGCCCATTGTGCTATTTGTTTTCTCAACCTGCACTAGAAGCCCCGTTGCAGGTCTTCGTGGTGGCGGCTTCCTGGCTGAGGAACATTCTTTCCAAAGATGCTCAGATGGCATCTGCTTCCAGGACTTTCTGGTGATAGCAATGAAGGTCACTCCATCTGCACAAGGTTTCAGTTGGTGCTAGACATTATTCTTGCCATCTCACGGCTTTTACTTCTCCTTTTATTGTTGCTGTTCCTTTGATTCAGCTGAACATCCAGCCGTTCCATTTTAAATTCTTGGTGACATTTATATTCTTGGAGACTGAGCTTTGGAAGTTTTATCTAGCAGGCGAGGCCAGAACACACAATTTTAAA
The DNA here is from genome assembly GCA_037013535.1 of Intellagama lesueurii. Lineage (NCBI taxonomy): Eukaryota > Metazoa > Chordata > Lepidosauria > Squamata > Agamidae > Intellagama > Intellagama lesueurii. The sequence goes on from JBAJHW010000011.1 coordinate 17,476,893, forward strand.
ATGAAATGAACAACAAAAAAGCGAACACGTTAGGAAATCAAGAGCCTTTCACAGGTACAGACGGAGAGACATACGCACTCACAGACAGCATGAAAAGGTTCCGTGTTAGCTCCTACCCCCCATCACCCCCCTGACTTCTGGCAGCATTCTGGTAGGAAGTAAAAGGCGATAAGTCTTTATTGGGAGCCCTCTGTGTTGAACAGGAAAGCTGAAAAACGAGCATCATGGGACCGAGGGAGGCAGAGGCTGAGCAGGTCCTTTCACAGCTGGCTGCTAGGCTTGTCAGAGCCCATGATGGATTACTGTCATCTGGCAGCGTGGGGATTAATGATCTTGGGGTCAGAGGGGAGAATTCCAGAGGGGAAGGTCAGTGACCGGGGGCATGGCATGAGACTTGTTGCCTTTTGATGGCAAACTCATTTTTACTGTATTTTCCAAAATGCCTCTCTATTCCAAGCAGGCCTGCACAAGAAGCTCTCAGATTCCAGCTAATCAGATGGAGGGCCCTAACCCATTTCCTCTGCCCCTTGAATTCCATATACATTTTCCATTTCGTTAACAGAGCAACCCCCATCTCGCCCCCTTTCTTCACCCCTGCTGCCACATGATCCCAAGCCACCTCACCTCTGATACAGAGTAATCAGAATCAGAAGGAGCCTTGGACACAGATAATAAACAGCAGCCCGAGGAGTCTGCCTTTAGATTCAGAAAACTAGAAAGGACATTCTTCTCCCCACTTCTGAGCCAAGAAACCATTATGACAACACGTCTATAACCTAGAATGATGAATAGTTCCCTGAGGAACCATGCTGACGATTTAAAATTGAACACTGGGTGGCACTCATAAACATGACCCATGCTTGAAATATTCCAAAAGTGGGACTCTGGGAGAGAATCAGGCAAGCTGCTGGGATTGATGGAGCTTGTTTTCCAGTTCTGCCCCTTGTTGTCCAAGCCTCCAAAACGAAACTAACATACTTATGAAATTCACTGCTACAAGAGGTGGAGGAGAAAGTGGCAGCCATGGGTCTTGATCTTTAGAATGGGACTAGACCACTTTCAGAGTCTGCATGGTGTTGTGGTTAAGAGAGCTTCAGCTGAGGCCACAAAGATCCAGCTTCAAATCCCAACTCTGTTACAAAACTCACTGGGAGATCTTGGGCTTATCATAGCCTCTCGGCCTAAGCAATCATGCAGGCTGCTGTAAGGATTAAACTAGGTGAATGATGTTACGAACAGCACCTTGAGAGTGGGGTTAAACCTGTACTATTAATAACAAGAAATGTAGGAAGTGTCATGCTAGTGAGTTATACTGCTGACCGGTGCATCTAACCCAGTATTGTACATGCTGACTGGCAGTGGTTCTCCAGGAGTTCAGGGTGGATTTACCCTTAGCCTCACTTGGAGACTGAAAACGGAACCTTTGTTATGCACAAGAGGTGCTCCACTACTGAGCTAATAATTTCTCTCCTACATATTGCTAACAAATAACACTGTTTTATTTTGTGTTTCTTGTTGAAATGCTTGCACAGACTAACATGGCTACAACTTTGAAAGCAAAGATAATACTAAGAAATAATTAATCCGTGGTTCTCCATCTTTGTTATGGTCCTTGCCAACTAATCATTATCCCACAGAAACTGAGTCCTACACCATGACAGAAACAAAAAGCCCACTCTTTCAAAGAAGTGCATTTATAAGTTTATAGACTTTCTGTTGTTATATTCATCATGTATGTTAAGAGTGTGTACACTTGGAGGGTGGCTGTCAGGGGATTTGAAAGGATAGCTACAGTCCAGAGTTACTGCTAGCCTCACAAAAGATTACATACGGATTCTCCGTGACAGTAGGATCAGTAAGAGACAGCATGGCATGCCGTGCTCGCAGGAAGGAATGGAAACCGAGGAAGCCTAAATTCTTAGGGACAGCTTTTAAAAGCATGTGCCCTACTTAAACCGCTTCTATGTCCCACAAGCGGTATCTGTACTGCTGGTTCAAAACCCCTGCATTAGATGGCAACAAACAGCAACTGGATGATAATAAGGATAGGATAGTTTAGTCAATAAGCACTAGTCATGATAGCTAAAAGGTTCAGTGGCCAGTTGCTGAGAACAGTGGCCAGTCCAGAGGACAAGACTCAATAATTGTGCTTAGCTAACCCTAACCACAATTCAACCACCAAGGATTGCCATGTCCTTCCTTTCAGTTGTCAGAATGTCTTGAGCCACCGGGATATAGCTAATGCCTGGGCTGTATTTCAAAAATACAAAATCCATGACTGTACACATGTGCAATCTTATCATACCTTGATATAGGGGAGTCAAGGCTCATTTTGACAACGCCAAATTTTGGGGAAAGACAGAACTTTCCCATCAGTGGAGATCCTTTCATAACATAGCTCTCCCCGTTTGTCTTCTGTGCCCATGGATGAGCAACTAGTAGGGGAAATGAGCAAAGACTATGAAGGAAAGGTGATCTAGTCACAGAGCCATCTATATCGGACATTCCTAGCAGGCAATATCCGCATGTTTCAACAATGGAGCAGAAATTCATGTTATGCCTGGACAGACTAGGGATTAGGTGCTCAAGGCAAGGCTCTCTATTCATGTGGCAAAGAGAGAATTTCATACTTCTGCCTTTAAGGTCTTATTTGAGAGTTAGAAGGGAGAAACATCTCATGGGGAAAAAAATGACTTCTTTCTCTTCCACCCCCACCTTTCCATACAGGCTGTATAATTCATGCCGTTCCCCACCCCACCCCACCCTCTTGTCTATTTCTCACAGTGGGTATTCGCACCTCCTGACACAATCCATTACTTGATCTGCAAGCCTGTGGACCATCACACATGCTTATCAAAGCGGGAGCTGGGGAGAAGGGTAATTAATCATGTTCTATTTGACATGAGGCCCAGTTCTTATCTGCACCCATGGAAATGCCACTGAGTTGTATTGCCCCCTTTGCCTTGATACATAGCACTGAGACTGACAGATCACAGCCTGTTTATCAGACTGGTTGCCAAGCTGAAGGCAACCTAATGGGTAAGTGCCCCCTGCCTTGGTGACAGCAGTCATTCAATCCCTTCTGCCAAATCTCCTACAGTTCAACGGAGCCGTGTCATATCCCGTGTTAATCCATGGGCAAACTTCTCATGAAGGTTGCTCTTCATCCTGTTAAACTTCACTAGTGTTCAATCGCTCAACAGCTACTGGCACAGCTGGGTTTAATACACTTCACACTCTCAACATCTTTACCAGATGTTAACAGCTCTGCTACTGGTGGGGTTCTCACCCCTTTAACCCTTTGAACTAACTCCTCCTTCCCTGGTGAAATCCAAAGTTGAAATGCAGTTTTTCAAGGACAAAAAAAATAAATACAGGCCTAAAGCAGATCCATTGATGTTTTTAGGGCTTTTATGGGCCAGCAGAGCCAATCTGCTTCAAGTATAAGGCAAGGGTACCCAATGAGATGCCAGCCATAATGTTAAAGTGCCTGATATTAAATTGCTAAAGCACACCTACTGTAAAATATCCAGAGAGATACCTGTCAGGAAGCTGGAAGACAAAAGTATTCAAGGTCTCCCAAGCACACACCCTTTGTGTTACTAGCTTAAAGGGGATGGAGACTGGAATCAATCAGAGATGTAGGAGCTAGTTCACCACCGAGTTACATTCCTGGGAGGTGAAAAGGAGACCTCAGATAAATCCAGGTTTGACTGATAAGCAGAGGCCTACAAATTCAGCTGGACCTGCCTGAGGAAGACAAGGTGGTCTTATCGACTTAGTTCTTCTCCTGGGAAAGGGAAAATCTTAGCTGTGACATTGCATTGCACTTTGGAGCTCTTCCAACTACCAACCAAGCACCTGCCCTCCATCAGGTTTGGGGGCTTGTCCCTATGAGGCTAAGCCTCACAGAGGCTCTAAAATGAGCCAGCTGTCTTTAGCATCTTCAAAGGCTAAGAGATTCCCTCAGCTTTTTCCACATTCTTGAGAAAAATAGAGGATTCTGCCAACATTTTAAAAAGTAGCAAGTGCCGCTATGGATCCTTAACTGATATCAGTGGCAAAGAACAGTATTTCTCCTGACCCAGAGGATCTTCCACTGATATATACATAAGAACTCCACCCAAGACCTGGCATTTTAAATGTCTACTTCACCCATTCAAAGAAGACCAGGACTTCTACATGGCTGTGCTAGATTCGTTCAGCAAGAAATTCAACACAGATCATTTCATACCCTTTAACAGCAAATTCTCCTTCATTCTTCCCAAACGGAAACATCAGACGCAAAGAAATGACTCTCCCATTTAAGGTACAGTTATCTGGGAGGTGACGTTCTGTCAGCAATTATGAACAGCAAGCGCTTTGAAGCAGTCAATGCCTTCCTTCCCAAATTCCTTATAGCCATGCCACAGAGGGCACTGATAATTGAAACCATAATACTAGTATAGCAGGCTCCAAAGTACAGACAGAATAAGCAATCAATAACAAGGACTAACCAATGAAAAGAAACCTCCTCCATTGCATCTGTACTCTGTTCCAACCCTTTAACACAGAAACACAAATACCCCAGGTGGGATCAACAGTCTGAAGCAACAAACTAATGCATATTTCTTATTTTTCTGGTGGTCTGGAGACCTGGATTTTGAACGGGTATCACAATGCACGTTCAAGGCATTCAAATACTGTTTCTTTCCAGCTCTGCAGTTCCAAAATGACAATGATGATGATGATTTGCACACTTGCCTATTCTGGGATCAGCAAAAGAAAGTCATTCTCTCTTTCTTTCTACTTTGCCCCTCGCATCACTATGGCACACTGACATGGTGCAATTAGTGTAAAAACACTCCCGCTAATTTACTTGCTTTGCCAACAAGTCGAAGGACAGGATATTATCTTTAGCTAGACTGAAATTTGAGGACATACTTTGGATAAGAAAAAGTAAACTCTAAGCCTGCAAAAAAGAAAAGAAAAAAGAAAGAAAGAAAGTGTGGTGGGGGTGGGGGTATTAAGGGTATTCCCCAGGTAGGCAATGATAAGAACCCCTGCAGCCTGTAGATAAAAGAACTCCCCTTCTCCCACCAAATGCTTTCATCAATATCAGTTTTTTTGCTGTCAGCTTTTCCACATCTGAAAACATGCAGATAAGGCATACAGCAGCAGGAAAACATTAAAACCACACGCTTGGACTTACAAAGCTTCTTCTATGTATATATACATCAAACCCAGAACAGACAAGCCATCTGGGAAAACTAAGGTCATGTAGAAACCTTGAGCGGTAGCAGAGTGGTACAATCTGAAGCTTTTTATGAGATCTTCACAAAGGAGTCACTTAAATGAACAAAACAGCCTTCCTGGCTGTAATGTCATTTGCAATTTAGCACCATTTGCCTTCTCTTCAAGAACTCACATACAACCAACCCCTCTCTGAGGCATCACTTCTTCATGCAAAGAACAATAAGTCTCCATTTCATGAGTTTCTAAAGCATCCAGACAGCGATCATCCAAAATAATCCCACTGAAGAATGGAAGAGAGCACGAATATATTCAACACAAGTGTTAGAAAGCAACCTGACTAACTTTATATGCTGCAGTGCTCCCTGGCCACACAGATTCATTCAGACTCCTTGCTTGCAATTTCTCTTAATGCACTGAAGACCTTACTGTTTAAGTTAGCTCACGACGTCTCTCAGAAACCCGATATCAGTTTAGCTCTCTGTTGCATGTGCTATTTTTATGCAGTGATAAAATGCCTTATGCTGTTTGTCATATTCTATTTTATTGTTGAATAGTCTGTTTGTACTGCATTGTTTTTAGTGCTTGTCAGCTGCTTTGAGGGCTTCTTCAGAAGTGGAAAGATGGGATTACTGCTGTTACTAACTACTGCTGGATGATTTACTAATAATCAGATTTTGGCTTTAAAACAGGCCTCACACTTTGCACAGAGGCCCTCCTTAAGCAGAAGCAGCAGCCATCAGAAGACTTAAGCATCACCACCTCACAAAAGCTGCAATCGTAATATATCTACTTAAATTTTTTAAAAACATTGGGAATGGAAACAGAATGTTTTTCCCCTTAGAAAATCCATTTGATGTAGTACTGTAGAGAAAACAATATATGGGAGAAAAACCACTGCCAGTTGGTTTTTCTGTTTTTTGTCTTGTCTGCTTGATCTCACACTGTAACAAAACACATCTCTATCTCTCTCACACACACACACACACACACACAGCCCTTCTATATTTTCCTGCATTTATGTCATGTTTCAAGATCTCCACATTGCCTGAAAACAGCCAAGAACAAAGAGGAAGCAAACAACAGCACCAAACCAGCACAACTGAAACACCTGAAGTCCAAGCCACTGTGTTCCTGTCAGTTCTAATATCTTGGGATGATTTTCACGTGCAATCAAAGCCCACCTATCTCAACCATGGAGAACTCCACTGGGTCATTTTAAACCTGAGCTCTTAACACTTGCTGTCCATTCTGCCATGCCTTGCCCTCTTTATTCTATAAGCAGAAGTATCGCTATTTACTTTGTCCTTCTCCTTGTACTCCGGCATTCTGTTATTGTAAACATGTTGATTCAGATCTGTAGGAACAACTCTCATTAAGCTTGCATATCCCTCTTCTTTTACAGTGCAGTCTGCCTACGGGTGGGTGAGACAGGTTCTATCTGCCTTACCCTTCTGAGGTTCCTTTTTTTTTTTTTAAGATAAAAAAACTTTACATTTCAGACAGATACACAGGTAATTTATTCACAGATCTTTCCCTCTCCATATATCTTACTTGCCAAGGAGCTTTCTTGTCTACACACTTTTACAGGCTCTGGAACAGCCACACACAGAGAGAGAATGACAGGAAAGGCAGAGTTTTGTCTTCAGAAAGGTCCCAAGAATGGGAAGAGGTTTTCATGTTTCTGAAATTACGTCTTCTAAATCTGAAGACTCATGTCAAACATCTGTCCAAACTGACCCTTTGTTTTTCCTACCCCATTTCAGTGTCATAGATGAGAGCAGTCTAGTACTCTCCCCCCTGCAAATGTGTTATGTCTTTCCTCTGCTCTCCTATCATTGCTTCTACTGAAGGCATTTGCTTTGTGGTAACCTGTTGAGCTTAGAAGAGGCCTCGTCATGTTTGATACAGCAGAGCTTCCCCAGCCCTCAGCGACCTGCCACTGCTCGGTATCTAGAACTGAGGCTTTCGTCCCCAGCTCTTTTCAGGAGGTCATGTGCTCTTTGCCTTTCACATGGAGCCTCCAAAATCAACTCTAAGACTCACTGAATTATACCAGCCCATCCTGCTATTTAAAGGAATGCTTTAGAAATTTGCTCATAGCTATTCTGCATTTTCTGGCAAACAAAATGATACACTTCAGTGAGGTGATGGTTAAGCGTCTGCTTCCAAATACAGTGGCACTAAGCACAGAGGTGACTCCTTGTATTTATTTATAGTATCTCGTCCAGAGGCTGAAGCTTCCAAGATGCGGTAAAACCTGTTTCCACAGTTGTGAAGTTTTGATTGGTTAGCTTTAGATTGTTGGTGGGTGGTGGGGATGACACCAGTGCTTATGTGCCTCTTTTTCTATCTGTTAGCAACATCTGTTGTGACATTTTTCATCTTTTGTTCTCCCACGAAGACTAGAATATTGTGGCACAAAGCATTCAACCAAAGACAGTTGTTAAAAATAGGATGAACAGGTCAACTAAACACATGTTCTATAGCAGAGCCTACATACATATAATTGCACTGGTTAATCTCCATCTTTTGTAATTCTTACTTCTTCCTTTCCTTCTCTCCCCTTTTTGTTTTCTTTCTGTCAAAATTTAGATGGGAAGCTCTCTGGGACTGGGATCTATCCTCTTCTTTGGAAAATGCTGTTGATTGACGGCTCAGTCATATTTGGCTCCAAACCAAATATGGGGGAAGGGATGGACCTACCAGTATTATTAGAACATCATGCCCAACGGAAGGGCAGTTTCATAGACTGCCAAATTGTATCTCACTACCTTAGAAACTGCAGTTATTTCTAGTTATTTCTAGCTCCCTCACAACTTCCTGCTTCTGAAAATTTCTGAAGTCAATCAGCTTATCTGAATGACTCCAATTTGAGCACAAGTGAGGAGACATATTCTCCACTGTTCCTTTTCAGGCTATTCAAACAGAATTCATGGTGCATGTTGCACTTACCTCTCTTCTGCATAAAGACAAAGAGATCATCCAGGAATTTCTTCCGTTCAGGGTCGCTATCCAATTCATACAACTAGGGAAATAAAGCAAGTAAAATTTAGTTCATATTGGGCTGCATTCAAAAGATAAAGCAAGAGCCTATGTATGTAGACTCTGCTACACAGGGCAACCTGGGCCTTCATTGGTGGTTGGGCAGCAGCTCAACAGAGATGAAGGAACACACACACACACACAACTAGGATGAGGTTTGAGATTCGGTTCATAAATCAAGGCAACCTTGGACAGAGTCATTTTGGTGGCCACAAAATTGGCCTGTAACAGTCAGTTGTGAGGGCTGGAGATCTCCTTCCTTGGACAGAAATACTGCAGTAGTACTGAATTTTTAAATTGGTCGTTGGCTGGAAAGTATTATATAATTGCTCGGATCTGCAAACGAGAAAGCTAATCATACACACAAAAAGTAATTTCAAAAGGAACATATTTTGATCTCACCCAAAACAAGCCATTATTAGGAAGAGAGGACCCACCAAACCAAACCTTAGTTTTATCGATGTAGTCACAGTGTTTTTCTGACCTTGCTGCTTCCCTCCTCTAAACACTGTACTATGATAATCTTAGCAGGCCTTACATGAAGGTGAACATTAGGCCAAAGCAAATAAATAAATAAAAAAATTGTGGCACTTTAAAGACTAACTGCTATATTTTAATGTGAGCTTTCATGGACAAGTTCACTTCCTCAGAAAATTAGAGTGTCAGGTAGTGCTGAAAATAACATTTCCCGAAAGACTTTTCTTCTGAAATAAGCTTGTTAAAGACTATGCAAACAATGGCCCATGGATAAAAATTTTGGAAAACATTTTCTAGCAGTGCTGTTTCCAAAAATATACTTTGGGCTTAACTGTCACCAATGTGTAAAGCTCCAGCTGTCTTTCATGTTTAATAGCAAAGCAAAGTTTTGTGTTCACAAGACAACGATCTCCAGGTTCTCCTAGCTTTAGTAAAAAGGAGCTATTATTTGTGGTTACCACTGCCCTCTCCCTCTCCTTCCATTTCTGAGAGCCTCTGAATCCTACTGTAAGGTCACAGATGTGTGGCCATATTCATACATGGGTAAATAATCACTAAAATATAGGCTCACCACCAGCATTACATCTCTTAATGTAGAATCCAGCCCTGCTGACACACAGTGAAAAAGTTTAAGAGCAAGCAAGAATGTCAGCTATCCTTTCTGTAGGGGAAGGGCAGCTAATGCCCCCATACTGATGGGAAAGTGAGAAGAACAGCAAAACCTTGATGAAAGATACCCATTATCCAACGCCTCTTCGTTCAATTTCAAAATACTGAAGAGATCTAAGACAGACCCAACATGTGCAGATGGGAAAAAAGAAAGAAAGAAAATCTTTCCCAAGATGATCCTATCAAGTTCCTTTAGATTTGCGCACTGGATGCTAGCTGAAAAGTTCTCCTGTACCAGTGAAAAAAACAAAACAATGGAAGAGGAGCTGCAAATACCACAACATGTTTTAGGTATACTGAAGGTCAGTTGTCAGGAAATCAAAGAGACATAAAGAGAGAAATTTGTTTTTGTTCTCTCTGCTGATCCTACTGTCAGATGAGCAAAGGTCAGCTGAAGGACCCAGGCTGGGTAAAGGATGGGTCACCCCAGTGCTTCCTGGCCAAATCAGGATATATAGGAAAGTTGGTCTAGATGGAACGCACGCCTTTCATTAACATGCTCCTCTTTTATCTTTAGCCAAGCTCACTTGTTCTAGGAGAGAGTGGCAGAGTTAGTTCCTTGACATTTCCTTCAAGTTACCGATCCACGTCCCTAATCATCAAGGAGTGGTCCCCTTGGTTACAACATGAGCACAATGGAGGCAATTCAAATGCTGTTCCCCACCAGGCTCAAAATATACAATCAAATCAAAATCACTGTACTAACCTTAGCGAAGTCTCGAGATATCTCTCTCCCTCTGCTGCAATCAGCATCTTCGTTCCAGTTCAGGCTGCCATTCTAAAATTGGGGCAGGGAGGGGCAAGATGGGGGGGGAAAAAAACAAGAGAGGGGGTGATTAAAAAGGAGAGAGCAGGTAGAACAGTATAGGAGGCATTCAAGTCAAGAAACAGGAAATCTCTGTAGCTGCTACAACCACTCTCTATGAGTTAATGTCAACTAGAAACAAAAGCTTAACCCAACAGGCTGATTTTGATTTTACAGGTGCTACTTCTGACTTAGTGATAAGATTGTTGTGTCAGAAAACCAATGCCAGCAAATGCCAAGGGGTTTTTCTGTTGACACCTATACCTTTGCAAAATATTTTAGAAGTTTTTTCTATACTTTCAGTACCTTTTAATAGCCCGCTAGGGTTTATATCAGTGGTGGGGAAATTCTGTCCCTGGAGTAGAATCTGGCCCTTCTCTGGTCCCAAATCTGGCCTTCTTTTCAAGTTCACCACACCTCCCCCATCACATTATCATTTGGTGGTTTACCAGATTTCTTGCAGCGGTCTCCCCATTCTAGAAGCTTATAATGCTTCCCCTAAAGCTTACTTATTGGCAGTGAGAGTGTTAACCTAAAATAGGTTGGCATTTTTGGTTCCTCTTTTTTTCTTTAGTCCTGCCTTCCAGTTGAATGTAGCCCACCAAAATGTGTCTGAAATCAGTCTGAATGCTGAAAAACATTTCCTCACCCTTAGTTCATATCCTGCGTTTTCCATACCCGTTTCTCATCCTGTAATGCGGCATCAATGACAGATATCTTTCTCTAGTGCAACAATAACAACAGCAAAATAATCTTGTAGCACTGTGGAAATTAGCAGATTTATTTTAGTTTCATCTTCTGTGAATTACAATCCATTCCTGAGATTGCAGAGCACAATATTCAAGCCTAATCCATGATTGATGCTAAAATACTTCTATTTCTCTTAAGGGTGCAACAATTTTTTTCGTTATTTGAACAGATCAATATGCTTATCATCTGAAGAATTTCCCTGCTGTGAGCACAAGGCTTTGTTAAACATCATCAACATATTTTCCATTCCAACTCCTTGTTCTCTGGTCTCTTCCCCCTCACTGTCCCAGCTTAAATTTGGACCTTTGCAAGATTCATATTATGGAATAGAAACAACTATATGCAAAGTCTAAGGAGTATCCCCATCTGTGACACCTGAACTTCACAGGGTTAAGGTAAGTTATAGTGTCCTACCATTAGGACCTGCTACCACTGAGATCTATTTCACTTCAAAATGTATCATCCCAAGAGGAGTGCAAACCTAGAGGAAGGGTCAGGGTAGCATTTGCTCCTAATGATTGTGAGAACGGAAGGATAAATTCTGCAACAATCTGAACTGCAAACAACATGGTGTAAAAGTAGCCTGGGCAACAGACAAAAAGCCAACTGAGTGAGGTCAAACATCACCGGCTGGTTCAGATCACTCCACCCACCATCTGGTAGTGAGCACATAGGATCCTAAATCAGATAAAAAGCCACTGAATTCATGAAGGGATTTCCAAACAAAAACAGTTTTTAATTAGAGGCCACTTTAATGTCTACAGTCTTAGTGTCATCTGGTAGTGACATGTATACTGAATTACCAAGATGAATAGCTCCTGTCAGAGTCAGGCAAAGCTACATTCCCCTTTTTCAAATGGCAGCAGGCTGTCCTAATGCCTGCTGATTTAGTTTGAGCCAGTAATTCCTGCTGGAAAGTCAATTATCTAGTGAGCCCCATCAGCTGAAAGATATTTAATGGAAGATTATTGCCACTTCTGTTATGTCAGCTGTTTATTACAGCAGTCAGCTTTCCCAACCCTTCTTAGGAAGAGCTTTGAAAACAAGCTTTGTTGACACTAGGACTCATCCGGGGACACTACATGTAGAAACCACAAACACAACTCCCCCCCCCCCCCGGTTACAGTACTGGGTCAACGGTATCTTAAAAAATGTGCCAGTATCCAAGAGGATGGCAATAACTCCTTCCCTATGAAGACAGGTTGAGACATAGGCACTCTGGATGGGGAAGAAAGGAAAGAAACATAGAAATAAACAAATAAATGGGGAATTGGGATAAAAAGGATGAAACAACAATTTGGGATGAGGAGGAAGAAAGAGGAACACATTTCCCTCTGTTAGTTGTGGCCAAAAGAACTTAAGCCTGAAATAAATCATGTTTCTTCTTGGTTTTCACTACTCAGTCATGAGCTGAAGGCAGCTCAGAGCCAATGCCAAAGAAACAATTTTCCGCCATGAAGACCTTTGCTAAGGTTGCATCTAAACAAGAAGTTTACTGGAAAGATGCAAGGGATTGTTTCCCATCCACTCTGGGTCTTCCTTTCAGAGTTCAGGTGACAACAGATAAATTCCCATGGAAAACCAGCTGCTTTCACAGGAAATTTATCTCCCTGTTTTTTATAGCCCAGCACCACTTTGACTTTCTACAACAGAGGAGGGCAAATGTCAGATTTGCAGAATCTACTTTTTTCTTCTACACAAACCAGAATCAGATATGAAACAGCGGTCAAGGGAACAGAGAAAAATGCAAAATGGGGGTTTGTATTTACAACCCCAACTTGGAAAAATTATGTGACCAATGTCTATGCTCAGAACTGTAGTCCCCAACAGTAACTTTTTCAAGCTCTTCCAATTATCTACTGCACCCAACTAAGAAAACTTGTCTTGCATATACACACTAAGTTACAATAGATCGGAGCTTCTAAACATAAACCTCCAAAACAGTCCAGCAGTGATGCTCAAAGACATAGTTAAAGGAGTCAATGGGTATTTTACAGGAGAGGAGACATGAGGACAATGTGAACCAAATATGTATTCTAAAGCTTAGTTTTATTTGTCATTATTAAACAAATGAGAATCAGATCCCTGCACTTATCTCCAGCAAATCACTCAGAGGGCTAGGAGTAGAACCCAGTCGTCCATCTGGCCGTACCTTGTAATGGGGGCATTTAACATGGACAAATACATGGGTTGATGGCAAACATAAAGACAGGTATGTTGTGAGGAATGGATACGAATCTCTCATCAGGTGTCAAAACTGGCAACTGCACTGCCTTGTCAGGGTATCAAGCCTGCCAGTCCTCCAGCTGGTCCTCTGGTGCTAGATCCCCAATTCTTCCTTCATAGTTCTCATGGCTCCTGCCTCAGTTGCTAACTGCTCTTTTGAGTCTTTGGACTGAAGAGCACAGTACACATTGTTAAAAAAAATAAGTTTTTAAACTAAAAGAACTAGGTATGTTTAGCTTAACGAAGAGAAGACTGAGGGGAGACATGATAGCAGTCTTCCAATATCTGAAGGGTTGCCACAGGGAAGAGGGCATTGGTTTATTCTCCATTGCGCCTGCGGGTAGGACAAGAACCAATGGGTGGAAACTTGTCAGAGGGAGATCCAACCTGGAAATAAGGAGGAATTTCCTGATGGTGAGAACCATTAAGCAGTGGAACAGCTTGCCTCCCGATGTTGTGGGTGCCCCGTTGCTGGAGGTTTTCAAGAAAAGATTGGACAGCTATCTGTCCGGGATGGTATGAGGTCTGGGATGGTATAAGGTCTCCTGCTTTGGGCAGGGGGTTGGACTAGAAGACCTCCAAGGTCCCTTCCAACCCTACGACGATTCTATGATAAACGCAAGAATCAGCAGAATTCCATTATTCACCAAATTGAGCTTTAATTATGATATCTTTATTGGCTAGCAAAGAGAAGCTTGAAACAAGGAATGCCCAATGAATTTTAAACCACCTGAGTAACTCCTGAAAGCAAGGTTCCCGCTAAGCTGGGTGATTTTTATATGCTGTAGTCGGCCATAACAATTCAAACAAGAGGAAATAAATCAGTACTGCTAAAGTTCCTGGGACGTTCATCCTGGGATATAAACCACATGACCATGATTCATTACAACAAAGACATGGAAAGTATCGGAAGAACTAGAAAACATTTCCCTCGTGTGGCCAGGGCCTAAGTATGGTTAATATAATTGGAGATGTACACACCAAGTCAAACAGATATATAGTAATTTTACAGTCCTTCCTTAGTTACTAAGCACAAATGCCCTGGATCATTCCAGTCGGGCTTCAGGCCGCGCCACGACACAGAAACAGCATTGGTCATCCTGTTTGATGACCTACTGAGGGAGGCCGACAGGGGCAAAATGTCTCTGCTGGTCCTCCTCGATATCTCAGCTGCCTTTGATACCGTCGACCACGGTATTCTCCTGGGGAGGCTCTCCGAGTCGGGAATCTGTGGCCTGGCTCTTGCCTGGCTCCATTCCTTCTTGGAGGACCGTCCCCAGAGAGTGCAGATTGGAGAGAGTTTCTCGGCCCCATGGAGCCTCAATTGTGGGGTTCCGCAGGGCTCGATTATCTCTCCAATGCTGTTTAACATCTATATGAGGCCGCTGGGAGGGGTCATCAGGGGTTGTGGGGCTTCGTGTCATCAGTACGCTGATGATACTCAGCTCTACATCTCCTTTTTTCCAACAACAGTGGATGCTGTTTCGTCCCTTGAGCGCTGCCTGAAGGCTGTTCAGCAATGGATGCAGGTGAATCGACTGAGGCTGAATCCGGGCAAGATGGAGGTCCTTCGGGTGGGTGTCCCAGACATCAGTGGTCTGGGAAACTCCCTTTCCTTTGGGGGGGTGACTCTTACCACCAAGAGTGAGGTTCCCAGTTTGGGTGTACATCTGGACCCGGCGCTCACCATGGAGACCCAGGTGTCGTCAGTGGTCCGTTCCGCACATTTCCACCTTCGGCGGATTGCCCAGCTGCATCCCTATCTTGATGTGGGGCGCTCACCACTTTGGTCCATGCGCTTGTAGTCTCAAGATTAGACTACTGTAATGCGCTCCACGTGGGGCTGCCTTTGAGACTGAAGCGGAAACTTCAGATGGTACAAAATGCGGTGGCCAGACTTCTTACAGGGGTGGAAAGGTACCAACATATTTCCCCCACGCTGGCCGCCTTGCATTGGCTGCCCATTCGTTTCCGCATTGATTTCAAAGTTCTTACGATTACATATAAAGCCCTAAAAGGTTTAGAACCTCGATATCTGGCAGAGCGCCTTCTCCCACCCAGTTCTGCCAGAGTCACTCGTTCCAGCCAGGCCGGGTGGCTGAGGGGCCTAACGCTGAGGGAGGTCCAGAAGGAAAGAACGAGGAACAGGGCCTTCTCGGCAGTGGCCCCTCGCCTCTGGAACAACTTGCCCGTGGAGATCCGCCTGGCTCCCTCTCTGGGTGTTTTCAGGAATAAACTTAAAACCTGGCTATTTGGGCAGGCTTTCCCTCCTGCCATATCTTAATTTCTTATACTTCGCCATCCTGGACCTATAATATATGTTTTTGGTTTTATTGTTTTTAAATTTGTAAACCGCCCAGAGTAGACCTTGGTCTAGATGGGTGGGATAGAAATCCAATAAATAAATAAAATAAATAAATAACTGCAGTATAACTGCAAATAAGTGCTGTACAAAAAGGATGTGGGCAGTTTGGATCACACTTTTAGATGCCATAAAGGTTCTGTTCGGTTGCAAACTACTGTCTGAATTGCCTGAACAGAATCTTTTATACAGCTGACAATTTAAACCAATACCGCCTGACCTGGGAGAAGGGTGGACTCAAGGATTTAGAGTTGGACATCAGCCCCTTGCTTTTTCTTATGAATGACAAAAGAAAAAAAGAATGTGAACTAATAAGAAAAGAGAATTTATATGAAGCAAGTTGGGTAAATTTACTTCATTTACCACTGGATGCAGAATTCATTTTTCATTGCAAAATAGGGAGTCCTCTGGCACCGTGTGAATAGTAAAAAGACGATCACTATTAAAAATGGAGCACACACAGACTTGGCACCACCCAGTCAGGTAAGCCTCCTCTGGAGACAATCATTTCTGGACTTACTCCATGAATGCTTCCCTCTTATCTGTTTCAGTAGCTATCTCCTCGGCCCCAAGAAACTGCACAGGTCAGAGTGCTCTTGATTTGTCCTTTTCATCTAATTGTTGTTTCATATTTGCTCCCGATCTCACCTCCATGCAGCTGCTGCACACACAAAAAAGCTCTGGACAGTGCTTTTCCGGCATATTTATCAAATAAATACTCAGTGCTTAGAAAGTTAGCCACAATTTCTTACATGACTCATTATGAAGCCTCAAAAGGAGGGATGTAATTTGTTGCTGTTAGCAATTCCCTCCCCCTCTCCCCGGAAAAACCTATTTAACTGTTAGCCTTTAAAACTGCCACAATAATTTGCTTCCTACCCACCTGCTTTTTTTCTTTTCTTTGCTTGTACGTACTAATCCATTCTGAGACGGACTATCACAAGCAAGAAGTGATGTTATTCTACTCACAGCAATATTTTTGAAATGTAACTTTATTACACCTTTGTTACCAAAAAAGAAAACATAACATGCTACAGCAGTTATTCATTGCTTTGTAACTCATTACTTGCCAGCTCTAGAAATATGTGATTATGCAATTTCTTATATTCAGATGCACTGATATTACAGATACAGATTCTGAAATGCTGAGAGAGAGAGAGAGAGAGAGAGGGTAACAATTGTGGGCCTTCAGGGTATCACAGAAACCTGCTGGCAACATTCCCCTTCATCTTACCACCACCACCACCACAAACTCATCTTCTAAGGATGGTGATGAGCTATCAATGCAGACCAGGGAGCAGCTCCTCCCCAGAGATTGCAAGCCCGACTTTACAGAAGCAATTAGAGCTACAGCTATTTTGGGATTACTCCCTAGCCACCTGGAACATCTTATTAGAGTGGAATTCAGATGTCCAAAACAATTTCAGTTTCCCCACCAACACCACGCCCTTTGTGAAAGCCATTTAACCATTACCATTTCTCAGCAGCAGCTGCAATTCCTATCAGAATGGCTGGACCCACTCGCCCATCCTCAAATTTCTTAAAACACAAAATTGCAGGATAATGAAGGAACCGTCTTGGGGAAGTTTGTATTTGGACTGATCTCGCCTCCAAAAACAACTTTTCATGCATTTACAGGGTATGCAAAACAAGGGCAGATAAAAATCAATTATTTTTTAAAAATCAAATTGGTTTAAATCACAATTTAAATTAAAAAAATAATTTTTATTTAAATGAAATCAGGATGGATAAATATCAATGATTTTTTTTAAAAAAAATCAAATTGGTTTAAATCACTATTTTAATTAAAATCAATTTTTATTTAAATGAAATCAGGGTGGATAAAAACCAATGATTTTTAAAAGATTGATTTAAATCATGATTTAAATTAAAAACCTGACTTTTTAAAATTTAAATCAGTAAAATTTGATTTTTAAAATTTAATTCATGATTTCAATTGTGACTTAAATCCATCTAATCCCCCAACTGAATGGGAGTGAGGTTTAAATCAAATCCATCCTGAATCAAATCCACCCTATATGAAACACAGTTGTGTCGGTATCGTCCAGTGCCTCCGACAGCACTTTCATTTTGGAAGAACAGCTGAATCCAGAAATGGTCTTTGAAGACCACTGCAGAACATTTGCTGGGGTAACCTGGTGTCAATTCCAAAGGCTTAAAATCACAACTGCTAAGCCTGGGTCTATTATACAATTTTAAAAAGATAAAAGCCTGCTTGCTGCTTTGAACTGGTGATAATTCTTTCTAATCACTTCCTGAGATGCAAAGTATGACTTTTTTAAACTACATCTCTCTGAATATCACAACCAGTGTCTACCAGAGGCCATGTCAGCTGGAGGATTCTGAGACACAGCGCCAAACCATAATGTTTCCCATCTCTGACCACTAGACTGAAGAATCCAGCAGCACAAGAAAATAATAGAAATTCTTCAGAGTTGTAAGACTGTGTGACCAGAGAAACTCAATCCTATCCCAATTGCCGGCTACAGTTCCCCATCCCCCATGTAGCCCTCATTCCTTTGTAGGCCCTTAAGATTTTTTTTTTCTACTGTAAAACAAACAACCTGTATTTTCAGTCTGTGCTTTGCATTTTTTTTTTTTAAGAGTTGTGGCTTCTCCAACAATGAACACTCATCCTGAGGCAAGGAAATGTTTCATTTCAGGTTTGCCACCCACAGAGTTTGTGAGGTGAGGGGGTAGGATGTTGAATGGAGGATTACTGGAGAAACAGCCGAAATTCTTTCAGTGGGTGGAGATGAAGCCTCGGAAGTGAAGCAGATGTGCTAAAACACAAAAACTGTTGTACAAAACTCTGATAAGATCAGGATTACTACCCTGCATGGAAGCTCTCAAGCACAGGGAGAGAAAAGTAGCCATTATCTCTCTCTTCCACACACACAAACCCTGTTGTCTGTTACATTCTATAAGAACAGAAAAATGACCCCACCCCTTCTTGGCGATGTGTGACACTGGTAGCTTTCTGATGCTTGAGCGGCATGTGCCTGATCAAGGTTAAGTGTAAAAAATAAGAAATGAACAAATTCTGCACATGTAGTTTACCAGTTGTCTCATAACATTAGGCTTTTTTCTTTTACAACTTTCTCAGCTTTGCCATGGCTCAAGTCATCTAACTCAATGAAAATACACTCAAGCAGTAGAACAGAAGTACAAATCTTCCCAACAACTCCTTTGCTCTGCCTTGGCTGTTTGTGTGACACAATACAGTGCAAAGAGAAAAGGGTAGGGAAAAGGATGGGCAACCCTTCTAGGGGCCAACAAGAATGTGCATAATGTTAGCTGGAAACATCCATGAGGACCATAGGCAGGAGCTTATTGTGTCTTCGGGTGGCATTCATCAGTTCATCCAGTGTGTTCCTGATTCAGCCAGCGTCTAGAGTAGAGGCCATGTTTGATTGTAACCGCAACCATATCCCAACAAGAACAGGGCTTTTATTTGTCCCCACAGGAATGCATGGAAATGTAGAGATGTCATTCCAAAAAGTACTTATTTAACAACAAGAGTGTGCCACATCAAGTCAATTCTGACCCATCTCAGGAAAATATAAAAGGAGAGTGATATCGGGTGCATAGTTGGGGTAAAGACAAAAACAGATAATTTAAATTTTAAAAGTCAGATTTTTGACAATTTCAATCAAAAATATTTTTTATTTAAATTGTGATTTAAACCAATTTGATTTTAAAAGGTCATTGATTTTTATACACCCTGCATACATTCCACTCCAGCAACTCAAATCATCCTGACTATTGAGGACTGATCCTGACTTCTTAAACACTCTGGATGTTGTTGCTTAGTCAGTGATCAGAGCGAAAGAACTTTGTAAAAAAAGAAAAAGTTCGCTGCCAGGACGAAACTACAATTCAAATGTACTTTGGATAGCAAAGGGGGAAACACAAGGTATGGAATGTTTTCATTAAGAACTTCCTATATATCTAAAAACTGCTTCTACCAGTTATGAATATTCGGGTGAGCATGCTTGATAGTTCAGAGACTTTACATTCAAGGCAGAGATGCTTGGGATTCCAAATTCTTCAGCATCATCTAAATACAGCATGTGCAAGGCTTTAAATAACCCCACATTATATCACATACACCATCCCAACTGCAAGCCTGAGTTTTGTGACTTCATTTCTGACTCAATTTGGCACACATTAAGAGAGTTGTGATCCATACGGAATGCTCTGTTTGTAATCTAGCAAACACAAACTAAGGCATCTATGACAGCTTATCATTTTAAAAATTTGGTTCAGTTTCTCCACTTTAAAGCCCCACAAATATAAATCTGCACTGGAAGGATTACAAATCATGCCCAAAAATCCAGTTATTTAAGGCAAGCAAAATCACAACATTGGGTCTGTTTGTTTCCAATAAGCAAACAGTCCTTGCCACGAATCTTGGGGTGGAGGGCTTAGTGCATACATGTCCCAAGAACTGTGGCAGAGACATCTCATTTATCAGGAAGGAAAGGACTGAAAGTCATGATATGCTTTACATTTCAGCCAGTGTATTGCTGAATTCCACCCCCAGTATGCAGAGCTGCAGCATAAGAACTCCAAATGCAGTAGTTTTCTCTGCATAGCACTTTGTGTTCCTGGAAACCTGAGAAACCATTTAACTATGCCTATATCTGGACAGGAGCTATAACGTGACAAATGCAAGGAGCGACACTGGGAAAAGAAACTTAACTATTTAAAAAGTGTTAATTTCTCCTCCATTTAGTGACAGCCAACCATGAATAATCTTCATGACTGGAACTCTCACATCCTTTTGAATCCAGATGGATTTGAGAAGTGCTACAGACAGAAAAGACGGCACTGCCTCTCTCCACTTTTCTTTGGGGATTTGCCAGCCCCTTGACAAGCAGCCAACACTCCCTCCTCGTTTTGTGCTGACAAGATTCTCACCGCCCCTGTGTCAAAAGCTGAGCCAGCTCTTTTGTCTGGAAGTGTGTTCTACAATTATTTACTTGGCTGTGGGAGGCTAAATGGAACTCAAAGCAGCCAGGCGTCAACACCCGTACACTTGCTAACGGAAAAAGGCTCATATTATCTTTGAGTTGTTGTCTCTTCGGCACAGCGTGAAGGTTGTGTTTTAAAAATGGGATGAAGACCAAACAAAAAACAAAAGCTTTGCTTAAAGCATCTTTTAGTTTTAGAACTCATCAATTTCAAGAGCCACTGATAAAGCACAGAAAGTAAAGTAGTGCCATTTTTAGATCCAATGACTATTCTGGTCAATGTGAAAGTCAATTTATGCAGCACCTGCAAATTGAATTCGACAGGAAAATTACTGCAAATGATCAAAATATCTAATTCCTTGTACCTATATGGCTGTAAATATTTAGAGGAGGAGCTGGAACAGTATAGCCACAAAGGAAAAGGATTCCCATCCATCTAACACAGTCCTGTAAACACTGCAGAATGAGAAAGAAAAATCTAATGGTGGTTGAATGAACAGTATCTTTCCTAGGCTGCAGGTCGTAGAATACTATTTTTGAAATTCCTCTACTCAACATTATTCTGCATGCAGAAAGACGACCACGTAAAAGAGAAAAAAAATCTAGCCCAATATACTTTCTGTTGCTGTAGTGCAGACCTGGGCAAAGTGCGGCCCGCGGGCCACATACGGCCCGCGAGCCGCTCCTGTCCGGCCTGCCGGTCATCGCTCCAGTCCGGCCCGCCTCTTTAGTATTTGTGAAGATTAACAAGTTTAAAATAAAAACAATCATAACATCACTGTTTCATTTTATTTTTAAGGAAAGTTGGTTCGGCCCCCGAACACAGTTCAGATTTTTCATGTGGCCCCCTATAGAAATTAATTGCCCACCCCTGCTGTAGTGCCTTACCTCCAGAGAGGTGCTTTTCCTTTATGGAGTGGGGGCAGGATTCAAGATAGCAATAAATGGGAGAGTTCTCTTTATCCTCAGAATACTCTACCACACCATCCAAGCTTAAATTTTTACACTAAAATTCCCAAAATTCCCCAGCCAGCGAGGCCACTATAATTTTCCCCCCAAAGACTAAACGCAATCGTACACAGCATATAAAACCGCTGCAAAGCCGCATTTCTAAATTCCACAGCTATCCTATAATTAAAGCTTCAAGAGATGGTAACACAGACAAGATCATTTCAGTTTCATCACAGCTGTGGAATTTGGCACTACACCACAAAATAGATTTCCTCTCAATCCGATGGGGCCTTGTACGGAAGAAGGCTCTCCATTAAATGTTAAACTGGAAGCTCTCTCGGAAGAAGCTGAGGTCCCAGGCTGATTCCTGTACTGGTGATGGTGGAGAATCACCTCTGTTTTTACACATAATTAATTCAGTTTCTTTGATACAGAGGCAAACTAAGGGGTTTGATATTATAGCACTTCTGAGTAGGAATATAGTTTTTACAGTGAAACGTCCCTGCCAATAAATAAGGCAATAAAAAATATTAAACTTTTGGAGACTGGCTTCTGAGATACAGGCTTTGCAAACTTATTCAGGAGAAATGGCTGCTTTCCCTTTCCAGTTAACATTTACAGCCTAAGCTGTTGTCCAGTAAAACACAAAGAGCCTTTAAGAAGTCACAGACCCAACAATTAAGATTTTCTTTGAAGATCAGTGTCCAGGTCTTTTTCCTTTTCAAATCAAATAGGCCATGTCTAGAGACAGACTAAAAACTTTTCTATGGTGGTGCCCTGATAATAGAATTCTTTCACCAGGAAAATGCACTGAGAGCTTAGAAAAGTTATAGCACTTGCTCATGCAAACAGGGGGATTCTGGGAGATGTAGTCCAAAAGGAAATTCCCCTTCCAAGCTCTGCACATGACACACATCTTACTGAGTTTTAGGTACTAGATAAGCCAAATCTCAGTCTTTATGGTACACAACTGGGCCCTTATTCTCCTTTTACTCCCTCAGAAGTAGTTCAAACAAGGTTTTTGAGAGGTATTCTTCAAGTATCCCGCTGAGTCTCAAATGCACTGCTGCAGTTGGAGGTGGGATACCTGAAGTTTGACACTAGGGTTTGGCTAGCTATCTTTAGTTTTTGGTCAAATTCAGTTTTTCCCCCAATAGGCTTAACCTGTCTAATAAAATAATAATTGCATACCGTCAAGTCAGTTCTGACTTATGGTCAGAATTATGCATTTTAAAACTTCCCAGAGTTTTCTAGGTAGAGAGTACTCAGAAGTGGTTTACTATTCCCTTCTTCTGGGACTGTGCAGTTTGCCCATATCTACTCAAGCTGGCTGTCCTATTGGGAGAAACCTAAACCACTGAGCCATACAGCCAGCTCTATTTGCTAAATTTAGAGGGAATGGCTTCTTTGTAGAATGCCTTATCCATATGACAAGCCCTCAGACAACGTATTGCAGAGGTCGAGAGGTCTATCTAGGTACTAAATGAAAACATTAAAAAAGATATTGCCAAATTTTTGGTGCCTAACAGTAATAGATCAATAAAAACAAAACAAAAAAATTCAGACACTGAAGAAATGAATTGTAATATTTGAAGGAATACAATGAAATAAATTTGTTAATTTGTATTTGCAACAATACTTTTTGATTTCATTCTGGTTTTGCTATTGCTGAAATAGACCAACGCAGCTACCTCTCCGATAACATTAAGAATTTTTACTGCTTTGGGCGGGATTTCAGTTTTTATTCTATTCAGTACTGTCTTTTTGCCACATTATTGTTGTTCTCTAGTTGGTTAAATTAATTTTATGTTGTATTGAGTTTTGTTTCTACAAAATCACCTCAGAATTTTTTTTAAAACTGGAAGTTGCTTTTAAAAAGTGTCTTTACAAATTAGTTCTTCACTAATTTCAGCTTCCTCAGCCTAAGGATCAAGCTGTTTGACAGCAAATGGGGGGGAGGTACACCTTCCTCACAAAAGTAGCTCTGGAAATGCAGAGCAATTTATTTCTAGCATGGTCCTTTCTCTTTTCGACACTGTGTTGATCTCCTCTCCCAGCCTCAGCTCCAGGAAATGAAAGATGGAGAAAAACTGGTGCTTTCCCTTTTCTGAACTTCAATTAAAGTGAGACTAATAGGGATTTCATCTTCAAAGCTTACTCTGTTTACAGCAGGTATGCTAATGTCAGAGGATACTTTGCACTGAAGTGGCATATTTCTTTCTTGTTTGCATTCAAGCAGTGTACAGTTTCCTAGCTGAGGTGAAGATGCCAAAAAGGGTCTTCAGAACATAAAGGTATGTTTGATGCATACTGACACATTTTTATGATAGTCAGGTTAGCTTCAACTGCATGTTGCCCTGGCCGTTCCTGCCCCCTCCGCCGTCACATAGCAGCACTATGTGAAACAGCTATGAAAGGAAGTCAACCCTGAAAGGCAACCAGAAATTCTAGCTAGATGACCTAGCAAGAATACAAGGCTGGGGGCCCATCACGTGTTTCCCTGGCCATTCATCTGCCAAATTAAGGCAGTCTTTTAATCAGGACCATACACCTATAACCCCGTGCAGGCTTACTTGTGTTCTTAAGAGCAGCCCTGCTTGAGCAGACCAATGAAACAACTGAGCCCGGATCCTGCTCTCCACAGTGGCCTATTGCAAATCCCTCTGTGAACTCCTCCAGTACAAGATAACGCCCTTCACTGCAGCTTTGTCTGAGCAAATAATATTCAATGGCATATTCTCTTACCTTGGCATTCCATATCACCATCATGACTAGTATTTATTCCTATTTCTTGAAGTTATCTAATACCCTATTCTAGTTATCTAAAGCTAGTGGCCACAATCACATTGCATAGTAATACATTCTTAGCAATTTTGTGTGGTATTCAGCTGAACTAGGTTCTAATTGGAGGGGACGTGGTAGTGCTGCGGGTTAAACCGCAGAAGCATCTGTGCTGCAAGGTCAGAAGACCAGCAGTCGTAAGATCGAATCCACGTGACGGAGTGAGCGCCCGTCGCTTGTCCCAGCTCCTGCCAACCTAGCAGTTCGAAAGCATGTAAATGCGAGTAGATAAATAGGTACCACCACGGTGGGAAGGTAACGGCGTTCCGTGTCTAGTCGCGCTGGCCATGTGACCACGGAAACTGTCTACGGACAAACACTGGCTCCACGGCTTGGAGACGGGGATGAGAACCGCGCCCTAGAGTCGGACACGACTGGACTAAATGTCAAGGGGAACCTTTACCTTTACCTAGGTTCTAATTAGATGGGTGTACTATCAGTCAGTGTGGAATGCAATATCATGTTGTAATGCCGGCAAAGTTCTCAAGGACTATAACTGAGGAGGAAAATAGCTTATCTAGAATTATGTGCCATAAATAACTACATGCCATACCTTATGAGATTGTCCTCTCGAAATACATACCTCAGTTATCATCAAAACCTCCAGAAAAATCTCTCTCCAAACCAACAACAAACAAAATCAATGACAGTCACAATGCTTTGGCAGAAGACATCTCAAAGGTATTGACTGTTAAGCCAGAACTTTCTATGTAAGGTGCACCTAGATAGCACAGCAAAGCCACTTTACAAAAACTCAACGGTGATAAGATGGTACGGGTTACACACTTCTATTAAGAATGGTATCCCTACCATTCCAAAGAGCACTCTGCAAAATTTTACACATCTTTACTACTAAGCTGTATGTTTTCAATTACTAGGGGGTAGGTACGGAGAATTGTGCAGCCCCTGCAACAAGCCATCCACCTCATGGAGAGTCTCTTCTCCATCTGGCAAAGTGTCCACCTCATAGCCACTTCCTGCTGTTGAAAAAGATTAATGTACTTAATCTCCACTCATTTCAGCTTTGCAAGGAACTATTACAACAAACTGCACCTCTTCCATTTCATGATCTTGGGGAACCTGCTGTATGCAAAGATTGATGGCCAGTGGTCAGAATCCGAGCCAAAATTTATGTCTGAGTAAACGTACTGGTGTAATTCAGAGTGAAGAACAGTTGTAAATAAATGAGTCCCCAAATGAATTTCTAGTCATATGCTAAGTCATGAAACTGGCATACTAATAGTAATTTAGTTAGTGACTCATTAATTAGCAGTTACTTGCTGCTCCAAGGTCAATGCACTTTACTTGGATTCTGGCCATTGTGCTGGAGTGGTTAGAGAGCTGGGCTATAGCCTGGGAATCCTCACTGAACCATGAAACTCCTTTGGTGATTTTGAGCCAGTCACTCTCAGCCTGACCTACTACACAGGGCCGTTGTGAAGATGAAGGAGGAGATACATGTGTTCCTGCTTTACACTCACTGGCAGAAAGGCAAGACATAAATTTAACTATTAAGTAAACAAAAGAAGTTTTTCCTCTATGTGGAGGTTCTGCACACAACCGTATATATGCATACATATAAACTAAAATAACATTTCACAAAATGCACCACAGAGGCCCAGTTTCATAAAAGCTTATGATAGAAGAGTTGTCAGTCTTTTAAGTGCCACAAAACTTTTTTCTCCTTTCCTTTTGGTGCATTTGGAGTATGAGACTAACATAGCTATACATCAGGCACTGTGCAAAGCAATCACTTATGAACATAAAGCATACAGAAAATATAATTTAAATGCTGCCAGCACCACCTCCCTCCAGAAGACTGTTCACAAATGCATAGCACCCAGAAGGCCACTTAACATTGATTCAACAGGCCAGATAAACTTCTGCCAATTGCATCACCCTGCATATTTCTGAACTGCAACATCTAAAAAAGGCTCTTTGACCACAAAGTGTCACACACAAGAGCAGTGAAAAGTACCTCTTATTCTCCAGCCAGCCATACCAAAGACATCAGTATTGAACGTAGCAGAACCTGTGAAGGGAGGACAGGTCTACCTCCCACAGTCTACCTGCTGTGTGATTCCACTTCTCAAACTCATTGCAGCCTGAAATAGCTGCTGAACTCAGAAGGGCCTAGGATTTTTTACTTCACAGCCAACATAGTGCTCTGGTCTGTCTGTCTTACTGTTTCACACAGGGCAGCAAGCATATCTGGTCCATCTCACTGACAAGTTGTAACAGAGGAATGAGGAACCTCTTGCCTCCAGAGGTTTTGGTCTTCACCTTCAAGAATTCCCAGCCAGTACAGCCAATAATAAAGGGTCTCTGTAGCCCAAAACATCTGGAGGGACACAAGTTCCCCATCCCAGCTATGTGGTTTCTCTACTGGACTAGGACAAGGAGGTCTGGGTTCAAATCCCCATTCCACCACTGGTGACATTAGCCAGTCAACATCTCAGAGTCTCACTTACCTCACAGGTTTGTGAGGAGAATACCATGGGGAGGAGGGGAGTCAGTGGAAGAAAAGCAGGATATAAATTCAACAAATCAGTACTGGAGCCCTCAAGGGAAGCATCTAAATTTCAACTTTTTCCACATTTAATGGTCAAAGTCAGCAGTTATGGGTATTTCTACTGACCTGCTTGAGCTGTTCATCCAACCTCCAGGTCTGCCTCCCAGATGATGTACCAGAATATGGGGGGTTCATAGCCTCTTTACCCTGGTCATCCTTTCCCTGTTGTCCCCGCTGCACCCCAAGAACTGGCAGGGGATTTGATGAAGAAGCCACTCTTTGGTTATGAGGGGTTACTTTGGAAGCATGAAAATACTTCAAAGCAGAGCACGCATCTTTCCCAGTTCTTGGAGCACCCTCCTCAAGATCACCATCTTCCAAATCTTCTTCTTCCTCTTCTTCTCCTTCTTCCTCTTCATCTTCATCCTCCTCTGAGTTCATACTGCTCTGATCAAAAGTTCGGGCAGCCCCAAGCACAGGCAGGACTCGGGCTGAAGGGCCAAGAACTGGGCTACTCGAAGCCTTGCCAGATGCAGCAGAGAGGGCAGGGGGTTGCACTGTCAGCTGTTGAGCATAATGCAGCTGGGTTTCTCTCATCTGCCTCTGCTGTCTCTCTCTGGCATCCATCTGCAGAGGGGCTTGTTGCTGCTGCTGCTGCTGCTGCTTTTGCAGCTGTTCCACAACAGCCTCCAGCTTCATCCTGTTGTTAACATGGCTGTAATAAGAGGATAGTTCTTTCACACAAGACCCCTGCCAAAGCCTTCTTCGGAGAGCAGCAGAATCTGAAACACAAATATTGGATCTGTGTAAATTACTTTCAGCTTTCCTTCTTACAGGACAAAAAGCGGTAGGCAAATCTCATGTCCTTTCCCCAGAGTGGGAAACCATGAAAGTTTCAGATTCACACTTCCGATTCAATTAGATTTCTTTGGAAACTACACTTATGGAACAAGAATCAGTATTAGTAGCTCATCTACAGGCAAAACAAGCTTCCTGCTCAGCTTGTCACTATGCTATGCCCTGATCAGATCAGATTATCCAAGGATGATATCAAAACCTGTGGGTTTGTTTGTATGCACGAACAGTTAAAACCCAAGTAGATGGCATTTGTTCTAACCCCTAAACCTCCATTTCCTCTTTTCTGCCCCTGATTTGTCTATACACCAAATAATGGCCAGAGACAGGATAGAGAAGGGGCCTACAGCTAGGAAGATGGAGGTTCAAATCATTAAACCATGAAAGTTACTTTCCAGCTCTGGTACAGATTTGGTACCTTTTTGGCCTAACCTGCTTCACAGGATTACTAGGAGGATAAAATGGGAGAAGGGGGTTGAACCAGGCATGCAGACACTATTCTCCTTGAAGAACGAGCATGATAAAAGAAAATAAATAATTATGTTTGATTTTTATTATATTGCAACTGAGAAGTGGGGGAGGGATAGCAAGATTTCACCAACTGCAGTTCTTTGGTGCCAAACCTGAATGCTCTGGGAAGAAAAACCTAGGAGCCAGCTTCAGAATTCTAGTAGTCTGTGCAACTAAACATGTGAGTTTTTTCCTCCTGCACATACACAAGATGGTAAGGGTCTGACTTTAACTGCAGCAGCACCTTTCACTGCCACAGCAACAGGCCCCGAGCAGTAGGGAAGCAAAATGCCTGGGAAAAAGGGGTGGGAGTGGGGAAGAGAACCATCTCCCTGCTACTCAGCACTATCAATCAACACTGCCATAACAACAGGGTGCCAGGAAAGAGTTCCTTTCTCCCCTAGCAACTGTTCCTATATTATTAGTAAAACCTGACGCCCAGTTTCAGACCTGAGATATTATACCCTATCAACACAATAGCAACCTGTGAATATCAGGTGGCTTACAAGATGTAACAAGAAAGCGCACAGCCAGCAATTACAGGATCAACTGTCCCCAAAGAAAGTTACTGCCTGATCCAGAATCAAGAAATGATTTGGGGAGTTTTCAATGTAAAACTACAGCTGACATGGTGCCTGTTTGCTTTGCAGAGCTAAAGAGAAGTCAGACATGAAGTGCACCACATCTATTACTATAACCATGCCCCAATGAAATAAAGCAAATATTTTCCCTCCTATTGATAATTCTCCCCTTTTCTACTATCTCCCCAAACTGTCTTTTTATATCTTGTCAACTGCTGTGCATGCTGCCACCATTATGTGAACCATAATAACTGAGCAATCTTTCTTGGAATGAAATCTCTCCCACAAAACTTTATTAGTCATATAAAAGATGTGGGAACATTCATTAAAACAGAGCAAATGAAATCCTGCTGTGCAGTTTATGCCACATAAGGCAGATGATGCAGCATTTTTTTTATTTATTTTTTTGGAAATTAAAAATTTCCAACCCCCCCCCCCCCCCAAATGCATCTAAAGGTTCTCAGGTTCGCTTGGGATCCCCTTCACAAGGAAAGGGATCCTAGACAGTGGGATAGGGGAAGTCTTTAATTTCTGAAAATCACTGCTGTCAGCGGCATAGAAGGGCTTCCCCACAATGAAAGGGACCTCAAGGGAGCTTTGAGACCTTTGAGGAGGAGGGTAGTCAGAAATTCTTTATTTCCAAAAGTCACTGTAGACGTAAGTTAAAGCAACAAGGATTTCAGGTGCTATGTACATAAAGTTAAATCAGAATACCATCAGGAAACAGAAATATGTTCACCTGAAAAACATTTAAGAAAACTGCCAAAGAACCAAGTCTATTGCATTCTTACCCTAGAGAACGACTTAATTTTAGCAAACATAACATGTTTCTAAAAGACCCTGAGCTTTGCTGAAACTGTGTCAGTCAACTTAACAGGAAATAAAACAACTCCTTACCTATTTTCAGAGACACTCACAAAACACACACACAGACACAGAGTGACCTCCGCAGTCCAACTCAAATGTTCACTTATACAACTGACTAGGCCATATTCCAAATCACAAATATTCAGCATCACAAACTGATCTCCCCACTAGCAACTCTCTCCCAACCGAGCGTAGTTCTTTTCTTCAAATTTTCTGTTAGATTAGAATGTCACAAACAACCCTGAAATGCCTGAACTTGGCATACTGTTTATAAATTACAAAGGCAACTCTCATGGGTATAAGAATAACGATACTAAGTGACAGAGATAGCAATCAGCACAAGGGCAAAACAGCTAGAAATTCAAAATCACTTCAGGCACACTGTCCAGCTTCTAACATGCCTCAAGTACATTCACTGCACATTGTCTAGCATGCCTCAGCCATAGAAATCCATGAGAGTAAACAAGGAACACTCACCACAGGTATAATAGTACAACTCACAACTTGGAATGTTGTTGATGTGTTAGTTAAGCACCTCAAGTAAAAGAAGGTGCATGGTACTCTCTCTGGATCGCTGCAGGTCTCACCTAGGTCAGAAACAACCTTACTTGGCAGGTTCCAGCAAGACAGTTGCATTGTTGCCAAATGTTGTAATTAGACATGAATGCAAAGCCCCACTAGCCTCCAGCACCAAAGAAAAGGACTGGAGTGAGGGCTGCCACACCTTTAATATTAGAGCTACTCCCTAAAGGCTGTCAAAACAGTTTAATATTTCAGTCTTCAGTGTTCCACACACAGAGACCAATCGGTGGTTGGACACGTCTCTGTGTGTCCAGTTTCAAACTGCATCCCTTTGCCAGAACTCTTCTTTCACCAACCAAACACTCCACATGGATAGCTCATAGGTTTAGATAACTGGCTGCAGAGCCAGATGTCGGGAGTTCAATCCCCCACAAGTCCCTCTTTGACAGGGGCTGGATCCAATGATCCATAGGGTCCCTTCCAGCTCTGCAGTTCTAAGTTTATTATTACTATAAAAAGCTTTGCTGGACTGGCATCCACTTCTGGCTGCCCAGCTGCAACTGACTTTCAACCTGTGAAAGCATCTATGAACTTTTGTCAAACATGTTTGCCTATAAACAAGCCCCAATAAGTTCCACAGAAGTTGTGGAGAAGACTAAAAAGGAAATAAAATCTCACTGACATTGCAGCCTTACTTCTTTGGAGCAAACCACTATAAACATTATACTTTAACTATCAGAAGCTGACCATGCAAATCAACAACTCGTCTTACACAAGATATTTATAGCCTTTTCAACTAGCTTCACTAAAGTCCTGAGAAAACGCACATTTTCTCATTCTCATTTTCTAATTCTTCCCATTAATATTTCAAAATAATTTACTACTGATTGATTTCCCGCTTTTACATACATTTCTAATGCATGATCAAGATAGCTAACAATAATTTATAAAAGTATCACAATAAAATTATTTTACTATCTAAATTCAATAATGTTTAACAGACAAAAACCAGTAACAAAACAAAACAGCACCAGCAATATCACTTTAGATTTAAAGTAACATCTGAAAAAGCCTGATGAAATAAAAGACTTCCTAAAATTTGCAGTGAAGTGAGTAATAAGGGGGCCTGGTATATCTTCACAGGAAACTCCTTAATTTTCAGGTGTCATTAAAGATGAGATTCCATTTCTTACATGCATCCCTTTCTACTTACTTTCCTATGATTAGGTTTACCTACATCCTCTAACTCTTTCTGCATAACTACATCACCCAACATTCACTCCTCCAAATACGCCCCATGCTACTCCTACCAATGCCTCCAGCAGCACTCTGCACAGATAGAAGTATCTACAATAATTTTATTTCATAGTACCCATTTAGTTAAATCAACTAAATATCAACATCTCAATCCTAAAATGTATTTTGAACAGTAACTCCCATGGCAATCAATGCAACAATTATAGAAAGCATATACTAT
This sequence comes from Intellagama lesueurii, assembly GCA_037013535.1. Lineage (NCBI taxonomy): Eukaryota > Metazoa > Chordata > Lepidosauria > Squamata > Agamidae > Intellagama > Intellagama lesueurii. The sequence goes on from JBAJHW010000011.1 coordinate 17,508,572, forward strand.
ATTTTTAAAGTATTTTCTCACTCATTATCTGCTATCCTAAAATAAGCTTATCTAAATGGTACAGCGTAATAATTGCTCCCACAATGAAGTAAAAAGACACTCACTTTTCCCTGGGATCTCAATGACTTGTTTCCAGAGCTACAAATAAGTCCACACATCAGATGATCCACTACCATTCCTTTTTCAGACTTTTGCTCTCACGTCTACATGAAAATATTACTAAAACTCAATGGAGTGCAGCCTCATCTTTACGAGGCAATCCTATGCACACTTACTTAGGAATAAACTCTACTGAATACAGCAGCACTTACTTCTGAGGAAAGGTGCATAAAATTAAACTCTGTGCTTGTTCAGACAGCGCTATCCATTTTTGTACTTTTGCTCCCTCAACCTGGTGCCACCGGTGGTGCTCACAGGAAATGATGGGCATTCCAGTCCAATACATGTGAACAGCAACAGGTTGAGAAAGACCAAATTATGGTTGGTTTATAGTTCCAAAAACAAGCCTAGGTGAGCCGTCCCTTCTCTGGCAGGGCTACAAGAGGTTTTTGTTTCATTTCTGATATTTAATGGACAATCTTGGACAATCCACAACATTATTATAGGAAGTGGATGTAGTTTTTTAAAAACATAACTAAGATCAACCATAAGCTTGTGTTCGGATATAACAGTAAACTATAGGCAACAAATAATGCAAGCAAAGGTTTCTGGTTTTGTCTTCTTGGGGATGTTTGGAAAAGGCAAGTTTGTGAGCCCAAACTGAGGATAACCCAGGCTCGGTCTTGGAAAAATATTTTGCCACATGTCTTGTTTGCTTATTTGTAAGGACAGTTTACTGCTTTCATAGTGATTTTATAATGTATGTTTTCTTTATATTTTTCATTGTATACCACCCAGAGTAACAATTTTGCAAGACAGATGGTATATAAATCGAAGATATACATATAGCTGAATATAACCTTCTAGTCACTTCTATAAGATCATGAGAGGCAGAAAAGAGGAGAAAACAGAATTTCTTCCCTTTCCACCTACTAGAACTGAAATAAAATGGAATCTGCTTTCAGGTTCTGAAAAAACGAAACAGAGCATTGATTCCAGAAGCACATAATGAACTTTAGAAATCCTACATTACAAATTATGGAGATAATTATCAGTGTGTAGATGATGGAGAAAATCATGACACTTATCCCTCTCACACGCTGTTTATGAACTTTGTGAAGAAGAGATCTTAAATGTAATCTTATGCATGCTTCCCTACAGAAGAGAGTCCCACTGTATTGAATGGAGGATAAGTGTGCACAGATATTTCCCCATTTCTCTCTCTCTGACACACATATAATCTTCTTTTCTGAACTAGACGGATTTTCTACCCACAACTTCTGTAGATGAAAAAGGAGCCCTAGCCACTTCCACTCACCAGTCCCTTCCAGTCCTGTCTCCGGACCTTCAAATATTCCTACATGCCTCTGCATAAACCACTCTCGACCCCACCCCAAATAGGCCACAATCCTAAACGCATTTCCTAGGCAGCAAATTCCAGCGATCTCTGGGAGACTTATTTTTGAGCAATCCTGCTTAACTCTGGCATTACGCAGATCCGCTCCTACACAGACTTGCTCCGGAGGAGCAGCGCAACCTTCTCCCCCCCCCCCCGCGTGAGTTTTAAGGGGACGGACTTCCTACCAGGTGTACGGAGGACGGCAGCCCACCTCCCACTTAACACCCTAGGTCTTCCTTGGGAGTAGATACGGAGAGGAGGGCGGTCCTATTCAAACCAGTAATTCCCTGAGGGGGCCCCCTCTTCGCCCCAGCTCCATAGGATTGCAAAGCAGTCGTGAGCACCTTTGTTGGGGAGTCCGGCTCGCTCCCCTCGATGGGACTTTCTTCCGAGGAGGCGTGCCTGGGACTCCACTCTTAGCATGCTCAGGACTCTCTGGCCGACTGGAAGGAGTAAGCCTCACTGGACTCAATAGGGCTTCCTTGCACGTAAGGCAAGCAGACCGACTCGGGAGTAAGGGCACCCAAGGCGGCGAGTTAACATGAGTCTAGGATGGAGGCTGCTCCCCCTCAGGCTCTTCCAACCCCCTCGACGGGCGACAACCCTGCCGGCCGGCCGTCCAGCCCTCCCTTCCCCCTCCCCCCCCTCCGTTCCTCTCCCCCCCCCCCCGGGGCAACTTCTCCTGGGAACTCCCACCCAACCGTCGGTCTCCGCCCGCGCCCCCGAGGAGGCAGGAGGCGCCCCGTCTCACCCTTCGCGTCCCCGGCGGGGTCTCGTGCGCAGCAGCGGGAGGAGCAGCAACAGCCGCCGCCTCAGCCGCGCCCCCAAGCCCCCTCCCCCACCCGGGCCGGAAACGGGGGCTGAGGAGGAGGAGGTGGAGGGGGGACCCTGTTGACCACGCGCCGGAAGGAGCGTCACCGCACGGTGGTGACGAGGAGGGGAGCCGGCGGGGGGGGGGGAGAGAGACGACGACTAATCCGGCACTTCCGGTCTACAGAAAGCCAGGATTTCCCCTTTTTTAATGCCGTGGGATTTTGTCATTTCTGGTGTGTGCGTATATGTAAATGACAACATAACAGTGCATATTACACAAACACACACACACACTTATATACTGTATTGCAATGTTGAAATGTTTTTAAATATTATACATATGTTACATAAATAATACATATACATTACTTTCGTCTTGCGAGGTACCACTGTATAGTATATTTTAGATATCTCAGTGCATTAGATATTTGCATGTGTATAAGAACTAAACAGCACTTCAAGGTTTTTTTGTATTTACAGTATATGCCTATAAATCCCCTTCACGAATTGCTGCCTTGTCATGGCGAAGGGGCTTGAGTAATTAAGAGAAGCTATGGGCTGTGCCGTGCAGGGACACCCAAGACAGACAGGTCATAGTGGAGAGTTCTGACTAAACGTGATCCACCTGGAGCAGGAACTGGCAAGCCACTCCAGTATCTTTGCCAAGAAAACCCCATGAACAGAAACAAAAGGCTAAAAGATATGACGCTGGAAGATGAGCCCCTCAGGTCGGAAGGCGTCCAACATGCTACTGAGGAAGAGCGGAGGACAAGGACAAGTAGCTCCAGAGCTAATGAAGTGGTTGGGCCAAAGCCGAAAGGACGCTCAGCTGCGGACGTGCCTGGAAGTGAAAGGAAAGTCCGATGCTGGAAAGAAAAATACTGCATAGGAACCTGGAATGTAAGATCTATGAACCTTGGTAAGCTGGATGTGGTCAAACAGGAGATGGCAAGAATAAACATTGACATCCTGGGCGTCAGTGAACTGAAATGGACGGGAATGGGCAAATTCAATTCAGACGATTACCATATCTACTATTGTGGGTGTGATTGGGTTCTTTGTCTGCTATAGGCGGGTCTTTCTTTTCGGCGGGAAATATTGACGGAGACGAAGATAACGGTATTGACAACAATTCTTTATTCTTTTTGCTTTCTTGAACATCAACGTAAAATGGATCTAAACCACTTAATTCTTTACTTTACTTTATTAGATTTTTACCCCGCCCCCCTAGACAAAGTCTACTCGGGGCGGCTTACAAATATCATAAAAACATCATTACATAATAAAATCATAAAACATCATAATTTTTAAACAATTAGATTAGATTAATACCAAGATGGGAGTGATTATAAAGCAAAGAATAGATATCAATTATTGACTGGAGGGAAGGCCTGCCTAAAAAGCCAAGTTTTTAAATGGCTTTTAAAAACACCCAGCGAGGGTGCCAGTCGGATCTCAGTTGGGAGACTATTCCATAGCCGAGGGGCCACTGCCGAGAAGGCCCGGTTTCTTGTTCTTTCTTTCCGGGCCTCTCTCGGCGTTAGGCCCCTCAGCCGTCCCTCCTGGCTATGCCAAGTGATTTGGGTAGATCTAGGTGGGAGAAGACGATCTGCCAAGTATCGAGGTCCCAAACCGTTTAGGGCTTTGTACGTCATCATTAACACTTTGAAGTCAACGCGGAAACGAATGGGCAGCCAATGCAAAACAGCCAGAGTGGGAGAGATATGTTGATATTTTCTTACCCCACTAAGGAGTCTGGCCGCCGCATTCTGCACCATTTGAAGTTTCCGCGTCAGTCTCAAAGGTAGCCCCACGTAGAGCGCATTACAGTGGTCTAATCTCGAGATTACGAGCGCATGGACAAGAGTAGTGAGGGCCCCCCCATCAAGATAGGGTCGCAGCTGGGCAATCCGCCATAGATGGAAATAGGCGGAGCGGGCCACGGATGCCACCTGGGTTTCCATGGTAAGCGCCGGGTCCAGATGTATCCCCAAGCTGCGAACCCCACTCTTTGCGGTGAGAGTCGTCCCCCCAAAAGAAAGGGAGTCACCCAATCCGCTGATGGAGGGACCACCCACCCTCAGGACCTCCATCTTGTCCGGGTTCTGATAACAACTTGTAACTTTTAACATTCATTATGTCCTTTTCTTTTATCACTTTCCTTCCTTCTTCACCCCACATGGACCTTGTTCGATTTTGTTCCATGTTGGAAAACTCAGGACTGCACATGTCATCCCGCAGCAGGGATGTCTCACATAGTTCCCTTCCAGATATGGCAGGTAGTTGGTAGTACCAATGTAAGTTATCTTCTTCCCTGTATCCTGAGGACGTGGTACCGCTACCATTCTCCATCCCGGTTTCTCTTTTATCTTGTCCTTCTCCACTAAGCTAGGGGGGTTGGGTAATAATCCTCCCCCTGTTCTAAGATTAGGGAACTCCCGCATCAATTCAACTGTCTTGTACCTTAGTGGTTCTTCCGTCCCCGTCTGCGTACTCTTCTCTTCCCTTTCATTTCTCTCCCCGTCTCCCCCTCCTTCCTCTTCTTTTATATCATCCCATCTCATTAAGTCTAGCTCCTCCCACTTTCTAGTTTGCCTGTCTTCTGCTAAGAATATTTCTATGGCCTTATTCCTCCCTGCTCCTTCATCTTCTATCTTGATCAGCTCTCCTACTGCACAATCAGCCATCATCTCCTGTCTGCACTCCTCGGAGGACGGCACACTATGCTGCTTCACAGTGGGCAAGAATCCCGTAGAAGAAATGGAGTAGCCCTCATAGTCAACAAAAGAGTGGGAAAAGCTGTACTGGGATACAATCTCAAAAATGATAGAATGATTTCAATACGAATCCAAGGCAGACCTTTCAACATCACAGTCATCCAAGTTTATGCACCAACCACCGATGCTGAAGAGGCTGAAATTGACCAATTCTATGAAGACTTACAACACCTTCTAGAACTGACACCAAAGAAAGATGTTCTTCTCATTATAGAGGACTGGAATGCTAAAGTAGGGAGTCAAGAGATAAAAGGAACAACAGGTAAGTTTGGCCTTGGAGTTCAAAACGAAGCAGGGCAAAGGCTAATAGAGTTTTGTCAAGAGAACAAGCTGGTCATCACAAACACTCTTTTCCAACCACACAAGAGGCGACTCTACACATGGACATCACCAGATGGGCAATACCGAAATCAGATTGATTATATTCTCTGCAGCCAAAGATGGAGAAGCTCTATACAGTCAGCAAAAACAAGACCTGGAGCTGATTGTGGCTCTGATCATCAGCTTCTTAGAGCAAAACTCAAGCTTAAACTGAAGAAAGTAGGAAAAACCATTGGGCTAGTCAGGTACAATGTAAACCAAATCCCTTTTGAATACACAGTGGAAGTGAAGAACAGATTTAAGGATTTAAGATTTGGTGGACAGAGTGCCTGAAGAACTATGGCTGGAGGCTCGTAACATTGTACAGGAGGCAGCAACAAAAACCATCCCCAAAAAAAGGAAATGCAAGAAAGCAAAATGGCTGTCCAACGAGGCCTTACAAATAGCAGAGAAGAGAAGGGAGACAAAATGCAAGGGAGATAGGGAAAGTTACAGAATATTGAATGCAGACTTCCAAAGAATAGCAAGGAGAGACAATAGGGCCTTCTTAAAAGAACAGTGCAAAGAAATAGAGGAAAATAATAGAAAGGGAAAAACCAGAGATCTATTCAAGAAAATTGGAGATATTAAAGGAACATTTCGTGCAAAGATGGACATGATAAAGGACAAAAATGGTAGGGACCTTACAGAAGCAGAAGACATCAAGAAGAGGTGGCAAGAATACACAGAGGAATTATACCAGAAAGATCTGGATGTCCCGGACAACCCAGATAGTGTGGTTGCTGACCTTGAGCCAGACATCCTGGAGAGCGAAGTCAAGTGGGCCTTAGAAAGCACGGCTAACAACGCCAGTGGAGGTGATGGCATTCCAGTTGAATTATTTAAAATCTTAAAAGATGATGCTGTTAAGGTGCGACACTCAATATGCCAGCAAGTTTGGAAAACTCAGCAGTGGCCAGAGGATTGGAAAAGATCAGTCTACATCCCAATCCCAAAGAAGGGCAGTGCCAAAGAATGCTCACACTACCGTACAATTGCACTAATTTCACACGCTAGCAAGGTTATGCTCAAAATCCTACAAGGCAGGCTTCAGCAGTATGTGGACCGAGAACTCCCAGAAGTACAAGCTGGATTTCGAAGGGGCAGAGGAACTAGAGACCAAATTGCTAACATGCGCTGGATTATGGAGAAAGCCAGAGAGTTCCAGAAAAACATCTACTTCTGCTTCATTGACTACGCAAAAGCCTTTGACTGTGTGGACCACAGCAAACTGTGGCAAGTTCTTAAAGAAATGGGAGTGCCTGACCACCTTATCTATCTCCTGAGAAACCTATATGTGGGACAGGAAGCAACAGTTAGAACTGGATATGGAACAACTGATTGGTTCAAAATTGGGAAAGAAGTACGACAAGGCTGTATATTGTCTCCCTGCTTATTTAACTTATAAATAGGAATACATCATGCGAAAGGCAGGATTGGATGAATCCCAAGCCGGAATGAAGATTTCTGGAAGAAATCTCAACAACCTCAGATATGCAGATGATACCACTCTGATGGCAGAAAGTGAGGAGGATTTAAAGAACCTCTTAATGAGGGTGAAAGAGGAGAGCACCAAAAATGGTCTGAAGCTCAACATCAAAAAACTAAGATCATGGCCACTGGTCCCATCACCTCCTGGCAAATAGAAGGGGAAGATATGGAGGCAGTGACAGAGTTTACCTTCTTGGGCTCCATGATCACTGCAGATGGTGACAGCAGCCACGAAATTAAAAGAAGCCTGCTTCTTGGGAGGAAAGCAATGACAAACCTAGACAGCATCTTAAAAAGCAGAGACAGCACCTTGCCGACAAAGGTCCGCATAGTCAAAGCTATGGTTTTTCCAGTAGCGATGTATGGAAGTGAGAGCTGGACCATCAAGAAGGCTGACCGCCGAAGAATTGATGCTTTTGAATTGTGGTGCTGGAGGAGACTCTTGAGAGTCCCCTGGACTGCAAGGAGAACAAACCTATCCATCTTACAGGAAATCAACCCTGAGTGCTCACTGGAAGGACAGATCCTGAAGCTGAGGCTCCAATACTTTGGCCATCTCATGAGAAGAGAAGACTCCCTGGAAAAGACCCTGATGTTGGGAAAGTGTGAAGGCAAGAGGAGAAGGGGATGACAGAGGATGAGATGGTTGGACAGTGTCATCGAAGCGACCAACATGAATTTGACCCAACTCCGGAAGGCAGTGGAAGACAGGAGGGCCTGGCGTGCTCTGGTACATGGGGTCACGAAGAGTCGGACACGACTAAACGACTAAACAACAACATGCCTATAAATAGCATGACAATTGTACATTATAAATACATTATATATTATTAACTCCACCAATTCCAGACAGGCTGATGGGTTTCCCTCTATTTATTCCATAGAATGAGATGCAGTAATATTCAAATTAACAGGATTTATTGAACCAGGAGTAAACTTTTCAACCACAGTAATATTAAACAGTTTTGAACCAGGTCATGACACTATGATTACTATCTACACCTTTTCCTCAACTCCAGGCTGATGCCCCTTTTTCCACTCCTAGTGACGGGAACTCTGATCAAGCTCAAGGGATCTGCCTTAAATTGTAGCAGGGATGGTTTATTTATAATACCTCAATAGGCAGGGACTAGAGAGCAGGGACCCTCTTTCTTTTCCCCTGCTTAAGACAGTGTGGGGTCTGACCGGCCTAATCCAGGGTATCCAGCCAGGGGTGGTTAGGGTGGGATGAGCATACTCCCAAAATTCCTTCTTCAGCACGATAGTGTTTCTTCTTCCTTTCTCTTTCCCTTCAAAAAGGAGGCTTCTGGGGTGACTGTGAATTTTGATGGCTTTCAACCTTGATGAGGAACTTGTGGGCAAGAAGCTGCTATTAGGACAGAATGGTCTGGAGAGACAGAATGCATTTTATCTCTTTACCTATTCAATCTGTACACAGAACATATATGGAAAGCAGAACTAGATTCTGATGAAAGAAGGGTGAAAATTAGCGAAAGAAACATCACTAATCTAAGAAATACAGATGACATCATCTTACTGGTAGAAAGCAATGACTTGGAACTTTTAGTGAAAATGAAAGTGCCAAAGCAGGACTGCAGTTGAACATTAAGATCAAAATCATGACTAGTGAGGAATTACACAACTTTAATGTTGACAATGAAGAAATTGAAATTGTTAAAGATTTTATATACCTTGGTTCAATCATCAGTCCAAATGGAGACTGCAGCCAAGAAACCAGAAGATTTCTACCCTGGGCAGCAATGAAAGAACTAGTAAAGATAATCAAGTGTTATGATGTATCACTGGAGACCAAGACCAAGATCACCAGCATTCTTGTATTCCCGATCACTATGTATGGGTATGGAAGCTGGAGAGAAAGTAAAGATGGGGGGGCGGGGAAATGATTCATTTGCAATATGGTGCTGGAGAACAACTTTGTGGATACCCTGGACTGCCAAAAAGACAAACAAATGGATCCTAGAGCAAGTCATGCCTGAACTAACTCTGGAGGCAAAAATGGTGAAACTGAAGCTGTCCTTTGGGCACATCATAAGAAGGAAATTAGCTGGAAAAGATAATAATGCTGCAAAGGTTTGAGGGGAAGCAGGAAAAGAGGAAGACCTGCTATGAGATGGGTTGACTCCCTAAAGAAACCACAGATTTGAGTTTACAATTGCTGAGCAGCGAGAGCTGTTGGGGACAGGACATTTTGGATATCGTTCATTCATGGGGTGGAGCAGGGCAATCTCTAAACAAAAGAATGAATGGACATAACTCTGACATCAGGAATGGCAACACATAAAAATCTTTTTGGAACATTTCAGTCTACCTGGACAACTCTTTGAATCATCTGGAAGTCACCATTTTAGAGGGGGAACCTCACTACAGAACTTGACTAGAAATGGAAACTGCTGAGATATCAGTTTGATTGACTTATCAATAAAACTTTCTTAAGTCATCACCAGCTCTTTGCCACCTGCATAATCTGTTCTGCTATTGTTTCCTTGTAGACAGGTAACTGAAATCCTTCACAGCTTGAGAGCACATTCCTTTACTAACGAACCATTCTCATTTCGTACGTTATTTCTATCACCCCTGGTCATGAGGCCATGCACAAATACGACTGCCATGTAGTCCCACTGAAGAAATGGACTTGATCCACCAAAGCTCACATTAAAATACAACATTTTGTCTTTAAGATGCCACAGCGTTTTTATCTCCTGTGGGGTTTGCTGTTCTTGTGTTTCATTATTTTTTTTTTGTGAGACATACACACCAGTAGGCCTCATTAAACGGAGCGGGGCTTATTTCTAGACAGAACTGCGTAAGACTCCGCGGCGAGTTTGCGATCCCACCCACTGCAGGTCTTCTCACTTCGAGGCTGCCGGAGCGCTTTCCTGCTCCTTCTGAGTAAGGCTGCCTAACATCGGGACTTTCCTATTCCTTCCCCATCTCGCAGCATCGGTTTTGCGCCCCCAACCTGACAAACCGATGCTGCGCGCCACTACTCTCGAGTAAGCCCTTAAGACTCCAATGCGATTCATTCACAAATCTTTCCTCGCTCCTCCACCCCTTTCGCCATAGAGGCGCCAGAGCTAGAGCCGCACCCCTTCTGCCTTCATGGGCTCTATGGCCGCTTCCGCATTCAAACCGGAAGTTCCGGCTGGAATTTATGTATTGAGTAACGGTACTACTGATCGTTCTTTTTTGAAAAACAAAAATAAATATAGATGAGACTGTAAGTGGAGGATGGGGCAGGAAAGAAGGTCAACAGAGAGAAAGCAGAGAAAAAAACAAGTGGCAGGGAGTGAAAAGGGGTGGACTACTCTCAGGAAATGGAAGCTATTCTGCTCTGAATCCCACAGCAAAGGAGGAACGCAACCCGGCTCCTTCCCTTCCTATGGCTCGTTAAACCTTCCGTAAGAGGCAAACAATAAGGGTGAACCTTAAGCAATTCGGGGAACTATAAAAACTGCGAGTAGATTATAGCGGAGAAGAAATCGCAATAGGTATGCGTGTGCGCATACGTTGTTACTATTAGTAGCAATTGATGTGCTGCCAACCTGATGCAGTTATTATGACCCAAAGGTTTTCCAGATTTGTTTGTTTGTTTTTTATTTGTGTCGGAGCGTTGTAAAGTACAGAAGGACTGTGTTACTCTTCTCTTGCAAACCATTAGAAACCGAGAAAACAATAAAAGAAAGGACACAGATACGATGCAATATATGATTAAATATATACTAGAGGAAAATAAAGAATGTCCCATAAAATTGTGCTATATCAATTGCATTATGTCTGGTTCTCACAGCATGTGCCATCATTGCACACTGTAGAGGTAAAATAATCAGGGAAGTGGTTTACCAGTCTGTCCTTTTGGTGGCGCTCTGTAACTGCGGTTTGTCCAGGGCCGGACCAGTGGCAGAGTACATAACCGCACAGAATGCAGAAACCATAACCCCCTCAGACACATACCCTTGAGTGATCTGGTGGAGATGAAATGTGCTACAATTTTATTGCGGATGTAAACACATCTGGTGAGAACAGGTATGTGGGAACTGTTGTGATGACTGTTAGAAATATGAAACGTTCTTCATCTTGCATCTGAAGAAGTGGGCTACAGTCCACATAAGCTTATGCCAAAAAAAACCGTGCCAGTCTTTAAGATGCTGCAAGACTTGTGGTTGTCTTTACTGCCACTGGCAAACTAACACTACCTCCCTTGAACCCACTGTTGCTAAATCCTGCTGGGCGGGGGCCAAGTCATGCTGGAATTGTATATAGCAAGGGGCAATTGCCAGTACAATGAATATTGTCAGAATGTACAACACAGCTTAGAAAAGTTACACTTTGGGGCCAGAACACCAAGAATGGCCATGGGCTGTTCAGAAGTGTGGGACAGAGCAGAATAGCTTCCATTTCCCCAGAGTAGTCCACCCCTTTTTCTCATTAACTGGCACAATATCAAGAATTCACTCTGAGACATTAGTAGGAGAAAGAATAAAAATTTCATACTTACAATCAAACAGCAAACTGACATGACTGCTTTCAGCAACAGACTTCAACAGACTAAGGAGAGAGAAACAACACAGAGCAGAGAGGCAGGGCTCTCTCTGAATTAAGAGGCAGGGAAGGAACAATTGGTTAGTGCTAGAGACATAAAATTTCCCAAAATTTCAATTTTTTCTGGGGAAAATGGGAAAATGGGTTTTTCCCAAAAAAATTTACCCATTTTCCCATTTTTTTTCCAGAAAAATGGAAATTTGGGGGGGAAATTTTCAAAAAAAAATGTTATAATACTTATAATAAGAAAAAATGTTATAATACTTATACTTATAAGAAAATATAAAATGAAAACACTTCTTATGTGGATTTTTTTCCTGAAAAAAAAGGATTATTATTATTTTTGTTGAATTTTTACATCTCTAGTTAGTGCTAGATAGATTGACAGTCACCCCTGACCAGGTTTCCCGTCCCAGCTAAACCTACCGTGAGGGGCTGCAGGCGGTCATCCCTAGCAAGCTGTTTGGCCCCAGCACACAGCTATCCAGCAGCTGGGAGGAGGGTCGGTTTTCTCAGGATCAGGCCAAGGCAGCTGAAGGAAAGACAGTTCCCTAATGAGAAATAGCTGGAGGAGGCTGGGTCAAGGAGGACAGAAGAGCAGGACTGGGAAGGCAGAGGACCATTGCTGATCTCCCAATCATAGGATGTGTGGGAGGATACAGGAGAAGAGCAGGCTGGAAGCTCTCTGCCCTCAGCTGATTTGCTTGCTTGCAACGGGAATCGGACACCGGAGGCTCCAGCTGTGTGCTCGGGCAAGGCTATGTTAGCCTGGACTGTTTTTAGGAAGCTAATTAAAACAGAGTGATATAAAGCTGCAGCTGGCTGGATAGCTCAGTGATTTAGGCATCTGGTTGTGGAGCCAGAAATTGGGAGTTCAATTTGTCACTATGCCTCCAGTGAGAAGAGCCAGCCTGTATGATCTTGGGCAAGCTGCACGGTCTCAGTGTGCCCCCAGAGGGAGGGAATGGTAAACCACCTCTGAGTATTTTCTACCTTTGTAGAAATTTGTAAAATCAATGCACTAGAACATGAAAAGGGGCTATCCATTTGTGTGTGTTCCCACCGATGTACATGAAATTAGAAGATACAATAGAGGAAGTAAGTTTGGCACATTACAGATGGCTAGCTCCGAAAGCTTGTGATCTATGGAAGTTTAAAGTCTGTTTAAAAAGAAAGAAATCTCTAGTAAGCTCAAAAGGTTGGCGTCTTAGATCCAAATCAGTCTGCCTGTTCACCCCATTTAACCTTAGAACTCCTCCTGTCTTGCTTCGTGTCAGAAGCACCAGAGTGTAAGTAATAAACACACCAGATAATGTTGTCCAAAACGGACAACATCAACAGCATTTGGGGCAGCTGGCATCAAGTCTTCCGTGGCGCGTGTTGAGGGGCACAGAGTACGCTGGCATAGGTGTGAACATGCCTGCTCTTGCAAAGGGTTGTGTCAGTGTCAAAACCCCATGTTCTTAGGTTTGCTTTGGTTCAGCTAACTCTGGTATCTAGTCTATTCAGTGACTTCCATGTACCCCACTTCTCCGTGGGACATTGGCCTAGACCAGGGGTCTCCAAAGTATGGCCCCTGGGTCACATCCGGCCCGCCTTGCCTTTTTATTGTAGTAATTGATTGTAGCAAAAGGGATCAACGTGAGCCCATCAGAAGCACCAAAAATACACGGTGTTGTAATTTTACCCTAGAACGGAAGCTAACTGGTCCACTTCAATCCAGACTCCACCAAAGCAGACTTCATTACAAATTGGGTCAATTCTATTCAAAATTTAGGTTTAGTCCCAACCTGGTCCATAGCCCTCATACCCATTAACCTGGGAGTGCATAATTCCACTGATCAGTTCAACAGGGCTTACCTCTGAATAGATACGCGGAGGGCTGCACAGTGAACCCACTAGTTTAAAGCTACCATCTAGAGTCATTTCATTGAAGGACAAAATAGTCACCAGACCCCAGCAGGTGTACAGGTGGTCAAATAAATCACTAGTAAAGAAAAGGATAGAGAAGCTGGGTGACATTGGGACAAGAATTTGAAACGCAAACACAGAAGAATCTATGGACTATGACCAAAGGAAAGGCGTTGATCATATAAGGCCAAAGGCACAGTAGGCCATATATGGCCAGATACATGCTGTTGTTGGCCATATATGGCTAACATCAGATTTACAGCCACAATTTGACTTCTGATAAGCTTTCTGTTAATACACAAGCGGAAGAATGAGATCAAGGGGAGACAAAGGGCAAACTGGGTGGCAGTGGATAAATAGGACCAGGCGGGAGTGAAACAATTTCTTAGAGGGTGCACCTTGGGATTGCCCACAAAGCCAACTCTGCCAGCCTCAGGTAAGTCTAAGAGCAGGGCTAAACACCCACAGTGTTCTATCCTAAGTCTGTTGGATGCATCCGCTCCTCCTCTTTGACTGGCTGCAAGAAGTTAAGATCCAGGTGAGCTGGACAAAGGACCAGCTGAAGGGAGTTTAGCCTTAAAGGAATTGATTTGGCAATTGCAGGCCTTAAGACTGTGAGCTGGTCTTGCAGTTCAGTCTGGTGGCCAGGTCATGCCTTGGAGTCTCATCCTGATTTGGTCTGGAACAATTTCTGGTCTGGATCTAAATCAATTCATACATTTCCCCAGAAGTGAATCTGTTCATTCCACTTAGATCCAGACCCCATTCAAACTGATCCGAACCAGACCGATTCTGCTGGCAATTTCTGATCTGCCTGAATCCAGCACGCAGCCCTCATAAGGAAATTAGTACAAGGGTAGAGAAAAAGTTGTGTGTTCAGAGGCACATGATCTCCATTCTTGAAGAAAAAGGGAATCAGGTGATGGGGCAGATGTCTGCTGCTGTTCATTGAGGAACAGAACTGCTAGGTCTCCAGATACCAAGTGAATTCTGCTGTGGCAGAAAAACCTCAAGAGGAATAGTGCTGGAGGATGTGAAGGTTAGATCTCGGTGTGTGAGATGGCTCTAAATCTTGGATACACATCTCTGCTCTTTCAGTAGTCCGAAGTGCATAGACTCTCTCCCTAATTCTTCTCCCTCAACCCTGGCTTTTCAGAGCACTGATGTTGGGCCCACCATACTGTGTGGAACAAGGAAGGGGAGCACCAGCATTGTCACTCATGTGTTTTCTTGTTGCATAAGCCCCCTGGTAGCAATGGCAAAAGCGAGAATAAGCCTCCCTGCTCTTACTCCTTGCCTGTCCTGCCTTGGGTCCTCTCTGGATTTGATTCTGAAATTTTGAAATTTCAGGGCGTGGGGTTCTGATGACACAGCAACGCTATTGGGAAATGTGTGACCCCCCTTGGTAATGTTAAGACTTCAGCTCCCACTCGCTCCTTCCAGAATAGTTAGGAGTAATCAGAGCAGGGGTTCACCACAATTTCATATACAGAATGTTCCATGATTAATTCCAGGTCTCCTCAGAAGAAGGACATTTGGATAGCAGGAATGACAAATTACATCTGCTGTATCTTTTTAAGAACAAAAACTGTGTCTTGCAACAAGTGTGGAGATAGTTTTAGAGAATGTGTGTGTTTTATATTTTCGAAGATGTGGTAGCTTGAAGACCCAGGCAAAGTCATTTTTCCCCAAAATCCCATAGAGATCCCTAGTTCTGGGAATTGTAGTTTAAATGTCCTGCCTACTTGGATAAGCTCTAGTGATGCATTTCTTATTGGCCTTAAGTTTGTTTCTTGCTGCTGACGTAACCCTCGGTGCTCAGTACAAATCCTAGCTGAAGCATAGGTCACTTTTGCTCTTTCATCCTCTTACTCTGCGGCCTCCAAGCCAACAAAGGAAGCATGCAACGAATTTGAAGGAAAGTGTGTGAAACAGCCAGCCAAGCTCTGTTTTATTACCAAGAGACTGTGATGTGGCACCAGGTCTCTGTCTCCTCAGCCATGGAGTTGGAGGGGAAGTGCTGCTGTGGAGGATAATGCGTGGACCCAGATGAGCTATAAGTTAGAGATGGGGGTATTCGTATACGAATACCCCCATCTCTAGTTATAAGCACAAGTATGTCTTTACTCCCTCTCTGGCTAGTGCAGCATGTTGTTTGATTAAGATCTATTTGACACCCTTTGAGAAACTCTGGTGGTGTCTTTCTTATTCAGGCTCTGCATGTAAGCAGGTTTGGCTATTCTGAGCCTTCTTCGACCAAGCATTCTCCGGGTGTGTTGAATATATCTCCCATTGCCCCACCACATGAGCAAAACTGGTCAGTGTAGTGGGAGTTGTAGTCCAACAAAGTTTTGGGAGAGTGCAAAATTGCGGGAAGCTGCTCAAGAGGGGCCACACAGTTGAGTCCCAGAGAGAGAAAAAGCCATGGGATTGGGCAGCTGCTTGGGAACAGAGAGAAACAGGAAAGAAATGGTTGAAATTTCCATTGTTATCACATCATGAGCTCCCACCTCAGTACTGTAATATTTAGTTATTATTTCCCTCCAAAGAGCTCAGGGTGGCAAATGTGCTTCCTTCCTCCTTGCCCACATTATCCTTACAGCAAGATGCCAGTAGGGTGAGAACATCTCATTCTCGTGGTTTCTTCATGTTTCTCTTCACAATGATTTTAAAACACTTTTCTGGTATAGTGCTATGGCAGATAAGCACTGCGGTTTAACAGGTGATATCAATTTAGTGCTATGTCACTTGCCAATTAAAAAATAATCATTTGTAAAACCTAAATAATAGGTATATTTTTAAAAAATGTTTGACCTCTCCCTAAGACACTGGCCCTTTGAATCGATATAGGCTATCACACATTCCACAAAAACTGAAAAAAGTCATCGGCAGAATTGCTACGAAAAGCCACTAGTCCCTGCTGGCTGAGCAAAAAACAACGAATGCCCATGCGACAAGACTGGGCTTATTCACAATCTGTAGATCAAGTAGTTGACAGAAAATACACTGAGTGCAACCTTGGCAGTCTAGCACAAAGTGTGGAGTGAATAGCAGTGTAGTCACTCCTGACTGAAGAAATCTTAGTGTGGTCAAGACATGTCTACTAAGAATTAAACTTCTAAGTTTGATACTATTTTACTTCCTAAGAAGTGTGTTTAGAAGTGGAACCTTAGTAATTTTAATATATGAGGTATTTTTTTATTAAACTCTTCAACATAAATCTACATATTTGTATACAAAAGAAATAAGGACTAAAATTCTGTTGTTTAGCATATTAAGTCACGACTAAAGTAGGCCAATTTGAATCAATGGAATTTACGAAGGAATTGATTCACTGAATTCCCACTGATTCATTGGGCCTACTCTAGTGTTACTTACTACATTGAGCAACAGGATTTTAGCTAATATCTTTTTTCTCAGTCACAGGCTGAGAATGGGATGCAGTATTGTAGAATAGGCATGGAACACAGCACAGTAGTAACCAGACACTAGTAATATAGTTATCTGTAACAAATCATTTGTTGGTGATAGGGGCATAACTAAGTTACATTTCAAAGAATGGGAACCAAGTTACTTCACAGTTGTAATGGATGACATTTCTTAGTTACTTTTTAAAATTACTTTCCAGATGCAGTTTTCATGGAATTATTTCACATTTTATCTGTTCTGTTATCAATCCTCAGATGTTTTTGTTTGGCTACTTTGTAAAACAGCAAAATTGAATGAAAATGTCTGATTTTCACATTTTCAATAGCAAATCGTCTTGCTTTGTTTTGTGATTGGTTATTAAAAGCAACTAGCTACTCCCCTTTTTACATGGTAATGAGTGAATAACTTCAAACATTATAACAGATGAAGAGAATGGGAACAAAAATCACTCCCTAAATGAATTCCAACCTTCTCAATACAGAGCATATGGTCTGCTGCCCAGTTACAGTCTCTACAACCACACAAATTATAGTTTAGGGCCAAACTATGTACTACAGATGGCTCATGATTTGCAGACAAGATCCATTAGCACTCTGTGGATACAATTCAGGAAGATGTTCTTCACTAAATAATCCGACTTGCAAACACAGCCTGTGCTTATCTCCCAAAGAACAATCACAAAACAAAACAATCTAATTTTCAGACTTTGGTGGGGGGAGACATGTTAAAAGTCCCTGCTGTGACAATCAGAAATTTTCAGAACTCAGGGAGTGCCTTCTTCTAACCTATGATGTGGCATCTTGAAGCCACCTTTCCTTCAACTGGATGCCAGCATTTTACACTGGGCCAGAGAGGACAATAGGGTAGAGCGGACAAATGAAAAGATGGGAAATACTGCAGTTGTTTAGTCTTGCTCCACAAACCCCTCCAAGTAACACAGATACCTTGGCCAATAATCCCACAGTAATTCCACTAAGTGTGGAGATTTCCTTTATACTCGCATCTTTCTTTTCCTGCTTCTCCATTTTCTGCCCATTTGTTCTTTGATTTATCTTTATTCCCTGTGGGAGCTTATCTATTGCCAGAAGACACTAGGAAACCATGTGTACCATAAGCCAATATCATAAACATGCCTACTGTAGCCAAGGGAGCAAAGAGCACCAACAGTTTCATTTTGCAATATAGCCAAATAAGGTCAAAGATGTGCCTTTGGCCACCTTCCAGCAAGAACAGGTTTCAGGCTTAGCAGAAGTGTGAGTAGGGAAAAGACAAACCACTAAGCCTGTGACATTTGCATTTAAATCATGACCCTAATTGCCACAGGGGAGAGGGGAGAAGGATTGGCTGAAGGATTCTGGGACTGGTGGTCCCCAAAGGCAACTTTTTCCAAGACTGGTAAGAAGACAGCACTTTGGGATCAGGCAAATATCTGGAGTTAGCGTGGAATCCAGTCAGCACCAATCGAAAGGCGGGACTGGAGAACAAGCCAAGAAATCAGGACAAAGGACAATTGGGATGGGAGGGCAAAGTAGAACAGAGAACAAGACCAAATTCCGAAGCTATGCCAGCACTCCGGCAAACCTCGTAGCTTCTGCACATAAGCCTTAACGCAGGAAGCGCTCTTAAATTCTTCCTGTTCAACCATCAGCTCCAGTGGAGGAAGTCTGAAACATTCTTGTGGGAGAATCTTCAGGGATGCATTTCATCACATGGGCATTGATGCACAGTTCCAGGTGGCCTGACATCATCCCCCACCCCCAAAAACCACATGGTGGGAAGGACACCTGAGGAAGCAGTAATTCTCAATTGGCAGTATGCACACCACTGGCAGGATGTAGATGTAGATGGGACAGAAATGTTTTCACAGTTATTATTAAGACTTTACTCTCTCTTAATCCCTGGGTCACCTGCAAGGGTGACATGGCAGGTCATTCTCATACTGGCTTGACCTGTAACATATTATCTATCTGCAGTTGGACTTCTTTTGGTGTTCACAGAAGATCTGCATAGCATGCCATGGCTAATTACTGAGGTGCTCAGACACATCTCAGTAGCACAATTGGTATGCCTTGCATGACAAGGCATACCAGAGAGATGCATCCCAGCCCCTCAGCAATTAACCATGGCAATTTAGGTAGGTGTCCTAACATCAGAAGGATTCTGGTCTCTGTCTTTTTGGCATAGACTCCTATGGCTCGTCATCCCAGAAGAGCTCAGAACAATTATTCTTTTTGGCTACAACTCCCAAAATGGCCCTCTTCAAGTATATCTGTTGCCCGTGCTGTATCAAGGAGGTGTGGCCCTAGAATGGAACATCTCCCTGCTTTATATCTACACCCTCAGTCCTGATCAACATATTGATTGTCCTCAATCAAGTCCTTGTCTGGCAGTCAGTGATGTACTGGATCCTGAGTTTAAAGAGCTGAAGTGTCAGGACTTTTTTTATTAGGAGGAACAATTATGTCATCTTCCAAACCCCTCTGAGTTCTCATTCACTTTGAACCTAGCCACCATTTCCATAGTAGACAAAAGGATATGTACATTCTTTCTCTCTCTCTCTCTCTCTCTCTCACACACACACACACACACTATATTGTTGCAGGGAGTCCCTGTTATTAAAATTTTGTTGGTACCATAATCTTGAATTAGGAATTAAGACTCACTAGATTTAAAAAGACCTGCTTGTGGTAGAGAGGAATACTGCTGGAGCTGATTTGTGAATGTAGATCAACACAGCCTACATTCAATCAATGGAACCTATGGAGGAGTAGACTCGGGAAATCCCCAGTGATCGAATGTGCCTCCTCTAGTGGAATTTACTATGCTAAGTAACAGGATTTTGGTCACCGTCTGATTAGTTATCTCACTTAGGCTAGAGACAATGCTCTTCCAACAGATGGACACCCCAAACATGGCGGAATAAATGAGCCATACTGACCACACTCTTCCAACATATTGCTGGCCGCGTGCTGTCAAGTTTGCATAGCTTAACAGGGGTTAAATCTCACCACTTTACTACATTTAGAGTATTTCCAGGGAACTCAGCAGTAACTGGCTTGAAAGGGAATACTGACCAAACCTTTTCCCAGTAAAAATCCAATACAGATGAATTAGTCTGTGACCGTTGTTAACCAAGGCATAAGAGTGGACTAATTTGGTATCATTTTAACTGTCTTCTGCAGTCAGCCCACCTATTTCCTAAATCAGCTGTTTGATACCTCTACACTATTTTATGTTCCCTCTAGATTAAGTCAAAATGGCCGATGAAGAAATTGCTGCTCTGGTTGTGGACAATGGTTCCGGCATGTGCAAAGCTGGGTTTGCGGGAGACGATGCCCCCCGTGCAGTGTTCCCCTCCATCGTGGGGCGGCCCAGGCATCAGGGAGTCATGGTAGGGATGGGTCAGAAGGACAGCTACGTGGGAGATGAAGCTCAGAGCAAGAGAGGTATCCTGACCCTGAAGTATCCCATTGAGCATGGCGTTGTCAACAACTGGGACGACATGGAGAAGATCTGGCACCATACCTTCTATAATGAGTTGAGAGTGGCCCCTGAAGAGCACCCGATCTTGCTCACCGAAGCTCCCCTGAACCCCAAAAGCAACCGGGAGAAGATGACGCAGATCATGTTTGAGACCTTCAACACACCAGCCATGTATGTGTCCATCCAGGCAGTGCTGTCCCTCTACGCCTCTGGCCGTACCACAGGGATCGTCATGGACTCTGGAGATGGAGTCACTCACATGGTGCCCATTTATGAAGGTTATGCCTTGCCCCATGCCATCCTGCGTCTAGATCTGGCTGGCCGTGACCTGACTGATTACCTCTCAAAGGTCCTGACTGAGAGAGGCTACACCTTCCACACCACGGCTGAGAGGGAGATTGTGAGGGACATCAAGGAGAAACTCTGCTATGTTGCCCTGGACTTCGACCAAGAGATGGCCACGGCCGCATCCTCCTCCTCCCTAGAGAAGAGCTATGAGTTACCTGATGGGCAGGTGATCACCATTGCCAATGAACGCTTCAGGTGCCCAGAGGCCCTCTTCCAACCCTCCTTTCTGGGCATGGAGCAGCCAGGGATCCATGAGGCCACTTACCATTCCATCATGAAGTGTGACGTGGACATCCGTAAGGACCTCTATGCCAACACAGTGCTGTCAGGAGGGACCACCATGTACCCAGGCATTGCCGACAGAATGCAGAAGGAGATCACATCCCTGGCCCCCAGCACGATGAAAATCAAGATCATTGCCCCCCCAGAGCGCAAGTATTCTGTGTGGATTGGGGGCTCCATCTTGGCCTCTCTCTCCACCTTCCAGCAGATGTGGATCAGCAAGCAAGAGTACGATGAATCTGGTCCGTCCATCGTCCACCGTAAATGCTTTTAATGATCTAGATAACCAACGTCTTTTGCTCATTTTGATTTTAGTTCTGCCCTGGTGTAATATCCTCAACACTGATTCAATTATTTCAATAATCTGAGACTTTAAGCAAAAGTTTTCCCAAGGATTTTTCAATGGTAATTCTGGAGATCAGGAATCAAGTGGATCTTCTGCACTATTGGTTCCTGATTATTTTTAATAAGCTTAATGTTGAATAGAAAATGTTTCCTTTGTAACCTGGGGGGGGGGAATTTCTTTAGTTCTTTACAGATAATTTCTGGATGAAAAAAGTGAATAAATCTGCTTATCATAAAGTAAGAGTTTGTAGTATGTTTCTTGTAGTGCACCTGGTTTTTGCATTGTTTTCATGAAAGAAAGAGAAAATAACAGATTTATAATGGCACAGGACGAAACAACAAGCAACAATCAGAGTAAGGCTCCTGAAAGGAAATAAAAAGAGAACTACCAGAATCAATAATAGGGGGGGAAAGAGAAGCCACAATAAATTGTTCCAGAGTTTTGAACGTCTGGCTAAATTCTTCTAGCAGCACAGGAGAAGTGCAGGGATTCACAAAGCAGAATAGCTTCAAGTTCCCCAAAGTACACCTCCCGTTTTCTCATCAACTGGCACTTACAATCTCAATAACTCACTCTGAGACATTAGTAAGAGAAAGAATAAAAAGTTTCACTACTTACTATTGAACCGATCAAACAGCAAATAGACAAGCATGACGTCTTTTAGCAACAGATTTCAACAGACTCGCTGCTTCCAACAGACAACAAAGAGGGGGAAAGAACACTGAGCAGAGATTTGATTTGAATTCAGAGGCTGGGAAGGAATCATTGGTTAGTGCTGGATAGACTGACAGTCACCTCAGCCTAGAAAGGTCTCTCCCAGCCAAACCTGATAAAAGCAGCTAACTCCAACACCCCTTCTCAAGCTTGCATGCAGTTTGGAAATGAAATATATTTATATTGATAAATATGTATATTTGTATTTATTTATATTATGTTATATTACATTGTAAAAGATAGACTCTCCTTTCCACAATATAACAGACGTAATAGCAAGACTTCCTTTTATATCGTGTGGATGGGATACATACTTACACCCACATTCGATGTGTTCATACAGCATCAAGAAACATACTGTCCAGGTGAGGGGGTGCGGGATTTCCAATGCGATGCATAGCAATAGACATGTGCATGCAATGACTTCCCTTCTTTCTTAGTTTCCATCCAGAGGGGGCAGTTTTGTATCCTGCTGTGTAACTGACAAAATTTCCTCCTTATTTTGTGGGTTCCCAATTTAAATTGTAGTCAGGACTAGAACTCAGAAAAAGTGACCTTTATTATTCTTAAATATTTTAACTTGGAAGGACTGAATTTTCCTCTGAGCACACTCATTTATACTTACATGCCTATTGTATTCTCTGGGCGTTCTCTGAACAGAAGAACGGCATATAAAAGAAAACAATAAATAAATACTGGTGTTTTGTGTTTTGTTTTTGTCAACATGATCACAACAAATATTATGCCATTGAGAACATATGGATGAGTATATATAAGATGTACAACACTTAAGCCAGAAAGAGAAGATACTGTAGGTCTGAATCTATATTCGTGTCTAAGCCAGTCTATTTTTTAATACACTTGAGAATCTGACCAATATCATCCCTTCCAAAGAATATTTGATGTCAGTTAAGTCCCACACTATGTTCACCACAACTTTTCAGCATCTGCTCAGATCTGCTCAGGGGTGAGTCCCACTGAGTTCAGACAGGCTTACTCTGTAGTACGTGGTAAAAGACGGCAGTCGTGGGCTGCAACCAGTTCCTATATACAGACATGATCTATGCCATCTTTTACCAACAAAGCCCTTAAGTCTTTAAGATGACACAACCTTTTTTGTCTCTTGCTGGTTTCTTTTTGTTCGTCTTGTTCTTGTTGTGTTTCATTATTTTTTGTCTGATATATACACACCAGTAAGCCTCATGAAACAGGTCAGGGCTTCTTTCTAGATAGAACTGCATAGGACTCCTTAGTGACGTTGCGATCCTACCCATTGTAGGTCTAACGTCAAGGCTGACATAGCGCTCCCTGCTCCTTCGGAATAAATCTGCATTGGGGTGCTTAACATCTGGATTTTCCTGTTTCTTTCCCATCCCCAATGGTTTTGCACCACCCAACCTGATGAAGCCATGCTGTGAGCCCTTACTCTTCAGTAAGCCCCTAAGATTACAATGCAATTCATTCACAAATTTCTCTCTTCACTCCACACCTTTCACCATAGAGACATGAGAACTATACCAGCACGCCTCTTGAGTTTATGTAATCTATGATCACTTCCACATTCAAACCAGAAGTTCAGGCTGAAACTTCTCTATTGGTTTATTCTTCTCATGATCCTGTTTTGAAAATCAAAAATAAATTTGGATATCTCTGAATGAGACAGTAAGTGAAGCATGGGGCAGATAAGAAGAATAACAGCGAGGAAGTAGAGAAACAAACAACCATTGAGTGGAGAGGAACAACCCTTAAGAAAGGCTTAAACAGCCATTGCAAGGGGAGGAATGCAAGCCATGTGTAGAGGGGTGGGACCAACATCATTTATTTGTCCCAAGAGTAGGGTGGGACTTCCGTAAGAGGCAACCAATGATGGTGAGCTTTAGGCAATTTGGGGAACTATAAAAACTGCTAGTGGCATGAGTAGACTATTCAACTGCTGGACAGTTCAGTGGTTGGGAGTTCAGTTGCCCATTGTGTCTCCTTGACAGGGGCTGGACTCAATGATCCATAGGATCCCTTCCAGCTCTGCAGTTCTGAGATTCTAAGGTAATTATCGTTCATGGAGTGGGGCACTAGTAGGTGTGAGAGTGTACATGCACACACGCACATAGTTATTATTACTGGCCGTTAAGTGCTGTCAACTTAATACAATGTTATGATGACCATCTCAGAGTTCTTTAGATTTTTATTTATTTCTTTGTATAGAAGTGTTGCAATGTACAAAAGGATTGTGTCAATATTCACTTATAAGGCATTTAAAATATTAAAAGAAAAGGCAGATAAAATACAGTAATATATGATTAATTATTTATTAAAAGGAAATAAAAAATGTTCAACAAAAATTATGCTTATATCAATTGCATTCTCTCATCTCTTCACAAGATCTTCTTCCACATACAATGTAGGTTTAAAAAAATCAGACGTGGCTTACCAGTCTGTCCCTCTGGCAGTGCTCTGTAGCTGCGGCTTGCCCAATGCTACACAGAATGCAGGATCGGGAACCCCATCAGATGCATACCCTTGGGTGATCTGGTGGAGATGAAATGTGCTTAAGTTTGTATTGCGGATGTAAACATATCTGGTGAGAACAGGTATGTGGGAACTGTTGTAACGACTGTTAGAAATATGAAATGTTCTGCATCTTGCATCTGAAGAAGTGGGCTACAGTCCACATAAGCTTATGCCAAAAAAAACGTGCCAGTCTTTAAGATGCTGCAAGACTTGTGGTTGTCTTTACTACTGCTGGCAAACTAACACTACCTCCCTTGAACCCACTGTTGCTAAATCCTGCTGGGCAGGGGCCAAGTCATGCTGGCAAGGGGCAATTGCCAGTACAATGAATTTTGCTAGAATGTACAACACAGCTTGGAAAAGTTACATTTTGGGACTGCAACCTCAAGAATGGCCATGGGCCAGGGGATTCTTAAAGTCAGATTATAAAGAAGTACTGTTTCTATTTTCTGCCAATAAGACATTGGTATGCCCTGCATACTGTCACAGATTTCTGTATTCCTGAGTGAAACGAAAGACTTGACACTTGAGGTAGTAAATTCCAAGTCAGTAGGAGGGGTAATATTCTTTTTGAAATCTCCCCTGGAAAGTGAAACAGTGAAAAAGGTACTACTCCAGCCATCATTATTTTTTCTACCTTTAGAAAATTTTGTGCGTGTTTGCTCTTTATACAAAGGAACATTTTTAAATGTGTTTTGCTGCTTAGGGGCATGAAAGAGTACAACTCAGAATCTGGAACTCTTTGTCTTGCCCCCTGCCTCCTGGTATTACATCCATGGATCAGGCCAAATTATGAGAAAGGGACCTCTTCTAACTGCTTTGTGGAAGCAATGGCTGGGTGCAGGAATACTGGGAGACTCCAGGCGTTTCGGACCTCCTTTCACAATGCTTTGCCATTGGTCATGCTGGCCACGTCCTCGGAGAGTTGAAGTCTAGAATGTAGGAAGAGTCACCGGATTACAACAGGGACAGCCTTTTGTGTCCTTGTGCTCTAATCAGAGGAAGGGTTCCGTTGCTAGACATTCTTCTCTACTTAATTATGGGCCTTCGGTGGAAGCTTCAGTTGATATAAAAGACAGTAGCTAAGCTTCAACACAGTGCATGATGCTGAGTGCTTATCCCTCCGATACTGAAAAGCCTAATCAGTTGCTTTCCAGAACTACTAAATATATTTGTCTGGAGTTGCATTTTGAAATTCCTCTTCACGGCTGACCTTCCCCAAGATTTAGGTGGCAATTTTGGCTGTGTAGAACCCTCCAGTTCAGTTTGTAGATTTATAAGGCTTCAAAAGGTACCCTGAGCCCTGTATCCAATCAGATTTGTGCCCCAGATCCAAATTGATTTGCAAATTTGGCAAACCAATGCACTGGAAAACAAAAATGGGCTACAACTTCTTTGGGTTTTCACTGATGCACATGAAATTTAGAGACTTTGGGGGGGGGGGGAAATTGGTATATTACAGATTGTGAAATGTGCAAGTTTAAAGTCTGTTTAAAAAGAAAAGAAAATCTCCAGTAGCCTAAAGCAATTGGAATCCCAGATCCAAATCAGTCTATAAATTCATCCCATCTAATCCTAGAACTCCTCCTTTGTTTCTTTGCTTGTGTCAGAAGCACCAGGGTGTAATTAATAAACACACCAGATAATTTTTACCCAAAATGGGCAACATCAACAGCACTTGGGGCAGCTGGCATCAAGTCTTCCGTGGCGCATGTTGAGGGGCACAGAGTACACTGACATAGGTATGAACATGTCTGCTCTTGCAAAGGGCTGTGTCAGTGTCAAAACCCCATGTTCTTAGGTTCTCTTTGGTTCAGCCAACTCTGGTTTGCAATCTATTCAGTGACTTCCATGTAACCCACTTCTCTGTGGGAAAGGGGCCTAGACTCTACTGGGGTCCCATCCATTTAAAAAGGCAGATAGTTCCTTCCTTCCACATTACATTCTCTGTGGTTCCTTCAAGATTTACAAATATTCTGAAAAACACTTTCCTTGTTTTCATAAGGATGGGAGGAGGAAAGTGTATGCCTATTTGATGCAGATGCTTTGAGTTGTTCCCTTTTAGGTGCTAAATCTCTCTCTATATGTTGCTGGGTGAAATACCTGCTAGATAATTGGTTTGATGATTAGGGCTCCAAACATTATGATGGGCCAACATGAGCTCATCAGAAGCACCAACATGAACCAACATTTTGCCCTAGAATTAAATCTAGCCAGTCCACTGAAAGCCAGACTTCCGACAGATCAGTACAAATCATGTCATAGTTCTAAACTTGGGATTTGCTTAAAACTGATCTGTAGCCCTAATACTCACTAACCTGAGAGTACATAATTCCACTGATCAGTTCAACAGGGCTTACTTCTGAATAGATACGCGGAGAGCTGCACAGTGAACCCACTAGTTTAAAGGCACCATCTAGAGTCATTTCACTGAAGGACAAAATAGTAACCAGACTCCAGCAGGTGTACAGGTGGTCAAAGAAATCACTAGTAAAGAAAAGGATAGAGAAGCTGGGTGGCATTGGGACAAGAATTTGAAACGCAAACACAGAAGAATCGATGGACTATGACCGAAGGCAAGGCGTTGACCATATAAGGCCAAAAGCACAGTAGGCCATGTGTGACTGAATACATGTCATTTTTAGCCATATATGGTTAACAACAGATTTACAGTCACTTTCAGGCTTCTCGTAAAACTTCTGTCAACATACAAGCGGAAGAATGTGATCAAGGGGAAACAACGGGCAAACTGGGTGGCAGTAGATAAATAGGACCAGGCAGGAGTGAAACAATTTCTTACAGGGTGCACCTTGGGATTGCCCACAAAGCCAACTCTGCCAGCCTCAGGTAAGTCTAAGAGCAGGGCTAAACACCCACAGTGTTCTATCCTAAGTCTGTTGGATGCATCCACTCCTCCTCTTTGGCTGGCTGCAAGAAGTTAAGATCCAAGTGAGCTGGACAAAGGACCAGCTGGAGGGAGTTTAGGATTAAAGGAATTGATTTGGCAATTGCAGGCCTTAAGACTGTGAGCTGGTCTTGCAGTTCAGTCTGGTGGCCAGGTCATGCCTTGGAGTCTCATCCTGATTTGGTCTGGATCTATTTGTGCCCTGGATCCAAATCAATGTATACATTTGTCCCAGAACCGAATCTGTTTGTTCCACTTAGATCCAGACCCATTACAAATCAGTTTGAATCAGGCTGATTCTATTGGCAGTTTATGATTTGCCTGAATCTGGCATGCAGCCCTAGTAAGAAACTTAGCATAGAGGAGAAAAGAACTTGTGCATTTGGAATATGGATCCAAGATCTCCATTCTTGATGGAAAAGAGAATCAGGAGATGGGGCAGATGTCTGCTGCTGTTCATTGGGGAAACAGGACTGCTAGGTCTCCAGACACCAGATGAACTCTGTTCTGGCTATCTGGATCTCTATGCAGGGAGAGAAACCTGAAGAGGAATAGTGCTGGAGGATGTGAAGGTTTGGTCTCCGCATGTGAGATAGCTCTAAAGCCTGGATACACATCTTTGCTCTTTTCTAGCTGACAGCAGCTGACTGACTCAGCATGAAGATATTTCCATGTATGTTGCTCCAGATCAACTCTCTCCCTAATTCTTCCCCCTCAACCCTGCTTTTTCAGGGCACTGATTTTGGGCCCATCATACTGTGTGGAGCATGGAAGGGGAGCACCAGCATGGTCACTCATGAGTCTCCTTGTTGCATAAAGCCCCTGGTAGCAACAGCAAAAAGCTAGAATAAGCCTTCTGAGCCTCACCTAGCCTGCCTCTGTGACATCACAAAGTGTCTTCTATGGCCTCAAAATTTGACTCTGAAATCTCAGGGCATGGGATGCTAATGACCAGCAATCCTACTGGGAAATTTGACTC
This sequence comes from Intellagama lesueurii, assembly GCA_037013535.1. Classification (NCBI taxonomy): domain Eukaryota; kingdom Metazoa; phylum Chordata; class Lepidosauria; order Squamata; family Agamidae; genus Intellagama; species Intellagama lesueurii. The sequence continues at coordinate 17,536,976 of JBAJHW010000011.1, forward strand.
TGGGAAATTTGACTCTGAAATCTCAGGGCATGGGATGCTAATGACCAGCAATCCTACTGGGAAAATGTGTTCATCCCCTTGATATTGTTAAGATTCCAACTCCTTCCAGAATGGTCAGGAGTGATCGGAGCTGGAGTCCACTAACTTTTGGGGGTCCACAGGCTCTCCACACCTGGAGTAGTCAATAGAGCAAGCTACATTCCCATGCCCTTGATTTCTTCCCTTGTCATTGGGTTTGACTAGTTAAACTTTTAGGTCCCTTCCAGCTCTACAAGTCTATGCTTCTACGATGGGCTACCTTGTTTTAAAACCCCATTTGCATTTGGATGAGCTGGCTGGATAGCTCACTGGTTTAGGTATCTGGGTGGGGAGTTCAAACCCTCACTGTGCACCCCAGAAGAGCCAGGCTGTGTGCCCTTGGGCAAGATGCGCAGTCCCAGGTTGCCCTAAAAAAGGGAGGAATGGTAAATAACTTCTGAGTATTCTGTTTCTGGAAACCCCTGAAAAGGCTCATCATAACTCAGAATAGACTTGACGGCACTCAATTATTATTTATTAGGCACCTAAAAGTCACTTATATAGTATACATTTTGTTTGCAAGATGTCCCATGCTTAATTCCAAGTGTCTCCAGATGAATATTTAGACAATGGGAATAAGAAATTACAAAATCTGTTACAAAAGAACCTGTGTCGGCCTAAGGGTGGAGACAGTTTTAGGGAATGTGTGCATTTTATATTTTCAAAATTGGGCGAAGAGCCGTGGTCGCTTGGGGAGCTAGGCAAAGTTAGCTTTTTCAAGAATCCCCAAGAGACCCCTAGTACTGAGAATTGTAGTTTAAAAGCTCTAGTAGTGTGTTTCTTGTTGGCCTATAGTTTGTTTCTTGCTGCTGATGTAACCCTCGCTGCTCAGTACAAATCCTGGCTGAAGCATAGGTCACTTTTGCTCCTTCATCCTCTTACTTTGCTGCCTCCAAGACAAGAAAGGAAGCATGCAATGAGTTTGAAGGAAATGAGGCAGGTGTGTGCACCAGCTAGGCTCTATTTTATTGCCAAGAGACTGTGATCTGGCACCAAATCTCCACCATGGAGCTGGAGGGGAAATGCTGCTATGGAGGAAAGTGCATGGATCGAGCTGAGCTATAAGCACAAGTACATATTTACTCCATTTCTGGCTGGTGAAGCAGGTTGCTTGAAAAAGCAACCTGCTTCAACGAGATGCACTTTGAGAAACTCTGGTTGTGCCTTTTTTGTTTGGGCTCTGTCATGGTTGTGTAAGCAGGTTTGCCTGTTCTGAGGTGCTAGACAGCATTCTAGAGGTGTGCTGTAATATACTGTATCTCCCATTGCCCCACCACATGAGCAAAACTGGTTGGTGTAGTCGGAGTTGTACTCCAACAAAGTTTTGGGGGAGTGAAGAATTGCGGGAAGCTGCTCAAGAGGGGCCACACAGTTGAGTCCCAGAGAGAGAAAAAGCCATGGGATTGGGCAGCTGCTTGAGAACAGAGAGAAACAGGAAAGAAATGGTTGAAATTTCCATTGTTATCACATCATGAGCTCCCACCTCAGTACTGTAATATTTAGTTATTATTTCCCTCCAAAAAGCTCAGGGTGGCAAATGTGCTTCCTTCCTCCTTGCCCACATTATCCTCACAGCAGGACACAAGATGCCAGTAGGGTGAGAACATCTCCTTCCAGTGGGCTCTTCGTTTTTCAAGCGCTTGAAAAAGTTACCTTTGGGGACCATCAGTCCCAGAATCCTTCAGCCAATCCTTCTCCCCTCTCCCCTGTGGCAATTAGGGTCAGGATTTAAATGCAAATGTCACAGGCTTAGTGGTTTGTCTTTTCCCTACTCACACTTCTGCTAAGCCTGAAACCTGTTCTTGCTGGAAGGTGGCCAAAGGCACATCTTTGACCTTATTTGGCTATATTGCAAAATGAAACTGTTGGTGCTCTTTGCTCCCTTGGCTACAGTAGGCGTGTTTATGATATTGGCTTACGGTACACATGGTTTCCTAGTGTCTTCTGGCAAGAGATAAGCTTTCACAGGGAACAAAGATAAATCAAAGAACAAATGGGCAGGAAATGGAGAAGCAGGAAAAGAAAAATGCGAGTATAAAGGAAATCTCCACACTTAGTGGAATTTAGTGTCCACTTAGTGGACAGCATCTTAAAAAGCAGAGACATCACCTTGCCGACAAAGGTCCGCATAGTTAAAGCTATGGTTTTTCCAGTAGCGATGTATGGAAGTGAGAGCTGGACCATAAAGAAGGCTGACCGCCGAAGAATTGATGCTTTTGAATTGTGGTGCTGGAGGAGACTCTTGAGAGTCCCCTGGACTGCAAAGAAAACAAACCTATCCATTTTGAAGGAAATCAACCCTGAGTGCTCACTGGAAGGACAGATCCTGAAGCTGAGGCTCCAATACTTTGGCCATCTCATGAGAAGAGAAGACTCCCTGGAAAAGACCCTGATGTTGGGAAAGTGTGGGACGAGATGGTTGGACAGTGTCATCGAAGTGACCAACATGAATTTGACCCAACTCCGGGAGGCATTGGAAGACAGGAAGGCCTGGCGTGCTCTGGTCCATGGGGTCACGAAGAGTCGGACACTACTTAATGACTAAACAACAACAACAACAACAGTGAAATTACTGTGGGATTATTGGCCAAGGTGTTCTAATAACTGATCACAAAACAAAGTAAGGCAATTTGCTGTGTAAGATGTGAAAATTAGACATTTTCATTCAATATTGGTACTTTAGATAGGTAAATAGCTACTTTATTGAAGAGTCTTCAGACCATTTCAAATTCAAATATAATTAACACACACTAATAACAAAATCAACAACAAACACTGAACTTGCAAAGGGTTAAAATTATAAAATACTAAACTTATATATACAATTTAATTAGACAATTAATCATAGTAAAATAAATTTTATTAGTCCAGTAAAACCCCACTAGAGATAAAATTATCACATGACTCATCTAAACAGATACTTTACAAACCAGCCAAATAAAAACATCTTAGGATTGATAAGAGAACAGATAAAATGTGAAAAAATCCCATGAAAAATGTCTCTGGAAAGTCATTTTCAAAAGTAACTAAGAAATGTTACTCACAAATGTTACTCATGGCAACTTGGTTCCCATTCTTTAAAATGTAACTTCGGGGTCGGCTACATATTGTAATGCTTGTGGTTTTGTGTCAGGTTTAGTAAACTCCCACAAGAGATACCTATTGCTAGTCCAAGTGAGAGCAAGCTTGTTTTGCTGGCTCAGTGTATATGGAGAAGTCTTCAGACTCATAGCTGAATGCCTTGCAGGACATGCAACAATAGGCTCAAGTTACAGGAAGCCAGATTTCAGTTGAAAATCAGGAAAAACTTCCTAACTGTTAGAGCAGTACAACAATGGAACCAGTGACCTCGGAAGTGGTGAGTGCTCCAACACTGGAGGCATTCAAGAGAAACTTAGACAACCACCTGGCATATGTCCTTTGATCTGTATTCCTGCATTGAGCAGGGGATTGGACCTGATGGGCTCATAGGTCCCTCCCAACTTCACTATTCTATGATTCTATGATTCTTTGTTTGGAGAGGTACAAAGGTGGATTGTGTAATGCTTGGAGTATTGGATTGACACTCGGAGGGAAGGCCCCATCTCTCCTGCACCATGGAACCCACTAGATGAGTTTAGGCAAGCCACTTTTTCTGAGAATAACCTTCCCAACTGGGTTGTTGTGATGAGTGGATGGCCATGTACACTGCACTGAGTTTATTGGAGGAAATATATTTTCATCACTGTCAGCAGCATCAACTCATCGTTATCAGAAAACTACCAGAACTAAGAACATCTCAAATCCCAGCATTGGAAATCTACTTGAAGGCAGACAGAAGAGGAAAAGATTGAGCTAGGAATTGAAATGTAACCTAGTTTATCCTAGTCCAGCATTGGGGGCTCCCTCCTGCAAGCAAGCAAGAGTAGGAAGAATCTGGCCCATCCATTATTTGTTGTAAATGCTTTTGAAGGTTCTTGCTGTACTCATGCTTAACTAGAAAAACAGTGCACATGTATTAGAAAATATGTCTATATTTTGCACATTTTCTTGCTAACAATATGAGAAGGTTAATTCTTCATCCCACAGCCTCAGAAAGGAATACAAGTTTTCTTTTAAAGCTTCATGTTTGGCCTGGTTTATTGGTAGCACAACTGTAGCCATCTAAATATTCTCCACCCTTTGCTCTGATATTGTCAGCAAAAGACAAGATCATTGTCCTGATTCTCAGAGAAGTGAAGCTCAAGACCAAGTCATCCCAAGCCTAGCAGAGCGCAAGGGTGTGGGTTGGAGGGTGAACTGGAGGTGTGTGATCAACAGTGCCATCTAAAGCGTTTTGGATTTAATACCCTTTCAGATGAAGATGTCTGCTAGCTTTGTTTCCAGTTCAGTTTCTCAGATTCATCTCCTAATCCAGACCTGGGCAAAGTGCGGCCTGAGGGCCACATATGGCCCACGAACCGCTCCTGTCCGGCCCGCCGGACATCAAAACCATTTATAGCTTTTTGTCTAAAGTTGATCAGTTGCTTATCTTTAACATACTGCAAAAAACCTCTTAGATATTTGTGAAGATTAACAAGTTTAAAATAAAAACAATCATAACATCACTGTTTCATTTTATTTTTAAGTAAAGTTGGTTCGGCCCCCGAACACAGTTCAGATTTTTCATGTGGCCCCCTATAGAAATTAATTGCCCACCCCTGTCCTAATCTCTTTTAGACAATTCTTCAGGTATGCTCAACTGGGGACTTCTTTTATGTCAATGCAGATTGATTAAGGGCGTGGGCCTGGTTGCTACATAAACGCTGATGGAAACAGATCATTTGAATCAGAAATAGATCTTCGCTAACCATTTCTGTATGAAGAAGTAGACTTGTCCACAAAAGCTTACGTTAAAATATAGCAGTTCGTGTTTAAGGTGCCACTATGTTGTCTTCTTTATTTCTGCTTCGTTGTCGCCTTCTCTAACCGGTGTCTCAAACAGCAATTTTAAGAGGCTGCCTTTGTCTAGTCTCAAACTCATATCAATACTTCACTTGCTTTTCCTCTTTGGAACTAATTTCATCAACAGTTCATATGTGCTCTGTAAGGCCTTGTATCCTCTCAAACGTTCTTTTCTGCAGAGAACCTGGCAACCTATGATTCTATCCAAAGAGTTACAATTTGTCTAGCTCTGTTAACCTGTTTTTTAAATTTTGGTTTCCAAGTCTGTGTATGCTAGCTCGCACCCCTTCTCTCCCCTCTCCCGTGAATATAATTTTTTTATGATTTTAAATTTAACTCCACTTGGTTTAAAACAAAATACTGTAAATTTTTTAGATATATTTTTGCCAACTTGCTCAAATTTTAAATTCACCCCATATTTTCTAAGCATCATACATGTGTTTTTTCTTTTGGGACTTTTGGACTATGCTAGAGTCAAGACATGGATCTTTTTTTTCCTCTGGCAAGGGTGGAAAACCTAGGCAGAGTCTGGTACAGTTGCTTTTTTCCCCGAACATACCTTCATATATGTATATACACACATATATATGAATTGGCCAGTATATAAGCGTGCTCTCTCTCTCTCTCTCTATATATATATATATATGTATAGCGTGCTTATATACTGGCTAATTCAGTGAGATCACTACTCAGGACAATTTACATTACACGAAGCAAAACTCTATAAACCCAACCAAAATCAACCAAAAATAAAATACCCATTATCACCCCAATAAATTTTAAAAAATTACTACAAAAAGGCAGCCACCTGATGATACCTGAAATAAAAATAAAACTGTTAATAAAATTACAGTAAGCCAATAAACCACACAAAGTGGATAAACATAGCATAAGAAAATGTAACAGATCATAACATAATGTAATGAAATATGGGTTACAAGGTATGTAGATTGAAGCAGGCTGTTGCTGAAGGCCTCCTTAAAAAGTTCGATCTTGACTAATCTTCTGAAGGTTTCTAGGGAGGAGGCCTATCTGACTTCCAAAGGAAGTTTGTCCCACTTACTCCTGAGTAGGCACATAGACATATGCACTGTGCATGAATTGACTATTATGGACAGGTTTCAGCCCATGGCATCCAAATAAAGTTCTGAATTCCACACCTATGTTTATTTAAAATGAATCAGGCAACATGTTTGATTAATGAAATATCACTCTTAAATCAAACGGTTAGTCTTTGAAATGCTATGAGTTTTGCTTCTCCCACCAGCCCCCTTTCCTTTCCTTTCGCCGACCTGCTGAGACAGACTAGCAGGGCTACTTCGCTGGAAACAGGGTAATTAGGATTTTGTCCCTTGACAAATGGGGTATAATTCCTCAAAGGTACAGAAACCAGGAAGAGTCTTGTTCATCTTTAAAGGCTAACAAACTTTATTAACAGCATGCATTTTGATGTGTCTAATGAGAATTAATGGCCCAAATCTGGATGCTTAGTATACTAAATAGCCCTAGAGTAGGCCTGTTCAATCAATGGGAATTTACTGAGTAAACAACTCCTTAAGTTCCATTGATTGAAATGGATCTACTCTAACTTCTTAAAGTAAGTTGCAACTAGAGTAGGTGCACTTGAATCAATGGAATTTACAGACGAGTTGACTCAGGAAATCCCAACTAATTGAATGGAGATGCTCTAGTTAAACTCAGTGACAACTGTTAACCAACCCTGCAGAGTGCACTAACTCAGGTGTAATTTTATCTGTCTTTTGCAGTCAGCCCACTCTTGTTTAAATCAACAGTTTGATGCCTATATTTTGTGTTCCCTCTAGATTAAGTCAAAATGGCCGACGATGAGGTTGCTGCTCTGGTTGTGGACAATGGTTCTGGCATGTGCAAAGCTGGGTTTGCAGGAGACGATGCCCCCCGTGCAGTGTTCCCCTCCATCGTGGGGCGGCCCAGGCATCAGGGAGTCATGGTAGGGATGGGTCAGAAGGACAGCTACGTGGGAGATGAAGCTCAGAGCAAGAGAGGTATCCTGACTCTGAAGTATCCCATTGAACATGGCATTGTCAACAACTGGGACGACATGGAGAAGATCTGGCACCATACCTTCTATAATGAGTTGAGAGTGGCCCCTGAAGAGCACCCGGTCTTGCTCACCGAAGCTCCCCTGAACCCCAAAGCCAACCGGGAGAAGATGACGCAGATCATGTTTGAGACCTTCAACATGCCAGCCATGTATGTGGCCATCCAGGCAGTGCTGTCCCTCTACGCCTCTGGCCGTACCACCGGGATCGTCATGGACTCTGGAGATGGAGTCACTCACATGGTGCCCATATATGAAGGTTATGCATTGCCCCATGCCATTCCACGACAAGACCTGGCTGGCCGTGACCTGACTGATTACCTCATGAAGATATTGACCGAGAGAGGGTATAACTTCACCACCACAGCTGAGAGAGAAATTGTGAGGGACATCAAGGAGAAACTCTGCTATGTTGCCCTGGACTTCGACCAAGAGATGGCCACGGCTGCTTCATCCTCCTCCCTGGAGAAGAGCTATGAGTTACCTGATGGGCAGGTGATCACCATTGGCAATGAACGCTTCAGGTGTCCAGAAGCCCTCTTCCAACCCTCCTTTCTCGGCATGGAATTGCGTGGCATCCATGAGGCCACTTACCATTCCATCATGATGTGTGATGTGGACATCCGCAAGGACCTCTATGCTAACACGGTGCTATCAGGAGGGACCACGATGTACCCAGGCATTGCCGACAGAATGCAGAAGGAGATCACAGCCCTGGCGCCTGGCACAATGAAAATCAAGATCATTGCCCCCCCGGAGCGCAAGTATTCTGTGTGGATTGGGGGCTCCATCCTGGCCTCTCTCTCCACCTTCCAGCAGATGTGGATCAGCAAGCAAGAGTACGATGAATCTGGTCCGTCCATCGTCCACCGTAAATGCTTTTAATGATCTAGATAACCAACGTCTTTTGCTCATTTTGATTTTAGTTCTGCCCTGTTACAACATCTTCAACATTGATTCAGTTATTTGAACAATTTTAGACTTTCTTTGAATCATCTTATTCTTTAAACAATATCTCTTTATTGTGTTCCTGAAGATTCTTGATTCTGTAAATAAAGAATGAGGTGGATCTTTCCACTATTGGCTCCTGATTAATTATTCTAAGCTTTGTGTTGAATATAAAATATTGCCTTATGTAGTCTGAAGGGGGAGTTCTCAAGTTCTTTTTAGTTAATTTCTAGATGAAAAAAGCAAATAAATGAATTTCTCGCAAAGTAAGAATTCATTGTGTGTTTCTTGTAGAGCACCATACTCTCTTCATGGAAGCAAGAGAAAATAGCAGATAATATTTATTATTTATTTATTGGATTTCTATCCCGCCCATCTAGACCAAAGGTCTACTCTATAATAAATGACACCAGAGGAAGGGCCCTAAAAGGAACCAAAAGCAGAACTACCAGAATCAATAATTGGGGGCGGGGGGGAAGCCACAATTAATAACACTGTGTGATACATGAGAAATGTTTATCAATATGCAATTGTAGTGAAAATTGTGAACAAGGAGGCAAGCACCATAAAGTTACCAGCTCATTTTATGCCTTATCAACTTCTCACTATCCAAGGAACAATGAGCTTGTCCTTAGAGTTCTGAGTTTTCTCTGTATTTGCATATCATATGTTATTTATTCTGGTTTCTCTTTCTCTCTTTTTAAATTATAGAATGAAACAGACCATAGTTTTATGAAATGAAACTTAGTGGCAGGCAACCTGGTGCCCTCCCAAGACTACCTCTTCCATTGTTCCTGATCCTAGCCATGATAGCATGGACTGATCACAAACACAACTTTAGCAAAGCTGGTCTACACTTACTAGATTCCACATATTCAGAGAAAAATCACTCCCATTTGTATCTGGAAATGTTGGAGACCCAAGTTGGGGCCTCTGACACCAGGGGTGGGCAACTGTGGCCTTCTAGATCATGCTGGACCACAGCCTTCCTCATGCTTTGCATTTGCTATTTTCATTAGGCTTGGTGGGAGCTGCACCTGAGGAACATCTGGAAGGCTAGTTTTCAATACAAGGTAGAGCAAAGAGTCCAGAGGCACTCACAGCATGGGGGATTATTCTGCAAGATCCCTCATGTTAAATCCAGCACTTATGGAGTCAAAAATATTGATTTTTTTAAATGAAATCCTTGCAGTTTTCTGTACCTGCTTTATGCATATGTAAAGTCAGTGTGTAACCACTGAGCTAGGGACCCTTCCCATATGGTGCATCCCCAGATACATGTGTCACCCAGACAGAATCCCATTCAAGCAGTTATTTTTCCAATGCCTCCAGTGGTTGCCATAGTCCACTTGTTGAAATCGGGACAGTCTACTTTGCATATAAGGTATCTTAACTTGCATATAATGCAAACTATGCATGCAAGTTTTTGCCTTGCTTTTCTATGTTTCAGCCCTGGCATCACATATCACTGGTGGGGCAGAAGGCTGAGCCAGCAGCTCTGAGGGCATGTTCCCCAGGAAAATTGGTGAAAAGCTTAAAGTTTATTATTATTATTATTAACGAAATTGTAGAACATAGGCCACATGATGGTCTCAATAGGCACCAGGGGGCATCCTTAAAATATTCGCAAAAGCCAGCCAGAGAGGTTATATATTTGCATAAGTAACGGAAATACTTGTTTAGCAAAAATAAGTTAGATCCCTGCTATCAATCAGAAGGTATATTTGAAAGATGAAAGAAGGGAGTTACGTTAAGCAGTTGGTTTGATGATTAATTGCCTGAAGTATACGATCCAAGCTGAAAGTAAAATTGTAACCACACACGAGTATCTTTTGTGTAACCAATATGCTGTTAATAAAATGACAATTTGGTTCATATGAAAACTCCACTTGTTTTGGGGTAAAAATAAGAGAACTGGTGGAAAAGCTGGGAGATGAGACCTGGTAAAAAGTATAGAAATCTCCTGAGGTAAAAAGTTGTTGGTATAGTAAGGAGCTTCTGGAAAAAAAGTTTAAAATCTAAAGCTTTCTCCGAGGTAATAAGCCTAGGTAAGATAGCAGTAGGAAAGCTGGAGAAAAAAATAGAAAGAAAAAAGATTTGAGTTTAAAACACCACCAACAGTGAACTTCTGAGGTATTAAATCTGGGGTAATGTAAGAAATCACTGGAAATAATAACCTGGTTACTGAAAATAAAGTGGCAGATTTTGAATTCCAGTATTTCCCTGAGGTAAATGTTTCAAGGTAATTGCAAAGAAATACATATAAATGCCTCCCAAAAGGTTAAAAAGCCAGAAATGGAAACTCCGATTAGTGAAAAAAGGCAAGCTGTTGAGAGATTTGAGGGAATTACGCCCACAAGCCCTACTATTGTTGATAATCCAGAGAATTTGGAAGTCTGGAAAGAAATGGAAAAGGAACAGATCAAATTGAGATTAAGGGAACTGGAATTAAGAAAAGTGGGAAAGGAAAAAGAAATTAAATTGAGAGAGAAAGAAATGGAATTTTGGCTAAAGATGAGAGAATTAGAATTAGCAGCTCAGTCTTCAAATAATAACATCTCAAACAGGAATGATATAATGATCCCCAAATTGAGACCAAGATATTATAAAGGAGAAAATAATTGACTCATTTTTTACCTCCTTTGAGAGAACTTGCTTGGATTTTAACATCTCGGATCAGGACTGAATGTCATGTATTAGGTCCCAAATTTGTGGTGGTTTCATTGAAAGTTTAGGGGGAAATGAGAATGGAGGAAGCCCAGAATTATGATTTATTTAAACACAGAGTGAAGCAAAGGTTTGGGCTGACAACAGAACACCACAGGAGAGAGTTAAGAAATATATTTAAATGTAAAGAAAACACTTATACTCAAATAGCATGTAGATTCGATCATTTTCTGAATAGCTGGATTGAAGGGTTAGGTGTGGAAACTATGGAGCAGTTAAAAAATTTAATAGGCTTAGAACAGTTTTATTTGGTGTTACCAAATGAAATTAGATGGTTAGTTCAGGATAAAAATCCTCAATCCATGGAACAGGCAGGAGATATGTCAGATATATTGGTAAGTTTAAGAGAAAATAAATACAATGAAATATTTCAAAACAAAGGGTGAATAGACACAGCTAAACCTTATAAGAGAAGAAAGTGGCCGCCAGAACAAGGGAAGACTTGCATGCAAAATGAGGGAGAGCAGAGATAAGCAGATTAAAGGGGGAAAAAACAATCAGTAAAATATGTCATAAATGTGGTAAAGGACGTATTAAATAGCAATGCAAAGAAAGACAGGTGAAAGGAACATTCCCACAGAATGAAAAGTATGTTTACGAGGGTACTTGTTTGCAAGTTTGTATCTGAAAGAAAAAGTATTGTCAGGAAAATAAATCAGTTTTACTTAAAGGAATTAGAGCAGAAGCAGTGGACGTTCCTGTGGCTAGAGTGAGAATTACATGGCTGGCTGTCCTCCTAAAGATCTTATATCAGACCTTATAGGAGCTACCCTTTCCAAAGAAGTACCCTGTGGGGTGTAGTTGACAGAGTAAGGTACGTGGATTCAGAAGAACTGGGTTTGAATTCCTGCTAGGCCATGGAAGCTCACTCTCTCTGTGTGTAACCACCCCTGCATTTCTTGCAGAAGGGTTCTGGGGTCTACAAGTCAGAAAAACAACTTCTCCAATATATACTGTACAAGAGATTTAAGGGAGCTTTACTCCAGAAGTGCCTCCTTATGTTCTTGTGTAGTCACATTAGCTATGGGGAAATGCCTTCCTACTGTGAGCTGGTTGGATAGCTCAGAGAGTTGTAGTACCTGGGGACAAGAGCCAACCCATGTCACCTTGGGCAAGCTGTACAGTCCCAGAATGCCCCCAGGAGGGGATGTAAACCACGTCAGTATTCTCTACCCAGAAAACATTGAGAAGTCAGAAAAGACTTGACAACGCATAATTATTATAGAACCTGGAAAAGTAACATTGGTTGGCTACTAAAGCACCAGTTGTTAGCTTTTAAGGTATCTCAGGTCACTTCACTGGTTCTGTGGCACTTTATAGACTACATTATAACAAACATTTGATCAATTTTCCTGAGATGCATGAAGCTCAAATCTCAGCTGGGAAGTATGCATATACAATGCATTTACATATAAATATGTATATATAAAATCCAAGATGGCGGACCGGTAGCGGTTGGTAACATTGCTCTCCGCCGCACCTGTCTGTTTTTTTCTTTCTTTACCTTCTTTTTCCCTTCCTTCCCTTGGATGTTATTATGACCTGTCCTGTCCTGTTGTTCTGTGGTGGTCTGAGCTTCGGGGGTCGAGTGGGGAGACCGTTTTGGGGCTGTTTGGGCCGAAGCCTGAGCAGTGGAGGGAGAGAGGCGAAGCGTGGAGAGACGAGGCAGCGAGCGCTGGGAACTGGCACCGGAGATTGAGCTGCGGGAGCTGTTGCGGCAGATTGGCTGAGCCAGGAGGAGAAGCATCTGGGGGGTCGAGAGTCTGGAGTCTCAAAAGGTTCCGCCTGGAGGTGAATCCGGGGGGACACGGACGGGGCTCCGGTGATGTCGACGGGACCCAACGCGGAGGGCTCGACAAGCCGCTGGGAGATCTGGAGGTGCTGAATGTTTGCTGCGGGGTGTGCGGAGCAGGGAGTTGGACGGAGGGGTCCCGCATGTTGTGGGTTCCTGCCAGCTGCTCCCTTGTGTATTGCCATGCTGAAAACTCTATCTGGAGCCACACACACACACACACACCCTGTTTTGCTATCTACGGGGACCAGCGAGGTCTTGGGAACTACATGCCGGGACTGGAAAACAGCAACAGTAGCGCCATTTTCCTTTCCAGCTTTTCGCTACTGCTGCCTGTGCTGCTCTCAATCCCCACCACAGAAGCATTTTACAGCTATAAAATCAGCCCCACAAGCATTCCAACTCGAAGGAACAGGACAGTGAGTGGGGAGTTTAAATTTTTCTTTTTTATTTATATTATTTTATTTATTCTTTAGTTAGCTTATTGTATGTGAGGGGGAGCTTGGGGATATTATTCGTTGTAAATACTTTTAAACACTATTTAGTTTATTGATTATATTGTTTATATTATTAAGGCCTATTTAATGTTTTTTATATTTATTTTTATTTCACTGTAGGTCAATCTATTTGCTGAATTTGCTTTCTGTTCTTTTAGGTTACTTGATTAGTAATTGTTTTATGTTTTTTATTTGAACTATCTGCACTTTAAGTTACTTTGGTTAACTCTTTGGAGTGGAAGGCTTGCCCTCCCAGTGAGGGGCCACTGAACATCCGGGTGATTACAGGTAGAGGGAGATATGGCGTTGGCAGGGCCCCTACTCATGTCAGAAGAACGGTGAGCAGATGCTTGAAAGCTGTTCACTATTCTGGGACCCTGACCAACTGTCAGGACCAAGGTAACCAGATTAGCCGACCCTCCACTCTAAAACTGGTGCTGTTGAATGCCAGGTCTGTATCCAATAAATTCCTGATTATTTACGATCTTATTCTGGAAGAGGATGCAGACCTGGCATGCATAACCGAAACCTGGATTGGCGGGGAGGGGGGTCCACCTCTTGCCCTCGCCTGTCCTCCCGGCTATGCGATCCAGCACCGGGGTAGACTGGAGGGACGGTGGGGGGGGGGGGAGTTGCCATTATATATAAAAACACCCTAGAGGTTACTAGGCCACTCCGAGGTGGTGAAGCCGGGTTTAGAGGCCCCCCACGTGTCGATAGGGGCTAGGGATGGTATTGGGATTTTGCTGGGTTACCGTGCTCCCCGCAACCCAGCCATCTCCCTACCAGAGCTGGTGAGCTTCGTCTCCGCGGCTCTGTTGGAATCCCCAAGGCTTTTAGTCTTGGGGGATTTCAACATCCATGCGGAGGCTGAGGTATCTGGTCCAGCTCTTGAGTTCCTAGAAACCATGGCTTCCTTGAACATGTCCCAACATGTTAACAGCCCCACCCACGTGGGTGGCCATATGCTAGACCTGGTCTTTTCCACCAACTGGAGCGAGCGTGATCTGATGGTGACCGACCTTGTGTCGGTTCCCTTGTCATGGTCGGATCACCACCTAATAAAATGTAACCTCTTAATGGCCCTCCCACCTCGCAGGGAGCAAGGACCTATTTTAATGGTCCGCCCTCGAAGGTTACTGGATCCTATAGGATTCCAGGATACCATGAGAGGGATACCGGCTGATCTGGTTGGCGCTCCTGTCGAGGCTCTGGTGGATGGTTGGGCTACGGCCGCCACTAGGGCTGTAGACACGATCGCTCCTAAACGCCCTCTCCAATGCAGAGCTCGTCCAGCGCCCTGGTATAACCAGGAGCTACGAGCAATGAAGCAAACTAGGAGAAGGCTAGAGAGCAAATGGAGAAGGAAACCGACGGAGTATAATAAAGAAGCTGTTAGGGCCGCGACTAACCTTTATCTGGCTAAGATAAGGGCTGCTAGTCGAGCTCACCTCGCTAACCGGATAAGCGAGGCTTCAAATCAGCAGGCGGAAATTTTCCGTATAGTTCGCAACCTATCCGGAATTGGTCGGGGCGAAGGGCCTCCCCCTAGCATCTCCCCTGACCAATTTGCAGCATTTTTTAAAACTAAAGTGGAGGCCATCCGCCGGGAGCTTTCTCCTTTTTTGGTTACAGTGGATCGAGCAGAGATGTCCAGCGCTCCGCCTTGCCCGGTGAGTTTTGACCACTTTCAACCTGTGACGCCTGACATTGTGGACAAGGCGCTAGTTCGCTGTCGGGCCACCACCTCCTCCCTTGACCCTTGCCCAGCCTGGCTAATCAAAGCAGCCAGGCCTATAACAACTGAATGGGCTACAGCGATAATTAATGGGTCTCTCCAGGAGGGCAGGTTTCCCCCTGCCCTCAAGGAGAAACTCATTAGGCCCATTCGAAAGAAACTTAATTTGGCGACGGACGATATTGGCAATTATAGGCCCGTCGCCAATGTTTCTTTCATGAGTAAAGTGGTCGAGAGGGTGGTGGCCGATCAGCTTCAGGCGCACTTGGATGAAACAAATGCCCTGGATCCGTTCCAGTCGGGCTTCAGGCCGCGCCATGGTACAGAAACGGCATTGGTCGCCCTGTTAGATGACCTCTTAAGGGAGGCTGACAGGGGAAAAACTTCTCTGTTGGTCCTCCTCGATATCTCAGCCGCCTTTGATACCGTCGACCACGGTATCCTCCTGAGGAGGGTCTCCGAGTTGGGAATCGGTGGTCAGGCGTTGGCCTGGCTCCGGTCCTTCCTGGGGGACCGTCCTCAGAGATTTCAGATTGGGGAGCATGAGTCGGCCCTGTGGAGCCTCAATTGTGGGGTTCCGCAGGGTTCGACCATCTCTCCAATGCTGTTTAACATCTATATGAGGCAGCTGGGCGAGGTTATCAGGGGGTGTGGAGCATCGTGCCATCAATATGCCGATGACACGCAGCTCTACATCTCCTTTTTGCCAACTACAGTGGATGCCGTTCTGTCCCTGCAGCGCTGCCTGGGGTCTGTATTGCAATGGATGCAGGAAAATGGGCTGAGGCTGAACCCGGACAAGACGGAGGTCCTGAGGGTCGGGGGGCCTACCATCAGCGATTTGGGAAACTCCCTCTCTTTTGGGGGGGTGACTCTCACCGCGAAGAGTGAGGTGCGCAGCTTGGGGGTCTATCTGGACCAGGCGCTTGCCATGGAATCCCAGGTAGCGTCAGTGGTCCGCACCGCTTATTTCCATCTCTGGCGGATAGCCCAGCTGCGTCCCTATCTAGATGTTGGGTCGCTCACCACTTTGGTCCATGCGCTCGTAATCTCGAGATTAGACCACTGTAATGCGCTCTACGTGGGGCTGCCTTTGAGATCTATGCGGAAACTTCAGATGGTGCAGAATGCGACAGCCAGACTTCTCAGTGGGGTAAGGAAACATCAACATATTACTCCCACTCTGGCTGCCTTGCATTGGCTGCCCGTTCGGTTCCACGTAGATTTCAAAGTTTTAATGCTTACGTATAAAGCCCTAAACAGTTTAGGGCCTCGTTACCTGACGGAACGCCTTCTCCCACCTAGATCTACCCGTATCACCCGATCTAGCCAGGAGGTGAGGCTGAGGAGCCTAATGCTGAGGGAGGCCTGGAAGGAAAAAACAAGAAACCGGGCCTTCTCGGCAGTAGCTCTTCGTCTTTGGAACAGCCTCCCTCCTGAGATTCGCATGGCCCCGTCGCTGGGCATCTTTAAATGCCAACTGAAAACCTGGCTGTTTAAGGAAGCCTTCCCTCCACCCACCGTCTGAATTTTTGTTATTTTGTGTTTTCTCCCATCTTGGATCATTGTTTATTTAGTAATATATTGTTATGATTTTAAATTGTTAAATTGTTACATGATATGTTGTTACCCGCCCAGAGTAGTCTATATGACTAGATGGGCGGGCTATAAATGTAATAAATAAATAAATAAATAAATATAAATTACATGCTGACAGTTGTCAACTGTGGTGGCAAGTGGGCATGAAACAGTATTTGTTTTCTACTTCTTATGAAAGCCTGTATAATTTACAATCTTCAATCTTGTCTTTGAAAATCCTTTTCAACACTGAATGAGCAAAGAAAACCAGAGAAAACAAACCACAGTGGAAGGACATTCAGAATTAAGAACACAGGCTCCAGCAGAAAAGATAAGCACCAAAATCTATTTGGAAAAATACTATGAAATGGACAGCATCAGTGTAAGATAGAAAGCTGCCTGAAGCTCAGTACAAACTGCTGGTGTTTCAGGGAGATAAGCTCCAGTGCCTACAGTTTAGGTTAGAAGGAGCCAGTTCATAGTATGAAGATATGCATGTTATGAAGTGTATGTTACATTCTGAATTTATCATTTTGTTGAACAATATTGTCTTTTCCACACCACTGTTGTGTATAGTAATGAATTACTGTATCTGGGAAATGTAGTACATTGTGATATTTTAACATTGTTTTCAGAGTTTTTGTCAGTGCTAATAACTTTTCCATGCTCCCTGTTGGATGCAATTTAACGTCTTCAACAGAGGCCCTTTTGTGTCTACTACAGAGGCCAAGACAAGACTGTGGTTGGCACAGTCCATACCAAAATATGGACCTCCAGGTGGTAAGAAACTATTCCCTGCATTGATCTTATAATCTTATCTAATGCTTTTCTCATTTCTTAATTTAGCACTGCTCTTCAGTTCTGATTTAGGTTCTTTAGCTCCTATTCCTTGATTTGATTTTCTTATCTGCATCACCGCTGCGCTTGGAGTCTACCAAGATCTGGGCCTCTAAGACTGGCAACCACTGGTCTAGCCAGACCCCTCTCTTCTGCCTCAAATGCAGAACTGGATTTGCTACCATGTTTCGCTGAAAATAAGACAGGGTCTTATATTTATTTTTGCTCCAAAAAACACATTAGGGCTTATTTTCAGGGGATGTTTTATTTTTTTCCATGTACAACAATCTACATTTACTCAAATACAATCATGTCATTTTCTTCTGGCTGCTGCACAAGGGTGGAGGGCAGGGTTTCACTTAATTAGGGCTTATTTTTGGGGTAGGGCTTATATTACGAGCATCCTGAAAAAACGTACTAGGGCTTATTTTTCAGGGAAACAGGGTATCAAATTTGAAACCAAGCGGGAATGTTTCTTACACTCTTGGATGGGCCACATAGCACAGCATAACCTGCATCCAACCAGGAACATGGTCACTCCTACACCTATGCAGAATGTTGAGAACTGATCTGGAATCTCATGCATATAATGCATCTGTTTTTCGGCTGAACAAGCATCAACAAAGGAGCCACAAACATATGTTTATTATTCCATTCTGAAGATTTATTTTTCCCCAAACACACAAAGAGGCACATTCACATGAAAATCTTGCTCTATCATGGAACATTAGGACAGCGCCAATTATACTAGAATGAAAGCAGGGCCATATCACCAGCAGCAAGCAAGAGAAGGAAAAATTTCGAGGAATACACAGGCACGAACTTCCAGTAATAAGAATTGCCAAGCAGCAGAAAACAAGAGAGCTGACTCAGGAGGACCATAACAAACATTTAAAAAATTCTTATTTTGTTTGTCTACCTACATGGAACAACAAAGACACTCAAAAGCATTTACGGTGGACGATGGACGGACCAGATTCATCATACTCTTGCTTGCTGATCCACATCTGCTGGAAGGTGGAGAGAGAGGCCAAGATGGAGCCCCCAATCCACACAGAATACTTGCGCTCCGGGGGGGCAATGATCTTGATTTTCATCGTGCTGGGGGCCAGGGCTGTGATCTCCTTCTGCATTCTGTCGGCAATGCCTGGGTACATGGTGGTCCCTCCTGACAGCACCGTGTTAGCATAGAGGTCCTTGCGGATGTCCACGTCACACTTCATGATGGAGTTGAAGGTGGTCTCATGGATGCCACATGATTCCATGCCCAGAAAGGAGGGTTGGAAGACGGCTTCTGGACACCTGAAGCGTTCATTGCCAATGGTGATCACCTGCCCATCAGGTAACTCATAGCTCTTCTCCAGGGAGGAGGAGGATGCGGCCGTGGCCATCTCTTGGTCGAAGTCCAGGGCAACATAGCAGAGCTTCTCCTTAATATCTCTCACAATCTCCCTCTCAGCCGTGGTGGTGAAGCTGTATCCCCTCTCGGTCAAGATCTTCATGAGGTAATCAGTCAGGTCACGGCCAGCCAGATCTAGACGCAGGATGGCATGGGGCAAGGCATAACCTTCATAAATGGGCACCGTGTGGGTGACTCCATCTCCAGAGTCCATGACGATCCCGGTGGTACGGCCAGAGGCGTAGAGGGACAGCACTGCCTGGATGGCCACATACATGGCTGGCGTGTTGAAGGTCTCAAACATGATCTGCGTCATCTTCTCCCGGTTGGCTTTGGGGTTCAGGGGAGCTTCGGTGAGCAAGACCGGGTGCTCTTCAGGGGCCACTCTCAACTCATTATAGAAGGTATGGTGCCAGATCTTCTCCATGTCGTCCCAGTTGGTAACAATGCCATGCTCAATGGGATACTTCAGGGTCAGGATACCTCTCTTGCTCTGAGCTTCATCTCCCACGTAGCTGTCCTTCTGACCCATCCCTACCATGACTCCCTGATGCCTGGGCCGCCCCACGATGGAGGGGAACACTGCACGGGGGGCATCGTCTCCTGCAAACCCAGCTTTGCACATGCCGGAACCATTGTCCACAACCAGAGCAGCAATTTCTTCATCGGCCATTTTGACTTAATCTAGAGGGAACACAAAATAGTGTAGAGGCACTGAAGAAGGACTTGAAAATATTTAACTTGGCGTGCCCCAAATGTCTGAGATTTCCTCATCAGGAATATACATCCGAGATAAATTAATACTTAAGACATGCATGCAATTACTTGCATAAAGTGCAGAGCTGTGAAACAATATTAGATAAGGTGGATTTCGCATTGTTTCAGCAACTTCCCTACACTTTCCAATCTCAAGCTTGAAAGTTAACTTAAGTTATTAAGTTAACTGAATAAAACAACATATGTGTATCTTCAGGTATCTGGGATAACAGAATGACATGTTTACATTGTTGTCATGAAGAGTACTTATGCTTATCCTTTCCACAAACTTTTCCAAGAAAGATCTAAAAAGGTACCAGGAACAACCCTAGACTGAATCAAAAGGAAAAAAGAAGTCTCTGTTCACTTCTGCTTCCAGAGATAGCGGCTCTAGGGATACAGCTGTTACAAAACTGAAAGCTTTTGGACCTGAGCTCCAGGATCAGTTTGAATTTAGACTCCGCCCCATCAAACTTAGTAAGGCAAAGGTGAGCAGCTTCTGATCTTCCAGTCCATTTTAGGTGACAACAATCAAAATTTCTTGCCGCCATTTATTATTCATTTATATACAATATTTATACCCAGCACCTTCTGCCTCAAGGGAAACCCCCCCCCCCCCCGGTGGCTTCCAGTATTAAAAGCAAAGAAAATAAAGACTGGAAAGGGAGAGGGGGGAAAACAAAACCTCACAGTCCATTTCTTAGTAGCCAGTCACTAAGAAAACGCCTGGCCATGTTGCCAATGACTTGCAGGAGCCAACGTCAAAGACCAAACTTTCCCCCAACCCTGTCTTGAGGATGCAACGGATGCATAGCGAACAAATCTGGAAAAAATTTCAATCCAGTTTCCAATTCCTAGAAAAGCAGCAAACAATACTATCCGTCCCTTAAAAATAAGAATATTAGAATGTTCACCAAGTTCCCCCCCCCGCCCGCCAAAGTAAACACTGCTTCCTTGAAATCTTGAGGCAATCATCTAAAAGTTACACCCCATGAGCTCAGAACCAGGACTCGAGACATTAAGCCACCCTGATTTGACAAATAATATTCCTCAATATCTTGAAACCCCTCTGGCTAAATTCGGCGATAATGCAAACACGACTAACCGAATGTTAGCGCAGGTTTGCGCCTAAAATTCCACTTAGCCCCGTTTTGGAAATGGAAGATCTAAAATCGGTGAAAACCAGAACAGAGATATTAGGAAGTCTAGACTTTAGAATGGGCGTGAAAGAACTTACCAGAAAATAATGCAACCGTACCTAAAAAACAACAACCCGGCACCGCAATGGAAGAAGGAAAAACCCAAACTTACGCGCCTGCTCTGTTTTAAATAAGCCGCACCCCGGCATCCCGCGCACCGATTGGTTGTATCCCATTCACCCCTCCTTCCTGATTGGTGAAGACACACTAGCTCTGTGACGTCACAATGCACCACCCTTCTCTTTTTTCGCCCGACCGCAATTTTTTTCACTGGGCCTGAGGTGGAACTGCGCTTCCCAGAGTCCTTTGAGGCAGCTCCGTCGCTTCCGTTGGCCACTGATAGGTTCGCGCTCTTCTCATCCTCCTTCGCGTGGGTTTTTGCTCCGTCGAGAGACAAGTGAACGTTCTTTCCTGCTCACTACAACTCCCGGCATGTCTCGCGCGGGTTCGGGGAAGCGTTTCCGGCTAGACGGGGCCGTTGGTCGTAAACATCCAGGTACGGGGGATGAAAATAAAGGGATTTTTTTTGTTTTGTTTTGTTTTATGGGGGAGTGGAGGCTTGTTGGGTGGATTCTTTTGTCCCCCCCTTTTATTATTCTTATATTTCTCCC
Source organism: Intellagama lesueurii (assembly GCA_037013535.1). Classification (NCBI taxonomy): domain Eukaryota; kingdom Metazoa; phylum Chordata; class Lepidosauria; order Squamata; family Agamidae; genus Intellagama; species Intellagama lesueurii. The sequence continues at coordinate 17,558,139 of JBAJHW010000011.1, forward strand.
ACCCCGTGGCTGAGTTTGTGACGATACGGAGGACCGGTTGAGGGGGCAGTGTGGTCCAGTGGTTGCAGTAATGGATTCTGCGCCTTTTTTGTGGGGGGGGGGGACTCACTGTGGCACTAGATTCCTTCCATTTATCACGTTTTATTCTTCCTCTTTTTCTCCAAAGTTTTCGGCCGAGATGAGGGGTTTTGGGGACAGACACGGCCCTTCAGGTGTCCTTGGACTACAACTCCCATGAGCTCCAGACACCATCGCCAACGATGGAGGATGGGGGAGTTGCGGTTCTTCGACGTCCAGAGCAGAGCAGGGTGGGAGATCCCGGGAGTTGGAGTCCCAGAAAGTAACGTTTCCAAGTTCTGAGTAGGAGGGTTGCGTTTTCAGTCTAAGGCTGGAGCCACAGTTATTGCCCTAGGAGTGAAGGATTCTGGGAGACTTATTGTTTCCTGGGCACAAAGAGTTGACGGTGTGGCTTTTTACTCCTGGGAATGACTATTACGATGCCCTTCCGGTGAAGCATTGTTCAGTAAACAATGGCAGTGATGGGTCGCTTAATTAATCCCAGGCTATAGATTACAAAGGGGAACAACATGGTAATGACTGCAACATTTGATAATGTTATAAGAATCCTGATGATGTTATAAGAACATTGAGTCCATTGAGTCTTGGCTACATTATTAGTAGCCTATATACATGTGCATGTAAACACACAATAAGCATATGGAGTTCTTCCCACAGAGTAGTGGTGACAGATGACCCATTAGGAGGCCATCAGCCTGATTGGGTTTAATTCTCTAGGCATTTTACTTGCTTCTCTCTTTTGGGATCTTTTCCACAGTGCAGATGGTGGTAGATAAGGTTATTTATGAAGTACAGTGGGGGGGGGGGGGCTCCTCCTGGAGGAGGCACTGAAATAGTGTCTGCCTGCTTCCCAGTTTCCCTCGAGATAGCAAATCCAGCATTCTCCAGCTATATCTGTGCTCCAGCTTCCACTGTCTCTAACCACCAATGCTTTTGATTGGGCCTTATGGAAGCAATAGTCTAAAATATCTGAAGGATGCCAACTCAATTCAATGTGCTACCTCCAGGTTCAGAGGCAGTGTTTGCTGAACATCAATTTTGGGGGAATTGTAAAGGGAGAACTGTAAACCTTCATGTCCTGCTTGTGTGATTGGCCCCTGGAGAAAATGGGTCTGAAAAAGATCCCATCTCTTTAAAATTCCCATTGGGTGCTTTTCCAGATTCTGCTTGGAGTACAGACTGGGACCTCACAACATCAAGCCCTCCCCAGGAAATGAACACCATGTCCCTCTCCGAGTGTTACATTGCTGTGAAGCTGGCTGACCAGCCCCTGGCTCCCAAATCCATTCTGAGGCTGCCAGAAACAGAACTGGGAGAATGCCCCTTGGGGAGCTGTAGCATCTCATACCTGAAACAGCTCATCACGGGAAAGCTTCAGGAATCTGTCCCCGACCCAGAACTCATTGGTAAGCTGCTGGTCCACCATGACCTGGTGGTGCCCACAAGTAGTTGCAATGATGCTGAAAGTTGTTGACAGGTATTGTCAGTATCTTAAATGTTTTTCTCGGAAACACTCAACTGTGTTCTCTTTCTCCCTTGGGCAAGGAGAGACAAACCAGACACCTGGGTTCAGGTATGATGATAACCGCACTGTGGATGGAAGATCCATGGTTAGTGCAGTCACTCATGTTTGCATTAATGCTAAACCAGGGTTCTGATCATGTGCTACCTGATCTTTTTAATTCCAAGATTCCCCGATGCCCCTTTTTTATGGATCCCAAAAAATCCCTCCCCGGTTTTGGTCCAAATAAGTGGTCCACTTGCAAAAGTCATACCCTACTACTAAGCTATAACCCCTTCACTTAGTTTGGGAATTTTCAAGAAATCATCATCATGGAGGGTTAAACGAACTCCAGAGCATGTCCTTGATGGTTGTGTTGCTGAAGAAAGGGAGACTATCTCTGGTGTCTCCTCAGCCTGTAAAACTGGTATTCACTTGTGTGTTATCCACCCTTACAATTCTGAACTGTTTTCCAGATTTGATTTACTGTGGCCGCAAGCTGCGGGATGACCAGACCCTGGAATTCTACGGTATCCAGTCTGGTTCCACAGTACACGTCCTCCGGAAATCATGGCCTGAGCCAGAACAGAAAACGGGTAAGGTTGTTACTCTGGGCAGAATTGGTACTTTGCCATTCCTCTGGCTGGGAAAGGAGAGGAAAAGAGCATAGAATACAAACAGCCACGGCCTCTGCATGTTTCCTTCTCCTGAACAATTAGTGTTAGGGAGTCTTTGACTGGCCCAAGATCTTCCAGTGAATTTTCATGACTCAATGGGGAGTAGATCCTGGATTTCTTGAATTCCAGTCCAGCACTCTCAGTACTATACCACACTGGTTTATAGGTGGTTCTCCAAAACTGTGATCTAACATCTGACACATTCCAGGTTAAAGTTGCCATTGTACTGTCAGATTCCTATTCTGCTTACCTTCCATGGCAGAAGTGCCTCTGGATTGGAATTAATAGTTACCTGTAGCCAGTGCTAAGCAGATCACCTGTGTGCTGCTTTTTGCTGAGCTCTCCTCTGATGGCTTATCCTTCCTGTCTCCAGAACCAGTAGATAAAGTGGCTGCGGTACGAGAATTCCGTGTCCTACACACTGCCTTGCAGAGCAGTCCCGTCTTCCGAGATTCGGTAAGTGTGACTAGTAGCACTTCTCCTCTGTCTGACTCCTGGCAATGTGGGAAGAATCGGGCAAAGCCCTGTTGCTGTGGTAGAGTAAATGGTAGATTTTGTGGCAGCACAATGGGTGAAATCCACAAATAAGTTGCAGCTAGAGTTAGACCCATTGAATTCGGAGGGGGGGGGATTCATGAGTCTACTGTAAGTTTCATTGATTCAGTGGGCCTACTCTCGTTGTGACTTACTGCTGGATGTCAGTCGTTGTCTTTTGCTTATTGAGTTGCGCAACTTAGTGTACAAGAAATATCTGCTGACTTTGTAACTTGCAGCTGTTCTCCATGAAATATCATGCCATTTCAGTTCCTTCAGCAATAGAATATTGGCCAGTGAAGCAGACATCTGGAAAGGTTTTGGAGAAGTCCAGGCTTGCGGCTCCTATGCAGGGCAGGGCTGATCTCTCTGTGTTTCCCCTTGTAGGTTTTCAAGATGTTGGGAAACAAGGAGTCCCTGGATCAGATCATTGTTGCTACACCAGGCTTGAGCAGTGACCCAATTGCTCTGGGTGAGTCCAGCCAAAGAGAGTTTGGTGGGGAAACACGTCAGTCAGGGATTTGGCAGGGTGATGCCATTCCTGTTTATCTGCTACTAAGCCCTTCTAAAAGCCGATTTCCCCCCCTTGAACCTTCATTTTCTGTTGCAGCTTTTCAGAGCTTGTTTATTTATGTTTATTTAAAATATTTACGCCACCTTTCTCCTTAAGAAGGGCCCAAGGTGGGTTATATCATTAAAAGACAGTATTTAAAGTTATAAACAGTAAGCATACAAATAATAAAAAAGATCAAACAATACCACTCTAAGAAATGGTAAACTAAAGCAACAGCAACAACATATTGAAAGCAGTAAGGCAAAACAATCCATTTAAAAACCCTATTCATTTAAAAACTCTGGGAGCAGCCGCAAAGAAGGCCCTCTCCCATGTCCCCACCAGGTGCACCTATGAAGGTGGTGGAACCAAGAGAAAGGTCTCTCCTGATGATCTTAACACTTGAGCAGGTTCATAAAGGAAGATGCGATCCTTGAGATAGCTTGAGCCCAAGACATTTAAGGTTTAAACCAGCACTTTAAATTGTGTCCGGTAACTGATCAGCAGCCAGTGGAGTTGCTGTAACAGAGGGGTTATGGGATCCCCATAACCAGCCCCAGTCAGCACTCTAGCTATTGTATTTTGGACCCACTGAAGTTTCGTGACATTTTCCATATGCAGCCCCACATAAAGCATGTTACAGTAATCCAGCCGGGGTGATGTAACTAAGATCTCACTAGGGAAGAGGCTCCCAAGTTTGGTTATCCAGACATTTTTGGACTGCAACTCCCAGAAGCCTCCACCACTAGCTATGTTGGCAAGAGCTCCTGGGAGTTGCAGGCCAAGAACACCTGGGTTAGCCAGGGTTGGGAACCACTGCCCTAGTGCTAGACCAGCACTCTTAAATACTACAGTATGCTGGTTCTCGTACTGACTACATCTCCTGTCATTCCTGATCGTCACTGACATGCTGATTTGGGTAATAGGAACTGTAGATCAGCTACAGCTGGGATTCAAACCTGTGGAAAGTTACTCTGATGTAATGAACCCGAGGGACCTGTATTGAAAAAAAAATTGGCATATTCTAACTTGGCTGCCTCTGCTTCCATTTCCTATCTTTCCTGCTTTGTTTTCCCCTGGGTTGAATTTTAGATTCAGGCTGTTCCAAGCAGGAACCTGTGTTCTTCTAGTTTGGAAAACATCTTGCACGTGGCTGCTAGAAATAGATCATAAGATCTAGCATTCTGATTTTTTTCCCCACGTCTCCACCAAGGAAAAGCAGTCTTTTCAACTGAAGTCTGAAGTTTATCTGTGGGATAAATTATGTAGGTCTTGGAACAACATTCCCTCTCATTTTCTGTCCTGCTGTGCAGGAGCCTCACTCTGTGTGCACAGGGATGGGCAGGGGTTTATTCGAAGTGAATAAAACAACTGCCCGTGCGCAGTCCTGATGGAGCTCTGCACAAGCGAGCACACAGCTTAGTTGGTCTTGAAGCAAGTTTTATAGCATGCTGTCAAGCCAATTCTGACTTCTGGTGCCCCTTCCCAGGGTTTTCTAGGTAGAGAATACTCAGAAGAGGTTCACCATTCCCTTCTTCTGGGGAAAATTCAGGGAATAGGTAGCGTGCCCTGGGCTACACAGGTTAGCTCTTCTCGTTGGAGGCACCGTGGGGAATCAAACTCCCAGCCTCTGGTTCTGCAGCCAGATATTTGAACCATTGAGCTATCCTGCCAACCTAAAGCAGCTTAATAACAATGTACACTTATATTTAGTTTTTACATTTTAAACCACACAATAATGAGAGTTTTGTGGTGCTGTACAGCTCAAAAACATTCAGTACACGGTAATAATAAAATAATAATAACGAGGTAAGTTCTAAAAAACAAAATAAAACCAGAGCTGGATGTCATAAAGGCAGAAGTAAAACTAGGAAAAGAAAGAAGACATATAATTATAAACTTCCGATTGCACATTGCCTTCTGACTAAGAGGAGCTGCTTGGTTTTCATGCATTCCTCCTTCATTGGTGGGTATCACATTACAGATTTCTGCCTGGTTTCTATATTGTGTCTGCCAAAACAAATAAAAGTATTGTGGAGCCATTAAAACAAGGAAATTTATTCCAGTGTAAACTTTTGTAGATTACAATCAATTTCTTCAGACACATGATATAGTGGCCAAAATCCTGTTGCTTACCATAGTAAATTGCACTAGAATAGGTCCATTGAATCAGTGAGAATGTGATGAATCAGCTTATTTTAGCATAGTGAGGAAGACCAAATACAAGATTGATTGACTTCCTAAGGGAAGGCACAGGCTTCAGTTTGCAAGAGGACATTTTGCAGATGACTTGTTCATAGGGTTGCCATAAGCTGGAGGCAACTTGATGGCACAGAACAACAGGTTCCAGTTACAGTAGATCCATTTGAAGCAGTGGAGCTTACAGAGCAGTTGATTCCGCAAATCTTCATTGATTCAGTGGGCCTGCCCTAGTGTACTTTACTACTCCAAACAACAGGATTTTGGCCATTTTGAACTTTTGTAATCAACAAACCCATATACTGAAATATATTTGTTTGTCTTAAAAGTATCACAGTATTTTTATTCTTGTTATATTTTGGCTCAAACAGACTCACAGGTATCTCAAAACGGTTTTGTTTCTCGTTCTGCCAGGTGTCTTGCAGGATAAGGATCTTTTCTCGGTCTTTGCTGACCCAACCATGCTGGACACGTGAGTTTGCTAAATAGCACAGACCCAGGTCTGGTATCCTCCATAATCAGATATTTCTGAGCAAGGGGAAGGAGTTGTGTTTGTTCTCCTTGACCAATGCAGAGTTACCCTTCAGGCTTGCGTTCCAAACTTTTGTCCTGTATCTGGTAGATGTTGCCGCTGACAATTGCAGTTTTTAGATACCCTGTTAGATCATGATGGTGTTGCTTCCCCGCCCTCCCCCCCCGCCCCAACAACACTGCTTTGAATTATTACTAAAACAGACATTCTAGTTCTGTACCCCTGGAAGACTAGGAATAATATGCAAATTATCAAACCTTAGTGGCAATCAACACTTATTTTCTATAAATCCCCAGCAAGAAAATGCTGTTACTCATTCTGTTTAATGTAATTTTTGGACTTAACCCCATTTGTAGCAGTTTAGCTAAACATAAGAACATTCTAACATTATGACGTATTTAGCAGCATAATAGCCAACCATGGGACGTGCTGGATTCTCCTTCAGGTGAGGTTTTCATGCATTGGCTACCTTGCCGGCCACCTGTCAGGCATGCTGTATTAGTGGAGTTCTTGCATTAGCAGGATTACAGACTGGATTACCTTTGAGATCCTTCCAGTTCTATGATGGGCTTAATTCTGTGACTCTGGCCTCCCTGACACTTATTTATTTACTAAAATATGTGTATCCCTTCCTCTGTCAAAAAAAGACTCGGAGCACAGTGCACACAACAGAGCAGTTCAAGGTATCAGAATATGTTGCATCAACACAATTTAACATATCAGAACTCTACAACCTAGTCAGGTCAAGAAGGAACTGGCACCCACTGGCCTTCCAGGAGAGAAAATTCCACAATAAAAATATACCATATCAATTTTAAAGGGTCCACTTCTGTTTGACCTCTAGTCCTTCTCACTTGGTGGGTTAATTTTGCAAAAGGGCTATATCCCCTCTTTTCCTTCAACAGTTTTAAGTGGAAGAAGCAGCACTCTCTTTCTCCCATTTGGCAATTTCAAATTAGGCAGCTCACAGCAAAAGACTGTGACATCTTTGTACAGAATATTCTTCGTAGGTTGGGGGCAATAGTATAACGGAACCTGTTGTCACAACCCTGTCTAGGCTCATTCCAACCCATCCTGCTTTGGTGAATGCCATCATCTTGGTTCTCCACTCTGTGGCTGGTAGCACCCCCTTGCCCACTGGAGAGACCTCCTCGCGTAGCATGCCTTCCAGCTCCTATCGGGACATGCCAGGTGAGTGACATGCTCCAGGATGAACGATACATGAGCAGAGGAGGAGGAGGAGGAGAGTGTTAAAGAGAAATGCCCAGCAAGCGAGTGGAGTGGAGTGCAGAGCCCGTGAAACCACACATCTAGAGAAGGTGGAGATTTGCAGGCAGAGACAGTACAGCTACCTGTTGGAGATATTCTAGTTTTGGACTTCCTGCCTGGAGCAGAGGCTGAACTAGATTGGGGCTGGCAACGTGTGTCCCTCTAGACCAGCGTTTCCCAACCTTGGTTCCCCAGACGTTCTTGGACTGTAACTCCTAGAAATCCTGGCCAACACAGCTAATGGTCAGGGGACCCAAGGTTGGTAAACACTGCTGTAGATGTCGTTGAATTCTGCTGATCCCATCAGTCCTAGCTAGTGTAAAGTGTCATGAGGAACGCTGAGAGTTGCAGTCCAAAAGCATCAGGAGAGTTGTTCTCTCCTAGATGATCCACAAGACTCTTCTCAGCTCTTAGGGATGCTGGACGGGGAAAGCAGCACACAGTGCTATACGCTGAGATACTTTCATCTCTAAATCTTTGACCTTGCTTTGCTGCAAGTACATAATGGGGTCTGGGTCAAAGTTAACCTGTGCTTCATGGTGTCTTCTTCTTGGCAGGTGGCTTCCTCTTTGAAGGTCTCTCTGACGATGAAGATGATTTCCATCAGGTAAAGTGAAAAGGATCTAAGAGTTGGGTTCGTCTCTTGGTGAAGGAAATATAAAGCAAAAGTCTGGAAACTGGAATGATCTGCAATACACAATTGCTATTTAACAGTCATAGATAGGGCTCTTCTCCCTACTTTATCCTGTTATTCCAGGTGGTGAGAACAACAAGAGACTGTGACGAGCTCCCAGACTGGGGGAACAGGCAGTCCAGTGGCAATTGGGCTGAATTGTTAGCACACACCCAATAATGCCTATTGGGGCAAGATCATCCCAACTTCACGAATATACTTTGAATTGAAGAACAAATATACTTGATGGGATCTAAGCTGGTGGCAACTTGAGGTTGGGGATGATAGCTTGATGAAGAGGTCAGCCCATGGTGTGTGGCTGCTGTGAAAAGTGTAGCTTGTATGCTGATCATAACCATATCTGGAATACTGGCTTATCTTTGTTAGTCCCAGCGGTAGTAGATCTGTTGAATCAATGTAACATACAGTTTTTCCTTGTTATGTGTATAATTCACTTTCAGTTTGCCATGACCCTAGGAATTAATGGTTTCCAACAGGTCCTATCATTAACATCCCTGCTTAGATCTGGCAAAAACGTCCTTCACTGAGTCAATCTGTTTCATGTTAGGTTTTTCTCTTTGCCTTTCCTTATCGTTATTGTCTTTTCCAGTAAATCTTTCATGCTATCCTGCTTCATTTTTAACTTGCGGGCCAGATTTTCCAATGATGTTTGGTTCTGCTTTATTTCCTGCTTCTGTGTTCCAGTCACCTGTGATTATTGGCACATCCTGTTTTGGTGTGTGATTAATTCCCCTCCGGCTCGCATAAATGCTTCCTATTTTTCCTTCTTCACAATTTGTAGGTTGATCACAGACTTCAGTGATTGTGGCTGTCTTACTCTGAAATCTGACTGGTGTTTAATCACACTTTGCATTAAATCACACTTCTTTTTTTAAAATGTGTTTTTATTAATAAAAGTAATATTACAAATAACAGAAATAAAACTGAAATACAAACTCATTAGTGACTACACACAATACACAATAAACATTTCCCACCCATGCCACCTTCACCCTTGGGACTAGGTAATCAATAATATCAGTTTATACCCCCTTTTACCCCATTCCTCTCCAAAAGTACATTGATTCTTCTGCTGGCCTATAGCCTTTCCCCTTCGAAAAGACTTGCTCCAAGTATAAATTCCATACATCTTTGAAATCATTAGACTTCACCATTCCTCTTCTTATTTTCATTTCACATGTTAACTTATTGTTAATTGCTATATTCCACATTTCTTTATACCAGACTTTAAGATTAATTTGTTTGTCGCTTTTCCAGTTCTTTGCAAACATTAATCTTGCTGCTGTAACCATTGTAACAACTAACTCTTTCTGATCTTTTTTTCAAATGGTCATTCTTAATTATGTTCAGGAGGGCAATGATTGGTGATATCTGAATATCACATCCAATCATTTTTCTAACTTCTTTACAAACCAGTGCCCATTTTTTCTTGCTTATTTCACACGTCCACCACATATGCATAATATAGGTTCCTTTTTGCATCCCCAGCACTGAGATGGTATATTTTTATTTATTATATTCAATCTTACTGGAGTTAAATACCATCTCCATGCATTAAATCACACTTCTCTGGTTGGTTTTCCATAGCCACCTAGTTGGCCTCTGTGAACAGAATGGTGCCCAAGACAGACCCCTGGTCTATTTATTTATTTATTTATTTATTACATTTATAGCCCGCCCATCTAGTCATATAGACTACTCTGGGCGGGTAACAACATATGGTCTAATCAATCAGGACTCCCCCTATGTTCCTGCCTTCTTCAGCAAAAGTAAGATTTGGATTGTAGAGAAGTCTGTAAACCAGCCATTTTATGCACATGGTCATAAACAGGTTTTCTCTTTCCAAACAGAGCACAAGGACGACTCCGTCAAGCAGCACCTCTGGTTCCCGCCCAGCATCCCTTGGCTACACTGGGGCAGCAGGACCTCGACCCATTACACAGAGTGAACTAGCAACGGCCTTGGCCCTGGCCAGCACCCCAGAGAGCAGCTCACACACCCCGACCCCAGGAACGCAGGTAAAGGAGGAGCATCAGAAGCCAGGCTTCTTATTCCAACAGCCTCAGTAGGAAAGGGAAAGGTCTCTGGCAGGAGTTCCATACAAAAATCGGAGTTTGAAAAAGTCCCTGTAATCCCTCAGCCAGCATGGAGACTGAGATGATGGGTTGCTGTAGCCTCAAAAATGCACATACAAACGTTATTGCAAAATATCTCGCTTCTATGATGAGCTAAATATTGCTGGTGTTGTGCATATGAAGTAGTTTGCAAATTACTCAGAAGAGAAACTCTGGAAGAAACCCAGTGGAATTTGAAGGAGATCAGTCAAACCCACTTCCCAGTTAACTTCCATGGAATTGTATTGCATCTTTATGGTGAAAGCCCCATCAGAACTGGAATGTTCCAACAAACTAAGCAAATGTTCTTCGCTTTGAGGACTGGCCAGGGGTGGCTAACTCTGGCCCTCCAGATGTTTATGGGTTGTAACTCCTGTCATCCCTCACTGTTGTCTCATTAGCTAGAGCTGATGGAAGTTGTGGGCCAGGCAACATCTAGAAGGAACATACGTCTTATCTATGGGCTGGACAGATCTCGTGGTCAAAGAGACCTTTCCCCCAGCAACTGCATGTGGCATGGTGGATGTGTCCGATTGGTTGTAAACACTATATCTTGGCCAGCTTTTACCCCCAGAAAGATCTTTTTACCAGTTCAGTGCACCTCCAATGAGTTTCCATGGCTGAGCTGGGATTCATACTCAAATTTTTGCTCTGTTTTTAAGATGGAAATGGTTTCTGGTGTCTTAACTTCCAGTAGATGGTGCTGATTTCCCTGTTCTGTTTGTTGGGGGCTGGCGGAAGAATGGCTTGTGTCTAGAAGGAATGCCGCCCTAAGCCTCTTTATAAACCACTGGACATAACAGCCATATGTAGGCTCCCCGTTAAAATCTCAGTTCAGGGAAACTGATTCCACTTTGGAGCCACTGCAATGCAATTACTTCAGTAGGCAGCAGTCAAGAATCACATCTGAACAACACCAAACTTCCATCTCCTGCCTGAACACTACAAACAAGAATGTTAAACACATACAAATCCCTGCCTCTTGTAGACATAAACCTTGCAGACTTATTGAAGAAATTAAAGTACTGTGACTCTCTGGTCTAAAGGGGAGGAGTTGATGCAATGAGTTGATGGCTCTAATTCCTGTTGCTTGGGAAGATTTATTGGATGATCATTCTGGGGTGTCTTTCCTGAATCAAGGTGCAAACTCTACTTAGAAATACAGTAGGACTGTGGTATCCATGTGGTATCAATTCCATTCCCTCTCTCTCTCTCTCTGGTCTCTGGCTCCCTGGTAAACACATCCTGGCAATACATATAGTTATTTCTTAGTATTTTCAGGCAGCGGATAAGTGAATCCGTGGATATTGATCCCGTGGATGGGGGGGGGGGGGTGTCCTACTATACTCTCATTGATCTCACAGGAGTCCTACCTGTTCCATCTGAGCTGTGAGAGGGAAGGTCCTCTGACCAAGTTTCAAGCTTCCATTTGCCATACGCAACTGGTGGTTGGTGTTCAGTCCATTTTGGCCTCACTGGGGGTGAGGCTTTTGTGCAGATGACCTGTTTCTCTCGGCAGCAACTGTGTTCTCTTCTTCCCCCCCCCCCCCCAGGGACACTCTTCAGGCACGTCTCCGATGTCCTCCGGGGTCCAGTCAGGCACTCCCATCACAAACGACCTCTTCAGCCAGGCTTTACAACACGCCCTGCAGGCGTCTGGGCAGCCAAACGTGCAGGTCAGTCGCCTTTTCCCATCTGTTCATCCCGCCGGGGGGGGGGGGGGGGGAGAAGGCCTGGGCCTTGCCTGACGGGCAGTGGTTCTCAGGGCAATACACGGTGCAGAAATGCACGGATGAAGGACTGAGTGGGTAGATAAAAGGCTGGAGACATGCAGTTCATTTATTTAATGGTTTTGTGAACATCCATCCATCCATCTTTCCTTCAGTGAGCTCAAGGCAGCAAATGTGGCTCTCTTTCTGTCTATTATCTCACAACAACCCTGTGAGGGAGGCCAAGGAGAAAAAGCTGAGCAAGTATGTCTAGCCTGAGTTCTTCCTGTGAGGTTTGTGGCTCAGGGGAAAGAGAACCTGGATCTTCCAAATCCAGCATGCTTATGGCTGCACATCGCGGTCTCTCTACCTGGAGCCTTAGTCAGGGTTGGAAACACTGCTATTTTTGAGCCACGGATCCCAGAATTCCCCACCATAATGGACAGTGGCTATACCAGCTGTGGGAATCTCAGGTTTGTGATCCCAAAAAGGCAGGTTTTCCAAGCTCTGGCCTAAGCAGGCTGGATCAGGGCAGCAGACTGTGCAAGACCACACAGGGCATGCTGAGTGGCGAGGATCATGTTATGTCCACAGCGTGGCCATGCTGCCTGGAGGATTCTGGGAGTTGGAGTCCAAAACCCCCAGAGCTGCTTTCCAGTCTACCGAGCAAGCCAGGGCTCTGTCAGAGCTTGGCTTAGCTGCACACCTGGTCTTTTTTCTTTGCCTGCAGAGCCAGTGGCAGCCTCAGCTGCAGCAGCTGCGTGACATGGGCATTCACGACGACGAGCTCAGCCTCCGAGCCTTGCAAGCAACCGGCGGGGACATCCAGGCTGCTCTGGAGCTCATCTTTGCAGGAGGAGCCCCCTAACGTCTCTCTGTGAGGACTTTGACCCCAGGAGGCTTTTTGGTGTCCCTGATCCCTCTGTTATTGAACCGGTCCTTGAATGTTCACCACTCGTCACTGTATTGGGCTCCATCATCCTCATGCTCAGCCATCCAGAATCTTTCCCAAGCTTTCCTCACCAGATTGGAACCTGGGGCTGAGTCCCTGGAGATGAACAGTGGCAAGACGTAAGAACTTGATCTTCAAGGGACAGTTTGTGGAACACCCACACAGCAGCATGCAGGTTAAGCAAAAAGACTGCAGGCCAGAGAGTCTGGAGGCCTACGTTTCCTCTAGGGAGTATCGGGCCACATTTCATCCAGCACAGTTGCAGGGAAACAAACGTCCCTCCATTGCCAGAAAGAACTTGCATGTTTTCCCTTCCTCATGTCAGGGGTTTTGCAACTGTTGGTTTCTGTGTCTCTGTTAAGGTTGTCTGGATTCATACATCATTACATTAAAGCTCCCCTTCCGTGATGGCCTTGCCTTTTCTTTCTTTGTTTGTTACTGTGAACACTTAGGACAGAAAAGGATGACTATATTGCTGTTAAAGAATATAGGAGCTTTGTGGCACAGTGGTCAACGTGCAGTACTGCAGCCAAAACTCTGCTCACAACCTGGATTCGATCCCAGGTAGCCAGCTCAAGGTTCACTCAGCCTTCCATCCTTCCAACGTCAGTAAATTGAGTACCCAGCTTGTGGGGCAGGGTGGGCAAGGTGTAGCCTGCAGAATTAAATTGTAAACCACCCAGAAAGTGCTTCAAGTGCTTTGGGGCAGTATATACCATATTTTTCCGTGTATAAAATGACACTTTTTCCTTAAATAATTAGACAAAAAATTGAGGGTCGTTTTATACACGGAAGGCAGCCACTTTTCCCTGCCTTTTGCGAAGTCACAGGGCTTAACAAAAAGGAAGGGAAGGCTCCCTTCGGGTAAAGCAGCCATGAAAGAGCTGCACAATCGCAGCCCTTTGATCCTGAAGCCCTTTCATGGCTGCTTCAGGATCAAAGGGCTGCGATCGTGCAGCCCTATCACGGCTGTGTTACCGGGTTTAGGAAGTGGATAAAGCAACCATGAAAGGGCTTCAGGATCAAAGGGCTGCGATTGTGCAGCCTTTACCCAAAGGGAGCCTTCCCTTCCGTGGCTTTGCAAAAGGCAAGGAAAAAGCAGGGATCAAATTTTCTAATTTGGGGTTAGAAAAGGGCGGGTCATCTTATACATTGGGTCATCTTATAAACGGAAAAATACGGTAAGCAGAAAGCTTTGGGTTTTTTTGCTTATTTCTCGCTCTCTCTCTGATTTTGAGTTTGCTGCTAGAAGCCCTATCAGTTAGAGACAGTTGGGATTCAATTCCCCCACTGTGCCTCCTGGGAGAAGAGCCAGCCTGTGTAGCCTTGGGCAAGCTGCACAGTCCCAGGGCATACCCAGAAGACTTCTGAATATTTTATATCTTATAAATTCTGACAAGGATCTCTAAGTCAGAATGAATCCAAAGGATGCCGTATGGTCATTATATAATACAAATGGAGAAGAATGTGACAGCTTTGTCAGACCGCTAAAAATCAAACAATTAATGCAAGCTTTTATAGATTAGAAATCCCTTCATCAGGCATGTGCCAATAGTTTGTGAGTAGTGCAGAAAAATTATAAATGAATGTCCCAAAAGCTCATGGTAAAATGAGTCAACGAGATGGCACATAGTTACTATTACCAGTGTGCATGTTCTGTGCCGTCAAGTCAGAACCCAACTTATAGCAACCCTAATAAGGTTGTGAGGTTCAAGGTAAGTGAGATACACCACAAGTGGTTTTACCACTTCCACTCCCCCAGTGAGTTACCACAGCCAAGTGAGGCTTTGAACCCTGTTGTCTAGAGTCCTAGTCCATCACTCAATCCACCACACTAATTGGGAATCCATTATTGCTAGTAGCTGTAGGCTTTTTTTAGACAGCAGGGGGCGGACTTCCTACATAGCATACGCAGCACTGCATAAAGTTTGTGGCTGGGAGAAAAGGTGAAATCAACCCCATACTGTACGTAGAGTACTTTCTACCGCAAAGTAGAACCTTCAGTAACCTTCTGAACTATCAAAAGTGTAAACACCCCTAAAACAGCAAAATTGGAAGTGGCTGGATGTCCACTTCTAGTTTTGAAAAAATGATTCCCCCCCCCACTTCTTAAGCAATACAGGAAGGCCCTGTGATCACTTTTATAAAGGTGAGTGAAATCTCCTGGAGGCCTCAAGGAGCAGCACTTCCCCCGACAGATTCCTGGTGTATGTGGAAGGGCAATCACACAAGCGGGTTTCAAATGTGTTTTTCAGCCATCTGTTGTGCAACTCATTTGTATAACTGGGTCACGGTTTAGTACCGCTCACACAAGTGCTTTTTCACCACTGTAGCAGAGTAGTTTTCTGGCCCCCGTTTTTTTCTTAGGGAAATCTTTTCCGGCTGAGGGCTAGGAAAGTGCAGTGTGTACACGGAAACAGTTTGGAGGGGCTGCGTGTGGCTAAAGGGTAGCAATGAGCCCAACTAAAACATCCTTCATTTCAAGTAGGATAATCTCTTGATTCTAGACCTTGGGTAACCCAGTTGTTCTTAGAGTGCAGGTCCCAGAAACCTTCACTGCTAGCTGTGCTGGCTAAGGTTTCTGGGAGTTGCAGTCTAAGAACACCTGGGTTACCCAAGGTTGGGAACCAGCGGTTAGAGGATTAAAACATCTGTGAGGGGTAGGCATGAGAGTTGACTTAGGAGTGATCCCAGAGCTTGGTGGCATGGGACTGTAGCATCAGTAGCACACGGAGCATCATGAAATCTTGTAACCTGTACAAAACAGTTTTCATGTGCTATATAGTTCAGTAATAGCTTGTTGGCAGTGCTAGCTTGCAACCTCCTCAATTGGCTTGGCCACCTGGCAGGCACCAGGTAGGGAAAGGATACTCTATGTAGACTGGCAGGGAATCTTTCCTGATGCCACTCAGAGGTACTATCAAGTCAATAGGTAAGACATTAAGAGCCTTGTTTTATAAACTAAACAGTAGAATATGCTCCCTAAATCAAGGGCAGGGTACCTGTGGCCTCCCAGTCTCTCTCTCTCTCTCTCTCTCTCTGTCTGCTCTACCTACCTACCTACCTACCTACCTACCTACCTATTGTTGCCCCTCAAGGTCTCTTGTGCCTTCTAGAAGAGGATAAGGTGTATGTTTTGAGTGAACAATGGGCCCTCCCACCACTACAATTATTATTTTTTAAAATGTAGGAAATATATCTGGCCACCTGAGGGTGAAATGGAGCCTTTCATTTTAAAAACCTATTTTTAAAAAAGATTTTTTTTTCCCAAGGTGGGGAGGTTGACCCTTCAAAGTCTAGGGAACGGGTGTGTGCAGCCCACAGATCTCCAGAGATTGCCAACTCTTGCCAAAATGCAGCAGAGCTACCGTAATTGCAAAGCAATACACGTTAATCGTCTACAGAGGCCCACATGGGTGCAGAACCATTAAGGCCAGTATTCAAAAAGACTGCAGTGCAATGCAAAAGAGATGGAGATGGTTGAGCCAAGGACCATTTGCAATGGGTTCAGCCACACAGCTACAGCATGTCTTCAGATGGAACGGCTTGCTCCATCTCAGCCACACACACCCTGCCAGGATTCCATTTCTTATCCCACTGGTTCTACACCCCTCCTCCCATTAGTCTTCCATGATCTTAGGCACATACGTAAAAGTTTCCATCATGTGCCTTATCGAGTGTGTTTGCTCCACAGCTTCTGACCGATCTCGGCCCTGCCGAACGGAGATGGACATACAGTAAGCCTTATGCGATCTTGTCCTTCTGGCTTTGCCTTGTAGCTTTCCCAGGGTGACATTCCATTGCTCCAGGCAAAGAACAGGGGATAATTTTTTCCTCTCTTTTGCCTCGCACCTGCACCCAACTTGTCTGCAAGCCTTCAGCTGTTCAGCTCTCATCCAGATCTTGGAAAAGTTACTTCTTTGAGATCAGAACTCATAGAATTTCCCAAGCAGCATAGCCACTGGCCATGCTGAAGCTATTGGTCCCCTCCCCCAACAAAAATAATTTTCAAGACATCATCATCATCATCATCTTAGAACTGCAGAGCTGCCCTGTGGATCAGTGAGTCCCATCCCTGACGACAAGGCACAGCAGGGAATTGAACTCCCAGCTTCTGGCTCCGCAACCAGATGCCTAAACCACTGAGCTATCCAGCAACTCATGATTCATGATCTCCATTATTCCTAAGAGTTGAAAAAGAGCCACACTAACCTAGTGCAAAAACCTGTCTAATATTTTATTCACAAAAGGCCAACCGTGGTAGGGAAAGGGGACAATTTTTGGCCTCAGGACTGGTTTCTGATTTGGGAAGGCTGTGAAAATTTCCTAGGCCAGAAATGCATCTGAGCACAGAATGGGGATGGAGAAAAATGCGGGGGGTGGGGTGGGTTTGAAAGCAATCATTATTGATTGTGTACCAAGTGTACAAAACAGCATCAGTTTTTGTGGGAGGAAGCCCAACTGCAACAGCTTCCAGGGCAGCAAACCAGAAAGTGCTGTTCATGCAACAGCTTCCCAGGCTATGAAGGATTGAAGGTTTCCCATCCCTGGCCAACAGGAAGTCCCAAACCGATCATGAGCCCCATTTTCCAAGGGTCAGGGTTATTTTCATGCAATGCTATGCCACCAGGTGGCTGATCCTCCCTGCAACTTCTATTGGGGAAAGTGTTACTATGAGTATACTGTATAAGGTTTACTAGAGCACCTAGTGTTTTCCAAACACTAAACAATTAGGAAAAGGCCATTCTGGCCAGTAGGTTTCCAACCTGATAGACGTGATAGAAAAGGAGAAGAATGAGGAGGGAAGACGAAAGCGAGCAGTGGTGCATTGCGTGTTTGCCAGCCAGTTTGGTCTCCTCCCTGCAACCCCACCCCGTTATACACACTGGTTTGGGACTACACTGCCCAGATTCCCTAGCCCATCTGGCCCCATCCATATACTCTAAGCTTTGGTCCCAGAGCTTGTACTTCAGTTTTTAGAAGTTCAGCTGCCCTTCCCTCACGTCTGACAGTCTGACGTTCGGATCTCTTCTGCCTTTCTGCTGTTTAGACAAGAGCGAGTGCCTTCCCCCCCGCCCCCCAAAATGGATTATGGTCACCTTTTCTGCCAGTGTAGCCGGGCAGCACGTTAATCACCCCTGGGTTTTGGTAGCCACAGAGAATGCCGCCAGCTGAGTTTGGGGAACAAAGAGTTACGACTCACCAACTTGGTGGGTTTTTTAGGTGGCCTTGTTTTTTTCTCATCCTCTGGAATAACAATATGCTTAAGAATCACCAGGATCTACCTCACAGGCTGGTTATGAAACAGAAACTGCTTCAAAGCGTTATTCATATAAAAGGGGCATATGCAGATAAGGCTTCTCAAAGCCAAACATCTTCTCTAGTTTTGAACATTCCCAGAATATTATTATTTGTAGCAACAAGATTCTGCACATAAGAGATTTGGACTGGGGCCTCAATGTTGCAGGGGAATACTGCCGTGGTAAATTTTTATCTAGAGGCACTTCTCATGATAATTCCCATGGCCAGGGTCCCAAGGAGGACCCCAGACCACAGGCAAACGCACGGATCTTTACCAACTTATTTGAATTTCTATTATTTTCCAGCTACTGGAAATGCAGCTGTATGAGGAGCAATTGATGTGTAAAGCTAATCGGGCTTAATTGCCTATTCAAGGCCATTTTTTTAAAAATCCATGTGATCCATTCACAGCGGCAAAGTTGAGGGGTTACACAGTATCTCTGTTGGATGGCCCCAAAATTGAGCTTTCCAGAATGCTTCACGAGGCAAGGATGGTATAAAATTTGGGGTTCCAGGAGAAATTTCAAATGTGAGCCAGATATGATGCCCATATTGCTGATGTTAAGATAAGCACAAGGCTTACTTTTTTCTACTACAGAGGTCTGTGATTCTGTCCAGAGACCACATTCTCACATCTGGAGCAGGGGGCACGCCAGACTTTTGTCTTCAGTGAAACGGACAGCTGATAAATTAACCCTTTTGTCACCACTCGTCTCATATAGCTTCTAAATCCCTCTCCCCCTTTTTTAATCCCTGGTAGTTGCCGCCTGAGACAGCCACCCCATCCATTTTTTGACTTTTACTTGAATTCTCAGTTTTATACCATCTTTGTCCAATCAAGCGTTCCGGATCTCACCTGAGATGCTTGCTTTCTTTACAACTTTTTAGTGATCCATTCAAGACCAAGCCACCGCAAAATAGTTTGTTTTATGAGAGAGGGGTGAAATCCATTTCTCTCCAGGTACTGTGAGGGTTACATCTGAGCTGAAAGGGAACAGGGAAGTCTAATTGAATGGGCAGATTTTATCATTGTTGGTGCTAAAGAAAAACTGTGGTGGTTTGATCCTGTGAACCGTGGCTTCATTGTAGTACTGACAGAACACTAACACCCTGATTCTGCCTCCTGAGGCAACTACCTCACTCTGTCTGTTGGCAGGCCCAGGCCCATGCACTTAATAGGAGCTGATGGGTGAGGAGCACTGGATCATGTACATCAAGGGAGAGACCTAACGTCTTTCCATACCAGATCAGTCTCACCCATGCATGGCTGTTTCTGTTGTGAATTAGCACATTAAACACAGTCACACATTGAACATGATGTGCCGTTTTGTCCCTTGCTTTCATTTAGAATGAAATATTTCATTGTAAGGCTATGGAGAAAGACTTGATCAGAGACAACAAGCAGCTGAGTCTGAAGAGGGCATTAATATGCGAACCAGATCCTGTCATCCCTCATGGAGATCTTGGGGAAAGATATTATCTTGGTAATACATAATGAAGCAATATGGTCTCCATGCAGCAGAACTGCCTGAATCAATAATAATTCATACACATTTCAACTGCAATTTCTAAGAACATGAGACGGAAGATCTAGCACAGTGTTGCTGGTGTATATCTTTGTGACATTTACTACACACAGGAAATCTTAATAGGCTTATATTTGGAGACTCTTGAGTTTATTATTATACGTAATTATATATTTAAATATTTTAAAAACTTCAGGGAATACAAGAAACTACTAGCTTTGGAACTGACTATGACACATTCTAGAAAAAAGAGCATATCCGAAGAATGTTAGGCATCTGTCATTGATGTCACTGGATCTTAAAGGGGAAAAAGATTTGAGTGTTGTTTTTGTCACAGTAAACATAGGGCTGGCACTGCAGCCGGTAGCCAAACCGATGGGTTTAGAAAACATCACCTTGAGCATGTGCTCAAGTGCAGGCTGAGGCAAACAAGGTGAGAGCCTTCCGTTTTCATATAAAAACCAACTGAACTGACAACCATTTTAAAATTCAGTACTGGTGATGGAAGAGCTTCCTTGACCACACAGGTGGAGGCTGGCAGGCAGGTCTGGTGGAACACACAGCCTTCTTCTCCCACAGCTTGCTGATGCTTTGCAGAATCTGCCACCTGAGGCAACTGCTCTACTCTGCCCAGTGCCAAACTGTTCGTGATGGAGAAGATCGTTTACGGGCCACCTTGTATGTCTCCTAGGCTTCTGGTGGCAGTCCCACTTCTCCTCCCTTTGCATTTGGTTGTAGGTAGGTACATAAATGGGTCCTATGTGGCTGATAGGACAAGGATGAGGAACCCGAGTTGCCACAAAAATACAACTTCCACCACATGACTACAAATCCCATCAACCACCCTGCTGACCCATGCCAAGAGAAACCGGAGTCTAACAGGGCCATGTTGGTTCTTCTCTTTGCCTTCGAAATCCTGGCCTGCACAGCTGGTGGTGAAGGTTTATGGGAGTTTTAGTCTAAGAACATCTGGAGACCCAAGGTTGGGAACCACTGCTTTAGAAGGATCACAAGAAATCCCACATATGTGACAAGGGCAGAGTTGGCTTGTCGCAACCCCACTGCCTAATCCCACCTCTCCTACTTCATGCCCTAGCCTCTCTCCCTTATGGCCACATGTTTGATGGGCGAAAAGTTCAGTTAGAATTGGGAACCTTCAACCAATCATGATACTCTTTCATCTGGAGGAGCCCTACATTCACATATCAGGGTAAACATGGGGTTGCTTCACATGCCCTCTAAATGAACAAGGAGCTATCCAATATGTTTTCCCCCAGGTTTGAGACATATGGACGGGTTTACATGAACACCCCCTTTTGAGATTCTTATTTATGGGAAGTCAGTCTAGCTAACTCTGCCATCTCCTTCCTGCTCTTCTAGAACTCTTTTGTAGACCTTGGGGAAATACGTGTTGCATTTTCCCTTGATGTTCTGCGATTCTGCTCACCTCCCCACATTTTCCAACTTGATTTTTTCTTAAAATTCCTTTGAATTCTAGCTGATGGTTTTGATGCATCTTTTCACACTTTCTAAGCCGTTTTGAATATTCGTTTTTTAACACCAAAAACCTAGGTCAAGAAATTAAGAAAATGGATCATTGTTTAGCACATGGTTAGTGGAAGTTTTCATCACCTGAAGTAAAAACAATGCACAACCAACTGTACTGAGAACAAGTAACAACTGACACTGAATTTTGACAACTAGAAACTACCTTTCTTTCACTGCTGAGAAACTACCACCAAAATTAAGGCACACAGGACTGGAAGAAAGAGTTTTGAAAAACACAGGACATCAATAGGGTGCTTTCCTTTTCCAGTCTTACACTGCATGAATGTCATTGTTTACCAGCTCCTCTCCTGTGCAACAGCCAAGGCTTCAGCGGGGTTCAAGGACAACTGGGACTTGCTAATGAAATGGCAAGCTATTATTAGGCAAAAAAACTCCCCTAAGGTGGGTGTGTTGGAAGAATCCCAAAACACAGAGGGTTCAGCTTCAGAGAACCGTCACTAGGAAAAGGTATTCCTTACGTACCAGCGGTATATGGTTGTCACAATCATGATTCCTATAACTTGCAAATTAGGTTGTTTTGTTTTGTGATTGGCCTTCAGGTCCTAAGCGTGTCCTTATGTTGTGAGTCTGATTGACTCCCTTTGTCATGTCTTTCGAACACTAAGGTGATTTCTGCTCTCATGATATGAGGTACTACTGTCTTTCAGTGGCCATGGAGTGCTGTCCTGGGAGAGAACAGGAAGTGTGGGGGAAGGTGAATGCGATAGAGAGTTCGGAAGTCAAAACTCAAATAGGGAACACCCCGTTTGGCAACATTTTGTTGCAGATGCCGCAGGTAACTTCTATGGCAGGAATGGCCAATGTGGGCTAGGGATGACAGGAACTGGAGTCCAACGATATCTAGTATTTTGAAAAGAAGACTTATCTTTTCTTTCCAGATACCTCATTTCTTTGAATGTCATCAAACCTCAGAAAGGAATTTCAAGTCCCAGTTGCCCCACCCCGGTGGCGGCTCTCCCGACTTCTCGCCTCTTGAAATGCCAGAGGTGGGAAAGACAAACACATTTTACAACTTTAGAGAAACCTTAGATTTGATCGAGCAGGTTTCCATTGCACATGATTACATTTTTCCAAACTGTAATGCTGAGCTGTTATGCTCCAGCTGAGCTTCGGGGTCTTTCTATCATCTCATTAAGGTACTCCCAAAACTATTTCTATCACAGCTGGTATCGAAGCTGAGGTTGCATTTCGGAATATCCTCTGTGGCCGGAACAGGTAACCTGAGGTTTTGTGGGGAGTCAAGTTACAGGATACGTCTGTTAACGGACTCGGGGGCATTGAAAAAGTTTCCAGCTGATTTCCCACACATCAGTGCCAGTACATAACAAGCTTCAGTGCAGCAGTGCCTTTTCCCGAATGATAGATTAAGAGAACAGTCATAAAAACATAGCAAAGAAACAGGCCAACGCATATTAAAAGAGTTCTACTTTGCCTTCAGGACTATTTAATTTTTGAGAGAGAAAAACCCAAAGATTTTGCAGCTGTCTCTTTCACTCCCGGGCAACTACATGGTCAAATACTTTGGGATTTGCTCTGCAATTAGAACAGATGAGGTCAAATAATTTTTGAATTACCATACGATGAAAGGCCAATGTGAACCAGCCAGGCCCTTTTCACTTCTGATTTTTTTTCTCCCCTGCCACTGGGGGCTTCTACTTTTTTAAAGCTGGAACGCTTCAAACGGTGTATTCTCTGTGTGATTGTTTATTTTGTTCTACAAAATTACGGGGGTGGGGGAACATGACTCTGAGTGGTGTTACGGTGACATATTAATCTGGAATGTGATGTTTTAGGACAGCTGGAACTAGCACCACTGCAATGTTACTCCTTAAGTGCCCTGAAGTATTTTTTAGAATTTTAAAAGACAAACTACTGAGTTTAGTGCTAGATCATCTCTGTAGAGACATACATAGCCAGCCAGCCAGCCAGGGATCTCCTGATGGGTGGTACCATATGAAGGGGGGCTGTGGGCACATATTAAGAAGGAGCAACAATGGATAGATAGTGCAAAAAAAAAAAAAACAAAAAAAAAAAAAACCAGACCAAAACAATTTTTGACTAAACATTAGGAAAAACAAAAATTTTAAAAAGAAGAGCTATTTGGGAGTAAAAACTCACAGCCCCTAGAGGTGATGGGTCCTCTTTCCATGAAGGGGTTTAAGCAGAAGCTGGCTACTGTTTGCAAAGCCTGCTGTACAGCATTCCATTTTGCAACACCTACCACAAATAAAGGGCTGGGTTAAAGAAGTGGGTTTTTAACCTTTGAGCCTTCAGATGTTTTAGACTTCAAATCCCAAAAACCCCCATCATTGAGCCATGCTGGCTGGAGCATCACGGAGCTGATGCCCAAACTGTTTCAAGGGAAGGCCAAAGTTTGGGAACCACAGGATCAAGTGAAGTCTCAAGTTCTACGGGATTCTACAGCTTGGTGTAATTCCCCGTGAAATACTAGCTCTCTGCATGGAATCATTTTTTGCAAGACTTTGCAAGTTGATTATCTTAGAGTGCAGGCTGAACTGCCCAAAGGCCATCTGAGTTCTTCCCAAGTCCTCTGAAGCTGTGCTAAATCCAACCCCTTCCCAGATTAGAGATGCTGGGAATTACTTAACGACTATCCTTACTCACCCCTTCACGGATTGCTGCCTTGTCGTGACGAAGGGGCTTGAGTAATTCAGAGAAGCTATGGGCTATGCCGTGCAGGGACACCCAAGACGGACAGGTCATAGTGGAGAGTTCTGACTAAATGCGATCCACCTGGAGCAGGAACTGGCAAGCCACTCCAGTATCTTTGCCAAGAAAACCCCATGAACAGAAACAAAAGGCTAAAAGATATGACGCTGGAAGATGAGCCCCCTCAGGTCGGAAGGCGTCCAACATGCTACTGAGGAAGAGCGGAGGACAAGGACAAGTAGCTCCAGAGCTAATGAAGTGGTTGGGCCAAAGCCGAAAGGACGCTCAGCTGCGGACGCCCCTGGAAGTGAAAGGAAAGTCCGATGCTGCAAAGAAAAATACTGCATAGGAACCTGGAATGTAAGATCTATGAACCTTGGTAAGCTGGATGTGGTCAAACAGGAGATGGCAAGAATAAACATTGACATCCTGGGCGTCAGTGAACTAAACTGGACGGGAATGGGCGAATTCAATTCAGACGATTATCATATCTACTATTGTGGGCAAGAATCCTGTAGAAGAAATGGAGTAGCCCTCATAGTCAACAAAAGAGTGGGAAAAGCTGTACTGGGATACAATCTCAAAAATGATAGAATGATTTCAATACGAATCCAAGGCAGACCTTTCAACATCACAGTCATCCAAGTTTATGCACCAATCACCAATGCTGAAGAGGCTGAAATTGACCAATTCTATGAAGACCTACAACACCTTCTAGAACTGACACCAAAGAAAGATGTTCTTCTCATTCTAGGGGACTGGAATGCTAAAGTAGGGAGTCAAGAGAGAAAAGGAACAACAGGTAAGTTTGGCCTTGGAGTTCAAAACAAAGCAGGGCAAAGGCTAAGAGAGTTTTGTCAAGAGAACAAGCTGGTCATCACAAACACTCTTTTCCAACAACACAAGAGGTGACTCTACACATGGACATCACCAGATGGGAAATACCGAAATCAGATTGATTATTTTCTCTGCAGCCAAAGATGGAGAAGCTCTATACAGTCAGCAAAAACAAGACCTGGAGCTGATTGTGGCTGTGATCATCAGCTTCTTATAGCAAAACTCAAGCTTAAACTGAAGAAAGTAGGAAAAACCACTGGGCTAGTCAGGTATAATCTAAACCAAATCCCTTATGAATATACAGTGGAAGTGAAGAACAGATTTAAGGAACCAGATTTGGTGGACAGAATGCCTGAAGAACTATGGATGGAGGCTCATAACACTGTACAGGAGGCAGCAACAAAAACCATCCCAAAGAAAAGGAAATGCAAGAAAGTAAAGCGCCTGTCCAACTAGGCCTTACAAATAGCAGAAAAGAGAAGGGAAACAAAATGCATGGGAGATAGGGAAAGTTACAGAAAATTGAATGCTGACTTCCAAAGAATAGCAAGGAGAGACAAGAGGGCCTTCTTAAACGAACAGTGCAAAGATATAGAGGAAAATAATAGAAAGGGAAAAACCAGAGATCTATTCAAGAAAATTGGAGATATTAAAGGAACCTTTTGTCCAAAGATGGACATGATAAAGGAAAAAAATTGCTAACATGCGCTGGATTATGAAGAAAGCCAGAGAGTTCCAGAAAAACATCTACTTCTGCTTCATTGACTATGCAAAAGCCTTTGACTGTGTGTACCACAGCAAACGATGGCAAGTTCTTAAAGAAATGGGAGTGCCTGACCACCTTATCTACCTCCTGAGAAATCTATATGTGGGACAGGAAGCAACAGTTAGAACTGGATATGGAACGACTGATTGGTTCAAAATTGGGAAAGAAGTACGACAAGGCTGTATATTGTCTCCCTGCTTATTTAACTTATATGCAGAATACATAATGCGAAAGGCTAGACTGGAGGAATCCCAAGCCAGAATGAAGATTTCTGGAAGAAATATCAACAACCTCAGATATGCAGATGATACCACTCTGATGGCAGAAAATAAGGAGGAATTAAAGAACCTCTTAATGAGGGTGAAAGAGGAGAGCGCAAAAAATGGTCTGAAGCTCTACATCAAAAAAACTAAGATCATGGCCACTGGTCCCATCACCTCCTGGCAAATAGAAGGGGAAGATATGGAGGCAGTGACAGATTTTACTTTCTTGGGCTCCATGATCACTGCAGATGGTGACAGCAGCCACGAAATTAAAAGACGCCTGCTTCTTGGGAGGAAAGCGATGACAAACCTAGACAGCATCTTAAAAAGCAGAGACTTCACCTTGCCGACAAAGGTCCGCATAGTCAAAGCTATGGTTTTTCCAGTAGCGATGTATGGAAGTGAGAGCTGGACCATCAAGAAGGCTGACCGCCAAAGAATTGATGCTTTTGAATTGTGGTGCTGGAGGAGACTCTTGAGAGTCCCCTGGACTGCAAAGAGATCAAACGTATCCATTTTGAAGGAAATCAACCCGGAGTGCTCACTGGAAGGACAGATCCTGAAGCTGAGGCTCCAATACTTTGGCCATCTCATGAGAAGAGAAGACTCCCTAGAAAAGACCCTGATGTTGGGAAAGTGTGAAGGCAAGAGGAGAAGGGGACGACAGAGGACGAGATGGTTGGACAGTGTCATCGAAGCTACCAACATGAATTGGACCCAACTCCGGGAGGCAGTGGAAGACAGGAGGGCCTGGCGTGCTCTGGTCCATGGGGTCACGAAGAGTCGGACACGACTTAACGACTAAACAACAACAAAATCCTTACTCAGGCCTGGTGTTGTGCCAGCTGTGAGACTGTGTCCTTCCATCGAAAGATGTTTGGCACCTCCCTCTCCTTGCTTCTGTTCTGTCCCTTTAAACATTTTTTTCCGCCTGCAGATCTTAGCCACCAGATTAGTTGTATTCACAGATCACTCCATTAGCAGATCTCTATGATAAACTATCAGAAGAGGGATCTGCCAGAGGGCATTTCTCCTGGCAGAAAAAGCTGTGCCTAATCCTAGCAATACAGCTGGACCCTCTTTGAGTTAGGATTGCACTGTACTCTCTCTCACTCACTCACTCACTCTCTTAACCACCCTACCCCATTCTCTTGGCTCTTCTTAATTTATGTCTCTGCTTGCATGCGTTTTATCAATGCTCTGAATCATAGACCTGACCAGTGGCCTTTTAGGACATCAATTTTAATTCCCCTACTTCATTGCTCTTGGACTACAGTTCCCACAAACTTTAGCCAACATCTCCAATGGGCAGGGATTCTGGGAGTTGCAGTCCAAGAAGAAACGCTCCCAGGCACAATTTGGGGCCCCCAGCTCCAGATGTTTTAGAATTCAGTTCCAAGAAGCTCCAGTCAACCTGGTCAGTAGTCCGGCATTCTGAAACCTGAAGCCCAAACAATTAGAGGCTCCAGTTTGAGTATCACTCCCTCATCTGACGCAGGGCATCCAGAGAGAAAACACTGTCTGTAGAATGCTGACCTAAGAGGAGAAAACCCATTAGATCCCTAAAGGGAGAAAGCCCAGCTCTTTTCTGTCTAATGGATTCCATGGTTGCTATTAAGAGCATGAAGCTAATGTTCATCCAAAATCTAGCCCACTGAATATCATCTTGCCACCTGGGGCAGCGAAGCAGAAGGATAATGTTTTGCCACAGCCATCGCTAATGGCAAGACTTAGCGCTAAGAAATTGCCAAAGAATTTCTCCTTCTCCATTTCAGACACTTCAGTGAATTTGCCTTCTCCCCTTGCTTCTATTTCTGTGTGCACCAATTTCAAAATTGGTGGACCATTTCAAAAGGCGATTTGTGCATGGCTACGGTTTTCCACACCACCCTCCCTCCCTCTTCATTGGCCCTCCCTTGAAACTATTTGGTATAATGGTTACAGTTTTAGACTACAGCTCCGGAGACTCGGGTTCAAATGCCTGCTTGACTAGGAAACTCACTGGATTATCTTGGGCCTGTCACAGTCTCTTACCTGACCTACCTCAAAGGGTTAAAGGACAAATGGGAGACCGAGTCTCAAGATGTATAAAAACACGTCAAGCCTGAGCTTTTTAGATAAGAATAAACTCTGCATTGCGAACATTTTTATACATCTTGAGACTCAGTCTCCCCTTTGTACTTTTGCCCTCAGTGGATGTACCAGTTCCCTCTGCTTTGCTACCTCAAAGGGTTGTCGTGAGGGGTAAAGTGGGGAGAGGAGAGCCCTCTTTAATACGCACCAGTCCACATTCAGATGTCAGGGATATGCCGCCTGGTCTCATCCAAAGGTTGTTGTACTAGATCTCTCATTGTCCCCGACAACTGGAATCTGAAGCAAGTGGAGGGGACTGAGTTTCCTTACCAGGGTGATAGAGCTTATCCAGTGTAAGAGTTTATTTTCAGCCTTGTTGCAGTCGTGTGAGGCTCAAAAACAGGATAATCTGTTGTCCTTAGGGCCGGCTCCACCAACAGGGTGTAACTGCCCCAGAAAGATTTCATACAATTTCGGGAAAAGAACTAAGCTAAACAGTAGCATTCTGAGCAACAATCCCATCATTTCGTCAGGACAGATCTGAGAAACAGGAGGTCAGTTCCTGTCTCCTGCTTGGAGACCTGTGTCCCATCCCCTGGATTCTCATCCAGAGCCAAGGTCACAGGGCAATTCTGAGAAATTTAGAGCGGCCCACCCTTTCATGGATCACAGCGAGTACCCATCATTCAGTGGAAGGTCACCGAGTGCAGGACGGAAGGATGGGCATGGAAAACACATGTTTCCTGCTGGAGACACAGGCACTGTCAGAAGCATAAACACAGAGGAAATGTTATCACATTTGCTCATGGCTGATGATGTATGTCATCGTCCAAGTAACACACCTAATGCTTGGGATAGGCCAGCCAGCTGTATTCTTGTCAAAGCTGGATCATCAAACAGTGAACCCTCTTCATTTTCACGATCAAAATGGAAGTGCCTAATGATTTCAGAAGCTCAAAACCCCTGATGCAGTGTAACTGCATGTGATCTATGCATGCACATAAAACTACCATCTCTTTCTCTAAGAGAGGAAAGGACAATATGGAATTACTTAGAGGAGCAACAGGAACACAATGGCCAGACTCTTACTGGTGCTTATGCACATTCTTTGTAACTCGCCACTGCTAATTGATTAGGAGCCATAGTGTGTCTTGCTTGCATGCCTGGTGCACAAGTGAGAAACAGCTCTGCACCTTGTCAATTAGCTGCAGTTGGCCCTGGCTAATTGCAACGCTGGAATTCTGTCTGATGGAATACGAATTTGGGTCCTGGAAGGGGAAAATATGCTTACACTGTATACTCAGCATGGTGGGGTGATGAACTAGGACTTAGAGGATATCTGGGATCGCATCCCCACTTGGTCATGGAACTCACTGGAGGTGTGTGGGACAGGTAAAACCACTCACTTGCCGTGCTTGGTTAGATATGCCACCATAAGTGCAGTGGCATAAGTTGCAATGAATAGCTGCTAATTAAGAAGCTGCCACTGGTACCCCTCCTTTATGCACCAGTTGCATGAGTTGGTAGGTAATGAGGGATACAAGTGGCAACTCATTAACTAGTGCTAATTTTCTGCCATTCTTTACACCATAGCACTTAACACCAATATAATTAACCAATAGGATCTTGGTCAATTAACTTCTTGGTTAGGATTGTTTATTCCTACCTGCAGATCCTGCTGGTGACTCATAGTAAGCTCTTGCAAGAAACATAGGCAAAGTGTAACCCATATGTTTGTGTGGCCACCAAGCGACCTCCGGGCCACTCCTATTTTTAAAAAAGGAAATAGTGTTATATGTCCCTACGTTGTATACTTGAGCATGCACACCTACAGATTTGTTCTTATGTACCAAAACAACAACACAGATAGCTGTGTGGTCCTTTACACAATCCAAATGCAGAAGAGGTGATCTCTTTATTTAGACCACTAAAAATCAAACATTTAACGCAAGCTTCCATGAACAAAATTCACTTTCTTGGGTATAGGGTAGAAAAATTATGAATGAAAGTCCCAAAAATGGTCATGGCAAAGCTTTGCTGGGCATGTTGATTTTACCCAGTGTGGTGTAAGAATGACAGACTAGGACTCAGGGGGCCTGGATTCGAATCCCTGCTCAGCCATGGAAACTCACTGGGGGTGTGGCACTGGTAAAACTACTCCTTCAATATCAGACTTATCTTGAAAGCCCTGTTAGGGTCGCTGTAACTCAGTTCTGACTTCATGGCACACAACCACTGCAAATAAAAGTTTTACATTTGGATTGTTCTTCTGGATGATCAAGTCACTTTTGACTTCTGGAGATCCTATGAATTCATGCCTTCCAAAAGGCCCTATCATTAACAGCCTTGCTCACGTCTTGTAAACTTGGGGGGGGGGGGTGTCATGGTTTCTTTTTTGAGTCAAGCCACCCCCTGTTCAGTCTTCCTCTTTTAATGTGGCCTTCAACTTTTCCTACCATAAATGTCTTCTCATGATATGTCCAAATCACAATATCCTCAGTTTACTCAGTTTTGCTGCTAGGGAGACATCAGACTTGGTTTGCTCTATAATCCCCTTATTTGTCCTTCTATCTGTCCATGGTAGGTGTGAAGCTGTTCCCCAACACTACATTTTTTCCCCAGTTGGCTTTATTATCCAGCTTTAACATCTGGACATAGTAATCAGTAGGGGGAGGATTTCTATAACTTGTATTTTTTCTGCAGCCTGTGTTTGAACTTATGTAGGTTTGAACATGCTTATGAGCAATCTGGTGAGAAAGGCGAGATCATAAACATGTTTATACTTGCTTGTGGGTTCAAGTATAGGTTGCAGAGAAAGTGTGAAATGTCATAGAAATCCTCCCTCTAGTAATCAGAAACACCACAGTGTAGTTGGCCTTGATTTCCAGGTACACTTCCTTGCAATTGACATTTCCTAGTTATTTCAAACCTACCCTTCCGAGCCTGTCTTCTGCTTTCTTACTTGAAATCCGGACTTGTTTAATTAAGAGATATCCTCCTTCTCACCCACAAAATCTAAATCAATAATAAGCATTTCAAATACGCTTAGGATTCCAAGCCAATGAGATAGGTATGGAATTTGTCCATTTATCATTGAGGCAGATATTCAGACCCATTTATGAAGCATAAAGTGTTCCATATTTTATCTGTTCCATTTCTTCTTCACTATGTGATCTTCTGGGAGCATTTTAAAGGATGAAGCCTTCATTTATCTCCTAAAACTGAAAGTTCCCTGAGTTATTGGGGGACTTGCTTTATCTTGTTCCAAAGTTCAGAAGAGAGCAACTAAATGGGAAATGGGACTCTGATGCCTTCTTTCCATCTTGGGGAAAAGGACAGGAAAGACAAAAG
This sequence comes from Intellagama lesueurii, assembly GCA_037013535.1. NCBI lineage: Eukaryota > Metazoa > Chordata > Lepidosauria > Squamata > Agamidae > Intellagama > Intellagama lesueurii. Next base: position 17,589,307 of record JBAJHW010000011.1, read on the forward strand.
TTACAAAAAGAAAAGGAGGGAGTGTAACTCTTTTTTGTGGTTGCCATCTTTTTTTCTCTGTGGGAGAGCTCTAGTGCAGTAAAAGTGCTACCAAGCAATACTTTCAAAATGGAAAGCCGTACAAAACAGCATGGATCCACACCAAGAATTGTATTTTAATATATTCAATTTCTCTGGACATATATTAAAAGCTGTCTACAACCCAGGTGGTGGAATTAGAATAAGAAAAAAAAAACAGTTTCACTGTGACACATGGGGAAAGAGAAAGATAATTCTTGCAGAGCTTGAAAAAGTAACTTTTAAATCTATGGGTCCCAGAATCTTCCTGCCAGCATGGCCTGTAGAGTTACACTATTAATATTAGGCTGAACCCCAGTGGCATGGTTGGATGCAGGATTTTTGGAATAGTAGTTCAAAAAAGGTAACTTTTCTAAGCTCAGATCTCTGAGCAGGCGTGCAGAAGATTTCGCACTGCTTGGTACTGTCAGAGCAGATGGCATGTCAGCTCTGAGAGATGTGTGGATTCAAATATTGTTCTGGGTGTGTGTGTGTCACTTTTTAGCCTCAGCTTAATAAGATCTATCAAATGATGTCTACCTCACAGCACTGTTCTGATGGAAACAATCATTATCATCATCATCATGTGCTGTGAGGTCAATTATGACTTATAGTGACCCTTTCCAGCAGTTTCCAGGTAGAGAATTACTCAAAAGGAATTTACCAAATGCCCTTCTTCCGGGGGGTGGGGGTGGTGTCTTGGGACTGCACAGCTTGCCCAAGGCCACCCAGGCTGGTTTTTCTGGGGTGCACAGTGGGGAATTGAACTCCCAAGCTCTGGATCTGTAGCCAGATACCTAACTCACTGAGCTACCCAAAAAACAATAGCAGTTATCAAGTAGTTGTAAAGAATATAAAAATTTGAAACAAAATGGTTTTCCCATTACTCTTTACCATTTTGCTGAAAAAATGATGATGTCTCCTCTAATTCACAAAATACATATTTATCCCACCCACCAGGGCAAATTTGACGGAGGTAGCTGCTCTCAAGCGATGGTGCTGCTTTTCACAGGAGGTTCAGCTGGTCCCCTCCCTCGTCTTCAGAATTCAATTCTATTTTATTTTTCATCTTACCTTTTGCCTTTGCAGGACCCAGTGAGGCTGATGACATAACTTCAGAACATAAACTATGCATTTAAGGCACAGGTCTTGACTGTCTGCTTAGGGAGCAAGAAATGTTTAGCACTTTCTGGGTCGTTTTTAATTCAACTGTGTTTAACTGTTAAAATTTGTTTACTTGTGTTTTGATATTATACTCTATTGTCAGTGTGAACCACCTGGAGTCCCAGTTTAAGTCAACATACAGACACATGGAAATCAACCCTGAGTGCTCACTGGAAGGACAGATCCTGAAGCTGAGGCTCCAATACTTTGGCCATCTCATGAGAAGAGAAGACTCCCTGGAAAAGACCCTGATGTTGGGAAAGTGTGAAGGCAAGAGGAGAAGGGGACGGCAGAGGACGAGATGGCTGGACAGGGTCATCGAAGCGACCAACATGAATCGGACCCAACTCCGGGAGGCAGTGGAAGACAGGAGGGCCTGGCGTGCTCTGGTCCATGGGGTCACGAAGAGTTGGACACGACTTAACGACTAAACAACAACAGACACATGCAAACACAGGTGCAGTTGTGTTGTGAGTCTGCATAAATAAAATAAAATAAAACAAAAGGAAAAGGTAAAGCAAAGTATGCTGCGTGTATACCATCTCATAGCGCTTGAAGCACTCTCTGGACGGTTTACAATTTAATTCTGCAGGCTACACATTACCTGCCCCCCCCCGCAGGTACCCACCCACCCACTCACCCACCCACTCAATTTACTGACCTCCGAAAGCTGAGTCAACCTCCAGCGATCTACCTGATCCTGGACAGAATCTAGGGGGGGGGGGGGTGTTGCCGAACGGTGCCACGCCCACCCCGCGCACGGGCACGCCCTCTTTCCTGGAGTGGCCGGCCTTTAAAAGCTTTGGCGTGCTCTCCTGGCTCAGATGCATCGGCTAAAGGTTAAGCAGGGCGTTGAGGGTGGTGGGGGGTCCTTTGCGAGGGCGAAGGCCGACTGAAAAGAAGAGATGAGTTTTCCTTCGGAGCCCCGAGGTCTCCTCCTCGTCGTCGTCTGGACCACCAGCCAGCTCTTGCCTCGCTCCGCGGCGGATCCGGCGGCCAGCCCCAGAATCATCACCTCCTCACTGGGTAAGGCGGCGGGAGCGGGAGCGGGAGGGGGACGCGATCGCGATGGCAGGCGTGACATGGACCCGGGAAAGGTCCCGGAGCCTCGCGAAGCGGGTCTCGCCTCGCTGTCGCCTCCCCCGAGCCCCGACCCGAGAACTTGCTCTCCGGCCGGCACCTCGCGGGAGCCACGCTCTTGCTTCGAGCTTGCCTTTGGCTTTCACATGTTTTAAAAAGTTAAAAAGAACCTGGGATCTTTCAGAGAAAAGTCGCCGTCGGTGCCCAACGACTTTCAAAGGTCGACTCGGGGTGAAAAATCGTCTTCGAACTCCGACGGGTGGAAATCCCTCGCTCCACGGCTACTGTTCTAAGAAGGCTTAAGCGATGCCGGGAAGGGGGGGGGGGGCGGGGGCGAGGAAGGCTTAATTCGCGTCCCTCTGCTCAGCCCCCCCCCGCCTCGCTAATGAGCGCCCTGCGTAAAAGGCTTCTGGGGGTACCGTTTACAATGGGGTGCCTTTTACGCGCGGCGCGCAACCGAAATGGACGGTTCTCTCCACCCCTGTGTGCATCTGTCCGCATGTAAAATCCAATAACTAGACGAGGTAAGCGCTTTAGCAAAGGTTGGAAGCCCCGGGCGCGTTTGAAATGGGTGGGACTTGCTCCTGAGTAGAAGGCCTGTGTAGAAAGCGGGCAGTGCGCTGGGACACCCAGAGAGCAACCCTGTGGCTACAGGCATGGCAACATTTATTTATTTGAAATATTTTTACCCAGGGCGGCTTACATCATTAATGTTGTTGTTGTTTAGTCGTTCAGTCGTGTCCGACTCTTCGTGACCCCATGGACCAGAGCACGCCAGGCCCTCCTGTCTTCCACTGCCCCCCGAAGCTGGGTCAAACCCATGTTGGTCGCTTCGGTGACACTGTCCAACCATCTCGTCCTCTGTCGTCCCCTTCTCCTCTTGCCTTCACATTTTCCCAACATCAGGGTCTTTTCCAGGGAGTCTTCTCTTCTCATGAGATGGCCAAAGTATTGGAGCCTCAGCTTCAGGATCTGTCCTTCCAGTGAGCACTCCGGGTTGATTTCCTTCAAAATGGATAGGTTTGTTCTCTTTGCAGTCCAGGGGACTCTCAAGAGTCTCCTCCAGCACCACAATTCAAAAGCATCAATTCATCATTACATCATTAATAGCGATTGCTAAAAACGATAAATAAATTATTATTTTATTATAATTTATAATGATAATTTATAAATTATTACATTAAATAATTTGAATACATTGTTTGCATGTGAAAACATGATGAAATAAACATTGTATTAAAGTGCTAAATAAATGCATTATTCAAACAGATTAAAAGCAGCAAAATACTAACCACCCCAATTTTAAAACCCCTCTTAGATAGCCTTAGTGACCATTCCAAGATAGGGTTTTCACTCCTACAGTATTTTAAGATGGATGTAGGGCTGTAATTTAATCAGGAGAAGAGGGTGAGGGAGAAAGTGAGACTCTTTGCATTTAACTAGAAGTAAAACTTGCTGGATTTCAAAGGGGACTGGCTTGTTTTTGGATTACAGGATTGTTAAAAGAAATTTAAGTAGTGGACTGGAAAGGGCTGGAAAGACTGAAATGAAATCTGGGGTCAGCTGTAGGATGCTGGCTACCCAGGCTTTCTGTGAACCCATGTAGTGATTAGAGTGGTTTTCTTGCAACTGGATTCAAGTCATGAAACTCTCTGGGTGAACTTGGAAAAGCATCTTCTTGCTCACCCAGACTTGCATCACAGGGTTATTGTGAGGCTCAAGTAGGGTATGGGGTCTTGAGCTCATTGAAGGAAAGGTGAGATACAAGTGTGGTTTATGGAATAATTATCAATTGGCCCAGTTGTGTAAACTATTTTCCCATAACATCACAACAGCCCCATAAAGTGAGGCAAAATAAGTAAGGCAGAAAGAATCCTTTAGTATTTGAAGAAGGCGAAATTGTCTTGATTGCTCTGAATGTACTTTGTAGAAGAAGGATGGGGAGAAACAGGTAAGTCTGCATAGCAGTGTACGGTATGAGAAACTGGACAACATTGCTGTTACATACCACCAAGTTGTCTCTGTCTTATGACAGCCCCATAAATGATTGACCTCCAGAATGTCCCGTCCTCTGTCACTATACTCACCTCTTGCAGACTCAAGCCTGTGGGTTCCCTTAGGGAGTCAATCCGTCTCTTATTTGGTCTACCTCTTTTCCTGCCGCTTTCAACTTTTACCAGCATCATTGTCTTTTCTAGAGAATCTTGCCTTCTCATGATGTGTCCAAAATCCAACAGCCTCAATTTCAACATTTTTGCTTCCAAAGAAAGTTCAGGATTGATTTGATCTAGGACCCACTTGTTCGTCTTCCTGGCAGTCCAGGGTATCTCTAAAGCTCTCGTCAAGCCCCACATTTCAAATGAATCATTTTCCCCCCTAACATTGTCCAGCTTTCACACCCATACATGTTGATCATAAATACAAGAGTATGGATGATCTTGGCAATACATTTCTATATTTGGTGATGTTTTCTGATTCCTTCATTGCTGCCCTTCTGAGGGCCTCTCCACCCTGGCATATTGTATATGGATCGCTGATGGCATGGGTGTGGGAAGACTTCATCTGCAAGTGTGTCTAACTTAGAATGATCTGTCCTTCCTCTCTAAGAGCTGTCGTGCACTTTTCTGTCCAGCAGTAGGGCATGCATTCTTTTTTGTATGCTCGTTATATAGCCAGGAAATAACAGCCTTTGACAGCCTCAGCTTCCAACTGCCATTGTGGAGAAAGTGGGGAGAAAACGAGGGACAGGAAGCAGGGACGGAGGAGAAAACAGAATGGCACTAACAGAGGGAGAGAAGAAGGACGTAAAACCAACCGCCACCTTCCCCTGCTCCTCCTCAGACTGTCAGGGAAAGTGCTTAATTGATAGCTGATCAGGCTACAAGGGATCATTTTCTGTTCCAATGGGAGGAGCACACTGAATGGCACATTAGTCCTCCCCCCACCTCAAGAGACCCTTTCTAGCCTGATCCACCGCACCCCAAAATGGCGCTAGTCGGGACAGGCCGTCTGAGTCTCGGTCTTCCTCTGCTTTCTTGGTTGCAGCCTCCATTTGGGTTGATGAGTAAAACTGAACAGCCGTTTGCCAAAAGTACAGTGACTAAAGAGGGTTCTAGTGAATTCATCACATAACCAAGAGCTTCAAACTGGGAATTTTTGTGAACCAAACAATGGCTGACAAATATATATATTTGTCAGCCATTGTTTGGTTCACAAAAATTCCCAGTTTATATATATCAATTTAAATATATATATTTATATATATCAATTTTATATATATCAATTTGAAGCATTTAGAGTATGTGATGAATTCACAAGAACCCTCTTTTGCCACTGTACTTTCTTACCTCTGGCCACTGGAGGCAAGAAATTGTAGTAGGATAATGCGGTCTACAGTGTTTAATTGCTGTAAAGAAAGGACATCTTTAAAAAAACACACACATCCTAGTCATCTTTTGGGAGTACAGGGTGCACAACTCAAATCCTGCTCCTTCAGTTCGACAAAACCCTATAAGATGGGTGAGGCTGATTGTTCTAGGGTCATTCTGTATGCACCAGAAATTCAAACTCTGACCATCTTAATCACTGTCCAGTCAAACAACGGCTGTACCATTCTCCCTCTTACCACATACCTGAAAGACTTGAAGCATGCCGTGATTGCTAAGTTTTCTAGAAATGCTCTCAGTGAGCTTTGGAAGGGTTGTGTGGTTGGCCCTGGCCTCCTTCTTCGGTTCTGTTGATCCATTTCTTCATTTTTAATCTCAGAAAAATCCTCCCCGACATATCCTCCCTTCTCTTGACTACAAGGATGGGCAATCTGTTATTCTCCAGATGTTTTTGAAGTACAGTTCAGCAGAATGTCCATCCAAGTTAGTAAGGTACATGTCTTGTTACTAGCATTTACAACAATCTCTTAATTTCTGTTGTTTCTGAGCTATTTCTGTTCAATAAAACAAAACCAGTGTATCTTATTTTGTTGGGGCTACACCTGGCCAAAAAGCTTGTGATTTGAGGATGCATATTGGAGGAGCGTGGATCTGGTGAAAAAACCCGAAGATATTCATTTTTCTGGCTGCTTTTCCCTGTGTGTGTGTGTCTTTATTCTATATGTGTGCAACTGTGCCCAGACGGATCTGTGCATCCCCCCAAATGTAGTGACGATAGCTAGGTTTCATATGGGCACTTCAGAATATTTGGGAAATATTTCAGTTTTTCCTAAAATGTATGTTTTGGCTGTCCTGCTTTGGGCACATCATGAGTAGGCAGGACTGAATGCAAAAGAGAATAATGCTAGGAAAAGCTGAAGGCAGGAGGAAAAGAGGAAGACTCGAATATGAGATGAATTGACGTGATAAAGGAAGCCATGGCCTTGTGTTTACAAGACCTGAGCTGTTAAGGACAGAACATTTTGGAGATCCCTCATTCATTGGGTCACCTTAAGTTGGCGGGGTCTTGATGATATATAACAGCAACAATGCATTGAAGATCTTTTTCTCTACAAAGTTTGTTGTGCATGGAAATGGAAAGTAATGGAGTCCTTAAATGAAATCTGTAATTATATACTTGATGGTCTTTAATTTAACTGGAACAGGTTGCCTCACCTTAACAGTAGGGTTGTTACTGTCAAGACTTCTTCATTTCCTCACAGAAATTTCTCCCTAATTATGCCTCCCCCCGAAAGCCTTTTGAAAGGAACTAGAGTGGATCACTAAAATGAAAGCTTCAGCTGTCTTATCTCGATTTCTAGCTTTCATTTATTACTTAAATGTATGTTCTGTCTTTCCTCTCCAAGTTCAAGGTAGAGTTTGTGACTCCCCTCCCCTCCCTTCCCCTTGATCCACACAACTGCTCTTTGAGATGGGTTGAGGGGGAAGATTTTCTGTGTGAGTGTGAGGAACAGGCATGCAGGTTTGAGATCACCCGGTGAACTTTCATGGCTCATTAGGGGCTAGAACCTTGATCTCACGTGTCCCAGACCAAAACTCTTAGCAACGACACTGTCTCTCATCCCAGTTATTCAGTGGTTTCACATAGTTTGCTCAGCTCCAAAGGTTCACAGAAAGGTGATCTACTTGTACTCAAGTCTGACAGTTCTTCTTCAGAAATAAAAGTGAAAGTCTGTGTAGGGGTGATGGTATGTGAAAACTATACTCTTGCTTTCTGTAGTTGTAAAAGAAATCACTTTCACATGTAGACAGGACTTTTGCTTTTACTTTCACTCTTCTCTCCCTTTTAAAGTGGGACTGGGCAGACGACAGGTGTGTCGGATCAGAACTTTATAAACTCCTTTTTAGAAGTATTTAATTGCCTTTATTTGTTATGATGAAGTTACTTTTTGCATCGCTCACTACATTACTCATAACAATGTGGAACCTATTCAACAATTGGCACTATTAACATTCCTTGGGTTTTATTTATTTTTTCTGGTAATTGTTGTTCTCTGATGTTGGCAGTACTGTTCCCTACTCTATTGCACTTGACTCAAGGAGACCGGACAGCCTGTCACCCAGTGAAGGGATATCCACATCCATGTTGAGGCCAAGGTCACTAGACTGGCTCTTGAGTTCTTGGACACCATGGCTTCCTTGGATATGTCCCAATATGTCAACCCACGTGGCGGGCCGTATGTTAGACCTGGTGTTTTCAACGGGGCAGGGAGAGAGTGATCTGAAGGTGACTGACCTTGTGTCTGTTCCCTTGTCATGGTCATATCACCACCTGATAAAATGCAGCCTCTCAGTGGCACTCCCCCCCCCGGGGGGGGGGGAGCTGGGACCCATTAAGATGGTCCACCCATGCAGGTACTGGATCCAATTGGTTTCCAAGATGCAATGCGGGGGATACTGGCTGATCTGGTTGGCGCTCCTGTCGAAGCTCTGGTTGAAGGGCTGTTAACACGATCTTGCCCAAAAGCCCCCTCCATTCCCAAGTCCGCCCAGTCTCTTGGTACAACCAACAACTCTGGGCAATGAAATGGAATAGGAGGAGGCTGGAGAGCATCTGGAGGCAGGGCCCAATGGAATCTAATTTAAAAGCCGCAAAAATTGCAGCAAGCATCTATCTAGCTAAGGTGAAGGCCACAAGAAGAACATACTTCATTGCCCAGATAAGCAAAGCGCAAGATCACCAGGCCGAACAATTGCGTATAGTATGCAATTTATCTGGGGTTGGTCACAGTGACAGGCCTCCCAGTAGTATTTCTTGTGGCCAATTTGCAGCATTTTTTATAGATGAAGTAGAGACCATCTGCCGGGACCTTGACCACCATTTTCCTTCAGTAGATCGAGCCAAGATGTCCACTGCACCGCCGTGTCCAGCGAATTTAACACAGTTTCAGCCTGTGATGTCTGTAAAGGTTGACAGGGTGCTTGACCACTGCAGGGCTACTGCTGTCTCTCTAAATCCTTGATCCGCCGGGTTCATAAAAGCTGCCAGGCCAAAAACAATGGAATGGGCCACTGCTGTTATTAATGGGTCTCTCCTTGAGGGCAGGGTTCTCCAAGCCCTCGAGATGTGCATTAGGCCCATTTGAAAAAAATCTAATTTGGCGGCGGATGATATTAACAACGACAGACCTGTCACCAATGTACCTTTTTTAAGCAAGCTAGTAGCAAGAGGGGTGCCTGCCCAGCTCCAGGCACTCCTCGAGGAAACGGATGTCTTTGATCCATCCCAGTCTGGGTTCAGGCCGCGTCATGGTACAGAGATGGCATTGGTCACCCTGCAAAATGACCTCCTGAGGAGACTGATGGGCAAAATGTCTTTGCTGATCCTCCTCGACCTCTCAGCAGCCTTAAATACCATTAACCACGGTCTCCTCCTGGGGAGGCTCTCTGGGTTGGGGATCGGTGGCTTGGCTCTGGCCTGGCTCCGGTCCTTCCTAGAGGACCGCCCCTGGAGAGTACAGCTTGGGGAGATGATGTCCACCCCTTGGACTCTCAATTGGGGAGCCCTACAGGGGTCGATGATCTCCCCAATGTTGTTTGATATCTGTATCAGGCTGCTGGGGGAGGTCATCAGGAGTTTTGGAGCTCTGTGTCACGAACATGCGGAGGACACCCAGCTGTATCTCTCCTTCCACCCTTCTGCAGAGGATGCTGTCCCGTCCCTTGAGTGCTACCTGGATGCTGTCCTGGGGTGGATGAGGGGTAATAGACTGAGGCTGAACCTGGACAAGATGGGAGTCCTGTGGGTGAGCGCCCCTAGTGTCTGTGGATTGGGGGCCTCTCTCATTTGGGGGGCAGGCTACTCTCTCTGCTAAGGATGAGGTTCACAGTCTGACCGTCCTTTTTGACTCAGCGCTACCAATGGAATCTCAGGTAGTGTCTGTGGTCCATTCCGCCGCCTTCCATCTTAGGTGGATTGCCCAGCTGCGTCCCTTCCTTGACACTGGATCCCTCACCACACTGGTCCATGCATTGGTAGTCTTGAGATTAGACCACTGCAATGCTCTCTGTACAGGGCTGCCTATGAGACTGCTGCAGGTCCAGAATATGGCGGCCAGATTATTGGCTGGGCTGAAGAAACACCATCACATCTTCCCCACTTTGGCCACCTTGAAGCTGACACAGAAACAAGCAGGTAACCAGGTTACCTGCTTGTTTCTGTGTCAGCTTCAAGGTGATGATGCTAACTTATGAATCCTTAAATGGTTTGGGACCTCGACACCTGGCAGAACACCTCCTTCCAATGAGATCTGCCCATTCTACACCTTCTTCCCAGGCAGGGTGGTTGAGAATACTGACCCCAAGAGAGGCCCGGAAGGAGAAGACCAGGAGCTGGGCCTTCTTGGCGGTCACCCCTCATCTTTGGAACGAGCTCTGGCCTGAAATCCGCCTGGCCCCTTCCCTGGGGAGCTTTAAACAATGATTGAAAACATGGATTTTCAGGCAGGTTTTCCCAGAGTATTCAACATCTTAACACAGTGGTCGTTACAGCATTTTATACTATCTGTCCAGCCATCTTGTTTTTAAATTATCTTATTACTTTTTAGTTTTTACTTTGTGGCTCGTTTATGTTTAGTTAATGTCTAATTTTGATTTTGATTGTTACTGTGTTTATTCTTTTTTGTTGTTGTTGTTGTTTATCTGTTTTTTAGTTGTAAACTGCCCAGAGTGGCTCTGGCAGTCAGATGGGTGGTATAAAAGTCAAATAAGGAGGAGCAATGAATGGCACTTGTAGACGTTTTATGCCAATGCCCACTGCCTGGCACCCCAAGGTTGCTTCATTTCATTTAAATCAGTGAGGGGAGTCATTATCTTGCCGATACTGTGAATCAACTGGAGATAAGAAATTCTTGCCACACTCTGGCAAATCACCCAGAGGTTTCCTGATAAATTTGGATCTAACTTTCTCCCATCTCTTGATCGGAGAGAGGATAGGCTTGTACGGATTGGAAGAAGAAGGCATTCTTTAGAATCTGGGAAATCAATGCCAGGGGTTTCAAATTGGCCAACTTACTCCTTTTCTCTCTTACATTCATTTCCTTGAATGGTCCTCTGGAATTCAGGAGTGCATGACTGTAACAAGAGTGGAGTAACCGGACCATTGCTCCAGGGTACCAAAAAAACATTGGTGAGATGAACTTACTGGAGATTGTTAGGAAAATAAACAGCAATGCATCCCATTCCTTTTCTTTTTGAAAAGCAGACATTTTCTCTTTCTTTTTTTTTGGTGGTGGGGGCACTGTGATCTGCTCTTCCTTAGTCTTGGTGGAGGTCGGTGCCCATGGCTTAGTACAGAGTGGGTGAGAAATGTTGCTATTTGCCCCAGGTTTCAAAATTCCTAGTTACAGCTCTGCAGGCGTGTGCGCAAGTGCACCTGTCTTCTGCCTATGGTTTTATTTGGGGGCTGATCAATGTGTCCAGTCTTTGCAGCATGTGTGCATAGCTGCTGTGATTGCCGAGAAGCCCTTTGAGCAAATGCTAGCTGCTGTGGGTGGAAGGAAATGTGGTTTGAGCAGCTCCTCTAATCTTGCCTGGCAGATAAGTACTCAATCTCACCCACACAACACAAGATCTTCAGCTCCCCTGGTCTGATACTTGAAGGTCAGGCTATATTTCATGGGAAGGATCAGCTGTAGAGATTATCTCTCGCTTGATGGGGTTGGGGAGGAGGGACTAGAACAGAAGGCAGGTGAGAAAATGCCCATCGCTTCCTGCTTTTGTGACAGCTCTTCAGCAACAGTCAGTGTGTACAAAGAGGAGATGTAGGCCAGGGGTAAAACACATACTTCAGATACAGAAGATAACTATAGACCAGTTTTTCCTGGTCCTGTAACAAGAACCAGTCATGTAACAGTTAGCTGCCATGAAGACATCATGTAATAACTGTGGGCTATTATTACTTAAAACAAATTAAAATTCCAAGAGTCTGATGAGCAGCCTTTGTACCCTGTGACCTCCAGATGTCATAGGCTACAATTTCCATCATCTCCATTCAGCAGCCCTGCATTGAAGCCTGTTAAGACCTACTCTATGGGCAACAAATCCCATTTTTCAATCTCACTTACCAAGTGAGCTTGTAATTCAAAGGATCCCCAATTTTGAATGAAGGTACTTCACAAAGAAGAAAATTAGAGAAAATTGGAGATATTAAAGGAACATTTTGTGCAAAGATGGACATGATAAAGGACAAAAATGGTAGGGACCTAACAGAAGCAGAAGACATCAAGAAGGGGTGGCAAGAATACACAAAGGAATTTTACCAGAAAGATCTGGATGTCCCGGACAACCCAGATAGTGTGGTTGCTGACCTTGAGCCAGACATCCTGGAGAGTGAAGTCAAGTGGGCCTTAGAAAGTATGGCTAACAACAAGGCCAGTGGAGGTGATGACATTCCAGTGGAACTATTTAAAATCTTAAAAGATGATGCTGTTAAGGTGCTACACTCAATATGCCAGCAAGTTTGGAAAACTCAGCAGTGGCCAGAGGATTGGAAAAGATCAGTCTACATCCCAATCCCAAAGAAGGGCAGTGCCAAAGAATGCTCCAACTACCGTACAATTGCACTCATTTCACACGCTAGCAAGGTTATGCTCAAAATCCTCCAAGGCAGGCTTCAGCAGTATGTGGACCGAGAACTCCCAGAAGTACAAGCTGGATTTCGAAGGGGCAGAGGAACTAGAGACCAAATTGCTAACATGCGCTGGATTATGGAGAAAGCCAGAGAGTTCCAGAAAAACATCTACTTCTGCTTCATTGACTACGCAAAAGCCTTTGACTGTGTGGACGACAGCAAACTATGGCAAGTTCTTAAAGAAATGGGAGTGCCTGACCACCTTATCCATCTCCTGAGAAATCTATATGTGGGACAGGAAGCAACAGTTAGAACTGGATATGGAATGACTGATTGGTTCAAAATTGGGAAAGAAGTACGACAAGGCTGTATATTGTCTCCCTGCTTATTTAACTTATATGCAGAATACATAATGCGAAAGGCAGGACTGGATGAATCCCAAGCCGGAATTAAGATTGCCGGAAGAAATATCAACAACCTCAGATATGCAGATGATACCACTCTGATGGCAGAAAGTAAGGAGGAATTAAAGAACCTCTTAATGAGGGTGAAAGAGGAGAGCGCAAAAAATGGTCTGAAGCTCTACATCAAAAAAACTAAGATCATGGCCACTGGTCCCATCACCTCCTGGCAAATAGAAGGGGAAGATATGGAGGCGGTGACAGATTTTACTTTCTTGGGCTCCATGATCTCTGCAGATGGTGACAACAGCCACGAAATTAAAAGACTCCTGCTTCTTGGGAGGAAAGCAATGACAAACCTAGACAGCATCTTAAAAAGCAGAGACTTCACCTTGCCGACAAAGGTCCGCATAGTCAAAGCTATGGTTTTTCCAGTAGCGATGTATGGAAGTGAGAGCTGGACCATAAAGAAGGTTGACCGCCGAAGAATTGATGCTTTTGAATTGTGGTGCTGGAGGAGACTCTTGAGAGTCCCCTGGACTGCAAGGAGATCAAACGTATCCATTTTGAAAGAAATCAACCCTGAGTGCTCACTGGAAGGACAGATCCTGAAGCTGAGGCTTCAATACTTTGGCCATCTCATGAGAAGAGAAGACTCCCTGGAAAAGACCCTGATGTTGGGAAAGTGTGAAGGCAAGAGGAGAAGGGGACGACAGAGGACGAGATGGCTGGACAGGGTCATCGAACCGACCAACATTAATTTGACCAAACTCCGGGAGGCAGTGGACGACAGGAGGGCCTGGCGTGCTCTGGTCCATGGGGTCACGAAGAGTCGGACACGACTTAATGACTAAACAACAACAACACTTCACAAAGCTTCTAATCTTAGATGATAAGATCCACAAAACTGCTGAAGACAATGGATTCTGTTGTGTTATTATTATGCTTCCAACCTTGGAGGTAAATTGTTAAAAGCAGTATCTGATGAGATAATACAGTCCTCTAGGAATTGCATAAAAGGATCAGAGGCTGACTCTCATGAGGCGGGAATTAGGAAATCTCAGGTAAATTGCCTTTGTCATTGAAAGGCTTATGTAAAAAGTTATCTTTACATAGGATATTCACCTATTGTTTGCAGCCTTCAGCTCAGAACATGTTGTACACAAGAACCAGTGCCCTGTAACAACTGAATCTGCATAATGGGAAAGTGTGGCCAGTGGGAGTAGCACTGGTGCTGCTTGGCTGAGTTACTATAGCCCTGGACTCTGACCTCCATTCTGAGTAGAGCTGAGTGTGGAATTCTGGAAATCTTAAGGGCTAGAAACTTAAACTTAAGAAAGAAAAGTTGGCAAAGAAAGATTGGGTTCGTGAATACAAAGATTGGGTTGATTGTGTGAGGGGAAATCTGTGCAGCGATTCCAGCAGCTATGTGCTGCCTGGCCCTCAACCTCACCCAGTTCTATCATAATTTATTCCACTTGCAGGAATGTTTGTTTAGATGGTAGCTTCAAAGGGAATGGGTGTTTGTATATGTGAGATAATACGCAAGCTAGGTTAGGTGGTGGATCTCCTTTCTCTAGGCCAGGGGCTGACCTCATTGTTGACCTGTTCTTGCTGGGTGTGGTGATGATCCTTTCATCACCGTAACTGAAGATTCTTACATTGTATAGGATGTAAGTTCCTTTGTATGGGTCTATTGGGCAGACGCGTCCTCTGCTCAGCTGGGGTATGGATTCCTGGAACTCTGAAAGACATATGATCTCTTTGCTCCCATGCTGTATAAAGCCAGTGAAACTGGTGTGTGTGAAGCATCTTGCACTGCTCTGTTTCCACCTTCAGAAGAAAATAACACTATACAGGGAGCCAAGGGGTTGCTCTTGGTGTTGGTTAACAAGAGGGCAAAGAAACACCAAGATATGAACATTTTGGGGAGGTGGGAAGACCTGCACTCCCAAGTCCATACAGCCATCAGCTCTCAGGCTTTAGACCTGAAATCTCAGGGCATGGTGTTGCTGCTATTCAGATAATCCTATATTTTGTGGTTTATTCTTACAGCTTCAAGGCACACACTTTAGACATGCTCAGAGACACCTGTGTCTTTTGCACTTTCTGACAAGCCCTATACTTTGGCATTTAAATTGATCCCTGAGCCTCCACACCTTGCGTTCCCAGGCGCTGGTCCTGAAATCTCAGAACTGTGGATGTGGCTGACCTGGCAACCCTGGCTCCCACTATCCCACCAAGCGCACTTCCCAGCAACCTGGCTTGCAGGAGTACATTGCCCCAGGTGCTGGAGGCTGTGTACAGGTATCACAACGAATCACTGCTGATAATATTGATACAGAAATAGTGAAACCAGAAGCGGTTGTCACTGGGTGCTTTTTTCTGGGAAGTCTTGGTTCTAAAGCAGTGTTAGGCAAATTAGTATAAGGCAATTAACAGCATTTTTTACATAACTTCCTCTTTTGTTGATTTGCAATTGCCCCATATTTAGCAGCTTCAGACCTTCTCAGATAGGCTACAATAGGCTGAACACCTGTATTTAGTATGTCCTTTTTAATGCAGTGCAGCTGCTGAGCTTGTTGGACAGAAGAGGATGATGGAGGAAAGAGGCTAACAAACGCTGCCTACTTGTTCAGTCTTCCTGTCCGACACTGTGCTGCTTTTGTTGCTTTTACTGCTCTCTCTCTCTCTCTCTCTCTCTGGAAAGTCATATATCGCCCCACACGTGGTGCTTAAAACAGGGTGTGATATTCAGTGGAAAAGTAGAAAGGGGGATTAGAGAGCTGTTATGAGGCCACTTTTTCCCTCCTTGCTCCCCCTCTCCATGCCAAGGTGGCATTTCAGTAGTTGGATTACACGGAGGGGAGGAGGAGATCATGATTTGGAGAAGTTGCATTTTCAAATAATCATGTGCTGTCAAATCAATTCTGACACACGGCAAACCTTTTCAGGTTTTTCCAGATAGAGAGTACTCAGAAGTGGTTTGCCGTCTTCTGGGGGCAGCCCTGGGACGGTGCAGCTGGCCCAAGGCCACCCAGGCTGGCTCTACTGGCAGGAGGCACAGTGGGGAATCCATCTTCCAACCTCTGGCTTGGGGATTCTGAGAATTGTGGTCCAAAAAAAGTAACTTTTCGAAGCTAAAGAGCTTAGGAAAAAAATTAATTAAAAAAAATTAAATGATTCAAAACATCATTGCAGAACTAATCAAAATGTGTAGGTTTGCTCCATGCAGGAATATTCTATCTTAAGCCACTTTCTGTTGCAGTATTGCCAGATCTCAGGTTATTTGAAGGAGTCCTGTACTGAAATGAGAGAAGTTTGGTTCTTTCTGCTGTTCTCTTGCAACACCCAAACAGCATTTGAATGTTTCTTAAGACATCCGTGCTAGTTGCAAATAAATGGCAATTCCAAGTACCCATAGGGAACCCACAGAACTAGTTAAAACCCTGGACTTGCTCAATGGCATGTTTCATAAAGTTCTATCCCTTAGCTTCAGAAAGGTTGCTAGCTTTCCTCATTGTACAAAGAGTCCATCATTACTTCTTTAACAGTGACCGAGGGAGCTGGGTGACGACATCTGTTTCAGATAAGGGAAATGTAACTTTTTGAGAGTCACTGGCCCAAGGACACACACACACACAGAGAGAAAGCGAGAGAACGCTCAGTGTTTCCTGTGGCCCCAAAATGCTGAGCGGTGAAGAGGCCTTGGCTAACCAGAACCCCAAGCAGGTCATAGGAATGCTCCACACAGCAAAATGTAGTGGTCAATCTCATTTTTTCATGAGCTGCTTTAGTTCAGGTTCGGATAACCCAGAATAATCTCAAGGGCTGCCCTTCCCATAGACTGCCACTGATCTACTTAACGGGAGATGCCGAGGGCTTAACCAGGGCCCTCCTGCGTGTGACGCAGGGGGGTCTCTAACCTTGGGTGTCACCCTCTCGGCAGGAGGTGTGCAGTGCAACACCACCTTCGGGACCCCACTGTGCAGAGATAGCTCCTCTGAGCCTTGCTGCCCTGGTTGCCACTGGCGTGATCAAACTGGACAGAGGAAAAGAAAATCAGAGGCCAGACTTTCCACCAGTTTTCTGCAAAGCAAGCACCGATATAGGTCACTTCTGTAGGCAGAAAAGGGTGAAGTACATTTAAAGGCGGGGGAGATTAGAACCTTTTGCCATGATCACTTTCTCCATTCTGATTTGCCTGTTTTGTTTACCCAAAGCGGGCTAGGAAACAAGCTATTTGGGAGAGGCCGCTCACCTGCTTTCCAGAGGTGGGTGGAGCCAAAAACAAAAGGGGTGGGGCCAAAATTAGCAATGTGCTCACACCTGTTGTTGCCAGGATCTAAACATTAGTAAAAGCATTTTGACCTGTTAGAGTGCAGGGAAAGTTGTGTGCAAAGTCTAGGGCTCCCCCCCCAATGATCAATGGTATTGAACCCCATTGAGCTGGACTTGGAACCACAAGGGGGGTTTCTGTTGGGTCCCAGGACTGCAGCTCCCCATCCCCTTCTAAATAGAATTCCTGTTAGAACAAGGTTGAATGTGTATGTTTTGTGTTTCAAAGTTTGATGCCATGGTCTGTCTGGAGGTTGATTTTATCAAAGGCTGAAATGAGATAGCCCAACATCAAGAGAATTGAGTCTTTGAGCTTTTGTACATATACTCCGTGTAATTTTATATATAGCCTTGACCTGTTGCATTTCTCTGCTTTGTAAAATTCTGCTGTCAGCAGTTCTGAGAAAATCAGAAATCTGTCCGCACTAATCCAGAGCAACTTCTAAAGGATTTGCTGGATGACACTACTTGTGTTTTCCTCGCAGAGTGACAGTAAAAATTTACTTATTGTTCTTTGTCCTTTTCAAGGAGAAAGGCGGGGTAAGAACATTTTAAATAAATAAATAAAACTAATAAAACATATTTTTGTTCTGTACTCAAAAAATCAGCATATCTGTGTATCTGAAGAAGTGAGCTGCCGCTCACTAGTACTTAGGACCTAAGTCCCTTAAGGGGCAATCTGGAGCGGTCTGCTTCATGCTTAGAAGGTTCTTATCCTCAGGGTGATCTATCTTCTTTTGCACTTGAGTGTTCCTTTTGTTCACACTGGTGATGTTTATTCTCCAGTGAGAAGGGTCCACGCAGCAGATCATTGGACTGCTGGTTTACTCATGAGTAAGGAGGCAACAGTGACGGTGTCAGAAAGGTGAGTGACAGCTCTTAAAGGGGCAGAATGGATTGATCTAAATAGAACCATGTAAATGATACAATTTGGTTCGAACCAAACCGTACCAACAGCAGTCCAAAGAGTGAGCTATGTACCCGTTTGGGCAGGACCTTAAGTCTTTAAGGTGCTAGAGGACTTCCTTGGATTTTTTTTTTCCTTTCCTCTTTTTATTTTGTTCTTGACAACAGGGTAGTATAGCTGCCACGAAACAGTGGTGTTAACTTTCCATCTTTTGGCACATATGGTCTCCCAGATTTCATCTGACAACAGCAGCTCCCATCAGCTAGTCTAATGAAAAGTGATGGGTGATGGGAATTGTAGTTCAGCAAACACAAGGAGGGACACGATTCATGCAGCTCTGATGCAGATGATAAAAACATACTCAAATTTTTGACCTCAAGTATAAATGCATGTACGAGGTCCCAAAGACAGGTTGGATGATATTCTCGATGGGATGAGAAAATGATCATGCTACATCAGAATGTCTCCATACAAGCCTTATAAGATACATGCATCTTGAGTTGATGTTTTCTAAGGAAACCCATCTTCCCCCATCAGAACCTCAGACAGAATGCAGTTACTTCTCCTTCCCACCCACCAAAGACTTCTTATTTGTGGATTAAGAGGAAATAATAGTTCCTTATTCAGAATCAGCATGACATCCAGTTCTGTTTTGCTAGCTCAGGCCAGAGGTCTCTCTAGTACACTGTTCTGCCAACACACTGGCCTATCAGCAGCTCAGTGAGAAGCCTACATGCAAGACAAGAGTACAATAGCGCTCTCCTACTCATGTTCCTCAGCCCACTGTTTTGGATCTTGGAAGCAATGTGTAACCATCATGATGAACAGTAGTCACTGTTATTCTGAGACATTCGCTTACTTCCTCTTCTGTTTGGTCATGTAAGCTGTTGGGTGGCAGGTTTCCGTCAAAGCTTGGAAAAGCCAGTGTTTTGGACTACAGTTTTCAAAATTCCCCAAGACACACGGCTATGGTGGCCGAGCAAATCTGGGAATTGTGGTCCCGGCAGGTGGTGCTTCTGTGCTTTAGATATTCTGGTATTTCAATGGCATAACTTGAGTTGTTATCTGGAACAGATACTGGAAAAGCTACTTTCTGGACAATGGCCTGCAGATTTCTCAGAGCTGAGAAATTCTTGGACTTGTATTTAAAAACTTGTAATTTTTCCAAGCTCCAATCTAACCCTCCCCAATGAAATCCTATAATCGGGACAGTATGGTAACATTGTGCTGTGCTCTTCAGAGTTTTCCAGACACAGTGGTTGCTCCTCCTGAAAGACCATGTTGTACTGGAGATTTCTCTGATATCCAAATGAAATTTATCTCATAGCATTTTGTACTTTGTACTTGAAAATGAGTTCCTATGCTTTTCTGTCACTGACAGAACTAAGGCTTTTGTTTTGTATTGGTTGGTGGCCCCATGTGACTGGCAATGAACTGCTCCGGTAGCTTAAAGTTCACAAAAGCTGCTTAACTTGTCAACAGTTGTGCTTGTGGTTTCTAGAATATTTTGAAAGAGGTTTTTTTTGCTCACCAAATAAATATGCCCATAGGCAGATAGACGCTGACTCATCTCCTTCAACTCATCTGTATATATTTCTGTAGTTCCTCTTTCCTGCTGAGCAATTTATAACTTTTTTTATATCCATAGGCTACCATTTTTTGTCACAGGTTTGCTTCCTTTATCACCATGCTACAATTTGTCATGATGTAACAATGAGGCACCAACATCAGGATGGAGTTTAAGAAAAATGGCATGCTCTCAGAATTGTGTATCTACGTGTGTGGTTCAAAATTAGCAGAAATACACAAATAGTTGTGTATTTGCTCTGGATGACTTTTAAAGGCCTGTAGCCACCTGGCTATTCTGGTCCATAATATCCCCTGTATGAAATTTAACACCTCATTCCATAACCTAGCAAAACATAAGTGTGCTGCTTATATACTGCCTCATAGTGCTTAAAACACTCTCTAGGAGGTTTACAATTTAATCATGCATGCTACACATTGCCCCTTCCCAGCAAGCTGTGTACTCAATTTACCGACGATGGAAGGCTGAATGAACCTCAAGCTGGCTACCTGGGATTGAACCTGGGTTGTGAGCAGAGTTTTGGGGGCAGTACTGCAGTTTAACCACTGTGCCGCGAGGCTTCTGGAATGGAGAATCTTGCCGGTAGTTAATCAGAAACACTTCCCACCGTGTGCAGGGGGTGCAGGGACCAGTCTCCACAGAAGGGTGATGCAAACCTTGCTACAAAGAAAAACCATCTAGGAAAGGGGTAGAAAACCAGTAGAATCCAGATTTTGCTGCACTCCAAATCCTGTTGTCCTATACTATTTGTCCATGTTGGCTGGGGTTGATGGAAGATGGTGTGCAGCACCTTTGGGAGGGGCCCATATTCCCATACCCCAGCCGAGAAGAAAGAGATCATAGTTGTCTGAGGTGTGTATGCATTAATCACTTCTTCCCCTGGCCTGTTCCTCCAGGAAGATGTTCTTAGTGCTAGATATGAGTTGGGAGCCATGGATCAGTGGTAGTGTCTCTGTATTTCAGCAGAAGATTCCTGAGCATCCCCAAAGAAAGGGTCAGAAGTTCCTCTTTTTGGATTTCAACTTCCAGAAATGATCACTCTATGCTGGCTGGAAGATTCTGGCAATTGAAGTCCATAATTAACATTCCTAAGATTAAATAGCAGGTGATGGGAAAGAGTTCTTGTTTTAAAGGCCTTGGGAGGACTGTTGCTCAAAATATTTATTATTTATGGGCGAGCTGGAATACTGAGCTGAAATACCAAGCTGCAAGTCAAAGGTTGGATTCCCCATTCTGCCTCCCAGCAGAGAAACCACCCTGGGTGACCTTGGGCAAGCTGTACAGTCCCAGGGCACCCCTAGAAGAAGGGAGTGGTAAACCCCTGCTGAGTACTCCCTACTTAGAAGGCCCCAAAAAGGGTCGCCATAAATCAGAATCTGACAGCTTGTAGTCATTAAATAGAATTTTCGTATTCTGCTCTGTCTCTTATGAGATCTCAGAACGGGGTGCAGCAAAAATGATGGAAAACAATTTAAGTAGTTTAGCAAGAAAGTAAGATGATGATGATATGAAGAAGAAGAACTGGAAAAACTAACAAAGTGCAGAGATCTGGCAATCGAAACATCTTGCTTGTGGATGAAACACACTTCAGTGGTCCCCATAGTCATTGGGGCTTTGGGAACAATATCAAGAAATTTCACACAATATTATAAGCAGCTGCAGATCTCAGAAATAACACCATCAAAGCTACAAAAAACGGCAATATTAGGAACAGTGTACATATGGCACTGATATTTAACTGATACTTAGGTTTTTGGTTAAAACTTGTATCTGTTATATAATACCAGTCAATGTTTTTACAGTTTTGATTGACTGTGCCTGGTATTTTTGCATAATAATACTGATCTAAAATATTTAACACAAAGTCATCTAAAACCATATATTTATTACAAAGAGCTCCACATTTCGTGCAAGCCAAGATCTCCGAACTCCTAAGGCTCAGGTGGAGAATCACTACAATGAAATCAACGGGAATAGAAAATTCCCACCCCCCTCTCCAAAAGCAGATTTCAGTGATCAGGCAGGTCTATCTGGGAAGAGGCCCTCCCTTGAATCTTCAGGTCCCAAGCTCTCCAGGATTTTGTTAGATGCCACCAACATCGTTGACTCAGGAGCATATAAGCAGCAAGTGTGACTCCCTAAGAATCGGAGTCACCTGCATCTTAAAATATGTGCTGCCAGTAGTCTTAACGGCTGCATATGGCACTTGTTGTGACTTCCATGGTGTCTTCAAGGGCAGCCCCATGTGGACTGCATTGTAATAGTCTAAACAGGGAGTTAACTCATGCATTAACTGTTGTAACCTGGTCGTCTGTGTAATTCTGCTATAGGTTTTCCAGGTCTTGTCTCCAGAGCTCAGAGATAAGTACAACACAAAGCTCATCTCTTATGGGTCAGATGCAGCCTCTGGACCACGGCAATAAAAAACCTGATAGATTCTAGCATAATTAACAGGTGCTGTCAGACTGGCCCTACAACAGCCTATTTTTGGGAGAGGCAAAACCAGCTAGACCCTCTCCCTCTCCTTCATTGCTGGACGTAATTCACAAGTACAGAAAGCAGAAAAAAGGGTTAGCTAATAGATAGTGGTGTGTTCAGAACTGTGACCAATGAGTCCATTAGACATGCCTTCCTCATAGCTGGGAACCCAGGGCTAAAAGAAAATACAGTGTAAACAACATAATCCATTTTGTTGCTACTTCTCATAAAAACAATGTCGTTCTGTATTTTCAGCTGCTTTTTAGCATTTATGCAATGGTTGTGTTCCATAAATGCTATCTGACTTCCTTCCTAAGGAGGTAGTAGATTCAGCTTTATCGGGACTTCACTTTGCAACATTTTTTTTCTCTGGATCTTTGTGCCAGAGAGTAAGGCACACTGTGAACAAATTTATTTGTTACTGTTAAAGAGTTTTCTAGGTGGTACATAATGAATTATTCACTCATTCAAAAGAAGAGGACCATTTCCTGCTTTTCATTGTTCACTTTTGCTTGAATCTCTTTCTGACCAAAAGGCAGTGGGCTTTTTAATGTGTGCAGATTTGTGTTTTCGGGCTGCAGTTTCCACCAGAAACACCTCCCAGAGTTGGACTGCAGCTCCCAGGATTCCCCAGCCAGAATTCTGGGAATTGCAGTACAAAAGCACACATCTGTACACCTCAAATGGTTTTTAATCTCTGGTTCTCCAGCTGTTTTGGACTCCAACTCCCAGAATCCCTTGCCATTGGACATGCTTACAGAGGCCTCTGTAAGCTGAAGTCCAAAACAACTGAAGGAGCAAAAGGCTGAAAACCACTGTCTTAAGGTGTGGTAGTAAATGTGCAGCCCTACAGATGATATTGGACTACAATACCCAGGAGTCCTAGGCAGCATTGCCAATAGTAAGACGGTCTAGGGGGTTACAGTCCAACCATGGGGCCTTCCACAGGTCAAGCATGTGCTCTGCCATCAAGAGCTGGCTCCGCCTCTCAGCAGGCACAGGGTTGCTTAAAGTTTCTATATGCTACTGTATAGGTATAGATTCATTGGAAATAACAACTATAACTTACCTAGACATGCAATATATCTCACTCTTGGGGGAAGGCTGTATTTCTCCTGCTTAGCCTGGACAAGAATTCTGGAGAACTCAAAAGTTCGCATGCTTTTGTGGCAATTCACCTGGTCCCAATAGAAAAGCTGTCCAATGGTGGATTTTGTGTTTTAGACTTCTAAAACTCAACAAAGCCTGGCTCCCAGCACTGAAAAATACAGCCTGCAAAAGGTCAACGAACTCCACCCAGCCACAAGGACCAGTGATCACTGCACACAAAAGACCAGCTAACGACACCCACCAATCACAGTGACAGATCATCTCTCCCCCTTATCACAACAATACACCCACAACAAAAAACACGCTGATCACCATAATCACCCAATCTCCTGAAAAGGACAAAAGCTGATCCCACAGCTATAAATACTCAACTATCCAACAAACTGCACCAGAGCACAGACAGAGTTCTGACTCCTGTCCTCTGAAGATGCCAGCCACAGAGACTGGTGAAACGTTAGGAAGAAAAACCTTAAGAACATGGCCAAACAGCCCCGGAAAACCCACAACAACCATAGGATCCCGGCCATGAAAGCCTTCGAGAATACATCTTCACCAAATGTTCCATTCATTCCTGCCCTTCCTGGAAATCCAGCTGGACTATTATTAACCTTCCACAAAGGGCATGGAATGATCACAGAAGAGATGTAGAAGAGGCGACACTGGTTGATGAAACAGATGTTTTCTCACAAGTAATCCAATGAATGTAGATGTTTAGTGGGGGGAACACTTCCCGCTGAACACTTACACACCCTGGCATCTTTTGTCCCAAGGGTTAGGCAGATCTTGGGAATGAACACTTCCCCTTCTTCACAGGTGTTATCTTCAAGAATTTTTTTATTCCTTTCTCAGCCAAGGGTTTAACTTGACTCGTGGCTTGACCTCTCCGTCCCCTATCTGATTTTTCTCAGGGTTCTTTTGTATTCTAGCACAGAACAAAACAGATATGAATAGTGCGCACAGATAAACATGGCACAACATCTTTTAGCTTGCATATGTTCCAAACAGACGTAGGAAATTTAGGTTAAGGAATAATTGCTAGTAGTTGTGTGGCCTTGGGCAAGCTGCACAGTCCCAGGGTGCCCCCAGAAGAAGGGAATGGAAAATACTCCCAAGATGGCTCCCTAGTTACCTCTCAGTCTTTTCATGTTCAGTCCATACTCAACTCTTTCAACTGTTTCTCACAGACTTTGTCTCCAGGTCCTTTACCAATGGGGTCGTCTCATGCACTGGTCCCCAGGGCTGTCCACAAAATTAACAGTGTTTCCCATGGATCTGGGCATAGGCAATTATGGCACCCACTCTGGCGAATAACTTTTGGAAACCTATCAAGACTGTGGAACTCAACTCTGATGGTTGACAAAACTGGAAATTTGCACAAATACATTTCTAATAACAACAAAATAGGATAAATCATTTATGTCATGCTGAAAAAGTGGATTGTAACCCACAAAAGCTCACACAGAAATAAATCTGTTTGTCCTTAGGTTGCTACAATATTTTGGTTTTAGTTTTGTTGCTGTTGCAGAAAACAGTGTAACACAACTGCCTTCTGAAATGACTATGTTCCTAAATGGCATTTATCCCCAAAGGAAAACGGTTCGCGCATGGTCATTTGAAAGGAGTCATTGTTTCTGTTCTTTTTTAGCTTTTTATGGTTTCTAAGCCTTCAGCTCTCTGGGATATTTTAAAGACATCTCTCCCTTTTCGTTTAATTGCTGCAAGTTTTAATGTGTGTTATGTAAATAACCTGAGGATTTTCAGACAGGAGAGGAAAAGACTTTATGAATATTTTAATGATTTAGCTTGTAGCGTGCTGTACCTTTTAAAGCGTCTCTCTGATCGAAGCACCATTAGAGAAACCTGTTGAATGCATCAATAGCTTTCTGTGTAATTGTTCATCAAAGGTTAATGATGTTTTTGGTGTTCATTTTTCTCTTAGCTCCTGGCATAACAGAACTGGGGAGTTAACCTTGTTCAGTGCATTTTGAAAAAACACCACATTCCAGACTCTGTGGACAACCATACCAAGGATAGTGTTGGCGCCTGTAGATTGTTTTTCTTCAGGCTGCTGTGAAACAATGTTTGGAAAAGATATTTTTGCTTTCAGTTTTAAATGATTCTCCCCCCCACCCCCTCAGGAGATCTTTGGGAGTCTTGTTTTGAGAAGTGATTGTACAGCACATTAAATTGCATCATCTTCAAGGTTCTTTGATTAAAGATGGCTTAACCTTTAAATATCTACTTTCCAGAGCTGTGTTCCAGGTAGCAGGGCACTCATAGCCTATTGTGGTATGGTATATATGAATTGTCAGAATGCCTTAGAACTAGCTAGGCCTGATATTTCTTGCAACAAATCCCTAACTTGGAAAATGGACCCCTCCCTTGAGTTTAGCTCCAACTCCACAGTTTCCCATTTCCAATGGAGAGTTTTGACTTTGCTTCCCTGTAATCTGGTGTTCTAAGGGATGGTTTGCGGACCAAAACAATTCATTTTTTCCCCAAGAGGTAGGCTGTAGGTCTATTGCATAAAAGCAAACAAACCCCACACTCCACCTTTAAAAGCAGAAGCAGATGTTATATTGAAGCAATAATTAGGAACAGAACTGTTTCTGCTAAAAATTGAGAGGTGCTTAAGGGTTGTTTTGCTTCTTGTAGCAAAATAATTTGGTTGGCTTTAAATAATATGTAATGTTAACTTGACTGTGGGGCACTCTTTGCTATGGTATGTCAGCCAACTAAATGCCCTGGCCCAGCCTTTTAACAACTCTAATTCACATTAGACATCAGGGCTGTCCTCCTTTGAGGGCCAACAGGGCCTGTGCTGGCCAAGTATGTTAGGTGCCCAGCTTTTGGGGCTGACTGCCATTTAAATTTCCCCTCTTTCTCAAGCTAGAGGTTACAATACCTGCTTAAGATCCTTGTATACTCAGAGATAGCCTCACTAACAGTGTTAATGGGACATCCTTAAAGATGGAGCAAAAGATGGATCAAAAAAAGATAACAATTTATCAGGAAAGACACCAGAGCAGCTGGAATCTTTTAGACGTTGGACTAAATCAGTCTAATTGTTTAAAATGCCTCAGGGCTTTGGGTGGCTTCTTACCATACTTTTTTTATTTTTATTTTTTGCCTACCCCAGACCAAGCCTCTATGGTAGATTACTCAGCAGTGTGGTGTTTGCCACACTATTTGTGTCTAGATGGGCAGTTGCTTCTGTGGTTGAGGACAGATGCATCATGATCCTTGGGAAGAAAGGTTGGAACAGATGAAACCTTGTGTTTTGGATGGGGAATTTGCAGTGGGGCATAGAGAGAAACCGCATATCACATCCTGTACTTAAAGACCTATTGTTCTAAGACTATGAGGGTGATAACATGCTGACCTGGCCAGAGAAGGAGTCACCACCCCTCAGCACATAACAATTTTGCCCCCCCTTGCAAGGGGTAGACAGATATTTTCATCCATTCCTGCTAATTTCAACGTAAGGATATGAGGGTATAAAAGCCCTTTGGAAGCCCAGACCGTTGGTTGCTCCTCTGAATGGAAAGGAGGGCCAGACATCCGGGTGGCACCCAGCCTCAAAAGGGACCACACCCAGCTGAGTGAAGGCGCCTTCCAAGTGTGTGCGGACATCTATGTGTTTCTTTTCACTAAATTGAAGTATTTTGAACTTGAAACAGCCATGCATCTCTTTCAGGTGGGAAAGGCAGGGACCAGCTGACATGGGTGAGTGCTGAGTGCGCTCTCTAGGGGCTGTTGGTGGTGCATGAGGACCACGAAGGTCTGTGATCTCTGTTCTTCTGGTTCTTTAAACCAGAGTTGGAATGGACAGCCTTTCCATCTTTGAAAAGAGACTTCTCCTCTAACATCACATCAAATGAAGGGCTGTCCTCTCTCAAACAGGACATATGGAAACTCTGCTGTCTCTCCATAGTTACAAGATACTGAAGGCTCAGTTTAGTGCTTGTTGGGAGGCCTGGCCCATGAGATCTCTCCATCCCCTGCTGGGCAGTGGCACAGTTGAAGGTAAAGCCAGTGCCCATGGATCTTTAGAACTTCAAGGAATCTTGGTTTGGCCATACTTTGCTCTCAAGTGGAAGACTTAAAGTTCTTTGTGATGGTTCCCCACACCCGGTAACCCCTGAATAACCTTTGGTTGGCAGCCGAAAGACAGTGTTATGTACACTTCTTAGATTGACTGACCATTCTGTTTTCCGTACATTCGCTTGCTCTTAGGTTGGGAAGAGCTTTATCGTAGATGACTCCAGGGCATGAATCATTGCTATGGTGATCATCTCAGATGGAAGTAAATCTGAGTCCTAACTATACACTTTTTGTGAGGGCTCCTCTCCCCATTGACCCTGAGTTGAGTAACTTTTGGCTGCCCAAAGAATGCCTCGGTTGTTGTGGGTTTTCTGGGCTGTTTGGCCGTCTTCTTAAGGTTTTTCTTCCTAATGTTTCACCAGTCTCTGTGGCCGGCATCTTCAGAGGACAGGAGTCAGAACTCTGTCTGTGCTCTGGTGCAGTTTGTTGGATAGTTGAGTATTTATAGCTGTGGGATCAGCTTTTGTCCTTTTCAGGAGATTGGGTGATTATGGTGATCAGCGTGTTTTTTGTTGTGGGTGTATTGTTGTGATAAGGGGGAGAGATGATCTGTCACTGTGATTGGTGGGTGTCGTTAGTTGGTCTTTTGTGTGCAGTGATCACTGGTCCTTGTGGCTGGGTAGAGTTCGTTGACCTTTTGCAGGCTGTATTTTTCAGTGCTGGGAGCCAGGCTTTGTTGAGTTTTAGACTTTCTTCTTTTTTGTTGAAGCTCTGCTGGTGTTTGTGGATTTCAATGGCTTCCCTGTGCAGTCTAACATCATGATTGCTGGTGTTGTCCAGTACCTCTGTGTTTTGAAATAGAATTTCATGTCCAGCTTGTTTTAGGGCATGTTCATCTACTGCCGATTGTTCCGGTATTTTTAGTTTGCAATGTCTCTCATGTTCTTTGATTCTGGTGTGGATGCTGCGTTTTGTGGTTCCAATATATACCTGGCCACAACTGCAAGGTATCCGGTATACTCCTGCAGTGGTGAGGGGGTCCCTTTTGTCCTTTGCTGACCATAACATTTGTTGTATTTTTGTTGTATTTATGCCTCCGTTATTACTGAAACAGTAATTTGTGTGTTCATTTTCTCAGGAAATATAATAGTATTCAGGCTAGCATTTTATTACTATGAAACATATTTGCACAAGGTGGGCTTTCTCAGCCACAAGAGAGAATCAGCTTCAGTGCTGATTATCAGCTCCTAATGGTTTCGCAATATTGAATGGGCAGTCTTTCATTACTGTGATGGATTTAGATCAGGAAGAGTAAAAGATCACATGCCAGCTTGAGACTAAACTCCCTCATCCACACCCATATGATATCTAATGAGTACTTTGTATGTAACCACATTTTAAGGAGAAGCTCAGCTTGCTCCATCAAGAACAAGGGCTAAATTTGCTAGATGTGAAGCAGAGAGCTCCAGCATTGCTGACTTACATTTGTGTAAGGGAAACTGAATAAGTCTTGGCAAGTAAATCCTGGCTCGTTAACAAGGTGCTGGTTGAGTTCCTGGGCGTGCACAGGTCTAGTGATAGATCTGTCTCTGAATTTCTTTTGCAGTGGGGCAGCATTGATGTCTGCCATTTTATATTCCCAGAATGCCTTGGATGTTGCATCATAGAAGGGAGGAATGGTGGCTATGACTTCTTTCTCCAAAAATGCTTGCAGAATGACGCAACATCCAGTGCATGTTGGAAGAACAACATGGCTGCCAGATGGAATGGTTGCCAAAATGAATTCTGGTGCTGACAAGAGGGAAGTGGGGAAAATAAAATGTAGCCAGTAGCCTGTTTAAAATGTATGCTCCATCTGTGGAAAGTGCTGAGGCATTCTGGTGTGGTGCCATTGGCCTGTGACTAGGCATGCAACCAACACCTTGTCTGATTGTCCCACCAGCTCCTGCGGCTAGCATTCTCTGACAATAAATATAGAACAGGATATTGACCACCAAACGTGGAGCAGAGGATGAGATCCAGAGGTAGTCCAATATATTTTTAGTGACTAGGGCGCAGAAAAAGATGGGACTATTCCCATTCTGTGACCCAAAGGCAACTGAAGTACTACTTGAACCTTCAAGAGTGGTGATGTGAGAGGTAGCCTTGGGGGGTGTCGAATAGATGCCCACTTGTTTCTGCCACCGCCTAGCGTACAGCACCAGAGGCAACTGCCTCACTCTGCTTCATGATAGAGCCGGTCCCACGAAAACCCCAACTGAAGAAAAACAAATGTTAAGTGACCAAAGGAAAAATAGCAAAGGCGCATCAACCCCAATGTGACTATGAACAAACAAGTAAGGAGAGTGAGTAAAGTAACTAAATGAAGCATAATCCCTTCCACGCTCTGTCTCTGCCCATGACCTGCACATCACCACCTCTGCTGATGGCAGGAGACCTAAGTGAGCTCAGGCCAGCTGTAAGGCACACCTGCTTTTGCCAGAGAAGCTGATAAACTGCCTTCCCATTGAGATTAAAAATTGCAAATGGAGCAGAAAGATTTTGCCTCCCTTCCTGGCCAAGGAACTCTTTTGCTTTTAGGAATGTGGTTTTGGAGGAATGCATGCCTTTAAAATGCCATAGTGTTACACAATTAACACAGGTCATAAGTCAGAGTGTTGATGCAAGGCTCTGAGATCAGAGTTGGCAGACAAGTGATCAGAGTACTATCAGTGACATTTATGAGGTAGGGTAAGGGACACAAGGCAGCAAACATGCAATGAATGGATATGATAGAACGTGAGACCAGCCAGCTGGGCTTGGCGGCCGGGAGGGGAGGAAAAAAATAAGGGTGTCTCTAAGGTCATTGAAGGAATAGATGTGTAAGCCTTCTGTCTAACATAAGCTGTAATTCTCTTCCCTGCTGAATATGGATTTTTTTTCCAAGAGTAGTGGTTTCATGTGTACTTTGGTTTTTAGCCTCTAGAACAGCAAGGAAATAAATTGCTGGCACAGGACAGATGTTCTGTATGGGTGGTTGATCTCATTTTGCCCCTTGCCCCCTTTAGTAATGCTAATTAGCTGTACTCCTACTTGATTGTTGGAGTGCTAATGCTGCAGAACTAAAGCCACTGATTTTTGATGGATGTGAGCCGGGGAGGGGAAACTTGAGGGTTTGTTGTTGGAGGGAGACTGAGGAATATGCTGTAGGAGAGCTTTGTGGATACCCTCGACTGCTAGAAAGACGAACAAGTGGGTCCTAGATCAAATCAAGCCTGAACTATGTATCTCTGGAGGCAAAAAAAATGTTGAAGCTGAGGCTGTCCTACTTTGGGCACATCATGAGAAGGCAAGATTCTTGGGAAAAGACAATAATGCTGGGAAAGCATGGAATAGCAGGAAGAGAGGAAAGGTTAAACTAGGCTAGCAGGAAGAGAGGAAGACCAAGCATGAGATGGACTGACTCCCTAAAAGAAACCACAGCCTTCTGTTTACAAGGACAGGACATTTTGGAGATCGCTCATTCATAGTGTTGTCGTGAGTCGGAGGCGACTTGATGGCACATAACAAGAACAACATTTACTATTGATCCATTGTGAGGGTTTGACTTTTGGCTCCACGTTCGGTTCAAAGAAATCAGTAGATTTTTGTTGCTTCAAAACAGGTGAAGGATTTATTGGTGCATTTAACAATAAACAAGTGTCTGGAACATGATTGTGAGTATTTTCTCCTTGTGCCAACGGGTCCGGAAGGGGTTTCCGATCTTCAAACAGGAACGGGTTTCCATAACTATTGTTCCATGGTCCCGGTAGATCCGTGGGGACCAGTCTTCCAACAGGGGCATGGTCTCGTCGTCCAGGTCATCATCCCACAGGATCCGTCTCTCGGGGTCTCGGCTCTCCCGGGATCCTCCCTGTAACTCCTTCTCTTCATCTCCCTTACTCTCCATTCCAATCTTTCTCTCCTTTCTCTCTCAACTCTTTCTTTCTCCTCTCTCAATCTCCTCCTCCACTCTCTCGCCTCGCCTTCTCCCCAATAAGAGGGTCTGGGTGGAATCTCCGCTCTCCTTCTATAATCTGCCTCCTCCTTGGGCACTCTTAATCTTTCCCATAATCCCGTCCAGGGATCCTGCATCCACACCCATTCCCAACCGGGCGGTAACTGCTCTTCTTTCCTCTCTACCTCCCACGTTCCTGCTTCAAACTCCACCCTCTTTTTCCTCTCTCTTCTCGCCTTTTCTCCCTGAACCTCCCCCATCATCACTTTCTGCATGTCTTCCGTCAGCTCCTCTATCTCTGTCTCTGTTGAGGAGGGACGGCTCTCCAGCGAGTGGGGTATCCCTCTCGCCCTCTGTCTCACATCCATTGACTGATTTGTGTCCCAGTTTGTTCTGAACTGGGACCTAAGATAGCCTACATGGTAATCAAAAACACTACATGTTATATCTATTAAAACATAATTCATTCGTGTACAATATTTAGTACACTTACTATTTTTTAAATATATTTTTTAGAATCTCTCCATTAAAAATAGTAATTACATTTAAAAAAAAATTAGGAAAGTGAAGCACATCTTTTATAATTCCTGTCCTTAGCACTCTGTCAGCCGCTGAAGGCCTACCTGAATAGCTGGACCTTGTCTAATGAAATTGGGCAACTTGATTACTCTTTAATTTAGAGGCTTTGAGTCAACATTCCTCCCGTGATAAGTTAGCTAGATGTGGGAGAGTGCAGGGGAAGAAAGCTGTTACCAGGTGACAGGATCATCAAAGAAGTTCATAATAAAACCTCTGTTTCTCCTCTAACTCCAAAATCTGCATTGCCTAACCCGATGACGAGTCTTAAGCTAAAGAAAGGGTAAGGAGAAGGAACAGCCACGTGTGAACACAATGTTCAACTAGAGAGGCACAGCTTGTCACATGGTATTCTTATAGGCATATCAAGGTCCTTTACTCCCGTCATTGTTTCCTCTGGTCTTTGCCATAGTTTGCTTCCCGACATGAGTTTTCCTGGGATCATTGATGTGTTAGGTCCAGGGAAAGGGACAAAATTTTGTCATTTATTTATAATATACATACATTCCTTACTATCTGTATAAAATCTTTGTGCTACTTTGTCAGTGTAAGAATCCACAATCTAAAGGTTTAAAAAAAGATGAGAAACAAATCGGGGATGGGGACATCTGACAGGTTTAATAAAATGGTGTTTAAGCATTGCTCTGGGTTCCTATGGTTGGGGTGAAGCTAGTTTCAACAAGCAACAAAACATGTACTAACCATTCTTGATTAGTGTGTTGATGCGAGGGAAATAGCGGCTGACCCACATGACTTGAGTACCAGAATTAAGTGTGCTTTTTGATGCTACCAGCTGAAGATTCGCTTTGGAGGCCATGCTCTGTTACTAGATCATCCGTCTATCTTGGGACTTTAAATTTGTTTGTCTGTGAATGGATCTGAGCCAAGGATTGCCTTTGGACTTTCAGTAGGTTAGATCCAGATCTTGAAAACATGATATTTGTGGACTTCCTAGAGGAGTAGCTGCAGTGTGCTCTAGCAAAAATAAAGATCTTGTGGGCGAGACTTCATGCAACCTAAGAAGTTAAGTGAGTTGCAGGAGCACTTACACAAAATAAAATCCTCTAATACTAAAACATCCTGATCTTTAGGATAACCATGGGGCTCTGTTGAGACTGCAGCTCCCAGAATTTCTGAATTAGCATGGACTGTGATGTGCTATCTGGGGGAACTCTGGCAGTGATAGTCCGGAAAAGTTAATTTTCAAAGCTCTGGCTAGATGGGCCAATGCTGTCTGGCTTGGTTGGAGGCTGCTTTCTATCCTCACAATACAAAGGCATGGGGACCACTAACACATTTTTGGCAGTTTCATTAATTCTCTGCAACAACATCCAAAGGTAACTGGGGCTTGTTTTCCTTTCTTTTGCCTTGGTTTCCTCCCCTCCCAGCACAAATGACCTGGCTCTGGGCCCAGCTTTGTTGGCCATACAGATCTCCTTCCTGACTTGGGTTCTGTTATCACAGTTGACTCGAGTTAGACCAGTCTGAAGGGGTGACCTCTACACCGGGTTGCAAAGCAGTGCATTACACCACCTTTGAAGTCTTCTTCAGATGTTGCCACTTGGCACACTAGAGTATCAGACTCGAAGTGGGAGAAGCTCCTGCGCAGACGTGCCTGAAAGAGCGAAAGAGACAGAAGGATCACCTGTCAAAACATGAGCAAAGTATTTGTCTTCCTTCTCACTGACCTCAAACCATTTCTTCTCCCTTCATTCTCCTGCATCAAGTTCCTGCCTCTATGTGTTCAAGAGAACAGAAAAACTGGGGCTAGACAAGTAAAGAGATGCAACTTTTTGTGATTTGGTCCAAAGGATGTAAGGATAAGCTGGTCTTGTTCTTGCATGAATGTACCCACACAAAATGTTCTCTTCACTGGTGAAATTATGAGAAGAATGTCATTGGTGAGGAGGTTTTCTTCTTTCACCTAAATTGCAAGGTAACCTTGTTTTATGGACTTGAAAAAAGTAGAAGCAGTGACTGGGTTGTTTGCATCTTTTTGAACAATCAGCCAGTCCTTCTGTGTTTGCTCTCTTTTGTGTGCTTATGTAGTTTGCCTCTCCAAAATACACACATTTTGTGAAAACTGCAGAAACCTCGACCAACCTCACACACACACACACACCCATGGATTTCTTTTCAAACTGAAGGCAAGAAATCTCATGGGGATTAACCAGCCCTCGTCAGGCTATCTCGGTGTGTCAAGAGACAATCTGTGTTGTCAATAATGAGTGACTTATCAAGACCTTCATATACCCAGTTCATCAGTTAAAGCATGAAAAGTGTCTACACTAGAAATGCAGGAGTGATAAGATTTGCCTTATGTCCCATGGATTACATGGCATAATCTGTGGTGTATAAGGCAAGGACATATTTTATTTGGGGGGACAAATTTCCATATGGCTCATCTTTCAGGATCTATTTTGCTAGAGTGAGCAGCAGTTTTTCCCATCTTCATTCTCATTCATATTAGAAATGAGCCAGTCTGCCAGTCTCACCTTCTTCTCCTCTTCCATTTAAATGTTGCAAATTTTGGCAAGTTCTGCTTAAAAGTAAGAATGGAAATAAAATTTCCACCCATCCCTTTATGCCCATCTGTGTAACATTCAGACAGAAGAATGCTCCTTGTGGTGTAGCTGGTCTTGGAGAATCAAGAAAACCCCTCCCATTGGCTGCAGAGCAGGGGAGCTTTGGTGACGCCAATGTTATGAGGGTGATGATAAACTTGTGCCGGGTTTTAGTCCGCACTATAGCAATCCAAAATACTGACTCTGTTTTGGGAAATAGAGATCAGCATCTTGGATAGATTCCTGGCAGGAAGGGAAGCCTCTTCAAAACCCTGAGGTCCCCAGATGGGAGACAAGTGAGCCCCCCCCCCTTTACATCCAGTTGTCTTGGTCTGCATTCCACTTGAGGCCACCTTCACCCCTACCTTAAAGATTCATTATTCTTCCTAGGAGGTGGCAGTGTTACTCTGGCACAGCAAAACCAACACAGAGCCTTGTTGTACCTTTAAGAGGAACAGATTGCTTGTGACATGAGCTTCAGGGGACATATCCCACTTCTCTGGATATATTAGCCTATATATACTTCTTCCAGCAAAATGTCTGTTGGTCAGAGTGGTGCAAATCTGGCCTGAAATTTGTTGGCTTTGTGTTGACAGAGACAGAGATGCTCGGAGGCCTGTGGCGTCTCAGGTGGAGTGATTATTTACGATGAGCTCAGTGGAAGCTGCAAGAGTGAGGATTTCCCTTCAGATAATTAGAGGGTGACTCATGCAGCTCTAGAGAGTAAGGCGCAGTTATGTCTTGCCATGATGACATCATATTCTCCAGAGAACAATGACTCCAAGGTAGCCTTGTATCAAAAGGTGGAATGTGCCATTGTGTTGGAGGTGTCAGTTTCCACGGAGCTAGATTTTTTTCTTTTTCAGCTCATGCTTTTCTCTAGGGGTTGAGCACCCTGAGGTTTGGTTTTGCTTTGGAAGGCAAAGTTCTCTGACAAGAGGGTCGCAGACAAGCTCTCTGGCTTGCTCGTTTCCCAAGTGGTTTCTAGCCATTCTCAATGGGAGCCATATGGCCCCCTGAGGGGCCCCTGGCACATTTGAAGGGGGGCATAGACTGGAAGCAATTCTTCACACACCACCTTATAGGGTTCATTACACACCTTAGACCATCCTGATTCGGCCTATATTGCTTTCATATTGTGTTTATGGCCATGGCGAAAAAACGGTTGAGAATGGACTGTACCTCTGTACTGCACATTTAGCAATGTACTGTACTGTACATGGCAATGCCAAAGCATGTTAACTGCCCTATGGAATCCTGGGTATTGTAGTTGGTAAGGGACTTAGAATCCTCTGCTAGAGGGTTCTCAGAACTCTCTTGCACAAAAAAAAGGGAATTCCAAGTACTTCACTCAGCTACAGATCCCATGATTCTGTAAGAAAGAACCCTGACTTAAAGTGGCATGACACTGCTATAACTGTACAGTGTAGATGCATTCTGAATCTGCTGAAGTATCCAATGAAACTTGTCAAGGTGAGCTAAAACATGGTCCACATGTCAGAGCTACTTCAGAACAGACAAAGGTCATGATCAAAGACAGCAACTGGTCATCTGGTGTGTTGGACAGAGGAGGTGCTTAGGCAATATTGTCCTCCCACTTGATATGACCTGTTGGGCAAGGGTTGGCTCTTACTGGTTGGCTGATGGAATGTCCAGGCAGCCTTGTCTTGCAATATAGATGATGCCCTTGAGCCAGGGAGCAATAGAGTAATAAGAGAGCCCTGGTAATGCAGGAGGTAAAGCATCAGAGCCGAACCCTGGAGAAAAACGCTTAGCTTGAGGCACCTCCTCCTTTCTCCCTTTGCACCTGATCTCAGAGGTACGTGATTGCCATATGCTACGTGGGGTCTGTGAGATGTTAAAGTTTCAATTTGTAAATTGTCCAAAGTTGTGTGTGCACTAATGGAGCGATATATAAATCAAACCAATAGATTCCTTTGATCTTAATCATGGTTCCCGTGATCTGTCCTGTGCATGGCATAAGGGCAGAATAAATGTGTTCCGATAGGACACTGTTTTTCCCCTGATTAGCTGGATCAAAGAGGAAGAAACAAGCTTGGCAATGTTCTTTTTCTTTCTTCCCTTGCTTTCCTTTTTGCCCCTGGGCAAATTGCAATGCTATGCCTTCACTGATTTGTTGAGGTATCGTGGTTGCTTAATAGCCCTGACCTAGTTCCCAGGCTAGGAGGGCAGAGGACAGTGCCCTGTGAAGAATTCCAGAGGGAACTGGTTGTCTGTTTAAAACCGGGTGAGTGGACCCCTCTCGGCTAGCTGCGTGGAAGCAGCCGCGGGTCTAGCCTGTCGGTTTAGTAGATTCAGTTGGAGATTCAAGGCTTCCAGTTGACGAGCTGAAGACCCTTCAGGCTCCCAGGCTGTTGCTATCAAACAGGGTAGTGCCAAATGAATTCATGTTCCGAGGCGAGGGTGTGGAAGGTTGGGATTTGCAGATTCGTTCCAACAAGCTGGAAATTCTACATGGAGTGCCAAAACTGGTACAAACACACAACGCGATGGGGAGAAATAGTCTGCCTGTATTCCTCCAAACTATGAAAAAAAATGGCTTGTGGAAGTCAGCGGGTATTCTCTGTTGTTGTTGTTCTGTGCCATCAAGTCACCCCCGACTTAGGGCGACCCCATGAGTGAGCCACCTCCAAACTGTCCTGTCCTCAACAGCCCTGCTCAGCTCTTGTAAACTCAAGCCTGTGGCTTCTGTTAGGGAGTCAGTCCATCTCACATTTGGCCTTCCTCTTCTCTTGTTGCCTTCCACGTTTCCCAGCATTATTGCCTTTTCTAAAGAATCTTGTCTTCTCACGATGGGCCCAAAGTAGGGCTGCCTCAGTTTCAGTATTTTTTGCCTCCTGAAATACTTCAGGATTGATTTGATCTAGGACTCACTTGTTCATCTTTCTGGCAGTATCTGCAAAGCTTTCCTCCAGCACCACATTTTAAACAAATCAGTTTTTTTCCTGTCAGCTTTTTTATTCCCCCGGGTAAAACAAACTCTCTGTAATAAAGCTTTCAGGTATGATTGTCCTCACTGTTCTCTTCTGTGTCTTGAGAAATCAATTTTATGTCTTCCTCTCTCTGTAAGAAATGGTATTGCTCAAAGCAACATTCTAAGTTTGATTGTTGTTTTAACTGTCTTTATGATATTTTATTGTAAGCCGCCCAGAGTAGACGCAGTCTAGATGGGCGGGATATAAATGTAATAAATAAATAAATAAATAAATAAATAAATAAATAAATAAGTTTGAGAGAGACCAGAACATGGAATAGCCAATGACAAGTAACAGTTACCTATGACCAGTTACTTGTTGGGAACAAGTAATGTAACTAGTAGTTACAAAGTAACTTTAGGTAATTAGTTCTATTCTGAAGTTTGGCTACTGTGGCTATAATCTACCCCATTGATCCAACGTTGGTTTTCTAGCTAAAGTTCATGCAAGAAACTTTTAGGAGTCAAAAATACAGTAGGTGAGGTATCTTAGCTCAGTGGCTCCCAACCTTGAGTAACCCAGTTGTTCTTAGACTGCAACTCCCAGAAGCTTTCAACACAAGATGTGCTGGCTGGGGTTCCTGAGAGTTGCAGTCCAAGAACCCGTGGATATTCCTCAAGGTTGGGAACCACTGCTTTAGCTTGTTTTCCATATATGATTAGGTAGGGGTTGTGGAAGTTATTTCAGTCTGAAAGCATAATTCAGTTGCATTCTAATGATGGGTGTGAATAAAAACGGAGAGCTCCAATCAAATGTATAGCACATTTTAGCTTTAAAAAATTCTCGTCCATTACCAAGCTATAATTTCAGTCATTCAAGGTGGAAAAAGTCAGGGAAAACACTAAAAGAAGCTATTGAGGTTTTGTGAAGTGTAAGGTGTGGCCCTCATGGGAGACTTAGGGTGTGATCACATTAGGCATTTTGGACCTTCCAGAAACATTTTGAACAATCCACTTAAAAAAAAAAATCTCACATTCACCTTTTTTGCTTTTTTATAGGAGAGAAAAGATTCCAGTTTGGCACCCTTGAGAGCCATATAGTTCTCTACCATGAACAGGGGACGCCTTCTGTGTTCGTGGGAGCAGAAAGCAAGCTTTACTATCACAACTTCGACAACTCCACAGGCTATGAAGTAAGGAGATTTAAGGCAAAATTGACCATGTGAACACACACTTCGACTGTATGCTTTTAATAGTTACATTTTGAAATTTAAATCTAGCCATTGGAAATTTACCAAACTCTGGAGAAGCACCAAATCAACAAATGTTTTCCTTTCGTGGGTGCAACTTCAGAATGATCAGTTCCCTTTTGGGTTGGTCTGGAAAAATGGCAAAGTTTTTTTTCCCCTTGTCACAGCCAGATGGGATGGGAAGACACTCTGTTTGTCATGAAATGTTAAGTCCAGCTGGTGAGACTTGTGGTAAGCTGTGACATTAGGAAATGCTCCTGTTCAAGGTGTCCAACCGGTAAGAAGCATTATCCTTTTCTAGTGTATTCCTTTCCACAGTTTGAAAAAGTTTCTCTTTTTCAACTACAACTCCTAGATTTCACCAGTTACCTGAGATGCTGCCCTCACTGGCTGTGGACTTCTGGGAGCTGTAGGCAAAAATGTAACTTGGCCAAGATCTGCTTCATTCTATTTCCCTCCCATTGCCCCTTGCCTCTTCCTAATCGCTTCCATGGACCATCGATCTGTGGTCACCAAGAACAGTTAGTCCCTGTCCCTCCACTCCCATTCTTCCCCCCCCCCCCCCGAGTTCTCCACCAAGGGTTTTGAGACAAGAACATTTTGAATTGCTACTTTTCTCTATGAATTCAGCAAGAGAGATTTCAGAAAGCTTGGGTGTGGGAGAAATGGAAAGTGACTGATTCATTCAGCCAAGCCCACCAGGCTTTTCAGAACAGAAGTGTTAAAAATCTGGCTTCACAGCCTTGGAGAGGCGGCTCATGTTAGTGACTGGTTTAGATCAAGGGTATGTGAAATATGTGAACTTTTATTTTATACTTCAGTTTTGAATAAGCACTTTTCAAAATGTGCACATTTCTCTATATATTGCATAAATCTCCCCAACTAAAAAAAAAGAACTTTATTTTGTAAAAAAAAAATAATAATATAGGAGAAAAAGAAACCAATAGATTCCTCCTTCCAGCCGCAGTTATTCAGACTTAAAA
Organism: Intellagama lesueurii; assembly: GCA_037013535.1. Classification (NCBI taxonomy): domain Eukaryota; kingdom Metazoa; phylum Chordata; class Lepidosauria; order Squamata; family Agamidae; genus Intellagama; species Intellagama lesueurii. The sequence goes on from JBAJHW010000011.1 coordinate 17,628,775, forward strand.
GTCTGGGTTTTGCAAACCATATTTCAAGTGGCTGTTTGCACTACCTCCTCTTCCCATGAGCTCCTCACCTGTAACAGCTGTGTAACAGTCAGGTATAACCTATCCCTCTGGGCTAAGTCCTATAAAATTCGGGCAGTGTCAATATGGAGAATTTGGTCTAGTTTGGTTTTTTTACAAGGTCTCCAAATTTGTAAGGCGTAACATTTCCAAATTATTGGATTTCTTCCTAAACTCAGTGGAAAGAATTTAGAGATTGAATGTGTAGGAAAGTGAAGCTGCTAGATCTATGCTAGATGAAACATAGAAGGTACAAAGAAGACGTACATTTACGGTTCAGCTAGCCATCCCACCTTCACAGATGGTGAGATGTACAAGAAAGGCAGCTCTTCTGTTTATTCTCCAACCCTGGGAAGAGTAGTTCCCAGTCGTTTTAATTGGTAAAGCTTTTCTTTGCAAGATGAACCTCTCCCCAGGTTGTATTTAGTTTTCCCTTCGTCCATTACTTTTGCAACTTCTTCATAGTGGGTGTTAATGAACAGTTCTGCCCATGGATAGCTGGATGGAGGCTGTCTTTTAAAGGAGTACACCTTTTTCTCTCCTTCCTTTCATTCAGGCACCTTTTGAAACAACTGGAACACTCGCTAACTGCAAAAAAGTAAGTTGGGAAGAAAAGCTGTTGTTGCCCTGTTACATTATTTCTTTTGCTTTGTCTCATTAACTACTGTTTATTATTAGTTATATAATTTATCAGTTAATTCACATCCCACCCTTCATCCAGTGAACTCAAAAGTGTCACATAGGGCTCTCCTGCTCCACACTTTATCCTCGCAAACAGCCCTGTGATGTGGGTCAGACGGAGAGGGACAGATTGGGCCAGGGTCCGCCAGGGAGTTTCACAGCTCAGTGGAGACTTGAGTCTGGATCTTCTAAACCTCAGTTCAGGACTGTACCAGTGAAGCCATACTGACCCAGTAACTACTGAGAAGGTCAAGTGACTAGTGAATGAGTGGGGAAGGCCCAAACTTAGTTTTCTAAATTGGGGTTCAACCAAATTCAAGTAAAGGGTTGAGTACTGATCTGGGGACAATGACGAGGTAAAGCTGAGTTCACTGTTTAAAAAACAGCTGGGCCGCTTTGACAGGTTTAGGGACAAATGTGCACCCCAGGACATGCTGTGGGTGTTTCTCTCCACCAGTGCCAAAAAGCATCTCAGATCAAAACCAGAAATGATCAGGGGTTGCTTCCATTTCCTCTTTGCCCCCAAAGGTGTGAGGGTGGGAGCTGTCTCAGTTCATAAGAGATGTGGCTTGTCAGAAGGTTGCTTTCCTTGTTTAATTTCCCGAGTTCTTAAAAACCTTTGGGGTGGTGGTGGAGTGGACCTTCTGGGCTGGGAAAAATAGATGAAGAGCTGTGTGTTCTCACAAAAACAGTGTGGTAGGCTGTATTCCCTGTGACATCTACCCCCTCCAAAGTCCAACTCTCTCTTGAACCCTGTGATGTTCTTCATTCCTGCACTGCAGGAGGTTCTCTCAGGCTTTTCCTTTTTATTTCTTCCCATGGCCAAATACTGTGCGCTTCTTGTCTCCAGCTGAGCCTTGAGCTGTATCTGGGTGGCTCTGCTGGATCCATAAATCATTTCCCAGGCCAGATTTGGATACTGACTGTCTTAAGATCGGAGGCTCCAGCAGTGCAGCTTTACCGAAGATACCGCTTCACTTGTTCTTGCTGTCTCCCCCTCTGTGGGAACCAGAGTGATGTTTAGTGTCACCTTGTCTCTTTATCTTCTTCTCAGCCATTCCACTCCCCTCTTTCTTTCAGGAGGATGCCAAGAATTATCTTACGCTCCTGGAAAAATATCAGGACAAGTTGTTGATCTGTGGCACCAATGCCTGCAACCCTACCTGCTGGAATTGGGTATGGAATGCCATGTGGCACTCATAGTGTCTTCTCTTTCTGCTGTTATATCTTGATGCATTAGTGCCTGCAGGGCTGTCTCTACCATAAGGCAGAGGGAGGTAACCACTTTAGACAGCAATGCAGGGCGACAACAGTAGAAGTCCTCTGACTGTTTTTTCTGAGTACTCTGTCTGTTCCTCTCTCATGGGAGACAGAGCCGTTGTCACCCGTGGCCTTTTCCATGCTCCTAAACTGTCCTGCTACCTTTAACTACATTTGTCCCATCTTGAGGGTTGATAACAGAGCATGAAGGTTTTGCTTCTTAGAGGACAAAAACCGCATAGGCAACATGTCCAGGAGATTCTGGAAGCAGTACTTAAAAAAAAAAAATGTTTCCATGGTCTGGTTGATATACATTTCAAATTTCAGTCTAGGTTAGTGGTACAAATCCTCACATGTTTTGCGGTCACATGAGTATGAGAAATTGATTCCATCTCGTCACAGAGGGTGAGACGCTTTCTGACTGAGTCAACTGGAGTTTTCATATTTGTGAGGAAAAAAATTCTCCACAAATAATGCAAAACTATAATAGCTGCTTCCCTCTGGTATAGATTTGTAAATATTAAAAGCACTGGATGAGTTGGCCACATCTTTTTCATCCATCAGCTGACCTTTCTATTCTTGCTCTGTGTGCACATGCACTTTGCTTCACAGAGGGAAAAAACACTAGTTTTGCACTGAGGCATTTTGAACAAATTGTAGAAATCTAAAGGGGAAAAAAGGAACTTTGTCTCATTTTTGTGCTGGAGACCCGAGGAATCTCCTAAGACTTGACAATCCCTTGTTGATGTGATTCAGCATGTTGAGACAGCCACAATCAAAGGAAATCAGGAATTTAACAAGTGTTCTTAACTTTCCAAATTCTGGTGGATGCTGGAGGTTTGGAAGAACCTGTTTTGGAGACATCAACCTTGTGTTATATGTTCTATCCTTCTGCAGGTACATGGGAAGAAAGAGATATTTATGCATGCCCAGGGCTTGGCCCCTTTTGGCCTTGATCCCAATGCTCTTGTTCTTGTGGATGGTAAGTCTCATATTTCTGGTCCACATGTGATTTGTTACTTGAAAAGTGCTTTCCACGATGTGCACCTTTCGTCACAACTAGAAGGAAAGGATGCGAGTTTTAAAAACCTGGACTGTGGGAGCCAGTGAAACTGGCAAACAGGTTCCTCCACACAAAGAATTTCAAACGTTTAGTTCTTAAAAGCTCGGCACTGAATCTCTGTGTATTTCAACCATGCTTGTAATGCTGAATTAGGCTTGCCACTTCTTTTGTTTTATGATGGACTTCTCATCCTTAATGGCTACTCAAGTACAAGATGGTTCTCTCCTTACTGAAAGTAGCTATACGTATTAACTTTGGCCATTGCAAATGAAGCCTGTGTTTACCTTCTGATGACCAATTACAAAACAAAAGCAGGCTAATTGACAACATGCCAAAATGAGGCAAGCTCATGCTAGGATAAGATGCCATCTGCTTTTTAAGAGAGCTCAGCTGTTGATGAAGCATTCGCTTTACCAGATGGCCGTACTATTACCACGCAGATACTGGCTTTCTGAGCACTTGAGCTGATGCCCGGAAAGTGGCACAATTTAAAATGTTGATAATGTAGAAGGAAGCCCTGCACCACTTTGGACTGGGAAATTGAAAGCCTGCATTTTCTCCTGTGAGCTTGCCAGAGCTTTAAGATCCTGAGCAGAGAGGCCCTTCTCTCTGTCCTCCTGCCATCAAAGGTACATTAGCCGGGAAGTAAGGAGAGGATTTCTTTATGGATGCTTTGTGGCACAGGAAGTCCCTGCCAAGGGACGCTAGGCTAGCCCCATCTTTGTTATTCTTCCACCAAATGCATAAATAAGACATATATGATCTCCGTTGCCTTATGTCCCATTAAGAATCTCCTATTGCTACTATGGCAGCCCCTTTGCTAGAAAATAAGAAAAATAGTAAGGAATGTAAAAACCCTGCTTTTGAGTTTATATGATATTGCAGCAGGAGAAAAAAAAGGATATATTTCAAAGTTACTCTAAGCACTCTGTAAAATCCCCATTATGGATTGGCCACAACATACCATGTTTGTTTAGAGTCATCATCATCTTGGAAGGGATGGTCCCTCTCGTATTGGCCTTCTCAGCCACACTAGACGCTGTTCCAAGTCCTCTATTCAGAGCACGTTACCCTAGTCTCTCGAGACTGAAGGATGCCTAATCTAAAATCTAATCCTCTTGGAACAGTCAGAGACTACTAGGGAATGGTTGTGATTTGCAGCAAGAATGTGGAATAGTTAGTCTTGTGGACGACAGCTCCCAGAATTCCCCCGCCAGCATGATCACTGGACGTTGTGGTCCCTAAACGTAGCATTTCCATGCTCTCCTTCTGGCTATGTTTCTTTCTCACCTTGGTGCTTCTTTCCTGTGTTCCAGGCGAAGACATCTATTCTACAATCAAGAAGCATCAGTACAATGGAAAGAACCCTCGGTTCCGCCGGATCCTTGGCTCTACAGAGCTCTACACCACAGACATGATGATGAAGAGTGAGTGCTGTGAGAATCCTTTTGTGGAAGGAACATGATTAAATGTGGGGGCTTTCCATGTGATCACTCTTTTAGCCATTACTTCTCCCTGCGTTCCCAGTAGAGAACAAGCCTCACAGTCAGAGGAAGTCCTCTGGTGTGGAAGAAGCCCAGTCTTTGCCCTTGTGAGAGTAGCTCGGAGGACGCAACAACAAGGCAGGTACTTTCTGTGCAATTAATGCCACAGAGGCCAACTTCCCCTCATGTGCAGGAAACCCGCAATAATGAGCCTCAGGTGATACAACTTTCCACTTGGCATATCCTTCCTTAAGGCCTTCTCTTTCCAAGCTCATTTAGAAAAGGAAGGACTACCAGCAGCCCCAGATTAACCATTAAGCAAAATAAGGAGGCACCACAGAATTTTTTTCAGTGCTGGATTTACCATGGTGCAAATGGTGCACCGTCCTTAACAAGCCACATCCATCACCCTTGGCTCCCTCCTTCAAGAGCCCAAAGAAAGCCACCTCCCTCCCAAAAGTGGTTGAGTATGAACCAGTCAAAACTAAAAAGACTCAAGAAAACTCATGTTTTGATTAAAATGATCAATCATCATCATCATCGCTTCTTCTTCTTGTTGTTATTATTTACTTCTGTATTTTGGGAGGTTGGGTGGAGATAAGGATAAAAAGAGCTGCTGGTCTTTCAGACCCGTTGCATTACATGTGGAAGCCAAAGAAATAGCAGCCACTGTTAAAAGCACCCCAAAAGGGGTTTTAAGCTCTTGTCTGAGATTTCCTGACAGAATCTGTTTATATTAGTCAAAGTGTGAAAGCACAAGATTTGGCCAGAAGCTGATAATTTGATTATACATATGATTTTGCATACAATATTTCTTTTTTGCCACGTGCTATACAATTAGATTGTCGTATTTTCTTGCATATGATGTGCAATTTATAAGTTTTTTTCAAACCGTGGGACCTGCCATGCATTATGTTCATTGGGGGGGGGGGGGCACCATAATGTTTCCAGTGCTTAGGCCTCTGAAGGTCTTAATCTTAATCCGGCCCTCACTGCCAGGGCCTTTTCCACTTTATGATGATACATGTGGTTTTGTATGGCTTTCTTTTCTTCTAAGGCATTCCAGTCTGCCCCTTTCCTACTTTAATGATGCTTGTGTAGCTGGAATGGCCTCACCCATTCTCAGGAGGAAGTGAGAGGACTGAGGAAATCTTGAGGCATGCAGAAGCTGTTAGAGGATTCCTCCCCCACTTCCTCTGAAAAACTCGGTGGGAACCAAGTGTGCTCAGTGGCCGTGAGACAACAGCCGACTGGGGCAATTTGTGGGGGACAAGGCAAATTGGGAAATAAAATGGAGTGGAATTTGGGAGTGTAGCTGGCTCTAAGAGCAAGCAGAAGCTCTCCATGCTGCACCATTTTGTTGCAGTTTGCAGTTCTTGAAATTTTCTGATTTCTCGGCCGACAAGGACCATAATTCTCCATTCTGGGAGTTCTACCTGACATCTAAATGAGGCTCACCCAGGAGAAAGGCCTCGACTGAAAGGCCAAGCTCCTCGTAAAAGCCTTTCTCTCCGATGAGCCACATTTAGATGTCTGTCAGGTAGAACTCAGAAAATCCCATGCCTAATATTACCTGTATCAAAAGCAGTACACCATTGGGTACCAGTTATTGGGGAAATAATGAAGGCCATGCCATTAATGGCTTCTAGTCCTCGTGTATATGCTAACTCTGAGGTTCCAGAAGGAATACCTCTGAAAGTCAGCTGCTTGGGAAATCAGTGAGAGGGCTGTTGTGTGCAGGTCCTGCTTTGGGCTTCCCAGCGGTATCTTGTTGGTCTTTTGGGGAACCCAAAGGACCGGAATGGCTTTGGGTCTGATCCAGCACATAACACATGTTCTGTTCTTATTTGCAGATCCACAGTTTGTGAAGGCGGCTACGGTAAAGCAAAACAAGCCTTACAATGCCAAAATCTACCTCTTCTTCCGAGAGGACAATCCAGATTCTTCAAGGAATCCAATGGCCTCGAAGAGCATCTCCAGAGTGGCTCAGCTGTGCAAGGTAAAGGCCTGGGGATGAGCCGTCTTGTGTGGTGGTGGGGAAGCGCGTTTCTTCCAGAGTTTTCAGAAGGAGAAGATGTCCAGAAGTTTGCTTAACCGCTGAACTGATACGTGATGGTTTAGATGGAACAGATGGCTACAAAACGTGGTTTGTGGGAAGAAGTAGCTTCCGGTGACTCCCTGTAATGTGATAGAGACAAGAAGAAGAGGTTATACAGATACTGAGCCCATCGATCCTTTGGCTTACAGAGTTCCATCTATTCACATCTCTCAGGATGGGTGGTGTGAGTTCCCAGGCATGTTTGACTCCTCCAGGCTCCACAGATTATTCTGTTTTGCCAGAAAATATTTTTTCCTTTTTTCCTCTCTTTGCTTTTTTCCTCCTGCTCCTCCTCCTCGTAGAACAGGTAGTTGCCAACATGTAGCCTAACCTAAAAGCCTTTCTCCTGCAGGGAGATAAAGGAGGCAGTGGTTCCCTCTCAGCTTCCAAATGGACAACTTTCCTGAAGGCCACTTTGCTCTGTGTTGATGGTGATCGGCATTTTAACCACCTGCAGGACGTCTTCATTGTAGAGTCACCCATCTGGTCTCAGACAAAGATTTATGGACTGTTCTCAAATGAGTGGTGAGTGTTCCTGTGCGCCTTACCTTTATGCAAATACCTCACTTTATGCCTCACTTGGACTTTCTCAGTGTTTAAGGTGGACTCTGGTGGAGATGCACCTTGGGTTTGAGGTGGTTGCAGATCAAGAGATCTGGGCAATGACATGAAGACATAGCCAGCCACCTTGATAAAGGTGAGGACTTGGACTGTTTTAACACAGTGGTGCACTGGCTTGAGTGCTACTTTATCTAATGGAGCACCTGCCCATGATGTACAGAGTCACATCCACTGGGAGACAAACCCAGAGCCGGGAATGGGGGGGCATTTCAACTGTGCAAAACTATACAGTTCTTTCTTTCTGTGTGTCATCAGTTTCTCCTTCTGGTGCCCCATCTCTGTGGGTCTCAAGCCAAGGTCTGCATATGGTGCTTAAGTCATAGGTCTCTCTCCCTCCCCCACCCAAATGCTTTAATTAAAGAGCAGGGTAATAACAGTGTTTCTCATTTTTGTACACAGGGAATATTCAGCAGTCTGTGTTTATTCTGTTGGTACCATCAGTGAAGTGTTCAGAACTTCGCCACTGAAAGGCTACACTGGAGACCCCCCTGCTGTGAGGCCAGGACAGGTAAGAGACATGTGGAGAAAATCTATAGACAAAGTTTAGATTGTCTTCCCATCAGGCAAATTGCTCGGATCCATCCAGATTAAAAGTCACGGGGGATTGAATCATATACTGAAACAGTAGACACTGGACATGCATTAAAAAGCAGTAGGATCCTTGGATGTTGGAAGCAAGGTTTCTGATCACTTATGGAACAAGGGTGGGGAACTTTAGACCTTCCAGGGTCTTCTGGCCTACAGTTCCCTTTGGCCCAATGCAACAGAACCCATGGTGAGAGATTGTGGGAACTCTAGTCCAAAACTGTTGGAGGGCCAAAGGTTCCTGTATCCCTGGTATACATCCTTGTCAGTCCAACTTCAATGGACTCAACTGTGTGCCCCTCTTCACAGTGTCTAGAAGGGGACCAACGTACACCCCACGAGACCTTCCAACTGGCCGACAGCTACCCAGAGGTGTTGAACAGAGTGCAAGAACAAGCCATATTCAGCAACAAGCATCACTACCAGCAAATGGAAACCCACCAAGTCCAGGCAGGAGATGGAGTTACTTACAATGTTCTCTATTTGGCCACAGGTAATGGACAAGGGGCTTCTCCTGCAGATGGGATGGAATATAGCAGTCCTGTGCTGCTGTTGAAACAAATCCACTGAGAGTCCTCTCCTGCTTTCAAGGTTAAGAGGATCATTTTAGCATGAGAGTTTGTGGAAGTGTGTAGCTTTCTGGTCTTGGGCTACAGAAGTCTGGGTTTTAGTCTCTACCTTTCCAGGAACTATCCAAGGTGCTAAATCCTAAAGGTTTAGCATGTCAGATAATAAGAATCATGTGCCATCAAATCAATTTTGAACTTATGGCAACCCTTTTCAGGGTTTTCCAGGTAGAGAATACTCAGAGGTGGTTTACTGTTCCCTTCTTCTGGGGGTGCTCTGGGATTGTGCAGCTTGCCCAAAGCCATCGAGGCTGGCTCTTCTCACAGGAGGCACAGTGGAGAATTGAACTTCCAACCAGATTGAACTCTAAACCACTAAGCTATCCAGGTAGCAGCATGTCAGATAGCTCCTGGAAAATTCAGACTAACATCACCACTCCTGTGAAATTGGAGCCATTGACATTCACTGTAGGTTGGAGAAGGCTGCTTGACAGTCTAGATCATGCGTCCAAAAAGAGTGATGGGTCCAAGACTTCTCCAGGCTGATGTCTTGTTTGACAAAACCCACATGATAGCCAATGGTTAAGGATTGTGGGAGATGCAGTCCCAAAAACCTGAAGGGTGCTAGCTTGAGCAAAGCTTCTCTAATCACTATGTCACACTAGTTTTCATGTTGGGCATTGCTTTAGATCCATGTCACTAGAATGCATTCTGAGATTTGATAAGTCAGATCTGACCACTTGATGACTTTACCGCTCCACCTTATTATAGTTAAGCCCAAAGAATAAACATCAATTTAAATTTTAGAAAAAGTTTGAAGGTCCAAGAGAGGAGGAAACAGGAAAAGATTGAAGGATGGGGTGGAGGAGGAGGAAAACTGGAAAGAGGAGGATGGACAAAGCAACATGTTCTAATGGTTTCTCACTTTCTCAAATGGAATGGGTTATTAAAACCTTCTGCTGGTCCACTTGAAGCCCTCTTCTCCCTAGCCAATATCACAACCCACCTTTCATATTTCTTATTTCACTTTCTTATTTCTCCTCTCCCTTACCTTTTCTGCAGACAGAGGAACCATCCACAAGGTTATAGTACTGCCAACAGGTGCCATAAATGTCCTGGAGATCCAGCCATTCCAATCTTCTGCTGTCATCCAATCCATGATTTTGGACACTGCAAGAGTAAGGAAAACCTCCACGCGTTGGTCTTTGATGATTTCCCTATGGTGTCCATAGAAATCTGTCCAACCTACAAGGCCCATGAAAAAATGTGAAAATGCTGCCTGCTTTTCTGTGGGTGGCTGGGTGGTTGAAACTGGATGGTTGCATGTGTCTGGTGGGCTACATGTTGCCCAGCCTGGTTTAAACCCTGCCTCCAGAACCTTTTCACAATGGGGGCCACTGCAGAGCAGAACTCCAATCTTGTAATCTTCCTTAGTCCTGAATGTCTCTGAGACCCATAGCAAGGTGAACCTATGATGCCAACTGAGGAAAGGCAAAAAGTGGAGCACTTACATTGTGACTCATGAGCCTTCTTGTTGTACCAGCCCTGCTGACAGTAGTGGAAAGCCTGAAAAGACTCCCCCTCCCAAATCTTGCCTGCCCACCTCTGTGACATCACTAGGGCTTGCCCCAGGGACATCGCAAGAGTTTGCCCCTGGTCCCACATTTTGGCTCTGAAATCTCAGGTGATCTGATACTGATGACTTGGCCAACCTAGTCCATAATGTCCCAGATGGTCTCTTAGTCCCATGGCTTGGAAGAACATCTCACAGTGGTTGCTTTCTAAATTTCCTTTGCAGAAAGAGCTCTTTGTGGCCTCTCTGAGCGAAGTCGTCCAGCTCCCTCTGGCCATGTGCGGGGCATATAAGAACACTTGCGGGAGCTGTGTACTGGCACGAGATCCATACTGTGGATGGACTGGTAGGAAGTGTGATTCTGTTTATGACCACAAGCAGCACGGAAATAGGTACGCCCCTCCAGCACACATCTTCCTGTTGGTTCTCTTCTACATTGCTACCAATGCATTCTTATAAATTCCAACCACAGTATCATCTGGCATATATCTCAATATAGTTTCCATCTTTTAGACAGAAATAGCTTTCTAGTTTAGCATGCAAGTCCCACGTGCAGCAGAATAAGAGAATAAAGTTGAAGCAGTTGGGCTTGCCATCAGAAGCAGGAGATAACATTTTCTAAAGGAGCCTAATTTGAAAACTCCCTGCAAGTGGAAACTTGTCATAACAAGGAGGTAGATTCAAGCCCTACCTATTTGCTCCTGTGCTGCTCTTCTACTTGCAGGGAGTTTTTTCACAAAGGGTGGCATTCAAAAATTGTGATTCCTCCCTTCTTCTATAACTGTAGGCTGTTATGCGGCTAGGAATGTGCAGCACTCCCCCAATCTGATTTGGAGGCCCATTCATGTTTTTTTTAAAAATAGGTCTCAGATCCAGAGCAATTTGTGGCCCAAGCCAATTCAATTTCTGCCTGAGATTTGAGTTGATTTGTAAGCTTCCCACTGATGTGCATTGAAAGACCAAAATGGATATAAGTTTTGTTGTTTCTGCACCTGAAGTTTGACACCTGATAGATCCTAAAAAGAGACAGCTGTTTTCAGGGTTTTGTGTATTAGCCATCTTATAATTTTATTTTTTAAAGAAAGAAAAGGCTGAATAATTAGTGCCCTATCCAATTTGATTTGTACTCCAAAAAACAAATTGATTTGTAAATTTGCCCTGCTATGAAACTGAATCCAGCTTTGCTGCTTTTAACCTGGATTTTGCATAAGTCAGTCCAAATCAGTCTGGTTCAATTAATAATTAAAGAATTGCCCAAATCCAGTGTATGACCTCTATGGGACAACACACTGTACCACTGTAGAATTGTACGGCTTCACTCCTGCTCTGCTGCATGTGTTGTTTTATCTCTACAATCCTACCCATGTTGCTTCCTTTCTGCCTGGCTGCCTGCTTTCCTTCAAGCTTGTATCAGCCTGTAAAAAACAGTGCTGTGTCTCTCTCTATCATGCGACTCATGGGGAAGAAATCTTACTTATCACAAAGCATCGTCCAGAGGGCACTTTTAACCCCCTTGGTTCCTTAAGATACCGAGTGCAATTTTTATAGACAAGGCAAGTTGCCTAGACCTGTCTTGCCCTTATCCTAACAAGGGATTATGCTCCAGCATAAATTTCACAGACAGATTTATTACTTCTTGAGACAAGCAAAGTCTTTTTGTGTTGGATCTTCAATATCTTTGACATGAATGTCAAAGGACATGTCACGTGGTTGTGTGCAAAGGCCTTCTATGGACTTTTAAATGTGTATATGTATGATGTGAAGTTTATCTGGGCTTTCAATCTCTCTTTTTAGGACGCTATTACAAGCTCTGACCCATGATATCTCTTCCGATATTTGTTCCTCTTCAAGCTACAACACAAAAGGTAGAGTTGGCAAGTAAATTCTGTTGTCCTTTCTAGACTTGGGGAAGAAACCAGTTGACACCTAGTTCCATCATGGGAGGAACTCAGTTGGCATCTAGTCTAAAGGGCCAGCAACACTATTGATCTCACTAAAATGTGGCCCACTGGTGTAAGGTTCGTTTAACTTCTTATGATTAATTGCAGCTAATTGATAAGGTAGAGAGTCAGCATGGTGTAGTGGATAGAGTGTTGGAGTGAGACTCAGAAGATGTGTATTCAAATTCCTACATAGCCATGGAAACTCATGGGCATGGGTGACATGGGTAAAACCACCCCTTAAATATCTCACATACTTTGAAAACCCTACTAAGGACACCGCGAGTCAGACATGAGCTGATGGCACATTACACACACACCGTTGATAAGATTACAGGTGCAGCCTAGATCATGCATCTAATGGTGCATCCAAGATGCACACCAACACCTTGTCCATTAGCCATGCAAGTTATGAGAACCTTGCATGAACGGCAAGAAGATTCAAGCCAATATGTGATTGTACTAGATTTCCACTGGGATATCCCTACCTAGGCTTGCTGGAAAAGCCATTCAGTTTGAGTCTTTATGCAATCTCTAAGAAGCTGGCTTTGGAAAACAGGAAAGAAAAAGAGAGGTGGTTTTCATGTCTTCCTGCTGAGCCCGTGTAGAAGGCATTGATTAAAAAAAAAAGTTGTGCTCTGTGCTTTCTAGAAGAAATTGCTGTTAAAACTTTCTGTAAGAATTTCCCCATAAACCATCTCAGCCTTTCTTGACAGAGAACTTGGAGAAATAACTTTTCTCTCTAGAAAAAGTTGCTTGTTGGCAATGAAGGGGAAAAGCACGGAGCTCATAGCAGAGCTGGGAAAGGCAAAGGACAACTCAGATACTTTCCCTATGACGTATTTAAGGTTTTCCACAAGCCCTACTATATTAGTAAGTGGAAAGCCCAAAATATCTGACAGGGAAAGTATCTGAAAAGTATCCATTTCCCTTCATATATATACTGGGTGGGGTAGGGTGGTAGAATATCTTAGAGGTTTACAGAGGTCTCCAGCAGGGTAGCTGGAGCAAAAGCAACAGTCTCGTGGCACTTCAGGGAGTAGAAAGTTTTATTTAACATGAGCATTCATGGCCTATAAAATCACTTCTGAAGCTTTGTACATTTAAGTGTGGTGTGGGGAGAGTAGATGGAGTACCCAACTGCTTTGTGGTTCTATTCTGCCCTGTTGAAGAGCAGCTCTTTCCTCCATCCTGAATTAACCCCATAATTCCACAAATAGCCCTGATTCAGTCCATTTCCCCACATTTGTCTGGAGGTAGTGCACATCCCCACTAAGAGTGGCAAGTTGTGAGGAAGTATGGAGATATAGTCACCTTGAAGAAAGCTTGGTTGCTCCATGCAAGTTGAAGCCATCGTGCTTCTCCAACATCATGTTTCCCATTCCATTTCATGGTTGTGCAGGTGTCTCACATTTTCCTCTTCTTTCTTCTCCTCAGAAGATGGCACCGAACTCCACATGAATGTCACTGTGACTCAGCAGTCCCGCTATTATCTGAACTGCACTGTTGAATCCCACCATGCCAATTATACATGGTTTCACAACAACCAAGACATTCTGCATTGTCGTCCTGGCCACCGTCACTGTATCCACTTCATTGACAACATGACAGATGACCTCTACGGCACATATTCTTGCATTGCCAAAGAGGACTGGTTCACCCAGACACTTGTGACTGAAAACCTAGTCAAGTCCTTTTCCCAGACTGTGGCATTCAGGGACAAACTGGATAAGGACAGGGCCACCACCACATCTTTATCTTTCTGGCTGGGTCTCCTGAATATGCTAGCAGTTGTCTTGGTCATCCAGTAGACAAAGTCCATCTAATGACTTGCCATCATAGTTGATCACAAGGAGCCAGCCAGGCATGCTTTTCTTCTTCTGGTTTTTTTTTGGTGGTTCACAATATATTCCCCATCTGAGAAGGTAGACCTCTTACAGAAGGTAGACATTTCTGATCTAATCCTTGTGTGTCCTATCCTCCCCGTCCACAGAGTGGAAGTTTGTCTAAAACACCTGGAGAACCAAAACTTGACAACCCACTTTGAAAGAAGTATTTTGGACAGAAACATGGTTGGTATCATCAAGGGGGGACTTTCTGATGATAAAGGAGAAGCATCTAAAATAGGGGAGATGGGGAACCTGTTACCTTACATCTGTGATGGCTTTACACTTTTCATTGTTACTGACCATAGGCCATTTGTGCCGGATCTCATGGGAGCTGGGGGCCCACAGGGTACTCCACCCCTATTAAAACCAACAAGGCATGAAAGAGCCAGTGGGTCAGAGGAGATGACTGGAATTAGACTGTAGGGTTTTGGTGAAGGTCTTTATTGGCATTCACCAAGGATCAGCCTGTAGATAGTTGAAACTCAGGGAGATGCCTATTTGTCCTTATGGGCCAGAAAGTTTGGTGGTCCAAAAGAAGTAGGAAGGCTGATGTCAAGACCACTTATTGTCTATAAAGTTTTTAGAACCGGGTTGCATACTTTGAGCTCAGGTTTTATAAGATTTGGTCTCTGTACCAGCATGGGTGAAATACTTCTCATCATGCATAGTCTACATCATGTAGACCTAGCCAGCTTAACTGATGGGCACCACAAACAGTTGAGGAGATTTGCAATGCAACTCCACTCATCTGGAGGATCATATATTTTTCAACTTTATTGTACTTTCTGGTTTTGTTTTTTGTTTGTTTGTTTTTGCAAAAGGGTGTATACTCAGGATCTCAGAATGGTTATCAGTCTCTACCAACTGATTTTCTGTAGGCATCCTGTTGATATTAAGATCAATATCTGGTAGGCCTAGGTGCTCTAATATATGACCAGAAGACTAGTCAGTGGTCCATCAGTAGAGAAGCTCCTGGCCACCCTTGACCTGTCCTGTCTATTTATATATTGGCCTGTTTCTCTTCCTGTTCATATGTCCAAGGGATCCCAAAGAGTCCCTGTTCTGCACTTTTGAGTTACACATCACAGTCTATTTATTTATTTATTGCATTTAAAATAAAATCTTGGCCAGTCCTTTGCAGGTAAAGTGCTCAGGGAAACGGAGAAGGATGATGGAAACTCATTTCCAAATAATGAAATATTAATGTAAAAGGCAGATGTGGAAATAAAATAAACAGCAGCAAACCAAAGAGCAAAAGCTGTAAATAGGTCATTGCACAGTGAATGTCATTTCAAGCCAATGAAAAACTTCTCTGTGTTACTTTTTTGAAATGATGAAAGTTCCATAGCGATGCAACATAGAGAGGGGAATCAAAGTCTGATTAACAAAAATACAGGCAGGCATGCACACAGATGATCACAGAGAGATGCAGATGTGCTCAGAGGAACATGCATATACAAACACAGAGAAGCAGATAGAGAGCTATAGAAATGTGCCGATGCACAGAGATGCTCACAGGGGGACACGGAAATGTTTAGAGAGATACATTTAGAGAGGTACTCAGGAAGCATACACATAGGAGTACAGAGATGCTGTCAGAGAGAAATACATAATATGCACAGAGATGCTCAGTGAAACACATAAACAGACGTATACAGAGAGACATGCATGTAGAGGCAGAGATGCTCACAGAGAGAGACAAGTGCAGAGAGTGAGAAGGATACACAAAGCTACAGACGCATATTGGGTCTGCATGTGTGCATCTATGCTTGTTAGCTTTTCAGCTAATTGATGGCTAATATTTTTTTAAAACCTTAGATATGTTGCAAATTCACGCCTGTATTTGAACTCCCTGGATCCCTGGTTTGATAAGACCTGTCAAGAATTTAAAATGTGACAGATTGGGTCAAGTGCAACCACCTCATTTAGTGATAAGAAATTTCATGACCTCAGAGCCACCACAGAGAAGGCCTGGCTGGTGAATTTTGCTGATGCAATCTTAAGAGGAGCATCCTTTGCTGTTTATAATCTTCAGTCAATGAGCAAAAAAATTGAAATGCTCATTTGCCACCTTAACCGTGTAACTTGAGAACAGCTTACTTGGAATTTTAAGTCTCAGCCGAAACTGACAGGACTTAACATTTGAGAAAATGGGTTTGGGATTTGGCCACAAGAGTGCTAAACCGTGAAGGGCAGCGACAACAGACTGACTTAAGATCGGGATCTCTAGCGTCCCGTCTTGATTGAGCAAGCTGTATGTCGTGAGCTGGCAAGAGGTCAGAGAGGATGTTAGACCTTCCCCCCCACAAACTTCATATTTTTAGTTTAAAGCAGAGCTGCATCACAAAAACCACTGAGCTGTGCACCAACATCAGCAAAAACAAACAAACGAACAAAAGCTTGAGAAGTTCTTTCCACAAGGTGGTTCGCCCACGTGACCAGCTTTCAGCCGTCCTTTGTCCCACTGGGGCAGGCCTCCAACTATGGCTGTGTCTGCCTGTGATTCAAACTGTGAAATATCAACAGTGCTCTCCTTTTCTAGCCTGTGAGGGGTTTGTTTTGGGGCCCCCATCTCTTTGCCTGGAAGCAGAGGAGACACGCCTCTTTGCACTACAAGTGTTCATGTATGGTTTTGAATGTCCCTTCCATCGAGTCATTGTGGGTTTCCTTGTTTTTTTTGCTGATTTCTCTCCATGCACTTTAATTTATTGTATAGATTTTTAACAAAGGAGCCAATGTATGTTGTTGCTATTTGTATTTTTGCACTGTTTCACATGCGTTTCCAAAAATATTTTTTTAAAATAATAAAGCGCTGCCAAAGCTTATTTAGAGGAGAGGTTTGCTGTTCTTTATCTGCCTCACTGTTTTGTCTCATCTTTACCCTCTGCTGCCTTTTGCCACTCCTTGCTTGTTGGTTGTGTTGTACAACATTTTTAGTCTGTTTTCCTTCTGTCCACATGGTCCCCAGGAGGGGTCATAAAGATTAAAAAAAATGACTTGCTTCTCTGCAGACACATTGGACTACAGTTCCCATCCCAGAAGAGCTCATATTGACTGGAGAGATGGGAGTTGTCCAACCAAGCCCGATGGCAGCAGGTTGAGGAAGACTGATCTGAAAAATGTGGAACCAAAGGAAAAGGGAAGGCGAGGGAGAAATTTGCATATGAAATATAGAACATTTGACAAAGTCAAGTCAAGATAGGGTCTGGATCTCATGGGCAGCTGAGCATTGTGAAAGCGATCCTGGATTTATGCATGAGCTAAGCAAGCCACACTATAGGTTCTCAGGGCCTCTGAACAGAATGGCTTTTCACTACAGTTCAGGATTTCCATAATCATTAGGATAGCACATATTTTAGATACTACTATGAGGCTGCTTAAGCATAACATTGCTTAAGGCCCTAATCCAGTGCTGGCTGCATGTTTACCTGATCTTCATCATGCCTCTTGCTTTGAGATCTCTCTTTATCCATGTGGCTCACTGCCACCTAAGTATGCATCAGGTTCTCTGCCTGTCGTATTCTCATGCCCTCCAGGTGGTTGGGATGACAACTGCCATAATCCCTAGTCAGTTGTATTGATGGGAATGGTTGTCCAAAGTACCTGGAGAACCCCATGTTGCCTGCTCTCCTCTGATGCAGGTTTGCTTCCAAAGAAACATGTGCCCCAAGGACCCAAATGCATCCCAACCCATTTTGATCCTCTGCAGGGCATGGAGTGGCAATTTCACCAGGCCTAATGGAGTGGTTCTGGATGTAGAGAGTTGTACAACATAGCACAGTGACGTAAAGGCTGAAAAGTGATACCCAATGGGGTATGACAAATGTCCAATTTTCTTTAATAGCTGTGGAGGTTTGCCGAGTGGGAAATTCATTTGGAAGAGTAGGCATCTGGGATTAATGCCCAGGAGGTCAGAAGTACAGCTTCGTTTGGCACCCTTTAATTTATAAGAAAGAGAAATTGAAAACAACATTGAGATCTGTCTGGAGCAGAATTCATGGGTGAGTAAATAGGGGAGAAATTGATTTGCCCACCTCTCATCTAGTGGAGTTCCCATATGCTCTCTGCTGGTGCTCTGGTATATTTGTTGCTAGGAATTTGTGGTGTTTCACTAGCAGAGTGTCGTGGCCTAGTATTGAGCTTTTAACACCTGTTTAATAATAATTATGTGCCATCAAGTCAACCTTCCCTGGTTTTTTTCTAAGTTGAAAGCACACAGCAGTGGTTCATTGCTCCCTCCTTCTGGTGGAGCTCATCAGCCACACATACTCCAGGTGATCATGGCTGGTCCCTCTCCTCGAAGGCATGCTAGAGATTTGAACTCATGATCTTTGGCTCTGTAGTCAGGTGCTCTACCCACCAAAGTATACCAGCTCTTTTTAAAAAACCACTGTTAAACAAAGAAGGAAAACTTAGTTTTCTCGAAGGCTTTCACGGCCGGGATCCATTGGTTGTTGTAGGTTTTTTGGGCTGTCTGGCCATGTTCTTGAGGTTTTTCTTCCTAATGTTTTGCCAGTCTCTGTGGCCGGCATCTTCAGAGGACAGGAGTCAGAACTCAGGACCTACAACAACCAAAACTTAGTTTGTTAATTCAATAACTTCATTTAAGAATAGTGCAGTAGAAAAAAGAACCTTGAGTGTAGATACAAAAGCTGGATATGGATAATTGTCTGCTTTCTGCCACTTTTCTAATCAGGAACAGGAAGAAGCAGCAAAAAAGGAAGCTCAGAAAGAGAAGGAAGAAGCAAGTCTAATATTATCAATTGACATATAGATCAAGAAAACACCTCAGCTTTCCATCTGCCTACTGTTACTCACCGGTGTAGCATATCACATATCACATACTTTGGTGCTCTGTTCCAAAATTTGTGGCAAATGAAGTAGCCTTTTAGCTCTACAAGGATTGGCACTTTCGCCAATGACTGGAAATGGTGTATATGATATTAGCTACAAACCCTAAACCTCTCCCCATGAAAGGAAATAAAATGCAGCAATACTGGCTCTGTGACTTCCTGCCTTTTGGAAGTGTGCACTTTCAGTGGTTGTATTGTTGGAAGACAATGTGGTTATAGTAAATTTCTGGGAGTTTCCAGTCATATAAAGAGCGATTTTCCCCTCATTCTTTGCCTTCCCATTTTTCACACAATGGATGGTATACCTTAACTTTCCTCCTTTTGTGTAAAGCGCCAAAGCATTCCTATAGGGAGTAAACTAGACTCCTAGCAGCTCTGTGATTGGATCAGAGCCCATTCTTGACTCTGGTCTGAGACTTCCCGTTTCACTTGGCTTATATTTGAGTTTTCTTTCCTGATAAATGTAATAGGATAAGTCTTTACTTCATCGTTTATTTCTTTCTTAAAGCAAAGCCACAGAGGCTGGTGTCCCCTCCCCACCTTGGAGGAACTGTACAGGTCCCGCTGTCTTATAAAAGCACAAAATATTATAAAGGACACCTCCCACCCTGGACACGCTTTGCTTGAACTACTGCCATCAGGAAGACGATATAGATCTATTAAAACAAGGACAAATAGATTTAAAAACAGTTTTTATCCAAGTGCGATGACTTTGCTAAATTCAGTTACGATTTAATCTGACTTATTGTAGGGTTGCATGTGAATGTATTTTGTTGCCGTTGTATTACGTTGCAATTTTGCAAGGAGTTTATATGGAGCTTTAGCTGAATGAGTGATGCACTGTCTGGATAGCACTCTGGTGAGTTCGTTGCACATGCAATGACAATAAAGTGTTATTCTATTCTATTATTCTATTCTATTTGTTGATTGATTTTCGTAGAAGGAACAGTGAAGAGAAAACTGCAGCTACTTCTTGTCTTCATTCTGTGCAGATCACCGCAGGGGTGATCAGACAAGGAAATAGTTTGCATTTTGGACCACTTGTGGCACATTTGATGGGAGCTATTTCCCGGTGATCACAAGATATACAGGCAATAGTTTTCCAGCCTGACCCGATTCATGCCCAAGCTGGACCTTTTTGGTCCAGCAGTAAGGCTATCCTTGTTCTGGGCCAGGCTGGACTGATTCCCAAATGGACCGGAGGATCGCTCTAAGGAAGTTTGCTGCTAGCAAAACAACTCTCTCCAGTGTGGTCGGATGCAGTCTTTTCTCTTTGCATCCTCTGGCGGAAGTAGTTTAGCTTCTGCCTGAATCAGAGTGACCTTGGTACTGGGGGGGGGGGGGGGGTAGACCTTGACAAGATCAAACTTGATGTGTCTGCACATCCCCAGCTGGATCTAAACCATGTGGTTTCTGCTGAGCTACAGCCTCTCTCTTGAAAGGTGAGAGAAGCATCGGAGGAAGGAAGCTTTCATTCTCATGGAGGCTGGTCAGCCTAGGCAGGAATCCCCTTGATTCAGTCTGGGGGCCAAGTCAAGGCTTCAGAATGCACCCCAATTTGATCAGAGTGATCTGTGCCCCTCTCCAATTTGATTTGTCCCACACATGTGTGGATCTGGAAAGTCAACGCACAGAGAAACTGAAATGGTTATAACTTTTGTTGTTGTTTTAGTGGAGATGTACATGAAATTTGGAGACACAGTAGACCCTAGAGAATGGAATAAACCTGACAAATTCCAGGCAGCTAACCTCTGTATGCTAGGCTCCTTTACCATTTGCTCTAACAAATGAGCACAGCTAGGCTGAAGCCGCTGTGCCCTGTCTGATTAGGTTTGTGCCCTGGATCCAAGCTGTTCTATAAATTTACTTTGCACCATCTCAGAACTTAATCTGGCCACTCTGCTTTGGACCTCATACAAATTGGCCCAAATCACACAAATTCGGTTGAGAATTTGGGGTTTGTCTGCATCTCTACTGCTGAAGCTGTATTACCTTATCCTACATTGGAGGCTATGCATGACCCCACACAGGAGGCGGAGGAATGCCCACATAGAGGAATTTGGTTTGTCAGTAGGTAGATAAAACTCCTGTGTACCTACTTTAGAACAAGGCCCTGGGGGACCTGCGAGCAAACTTGCTATTGGGTTACACACTTGCTTCTTTTTCTGTTCAGTGTTTATTCGGTGGCACCACCAGGTCTGGACACGCAGGGGTGTTTTAAATGTGGTCGCACTACATTTAGAATGCTTCCTGGTTTTTATTTTTCTAACCTTTTTCTATTCATATCTGTCACTATACTGAGGGGTATTTCCAGCACATATTCGACTACAACCCTGCAATCTGTGGGCAAAATAAGAAAGCACATGAATTGGTTTTGTGTATTTAAAAACAAAGTAAGTGGCAACAGTCTGGGGGAGGAGGGATCAAGGTCACGAGCACTCCACCACAGAGCCCTTTGAAAGAATGTCACCCACAAGCTGCAACACAATTTGAACCTACGTTTCCACTGTGAGCAACTTTGGGTGGGACTAGGTGAGAATTTTCACACATCTCTTTCCATATGCAGTGTGGTCTTTCGTATCTCTGCCCTTTCTTTTTAATGCTTTTTTTTTTAAAGGTCAATTGCGTTTCATACATTGTTTGGTTTGGTTCCTTGACTATGCCTGTCCAAGACACCAAGTCTCATTGAGGCATCAGTGGTGTGTGCAGAGGATTCAAAACCTCCGTTTGAGAGTGGCTTTCCCTCCCATGCCATCAGCAGGGCTGCCTGCCTGGTGGAATCGATGCCATTAATCGGAACGAGATCTTTGCCTCAGGCAGCAGATTTTGGGAGGTGGTGATCAGGTGCTGGAGGAGAAAGCTGTGGTCCTTGTGGCCTGCCCCTCCCTCTGTGGCAGCAGACTGCACCCCCTTTTTTAGCAGTCAAGATGGGTTCCTCTGCCCATCTCATCAGCTTTTCTTCACAGAATAGGAAGGGATGCCCCCTTGTTCTTTGCTTCAGATGGTGCAATAATTTCGGCCGGGCCTGGCACTCGCTGGGATTGGCTCCCACAGGAAGTGTGGTTGGTACTGTCAGCCACGTCTATTTATGTGAGTCATCCTGTGCTGGATACTGGGGGGAAATAAGATAAACATTTTGAATGAGACCATTCTCCTGTGCTGGCAGGAAGCTCGGTGACGCTGGAGTGTCAGGGATGTGGGAATGATGTCAGAACAAGTTGGCAATTCCTGCTTCCCAGGAGCACCTGCCTTTCAGAGGAACTAACCTTTACACATAGGCTGCCACCTCATCATGTTAATTAAATAACATAAGCTGTCATACGGGTTTGGCCGGGACGCAGGAAACCACCCAGCCACAGCTGGGCTCGGCATAGCTATCCTTCTGCTCACATCCATTCACTATTTTTTAAACCAACATGCCTAAGAAGAGAGTTTCTCCACCTCGGTCAGGCTGCAGTTGGGGTGTGGCCCATTGTGGCCCTCCAGTTGCTTTTGGCCAACCATGTCTAGCCGCCCCGGAAAGCATAGCCCCTGTTACGGCCGCTCTGCTGGCTGTCAATCCAGATCCAGACACAATTCAAAGTGCTGGTTTTAACCAAGAAAACCCTCCATGGCTTGGACCCAAGCAATCTCAAGGATGTCTGTCTCCCAATAACAGCCTGCCGGCGTATTAAGATCTTCAGGGGAGGCCTTCCTCTCAGTCTCACCACCCTCCCTGGTGCACTCAGTGGGCCCACGGGAGAGGGCCTCCTCTGTCGCTGCTGCCCCCAGACTCTGGCTCCCCCTCCCAGAGGAGGCTCGGCTGGCCTCATCTTTGCTGTCCTTCTGCAGGCAGACAAGACCTTTCTCTTCCTTAGTGATTTGGCTGCCTAAGAGGGTTGTTGTTGTTGTTTTTTTAAATGGATTGCTGTGCCTTGTCGCTTTGAGTCAGTTTTTACAGTAGTGTTGGTTTTGTTTACCCTTTTTAGTGTGGCATTTGCTTGATTCCTTTTACTGTTTGTATACTTACTGTTTTTAGTTTTTAAATGTGGTCTGTTTAATTGTGTAAGCTGCCTTGGGTCCTTTTCAGGAGAAAGGCAACGTAATAAATAAATAAATAAATAAATAAATAAATAAATAAATAAATAAAGATGATGGGAGATGAAGCTCAACCACATCTGGAGGACCACAACTTCCCACCTCTGGTCTAGTCCAAAGATGGGAACCTGCAGCCATTCTCCAGTCATTAGTGAACCACAGATCCCATCATCTTTCACTATTGACTATGCTGGCTATGACAGAGGGGAATTGCAGTCAAACAACATTTGGAGGCCACAATTGATCTCGATCAAGTCCAACATCTTGCTTCCCATGACGGCAAATCAGGTGAAACTATACATTATAGATACCCTTTCAATAGAAGCTTTGGTGTTGCAGAGACGTGATTCACACTTCCGTGACTGACCAATCATGGTTGCAAACAAGGACTGTGTTTGCCTCTTCATGACCAATCACAAGGCTAAGCAAGTTAATTTGCAAACTACACTAGGTGTGAAAAGCTCTCCTGCCACAGTCACATGTCTTCAACCTATAATGAATTTCCTCTTGTAATGATGTATTTTCTGTAATGTACAGTTTGGCCTGATGCTTCTGTGACCTTTTACAAAGAGGGCTTGAAGATATCAGTCATTTCTCCTGTTGTTTATCCCCATTGATAGTTCCATGATACTGTTAGGTCAGGCTGGATAAAGTGTGGCCTTCCTTCCAGATAAGGTTGGACGGCAAGTCCCAGCCACCCTAGCTAGCATAGACAATTGTAAGGAAAGCTGGAAACTGCAGCCCAACATCAGAAAGGTATTTCCAACTCCTCTTCTAAACAGAGGTTGTACGGAGCTGTTGTGTATCCACTGCTGCTGACTTACTTGCCACAGAAAGGACTAGTCCCCCTTTAAAAGCATTTTTTAAAGTTTCTCTTTTTCAGGTTTCATTGCTAGTAGACGTGTGTTCCCTCCTCCTCCTTTTCGGAACCCAACTGATATTTTTGCTAGTGACAGCTGCTGCGATAGTGTGTGCACAGTTTATGAATCCTATTGTGAAATACCATGTGTATAAGGGGAATCGCACAAGTAGTTTTCACAGTTTTCTGACTGTTCTGTTACACTCTTGGGTGCGCAAGCTTAGTACAGACAGCTAGTACGACTGAGCATACCAATACACAATTCTGGATTTATGCTATGCAAACCCAATGGGATGGTATTCCCTGTGTTTTACTTGCATCTTGTTGTTACTCCTGTTATTGCTGTGTGCCATCAAGTTGCCTCAGATTTACAATTATCCGAACAGGATTGTCAAGGTATATAAGATATCAAGGAATGGTTTAACATTGCAACTTCCTGATAGTTTCTGTGGCTGACAGGCATGTTGAACCAAGGATGCCTGAGTCTTAGTCTGACACTTGGCCCACTATACCACATTGGCTCTGAACCTGCACCTTGTGCTTGGGAGTATTTTTTTCCCCCCGAGGCATAAGTGAGTTCCTTTTTTGGACAAAAGCAGCCTAGCCTAGCCTTTTCCTTGCTTCTGATGTGCCAGACTTCCTGTTAGTATTATAAGCAACACAAATAAGAACAGGACAAAATTAGCCTCTACATTGTTTAAAGTTTAAATAAGGAAACATTGAAGTATTGCTCAAGGTTTTCTTTTTGCAAAATTTGGCTCCCTAAACACAATTGACTAAGGAAGGCAATTCAGCTCAGGATATCATGAAGAAGAAGTCTTTTTGGAATTACAGAAAGACAGGTGTGTGGGGTTTTTTGGGGGAAGTAGCTAGCAATTGAGATATAGTTATGCAGGAAGTGGGTATGGTCCTGAGATGAAGCAGCAGCTTGAAGGACAAGACCGAAAACAAGGTGGGAAACTTTGGGCTCTCCTGCTCTTTTGGACACCAACGCAGTGGAAGCTAGTGAGTCTAATGCCAGTGCAGCAGTGAATCTGGGTTTCAACCTGAACTTTAAAAAGAGCTGTCCAAGGTACTTAACTCATTTTGAGAGCAGGGCTCAGCACTTTGAACAGTTCTGTAAAGTCTGGACTAAAACCCAGAGTGGACCCATGACTGCAGACTCCACTGCTTCGAAGTCCAGAAGCCCCAGCCAGCATGGTCCATGATAAGAGGCTGGGGGAGTTATGGTCCAACAATCTGGCTGGCTGGGTGGCTAATACTTACACCCAATGGCTAACACTAATACTGTGACAGGGCGGATATGGGAAGCATTTGGTTATTGCAGGCTGTGTGGCTGGACCTTCTGGGAGCTGAAGTCCAAAAATGGCCGGAGGGGCAAAGGTTTTCCAGTCCTGTAATAGGGCATGTTTACAGCCTAATTAGCAGTGGCATCTTTTCATTAAATTTCCAGGGTCCTTTTCCAAAAGCAAGCTACACCTACCACACACAGTCCTGTTCTCTAAGAAGATATGGGAAATGGTGATTTGTTGAATTACACATTGCAAAATACCCATTGGCCATTCGGGCTGGGATTATTCTGGTAGATACAGGGGAAAAGAAATCACTGGAAACCCCAGAACTCTGTCCCATTTGATTTCTATAGTTTCGCACCCAGGAAAACGGCAGCCTGCCATCTTTTTTGTTTGTTTAGTCGTTTAGTCGTGTCCGACTCTTGGTGACCCCATGGACCAGAGCACGCCAGGCCCTCCTGTCTTCCACTGCCTCCCGAAGTTGGGTCAAATTCATGTTGGTAGCTTCGGTGACACTGTCCAACCATCTCGTCCTCTGTCGTCCCCTTCTCTTCTTGCCTTCACACTTTCCCAACATCAGGGAGCCTGCCATCTAGGGATCAACAATTTCAAATTCCAAGTTCTACTGGGATAAAAGGAATTGCATTCTTGTGCCTCATCTGATTTGATCTATGCTCCAGAGACAAATTTCCTAAGCCACCTTGAGTGCTGTGTTTTAGTACAAATGAGGTGTTTAAATGTGAGTGAGTAAATGAACTTGTAAATTTGTTTCACTTGAACGCAGAACTGAGACTAGATTCATGCAAATTCGTCCAAATCAAGCTGATTCAATTAAGGATTTGTGATTTGTCTGTCTGTGGTGCCCAGTCTTATTTAGAGCCTGGGCATTTACTTCCATGTTATTGCATCAGCCTACAGAACTCAGCTCCCATGTAATTACTGTAACCAAAAGTGATAGCTGACTCAGTGGGCAATTTGGATGAATTGCTTGCTCTTCATAGATGCCTTGTAGACTGAAACTCTGGAGGTGTGAGATAACAAGACTAATAACCAATGTGGTCAGATGGCCCACACCCTTCTTGATTCTCATTGTGGACATATCATAGTTGCTGAGTAGAAACCTACCACAATGACTACCTTCCTCCTTCTTTCTTAGAATGAGGAACTCATAGGCATAAACACCCCCTCTGGTGTCTGTTTGCTAAATCGAATACCTGTCTCAGGTCTGTTTTCTGGTCTGAATGTATCATAATAATAAAAGTATACGCCGGTATGCCCAACTGGTGGGTCTTGGTAGATGTCATGACCTTGATGAAGAGCCTTTAGAGTCTTCCACTGCCACTAATTCCAAGGAACTTTAAGCAAGAAATGCCAGAAGGCAGATATGCTGGAGTCTTACAAGCACTGTCTTTTTGAACCCCTCTATCCCAAATACTAGAAAGGGGTTTGGGAGTACTGTAGACTCAGTTGTTTTCTATCTCTGACCTCTGCTCCCTCCTACCTAACCCAGACAGATATTCTTAGGGGCTATTATTATCTCACCCACTTTGACTTCCTTTCTGGTTTCTGGAAGGAGCAGACTTCCCATTTTCTGTCAACAATGTGCTCTCCCCTTCCTCAGTATGCATCCTCCTTTTACCGTGTTTCCCCAAAAATAAGACAGGGTCTTATATTAATTTTTGCTTCAAAAAACGCATTAGGGCTTATTTTCAGGGGATGTTTTATTTTACAGTCATGTCATCTTCTTCTGGTTGCTGCACAAGGGTGGAGGGTGGGGTTTCACTTAACTGGGGCTTATTTTTGGGGTAGGGCTTATATTATGAGCATCCTGAAAAATCATACTAGGGCTTATTTTCAGGTTAGGTCTTATTTTCCGGGAAACAGGGTAATTAGGCATTTTCCTCTTGTCAAATAGTGAACTGCTTAGTGGCAGGGAAACCAGAGTGGCCTGAAACAGATTGCCAGTGGTTGAGAAGGAGGTTCAAATTTTGGATATGATCTTATACTGAGCTGTTTGTAAGCTAGTCATCACTTGGGAAGTTATGTGCCAGCCAGTTGCTTCCAACGAATGAGCGAGTGAATGAATATCCAGAAGGTTCCATAATTAAGCAAATGAATTTATGCCAATATGTGTATCTTTAAGTGATAGAGACAAATATATTTCAGCCAATGGAAGAAAAGTGTATCCATTAAGAAAAAGGCATTAAAAATATGTATATTAGGAAAAGTGTGTAGCAAAATACAGACAAATTTCCACGTAAAAAGAAGTCCATGCAGTTCCACAACTCAGTGTAAAAATGGGACGGAAAGAGAATGGAAGTGGTATTTAGTTGCATGAAATAAATTATACTGAGACTGAGCACTTATCTAGACAGAACACTTGTTCTTATAAAGATTCAGAGTTGTACAGTGACTTTATCAATATTTTTCTCATCATCCAAACAAAGCTATGTTTTGTGTTTCTGCAAGTAAAATCCATCAGGGTTTAAGCAAAACCAAAATATATAAATTGGCTTTTTGCGGCGGGCAGTATAAGCAGTGACACACTTGCTATCAATTTTGCCAGTAAAACATTTTTAATTAGTATCCTATACTATGAACAAGGTATTTTATGCTCTATTTAATTCTTTGAACATTGGTCTTTTTTTGTACTAAAGAGGGGGAAAGGGGAGGTAGTCCAGTTCAATTTAGTGACTTTCCCCATGACTTTCCGTATCTTTGCATCTTTCCTGAAAGCAGGGTTTGTTTTTAGTTCTGCTGAGTTTAGTGCTACAACACTTCCCGTCGTATTTGAAGCTGATACCTGTGAAAGTGTACCAGGTGAATGCTTTCAGTTGAACACTCAAGCAAGCAAACAAAGGAGACACACTCTATCAGATCAGATCCTAACTATTTTGGGAAAATTCTCAAATATGACTCAATGAGAAAAGGTGGCTTTTTGAAGAGAATTTGGACGTGAATTCCAGTAAGCTCCACACTCATTTAGGACCAACCGAGTGAAAGGAGTGTGGAATTTTTGCTCCGTGTGGAAGGATCCTGAGAGATGTCTGTAGCTCTAATTCTGGGAAATGATAAGTGAAATCGGTGCACCAGCCGCTCAGCCTACGCCTACACAGTGCTGCCAGTCTGTGACAAACTTATCTGAGACATACTTCTCTCTTAAGTGACAGTAAAGCAGGAACTAAAAACAGGTGACTTCTACTGTTGTTTCACAATGACTGGGTTCTGAATGATCTCCAGCATCCAGGAAGTCAAACAAAGGATATTTAAAGAAGAAAAAAAGAAAAAAAAACTCACTCTCTCTCTCTTTCTTTTGTTTTGGTCCATTTACTTCACAATTTCTAGAAACGCCTTCTGACACACACAGGAAAGAGGAATGTATTCCCTTGCATTATCATGGAAAACTGCTTTCTGTTTTGGGATCTGAGGCAGGTGGGCCTCACCCTTTGCAAACAGGAAGGAGCGGGGGGGGGGGGGGGGAGCCAGTCTGAAATTACACAGGACTTTTTAAAGTGGGGGCAGAGAAAAAATACAGTGTGTGTAACCTTGCCAAGTCAGAGTTACATATAATTCTTTATGCCAGCAGGTGTTGCGTTTTCATTCTGTAGATGTCAGACAGCTGACAGCAGCTGCTGGGCTCCAGTCAGTAGGTTTTTCTACCAATCTTCTAAGTGGAAACTCATAAAAAATAAAAATAAAAAAACACTGCAAAGAATCAGTTTTGACTTCTGCATCAAACAAAAGCTAAGTCCCAGCTACCTGCAAAGTAGGTAGTTTTTTGATCCGGGAATGCTGGAAAAAACAAAGTTTTTCACACCCTCCATGATAATGAGACTTAATTCATTTCTTGTCCTCTGAGTGACACAAGGTCAACCTTTCAAGGCTGATGTTAAGGCACTGCCTGTGATAAGGAGATGAGCAGATGGTACTCCATCCAAGGACTTTTCCAGGAATTCCTGATATTTCTGGCACCCATCCCTGAGAGACTGTATCCAGCTCTGACAATCAGACCAGTAGAAGGGATTTCCTTTCTATGCCTTCAACCTCACATGTTCATCAGACTAATCAAGATGGTTGGAGGAGCCTCCAGAGAAGATGTGGGAGTGACATGCTTTAATTGTGGGTGCGTGGGATTGATTTGTTTACTTTTTCCAAAAAGAATTTATACACCATCTGTTATGTCAAATCCTAATATGTCTGAAATGATAACCAGTGTGGAGCAGCAGATAAGAGTCTTGGGTTGAGACTCTGGAGATCTGGATTCAAATCCCCTCTTGGCCATGGAAGTCCCTGGAAGGTGGCGATGGGTGAACCACTTGTTGAACATCTTAAGTATCTCAAAAACCTTGCTAGAGTTTCCATTGATGGAACATGACAACATTTTAATTCTGAGACTGTATCTTATTGTAAATTCTTATCAAGACCTTCCCTAAAATAATATTTGATTGAAGGGTGGCATTTATATAAATAAATGAAGTTGTCCAGATTATTGTAATGCTTCAGAAATGCCACCATTGCCTTTAATGTGAATAACTCACAGTTAACGTCTGGACTGGGAAGCAAAAATAGCCATAAAAAGGACCTGTGTATTTACCCTGACAGAAGGATGGGTACATCGCTTCAATATGTTAGAAAGTGTTAATGGGCTTTCATCTTCTTGTAGTATCAGCAGTTGGGTATATTTTAGAGAGCTGGGTTTTTAAGTTGTAGATGGTATTTAATTTTCTCTTTCTCTTTTCTCACTTGTTGTTGTTTAGTCATTAAGTCGTGTCCGACTCTTCGTGACCCAATGGACCAGAGCACGCCAGGCCCTCCTGTCTTCCACTGCCTCCCGGAGTTGGGTCCAATTCATGTTTTCTCACTACCCCACAACTAAACTCTAACTACTCTGAATTCTGTTTATTTTTTTTTAAGTGCAGAAAGATCCAGAGCAGCACTAGAAGCACCTCATGTAAAGGAAGGTCCTAAAACGGCCCTAAATCAGCTTTTGGGCAAAGCCGGCCCCTGAACCTAATTCCAAATCAGATTTTTTTTTTAGTGCTCAGCACCAAAGCCCTCTGAATGGTGAGGCATCCTGTGAGGGGGCACCATACTCTGAAGGGACCACAGGCTGCCAGCACTGAATGGATAAATCTGTCCATATTGTATTTTAAAATTTAATTTAATTTAATTTCGGCAGCCGGTGATCTGAGCAGGGGTGCTGAGCTTCAAATTTGCCATGAACACTTACTTTTGGTTTCAGTTTTTATAAGAACTTCAAAAAAAAAAAAGTAAGTGTTCATGGCAAATTTGAAGCTCAGCACCCCTGCTCAGATCACCGGCTGCCGAAGTTCAGGTCCCTATCTCAAATCAAGACTGACCTCCTTATTCCAGATTGAAAGGTCTCTGGCCCTCCTCCACCTTCTTGGCCTTTCAGCTGTCTTTGAATGCAAGGGTTCATGCTCTTTTGCTCACCTCTGTTTATGCTCTGGGCCCTTGTCATCCTGTCCTACCATTTTAGTCACACTCCCAGTGTTTTGACAGGAGGAAGCTCTTCCTCCGTTTTCTCTTCAGAGGCCTTCCATATCCTCTCTCTTTGTATTGCCACTGATCTAATCCCATGAGCAGACATGTAGTTGAGCCGGGACTGGTGGGATCAAAGCCCCAGGAGTTCCTGCATAGCAGGGACTATACTATGGTCCACTCTGTCCCTCAGAGTTCTCTGCTCCCCCTGAACCTGGCTGCAATCCTCACATAAACTAGGAGATAAACTAACTAGAAACAATAGACTGTTCAAAACTATCCCTATTGTAGTGCAAAGTATTTGAGAGCACTTTGGTCTTGAATGAACTGTTAACAGCCTTTCACTTAGAATCATAGAATAAAGAAGTTGGAAGGGAGTTCAGTTCCCCACTGTGCCTCCATGAGTGGGGCTGGACTCAGTGATCCATAGGGTCCCTTCCAGCTCTGCAGTTCAAAGGTTCTTAGTAAAGGTTATTATTTTAAGGCCACCGAGTCCAACCTCCTGCTCAATGCAGGAATACAAATCAAAGGATATCTGCCAGGTGGCTGTCTAAATTTCTCCTGAATCCCTCCAGTGTTGGAGCACTCACCACCACATCTCGAGGTCATTGGTACCATTGTCGTACTGCTCTAACAGTTAGGATGTTTTTCCTGATATTCAGCCCAAATCTGGCTTCCTATAGCTTGAGCCCCATTATTACGTGTCCTGCACTCTGGGATGACTGAGAACAGATCCTGCCCCTCCTCTGAATGACAGCCTTTCAAGTATTTGAAAAGTGCTAACCTATCTGCCCTTAGCCTTCTTTTCTCAAGGCTAAACAGGCCCAATTCTTTCAGTCTTTCCTCATAGGGCTTGGTTTCCTGCCCCCCTGATCATCCTTGTTGCCCTCCTCTGAACTTGTTCCAATTTGTTAGCATCCTTCTTGAATTGTGATGTCCAAAACTAGACACAATACTCAAGGTGAGGCCTAACCAGTGCTGAATAGAGGGGGACTAGAATCTCATGGGATTTGAAGACTAATCCTCTGTTAATAAAGCCTAAAATAGCATTTGCCTTTTTTGTAGCCACATTACACTGTTGGCTCATATTCAGCTTGTGATCTACGATGATTCCAAGATCCTTCTTGCTCGTAGTTTTGCTGAGCCAGGGATCCCCCATCTTGTTACTGTGCAATTGGTTTCTTTTTCCGAGGTGCAGGACTTTGCACTTATCCCTGTTGAATTTCATTCAGTTGTTTTCGGCCCAGTGCTCCATCCTATCCAGGTTATTTTGAATTTTGTTTCTGTCTTCCAGGGTATTAGCTATTCCACCCAATTTTGTGTCATGCACAAATTTGATTCGCATTCCTTGCACCCCCTGATCCAGGTTATTAATAAAAATGTTGAAGAGCAGTTGACCCAGGACTGTGCCCTGGGGTACCCCACTTGTTACTTCTACCAAGTTGGAAAAGGAGCTATTAATCAACAACCTCTGAGTATGGTTCTGTAGCCAACTGTGTATCCACCCGACAGTTCTATCCAGCCCACACCTAGTTAACTTGCTAATTAGAATATCATAGGGCGCTTGTTAAAAGCTTTGCTGAAGTCCAGATATACAATGTCTACAGCATTCCCAGGTCCAAAATGCAGCAGCCAGATTCCTGACTGGGGCTGATTACAGGGATCACATCACCTCCCTGTTACAGCAGCTCCACTGGCTGCTGATCAGTTACTGGGCACAAATTAAAGTGCTGGTTTTAACCTACAAAGCCCTAAATGGCCTGGATCCTAGCTACCTCAAACACCGTATCTCCCATTATGAGCCAACTCGGGTGTTAAGATCATCAGGAGAGGCCTTTCTCTCAGTCCCACCACCTT
Source organism: Intellagama lesueurii (assembly GCA_037013535.1). Classification (NCBI taxonomy): domain Eukaryota; kingdom Metazoa; phylum Chordata; class Lepidosauria; order Squamata; family Agamidae; genus Intellagama; species Intellagama lesueurii. Next base: position 17,661,032 of record JBAJHW010000011.1, read on the forward strand.
CACAGGAGAGGGCCTTCTCTGTTGCTGCTTCCAGACTTTGGAACTCCCTCCCACTGGAGACCAAGCTGGCCCCATCTTTGCTGTCCTTCTGCAAGCAGGCAAAGATCTTTCTCTCCAGGCAAGCCTTCCCTCAGTAAACCAACTACTAAGTGTGATTTTTCAGATAGATTGTTATACATTATTGCTTTGACTGGATTTTTAGTACTACTTGTGTTTTCCATTTTTTTCCCATTTCTCAGAGTGACATTTTTTGCACACTTATTAATCGTTGCCTTAATGCTGCCTGTTAATTTTGTAAGATGTCTCCTTATTCATTGTTCATAGTTTTAAATATTGTCTTTTAATTATGTTAACCACTGTTTGTATACTCATTATTTTCAACTTTAAATATTGTTGTTCATTGTTTGTAAACCGCCTTGGGTCCTTTTTCAAGGAGAAAGGAGGAGTAAAACTATTATCAACCAATCAATCAATCAATCAAAAATGAGATCAAATTAGTCTGGCAGGATTTGCTCTTGACAAATCCGTGTTGGCTTCCAGTTATTACTGCATTGTTTTCTAGGTGCTTGCACAATGACTGCTTTACGATAAATAAATAAATAAATAAATAAATTGTTGTCAGGCTGACTGGCCTGTAGTTCCCAGATTCCTCCTTTTTGCCCTTTTTGAAGATAGGGACAACAGTAGCCCTCCTCCAATCTTTACATAATACCTGCTCTTGATTTATTAATGAGGACTGGTCTCTTTGCCTGTGTATTTCGACCCTCTTTATATTGGAATTTTGTTTGCAACCTTGCATGCTCTAGTTTGAGTGACAGAGAAGGATGTTTCTGGGCTGGGGTGATTACCTATCTGTCTAGCACTTACCAATCATTCCTTTCAGCCTTTGAATTCAAAGAGAGCCCTGCCTTTCTGCTAAGTGTTTTTTCCCCTCTCTTTCCTTGGTTGGTGGCAGCTGTTTGTTTGCTGTTGATCTATTCAGTTGGTTGCTAAGTATGCGAGCCGTGAAGAAAGTGGCATACACAGGTCTGTAACTTCAAGTTGTTGTTGTTGTTTAGTTGTTTAGTCGTGTCCGACTCTTCGTGACCCCATGGACCAGAGCACGCCAGGCCCTCCTGTCTTCCACTGCCTCCCGGAGTTGGGTCCAATTCATGTTGGTAGCTTCGATGACACTGTCCAACCATCTTGTCCTCTGTCGTCCCCTTCTCCTCTTGCCTTCACACTTTCCCAACATCAGGGTTTTTTCCAGGGAGTCTTCTCTTCTCATCAGATGGCCAAAGTATTGGAGCCTCAGCTTCAGGATCTGTCCTTCCAGTGAGCACTCAGGGTTGATTTCCTTCAAAATGGATAGGTTTGTTCTCCTTGCAGCCCAGGGGACTCTCAAGAGTCTCCTCCAGCACCACAATTCAAAAGCATCAATTCTTCGGCGGTCAGCCTTCTTGATGGTCCAGCTCTCACTTCCATACATCGCTACTGGAAAAACCATAGCTTTGACTATGCGGACCTTTGTCGGCAAGGTGACGTCTCTGCTTTTTAAGATGCTGTCTAGGTTTGTCATCACTTTCCTCCCAAGAAGCAGGCGTCTTTTAATTTCGTGGCTGCTGTCACCATCTGCAGTGATCGTGGAGCCCAGGAAGGTAAACTCTGTCACTGCCTCCATATCTTCCCCTTCTATTTGCCAGGAGGTGATGGGGCCAGTGGCCATGATCTTAGTTTTTTTTGATGTTGAGCTTCAGACCGTTTTTTGCGCTCTCCTCTTTCACTCTCATTAAGAGGTTCTTTAATTCCTCCTCACTTTCTGCCATCAGAGTGGTATCATCTGCATATCTGAGGTTGTTGATATTTCTTCCAGCAATCTTAATTCCGGTTTGGGATTCATCCAGTCCTGCCTTTCGCATGATGTATTCTGCATATAAGTTAAATAAGCAGGGGGACAATATACATCCTTGTCGTACTCCTTTCCCAATTTTGAACCAATCAGTTGTTCCATATCCAGTTCTAACTGTTGCTTCCTGTCCCACATATAGATTTCTAAGGAGGTAGATAAGGTGGTCAGGCACTCCCATTTCTTTAAGAACTTGCCATAGTTTGCTGTGGTCCACACAGTCAAAGGCTTTTGCATAGTCAATGAAGCAGAAGTAGATGTTTTTCTGGAACTCTCTGGCTTTCTCCATAATCCAGTGCATGTTAGCAATTTGGTCTCTAGTTCCTCTGCCCCTTCGAAATCCAGCTTGTACTTCTGGGAGTTCTCGGTCCACATACTGCTGAAGCCTGCCTTGGAGGATTTTGAGCATAACCTTGCTAGCGTGTGAAATGAGTGCAATTGTACGGTAGTTGGAGCATTCTTTGGCACTGCCCTTCTTTGGGATTGGGATGTAGATTGATCTTTTCCAATCCTCTGGCCACTGCTGAGTTTTCAGAACTTGCTGGCATATTGAGTGTAGCACCTTAACAGCGTCATCTTTTAAGATTTTAAATAGTTCAACTGGAATGCCATCACTTCCACTGGCCTTGTTGTTAGCCATGCTTTCTAAGGCCCACTTGACTTCGCTCTCCAAGATGTCTGGCTCAAGGTCAGCAACCACACTATCTGGGTTGTCCGGGGCATCCAGATCTTTCTGGTATAATTCCTCTGTGTATTCTTGCCACCTCTTCTTGATGTCTTCTGATTCTGTAAGGTCCCTACCATTTTTGTCCTTTATCATGTCCATCTTTGCACAAAATGTTTCTTTAATATCTCCAATTTTCTTGAATAGATCTCTGGTTTTACCCTTTCTATTATTTTCCTCTATATCTTTGCACTGTTCATTTAGGAAGGCCCTTTTGTCTCTCCTTGCTATTCTTTGGAAGTCCGCATTCAATTTTCTGTAACTTTCCCTATCTCCCTTGCATTTTGTCTCCCTTCTCTTCTCTGCTATTTGTAAGGCCTCGTTGGACAGCCACTTTGCTTTCTTGCATTTCCTTTTCTTTGGGATGGTTTTTGTTGCTGTTTCCTGTACAATGTTACGAGCCTCCATCCATAGTTCTTCAGGCACTCTGTCCACCAAATCGAGTTCCTTAAATCTGTTTTTCACTTCCACTGTGTACTCATAAGGGATTTGGTTTAGATTATACCTGGCTAGCCCAATGGTTTTTCCTACTTTCTTCAGTTTAAGCTTGAATTTTGCTATAAGAAGCTGATGATCAGAGCCACAATCAGCTCCAGGTCTTGTTTTTGCTGACTGTATAGAGCTTCTCCATCTTTGGCTGCAGAGAATATAATCAATCTGATTTCGGTATTGCCCATTTGGTGATGTCCATGTGTAGAGTCGCCTCTTGTGTTGTTGGAAAAGAGTGTTTGTGATGACCAGCTTGTTCTCTTGACAAAACTCTATTAGCCTTTGCCCTGCTTCGTTCTGAACTCCAAGGCCAAACTTACCTGTTGTTCCTTTTATCTCTTGACTCCCTACTTTAGCATTCCAGTCCCCTATAATGAGAAGAACATCTTTCTTTGGTGTCAGTTCTAGAAGGTGTTGTAGGTCTTCATAGAATTGGTCAATTTCAGCCTCTTCAGCATCGGTGGTTGGTGCATAAACTTGGATTACTGTGATGTTGAAAGGTCTGCCTTGGATTCGTATTGAAATCATTCTATCATTTTTGAGATTATATCCCAGTACAGCTTTCCCCACTCTTTTGTTGACTATGAGGGCTACTCCATTTCTTCTACGGGATTCTTGCCCACAATAGTAGATATGGTAATCATCTGAATTGAGTTCGCCCATTCCCGTCCATTTTAGTTCACTGATGCCCAGGATGTCAATGTTTATTCTTGCCATCTCCTGTTTGACCACATCCAACTTACCAAGGTTCATAGATCTTACATTCCAGGTTCCTATGCAGTATTTTTCTTTGCAGCATCGGACTTTCCTTTCACTTCCAGGCACGTCCACAGCTGAGCGTCCTTTTGGCTTTGGCCCAACCACTTCATTAGCTCTGGAGCTACTTGTACTTGTCCTCCGCTCTTCCTCAGTAGCATGTTGGACGCCTTCCAACCTAAGGGGCCCATCTTCCAGCGTCATATCTTTTAGCCTTTTGTTTCTGTTCATGGGGTTTTCTTGGCAAAGATACTGGAGTGGCTTGCCAGTTCCTGCTCCAGGTGGATCGCGTTTAGTCAGAACTCTCCACTATGACCTGACCGTCTTGGGTGTCCCTGCACGGCACAGCCCATAGCTTCTCTGAATTACTCAAGCCCCTTCGCCACGACAAGGCAGCAATCCTTGAAGGGGTAACTTCAAGTAGCAGTAAGTAAAAACTGGTTTTTTTAATGCTTTCTCCTCCAAACATCTCAGAGTGAGTTATTAAGACTTCAAGTACCAGTTAATGAGAAAAGGGTGGACTATCTGGGAAACCTGAAGTTATTATCCTCTGTGGTTCTCTGTACTTCTGCTGTGTAGCAAAAGGAGAATTTTATCAGAAATTCAAAACTCCGTAACACTTTACTGGTGCTGGGGCTGGCTATGGAGATTATGAGGACAAGTCTCAGTAACATTTATAACACAGGTGAGAAGTGGTGACACTTTAGAGGTGGTTGGATGAAGACTGCCATCCAAGATGGTCTAAGTTGTTATTCAGCAATATCCAGAGAATTGCACATTCCTGACCCCGATGTTAATGATTTTCGATTCTCCCCTTCTCCCCATGATCTTTCTGCCCCTAACTAGTGCTGCGCCTCCAAGGTCTGATATGTCAACTTAAATGTTTCATCTGAGCAACTAAATGAGCCAGCTTTCCTAGCTGCAGTGACACATCCATCCAATTGCTTCCTTTCCATCTTGGAGTGGTGAAGGTCATTTCCCATTAGCGGAAACACACAGAAGATCTTAGCCCAGCAGAACTCTGAATTAAAACGATCATGTCCAAGGGGGAGGGGATGGAATAAGGCAAAGTCAGATACAAATAACATAGCATAGAATCGTTTTCTCAATGGCACTCTTAGGATAGGCCTCCGGAACAGCCCTCCTGGGTCCATAGAGCAGAATGAGCCAAGTGGGACCCCAAAGGAAGCCAGGCTGTGTACCCCACTGTGTACCCCACTATGTAAAACCATACAAATCCCCCTCCCTGCTGCCAAAAAGAGACCATTGTGTCCAGAGACTAAGGGCCAAATTATGCATTACAGATGACACATCATTCTTGTTGCAATCATGTTAGTATTTCAGAGATGTGCCTGAGAGCTCAGACTTGCAAACAAAGCCCATGTTAACAGACAGAAGGCCAATCACACAGCAAGATGATTTCAAACAAGGGTAGGTATAAAGAGCTTTGGCAATCAGATGCTTTTAGCAGCTAAGGAATTCCTTTGTCTAGCTAAAGTGTAATTTGATATTAACATTAGCTAAATGCGCCACTGTATTTGGTTTGTTTCTTTTCAAGACAGAAGTCCCTCTTCTTTATTTTCACAGAATGTTGCCATGATTTGAAGGTATTTGGTGCGGCAATGTTTCTAAAGCTAAGCAGGTATGAATTTGGGCATGGCATGGATGGAGGATCATCAGAGACTTCCATGTATATGGCTGTGAGTTCTGTCGTGGCAGAGAGCAGAATAGAAGCATACGTTACGTAAAATAAACAAAGGAAAGGAAAAGGTCATTTCTTCATAATACCTTCCATGAATTATCCATATCTGAAATGTATGTAAGTTGTAGGAGAGGTCACATCCTGATTGTGAATGTGTCATTGTCGGTATTAGGAATAAGGTGATGGGTAAATGAGTCATAACCTGGAGGATGAGTGTATGCAATGTGTCGTTAACTTCAGCAACTCTTCAATGGGATAGGCCAGGGCTGGGGAATGTGAGGCCCTCTAGATGTTTCTGGACTACAACTCCCATCATCTCTATTCTTTAGCTATGTTGGTGAAAGCAGATGGACACTGAAGTTCTACGACATTTGGAAAGCTGCACGGTCCCCATCCTGTGTTAGAGTGTCAGACTGGGACTTGGAAAATCCAAGCTTAATACCCCATTGGGCACGAAAACGTACAGGGTGACCTTTAGACCTATCACGCTGTTCCAGGCTAAACTATCACACATGGTTGTTGTGGGGATGATGTGAGGGAAAGCCACCTATGCTGCCTGTTAGAGGAGAGGTGAGATGTGAATGTAACAATGAATAATAATAAATAACAAATATTATTCCCCCCCAGATCATGGGCTTGTAGGCTTCTTATAAGCATCCAGTTGGCCACTATGGTGACAGGATTCTAAACATGGCCAGCTGTTCATCTGATCTGACATGGATCTTCTTATGCTATTACATGTTTTCTTTTCACTTGAATCAAGTAGGGGATGTGCTTCAATCACAAATGAGGTTGAGAAGTTCCTATTTAATTGGACATTGCAACCTTTCAGGACTGATTCCATGATGAAAGAATTTCGTGTCCCAGCCTGGGAACAAAAGTTCAATCACTGAATGTTAGCCAAAGATTTCTCAACCTGGATATATTTTCAAGGTACAGACTGTGCTTCAATATGAATGTGATAGCTTCAGAGAATTGCTGAGAGGGACCAGAGATGATCCAAGGTGTAGTTAACTAGCATCTCCTGTTAGAAGCATCTGGTCGCAGGTGATGGGAAAGGTTTCTGTCCAACTTGACCTGTGATCTTGCAACTCAGAACGGACAATACGGGGCAAGATGATCTGAGCTGCTAGAAGGCTGCTTCCTGATAGAGCTGAAGTGCATCAGGAATCTGGAAAATGACTAGCATGGTTTTGTCTCTAAAGATGCATGGAAGAGCATCGAGATATATTCATGGCCGATGGCTACAGTGGGGAGATGGGCAGAGCCTAGATCTAGCCTAACACATTGTAGTGAATCATGTTTAGGGCTTGGCTTTATAGGGCACAGGGAGAAAAGATCACTCAGATCTTATGCAGGAATGCAAGTCAATGGGCATAAAATGTTCACTTTTGCCCCACATTGGAATTTGGAAAACTGTTGGTGAAATTCTGATTAAAAAATGAACTGAAACTAAATGCTTGACCACCGTTATTGACAGCCAAATCTGTCCATTGCACTTTTGCTCATATTTGGATTTTGCGAATGGTTATATATTCTAAATATATATATATTAAAAAAAGAACTGGTGCAAAATTCTCACCCATCCTTATGCAGAGGTGATCTCAGAGATGAAAAATTCTGATTTCAGTTTTAGAAAGAATCAGTCATCTGTGAGTCTAGCATGTCTCAGTATGCATGGCCATTAGTGGAAATACGTGCGCTAATTTCACCTGGTTATAAATGTATAGCAGACCAATAAAATGGCAACTGGAGATTAGCCTAGAGACAAATGCTCATACTAGAGACTGTGGGTGATGTCTGCCCCCTAGTGGTACATAAGAGAAAGGCTACAGCTCGGAGACAGGGCAGAAATGGCAGCTACACCCTGGGTTCGGACAAATCACGAATCCTGAACTTGGCTTGATTCAGTTTGGTTTGTATAAGGTCCAGATTGAAGTGGAATAGCCGGATTTGGTTCTGGCAAATTTACAAGTCAATTTCTGTTGAGAGCACAATTGGAGTCAGACAGGACAAGCATTGCTTAGACGTTTTCCTTTTTTTAAAGCAAAGTTCAAAAGTAGGAAATCCCCTGAAACAAGCTGTCTGAAATGCAATAGGTCTTGGGGGGGGGGGGGGGGTCTATCATGCTTACAATTTGACTTGGGGCCCAATCACATGGGCCATTTGAATCATTTCTTTTTCCTCCTTTTTAGATACTGATATATTTGTATGTATTGTCGTGTGGTATATATACCACTGGGCCCGTTCACATGGCTGTCAAATTCAGTCGGTACATTTATTGCTGTTTGTGTCAGTTCTGTAGGCTACACATGCCGTCTCATATAAATCAATCTATGTTCCATCCTGTTTCTGGGTCCTTGAAGCCCTAAAATTTTCTTTTTTAAAAAATTCATAAGTGATATATCTGGCCATGGAGACCTCGCCAGGTGTTAGGTTTGAGGGTGCTTTATTTCTCCAAGGACACAAGGGGATGACTGCTACAATAGGGAAGACATTGGCAAAGTGATACATCGGTAAACTGTTGTAGAAGAAAAAATAGAAAAGAAAAAGTACATGATTTATCGCTAAGCATTTTTACAATTTTTTGAAGGGTACAAGCATGGTAGCCATGCAGTAGCCATGGCACCCCAAAACCCGACTCATTGACAAAGGAAATAAATTGACAGCAACATTCACATGTGCCAAAACCATAATGATTGAAGTGATACAGGGATCAGATCATTTAAAAAAGGCCATGCTGGCAAGGTGGGGGGGAAAAATGATTGGGTGGCCAAATGAATCAATGTTACCCATGCATTATGTGAATGAAAATTTACAAAACAATTTACATAATGGCAGAATTGTTCTAACTGGGGTTCTTTTGGCACATATGACTGCACCCTCAGATTCAGGGCGCGGATCACTCCCGATTGAATCAGAATACGTTACAAAGTTCTGAAATGATCTTAAAATCAGATTCAGGGGACCTGTTCATAGCCCCAGCAAGAACAAACATGGGTTCTACAGGGGAAAGGAAGATTTCTCAAATAATTTTAACAGACATTTCTTGCAAATGTCCTCATTTATAATCGCCTAATTTGAAATGTTCTGTGTTTCTGGAAATGATAATTGCCATTCATTTAAGTGTCTTGTGCCACCTTAAGGACAAACAAGTGTTATTTTGGATAGAATGAAACCAAAATTACTCGTTATAGTTTGCAGCTTGCAAATGAGGCTATAAAGACGGGGTGGGTGGGTGTCATCCTGGCCAACACCCCCATTTCCCCCCCCCAGGAACCCACACTGGATATTAGGGTGGTCAGCTTTGTGAAAGGGGCTTGGGGAAATTGCCTACAACTCCCAGAATCCTCCTGGTCAACGTGACCCATGCTTGCTGGGTGTTTATGAGGGGAAATGGGTGCCTTGGAGCGAATCATCCCAAAAAAAGAAACTGCAGCTGCACTTTCCCCCCTGCAGCTGCCCCTTATGCTCCATTCAGCGCTGCCGCTTGCTCATGATTTGGGGGGCTAGTTCTAGCAGAAGCATTGCCTGGCTGTTTGGAAAAGAGCCTTTCTTTGTGGAAAAACAACAAGGTTTCCCTTGTGCATATCTGCATCATGTGGTGCAAAAAGTGACAACTCGCAATTTTTTTTGCAGAAGAAATTTTCCTACGGGGCACAGACTGGACTGTTTTCACCCCCTGCTCTCACTGTTTAGCAGGATGAAGGACAGGGGTGTTCCCACTGAATTCAGAGACTCTGGGTTCTTTGAAAGCAGATGCTGTTGCAAATTTAGCAAGGATTCCTCGATAAGAAAATAATAAACACAGAAGAGCGGCTGACATTCACTGAGGCATTTGTTTTTGCTGGGTGGAGCAAATTTTCTCCGTCTGATTAAATCTGGCCTTCGTGAAGTCCTACACTCTGTCATGGCCTCTTGTTGTTGGGAAGGTCTTGGGTTTCCGAAGGCTACGCCCGTGGAATGGATGTTCAGGCAGGTCTTACCAAGCTGGCCAGTCGTCCCGGTGGAGGCCTGCAGAGTCCCAAGAACCAGCCAACGAAGAACAGAAATGGTCCTCCCCAGAGGTTTGGCCACCAAATGGTCACAGCAAGAATGGTCACGATGGTGACATGAAATGGTTTGCCTTCTGCATCTGTGACGTCAGTGCATCAGTCTGCAGTGTGAGCTGAGAGGGGTGTGTTTGAGAGGATAAAAAAGCAGCTATTGTAACTCTTTAAGTTTTTATATACCCTTAGATGGCTTTTGACTTATGGTGATCCTATTAATTAGTTGACCTCTTAAGGTCCTGTCTTTCACAGACCTTGCTCAGGTCTTGTGAAGGAAAGATAATAGCTTCCTTTATTGAGTCGATCTGGCTCATGTTTGGTCTTCCTCTTTTCCTACATCTTTCTACATTTCTCAACATTATTGCCTTTTCCAGTATATCTTGTCTTCTCATGATATGCCCAAAGTGTGATAGCCTCAGATTGGACTAGTAACTATCAACAGATAATATTTTGGAGGATAGGTCTAAGCTTGGAGGCCACCACCAGCTCTAAGTCACTTTTTGGGACTACAGCTGCTCCCCAGCCAGCATAGCTAGCAGCCCCGCTGGTTGTCAGCCTGCATGTCTGGAAGGTGTCACCCAAAAGATAAGCTTTTGTGAGCTCTAGTCACAGACTTTCAACATATTCAAGAGTTCAGTCTGGGCTTCTCTTCAGGTTTGAGGGCCATTTTGGTTACCCCAGGGGATACTCACCATAGGAACGGGGAGTGTGACCCTATGGATGATTCAAATTGAGTGGGGAGAAAGTGAGGATTGGCTGCTCCAGCTGAGCAAGACAGCTTGACCCTTAGGCTCCAGTCTTCCAAGGCCATGGGGATGGGGCGGTGCACAGAGTGATGGAGAATCTGAGAGATGGCGACGGAATTCCTGGCCACTACTCCAGGGAATAAGGTCACAATCCAGACTCAAATGGGCGGAACTGTGATTTTGGCACTTGGGGTAGGTGGTGTTGCTGAATTTTGAATTTTTGATTAAATTCCTCTAGCTGTGCTGCAGAAGGGCAGGGATTTCCAAAGCAGAAGGGCAGGGATTTCCAAAGCAGAAGGGCAGGGATTTCCAAAGCAGAAGGGCAGGGATTTCCAAAACAGAATAGCTTCAAGTTCCTCAGAGTAGTTCACCCCTTTTCTCATTAACTGGCACCTACAATATTAATAACTTGGGCTGAGACATTACTAGTGGAAAAAATAAAAACCATTTCTTTACTTACACATCACATTAAACTGACAAACATAATTGCTTTCAGCAACAGACTTCAACATACTCTAGAGAGGGAAAAAGCTCACAGCAGAGAGGTGGGGCTCTCTTTGAAATCAGGGAAGAACTGGTTAGTACTGGATTGACAGTCACCCAGAAAGGTCCCTCCCAGCTACATCTTCTACAGGTAGAATGTGCAGTTGTAAACACTCTAGCAAGGGGCACCATCTCCCACCCACTCCACCCGGATGTCTCCCCAAGAAGAAGGTGGTGTCCCTCAACAGAGAAAAATGTAGGTTTTTCAGAAAAAGGAAATAGAAGAGGGCAGGAGGTGTGGCCATTTATTTTCCAAACTCTCACCAGTAGCTTCATTTCTGGAGTGCAGCATCCTCTAGATTTGCTTCAATAGTTTTCCAGCTTTTGATAAATACAAAGCAAGATGTGATCCAGCGATGGTCCTGTTTACCCCAGTCAGACTTCCGGCAGCAACAATGAACTAGTCACACCTGACCTTGAGCATCCCTCTTCGGAAGGGGAGAAGGACACCTGGCAGCTTGAGCGGGGTGGTGGTTAGAGAACTTGAGGAACTTAGTGGGCCAGCTGAAGGCACCCTTGGGAAAGCCTTCGGGAGAAGGGCCGAGGCCAGTTCTTCCAGTGATGAGAAGAGCCTGGCAGACGTGAGGCCCTTTTGCCCAAGAGAAAGGTGACAGCTTAGAAGAGTCAAGGAAAAGCAGCATCAGCATCTCAAGGCCGTTTGAGGATTGGTTTGAAACAGCTGGATGCCCGGGAGAGGCCTGCTAAGAGCTGCATGTTCCGTGCGCATCCTCAGTTAGTTTGTGGTGGAATGCTCATTAACAGCCCTTTGCTCCCTTCCATCTTTGCCTTGCCTGGAGTTCTTGAAACCATCTACAGCCTGGACTGTCTGATGAGCTGCTTCTGTCCGCCTCTGCAATTTAAGGCAATGTATTACTTGCACCAGACTTTTCAGCTTTACCCACGGACACTGATGACTGATGCTTTGGGAACGGAACTGGCTTTGAGGATGCAGCTGAGTGCTTGCTGCCCACAAACATAACATCTTCCCACTAGACCGTGCTGTGAGACTAGGTGCCTATTACCATGTTAGCAGACCTTCAATCTTCTCTACGTACAAACCCATATTTTCAAAGTCTTCTCAGTTCCTGGCTGTATCATCACCCATGCTGGAGAAGAAGACTCCCACCCAGTCCTCCTAAGCCTCTCTCCCACAGGTGGCCAGGCCGAGACGGGCAAATAAGGTTTCTACCAGGAGCCCAGCCTTCTCGAGGGCGGCCCCAACTTTACGGAAGAGCCTCCCAGTGGAGATCCATTAGGCCGCCTCCCTCTCTTTCTTCAAGAGGTTTAAGACGGAACTCTTTAAGGAAGCATTTAAAGATACCGTATACTTCCCCCAAGGTAGCTGAGGGAGTCACTTTGTGCCACCATCCTTTGTTCTCTGTTTTATTGGGATTACCCGTTAGGATTTAAATTTGTAATTGTGATTTGACCATTGGGCACTTGGGAATTTGAGTTGTTTTTTTTGTTTGGCCTTGGGGGGAAGTTTGGGGGTAGTTTATGTTTTGTTAACCACCTCCAGTTGCGCATGTATACACAGGATTTTTTTAAAAAAAATTTCAGTCACCTGACTTAGTGACATGCGCTACTGGGGGTGGTTAAGAAAACATAAACTACCCCCAAACCACCCCCAAGGCCAAACAAAAAACCTCAAATTCCCAATGGTCAAATCAGTCAATGGTCAAATCACTCCAACTCCAAATACCCCCATCTCTATAACAGGCTCACAACTTCTTGGGGCTTTGAAACTATCATGACCATATATATATGCATCTGCTATCCCATAAACTATGCAGGATGAAGGGGGTGGGGGTAGGGAGTAGGAGGATGAGCAAAACCAAAAACAAAAACAGAACAAAGTCTAGCCAAAATCAGCTGGGATCTGTTCCTCATCGCACTGTCTTGGCTCCTAACCAAGGTCCCCAGACCGTCTGGTGCTTCTCCTTCCTTTTCTATGGTCAGGAAACAACCGTTGCTGCTTGCGTTGCTTTTTTGGAAGCCCTTCTGCTAACGTTCTGTTCAGAAGTCTAAGAATTCATCATTTTTGTGGAGCAGGTTCATCCTGGAAGGTTCTCCTAAGAAAGCTGGGTGGAAATAAACGGGAGGTTTGCCTGCTCCTCATCAAGCTGTCAGGGCATGATGGGCTATTTTTCGGCTGGGGTTTTCCCTCCATTCAGGAGGGATGTCCTTCCTTGTGGGGGCTGCATCGGGTTAGTTTGGAGGGAGGATAAGCAGCTGGCTGACTATACACTTCCCACCCTTTGTGCCACAGAACGTTCTAGGGGTACCCCTGCCACTAAGTCTGCACTTCACCCTGGTCGATGCGGTGTCTACAGCCTTGGGTTTATTCTGCTAGAGAAGAGAGTGTCTGACTCTGTGTCACTTTGCTAGCATTTTGTACTGCTGGAACACCTGGTCCTGAAAGGACCACCATTCAAAGGAATCTGGAGGATAGGGAAAGATAAAGGGTGGGATTATCCTGTACCACCGCAGACCAGAACAGGAAGACCGGAGCGAAACTGCACTTTGTCCCATCCAGAGTCTGGGAAAATGACCTTTTTTGAAGAGAGGGGCTGCTGCTACCAGCGGACACGTGAGTTAACTCCAACTCCAAATACCCCCATCTCTATAACAGGATCACAACGTCTTGGGGCTTTGAAACGATCATGACCAGTAACTGGTCATTATACATTTACTTTCCATGTTTTGCCACTCAGAGTACCTGTAGTTCTTAATAGCAGGGGGGTGACTAGGGTGGAGCAACCAGGACTTTACCTCAGGCCAGTTTAAATTTACAGGACCTTTCATGTGATCTGCTTGTGGATTGGGAAGAGGGAGGAGGCCTCACCCTAAAATTCCAGGGGGTGTCCCTCCTGCCTCAGTCATGAACCAACCCTCTCTGCAACTGAATCCATTTTCCACAACACTTGCCTACAAACGGAGATGGGAAAAGCTGCCACTATGGCCAACATCATCCAGAATTCCACATGTTTGGGTGTGGAATTCCAGGCACTGTATTCTCTCCGAGTAACTGTTCTCGAGTCTGCCTGCGAACTTCTGCACACTGGGCATGGAGTCTGCCTATTCCCTGCATGATGGATCGCGAAGTTTCGTAAATTGTTACCACATTTACTTCACCTTCCCCGAGTTGTTCAACAGTCCTGTGCAAAAGCATCTTGGTTTCATCTTCTTCTAATCTTTTACGATACTGAAGCAGTGAAATCAAAGCCGCTGGCCCAACGGGTTTCGCAACGCCTTGTGTTATGGGTGTTTGAAGTTGAGCAGCCAAACGTATTCTCTGATAAGATAACCAAGTCCTGAACTATTTCTATAAACTGGAGTAAATTGTGCAAGTGAAGGAACCACAGTCCGATAAATATGTGGGAAGCCCTGCAACAAAGCTGGCTGGTGACAAAAAGAAAAAGAAATGAAAAAACAGGAATGGGGAGGGATCCCAAAGATGGCTTTCCCAGAGAAAGCAGTCTGAGGGGGGAAAAGTAGCACTTTGGTTTAGCCATACAAAGTTCTTGCAATACCTTTATGAGATTTTTCAAAAGTTACAAACAAGGCAAGCTTTAGGATTCTCCAGAACCCTTCATCTGACAAAGATGATGTTAAGGCATTATTTTATATCATCTCTGGTTGATCAAGAGTTCTGGAGAACTGATAAGCTGGTCTTCTTTGTAAATCTGAAGTGATCCAGTAAAGCTATTACCCAATCCAGAACTTAGTTTGTCAGCTAGTGGTGGATGAGGAAGCCCCACCACTGCCTCTATTTTCTGCTACCCATAGAAACATAGAATAATTGAGCTGGATGGGATCTAGAAGGCCATTGAGTCCAACCCCCTGTAGAGTACAGGCATCCAAATTAAAGCAGATCTGACAGAGGGTTGTCCAATTTTCTCATTAGGGTGCTCACCACCTCCTGAGGCCATGGGTTCTGCTGTTGTTCTGCTCTAACAGTTAGGAAGGTTTTCCTGATATTCAGCCGAAATCTGGCTTCCTGTAACTTGAACCCATTGTTGTGTTTCCTGCACTCTGGGATGATCAAAAACAGATCCTGTGCCCCCTCTGTACGACAGTCTTTCAAGTATTTGAAAAGTGCTATCATATCTCTCCTCAGTCTTTTTTTCTCAAGGTTAAACATGACCAGTTCTTTTAGTCTTTCCTTATAAGGCTTCGTTTCCAGTCCCCTGATCATCTTTGTTGCCCTCCTCTGAACTTGTTCCAATTTGTCAGCCTCCTTCTTGAAGTGTGGTGTCCAGAACTGGACTCGATACTCAAGGTGAGGCCTAACCAGTGCTGAATAGAGGGGGACTAGCACCTCGTGGGATTTGGAAACTATACTTCTGTTCATGCACCCAAAAATAGCATTTGCCTTTTTTGCAGCCACACTGTTGGCTCATATTCAACTTTTGATCTACAACAATTCTAAGATCCTTCTCACTCGTATCCCCCATCTTTTAACTGTGTGTTTCGGGCGCCCTGGTGTAGAACTTTGCACTTATCCCTGCTAAATTTCATTCTGTTGTTTTCAGCCCGTGTCCCACAACAGATGCTGCATGGAAGGCAGGGGGTTGGAATAAGAGGATCGTGATGGTACCAGCGGTGGAGGCTAGTTGTTTTGGATTGCCCCTGGTTGGCTGACAGGACTCAGACTTCACACAAACATGAGTTGAAGGCAACCAGCCAACCAGATCCAAAACAACTTTCTGCCATCATTATCATCCTCTTCTTTTTAACCTTAATTTTCACCAATGTGTTATTCCAAAGTCTAGGGGTCATGGGTGTCCAGGGACCATCTAACAGGGGTGGTTTTGCTGCTGCCCTAAGTCCACTTCTGCCTCAGGCAACTGGGCAGGCATGGAGGATGTGCCTTACATATGGAAGGTCCCAGCATGAGTTCCAGGATCTCCGATAGACCCCTGCCTGGAATCCTAGTCATTTGCAAAGATTGGCCAATGATGGAAAACAGTGCATAAAATTTGACAGTCTCCATGAAATTAACCTTTTTTTGTAGCTGTCAAGACTTGTTATGAGAAGGAATGCAGCTTGCTTTGAGAGTGCTTTCATTTGTGAACCAGACAAGGCATTGTGGAAAAATGAAATGTCCACAAATCCATGCATGGTTTAAAAAATGCAAACAGTGAAACGTGCACATTGAGGGGGAAAATGCTCCAACAAGATTTGATCAACTGGGGGGAAATTGTGCACATTTATTAAATGCATGAATCAATACACAAATCAGAAGTTGATTATGATCATGAATTTGATTCAGGAAGAAAATAGAATATTTTGATTCAGGAAGAAAATAGAATATTTTGCTGCCAAAGATAAAAGGACGGGTAGAAAATGCAGGTGGGGTGGAGAGAAATATAGTGAAATTTGACTGGAGATTGTCACAGCCTTATGAAAAATCACAGACAAGTCAGCATAAAGGGTAATAATGAACTAGAGTGATCAATGATCTTCCTCAGAATAAAGCAGCTCCTTTTATTATAATGGATGCTGGTTTCTTGAACAAAAAGTTTCTTCTAAATCAGTCTGTCCTCATGTAGCACTCTTCAGATGTTTGGGACTCGGCTGCCCATTACCCTGATCCTTAGGACTGATGGGATGTAGAGTCCAAAACATCCCCATTGTGTTTCTAAAGAAACAAATCAAACAGTAGCTAGGTAATGAGGAAGGTGAGGGTGTGATCACACAGGGAAATAGATCTCAATTTGAACAATGGCCTCGGGAGGTGGTGAGCGCTGCAACGCTGGAGGCATTCAAGAGAAAACTGGACAACCCCCTGTCAGATCTGCCTTTGGTTTGGATTCCTGCCTTGAGCAGGGGGTTGGACCTGATGGCCTTCTAGGCCCCTTCCAAGTCCATGACTCTAGGGTTCTATGACTGGACTGCTTGTGGGGCAGTCCAGTGCAACCTATTTCTCACTGATCACACAATGTACAGGGAATTGTGTTCCATCCCAATCCTGGTCCATGTCCAAACGTTTGGAACCAACTTTTTGGTTCAGCTGTAGGACTTCTACATGTTCAGGCCAGGCCGGAGCAATTGCCCTGCAGATCAAAGGGTCTGTTTAAGGGAGATAATTCCCAGTAAGGCAACTCTTTCTGGTACTGCCAGGTATGTGCCTTTGCAGACTTCTGATTGCACCCCAAACACAGGATTAGATAAACAACATTAGATCGGCTGAACCATAAGAACAAAAGAAAATCCACAGGCAGACAGGAATGAAAATTACACAATGTCATCATTAGATTAACCACATTTTACAGCTGTGCAATCTTTTGAGTAACCCAGAACTCTTCATCAGGTGAGATGGCTTAAAATTCAAACTAGAGAGAGATAGGGGAGATGAGATGTGGAAATCCAGAATTTGAGTCAGATGTTGTATCCGTGCAGTTAAACTCAGTCTGGAGTGGGAACTGCAGAATAATTGGTAGACACAGGGCACGTTTACTTTATTTAAATGAATCAAGAGTTGGATTGGAGACATTTGAAATTGCTTTAAAATCACATAGTTGTCACCTGGCCTTTGTGTTGCTGCATGCATTCTAATGGGACAATTTGTGATCCAATTTTGAACTGTGCAGTATATTGGTGCAGGGGACAACACGGGATTTAATATGGCTATGGGGGATTCTTTTTTATATTTATTGATATATATTTCTAGCTGGCTGTCCCAATCATGCAGATTCATCATTTTGGGTGGGGGCATGCATGCTGATCTGCCAGCCCCCTCTTCATCAGTGGAACCCCTTCCCTTCCTTCCCCTGGCTCCCCTTGTCTGCAGCTGTGGGTGTCCACCCTTAGCAGTCACCTGCTCCTCCCTTTCACCCACCCAGATCTGCCTTCTCTGCGACTGGTTGTGACTGAGGTGGGCTGGGGGCAACTCCCAAATTTGGGAGGGAGGTGCTTCCCTGTCTTAATCCATGAATTACCTATACTGGAAGGCATCAGATTACGCTCCAAGTGTGGGAAAGTAACCTTTTTAAAATATATATATATAATTTACCCAATCCTCCAGCCAGCATGATCTTTGGAATTCTGGGAGCTATAATTAGAAACCAACCAACATATCCCAGTTCTGATTACACCTAACAATGCACACCAGGATGGGAAAGGAATTGCAGGTCTTCCTTTCTGGAAATAGGAGATCTGGTTTTAGAGAAAGCAAAGAAATTCCTGAGGCAATAGAGAACCCAAACATGAACAGACAATACATAAGCAAGGGGGATATTTTCA
Source organism: Intellagama lesueurii (assembly GCA_037013535.1). NCBI lineage: Eukaryota > Metazoa > Chordata > Lepidosauria > Squamata > Agamidae > Intellagama > Intellagama lesueurii. The sequence continues at coordinate 17,679,174 of JBAJHW010000011.1, forward strand.
GTGTTATACCAGGTATTAAAATTCAGTGGAAGTCATTTGTTAGTGAGTGACTCTAAGGGACAGATACACCAGGAAGAGGACAGGTCAAGTAACAATCCCAGTTTACGCAGTTCCAGAATCTTTGACATGGATCAGCAGCTATCAGAAAGTGGTTTCCAGATCTATTAATGAAATCACAGGAAGTGATGTTTTAGGAGGATATATATTTATTATTTATTTAAAATATTTTTACCCCACCTTCCTCCTTAAAAAGATTCAAGGCAATTTTTCTATACATCGTCCTTTGACTGGAAAACTGTGTGATGAAGCACAGAATATTGATGAGCATCTTTTTATCTGGAGTAAGAGGGTTATTTGCAAAATGGAAAAATGAAAAGAAAAAGAAAAAGGGAAAGGAATTGAAAATATAGCCATCAAAATTTAGCACAGGTTGTTTGTAATTTTGTATTCTTTGTTTCTTTGGATATTTCTCTATGTTTGAAAACATTCCTTCCAAAATAGGTTAGAAGGGGTGGGGGTGGGGGAATCAGAAGAAAACACAGCTTGAAAACAACGGGAATGTAAAAAAATTACAGCAACCTTTTTTAAGCCACACACACACACACACACACACACGTGGATAGAAGCAACAGAAGATTTGAAACATAATGGTGGTGTTATTCTGAAGAAAAAGCCAGCTAATACCAAACCTATGAAATGCTTTTAAGATGTTTGATTTAAAAAAAAAAGATTACATGCCAGATGAAAAGACCTCCAGATACAAAGAATTTCATTATTCCCTTGTTAAACTGTTATTATTACCATGCTAAGCTGAGGTTTAAATGCTACAGATTTTGTTGTTTTTCTGAAAACATTTGAGTGTATGGACAGGAATGGATAAGTTTGCATTTACGACGGTTCATTCATCTATTTGCTCAGTTATTTCTCTTTGAAACTTGAATAAACACTCCTTTGCAGGGAAGGTGGGTTGGATCCAACTTTGCTGGGTGATATAAATCTTGGACGGTTCAGCCCAGCTGCTATATGAGGCTGATCTTCCTGCACTTGCCTCAGTTTCAAGGACGTCTCCTCCAGAGCTGGTCACTTGATTCTCTCTCTATCTGGTCCCTTTTTTCTTCTTTCCTCATCTTTTCTGTTGGCCCCCCCCCTTTTAAAAAATCACAATGTTAGCCAAATGCCGCCTCTTCGTGCCCAGTTTGTGCACCTCAAGTAGTTTCAGGATCTCTCCTGGGCCGGAAGATGCGCCATCCTTGGCCTGCCACAAGCTGCTTCTTCACAGCGCCACTAGTGAGTTGTACCCCTCGCCTCTTGAAGGGAAAAGGGCTCGGCCATTTAACGAATTGCCCGGCAACTGGAGGAACAGCTGGTTCAACCTGTACCTTTTCTGGAAGAAAGGGGGCTTCCAGAACCTGCACAACATAATGAGGCACAATTTCGAAACCTTTGGGCCAATTTACAGGTAAGGAACATCCCATGGGTGGGTGTTTTCTTTTTTTTTCTGTGGGTTGCCTTCTTCTCATTTCCTTTCCTCAAACTTTTAGAACATGTTTCTCCCACAGGATCAGTTTAACCGACCTGATGTTGCTTCAGCAGAGGTCCATTTATCATGGTCAGTGGTTTCTCTGCCTTACCTTGGCAAGCCCCGTCAGGTGATATTATCACTTGATTTTATTTTATTTGCCTAATATGTCGGTGCAGTCACTTCAGATGAATAATCACATGGTTTTCTTAGGAAAGAAGGCATGTGCCCCCCCGGGCCTGACCCCTCTCTGGCCCTTTACTCCCTCCAGCATAGCAGAAAGGCCTTTGAAAAATTCGAAAAAGAAGATTTATGGGGGAAAGACTCTGCAATAATTCAGTGCTCTTTATTTATTATTGCAGTGCCATCCCTGTTGTAGTGCGGGTGGTGGTGGGTTCTCAGATCCAATGGTCTGTGGTCAAGGCTAATGGGAGCTGTAGTCTAACAAAAGCTGGAAGGCTGCCCCTTCTATTCCCTTGATTTAGGTGCTTACAAGCTGAGTGCGAGAACAATTCTATTGCTTTTCTCTCTTTCTTTTTTTTTAATGCTCCCACCCACCCCCATTATCTGGCATTCCTTGGAAGAGTACTTCTCAGTCTTTGGCTCTTTGAGTTCTCAGCATCCCTAACCTTTAGGCATGCTGGCCGTAGCTTTTGGGAGTTGGTCCCAAGCATCTGGAAAGCCAAAGGATGGACAACTACTGTCTTGGTACGTCGTTTAGGTGTCTTGCTGCAGAGCCAGAAGTTGGGAGTTTGATTCCTTTTGAGTAAATGAGGTGACAACGAAACTTTCAAGTTGTGCAGATCAGCATAAAAGCCATCCGAAGATGAGGAAAATAATGACAAAAATATATTTCTTTTCCTTTTCTTTGACAAGGTTCCTGGATGTTAGCAGTGTAAATGGTAAATCTTCCTTGTGTTCTTCACAAATGGGAACAGTTTTCCAAATGACCTATTTGCTTTTCCAATTGAAGCCAAAAGCATGCATTTCAGCTGGCTGGCAATCTTTTGTTGAAACTGAATGTATTTTTGGAGTTAGACATATTTAATTGGAAGTATTTGCTGCTAAATTAAAAGGAAGTTACTTATGGATTAGCACGTATAGGATAACAGTCCCAATTTTACTGCCAGTCTATTTGTTTTGGAAGTCTGCATTTTATGGTGGAGTTCCATTCCTTTGAGTGTAAATAACTGAAATTCAAATGTACCACTGTTATCACCGACTATAATCAACACTCAGACAAATTACTTTCTTGGTCTACAACTCCCAGCACGCCCCAGTCTCGCCCATGCTGGCTAAAAGATTCTGGGAGATAATCCTCTCCAAGTTTTGCTGGGTCCCTTCATGGCCCCATCAGACTGATTTCTCCTACGGAGAATGTTAAAAGATTTTCTTCTGTCTGCTTGTTGGTTACCAGTTGAAGACACTTGCCAGTAAGAGCAAGAAATGGGAAGCATGATTCGATCTTGCATTTGATAGGGTTGACAATGGTAGCTGTTTTATAGTAGATCGTCTCCTCCTGCTGCTCTTATTTTATAATATTATGTTTCTGCATTTATTTTATTTTCCAAAAGCTATCTTGGTGGTCTCAGACTTCAGAACTCTACCCAGCTATCTGGAAATAACCCCCACTAAAAGCAGCAGGGTTGTCCTTGTAGGTTTGAGCTGTAAATCAAACCTTTTATCAATGGTTCCTTACAAGCAAATTTCAGTTATCTAGAGCTGATGTGGTGCCATGAGACTCATTGTGGGTGAGTTGTAAGCAGGTCTGGTGAGCCCTGGGATCAAAGCAGGAACTTTTTAATTACCAGCAAACTCCCCCTGCCAGTAGCATCATCAGCCTTACACAACTGTGATATTTACCCAACAGGATTTTTGTCGTAGGTTGGCTATACATCTTATCTCCTGGTTTGAAAAGTATTGCACTTATATTTTAATTATAGCAGTTCTTCCTAAATTTGCACCTGTCGGCATGTATTCACAGAAGCACATTTTATGCAAACCGGTCTAAAACTGCCCCCCCCCCCCCCTTTGTGCATGCATTCCTTTTCAGGATGCTATGTGAAAGTGGCCACCCTCCATCTATCTTCCTTACTCTGGCATTCTCTAAGTGTGTTGGACTACAACTTCTAGAATCTTCCAGCCAGAGGGCATTTTTGAATCCCACAGCCAGGGGGGCACTGTGTTTCTCCAATCTGGGTCTTGCTATCTCTTTTAGGAAGACCAAGGGTTCTCCTGAGACCAAATGTGGTGGGTAGAGGGACACACTTGGACTCAGAAGACGTGTATTCAAATCTCCACTCAGTCATGGCAACTCACTGGAGGGTGGCGATGTTAAAACCATTCCTAACATACCTCACATCCTTTGAAAACCCTACTAGGGTTGCTCTAAGTTGAATGTAGCTGGATGGCACATAAGAATAAAAACACAGGAGGTCTTCCAGGTGCGGCTCTTGTGATCCTTTAAGTAAGCTCTGATCTTAATGGGAGCCCCCCGCTGACATCCCGCTGACAATTGTCTTATCTCAGTATGTAGACACTCGTACATTTTCCTCTGAGGTTTTGCTCAATGTCGTTTTGTCCCTCCCAAATGTTTTGTTTTGTTGCTGCTTTGCACCACTTCCCTTTCTCAAGTCTCAGGTCTCAAGCCTACATCCAAAAGGGGCAGGATTGTGGTGGTTTTGCGCTATAGCACTTTCCCAATCTTAAATAATAATAAAAAAAGGGGGGGGGGGAAGATGGAAGGAAATGAAGGTGCCAGCTGAGAGATGTAGACATGACACAGCTGTAATAGCACCTGGAAGCATCTTCCAGTAGTCCCATCTATCTATCTATCTATCTATCTATCTATCTATCTATCTATCTATCTATCTATCTATCTATCTATCTATCTATCTATCTATCTATCTATCTATCTATCTATCTATCTATCTATCTATCTATCTGTGCAATGCATAGATATAAGCTCAAGATGCATAAATTATAACTTACAAGCAGGACTTGAGGCATATTAAAGAATCACGGCAAGTAACCGAGAAAGGCCTCTCTGAACAGAAGGGTTTTCAGGTGCCTTTCAAATGTTGGGAGGCAGGGAGGGAGCCAGGCTCAGCTGCAGCGGAAGTTGGTTCCAGATTGTTGGTGCCACTGCAAAGAAGGCCCTAAGCCTTTCTACTGTTTTATGTTCTCTCCCTTGCAAGGAAATCTTGCTGAAAGAAATGGTGCTTACGTCAGAGTTCTGACCCAAAACGGGCTCAGTGGGTTTTATATCCTCCCAGTAAGATCTGTGTCGCCCTTGTCATTTCCATAGCTTGAGCACAGGAGGCCAGAATGCAGTTTGTGGATGTGAATCCTGGTAAATCTGCATAAACCCCAGGATCTTTCAGAACCCAGAGGAGCAAAAGGGGACAAAACACTACGGTACAAATACTCCTCCTTATGGAACAGCTGGAACGTGTGAACAGCAGGACTTTTTCCAAAGATGGGAACGCTGTTGTATGGGAAGGGGTTGAGTAATTCACCCGTATTTCATGTGCCTTCCTTACGTTTCCTCACCCCAAGATGCTGATTTTTCAGGGAGAAAATGGGCTCCTATGAGAACATCAACATTATTGATCCGGAGGATGCGGCGGCGCTCTTCAAAGCTGAAGGATTGTACCCGGAGAGATTCATGGTTCCTCCTTGGAAGGCCTATCGCGACTTTCGCAGCAAGCCTTACGGAGTGCTTCTGAAGTAAGAACCTGCAAATATGGCAGGGGTAGGCCAGGAAGTTTCCAGTGCTGGAGTAGGAGCAAGTGGGAGCAAAATCACTGGATAATTAATATCCAGAAACACCTATATTGGTAGCCTAGCCATGTGTATATGGCAGACAAAAATGGTTAAGTCAGGCAAAGTTTATTCATTGTGGTTGTGATGATAAGCTGCTGCCCTGGTTTTTTATATTTTAATACCGCTACTTGGAAATGGGGTGTGTGCGCATTATTTCCCATCGTTGGCTATGCTGGTTGGGACTAGAGGGAACCTGGATTGTCTATGAAAATAGAGCTGGCAGCTACTGGGCAGAGCTGGAGTTTTTTAAACAAACTAACTAACTAACTAATGAAAAGCAAATGTTCATGTGTGGGAAAAGCCAGGATAAATAAAGATTCACAATCTGATGGGGAAGGAAACGAGCAAATTAATTTTTAGTTTCAACTCAAAATGAGGAAGCACCTCCAGCTTGAAAGCCAATATTAGTTTTAGAGTTCTCTGAGGGAGGTGCCTTTCCCTGGTGGAGGGTGAGGCCAAAAGGACCAACATACTTTAGCCTCCAGCTATAATTGCCAGTAACCAAGTCTTAGGAAAGACATGGTTTAGGTTTAGCTAATTTAGGGCTTAGCTAGGCCAAGCTTCCTGTTCCTGCCCCAGTGCTGGCTGGGAGCTTTCCTTCTGAACAGGAAGTTAGGCAGAGCTAGGCCTAGCCAGGGTGGATTTGATTTAAATCAAGTCGATTCAAATCACGATTTAAATCACTAGTCAGTAAAATATTATTTAAATCATTATTTTAAAATGTAAAGACTCATTCTTCCTGGTAGTTATAATCTTTAATATTTGCAGCCAGTGAACATTTCATATTTAAAATAATAACCTGTCAGATTAGTGAAACAGCTGTATCAGAACAGATTTTAGTTTGATAGGTTAATCAATCATATTTAGAGAACTACTAAAATTGTTTTATTTAATTAAACAATAACATTGCATAGCATACATATTCTTGTATTTGCTTAAACATCAATGTGTTCATTGTTTGTACACAGATTTAGAGAACAAGAATGGGGTCAAGGTCTTTTCCTGAACTTTGTTCACTTTATACCATTTTTACTGTGAAAAAAGTGCATGTTATCTCAGATTGGATAACTCAGATTAATTGAATTAGTTTACTAAAAATGTAAATACTGCATGAATGTACAGCTTCATGCTACATGAACAACTAAGTTCTATTTCATGCTGAATAACCTTTGAATCATAATGTATCTTAAATAGAACACTCTTTAAACAGATTTTTCCTCCTAAAGATGTTCATTAAAATAAATTTGACTTAAATTAAAATACCTAATCTAAATTTTAAAAATCCATTTTAATTTTTTTAAAATCATAAATTTTAATCCACCTTGGCCATCGCTAAGCCTCAAAGTATTCCAAATTGAGGCCTTCCTCCCAGGTGAGCCATATTAAAGTGCTTATCTGTCAGGTAGAGCTCCCAGAATGGAGGATTATGGGATTTGTAGTAAAAAAAATTAAAAATCCCATCCCCAGAAGGCATCTCAACACTTTAGGAATGGGGGAAACATTTGTAAAAGAATGGGCGGAGGAAAACAAATGACAGTGACAAAGAGAAGGACACATCGCTGTCTAGGGAACTCCAGAAGGCCCAATTCAGCTGCAAGGTTTGAGATTCTCCATCCCATTTTATGTAGAAAACCTGCTTGGAACAGTTAATGTTAATCATAAATGACTGGCAATGCAACTTTATGCATGCTTATTGCAAACTCAGTTTGTCAGCATGGCCCTTTGTTGTCCACATGCATGCATTGAAGATGGAAGCTAGGGTCTGGCTGACAGCCCCATCCTTCAGAGAAACATAGTTTTGAAAAGCTACTTTTATTGGGCCACGGTTCCAAGCATCCCTCAGTGCCCAGGGATTCTGGGAGTTGTAGTCTCTTGAAGTAACATTTTCAAGCTCCAGATCCAAGCAGGACCAAAGCCAACAAATACTGCTGTGATTCCTTTTCTTCACTTAGCTTCTGAATGTCTGAATGGGTTGTGCGTCGAGCACATTCCCTTTTGTACAGATATGGAAGGCCCTGAATAGAAGTCAAGGAAGATTGTATAGTTTTTCAAGGAAAGTTGAAAAGAACACCAACATGCCTCCTTTTAATCTGCTAGGAGCGGAGAGGCTTGGCGTCAGGACCGCCTGGTTCTGAACAAGGAGGCCATGTCCCTTAAAGTGCTTGACAACTTTGTGCCTCTTCTGAACGAGGTGGGAGAAGACTTCGTCAAGAGAGTGCAAATGCAAATCGAAAGGAGCCCGCAGGGGAAGTGGACGGCTGACTTTACCAATGAGCTCTTCCGTTTTGCCCTGGAGTGTGAGTTAGAAGGGAGATCTGGGAAGAGTTCCTTTTTTGTCCCGAAACTCCCAGAATTGGCCTGGTTGCAGTGGTCAGTGTGGGATCCTGGGAGTGTGACAGCAGAAGAGGTGGAAGATACTGGGAAATGGCAGCAGAGTGTTGGCAAAGGGAGGGATGGAGGGAGGGAGGAAGAGTTTCAGTCATTGTGGGCATGGAAAAGTTACTACAAATCCCAGCATCTCCCAGCCTCTATGGCAAAGAAGCAGTGATGCAATATTTAGCAATATATGGCCACTCTCCAGCACGTTTCCTTGGGTACATGGAGCATCACTCTCTGTGTTGACATCTGCTCTTTTTCATTAATTTTAAAAAGTAACTGTGAAGCAGACATTGGTGGGGAGGTGTCATTGTGTTTGCCAACCCCAGGGACCTTCTCCCCTGACCTCCCTGCAGTTAGGATTCCCAGTTGCCCGGAATGCTCAGAAAGTTTATGTTGTGGCTACAACTCTGGAATCTCCAGCCAGCATCGCTGGTGAAACCAGGCAATAAGACCCCCTTTGGAAATGAACATTCTTCAGAGTGGAAGTGCTTAGATTTTCAATCTTTTGCTTCTTAGTCAAGGGGAGGAAGAGACACATCTGATGATTTTCTTCTCCTGTCTCACAGCTGTATGCAATGTCTTGTACGGCACACGCTTGGGACTCCTACAGGACTTTACTGATCCTACGAACCAGGAGTTCATTGATGCTGTTTCCTTGATGTTCCATACTACCTCGCCAATGCTGTACATCCCACCAAAATTCCTGCGTTGGATTAACTCCAAGATTTGGCTGGACCACGTAAAGGCCTGGGACATCATCTTCGCCCAAGGTGAGCTTCCTCATTGCCTTTATCCCAGGGCAAAAAGCATATTTTGCAGCTTAGATTGAGGCTGAGGCAAAGAAATCTGGAGAACCAAGTTTGGAAAAGTTACTTTTTTGGACTTTACCTCTTAGGATCTCCCAACCACCATGAGCACTAGGCATGCTCATTGAGAGATTCAGGGAGAAGTAGTCCAAAAATTTCAACTTTTCTAGGCCCTGCTGGAGACTCAGTAATTCATGAAAATATAAATGTGCTCCTCGGCCAAATGTAAAGGTGGCAGGTGCTCTCAGGCTGCCAGGTTGTTTTCAGTGTCAAGACCAAATGTTGGAACATGTAAACACAGGAAGATACCCTATTGACTAAGACCATGGATACTAGCCTTAGACTACCTCTTCCTCAAAATCTCATACCTAAAGGCTTTAATGATGTTGTTATCAAAAGCATAAACAGATTATTCATCTTCCTCAAACTGCAGAATGATTTGGGGAATGGAGTTGGAGGTGGGTCCATGACAGCACTGGGATTAGCCAATCAGTGCAGCTCACTTGTGGCTTCTGACTGAAGCAGTTTTCCCTGGAGTTGACCAAAGAGAATGTTGCTTGTGTGGTGAGAATGTAGCAAGAGTATTTCCGTGGTGGCTCCACTGTTGGGACTATACAATTTGGCATACAGCCACATTTTCCCCCTTTCTGTCTTACCAGCTGACAGGTGTATACAGAATATTTACCGAGACCTCCGTTTGAGCCGGAAAAATGCCAAAGAATACACAGGCATTTTGTCCAGCCTTTTAATGCAGGATAAACTGCCTGTTGAAGACATCAAGGCCAGCATCACGGAGATGATGGCGGGAGGAGTGGACACGGTAAGACGGAGAGGTGTCTGGTTCTTGCCATGGAAATGGTTTGCCAATATGCTTGGCCAATATGGTCTGCGTTTTCATACTGGATAGCCGTCTTAGGGCCACACCTCCTGGAGCAGAGCAAAAGCTAGAGACATGTGACGAAATAAGTTAATCAGCAGGTAAAGAGAAAATGTGGTGGTTCCTTCTCCACACATGTAACAGCAACACAAGCAACAGTTTGTCTCCCTACTCTGTTTAATATGAGATGGAAGGTGCAGTTGTGCTTTGTGTTCTGCTTATGGCTTCTCATAGACACATTTTTGATGGCTGTGTGAACAGAGGAGAGGCCTTGATGGGACGCCTTTCACCGACTGCTCTTCCTGGTGTCCCCTTAGACCTCGATGACTCTCCAGTGGGCCATGTACGAACTCGCCAAAGCTCCCGCCATCCAGGAGCGGCTGCGGTCAGAAATCTTGGCCGCCAAAGCAGCTTCCCAGGGCGATATTCTGAACGTACTAAAAGCTACCCCGTTGGTCAAAGCTACCATCAAAGAAGTCCTCAGGTAGGGCACTTCCTTTCAACAGTGGAACCGTTAATTTGTTTTTTTCTCCTTTATGACCTAACATAATACAGATTCTGCAAAGATCAAATACTATTTTGAAATCAAATGATAATATAGCAAAAAAATAAAACAAAATAAAACAATGAAACAAAATAAATAACAAAATTCAAAACAGGATTGCACAAGGCTGAAAGCAAAAGCAAAATAGGCTGCTTATATACTACCCTGTAGTACTTAAAGCATTATCTGGGTGGTTTTCAATTTAATTATGCAGGCTAAACATTGCCCCCTCCGCAAGCTGGGTACATTTACTGACCTCAGAAGGATGGAAAACTGAGTCAACCTCGAGCCTGAGCCAATCAGGATCACTCAGGTCATGAGCAGAGTCTTCACTGCAGTATTGCAATTAGCCACTGCACCACGAGGCTCAAATCATCAGCAGACTCAATTAATGTACATTAATACCCCTTCTTCCTTCCTTCACTTTCCTTAAGGCTCCATCCGGTTGCAGTCACAATACAAAGATACATAACCCAAGACCTTATCCTTCAGAATTATTTGATCCCTGCCAAGGTGAGTGATTGGCATGGAATGGTGTTGCGATTGATATATTTATGCCCCTCATTCCCTTGGTCCTCACAAATGTCCTGCAAGGTAGGGCTGAGAAATAACAATTGGTCTAACGTCATTCTTGAAAACCGGGGTGGAGGTGGATCATCTCACAGCATCCAAACTCAGGTTGGGGGGTTGGACAGAGAGAAAGACACTGACAAACAGGAATAGTTCTGGCTTTATGCATAAAATATGGAGGTCATTAATTCATGGAAGTGACTTAGTGGCACATATCAATACCAGTACAGTAAGACACACTTATCCATGGGATCAGTATCCACTGATTCACTTATTCATGGTCTGAAAATATTAAAAATATTAAAAGAAAAAAAATCTGGAAATATATATATATATATAGAGAGAGAGAGAGAGAGAGTGTGTGTATGTGTATATATATAGTGTTTGCTATTATCCACAATTTTCAGTATCCGTGGGAGCTTGGAACCAATCCCCAGTGGATATGGGGATACAATTAAATGTGTTGCTTTTTGAAATGGATAACACAAAGAAGCTGATTCAGTCAATTGGAGTGAGGACAGTTGTATTCCTGGATCTCACCTGCAAGGCAGTGAAAGCCAATGGTGTTGCTTGGTCTTGGGGTTTCTGATTCCTGCCTGCTCCATTGTTGCTGAAGCCTCAGTTCTGAACATCTCGCTATTTGGAAAGCCTTCCAATACCTCAACCTTCAGTCTCTCCACGCATAAGCTCAGCTTTGATCAGCGTCCTTATGATCCACCATCCCCATCTCTGCCTCCCACCTCTGCCCTTCCTGCTGTTAAGCGGTATTGCTCATGAGGACAGTTGCAGTTCATTCCTGTGTTGAATGAGATGGCTAGGTTAGGATGATCTGTGCCTCTGCAGCGCTTTTTTTTTTTTTTTGATTCAGTAGATCTTGAACTTGCACAACCGCTCCTGTTCTCCCCCAGCCAGCATTCCAAAGACTCTGGAGATGAGTCTAGTGTTTGTAGTCTGAAAATAACTTTCTCAAGGTCCAGCTGCTTTCCTTGATGCCGAGAGCATGTCAGTTCCCAGCTATTTAAAGGAAACCACACTGGGGCAAAGCACTTGAGCAAAGCTGGTGAATTGGCGGCTCTGCAGCTGGCGCTGAACTCCAGGTCCCATCTGCCTAGGCTGCCAGAAGTAGTTCATCAACATGACCCAGAGTTGTTGTTGTTGTTAAATCTGGGGATTGAAGGTTTAGGGAGGTATGACTTAGGAGTGGCACATATATGGTTTCAGTTTGCTTTTTAATGCAGTTGGGAATTTAAGAACCCATGCACCAACCCAAATGCAGTGTTTCTTCAGTGTTTGTGCTTCTCCAGATATTGCTATGCAGCTTTTTAATTTTTTTTTAAAAAATACGTATAAATATGCATAGCTGGGGGCAAAGTGCTCACATAGATGTGCATATTACTGTACATAATCTGCAAGATGCACTATGTTAATGCAAAATAAAAATGAGCATATTGGGCTAAACGGTATGAAAGAATGGGCATCGTTGGAGCAACACTAGTGGAAATGCATTCAAATGTTCATGAGGAAATAAGTGTCCTGACTGCTCTGTGGATTTTTAAAAAAATTTCTCTGCTTCTTTTTCACTTCACCACCACTGCCGGTTTGACATTCTGTTCTCTCTTTCAGATGGACTGTTTTTTTTCATTGCATTTTTACTTACTGCTTTTATACTAAAAGCCACCTGGAGTCCCACTTTTGGGAGAAAGACAGCATAAAAGTGCAATAAATAGATATCCTGCCCTGAGGACATGTCTTTCCACAGAGTCATATAAGAAATGGTTGGAGCTGGATGAAGGTTATATTTGGAGTTAGACCCAGTGGCACCGGAATCAGTTATATGACTAAATGAGGCCCACTGAGTTGAATCAGTCTCGTCTACTTATGCTTAAGTTTGAATTTAACTTAATGTAAATGGAAAAATCAGTGAATAATACAGTGTGGCTCCACTTCCAGAGTGTTTGGGAACAGCAATGGAGGGAAGCCATGGGCTTGCAGGCTGAAGCTCCCATACCTTCTGTGTAGCAGGGAATATGACATCATGTACCACCCTCTCAGGCTTTCCTGTTGCTTGTGCTGCAAAGAATGGGAAAGCTGTGTTTCTTAGCTGCGAACCTTACAGTAGTTATGTGAGGGATGGCTTTTCCGAACATTGGTATATTGCTACAAACTTTCCCTGTTGCAATGTGAAATGTTTGGGGGTGGTTTGGTCTTGAAATGGAGTTAAGAGGCATTAGCCTTACGAAAGACCTACTCCTCAATTGTTGACGTGGAGTGATTAAGTTGCCTGCATTTCAGGGCTTTTATTCTAGAACCTCCTTGACCCTTTCTTCCTTCTTTCTCTTCTTCTTTACAGACCTTAGTCCAAGTTGGCATTTATGCAATGGGCCATGATCCAAGGTATTTCACCAGACCTGAGCAATTCAGTCCAGAAAGGTGGCTGAGTCATGACTCTAGACACTTCCGACTGCTGGGGTTTGGCTTTGGGCCTCGCCAGTGCCTTGGGCGCAGGATTGCTGAGCTGGAGATGCAGCTGTTCTTGATACACGTGAGTCTGACATTGCTTCCTGTGATGGTTTCTTGAAAAGTGGGAACTTTTTGCCATCGTTTCAGGGATCTGTGGAGTTGCTTTTTTGAGCTATAGCACCTTATGGGCACAGGTAGTTATGTGACTCTGGGAGCTGCAGCCTCAAAAGCAAGATTCCAAGGCTATGCTGTCAGATGGTCCATGATTTAGTGGGTTGTGATGTCACATGCTCTGGCCAACTGATGCTGTGCAGAGTGAGAATAGGACCTCCCACAAAGGTGGATTGATGGATTGATTGATTGGATATATCGCCCCACTAGTGCAAAAGCACTGTTCCCCCCAAATATGATCCTGCTATCAGTCTGCACTGGAACCATCACCATCCGGCCAAATAAAAGGCAAGGCATTCCAACAGGGATAATTATGCTAAAGCAACTTTGCACATGTTGGTGCCCTCCAAATGTCTTGGGCTATAACTCCCATCAGCTGGCTGGATAGCTCAGTGGTTTAGGTCTCTGGCTGCAGAGTTGGGAGTTTGATTCCCCACTGTGTCTCCTGGGAGAACAGCCAGCCCAGGTGGCCTTGAGCAGCAGCTGCACAGTCCCAGCAGAAGGGAATAGAAACAATTCTGAATACTCTCTACCTGGAAAACCCTCAAAAGGGTCACCCTAAGCCAGAACTGACATGGACGGCACATGATTATTATTTTATACAACTCACATCATCCCCACCTGGGAGGGCTGAAGAGAGTTTTCAGGTTGAGGAGGCTTCTGTAGATGATGCCAACACTAGTCCCTAATTAGGGTTGCTAGCCTGTGATGTGGCAACTTAAAATCTAAAACCCTAAACCTTTTTTCTCCTTTTTACCCTCTTCTGTGTCCAGATGCTGGAGAAGTTCAAGATTGAAACTAAGAGGGGAGTGGAAGTTGGCACTACATTTGATCTCATCTTGGTCCCGGACAAGCCGATCCACTTGACTCTACGGCCTCTGGACTCTCGTCCCTAAGCAGGGAGGGTGTGCGTAAAGCCTCTTTCAAACCCCTGGAGAAAGAAAGGACAGGAAACGACCGGCCAGCCAAAACCCATTTTGCTGGTGATGAACTTTTCACAGGGTCCAGAGGCAGCTTGTTTCCGAACTGTACAAAAAAGGAAACAGCACGTAATGGCATAATTTGTGGAGAGGGCTTCTCAGCACTCAGACTGTCCTATGCTTACCCCGTAATGTGTGATTTAGACAAAGGGAAGGAAAACGTTTGTGACTCAGGTTGTTTTGGAGACTTAGAATCGGGATATGATGCTAGTAGCTTTCAGGCCACAAGAAAGGAGCAACCAGATCAAAAAGAAGGGCCACTGAAAGGGAATGTGCGCCCTGTGAGATGTTATCGGACTGGACCTCCCATCATCCCTAGCTGTTAGTTATGCTGGCTAGGGCTGATGGGACTTGTAGTCCAACAATGTCTGGAGGGCCACAGTTTGACCTAAAGGTTTTACTTCTTCCATTGTTAGTACTAGGCCTGGGAGGGCAAGGAAAAACGTGTGCCCTCCCAGATGTTTTTGGACCACAAGTCCCATCAACCTTGGCTGGCATAGCCAGTTAGGAGAGATGTACAAGAATGTCCAGAGGACCATTGTTTCCTATCCCTGTTCCAGTATGAAGGAGAGGGGGAGCAAAACATCTGCCTACCTTTCATGGGCCATGCATGTTTCAACTTGAGTTTACTCTCGACACAAAGTGTGGACCAAATTTTTAGGGCAAAGGTACCCCATAGGGGGATGGTGATGCTGCTATATATATTCCTTTGTTTTTAGCTTATCTCCCTTCGAATGGTCATCCTAGTGCTTATTTCCTGTTAAAGCTAAGGGTTTAGGTGGGGAAAAAGCAGAAACTAAGGAAAGGATCAAGCCACCATGGCCTGCTAAACGTTTAGGGGACTCGCACACAAAGAAGACATGAGGACAATAACCCTCTCCCAGTGCTGCTCTTAAACACGACTGATTTATCAGATTGAACTGTACAATATAGTTACTACAGAAACGTGAAGCCGCTGTCATGTTTTCCTTCCAGAGATGTAATTCCTTCAAAACTTCATGCCAGATTTCCATATGAAGTTTGTGTTTACTTCCCAATGACCAATCACAAAGTAAATAAATGCAAGTGAACTTGTGACACAGAGAGTTGTTCAAAACTAATATTAGGATAATCATATATCTTTGATCTCTTAAGGGAGCTTTGCTTCTAATGGCATGCCAACTGTATCACATAGCATGATGCTAACTCTGAAGATAATATAGGGATCATGACTGGTAGCCACTGAAAAACTTGTCCCCTCTGAATTTCTCTGATCCTCTTTGAAAGTTGTGCCCTATGAATAAATACTTCTTTTTATCTGTCCAAAATATCTCACCATTCTGTGCTTGTGGATGACCTGTGTGCTCCTAGTACTGTGGGACAGGAAGCCAAACTTCTGACTGTTCACTTTTTCTACACTTTTCATCATTTTACGCACTTCGAGTGAGTGGATGAGTGACTCTAGGCTCACAAGGGCAGTGAACTTGTTCCAGGTTTTAATTAAAGCTTTACAGAAGTGATCCAAAATAAGTTCAGTGATCCGGCAATGATTTTATTTTACTATTAAAGGCTTCCCCCTTTGTCCCAAGGCTCCCAAAGGCTTTCCCAGGGCAAAAGCCTCAGAACCTGAAACAGAAGGATAGGAATCCTTCAATTAATTTAACTCAGAGTTTCAATGAACTGAGATAATAAGGGGAAGGTGTGTGTCCTGTGATTAACCCTCCTACCTCGGGTTTCGCTCTGAGATACATGACCCGACAATCAGACTTGCAAATTAAGCTCCTATTTCCTTTCCATTCATGACAAACACAAACTAAATACAAGATATGAAGCTACAGAAAAATCAAATGCCGTGACCAACACCTTTCCACACATGAGAGAGGACGTCCTTTTAAGAAACGCTAAGCAGATCTGTCTAGCTCGAAAATGAAAGATGGCACAGTGTTGCCTCTTGTTTTCTAATTATGGCAGCAGTGAAGCCCTGTGATCCTGAGGGAAGTCAGACAAGACTGGCTTTGGATGTAACACAGAACTAGAACATGCAAAATGTGCTTTTCAGACAATGACTGCCAGAATCTCCCCCCCCCCCCCCAAGTGTGGCCAGGCGGGCCTGGGAATTCTAAGAGCCATAGGCTAAACCATAATTTACTGTTCTTTGCATGTGCTTTGGGTTTCTGTATTCTTCCCCTCCTCTTTTTAGGTGAAAACTTCTGCTTTCCAATAAGCATGATTTGTTCTTAGGTGTGAACTCAGAACTGTGGTCGGTCAATCGTGGTTTTCACACAGGTTGGGCCAAAGTTATATGTCAGGGTTTATTGATAGATCTCTGGGTGATTTTGCATTAGGTCACACAAATTTTTTTTACACTTATTGGTTGAAAGCCCTTCTCAATGTCCTAATTTATATTGAAATGAAAAAAGGGTGGAGGTAACCAGGAATTGAGTTCATATGGAAAGACCATTCCATTTCGGTACACACACACAAAAAACTCCTGGGCTCTGAATTGTTTAGATCTGGGTAGAAAACAGTCGACTCTCTGGATATTTCAGACTGCAATTACTAGAAGACCAGGCAGGCGTGACTAATAGTAAGGGAGTATGGGACTTATAGTCCAAAATGCAAAATAAAAGTAAATTCCTTAAGTCTGAACACAGGCTCATAGACAAAAAAAACAAAAGAAGCATTTCAAACGCTGATGTATCACAGAGTGCCAGACTTTCTTGGAATGAGAAGGTGACCAATGAACTAAAGTGAATAAATCAAGACTAAGAAATCATAAATACGTAACAGAAAAAGCTAGAATACTGTAAGTCCCAGGCCCTGGTCACACAAGGGAAATGTTCGCTAGTTATCTCCCAGTTAGATAGTTGCTTTTTTCCCCAATCACAGGCCATACAGTCAAGATCGAATTTTTTTCCCAGCCAGCGGTGTAACTGCAGTTTATTTTCCATTCCCTGGGAGGGTTGTGTTATTTTGTACCTCTGTTGTATCGGTACATTCCTTACTGGAATTGCCCGTGTGCACAACCTGCCCCACTTCTTTTCTTTTCAGAATTGAAGCAAGGAAGGTGGCCACCATTCTTGCAGTGCACATATTGTTATTTTTTTATTTTATTTTTCATGGCTAGTACATTGATATGTTGGTAAAAGTATGTCACAGAGCAATTTGAGCCATTGCTGCCGTGCCGGCCTTTCGATCCTCTGCTTTTCGCCAGTCGTTGTGAGAAGACAGTCCTGGGGAGGCTGCAGGGGGGAAAGGGAAGGGCAGATTAAGCTGAAAGGCAGAGGAGATGGTGGGAGAGGTGGACAGACCAATATGATTCTGCAGGAGGAGCCAGTGCAACAGAGGGCGTAATCGCAAACAGAAACCCCTTCCTGATAACATTTTTTTTCTTCCTATTTGAATCCTTATTTTCTCTCATGCTTCAAGGGGCAATCCACGTTGTAGCCGGCCATAATGATTCAGATAGGAAGAAAAAAAACGTTATTGCTAAAAGTTCTTGGGATGTTCGCCCTGGTCTCTATACCACGTGACCCAGAATCAGTAGAACAGAGGTATGGAGAGGACTGGGGGAACTAGAGAACATTTCCCTCGTGTGACCAGGACCATTAGTCAGGTAATGAGGAACAAACAGTACAGATTGCTAGAGTGGACCAGGCAAGATAAAATAAATGAAAAAAAGAAGTGCGGAATGGAGACAAGTGCCCTGGCTGAAGAACGGCAGAGACTGGTTTGAATGCAAGGCAATACCTTTGTACAGACTTGCTGCGTGCAAAGTCAGAATGCCCTCGAGGAAGTTCCTAGGGAAAGGACAAAAAGTCCAAAATATCAGGAAAGCCAGATATTCTCTCCCCCAAACCCTGCTTTAAATCTGTTTGCTTGTTGGTAACAAACTTCAACAGATAGATTTGGGGGGACTGTTCTAGTTTAAGGACAGATTCCCACTGTGGTGTAGTGGATAGAGTCATGGAGGGTTCAAATCCCCAAATGGCCATGGAAACCTACTGGGGGAGTGAAACTGGTAAAAACACTCCTTACCTTGAAAGCCCTATTAGGGTCGCTATGAGTCAGTTCTGATTTGACAGTACAGAACACAACACACACACAGTCTAAAAAAATTCATTCAGCAAGTCTGGAGTCTCCCTGCTTTTGGCTGAAGGGAATGAAAAAACATGGTTAGTTTTCTTAAAACATCGTCCAGACTAACCTGTTTCCTTGGGTTTGGCATCACAATAAACTACTGTTAAGTTGAAAATAGAACTTGAAGAGGAAGGAAAGGCAGGCAGTTAGGACTTGAGCTTCTTCACTTAAAGCATGGGTTAGTGCCAACGTTTTTTGCACCTCCAGAAGTTCTTAGATCTTAGAACTGCAAAGCTGGAAGGGATCCTATGGATCATCAAGTCCAACTTCTGTCAGGGAGGCGCAGTGAAGGACTGAACTCCCAACCTGTGGCTCTTCAGCCAGAGACCTAAACTACTGAACTATCCAGCAGTCATTGTTGATGGACTATAGTTCCCATCACTCCCCATTCTTGGCTAGGCTGACTTGGGCAGGTTGGAAGTAGAACTGGACCAAATTTGAGGCCTGCAGGTTCCATAAACCTGGTTGAATTTTACATCTCAATTCAGCAAAGTGGGATGATAGATACACTTCCATCGTGCAGTGGTCTTCAATATGGTCTCCCTCCCTGTTTTCACGAACCCAGGATGTGACCACATGGGGAAACGGCTTGCGTCTTGGACCACTTGTGACACAGGCCAGTGTGAGCTACTTTCTGACAATCAGATGACATACGAGAAATCATTAAGTAGGCTGATCCTGCTTTTTGATCCAACGATAGGGCTACTCTTTGGAGCTGAGCTGGAATGAGTCCTGCATGCATGGAAGGGTTACTTTAAGGGAGATTGCTCTCAGCAAGGCGACCCTTTTCAGTGTGATCAAACATGATCCTACATGGTCATCTGATCACACCCCTAGTCTTCTCTTCCCTTCCAGGCAAATCACCATGAGATGCATCCCATGGATCTTGAGAAGAATGTCAAGTGAAATGGTGACAACATAGCTTGTTAGGGAAGTCACTTCTCTCCTTATACTCTTGGTGAGCAGGTATATAACCTGTGACATGCAATTGCTTACTTACTTATCTGCTTACTCTGCCTGCCTGCCTATCTTCATTTCTATGCTATCTTTCTCCCAATAAGGGACCCAAAGCAGGTCATTAAAAACAAACTGGCCAAAACCACAATAAATTATGACAATAAAAGATACAACAGTATTTAAACAGTGTTACAGTTTATTTTGTAATAAATATTCTCTCCTAATATAGTAGGGAGAATGCCTTCCATCCTGCATTCCTATGGCAGAGGGTGAAGGTTCTGATGCTTCTCGAGACACGTCTGTGAATTCAGAGAAGTCTCCTGAGAATAAAAAAAGAATAAACATCAGCCAGCTGATGGAAACATGTCTCCCGCCCACCAGCTTTCGTTCTCACTCTTGGAAGGCCAGTTTTGAGGGTGGCCGCTCCCACATCATGAAAACGGAAGACAGGCACTTCCAAAGTACAGGTCAAAAGAGGGCACTGACTTGCATACAACATACATTGCTAATTTGCAAATAATTGAAAAATGAATTGACGACAAGCAACTTCTTCCCCATCAGTACTTGCACCTGAAAATGAACTGTTCTTTTTCAGCGTCCCAGTACTGAAGAGGACGTGAACAGGAGAAATGCCTAAGAAAAAAGAGGTGTAAGTCCTAAATGGACATGGTTGGACATACAGGGGTTCAAAAATAGACTTTTAAGAGTGAAGCTCAGGTGGACAAATCTACAGACTACACGTTCTCCTGCATTCCATTCTTCAAAACACATCTTCCATCCTTTCCATCATTAATATGAAGAAATGTGTGATGCTGGCGAATTCTCACCAGAAACAGACTCTTTCCCCCGCCCTCTCTAGAAGCCACGGGTAGCCCTTGGCCACCATGGTCTTGCCTGGGACAGATCCTCCATTATTTGTGGAGGTGGGGGAATGGGGGCTCCTAAGCTTCTGAAACTGACATTTGATTTCCCATTTCAGAAAGCCTCGATGCCCTAAAACCTATTGATTCAGAGACTGGCCAATGAGAAGTCCCGCACTGACCTGTGAGCTGAGTCAGCCCTCCACTGGGCTACTTGTTCTTTCCTGCCATATATAATTTGCTGTTCCTCACATCTTTGTCCCCTTTCTCTTCCTTCTCGTCCTGTGGGCATGCAAGGGGAACATTCATCAGCTAGGCACATACGACAGGCTTCCGATCTACACACATTTGACTGAGGTTCTCCATTGTACCTTTACTGGACAACAATGCCCATAATCCCCCAGCCAGCATGTGACCAAAAAACTAATTTCTTCAAGTTCTGAGTCTGAAAGTTCAGGCTGAATTAATGTACCTAGGAGGGGAGGGGTGAGGGCGAGAAGAGAAGGGGATGACAGAGGACGAGATGGTTGGACAGTGTCATCGAAGCAACCAACATGAACTTGACCCAACTCCGGGAGGCAGTGGAAGACAGGAGGGCCTGGCGTGCTCTGGTCCATGGACACAACTTAATGACTAAACAACAACAAAGGAGGGGAGATTCAGAGAGGAAATCAAGTCCCTTCTTTTGCATTTTTGGTATGGGAGCGGAAATTTTCAAGGAGGGCTCACTAGAACTCCCTCTTAGCTCTTATCGCTGCCATTTTCCCTCTCCCAGGATGCCCCGCTCCAAAGTTACATTTGGTGCAACCAAAATCTGTTTTACATCCAATGAGACTCAACATCCATCATTCCTGGCATCATTTACATTCTTCCTCTTATTTGTTTGTTTGTTTATTTGTTTGTTTAACCCCACTTCTCTCTCCAGAAGGATGCAAGGCAGCTTACATCATTAAAAATACAATATTTAAAAGCCAAAAGCAGTAAGTATGCAAATATTAAAAATTAAATATTATATTGAAACCAGTAAATAAAATCAATACTAAAAACACATTTAAGAGCATCAGAACACAACAATCAGTTCAAAACTCCCTCTCAGCCAGACAGTCACTAAGGAAAAGCCTGCCAGAAGAGAAAGGTCTTTTGCCTGCTTGCGGAATGACAGCAACGATGGGGACCAGCCTGGTCTCCAGTGGGAGGGAGTTCCAAAGTCCGGGAGCAGCCACAGAGAAGGCCCTCTCCCGTGTCCCCCCCCAAATGCACCTGTGAAGGTGGCGGGATTGAGAGAAAGGCCTCTCCTGATGATCCTAACACCTGAGCCAGCTTATATGGTCTTTGAGATAGCTTGGGCCCAGGCCACTTAGGGCTTTATAGGTTAAAACCGGCACTTTGAACTGTGCCTGGAAACAGATCAGCGGCAGTGGAGCTGCTTTAACAGGGGAGTTATATATTCCCTGTAACCAGCCCCAGTAAGCAATCTAGCTGCGGCATTTTTGACCTGCCAGTTTCTCTCCTCCCAAGGAGACTGGCCTATTTTCCCCTCCTCTGCTATTTTCTTCTTCTTCACAACCACCCTGTGAGGTAGGTGAGGGTAAGAGAGGGGAGGCCTGTGGAAATACGTCGGGCTGACACTACCAGGAGGATGAGGGAGGTGGCCATCTCAGGCGGTGGATGCTCAAGAGGGTGGTGGGAGGACAGCTGTGGCATCCAACTGACCTCGCCTTCTTTGGGGGCAGAGGCGTGCATGCGGCAGGTGCAGGAGGTGATAATGGGACAACAGAGAAGTAAAGATTCCTCTCCCGGTGTGGTTGGGTTTTGTATGAGGAACTTTCTCAAGCTCTCAGAATCTTCTCCTACATCTCAGGGAACATCACAACTTGGGCTAGCTCTGTACACACAGAGGTCTCCCTAGAAGCCATATATAATGTCTGTGTACACTTTGCTCAGGTGGACCCGGCCACTTCCTCCTGTGCTTGCTACTCACCAGCAAAAAATCCTGTAGTATAGGAGAAGATGGGGAGTGGACAAAACCAAGGTCTTGCTCTAGAAGCCGAGTGCTGTAGCCCTGTTTCTCTCGGCCCCATCTCCTGGCCGATTCCTCCAGCTGTAACAGAGTGAAAACAACACTCCCCATTACAACCAGCCAGTATATCCCAGCTCACCTTTTTTACAGCTGATTCATACATGCATGCAGACAAAGCTTGCAAGTAACAAGATGAAGCAGATGAAGCATGGGTTCTCTCAGACGAAGCACTTGTTCCACTCCCCCTTGCTGCCACTTGGTGCTGAAGGTACCTGGGGATCAGCACAATTTGCATCCATCCTTCTTCTTTTAAAAAGCAACACTTCCCTTTAAGAGAGTTGCTTCTCTTCAAGAAATCTTTATGAAATCTACTTCATTGCTGTAGCTTCTCTGCTTTCTTAAAGAGTACTTTTTGAAAAAATAGTGCTTTTGACCAGAGGAACTCAGCACAGATATGGACTGCCAGTGGGAAGCACTAACTCCTCTTGTTGTTGTTGTTGTTGTTGTTGTTGTTGTTTAGTCGTTTAGTCGTGTCCGACTCTTCGTGACCCCATGGACCAGAGCACGCCAGGCCCTCCTGTCTTCCACTGCCTCCCGGAGTTGGGTCAAATTCATGTTGGTCGCTTCAATGACACTGTCCAACCATCTCGTCCTCTGTCGTCCCCTTCTCCTCTTGCCTTCACTCTTTCCCAACATCAGGGTCTTTTCCAGGGAGTCTTCTCTTCTCATGAGATGGCCAAAGTATTGGAGCCTCAGCTTCAGGATCTGTCCTTCCAGTGAGCACTCAGGGTTGATTTCCTTTAGAATGGATAGGTTTGTTCTCCTTGCAGTCCAGGGGACTCTCAAGAGTCTCCTCCAGCACCACAATTCAAAAGCATCAATTCTTTGGCGGTCAGCTTTCTTTATGGTCCAGCTCTCACTTCCATACATCACTACTGGAAAAACCATAGCTTTGACTATGCGGACTTTTGTCGGCAAGGTGATGTCTCTGCTTTTTAAGATGCTGTCGAGGTTTGTCATCGCTTTCCTCCCAAGAAGCAGGTGTCTTTTAATTTTGTGGCTGCTGTCCCCATCTGCAGTGATCATGGAGCCCAGGAAAGTAAAATCTGTCACTGCCTCCATATCCTCCCCTTCTATTTGCCAGGAGTGGATGGGACCAGTGGCCATGATCTTAGTTCTTTTGATGTTGAGCTTCAGACCATTTTTTGTGCTTTCCTCTTTCACCCTCATTAAGAGGTTCTTTAATTCCTCCTCACTTTCTGCCATCAGAGTGGAATTATCTGCATATCGGAGGTTGTTGATATTTCTTCCGGCAATCTTGATTCCGGCTTGGGATTCCTCCAGTCCAGCCTTTCGCATGATGTATTCTGCATATAAGTTAAATAAGCTGGGGGCCTTGTCGTACTCCTTTCCCAATTTTGAACCAATCAGTGTTTCCATATCCAGTTTTAACTGTTGCTTCCTGTCCCACATATAGGTTTCTCAGGAGATATATAAGGTGGTCAGGCACTCCCATTTCTTTAAGGACTTGCCATAGTTTGCTGTGGTCCACACAGTCAAAGGCTTTTGCGTAGTCAATGAAGCAGAAGTAGATGTTTTTCTGGAATTCTCTGGCTTTCTCCATAATCCAGTGCATGTTGGCAATTTGGTCTCGAGTTCCTCTGCCCCTTCGAAATCCAGCTTGTACTTCTGGGAGTTCTCGGTCCACATACTGCTGAAGCCTACCGTGTAGGATTTTGAGCATAACCTTGCTAGCGTGTGAAATGAGTGCAATTGTACGGTAGTTGGAGCATTCTTTGGCACTGCCCTTCTTTGGGATTGGGATGTAGACTGATCTTTTCCAATCCTCTGGCCACTGCTGAGTTTTCCAAACTTGCTGGCATATTGAGTGTAGCACCTTAACAGCATCATCTTTTAAGATTTTAAATAGTTCGACTGGAATGCCATTGCCTCCACTGGCCTTGTTGTTAGCCATGCTTTCTAAGGCCCACTTGACTTCGCTCTCCAGGATGTCTGGCTCAAGGTCACCAACCACACTATCTGGGTTGTCCGGGACCTCCAGATCTTTCTGGTATAATTCCTCTGTTTATTCTTGCCACCTCTTCTTGATGTCTTCTGCTTCTGTTAGGTCCCTCCCATTTTTGTCCTTTATCATGTCCATCTTTGCACAAAATGTTCCTTTAATATCTCCAATTTTCTTGAATAGATCTCTGGTTTTACCCTTTCTATTATTTTCCTCTATTTCTTTGCACTGTTCATTTAAGAAGGCCCTCTTGTCTCTCCTTGCTATTCTTTGGAAGTCTGTGTTCAGTTTTCTGTAACTTTCCCTATCTCCCTTGCATTTTGTTTCTCTTCTCTTCTCTGCTATTTGTAAGGCCTCGTTGGACAGCCACTTTGCTTTTTTGCATTTCCTTTTCTTTGGGATGGTTTTTGTTGCTGCCTCCTGTACAATGTTACGGGCCTCCAGCCATAGTTCTTCAGGCACTCTGTCCACCAAATCTAGTTCCTTAAATCTGTTCTTTACTTCCACTGTGTATTCATAAGGGATTTGGTTTAGATTATACCTGACTAGCCCAGTGGTTTTTCCTACTTTCTTCAGTTTAAGCTTGAATTTTGCTATAAGAAGCTGATGATCAGAGCCACAATCAGCTCCAGGTCTTGTTTTTGCTGACTGTATAGAGCTTCTCCATCTTTGGCTGCAGAGAATATAATCAATCTGATTTCGGTATTGCCCATCTGGTGATGTCCATGTGTAGAGTCGCCTCTTGTGTTGTTGGAAAAGAGTGTTTGTGATGACCAGCTTGTTCTCTTGACAAAACTCTATTAGCCATTGCCCTGCTTCGTTTTGAACTCCAAGGCCAAACTTACCTGTTGTTCCTTTTATCTCTTGACTCCCTACTTTAGCATTCCAGTCCCCTAAAATGAGAAGAACATCTTTCTTTGGTGTCAGTTCTAGAAGGTGTTGTAAGTCTTCATAGAATTGGTCAATTTCAGCCTCTTCAGCATTGGTGGTTGGTGTATAAACTTGGATTACTGTGATGTTGAAAGGTCTGCCTTGGATTCGTATTGAAATCATTCTATCATTTTTGAGATTATATCCCAGTACAGCTTTTCCCACTCTTTTGTTGACTATGAGGGCTACTCCATTTCTTCTACGCGATTCTTGCCCACAATAGTAGATATGATAATTGTCTGAATTGAATTCGCCCATTCCCGTCCACTTTAGTTCACTGACGCCCAGGATGTCAATGTTTATTCTTGCCATCTCCTGTTTGACTACATCCAGCTTACCAAGGTTCATAGATCTTACATTCCAGGTTCCTATGCAGTATTTTTCTTTGCAGCATCGGACTTTCCTTTCATTTCCAGGCACGTCCACAGTTGAACGTCCTTTCGGCTTTGGCCCAACCACTTCATTAGCTCTGGAGCTACTTGTACTTGTCCTCCACTCTTCCTCAGTAGCATGTTGGACGCCTTCCGACCTGAGGGGCCCATCTTCCAGCGTCATATCTTTTAGCGTTTTGTTTCTGTTCATGGGGTTTTCTTAGCAAAGATACTGGAGTGGCTTGCCAATGCCTGCTCCAGGTGGATCGCGTTTAGTCAGAACTCTCCACTATGATCTGTCCGTCTTGGGTGTCCCTGCACGGCACAGCCCATAGCTTCTCTGAATTACTCAAGCCCCTTCGCCACAACAAGGCAGCAATCCGTGAAGGGGTAACTCCTCTTGTACAAACCAATAAAAAACATAAACCATGCTTTCAGGAGGAACAAAAAGTGGCAGCAAATCACAGAAGCAGCTCAGAATGAAGCATGAAAAGGGACTGTAATGTGGTGGAAAAAATACTGATAACATCAGTACAGAGAACCTGGTACTTTAAAAAGAATCCTCTATTTGGAATAGCCCTTGGTTAGAAATAGTTAATTGTCCTTAATTCCTTTTTATTTGTTTCAGAATAGCAAGAAAACATTGTGTTATTTTTCAGAATAGTATTTCTAATCATCAAAACCATAGGAACCATAGTAGTAACCAGCTAATCATTAACTAACTACTTTTCAAAAGTAACTTTCCAAGCTATGACCTGTTGGTATTTCCTGAAGGTTTGCACTCTTTAAAGCTGATTTACATATATGTGTGCATCTTTTTTTTCTTTCTCATTTGATCTATGACTCCATCAAGGGCACAATGGGATATCCAAAGGGCAGCGATGCCTATCACTGCCAGACATGGCTGGATGTTGGCAGTTGTTGTCATATCCAGAGGGCGTCAGCTTTGGGGGAGGCAAAAGTAAACAGTGGATGGATTTCTCTTTGACTGAATCCAGTTCAAGTCTAGAAGAACACTGTGGGTTGGCTGAAGAAGAGATGCTCTTAGGAGAAGTCCATGCCAAGAGAGATCAAGGGAGATCAGAGGACCATTATTACCTGGCATTCCAAAGCGTGGATCCGTGCCTCGGCCTTCTCCAGTTTTGAAATTAATGAGAGTTTTTCAGTGTTAGCAGAAAACGTATCCTAGAGGGAGCAGAGAGAGGATTTTATAACAGAAGGCATGAGAAGCATCACTGGAGAGACCAGAAAATGTCGTTCTGGGTTGCAAAAGCACCTAGAACACAGGACACGTGTAACTCTGAAACTCGCCCCTTTTCACCCGAACAGTTTCTTCAACCCCCAAATTGGGATGATTTTAGAAGAGGCCTTCAATGGTGGCCAGGTGTCCTCTTTTATTAGGGAAGATATTCTCCCATTTGGAGGACCGCTGAAGCACAGTTTCTGTTGAAGGAAGTGTCCGTTTGAAATGCTCTCCACTTTGAGTCTGATTTAGGAATCAAGAATTAGAAGGAAGAAGACAAGAGACTTTGAAATTGCCTGTCAACATTTAGCAGAACCTGGACAGCAGACTCAGCAGGCAACAGGTCCTTTGGTCACAGTCCTCCCCACTCAGGAGAGAGGTACTGTAGTTTCACTTAAATTATAGAAATTCATTTCCTATTTTGCATCTGTGTATAAAAATTAGCACATTTTATGTCAATAATATCCTTTTCTGGTTGAGGCATATCCTCCATTTTGGTGAGATGGCATGGGCACCTTATTCCTTCCTTCTCTCTCAGAGAGAAGCACTGCTTCTCAGAGGACCTTGGCAGTTTTCGAAGTAAGTACATCTGATACCAATAAGAAAGTATTGATAGCAGAGCGAAATCCTGCTGCCCCAGTAATTGAAGCCATCGTTTTTAGTCAACCAGTATGGTCCTGACTGATCCAGCCAAACAATATCAACTAAGCTTTACATCCCTACAAATGGGCACCTGGCCATCCAAAACTCCTTTCAGTTCTAGTGAGATCCTAATTTTGGCATCCCATAATGAACTGCATCCAGATGGTCTGTGTCTCACTCATCCCATACATGTGACAGGAGAGCGGGCCTGATTTTCTCAGTCATCTGGCATGCATACTGTTCCTCAGATGCTCCTCCTCCTTTTACACATGTAAAATATAATCCACATAAGCCCCTTTAATGTGGTTAATATCCCAAGTAATGCCTTGGGATCAGATACATTGGGGAGGTGAGTGTGTTTAGGTCCAAGAGCAAAAACTTCAGTTTTATTCACGTCTATGCACATTTACTCTCCTATAAACACCAGTGCAACAGCTTTCAGTCATGCAAAGCACAGCTCAATTAGATGCATGCCTACTAAAGGGGAAGCCTGGGTGGCACAGTTTTCCAAGCTGCTAAGCACAACAAAGTTCCATTAGCTGCACAGCTCCAGCTTTCCAGTGGCAAAGCACAGCTGATTTCCATGCAACATCTTAAGCTGCAACTCAAACTCTTGAGTTCCATGCAACAACTTTCCGGGCTCTTATCTCTGATGACAGAAGAAGCTTGAGGGCCTAATAGGGATGTTGTGCAGCTCCATCCCTAAGCTACATGATCTGGCCCCATCTGCACTGGATTTTTATGGGTTTATGCCCTATTCAAATATAACTCCCCCAGATGGCAGGTCAGGACCACTAGAAATGGGGCAGGTGTGTCAGTTGTCTCCTCTCCCTTCTTTCCACCATCCCAAAGAACTGGGTAACAACTTTAATTTCTTTGAAGAGGGTGTTGTACACAAGGTTGCTAAGTTGAAGTATCTTACTGGCAATGCTTGCTGTTGCAGTATGATGGGGGAACGGTATGAGGAGGACTTGCCCAGTTCATCTCGCAGCCTCATGTTCTCCATTAGCAAGGTGGTGTAGAGATCCTTGGACCAGCTGTCACCAGGGCCTGGAGGCATGTAAAACAGAGGATGCTCAACAAAATGAGAACCTTTATGATTAGCCACAAAAACCCAATCGACTAACTAAGAAAAAGAAACATGCCATCTTTGGGAGTGGCAAACTATGACTGATATGCAGGTTATGATTAACCCACCCTTGGTCTAATCTATATTAGATTAAAATGATCTAGGAACACAGTGTTAGAGTCAACATGGTGTGGTGAACAGGGTATTGAACAGGAGACTTGAGTTCAAATCCCTGCTCATTCATGGAAACTCAGTGGAAATTAGTAACAGTAAAATCACTCCTTAAATAATTCATCTATCTCAGAAACCCTGCTAGGTTCACCATACATTGGAATCCACCTGTCAACACTTAAGAACAACAGGAGCAAAGGAAACTTATTGATATGTGCTCGTTAACAAAGAATCATTGATTGTGCAGATCACCATTTATGTTTTTCAGTTGCAATCTTAGTTTCCTTACAAGTGAATTTGTCAACAAAATTTCGAACCACATCTGGAGTGAGAGGCATATCAGCTAATTCAGGGATTGAGAACAGACAGCTCCCAGGGATAATGTTGGGCTGCAACACTCATCATCCTTTGCCACTGACTACATCATCTAGAAGGTTGCATATGCCCTACTACAGGCTACACAACATGGTTTGCTCTAGAGAGGATACCATCACAAAATGAGTTCATAAAGGAATGAATTTTTCCCCTGACCTCTCATGGCCCAAGTGCTCACAGGTACCCATGCAGCCTCCCTGCTTTTTTGTGCTCTATTGTCTGAAACTCCATACTCTGTATTTTGTAGCTCTATTCTATGCAGTAGCAGGGGACTTGAGTATCAGCCTTATGAGAAAGGAAGGGAGTAAAATCCACTTACCTGCCCCTCGGGGTATGTCTGGGAACTGGTCTGCATCTTGGAACCGGTCCTTCACCTTCTCTTTCAACATCTGCTCCATCCTCTCAATGACCTTTCATTAAAAGCAGTGGGTAAGTTCTTCCCTCAGAAGGAAGGAATCATTTCTTGATTTCTCATTGGAAGGGAACCATATGGATCATCGAGTCCAGCCCCTGTCAAGGAGGCACAGTGGGGAATCGAACTCCCAACCTCTGGCTCTGTAGACAGATGCCTAAACCACTGAGCTATAAAAACGCTTTGGAAGCTATGATCGGGTAGTCCTTTTGCTGTGTGAGGCAGGGCCAACCTTCCTTGTTGCCCCTGCCTCAAAAGGGACCGTGCTCAGCTAGATTTGGAGGCACTCCTTAGCATGTGTGGGCATCTGGATGTTTCATTTTTCTACATAGTACCCACACTGCATCCTTGTCAACCATCTGTGCTATAAACCTTCTAAGGCACCAAGCAATTTCTGTCTTCACCAGGATTCAAGGAACGTAAGTTCATTAGTGTTCTGGATGATCCAAAGCTGCCAGTTAGCACATTGAGGTGCATCAGTTGGCTAAGCTGTTTGCCTCATCCTTACCAATGTTAAAGACGGCACTGACAACTCAGCTCATGACTCACGCTCTCTACTGCTGGATGACAATGAATGCACAACGTGTTATGATATTATGGTGCACAATGTGTTAGATCTGCTCTCTCTTACCTTTTCCTGCTGCCTCACGGCATCCTCCAGTGCTTGCATCCTGGCTACCTTAGCCTGGTATTTCCTTAGCAACACCTGCTGCTGTTGGTGAGCTCGCTTTAGCATCACCAAATCCTTTTCCCGGTCATTTTTCTGGTAGGAAAGGAACCAAGGGCAGTGAGAGGGGAAGGGGACCACAGCTCTATGTGCAGGAGGAGCCGATTTCCTTGATGAGGATCTTGGACAGACGGAGAGGTGGTGGGAACCCCTCTGCAATTCGAACATGGGATACAGAGCAAGGTCCACAGGGGAAAATAATAATTGCACCAGAATGAGAATTTATGTGATATCACCTTCCCCAGAAAGATCTGCGTGCAGTTTAACTGGAAGCCTACCAATGAATCTTTGGTACAAAATCCACATGGATTGCTGACTCTTAAGGTGGCATTTTCCATTATGCATTTCCATGGATGAAACTTGGAAGGCCTCCAGAGGGACTTTGGTCTGCTGGCCCCGTAGCACCTCTTCTGAATGGGAGAGGATTCTTATGCATGGGGCATTTCCAGCGGTGCTAGTCAAGAGTTACCGAAAACATGAGATGCAGGTGACGGGAGCTTGGCTCTCTTGCATGCTCTACCAGTAAGTTACAGCAGGTGTTACTGCCAGCTGTTGGGTGTAATATGGTGAAATTGGTACAAGAAATCTGTTTTTCAGAGAATGGGAGAATATGAAAAACCAGGCCATACACTGATCACCAGTAGTGGGTTTACTCTCACTCTGCAAGGGAGAGAACGAAGTACTAATGCAAAAACAATGATAGTCCCTTCTGCATCTGGCAGTGCGATTGGAGAGAACGACAGCTTGAAAAGCTGGGCCCTCCCACAAGTTTATTTGAAATGAAAAAGTAGGCTTTGGCATTAGCACAGATGCAGAGGTTAACTTAAAAGATGAGGCAATAAGCAATCATCAAAACAACACTTTTTAAAAAAGTATTTGCCATGCATTTATCCAAGCCATAATTTTATGGTTTGTTGTGGAAACGACTTATTGGAATTAGATTTATATTTACATTTAACAGAACATGTAATAATGGAATTCTGGATTAGCTCTTCTGAATCACAGTAAATGTTTGTTCACTTAATTTATTATTATATAATTTAAATATATGTTTTTTAAAGATTCCTCTAGAGCAGAGGTCCCCAACCCCGGTCCGTGGCCCAGTGCCGGTCCGTGGCCTGAGCTGGACCAGGCCGCCGAGACAGACCTCCCGCCCCACCCCTGCACGCATTCACCCCTGCACAGCCAGTTTGCGCCTGTGCGCGCGCTCCAGCACACGCGTGCGAGCGCCGCCATTTGCGCATGCGCACGAGTGCGCGCCGACAAGCGCCGCACCGCCATTTGTGCATATGCACAGGCGCGCGCGTGCTCGTGCAAGAGAGAGAGAGTGCTTGTTCGCGCATGCGCACGAGCGCGGGGGGTGCCCCGCCTTCCCGGTCCGCAGACCGAAAAAGGTTGGGGACCGCTGCTCTAGAGTATAGAGCACAGAAACGGCACTGGTCGCACTGTTGGATGACCTGTTGAGGGAGGCTGACCGGGGCAAAATGTCCTTGTTGGTCCTCCTCGATATCTCAGCCACCTTTGATACCGTCGACCACGGTATCCTCCTGGGGAGGCTCTCCGAGCTGGGAATCGGTGGCCTGGCGCTTGCCTGGCTCCGATCCCTCTTGGAGGACCGTCCCCAGAGAGTACAGCTTGGGGAGAGTGTCTCGGCCCCGTGGAGTCTCAATTGTGGGGTTCCGCAGGGGTCGATCCTCTCCCCAATGCTGTTTAACATCTATATGAGGCCGCTGGGAGGGGTCATCAGGGGGTGTGGGGCTTCGTGCCATCAGTATGCTGATGACACCCAGCTCTACATCTCCTTTTCACCTACCTCAGTGGATGCCGTTTCGTCCCTTGAGCGCTGTCTGGAGGCCGTGCTGCAATGGATGCAGCTGAATGGGTTGAGGTTGAACCCGGACAGGACGGAGGTCTTGAGGGTGGGTGGCCCCTCCGTTGGCGGTTTGGGAAACTCCCTCTCTTTTGGGGGGGGTGGCTCTCACCACAAAGAGTGAGGTGCGCAGCTTGGGGATACATCTGGACCCGGCGCTTACCATGGAAACCCAGGTGGCGTCCATGGCCCGCTCCGCCTATTTCCATCTATGGCGGATTGCCCAGCCAACCCCCCCTTGATGGTGGGGACCTCACCACTTTTGTCCATGCACTTGTAATCTCGAGATTAGATCACTGTAATGCGCTCTACGTGGGGCTACCTTTGAGATTGTTGCGGAAGCTTCAAATGGTGCAGAATGCGGCGGCCAGACTCCTTAGTGGGGTGAGAAAATACCAACATATCTCTCCCACTCTGGCTGCCTTGCATTGGCTGCCCATTCGCTTCCGCATTGATTTCAAAGTGTTGATGATGACGTATAAAGCCCTAAACGGTTTAGGACCTCGATACCTGGCAGATCGCCTTCTCCCACCTAGTTCTACCCGAATCACCCGTCATAGCCAGGAGGGACGGCTGAGGGGCCTAACGCCGAGAGAGGCCTGGAAAGAAAGAACAAGAGGCCGGGCCTTCTCGGCAGTGGCCCCTCGGCTTTGGAATAACCTTCCATCAGAGATCCGCCTGGCTCCCTCGCTGGGTGTTTTTAAGAGCCAATTGAAAACTTGGCTCTTCAGGCAGGCCTTCCCTCCTGTCAATATTTAATTTTATTTTATTATAATTTTTTCCCATCTTGAGTATTATTAATATTAATATTATTGTTTTGAACTGTTTTATTTTAATTTTAATTGTTCTAATGTTTGTATATTTAATGTTTATGGAACCCGCCCTGAGTAGACTTTGTCTAAAAGGGCGGGATGAAAGTCGAATAAATAAATAAATAAATAAATAAATAAATAAATAAATAAATATAGATGTTCTAAGAAACATGTGTAGGCTTGGTGGGGGGCAAGTGATACTCCCATCAATGTATCATCACTGCAGATGGGAAAATGATTAAAAACAGTTCATAACCTCACTAAGTTGGGTATGGTAGTGCCAGATGCAGGATCTCCTCCAAAATGTAAGAAGTGGCAAGCACTATTGCTTACTTACCCGAATCAGCTCATTCTGCAGCCTTTGCACCCGGTCCTTCATCCTGGCCATCTCCTGAGCTCCAGCAGATAGTTTTTGTTTGAGGGCCACTGAAAGGTACAACAAGCAAGACACCATTTCAATTAGGTAAGTGATGTGCCTCCAACACAACAGAGAGGTCAAAATATACAATACTAATTTTATGTCAAAGAGACATTTTTTGGGCTGAAACTCCCAGAAACCCCCAGACAATGTTGGCCAGGAAATGTTGGGCTCTAAAGTCCAAAAAAACCCAATCTTCCCAAGCTTTACACAGTTCTCAGTGTTCAAGAATGGCTTTAAAATTATGAATAGATGAGACTGCTTTACGTTTGTGAGACTTTTGGCTTGAGATGAGACTTTGGATCGAGTGGCCACAATCCAAAGTCTCAGTATTCCTATCTTCTGCTATCTGAGCTCCATGTAAACTGGGGAGAGGAAGCTCTAGACATTCTGGGACTGTAAATCACTGGTCATGTTGGGTGGGGATGATGATGGCAGCTGGAATCTAACAACATCAGGAGCGCTACATGTTCCCCACCACTGTTTTAAACAGTGGTTGATAAGCAGCCAACACAGTTGTTAAAACCCAGTTCTCCTCAAACACAGAAAAACAAAAGTGTGGGTGTGTGCATGTGAATTTCAACATGGAGTGATCATCACCATCATCATAGAACTGCAGAGCTACTATGGGTCATCAAGTTCAGCCCCTGCCAAAGAGGCACTGTTGGGAATCGACAGGGATGTTGGCAAATCTTTGGTTCTGGATCCGGGTCCAAGTCTGGTTCCAAGTCCCGAGCCCTAAGTCCAAGTCCCTATTAAAAACAAGTTCTTTTCCCCAGAAAGAAGGGAGAGGTGGGTAGGTTCTGAGTCGCTAGTTGAGTCTGAGTCACTGGAAAAAAGAACCTGAGTCAAGTCTGAATCAAGTCAATGGTGCGACAAGTCCAACTTGACAGCGAGTCCCATTGCTTGAGTTGCTGGGAATTGAACTCCCAACCTCTGGCTCCATAGCCAGATACCTGAACCACTGAGCTGTCCAGCAGTTAGAATGTCAGATTAGAAGTCAAAATACTGACATCGTGTCATTAAGTGAAAAGCTCTCTTGGGAAGAAAAAGACATCTGTCTGTCCTAGAATGAGCTTTCATCAGCTCTATATTTTGCAAATCAAGTTGCTTTTGTTCTGGGACTGAGTATTTGTAGATAAACGACTTCATTGGCGAATATGATTGTTCAGGCATGGAGCTTAGAAAGAATTATGTTCTAGGAGGGAAAATGTTACATGGACCCAATAAATGAAGCCATAACCTTTAGTCTGCAACACTTGGAGGTCATTAATTCAGAGGGATGCTGTAAATCAGAAGCAATTTTGATGTCATGTAACAATAAACATAAGGGAAATATGCTATCTAAACTTCTAATAACAAAACTTATGTTCAGTCTAGTTTGACCCTGGGATTGGCAGGATCTGAGTTCAAATCTCCACAATGTTGACCTTGGATAACATTTATCCCTATACCTCTTTTCTGTGTCCATTACCTGGAGCTTCCAAAAAGCCACATTTCAAGTAAAATCTCTTGATTTTAGGAGATGAGGAAAGTTTTCTGATGCCTCATCCTATCTGTGGTTGTGCTTCATCAATTCTGGGAGCCCCAAATGCCCATATATCTTTGAATAGGGACCTCTGCTCATTCCCCTGTGCATTTTCTTGCCTGCAGTGGGGTGGGAGGAAAGAAAAAGGGGAGTTCCTCTTACATATCCGATCAACTATCTCTGCCTTGGTCATGACATCCAGGTCAATGTCTTGAAGCAGGGCTTGCCCGACGTCCTCGTGCATGGCAAGGTTGCGCCGGAGGTTGCTGTTCTCAGCTTCCAGGTTGCTGACGTGCTGGCGCAAGGACAGGATGTCATCAGCCATTTTTTGCAAGGCTGCGCTGTAATTGTCTGTCTCCTGCCAACCCCGATGAAGAAGAGAAGGACAAGGTCAAAGAGAACGGCCCCTTTCCCCTCTTTCCTACTTGGAACAGGGCCTGCCTATGCAAGGGAGCCACTCATTGCTCCATCACATATCCTGCTTTTCACTGCTGATAGTGTTCAGAAGCAGAAACCAAAGCATCAGAATTGATGAAGGAGATCCAAAAGGCCAGGGGTTCTTGCATTTTGCATCTGAAGGATCCATTCTGGATCACCCCACCTTCTTCTGGGCTTCTCCATTCTCAGAACAATCTTTTGTAAATCTAGTTGGTACACAGAATTTGTATAACTATGGCCCAAAGCCTATTGCTTAGTGTAGTAAATCACACCAGAGTAGGCCCATTGAATCAATGAGCCAACTCCTCTGTATTCCACTGATTCAAATATGCCTATTCTAACAGTGACTTATTGGCACACATAACTTTAGCATGCTCTATGAAATACAGCTGGAGTTTTCAGTCCTCTGCCTCCCATGGTATCTTTCATATTTTGTCTATCATCTCCAGGAGTATGGAGATGATAGACATCTCTTTTGCCCTCTGAGTTAAGCTGCATTTTTCACTGTAATTGGAAATAAATTGGATTTCCCGCCCCATCGGAATAGTATATTGCTACAAGCCATCCCTCCTGCAATGAGGGGTGAAGGTGTTGGTCTTGAACGAGCAATTAAGAGCCATTAACTTTACAAAATAGCTGCTCCTCATTTGTTGGTGTGGATTTATCCAACTGCCTGCATTTTTCAGCTCTTCTTAGAGAGGGTGAAATAGGGACTACCATGACGAGCAGTATGGTGCTGATTATCCCTCTATTCTCCCCTTACAAGGTGGCTTACAAAATAGTTAAAAAACAAATACAACTTCCAACTACAATAAGTTAAAGCATAAATACACATATTAACATACATTGAAACTACTTAAAATACTTGAAGCATCTTTTAAAAGCACATCTCAGATCAGTAAAAAATATGCCCCTATCCCAACCCAAATTCAAAGCCTCTTTCTTGGCAACCTGTTCTTTTGCCAAATGCCTGCTTGAAAAACTGTCGTTCTTAACCATATAATTAGTAGCCTGCTCAACTGCTGTCCCCTTGTGATGGGTATTCAGAACAAACTTTGGGGGAAATTTTATTTTAACTATAACTCTCAGAATCCCTCAGTTAGCAGGATTCTGGAATTCGGAGCCCCCCCCCCCCTTTCCCAAAAGCAGTGTTTTGATGCTCTGATTCACAGCCTCTGATCCTAGTGGCCACCCTAAGAACATGGAAAGCTATCTTCTCCTTAGTCATCCCATTGGTTTGGGTACCTGGCTGTGGAGCCAACGGTTAGGAGTTCGATACCCCACAGGGCCTCCTTGACTGGGACTGGATTTGACGATCCAAAGGATTCTTTCCTGCTCTGTAGTTCAAAGACGATGATGATTCATCCACATAGTCCAATATCATCAATACTGGCTAGCAGAGGTTCTCCAGGACTACAAATGGGATTCTTTTCGTAACGCTACCAGGAGACCCTGGTAGTCCCTCATGGCTTCCCGTCCCGATGCTAACCAGGCTTGATCCTACTCAGCTTCCAAAATTGGAGGAGACGGGATAGGGTAGTATGATACAGTGTCATTCTAGCTATCCTGTTTACTAGCCATGTCTAATCCCTCTTTTTAGGGCTATCAAAATGGGGGCAGGCACAACCAAATCTCATGGAAGGACAAAGGTGCACTGCTTAATATGCTGTGAGAAGTACTTCCTTCCACCTTTCCGACGCGTTCTACCACTCGGCTGCACTTAAGACACTCCCAGTTTCTACTCTTCTTTCTCCTCCCCCTTGATGTTGCCCAAAGAGCTTGAGTGATTGTCTGCTCCTTGGTTATGTCCCCTCCTCTAATGGCCTCCCCTCCCTTAAAAACAAAGCTGAGAAGTTCTTAATGTTGCTATCTTTCCTCGGAGTGACTCCAGCCCCCTCCTCACTCCTGGTGCCTTCGATTATCTGTAACAACACTCTGGAGCAACCTCCTCAGGTCAGAGATCTATGCCTTGGATCTCAGCAATGTTGCAAACTTCTACACACATACACACCCCTCTAACCTTGGTGGGTCTGTACACACCAACCTCTTTCTTCATGTTTCAGTTCAACTGGCTGTTTTGGCTCCATGACATACTGAGACACAGCATGTGACTGACCTTGCTTTCTTGTTCCAACTTGCACTTTACGCCCCCCCCCCCCAAGTCAACTCTGAGTAGAAGGCAAATGCTTCCCTTACAAAGAGGCCCCCAGGCATCACAATCCGAAGACCTCATTCCCCCTTAGCCTCCCCTTGCCCTCAACGAATGAAAAAGATGTGCCATTTCATGAGAAAGAAATGAGCAGAAGAGAAGTATAGATAGAAGAATTCCCATTCAGCAAAAGCAGGGAAATACAAGCTTCGAGTTCATGTGTGTTGTATTTGTTGGTGTCAGAAAAGATTGTTGGTTATTGTGTTATCTCTTAAGCAAAGTTTTAAAAAGTCACATCAAATCAAGAATCAATGCAGTTTTGGAGAAGAGGACAATAGAAGAAGAAGAAGAAGAAGAACAATAAGGAAGAGGAAGATTATGGCAAGAGGTCCCGCATATGGTGGTGGGGAACACAGTTAAATTGTATTTTAGTTCGTATGTTATATGTTTTTGTTTATGTTATAGTTATATAATAAATAATTTTTTTTTTTTTTTTAAAGTCACATTTTTGGGACTGCAACCTCCAGAATCTCCCAGTCCAGCATGGCCACAGGAGTTCTGCAATAAGAAACAGCATGCCCAGTCATTTCTCTCCCAGCCATTGGCACCTGGGGTAGACTGAGGATTATATAGAGGTTTCATGCTTCTGTGTCAGGCACAGTAAAGATATAGCCATGGACTTTATTTACTACTTCATATGAAGATTATAAACATGTTGGTACTGCTGCTGTTAGTATGAGCCTCATGGCACAGTGGTTAAACTGCAATATTGCAGCCAAGACTCTGCTCACAACCTGAGTTCGATCTTGAAGGGCTCAGATAGCCGGCTCAAGGTTAACTCAGCCTTCCATCCTTCCGAGGTTGGTAAAATGAGTACCCAGCCTGCTGGGGCGGGGCAATGTGCAGCCTGAATAATTAAATTTTAAACTGCCCAGAGAGTGCTTTAAGCACGATGGGGCGGTATATAAGCAGCACATTTTGCTTTTGCTTTGCTTGTGACTGGAGCAGTGTTTCTCACGCACCACCAACATGTGCCGGGTGCATGAAGGTTAGGTGATCTGGGTCAGGAACACACTGTGGGAGACTGGAAGTATTAATCTTTTCTTCTCTATCCTGCTGGTCCTGGTCCTTTTAACCGTGCTATCTGCATCACCCCAACTTCCATCCCATTGAAATGAATGTTCCTTATTTTTAACAGAAGATGGCAGAAATTGAACTTGGTATGTTCTGCATGTAAGTAAGTGCTGGGCAGCTGAACGATGGTCTCTGCTCCAAATATAAAAATGGAGAATTTTGCCTTCCTTAGAACTAGTTCTACTAGAAAGAGTGAGCTGTTACTTATTTTGTGATTCCTGTATTTTTTTGCCAGATGGAGGATTTCCCATCTCCTGTGCCGAAAATAACGTGGCTAATGTTTAACTCTACGCACCTTGACTTGGAGGGTTGAAATAATGCCAGTGCATTCTCTCCACCCTGCAAATGACTGGCCGTGGTTTTCTAATGGGATTCAGGCGGGAGTATTTCCCCACTGTGACCACAGGGCTAGCCCTCCCAGAAGTGAGGAGGCTGCCTCGGGCAGCAGATCTCACAAAGAGCTGAGCTCTGCCCCACCAACTCTTGACACTTTGGAAAGTCACCCTCCAAGCTGAGAGACTGCTCAGGGCTAAGTGAGAGGAAGAGGAAGAAAGAGCAGGAGCACCCATATCACTGTGGGATGGAGTGGTCTGAAAAGGAGGTCCTTTATTTGCCTCAGTGGGTGAACGTTGTGACCAGAGATGATCGGTGGCTGTTCACGGGTATAACTAATTGGATGCTGAAAAGCTGAATGTCGCTTCCTGGAAGGGAGAGCTGGAAAACAGGGCAGCTTTTGCAGCAGCAATGGTGTACTCCCATTGTGCCCCGCTGCTCATTAATAATCACCCCATTTAGCAAGGCCCATGTGCCCATCCCCAGAAGAAGGCAGACAGCCTTTCCAGCTGCAAAGAGCAGCTGAATGCAAAAATGCTAAGTGTGCCACTTATTGCGGTTTACAGTTTAATTATGCAAGCTACACGTTGCCTACCCCGCAGCAAGCTGGGTACTCAATTTACCAACCTCAAAATGATGGAAGGCTGAGTGAACCTTCAGCTGGCTACCTGGGATTGAACCCGGGTCATGAGCAGAGTTTTCGCTGCAGCACTGCAGTTTAACCACTGTACCACAAGGCTCTTGAGAAAAAGTCATCCTACCATGGTGGCTGGCACATGGTTGCTGTTTGCAGGAGGCATAGCTTCCTCCTATGGGAGGGAAGGAGGTCTGATTGTTGTGGGGCACCACCACCAGGGAGGGTACTTTGCTACCTGCATCAGGCAGTAGAAGAACTTGGGCCATCCTTGCCTGATCCTCCTGCGTTAGAATCCAATCCTAAGATGCTTCTTAAACAGCAGCTGGGCACTCTTAGCCCAACCCTGATCAGCCTGCCAGAAAAGCATCTTCATGGGCCGGGTGAACCAAAGTACCTCCTCAGCTGAATTAGGCAAAGGAGGGGATTGTTTTAAAAAGTGGCCACAGTTGCTAGGGAGCTTTGGAGTCAGTGTTCACAAAAGGAACTTTTCCAGGCTCTAAGCATCTGCAAAGATCAGAAAGCCTAGTTAGAGTTTCACTGGGGGAGCGGACCTGAGAGGAGATATGGCCATGACAGAGCTGTCTCTGAGCCAACTGGCCGACCTCCCAGGCTCCTGGCCTCGCTCGGCCTGGCCTTCAGCAGGATGTCAAGAGATAAGTACCGTCTGTTTGTTTGCAGACCAAGGAGACGGATTGCTTGGAATCCCTAGAGTTGGGGTGCTTTGTTTTCTTGTTCTTTGGAATGACCGGGAAACCCAGAAGAGACGGGTTGCCCAGTGCCATCACTCCAGCAGACATGGCGCTTGGCGTCAGAGAGAGGAGAGTCTGCGTTATCAAGGGAGACAAAAGTGATGCATGCTCCAGGACCAGCGGGACATGTGCCCTGAGCCCTGAATACAGGAGGTCCACAAAAAAGGAAGGCATCCACCAACTATAATCCCCCCCCCAAAAAAAAGGACAAAAAGGGATTGTGATCTGTAAAACACTGCATATCCTATTTTACATGTTCAGATGCAAACTTAGAAAGGGTTTTAATAATTCAGAATTTGACTTAGCCAGGTGGAGAAGACAGTAACTAAACAACCTAGTGTGACTGTTGAGTCTATTGTCCAGGGCCTCACTTTGAATAGGCACCAACAACTATCCTTCTGGCTCTTAGACTGCATAGATAGGGACGGGACAGCCCTTCCGATGCAGGACACTTTCAGAAAGAAAATTGTCCTTTAACAATCCTTGCTGACAAGGGGGCTGCTGGGAAACGCAGTCTAACAACATTTAAAGGGTCACAATTCACATGTTCCTGCTGTTTGGTGGAGCAGGCAATCCCTTACAGCAGGAGGGGCCATTTATCGTAGGCCCAGGGACCAATTTTACCTGCCTGGTGACACATATTATGCCCTTGTGATGAAACCAGATGTGATCAAGAATCCATGTCTGGTTTGAACCACCTCTTCTTTTCTCTCTCTCCTGTTTTGCAAGTGAACCTCATTTCCAGGAGGTTCTTGGAACCACCACAACCATCACCTCCTTCTTCACTTAAAGAATGTATTTGGTGACCTTGGAGTTTCTGGGGTTCCCAGAAGTTTCCAAAACAGTGAGGCCATAGGTGGCCTGCGTCCCACAAATTACCCAACCTGCCTTACAGTAAACATGGGCCCTGCAAAGCCTATTCTTGGGGGACTGTTAAGTAATGAAGCTCAAACAGACACAAAATGAGCATGACAGGGGTATCTCAACCATGTCTATCCACTGGTACATGCATGCAATGTCACTGGACAGATGGTACTCATTAGAGGTATATGCAGGTTTGTGTTTTTGGACTATGACTCTCGCGGCTGCCTGGAGAATTCTGGGAGATGTAGTCCAAACCTGCAAATTTGCACGTCTCTGGTGAACACAACTGCTCATGCCCAAGCTGAATAGTCTGGGTGACAGAGTGGGCAGCCCCAGTCCCTGCTTTAGACTCTTAATTCTTTCTAGGGCGAACTAGCACTTTCCTCTTCCTGTCTCATCCTCTTTCCTTTTGTCTCTTAGATTCCAGACTTGCAGAGGCAGGCATCGCACATCAGCAGCACATGCATGAATTGGCCTTATGAGGATCTTGATTTTTCAAACCCAAGAACATCCACTCCAATTGACAGCCATTCAGACAATTGTGTGAAAACCTTGCAAAGCAAGATCTGCAAACGACCCAGCCCTTCCTGCTCAGCTCTGTGCGATGGCATTTTCACGGATCATCTCCATTGTGCACAAGCCAGACAGCAATCTGTCAGATGTACTTTCAATGGGATTCCTGCATGGAGCAGGGGCTTGGACTTGAGGGCTTTACAGCCCCCTCCTAACCCCATTATCCTATGATTCTACGAATCTATGAAAAAATTCCATTTGTATTCCAGGAAATATCCTCAAACTGTTTTTCTGCAGATTTAGTTCTTTGCTGAAGAGGGCAGCATTTGGCTTCTGGCAGAAAAGCCTTCAAAACACACAAGCCTACATCACCACCGTCCCCACCTCCACCAACATCCACTTGCAATTATGTTGTTTTCTCCTCTATTTTTCGAGGGTCCGGGTAGTTTTTTACCCGGCATGAGCCAAGCCTCTGTTGCAATCCATTGTGCAGTTCTTCAAGCTGAAAGGAAAGCTATTATTTCCCTTCAAACCATTTTGTTTTCCTCCCCATTATGGAAAGCATTCTGTGGGTTGTTTTAGGGAGCGGTTAAACTATTGAAATAAATCAAGTGATGGATGGGGGTGTGTGTGTCTTGAATTCAGTTTAAAGTCACATCGTTTTGGGGTCAGTGTATGCATCATCTTGGGAAAACCTTTAATCCATTTTTAAGCTGTGTTGTATATTGGTTGAGGGGGCTTCACAGGCTTTAAAAATCATTGCATTTTAGGCTTTGTCCTGCATCCGCTTCCACTTCTGTTGGCTGTCTCTCACAACCATTAGCCACTAGTGCTGGGATGTCATTTTAAATGTATTTTAAAAATTTATTTCGATCTGAAACAGCACTGGAACAGAACAACATGAAAAAAAAAAAATTAAAACAGCTTTCCCTGCGGCCCAACAAATGCACACAGAAACGCGTGCGCACACACACACACACACACACACAGAGAATGGAGAGGGATTGGGAGACACCAAGCTGGGTCTAAAAGGTTTGTGAAGAAGGGACATGCACACACGCACACACACACACGCACAGGGTAGAGGAGGAGAGAGAGCATGGAAGGCACACCAGTGAGTGGTCAACCCCATAGCCACAATTTATACCAATAGAGTATATCCCCAAAAGATTGAAAATAAATCAATTTCACAAGGGATTTAAAATAAACGACCCTCTTGCGGCTGAATAAAATACCTTGCTTTACAATAAAACACACACACACTTTGTGTGTCGTGTAGTCACCTTTTTTAAAAAAATCAATTTAAAACATGCTAAACCAATTTCAAATGCAGGTGTCCGTCCCCCCCCCCCCCCCCCCCCCCGTGTGACCGCAACCTTAGAGTAAGGCCCATCAGATTTCTTGCTGAACTGTTGCCCAGGAACAATGGCAGTTTGTAGACTCAGCATCGCGGGGACTCATCCCAAACCTTTCTATCCAAGAAAACAAAATGGCAACTTCCAAAAATCTGCTGCTGCTCTGGAGAAAGGAAAATGAAGAATGCTTAGTTGTCTT
Source organism: Intellagama lesueurii (assembly GCA_037013535.1). NCBI lineage: Eukaryota > Metazoa > Chordata > Lepidosauria > Squamata > Agamidae > Intellagama > Intellagama lesueurii. Next base: position 17,722,223 of record JBAJHW010000011.1, read on the forward strand.
ACCAGATCCTGGACTTCTTCAATGATGGGCCTGCCAAATGTAGAACAGTATGTTAGTATGGCAGGAAATTTCCTTCATTGCCCCCTCCCAGTTCTTTGCGGAAGATATTAACCATGATAATGAAGAATAAGCTTTTTCTAATTGCATAACAGAATCTGGAATGTTTGCTTTAAAAAAACCCAATCCGCTTATGAACTAGAATTAGTTGACTTTAAAAAACTAACCCTTGCGCATATTAGCTCAAATTAAGCCTTCTTTCTCCCTAGCAGCTAAAATGACTAAACTGAGGTTATTATACTTTGCACAAATCATGAGAAGACAAGAGCCCCTGGCAAAGACAATAATGCTGGGAAAAAGTGGGAGGCAGTAGGAAAAGAGGAAGATGTAACATGGGTTGGGTTGACTGAATAAAGGAAGCCATGGCTTTTAGCTTGCAAAAACTAGGAGCCTTGTTAATGACTCAGCCTTTTGGAGATCATTAATGTATACAGTTGCCGTAAGTCAGAAATGACATAACTTACTAGGGTTGCTTGTTATGCATTGCCTCAGAAGTAACACATTGTTAACACATTATTTTAAAATTACTTTTTAGTAATTTTTAAACCCTTCAAAGTAGAGAAATAGCAAAAATGCTCTCCTAGATCTCTTGAATAACATTTGGAAAGTAATGAGCAAATAGTACTGCAACGTATTACGGTAGCATCACGATTAACTCTCTTCCCGCATCGCAGATGGCCCCACTGTACCTGACATGCTGTTTCTCTGGCAGGATCTCGGCCACAGCTTCATGAGGTGGCAATTTATCATTCGGTAGCTGAAAGACAGAAAGTAGGTAGTCACCAAAATAACCCGGCAACTGAAGAGAAGTCATTATGGTCCACACGGCTGTTGTTCCTAATCTCCAAGCAGGTCTGGCTCTGAAATTAGGCAGAGTGAGGCAACCACCTCTGGAAGACTGGGAAACAGCTGTGGCCTCCATCCGACTAAGGTCTTCTGAACTGGCTGCTTATAGAGCAAAAGTTTGCAAGAAACTTTGGCCAAAAGAGAGAGGAAAGGCCAGGGGCTCAGAAGACTACAGCTCTCATGTTCTGTTTGAGCATTTATACAACAAATTAGTATTACAGAGATATCCTTGCTCTACAATACAGGACAAAAACAAGTTAAACCATGCTTTTTGTTGCTCCTGGACTCCTGTGGGCTAGAGATCGTGGGGGTGGGAAGGCACCTAACACTGTAACACCAGTCCTTGATGAGTATGATTGCAGGGTTGAAACACCCAACCATTTTAGCAGCAGGAACCCCGAGATCCTCTACCACCATGCCCTCGAATCTTAAGGGCAAGTTCACTCTGAGTCTGCTGCAGACAACATAGTATCTGGATCCAAAATGGATTCCCCCAACAACAATAAATTGACCAGATAGGCGGGATATAAATGAAATAAATAAATAAATAAATAAATAAATATGCTTGTGTTTAAATATTGTATGCCTGCTTTGATGGAAAGTATTTGGGGCAGACAGACTCTGTCTTGGTCTGTCTGTCTGCGTATTTGGACTCTTGTGGGCTTGCCTATGAAAATGACCATGACGAGTGTCTGGACTTCTAGATTTCCCACAATGCCCCTGTTGTTACAAGAATTTGGATATGCATGGTAGAACATATGGCAATCACTGAAGACGTAGCGGAGGGCAAGAAAAGCCTTGCTCTTCAGCAGGGCAATCCTGTTTATGTTTAGCCATAAGTAAAATACCATTGAACTGAATGGGACTGTGAAGAGGAACCGATTAAAGCGGGCATTTCTGGAAGTGAGCCGTCCCCTCCATTGTCTCGGGTGGAAACGGGCGACACCACGTTACTTAAATTACCTCAGGGAGTACAAGAGATATCTCTTGAAAATGATCAGGTTAGGGAGAAGGTGGGAGGAGAACAGCCCATCAGAAGGTTTTCTGATGATGACAGAGTGGGTGGAAAAGGTGGGAAGACAGAAGTGTTGGGGTTCAGAGGAGTGGATAGACCCGAGGGAGGAGGAAGGTGAAAAGAGGAGCGAAAGACAAGGGAGAGGATCCTTATGGATTCTCTTTCCCAAAGAGAGAGGAAAGAGACAGTAATAGAGGGGGCAGACCCACACGTGGACGCGGGGTAACAGGTGTTGAAGTACATTTGGGGGAACTGGACCCACTGGAATGGACGGCTATGTTCACCTGAGGGGGAAGGGTCCCTGGAGGAAGGTGGCGCGGCTGGAGCCTATTCCCCCCTGGAGAGATGCCCCGAGAAGGAGAGTGGGCATGCCACCCATGCTGTGGGACCCTATGCGCAGCAAGGAGCCCTCCGCTGAGGAAGCCGAATGATCGGGAGCGATTCGGGATGTCACCATGTTAAGAGAGAGAACAAACCAGAGGGAACTCTCTACGTTACAGACTCGTTCGCCCATGTTGAACAGTTGTGTTGGACCCACAGAAGTGATTGTGCACCCTTGCCCTCCTAACTATAGTAAAAGTTCTGTTAACAATGTTATGTTTCCTGTGGTTAATGGCGTCAAAGAAGAGGAAGACTTAGAACAAGAACCCAATCACAGGGATTGGCTCCCCCTATAAAAAACTATGGGATAGCAGGTTAAATGGCTGCCCTGCCCTCAGCATAAGGTACAAGGGCTCCCCTTCCTCCACTTGCAGTCCCATCTACTCACTGTGGAAGAGAATGGTCGGTAATACAATGTCATCTGCAACTTCTTAGTTTCAAGAAGGGGTGGGGGGAGTTCTCCAGGACTGAGAGACTAGAAGCAGTAACTTCAATCTTCCCCCAGGGATCAGATTAACAAGCTGCTCTCTGGTTGCCAGGATCCTGCGATTTCCTAACAGCAACATTCAAAGGTCTGTGCAAATGCCAGAACCACAAAACAAACAGGTGTCTCTCTGTCTCACCTGTGAAGAAGGGTCTGGAGGACTTTGGGTGCTCCCGCACACCTGTCCACCCTCCATCCCTGGTGGAAAGAAAGCTGCTAAAGGAAAGGAAGTGAACCCACAGGGGCAGCCGGCAGGGGAGGAGGAAACCAAGAGCCTCTGGCAGGGAGCACAGCCTGGTTCCTTGCATCCGATTTCAAGTGCTGCCTGGCTGCTCCCCAGGTGCATTGACAGCTCACATCTTGGGAGCTGCTGTTGCTACAACTCATCTCATCTTAGCAACAAGGTGGCCAGGGCTCCTTTGCCAAGGACTGTGGAAAATGGATGGACAAAAAGGATCTCTGAATGTTGGCTGACTACTGCTTGATAAAGACACTGAACCTCTTCTAAGAAGTAAATAGCAGCTTCCAGAGTGCTGTCACATGAATACAGAGCATTCATGTAGGGCAGGAATGGGATCCTGGGATCCTAGGAACAGTTGGCCAGTCTGTCTTCAATGTGCCTATGAACCTACACCAAAAATAAGTGCTGGCCTGCCCAATGTGGTTGGATTACAACTTTCAAATGGCCAACAACATCTGAAACGTTCCCTTCCTCTGGTTTATTACCATATTTTTCCGTGTATAAGACGCTCCCACGTATAAGGACCTCCCCCCACTTTTCTAACCCAAAATTTCTTTCTTTGCAAGGAAGTGGAGGGGGAAGGCAGGGATCAAAGCTCTTTGATTCCTGCTTTCCCTCTCCACTTTCTTGCGAAGAAAGTGCTTTCCCCCTCCACTTTCTTCACAAAAAGTGGAGGGGGAAAGCAGGAATCATCAAAGCGCTTTGATTTCTCCTTTCCCCCTCCACTTTTTGCAAAGAAAGTGGAGGGAAAGCACTTTCCTCCCAAGGAAGTGGAGGTGGAAGGCAGGAATCAAAGCACTTTGATGATTCCTGCTTTCCCCCTCCACTTTCTTGGGAGGAAAATGCTTTTCCCCTCCACTTTCTACGCAAAAAGTGGAAGGGGAAAGCAGGAATCAAAGTGCTCTGGTGATTCCTGCTTTCCCCCTCCACTTTTTGTGAAGAAAGTGGAGGGGGAAAGCACTTTCTTCGCAAGTAAGTGGAGGGGGAAAGCAGGAATCAAAGCGCTTTGATCCCTCCCCCCTCCTTACTTCTGTGTATAAGACCACCCTCAATTTTTAATCTAAATATTTTAGACAAAAGTATCATCTTATACACGGAAAAATACAGTATATTGACTGGCAGTGGGTCTCTGGAGTTTCCAACATGCCGATGACTCTGATTTCATGGTAGTGATGGTGGAAAGGGATGGGTTATTTTAAATTGTTGTTGGACTACAAATACCATAATTCTCCATTTCGTGAGTTCTACCTACATTTCAGGCACCTTCCCAACATCACAGTCTGATGTGGTTGGGAGAAAGGCCTAAATGAGAAGGCTTTGAGGCCTAGCTAGGCCAAGCTCTGCCCAGGCTTCCTGTTCCTGCCCCTTTGCTAGCTGGAAGCTTTTCTTCGGAGAAGGAAGCTTGGCCTAGTTAAGCTGCAAGGTCTTCTAGTTGGTGCACAATGCTAAGGGGATTGAAAGGAATCTGAAAGATAGGGAGAACTCACAGAGTGGAGAATTGCGGAAAACTGTAGTCTAGAAAATCCAAAAGTCCCATCCCTAGCCATATTAGATTTTAAAATGTTAGAGGATCTATCAAAGGTGCTGAATCTATTTGTGGGCTGGATAGCTTTTGTGAACTTGAGGCTAAAAACTGCGGTGGATTCACAAACCAGTGCACAGATGCCTTCCCAAACTGGAAATGCTGGGAATTCAACCTGGGGATTCCTTTTGAAGCATGTGCTGCTATACCACAGAGTTGTGGGGTTTCTCTGAATGGTAAATACATGAAGTTCCTGTTGAACAATCTAGACTATACACTCTGTACATTGACTAGCAGAGAGTAATCCTTCTCAAATTTTCATGCCACTACCTGAGAGCTAAAATTGTATTCTCATGAGGCTACATAAGGACAAAAATAAACAGCTAAACAGCCTGTGACTAGAGGAGATAAATGATTTATTAATAACAGTGTCTGAGTGTCGTAGCAGGAGCGTCTCTCATCTCAAGGTATATGCAAAGTAGCCTGCTTTTTTTGGTGATGGTCCTCAGGACTTATGCACTTCTTCTGAAGTGTGATTTTCCAAACCTGGAAAAATACATCAGTCACCTCTCTCCAACACTAGGTCTTGGTTTGGTGGATGCTTACTAACAATTATGTGACTACTGCTATCCTTACCATTGTCTTTAAATCCATGAGGAATATGAATCCATGCAAACAGTGTCATACAATCCACACTCAAAGCTTGGAAAAGTTACTTTTTTGGATTACAATTCCCAGAATCGTGCAGCCAAGTGTGGCTTTTTTTCCACTCCAAAAACGTAACTTTTCTCACCTCTATCTCTTTGAATGTAGATTGCTGCCAAGCAGCAGCACAGAGGCAGGAGAAAGTAGGTGATTTCCACAATAGGCAACCTTTAGTCCCAGGTTACGTATTTTATGTTAGCTGGGCTCATTTCTGGCTATCCTGCTCATCTGGAAGAAGAGCTGCCATGGGAAAGGAGTTGCATCAGAGGGGGAAAGGAAAGAAGCCACAGACTCCACCCCTTACCTGCCACTTCTGCTTCCTACTCAGCCTTTCTGCATCCTCTGCGTTTTTGCCATCCACCCAAACGCTCCACCCCTTGATGCGTGTTGCCCTCAGCCTTCCTTCTCTGCTCCCCACTGCCCATCCCAGATGCGTCCCTTTGGCCTTTCCCCCAAGGGTGCCTCAAGGTGTTTTTCCTGCCTGAGCTGAAGGACACGGTGGTGCTCCTTTCCATCCTAGGTAGAAAAGCCAACTTGGGCAGGCAGCTGAATTGTTCAACGTTGGTGAAAAGACAAGGTCCTCTTCTGCACTCAAAGACATCAGGCTAGCTTGCGGGGCACAGGGCGGACTACACAGCATGCGGGTAGGGTTGCCAAGTCACCGGCATCCCCTTAGACTTCAGGACCAGAGCCTGAGACAGGCGGCAAGACAAGCACAGAGGCAGGACGAACGAGAGTTAGGATGGAAGCAGGAAGAGAGTTAGGATGGAAGCATGCATAACACACATGCAGAGGCTTTTGTGCTGAACCACTGAGCCCTGTCGCCAGTTCAGAATGAGTGGGGTGGGTGCCCAGGCTTGAAGGCTGACTCACACATGCAAAAACCAAACTTTCTCCTTCACCGGAGATGCTCATCCTGAGATCTGCTTCCCCACCTTTGACACCTGGAAGAGTATAGCAACCCGCTGAGTCCTCAGTCATTGCCCTCAGAATGGGCAACTATAAGAGAAGCTCCTTTCCCTTGAGCACCTCATTGTCATCTCATAGCATTTGCTGTTTAAGGTAACCCCTGCATTGCCCTAAATAGTAGGGCCGGCCCTGGAGGACTAATATCCTTTGAATCCCACCCTGGTGCCCAACCCTTTTGCTTCTGAGCTTGACATTCATTTCCTCTGCCCTTATCTCAGACTCTCAGCATCCGTACTCTCTGCCAGCATTTTGATGGTGACGACAGAGGGAGAAGAGCATTACAAAGTTATCATTCCCTCCTTGATTCATGGCATTTCATTTCCACATGCGCAAGATCTCTGGGATGTTGAGCACCAGGGCCTTTTGCTGGCTCAGCTCTCTTCTAATGTTTCAAAGGTTTAATTATGTTCTGAGACTTCTCAGCTTTTCAGATGTCTTCGTCCGTGACCTTCAACAGAATGTGCCAATTTGTACTTTGGCACTAGTTCTGTTGTGCTTCTTTTGGTCTTCTTCCTATCAGGCCTGGCTCTGGGCCTCAGAAATGTGTTGCAGAAGCCCATCCTATGCCTCCCCCACCCCCCAATCAGTGGGGCCTCCTCCAGCCCTGACATCAGATCTGATTTTTAAAATGAACAAAGGAACCTTGTGGAACTGGTGAGGGTCCCTCCGGATGGGAAGGTGGGCTTCCCGTCTTGGTGAGTCAATTAGCCTCATTCCCAAGTTGTAGCTCCCTGGTGGATTGGGGCAGCAATGAGTTGGAGGTGGGAAATGCCCTCAAAGTCAGAGATGTGGCCATGTCAGGGCTCCAATTTAAGGAGGAGCAGGAAGTGGTGGAAGAGGAACACTAGGCTGATGCTGTGGACTGGAAGGCAGGCAACGCCTCCCAGGAAGTGTTACCAACTGAACTCAAAGGAGGGCTGGGAACTGGTTCACTGGTGCAACCCTGAGATGGGCAACTGGGTAGATCTCTTGGTGCCAACTGAGGATGCTGCCGGGTGTGCCAAGACAAGGCCTGCTGCCAAGAAGCCTGCAGGCTGGAGAACCAGCATCATGCCCACTGGTGGCAGAAGTACCAGTCACAGCCAGTCCAGCCATGTCATCTCTTAACCTGGTCCTAAAGAACCCCCTCACCCCATGGTGGCCCACCCTCCACCCCGCTGGTCTGACGAAGCCAGCCAGGTTTGTGCAGACTTCGTGCAAGCCTCAGAAGAGAGCAACTGGACCTACAGGTTAGCTGAAGCTTGGGAAGGGCAAGAAGGTCTGGCTGGAGAGGGCGCCTATGCCACCCATCTGCACGGACAGCTAACAGCGTGCACCCAACATCCCTGCTGTGTCCTTGCCTAGCCCACTTTGCTCTCAGCCACCCATTGGTGCTGGACATTGTAGTGGCCTGTTGGCCCTTTAAAGTTGTGTTGTTCCATTAACCCTGCGTTGGCCTCAATAAAGAGCCAGATTCTCCAGCAACTTACGGTGTTGTCATGGAGGGGGATATGGGAGCTGTTCTCAAACCTTTTACCCCTGGCACTGAGTGGTGTCCTTCGAGCATCTTGACCTTATTCCCCGTTTCCCCCTGAACTTGAGTTATTACAGAGCACAATGGGGCCCAGAAGATGCTACACCCACAAATCATGTTACCACCATGGTTTTTCATGGGTGGCACAGCTACTGCCGATTTTTCTGGTCATTTTAGTCGGCAGTGTCTTCCATTTTCTTTGATTCTGGTCTGGATTCTGGTCAAGAACATGAAAGACACTGCAGACTAAAACAATCGGAAAAATCGGCAGTAGCTGAACATGCCCTGAAACAACCTGGACATGAAATTCTATTTCAAAATACAGAAGTACTGGACAACACCAGCAATCATTATGTTAGACTACACAGGGAAGCCATTGAAATCCACAAACATCAGCACAGCTTCAACAAAAAGGAAGAAAGACTAAAACTCAACAAAGCCTGGCTCCCAGCACTGAAAAATACAGCCTGCAAAAAGGTCAATGAACTCTACCCAGCCACAAGGATCACTGCACACAAAAGACCAGCTAACGTCACTCATCAATCACAGTGACAGATCATCTCCCCCCTTATCACAACAAAACACCCATAACAAAAACACCCTGATCACAGGAATCACTCAATCTCCTGAAAAGAACAAAACCTGATCCCACAGCTACAAATACTCAACAATTCCACACACTACACCAGAACACAGACAGAGTTCTAGCTCCTGTCCTCTGAAGATGCCGGACACAGAGACTGGCGAAACGTTAGGAAGAAAAACCTCCAGAACATGGCCAAACAGCCTGAAAAACCTACAACAACCATCGGATCCTGGCCGTGAAAGCCTTCGGGAAAATTCTCTCTTGGGAAGTTAATCCAGGGGGTTCTGTGTTCTCCGTATCCTGGACCCAGATTCCTATTTGATGGTTGGTAGAAAAAAAACTAACTAACCTGGACTCTAAAATAGATCCACTTCTTTTAATACCGCCTCTGAACCTATGAATATTTAATTGAAAGAGACCTGTGTGATTCTGGAAATGGGCACCCTTGACACTGATATCATAGCTGGCTGCACCATCTTGCCTGATGCATAGAAGAGGCGGATTTCAAAAATGGGTAGAGGAACAGTAGTCCATGAAAGGCTGTGGTGGTCTTCTATTGTTCATTCTGCTTGAAAGGAAGCATTTACTTCATTTGCATATAGACCAGAGCTTGGAGGTAGCTTAGGGCAGTGGTCCCCAACCTTTTTGGGACTGCGGACCGGTTGGGGGGTGCGGGCTCCGTGCGCGGGGGGGCACCCCCGCGCTCGCGAGTAGTCGTGTCAAGCTCGCGGGTGGGTGTGTCGGGCTCGCAGAGAGGCGTGTCACGCTTGCGGAGGGGTCCAGGATACAGAGAACACAGAACCCCCTGGATTAACTTCCCAAGAGAGAATTTTCCCGAAGGCTTTCACGGCCAGGATCCGATGGTTGTTGTAGGTTTTTCAGGCTGTTTGGCCATGTTCTGGAGGTTTTTCTTCCTAACGTTTCGCCAGTCTCTGTGTCCGGCATCTTCAGAGGACAGGAGCTAGAACTCTGTCTGTGTTCTGGTGTAGTGTGTGGGATTGTTGAGTATTTGTAGCTGTGGGATCAGGTTTTGTTCTTTTCAGGAGATTGAGTGATTCCTGTGATCAGGGTGTTTTTGTTATGGGTGTTTTGTTGTGATAAGGGGGGAGATGATCTGTCACTGTGATTGATGAGTGACGTTGTCTAGTCTTTTGTGTGCAGTGATCACCGGTCCTTGTGGCTAGGTAGAGTTCATTGACCTTTTTGCAGGCTGTATTTTTCAGTGCTGGGAGCCAGGCTTTGTTGAGTTTTAGACTTTCTTCTTTTTTGTTGAAGCTGTGCTGATGTTTGTGGATTTCAATGGCTTCCCTGTGTAGTCTAACATAATGATTGCTGGTGTTGTCCAGTACTTCTGTATTTTGAAATAGAATTTCATGTCCAGGTTGTTTCAGGGCATGTTCAGCTACTGCCGATTTTTCCGGTTGTTTTTAGTGTGCAGTGACACGCCCCTCCATGAATGTGACATGCCCACCCGCGAGCACGACACACCCCTCCGCAAGTGCGACATGCCCACCGTGCGTGCGGGGGGGGGGGGGCGGGACGGAGATCCGTCTCCACGGCCCAGTTCCAGGAAGCCCATGGACCGGCACCGGGTCGCGGACCGGGTGTTGGGGACCCCTGGCTTAGGGGATCCAGGGCTGCCTGCCTGACTTACACAACCTCAGTGAAGGGGAATAGCTGGGATTTCCTCCTGTGTGCTACTGCAATAGGTCCCAACCTTTTTGACACCAGAGACCGGTTTAGTTGAAGACCATTCTCTCAGGGATTGGGGGGGATGGTGGCGGGCGTCTGTCCATGCAGGGGGCATGTATGCGGGTGTGCAGGTGGGCGTTTGTGTGTGCAGGTGGGGGGCGGGCGGCGTGTATGCGGGAGGCGGGCGTTTGTGCGTGCGTGCGTGTGCCCATATGTGCATGTTCTTTCAGCCCTCGAAAATCTGTCTCGGCAGCCTGGTCCTTCCAAGGCCACGGACCGGGACCGGTCTACAGACCGGGGGTTGGGAACCCCTGTGCTACTTACTGGCTAACTGCTGCATAAGGCAATTGCTTTACTCTGCCTAATGGTAGGGCCAGCTCAAATGACTTCATCCCTTCATATAATCTTTGTGTACAATGGAACGCATAAATGTAAAGAAAGAGAGGGCAACCAAAGGGAGCAAAGTTACCAAGATGTTGCAGAAGAAGGCTTATAGAGGCCACCAGCATGGCTAATATGCTGCAGCCAAGATGGATGAGCACCAAGTAAGACAGGTGAATTGGCCTGACTTGAGAAAAACCTTGCCATACAAATAAACCAAAAGCAAGCATTCACATAGCATTTTTCAGCATGCTGAGAACCTTTGACATGCATTACCCAGTAGGAGTCCTAAGAGAAATGTTATGAAGTTGTTGAGCCGGATTATCCCCATATCAAAAGTGATGGGTTGAAAGCGTAGTAGGTGGCTCGGCTCTGTGTCATCAGACGAATTCCTGAACAGGGATGGAAGGTGTGATCAGAAGGCTGGAAAGGAGTTACAGGTGACTCTGCCGGGGAATCACTCTAGCCTGGCTCCAAAAGGAGTAGCCCTACGGCTAGGTAAAAAACACCCAACCTGGGCATAGATTGGGGTAAGGCTGGGGTGCAGTTTCCCATACAGCATGCGATCACTGGGAAATGCATTGCGTCAGACTGCTGCACAAGCGGCCCAAAATGCAATCTATTTTCTGCGTGATCATGCTGCATGAGTGATTAAAGACTCAGAAAGAGACAGTGTTGGGCTGTTTTCTTCCAGGAAAGAGAAGGTGTAGAGTTAAAGCAATTCTCACCAATAAATTACATCAAGAAACAGATATACAGGTGGATGTCAACACTGTTTTATGAAGAGCACTCTTGCCATGAATCCTTACACTGCTTACATCACTGGATATTGGTACAGCTTCAGCACCTTTCAGGTAAACATCAGTCCACGTCCATTCAAGGGAGAGGGCCCTCTTGTCTCTCTACCCTAAAGGCTCATGTCCCTCCTTCTTCAGGACATCCTCCTGCTTTTTTATCCTTTCTCCATCGCCTCCACGTCTTCCTTTTGGACCTGCCATCCTTCCACTTCCACCAACACTTGCCAGTTTTACAAGGGTTGTCCCTAGTTGTCCGAGGTAGCGAGGATGGCATTCTCACTGGCGTCTTCCAGCAGGTGAAAATCTACAGACAGCCAGAGATGGATGCTAACATCTGATTGGGCAGTAAACCCATCTTCTTGCTACTCCATTGTCACTTCCTAATACTTTTGTTGTTTTTGAAACGGCTTCGTTTGTCTCTTCACCTTTACTATCCCACCAAAACCTCCTCCTCCACTCCTTTTATTTGGCTGTACCCTCACCCATGGGGGCTTCATTCTACATTTCAGCCAACCAGCACGTAGCAGATGGCCTTTAAATCTATAAACCACTGCATGCGTAGGTGTCACCAATACAGGCAGAAGTGAGTCTGCTTTGTAGATGACCAGGATAAAACATGAGGCTCAAAGGTGCACTGCACATGATGTCAATTTTTGGATTTGTAAGGTCCTCAGCACCCTGACCTGTTGTCCTGTACTCTGTAAAGCCCCGTGCACTTTGATGATGTTCCACTAAGTACTATTAAACAACAACACTGGTTCTTTGAGAACAGCCTGACAAAACAACTGGTGGTCAGGCAGACACTTCCCTCGAAGGGAAGCTGTGCTATAAACGCCCCCAGTACTTGCACAAAACTGCCAATGTGATGGTGCGAGAGGGGCACTCACCAAAGACAGGTCAACGCAGGAGGTCTTGCGGTCAGGGGCGATGAAGGAGTTCTGAAAAATAAAATATAGTTCTCCTGTCATTTCACTCCATTTAGCCTTCACTCAAGAGCCTGACATGTCCCATTTCACCAGGGAAGAAGAAGAAGAAACTGTATGCATAAAACCTGTTTAATGATTAATGTGGACATTAAGAGAGGTGGTCCCACCACTAAAGGACTGACAAAATTGACAAGGCTTTTAACTAGAGTGGGTAAAACGTTTCCCTCACCATACATAGCTGAATCTCGTCATCTAGGTAGAATATCTGTGTTACCTCCAAACTAATGTTTCTTAAACAAATACTGTTAAGAGAATCACCGATGTACATACCTCTGCATTTCTATTTCTTCACCACCACTCTCCCAAATACATATAACAGAATTGGCTAACCATCTATACAACAGCTTTCCAGAAAAGATTATGTCAAATAAAACACATAACCCTTTAAAGGTATTACAAAATGCTTTGTTGTCACATTTATAGTGACCATTTAACAAAGTGCCTCCTGGACAGTCTTACTTGTAAAAAGTAATTGATTAGTAATAAGTCTCAAGTAATTAATTATAATTATAGCTGCATTAAAAAAAAGGTAACTCTTTACTTTTCTGTTTCTCATTAACCACTAGATGAATTACCTTCTAGTTACTAGAAATATCCTTAAGCATATGGAAGTGTTGCTAGGGATAATCAATGGCATTCCCAATTACTATGAACAGAAGGAAAAGTTGGACATTTCAGAAAACTGACAGGAAAAAAATGGATTCATTTGGAATATGGTGTATGAGGAGAGCTTTATCAATATTAGAGGCTGCCAGAAAGACAGAAAGTATGTTCTAGAGCAACTCAAGCCTAAATTCTCTCTGAGAGGTAAAATGACAAAACTAATGCCATTTATACTATGAATGGCATTAGTTTTGTCATTTTACCTCTCAGAGAGAATTGAAAAGACAGAGAGGACATGAAAAGACCTTTTTATGTATGTTGGACATAACATACTTTATAGTATGTTGGACATAACATGAAAAGACAAGGCAAGAAGAAAAGACAGTAAACCCTAATTTTACATGCTACCATTTTGTTGCTGGCCTAGAGCACCAATGCATCTATGAAGGCAACGTCAGCGGGGAATGGATGGCGGTAGCAGCCCACATTTTCCCTTCACATCGCATGCAGATTGCTACTCTGAGGTCCACTTCTTTCCTTTTTCTTCCTCCAAGATCATTCCTTATCAGACTGCACAGGGTGTTTCCTTAGTGCCTGCCAACAGACCTACACAGACAGAAGCCAGCCTTGGGGGCTTCTGTAAATAAGTCAAGAAATCTTCCCTCTATATTATTCATAAATTAAGTTCCTTAGACCATAAAAAGTTACTCTGTCCTCTGCGAGTACAAACACCAACAAATTCTAACAGCTGCTTCATATGTTTAGCCTTGGTACAGGAAGATCCTTCTGTAACCCAGCTCGTGGTTACTGACTAAGATGAAAAGGCTGTTGGTGTTCCTGTCCTGGTGAATTCCTGTCCCCAGTTCTGGGGTGGCCTCGAGAGAACCATATGTCTTCATGAGCCAGGAATTGAATTAGCTCTTCTCCTAACCCACTCTCTGCACCACTCTGGCATTTTCCTCTGTAACTTTATTAGACAGGCCATTAAGAATGCCTGTCACAGATGCACCACTAACCCTGCCCTCTCTGGCAGTGGTCTTCGTTCCTTTTCTTATCAAGAGAATTGAAGGTCTGTGCTTGAGGGCAAGTGACTTTTGGACAAGTGAACACCTTTCAGAAAGATTTGAGTGGATGCCATTTAATGGAGGAAGGGTATGGGATCAAGTTTCCACCAAGAACCAGAAGGATATAAGCAGGCACTTAGGTCCTGGAATGACCTGACCATTTGCCCCAGGTCAGTGGGTCTCCTTGGGAAGGCTTATCAAAGCTTCCTCCCTGAGACACACCAACAGCATTTTGAGCCTTGATTGAACCTGACAGTTGCACGAGATAATACGGTTAGTGCATCATTAGAACTGGAGTTCCCTTAAGGGGAAAAAGATTTCTGTTCATCCTAGCATGAGAGGATCTCACTCTAAATGTTCAAAATTAGCTGATACTGTATCTGTTTGGTGATTAGGTTTAGGACAGTAAACAGGGACTTAATTTGCAAGTCTGATGGCACAGACATGGAACTTTGAAGGGACTGAGTATCTGGTGGATCATTTTGTAACAGCAGGAAATGCTCATTTGTCTTAATATGTGATTTGACCTTCAGGGTGGTCAATAGCACAGAATGAAAATCTGTAGAATGAAAGAATAATTATTACAGACATCAACATACACACACTGCCTTGGTCCAAGTCAAATCGTATGTTAAAGTATATCAACATGAAAGAAAAGAAAACAAACAATAATAAAGAAGACAAAAATGTTGTGGCACCTTAAAGATTAACTGCTATATTTTAAAGTAAATTTTCATGGATCGAGTCCATTTCATGGCAAATATTTACACCTTTATACATGCCCCCTAAATAAAGACATTGGGAACACATATTCCCATTAGTTTCTCCTCCCCATCAGATTTCCTTAGAGTTTTGTGCCTCAGCAATCAGTTCTGAAAAGTAAGGTGTTGTTTCCTTTGCAACACCCAATCATAAAACAAAGCACACTAAGTATAAGATATGGAGGTGAAGAAAAGCACATATAAGGATGAAATGAGGAACGTGCAGCCTGTGGCCTGCATGCAGCTCCCCTGGACCCAAATGTGATGTCCTAGCATACTGGGGTTGCCTCCCGCATTAATATTATTTTGGCCACTGGAGGGTATAAGGAAGAATTTTCAGATTTAAAAAATCATTTTTGGAAGATCCTTATGAAGGTTTTCAGAAGCTGGTGTAGCCTTGCAACAGCCATGGATGGAAATTTACTTTGAAGATTGACTACACCTGTGCCAGGACAAACAGACGTCTTTGACAACTTGGAGGAGCACTTCTTCAAAATAAGTGCTAAGTGTATCACCTACTTTGACCCTCAGTCAAAATCTCAATGTCTGTGTGGAGGTGTCTATAAAATAACATACAGATAACACAGAAACAGGAATTTCCAGGCTAAAAATTCCAGAGCAAGCTTGCTGTTGAATACTGCCTATGGGTAAAGTAGCGTTGTCAAGTAGCGTTGGATAAATTGCACAAAAAGCTGGCTGTTTCCAGAGTAGCAGAGCCTTGTCCTCATTAAGTCCCAGGGCACCTCCTCAGGCACCTATTCCTTCTCTGCCCTTGTGCCTTGCCGATATTTTCCAGCCCAGGCTGTCTCTGATCTGACATGCACAACCTCTCTGCAAAAGGCAAAATGGAGAACTGGGGGAGGGTTCAAGCTCTTGACCACCTCTGCATGGAAAAACATTCTAGGCAGGGCCCTTGGATGCCTGAAGCAAAGGATAAAGACAGAGCCCCTTCACAGTCCGTGAATGAAAGTTGGCAAAGGTAAAAACACTTCACTTGGTGGTGGTGAGAACTGTATTTCCCATTGCCCTCAGCTTACACACTGGCTGAGAGATTTGAGGACTTGTAGTCCAAAATGGTAGATTTCTTCACTTTGAAATGCTGGCCCGTAGTGGTGTAATGGTGGATCCAGGGCCCACAGAGTTGAACTTTTCTGGTTAGCATGGACTAAAAACATTGTCTGTCCTGCACTTAGCTTCCTTGTTCCCACTGAGCTCAGCTGCAATCCTCACAGGAGCTGCGAGCAAAATGCATTGGTCAAGGGACTGTATCTGGCTAGAAGCTATCCCTGCTCTGAAGTAGGAAATTAAAAGCCATTAACTTTTGAAAAGACCTGCTTCTCGATTATTTATATTGACCATTCACTCTGCTTGCATTCTGGGATTCTCCTTTTGGAAGACTGCCATGATGAGTGACTGCAGTCTCGGTTGGTAGGATCTGTAGCTCAACGTGGGAATGCAACCAGCCCCAGAAAATTGCTGCAGTTCAGAGGCTGATCTGATCTGGCTTACGGTAACTGCTCGTGTTCCTATAAAGATGTTGGTTTGTTTTTTTGACTGATACAACATCTAGTAAACTTTGGCAAAGGTCACAGATAGGGTGACCAGCTGTATATGTACAGCCTGCGAAATTATAGTTTGGTGCTATTTCAAACCATCTTTCGGAAGATGATCTGAAAAAGCGTTATCTGTTTGGCATTTCCCATTGCACCCTTCCTAAAGTAGCCCCCTCCCATGCGGTACCATCTAGGTTTCTGGACTACAATTCCCATTATCCTTAACTGAGGATCATCCTGCCTGAGGCTGACGGAAAACTGCAGTTCAAAATTACAAAGAGGATCAGGCTGCAGATAACTGCTTTAAACAATGGCTTGCTCATTCATCTTTTCGTTCAATCTATAACTATCAACCTCCTTTTACCACATGCTCAGGGGAACAGACAAGAAAATAGCCTTAAAATGCCCCCGTGAAACCAACAAACACATGACCCTATACTGTACAATAAAATTTGACAGCTGTGTTATAATTTGAAAGGAAGAGTGACATTAAAACATTATAGGAGCATTAGGCCCAATCAAACAGAACCATCTTCAGCTCACAGCGAAACAGGGAAAGGAGCCAAGTCTCACTTCCCTTAGAGGTGGATGATGGATGAAAAAATATAGCTAAACAGACAAAAGGAAAAACAAACTAAAAACAAAACACATTTGTAATTATTACAAGGGATTTAAAAGCTATAAAGTTCTGCCAGCCTGAAGGCTTATTTAGATTTTTCACTATACTGTATATACCATTTGATAATGCTCAAAGCTTTCTTTTCCCTTGAATAATCACATAGGCCTTTCATGTGTAAGCAAAGAGAAGTTTTCCTTCCCTCTTAATCTCATATACATACATATGCATTTATTTGGTCTTTTCCCCTTGCTCGTTTAGTAATTTTACAAATTGCTCAGACATTCTTTTGATGTCTGTGATGAGTTTCAAATGATGGAAACTCACTAATCTCTCCACCCCTGGGAAGAAGCCTTTTACAAGCTTGCCACCCCATTCGTCTACCCCACCTCCTTGGTAAGGAACCACACGGTATGGTATATACTCGGGAGGGCCAATGTTGTTTGGCTTGCAAATCCCATCAGCCCCAGCTGGCATAGTCAATGATCAAGGCTGATGGGAATGGCAGTCTAGTAACCTCTAGGGCAGTGATGGCTAACCTTTTTTGAGCCGGAGTGCCCAAACTGGGGGGGGGGGGGGGAGAGAAACCCAGCGGGTGGCAGTGGAAGCGTCGGCGGCAGAAGCAGAAGTGGCAGCGGAAAGGGGAATCCCGGGCACGGAGGTGCCTCCAGACCCCATTCCGGATCCGCCTCCAATCGTGCCCAACCCCTGCCAGTGCCAGCTGCTCCGGATCCTGGCCCGCCGCCTGTCGGGGCACTAGCACCATGGCTGCAGTCGCCTCCTCAGGTTTGGCTGCCGGGGGTAGCAATATGGCGACTTAGGGCTCACGTGCCCGCAGAGAGGGCTCTGCGCGCCAGCAGTGGCACGCATGCCATAGGTTCGTCATTGCTGCTCTAGGGGATTTCACTTTGCAGAGCTCCAGTGGATCTCAAGCAGGAAAAAAGGAGGATGGATTCAGAGGAAGGTTGGCCCTGCAAGATCATGTGAAGGTAGAAGTGGTGGAAGTGTTTAAAGCCATCTGTCCAACCTCACCTTGATGCATGAAATCTGGGAATATAGCACGCCAGTCTGGAGAACTCCACAGAACCATGGCTGGCTGTCATGTTCCAGTGAAGGACAACCCACCTAGGCAATTGGCTATATTGCCAATTTGTTCTTATGATAAAGACTATTAATTAATTAATTAGCTACCTTTCTACCCAAGGTGGCTCACACTGATTAAAATGACACAATAATAACTTTAAAACACCATACAAAGTATACTATATATTGAAAAACAATTAAACATTGGTCACAATTAAAAACAATTTTGAAAAGATATTTTTAAAATCTATTTTTTT
The DNA here is from genome assembly GCA_037013535.1 of Intellagama lesueurii. NCBI lineage: Eukaryota > Metazoa > Chordata > Lepidosauria > Squamata > Agamidae > Intellagama > Intellagama lesueurii. The sequence continues at coordinate 17,740,335 of JBAJHW010000011.1, forward strand.
AAAAAAAATTAGAGCATCCCCTTGAGACGCTTATCACTTAAAAGCCTGTCTGAAAAAGAAGGTCTTTGCCTGATGAGGGAAAGATAAGAGGTAGGGGGCCAATCTTGCTTCCCAGAGGCAATGCAATCCAAATCCTGGAAGCAGCTTGATTTTAGAAAGCGTGCTGCTTATATACCGCACCATAGTGCTTAAAGCAACCTTTGGGTGGTTTACAAATTTAATTATGCAGGCTACACATTGCCCCCCCCCGCTGCCGCCCCAGCAAGCTGAGTTCTCAGTTAACTGACCTCAGAAGGATGGAAGGTTGAGTCAACAGGTCATGAGCAGAGTCTTGGCTGCAGTAGTGCAGTTTAACCACTGAGCCAAAAGGCTTTAAAGTTCAATCTATTTCCCCCCTCCTTTTAAAGTTCAGCCCATCAAATCCAACACTTCCTGTGGAGCAGCACAGAAGAAAAGAGCAAAATGGATCACAAAGTTACTGCAGTTTAATACAATTTCACCTGCTATGGTTCCATCCTAAGGGGTTCTCAGATTTGTAATATAGTTTAAGGATGTAACAAATATCTGCACATTTTCTGGTGTTTTGTGTACAATACTTTATTTTTGTACAAAATAGAAGAGCTTTTGTGCAAAATCCAAGATATAGATCCTTAGTTTGGTGAGGTACAGAAAGTCTGTGCTAGAGAACTGTTGTCTTGCTTTAGCCCTCTTCATCCAAGTGCTCTCCTGATGTGTTGGATTACACATTCCATCATCCCCAGCAACAAAGCCATGCTGCTGGGAATGACTGGAGCTGTAGTTCCCCTGCTTGGAAAGCCCATATTTGGGAAAAGCAGTTTCAGACTGACTTGAAATCCAGATTAGATGAAGAACGGTACATAAATATTTGAAGAAATCCATGAATAAAATACAGAACATCTCCATCAGAAGTGGCCCAAAGTCTGTTTTAGAGAGCCTATTCTGAACAACAAAGGCAAGGTGCTTAGCTAATAGAGAGGGGGGTCAAGAAAGAAAAAGAGTCCTGTTGGAGATTACAAGGGATAAAGGCAAGGAGACCAGTCCCCTAAGAATAAAAATATCAGCGTTACTGATTGTGGATATGATTAAGATATGAAGGTACAAGAAGAAAAGTTCAAGGAATCATCTCTTTAACAATAGAGGAGCCGAACTGAGATAGTGGATGGATTAAAAAAAACAGACAACAAAACCTCAGCTAAAAGGTTATTGCTGACACAGTTGACATTACTGATAAGAAGTGCCTGCATAACATCTGCCAACAGCTGGAGAAAGAGAGTGGGGATGCGGAACCTAAGCCAGTGACGAGATCTTCCTTTTTTCCTATCAGACATTGCACAATTTAAAACTATGGATGTATATGAAATACCGGCAAAATTAAAGACAAATTAAAATGTTAAGTTAATTAGATGATTTTTGACCAGAACTGGGCTACTTCTATAGCATTATCTTGGCCATTTGCTAGATCTTCTTTTGTGCATGTGGTGGGGCATAAATTGCATGCACATAATTCCTGCATTGATTGAATTTCTCCACAGTCACAGAAAATGTGTCCTGTATCCAAGTAGCCACATTTTACTTGATTATTCTTTGATCTTTCTACTTTGCTTCTAAGTCTATTAAGTGACTTCCAGATGGTATAGCTAGAGCAATGGTTCCCAACGTTGGATCCCCAGATGTTATTGGACTAAAATTCCCAGAAACGTTCATCACTAGTCGTGCTGGCCAGAATTTTTGGGAGTTGTAGTGCAAGAAAATCCAGGGATCTAAGGTTGGGAACCACTGAGCCAGAGTCTTGTCCTGGTGGTAGACATTCCTCAGCATTCATCCATTTGGCAAGATGTGGTGTTTTTGTTCTCCATAGGTTTAGCCTAACCATTCCTGGTTTAATATTTAGAGCCTGAGATGTGTGCAGAAAACATTTCCTTGATTATAGCCATCATCTAGGGGTTGGTCTCCATGAAGCAGATAGATTTGCTGCTGTATTACCTTATTTCGTTCATTATTTGCTAGCACCTCTTGATGTACTTCTGGAGGCCCAATGCCAGTCAAATAACAGACTTTTTAATGGGGGTAGGTTTCAGGCAGACAGTAATAATCCTGCATGATTCATTAAGATCTACATTCACTTGTTTGGAATATACTGATTTATGCATTACTGCACTAGCATATGCTGCTGTGGAGTAGCACAGGGACAAAGCTGTTGTTCTTACTGTTTGTGGGTGTGCATCCCAGTCTGACCCAGCCAGTTTCCTAAGTCTGTTATTTCTGGTGGCAACTTTCTGTTTGGTCTTTAGACAATGGTTGTTGTTGTTTTTTTGTAGGTCAGTGTTCAATCCAGAGTGATACCCAAATACTTTGGGGCAGGAAATGTTCCAAAATCCTGCCTTCCTAGCTAACTTGGAGCCTCTTCTCTGCTTCTCTGTTCTTTAAGCACAGACTTAGAAGTTTTGGTTTCAGCTGATTGTTTTTATATGACGTAAAGCCAATGCATATGAAGCCAAATGCACACAAGAATGAAACATCACTGAACTGAGAGTGAGCCCCTGGTTTAATTAGGACCCTGACCCAACCCTTGGCCAGGTCCTTATGGAACAAGGCTATTCAGTATTTTGAGCGGGGGTCCCCATTCTTTGTGGCTTTTCTCAGAAGCCATGGATTTGCTTCCATATCAAGGGAACGCTGGGTTGAGGAAGGCTGGTGCCAGCAGACAACAGATAGCAGAGAATTTACGCAGTTCACCAAACTAAGGGTACTTATCTTGGATTTTGATTCCAAAAGCAAATGAGATCAGTTGTGTTCAGAATGGTATAATAAGGCAAGGCTGAACTGCCAGGCCCATTAGCTTCTCTAAACCGAGTGTGGGTGGATGCCATCTTGCCTTTTGCATCTCGGCAGCAAAACATATTTGGCCAGCCATGATCCACCTCACTACAGTTTCTAATCAATCTCTTCTAATCCAGTCCAGGAGAGGTTTTGAACATACTGCAATGGGAGCATCTAACCTATACACAAATTTCCAGCTGCCTCCTAAATCCATGCAGTTGCATTTAAAAGTGCAAATTCTTCAACTGATAAGATTAAAAGCCTGCTTTAGGGGTGGGGGGAATGGAGAATCTGTCCATGCAGCAGTTTTGTGAAGATGGATTAATCCTGATTAATTGTTTTGGCATTCCAAATCAAACACAGATTTTCATGGGTCACATTACTGACCTAGAGAACAGCCTTGCCATATCAGTGGCAGAAACACAACCGTGAGCATGTAAGCTTCAACAGTCATTGAAATAGATCCTTGGGGGCAGGATGGACTCTCTAAATATACAACCAGACCGCCTTCCTTTTCTAAACAAGGGTGCCTTTTGAGTGTCCCCTGTCTCACTGCCACCTTGCTTCCAGGGAGTGTCAACGACAATTAATTGTTCTTTGTCTGATTAAATCTCATATGAGCTCACAAGCTAATTTGCCATCATGTGTGCAATCCTGAAGACCTGGGTCTTGTCAATGAGCAAGCGCGAGGGAGGAGAAATCTGTGCTGGGAATGGAGGCAGCAGTATATTATCCGTCACTTGGCTATTCAATTTGAGAGTTAATTGGATTGTATCGAAAAACATTTAATCTCAGCCGAGGCCAGCTTAATAGAGATATGCTATTCCTAACTCTTTCCTCCCATTCAAAAGCAGTGATTTTGAGGAGGGTAAAGAGATGGCCATCAGCATGAGGCTGCATTCCCAGCTGCTGAATGCTGATAGAGTCTTGAACAAGGAAATAAAAGCCGGCGGATTACACTAGTCAACGCTCTAAGCAGACAAATACTTCTCAATTCAGGCCAGCTCTGCTCAATCTGCTTCTCTGAGATAAGGGGGAGGAAGGACGCAAACATCGTGGGTGACAGAGAACACAAATTCCCCCTGCCTGGTTGGTGTGCTGGTGCATCACCCTGCACTGTCTCTCCTGTTCTGCACTCAGATGGCTGGGAACCACCGAGAGACATGAAAGCCAGCCAGCCGCTTCCTGCAGCCTCTGGCCAGGCATGTTCAAAGGTACACGCTACAGGCACAGAAACCAGGCTCAAAGAGTATGGCCAATAAATGAATGAATGAGCCCTCTGATAAGGTGCAAAGTACAAGCCATACGTATTATTATTATTATTATTATTATTATTATTATTATTATTATTATTATTATTATTATTATTATTATTTTGGGGGGAAAACCCACTCATCAAAAAAATATCAAAAGCATACAATTGCAGTCCTGGGCTGTTTTGTTTCTTTTTTTTTTAATGGGATGCCCCACCTCTCTCCCTCAGTAAACAACGTTTTAATTAACCACAGAAGAGATCCATGGATCATATTTGAACTTCACATTGCATGCCACCAGTTCTAACTTATGGCAAGCCTTCCAGGGTTTTCTAGGTAGAGAATACAATAGGATTCCCATATCTGGTGGGAATTGGTTCCAAGCTTCCCCATGGATACTGAAAATTGTGGATAATAGTGAATCTATCTATCTATCGAGCAAGCAAGCGAGCATGGTAAAGGGGGAGCGGGAGAAAGAAAAATTATTTTCATGTGCATTACCAGAGACCATGCCATGTATTCTTCACTAACCGGTATTCATAGCACAGTCTCTAGTGGCCAGTTCTGGCAATACATGTGGAAATAGTTTTTTCTGGATTTTTTTCTTTTAATATTTTAATATTTTTAATATTTCCAGACTGTGGATAAGTAAAACTGTGGATACTGATCATACTGATACAGGGATCCTACTGTACAAAAAAAGCAGTCACATAGAAATACAAAAACACCTTGCACTTCAAGGGCTTTTGAATGTTTTCTATCTTAATAAAGTTAAGAGGAGTCTTGCTGGATCTAACCAAAGACTTCCTTTGGGCATACAACTTCATCCTCCATCTCCTATTTTCCAGCACATTGCTTCTGAGATGGTACATGGAATACAACGTCAGCCACGACCTTCATAAACGTATGCAATCCTCTTTTAGGAAGAACACAAGAAGAGATGTGCTGGATCATGCAAGAGACCTATGAAAGTAGACATACAGCAAGATAGGTACGTACATAGGTACATAGGGCTACTTGGTGGTGGCGCCCACCTCATGGAACTTGTCACCTCCGGACATGCACATAGCTCCCACGCTTGTCTTTGGATGCCTACCTCTTTCAATATGCCTTTTGCCAAGCGCTTGAGAAAAGTATTTCTTTTGGACTACAGCTCTGAAAAAGCCCTGGCCAGCATGGCCAGTGATTAGGAAATTCTGAAAACTAAAGTCTAAAAGGGCAAATTTTCAAACGTCTGCTTTTTCCGAGGCAGAAATGAATTAGGTGATTCTCCGATCTGGTTTGTTGTGGCCTTGCCTCTCCGTTTGATTATTTTTGTGGGGTGATCAGTTGGTCCTGTTTCTGAATCCTTGCTTAGAGCATCGTAGCCTTAAAGAGCAAAGCGTTCAGCTAGCCAGCAAGCAGGCCCATAAGCAGAATTTAGCCAACAGGTAACTTAAGAAGAGGAGAGCATCAATGAGCAAGCCACGGTCAGCATTTTGGGCAGTGCACTGTGGCTGGCCAGAAGTAAATGAGGTAATAACCAGCAAGCCCTCCTGATTACTGATGGTGGTACACCATCATTCTGCTGCTGTACAGGCTGGTGGATTACCTGTGAAGTCAAATATGCACAGGGGTATCTAAACACCACCTGTGTTAACTCTGGAAAGTCCCACCATGAGCATCGTGGCGCACTGCATGCACGGAACAAGGCAGAGAGCTTCTGTCCAGAGATAATATGCCAGAGTATTGTTCCAGGGTTTTGATGGCTGAGTTCTAGTTTAATTAAGGAAGAATGTCTACCCAGGTTCAGGCTCTCATAACTCTAGAAGTGCCTAGATTGGCTCCTGGTCATTATGATGTCTATGCAAATGAGGAGTATTCCAGACATTTAATTTGGGCTGTTTTGTATTGCTGCAAACTATGATTCATCTGGATATAAGTTCATCTGGGGGAAGGGAAGGGCTGCCCCAATACATTTTTCTTCCAAAGACAAAGCACAAAATAGTGTTTTCAGCATTTCCAGTACAGCAGTGGTTCTTAACCTTGGGTCTCTAGATTCTTGAACTACAACTCCCAGAAATCCTGGCCAGCACAGCTAGTGGTGAAGGCTTCTGGGAGTTTTAGCCCAAGAACATTTGGAGACCCAAGGTTGGGAACCATTGCTGTACAGACATGGGCCAAATTGCCCTGTGCTGCCCTTAAGGCACATAAGGTTAGCTTAGGAGATGCAGGACGGGATCTGCCCTCAGCCCTCTTTCCTAAGAGAGACAAGATGGGCAGGGGGCTCAATAGGAACAGCCAAGGAGCTGCCACTTTTGCCTCCTTCCCTTCCAGCCTCTGTGTCCTGAAGCGGATGGTTCATTCTGCCTAACGGCAGGGTTGGCCCTGGAGAAGAAGAATGGGATGACATATTGCACAGCCATAGCTGTGTGAATTCACCACACGTTTTGAGATATTTTAATGTCAGCTTTTAGGATCTTTGTGCCATTCTGCTCTCTCTCCCTTTCCCCAGCCTTTGGCTCATTTTTATAACACGGACAATTCTGTTCCAGATCCTTGCACTTTTATCTGCAACGCCCGCTAAAAGTCCCCTAAAGCCCTTGCTTTTATGAAATTACAGTTGGTGAAAGTATGAAATCCCATTATCCTCCCCCATCTCCCATGACAAGTGTCAATGTAACATGTTCTCCCCACATCTCACGTCATTTTCCTTGGCCTTTATTTCTCCTTGCCCTGATGTTTTTTTCTTTAGGAGCTTTATTTACTATTATGAGATCACCAGCTTATTCATTGACTCACTGAACATGGATCAGTTAGTAATATAGCCCCAGGCCTTGCTTTATTCAGTTCTGATAACATCAATATAGTGCTGTGGTAAATGAAATAAAAAATAATAGTACTTATTTTAAGAGATGTCTCCCTCCAGCCTTTACAGCATTCATGTATATCATATTTCTTCACAGTCTGTCTGCTTTGGTTTGGCCCGCACATTCTGCTTGGCTTAGAATTCTAATTAGCACAAAATAATTTGGGCTTGTTAATGAGCTAGCTACAACAACTCCTAATGAGCTTCTTTCATTTGGGCTGTTAATTAGCACTGAAAAAGGTCTGTTTGGCTTACAGAATTACCAGTAAATCAGGCACCAATCAGCTGTTCCATGACAACAGAAACAAGATTTCACAAGCCATTGCTGAGCCCAGCAGATAGCAAGCGATTTCAAGCTAGGACAGCAGAGTTTCCCACTCGGTCTCACTCTGTGCCTGAATAAGCCACCCACAGATCAAGGCCAACCCAGCCTGTGCCCCTTTGGTGACACAAGGTCCCAATCCTTGCCTGCATCTCACAAACATTTTTTTTTTTTTTTTTTGCCCAAACATTGACTGTGGGAGATCAGCTAACATCCATTATTCGGCGAGCACTAAACACAAATCGCCTTTGTGGAAAACGGCAACAGTGTTTTGAACAGGCTTCTGGAGAGGAATTAAAGCTCAATAAAGAAGCACCCTCTTTGCCAGCTGGAAGCCAAGGGATGTGGAGAAATGTAAGCCTAGTACATTTCGTCCTCAGCTTTAACTCTGGCCAGGAACAAGGTCCATAGTCTACTTTCCTTCAGTTATGCACGACTTGAGAACAAAAGGTTTCCTCGATGAACAATACTCTTTGAAAGCGATCTGGAACCAGCCGGGCACATAACCACAAACGCTTTGGCCCTATGCTATACTACAGGTGAATATGCCAGTCTGGTGTGGTTCAGCCCATGCAAAAAGACAGGTTACTTACCTGTAACCATGGTTCTTCAAGTGGACCTCTGTGAATTCACACAATTGGGTTTAGACAGCGCCTGCGCTGGTCTTCTCGGAATCTTCTAGAGCTTTTATAGAAAAGTAACAAGTTTACAGTCACCCCTATCGCGCAAGCTCCACCCGCCTCAGCCTTCAGTTCCATTTATCCGCCATAATAGCCTGAGCTTAGCAGAGACATAGTCAGTGACGGATAGCGGGGAGGCCGGGCGGGATGTGTGAATTCACAGAGGTCCACTTGAAGAACCATGGTTACAGGTAAGTAACCTGTCTTTCTTCTTCGTGGCCTCTGTGAATGCACACAATTGGGTGACTAGCAAGCTCACTTACCGGAAGGAGGGCCGTCACTGCAGGACAGATGTCAAAACTGCTCTTCCAAAACTTGTCTCCTTTTTGGCCTGAAGGTCCAGTCTGTAGTGTGTCACGAAGGTGGACACATTAGACCATGTGGCTGCTCTGCAGATATCTGGAACATCCACACCACGCAACAACGCTGTAGATGTTGCAATAGCTCTGGTGGAATGCGCTTTCAGACCCTCTGGAGGAGTCTTGCCTTGCAGTTCATAAGCCAGAGCAATAGTGGAGACAAGCCATCGAGAAACAGTTGAAGAGGAAACCGGGGAACCTTTATGTGATCCATGGAAACAGAGAAACAGCTTTGGCGCAGTACGAACGTCCTTAGTTCGTGAAACATAATATGCCAGAGCTCTTCGAACGTCTAACGAATGGAGCATGCGCTCAATGTCCGAGGAAGGGTGAGGAAATAAAGTTGGTAATGTTAGGGGTTGATTGAGGTGAAAATCAGAAACAAACTTAGGCAAAAACGAAACATCGGGGTATAAAATAACCTTGTCCTTAAAGAACTGTAGGTAAGGAGCGTCGGATCTAAGAGCCGCCAACTCACTTGCCCTTCTCGCAGATGTAATGGCAACCAGAAATAGAGTTTTAAATGACAATAAATGCATGTCACAGGATGCCATGGGTTCAAACGGGTGGCGCATAAGAGCGCGTAAAACCAGTTGAAGAGACCATTGAGGTACAGGAGGTTTGACAGGAGGTCGGATGTTTGACAGGCCTTTCAAAAAGGACTTAAGAGTAGGGTGAGAGAAGAGGCGTGCTGAATCAGAGTCACGAGGTTGGAAAGAGACAATTGCTGAAATATAAACTTTAAGGGTGGAAAACGCCAAACCTGCATCAAACAAGTAACGTAAGTACGTGAGCATGGTTTGAAGAGAAACAGGAGAAGTTTGTAACTGTCTTGATTGAGCAAACTTTAGAAAATTACTCCATTTGTATTTATAAAGGAGGTTAGTAGATGGCTTTCTAGCCCTGTCTAGAACCTCGTGGATGGATGGATGAGCCTCCAAGCCGTTAAGTGCAGTGATTGCAGATCTGGATGGAGAATGTTCCCCGAGTCTTGGGTGAGGAGGTGTGGAATCATTGGTAATTTGAAGACATCCACAGCCATATCCCTGAGAGTGGAAAACCAGGGCTGACGAGGCCACCATGGTGCAACGAAGATGGCATCCGCTCTCTGCTGTCGAGCTCTGACGAGAGTCCTCTGAATGAGTGGAATTGGTGGGAAGAGATACAGAAGATCCGATTCCCACGGAATCATGAAAGCATCTCCAAGCGCATCCTTGCCTCTGCCGGCACGGGTGCGTACTCCCTGCATTTCTTGTTGTCTTGTGTCGCAAACATGTCTACTGTGGGATAACCCCACCGGATGCAGAATAGTCGGAATATGTCTTTGTCCATTTCCCACTCGTGAGACTGTCCCGTTAGCCGACTCAGTTTGTCTGCCAGCTCGTTGTCGGTCGTTGAGATATGAAGAGCTACTGGAAAGACATGATGATGGTAGCACCATTCCCATAGGTGTATGGATAGATACAGGAGCGACATGGACCGTGTCCCTCCCTGTTTGTTGATATAGAACATGGTTGTGGTGTTGTCAGTGATTAATTGTACACCACGACCCTGTATCAGGGGAAGGAATGCCCGGAAAGCTTTTATCACCGCTAGCATCTCGAGATGATTGATATGGAGATGTCTGTCGCGACTGGACCACAGGGCATGTATCCTGTGGGGTCCGCAATGTGCTCCCCATCCTGTGGGACTGGCATCTGTCGTCACTTGTATCGATAGCTGTAGAGCAGGGGTCTCAAACATGCGGCCCGCGGGCCATTTGCGGCCTGCCGGACGATAGTTTGTGGCCCCGCCTTGCCTGCCCCCCCTGAAGCGCCCACGCGTCCTCTGCTGTCAAGAGTCAAAAAAAGCCTCGCCTCGCTCGCCGGCTCTCTCCCAAGACAGCGCCTCTTGCACCCTCCATCCAGAACTGCAGCCTGCCAGCCAGCCCGCCTGTCTGCCAGCTGGCAGGCTGCAGTTCTGGATGGAGGGTGCAAGAGGCGCTGTCTTGGGGGAGAGCTGGCGAGCGAGGCACGCTGCCGGCCCTTTTCCCCAAGCGCCCGAGCCGCCGCCGAGCGATGCCTGAGAGTGGAGCTCGCTCCCGGCCCGTCCTCGAAGAAGAGCGCCTCCAAGCCACCAACAGCAGCTGCTGCCGCCGCCGCCACCTCTTCCAGGGAAGCAGCTCTCTGGCTCTCTTTCTCTCTCGGCACCCCCAGCACCAGCCCGGCCAGCGGCCGCCTCAGCGGCCGGCGGTGCTTCCTCCTCCTCCTCCTGCTTCAGCCGCCTCGGCTCTGGAGGCTGCCTGGGCTCGCCTCGCAAAGTTTGCTCCTCTGTCGTGGTGGGGGTAGCTGCTGCTGCTGCTGAGTGCGCCTTTTTTTGATGGGGGGCCCTCAGAGGAAGGTTGCCGGACCTCCGTGTGTGTTTGTGTGTGTGTGTGCGTGCGCGCACCTGTGGGCCCCCCGCTCCGTTCTGTTTAATTTCACGGGTACCGGTGGGGGCTTTTCTCCTTTTGCAGGGCGAATTCTGTGAGGGTTTTTTTTTTTAAATTTTATGTTGTGCCCTCCTCTCCCCCCCCCCCCCAGCTAGGCGGTCACCGCGGCTCCCTCCCTTCTCCGCTTCTTCGTCCTTCTGCTGGTGGTGGTGGTGGTAGTGAAGAAGGAGCCGGAGGGGGTCGTGGCCGGCAACGAGGGCTCGCGCGCCCCTCCTCCTCCTCCTCCTCGGAGCCCCAGCCGGGCTAAGGAAACTCCTGGGCGGCTTCCTCAGGCTCTTGCTCCGCTTGGCGGAAAATCTGATGCGGCCCAGTCTCACCCAGACTCTGCCTCCAGCGGCCCCCAGGTAAATTGAGTTTGAGACCCCTGCTGTAGAGGGTGGAATGGGCGGCCGACCAGAAGATGTGGCAGATATGTCCACCACTGTAATTGTTTCGTTAGCTCTGATGTGACAGGCAGACGTTTTCTTGGACTGTCCTGAAGGGGGTCGAAGAGAGTCAGGAACCATGCCTGAAGAGAGCGCATCTTCAGGCGCGCGTGTGTCACTGCAGATGTTGTGGAGGCCATGAGGCCGAGCAGATGTTGTGCATGACGGGCCGAGACCTTTGAATGTGGTCGAAATCTGTGAACAGCTCTGCGTATCTTCCTTATGCGGTCCGGTGGTAGGAATATTCGAGCCTGGACCAAGTCTAGTCTTGCACCTATATAGTCGACCATCTGGGAAGGTATCAGATGGGACTTCTTCTCGTTCACTGTGAGACCGAGATCTCTTAAGGTGAGTAGAACAAACTTGGTGTCCTGAATTGCCTTTCGTCTGGACGGAGATACTACCAGCCAGTCGTCTATATATGGGAATACTTGTATGCCGTGTAGATGAAGAAAAGCTGCCACTGGAGCCATGCACTTTGTGAAAGTGCGAGGAGCTGTGGACAGTCCGAAAGGGAGGGCACAAAATTGGTAAACGGTGTTTTGAAAAATGAAGCGAAGATATTTTCTGTGATGTGGATGAATTGAAATATGAAAATAGGCGTCCTTTAGATCTATGACTACAAACCAATCTTTTTGTTTTAGTAGGTGAAGAATGGATTCTAATGTGACCATCCGAAAACGCCGTGGATGCAGGTAAGTGTTTAGATCTCTTAAGTCCAGAATGGGCCTGATCCCGCCGTCCTTTTTTGGCACAGCGAAGTAACGGGAGTAGAAGCCGTGTGGAATGTCCCGTGGTGGTACTTGTTGAATAGCTTGTTTTTGGAGAAGAGTGAGAATCTCTTCTTCTAGAACATGGTCGAAGGATGTAAGCTTGATTTGTCCTAGAGGAGGAAATTCTGTAAATTCCAGATGGTATCCGAATTGAATAATACTTAAGACCCAAGAGTCTTTTGTGATGTCGGCCCAGTTGTGAAAAAATGGAGCTAGCCGAGTGGGATGACAGGGTTCGAATAGCCTTACGTATAAGTCAAAGGTACTGTTTTGATTTCTTGGCAGGTGGCCTGTACGATTGACGGCGTTGTGAAGAATTTTGTGGCCGGAAGGCGGAGGCAGAAGAAGAGGCTTGAAAAGATCTAGTTTGATTCTGATTTTTGAAGGGACGGTAAGATTGAGAGGCTGATTGTTGATATTGCTGTTGTGGGTATTGCTTGCGCCACTGATATCTGTTGTATTTAGGCTGTTGTTGAATCGTATAGGATTTAGCAGTCTTTTTAATTTTATGTAGATTTTCCAGGGAGTCATTGGTTTTCTCATTGAAGAGACCTTTAGCATCAAACGGTAAGTCCTCTATACGTGTCTTGACGTCATCTATAATTCCTGAGGACCTGAGCCAAGCATGCCGTCTTAAAGTGACGGCTGATGTCAGTGTTTTTGAAGCTATATCCGCTGAATGGTGGGAAGCAAGTCGCTGGTGTTTAGGAACCGTAAGAGCTTCAGCGTAAGTGTTTAAGAAAACTTGTTTAGTGTCATCTGGGGCTGCTTGAAGGGCCGGCAGAACCCTTGACCAAAGCTGCCTCTGGTAAGCCCCCATGGCTGCTTGGTAATTTGCTACCCTGAGCAAAAAGGTGGTGAAGGAGTATATCTTCCTGCCCAGTACGTCCAATTTTCGACCCTCTCTATTCGTAGGGGTGACGTGAGACTTTCCCGACGATCTAGATGAGCTTGACTGAACGATTATGGAGTTTGGAGTTGGGTGCTTGACAAGAAAATTAGTGTCATCCCCGTGGGTACGATATAGGTTTTCAGTTCTACAAGCTACAGGTGAAGATGTAGATGGCTGATTCCAAGATTCCTTGATAAGCTCCATCAAGGTCGGAATGAACGCCAGGCTCAGTGGAGGAGTTCTTTCCTGATTAATGTCTCCAAATATGAGGTCTTCAGTCGGGGGTGGAGGTTGTTCAGTGTGCAGCCTCAGTGTCTTGGCCATCCTAGAAATCATCTGAACGTATGAGGAGAAATCCTCTGAAGGTGAGGATGGGTGAGGGTCTCCAGCATCTGATCCAAAGGTTTGTCCTTCGACAGGTGTTTCTCCTGAGGTCTCAGAAAACACTTCTTCATCCCGATCTGAGGTGGCAGATGAAAGTATATCTTCCTGATCCGAAGTGGAAGGTAAGTGCAACGATTTCTTTGATTTCCGTTTTCTATTTTCCAGTCCAGATATTTGAGGTATGCGGGTCGGAGGAGTCTTTGACTGTACAACCTTCGACGTCGATGTGGTTTTGGCATGATCGGATGTACCCTTAGACCTATCTAGAGGTCTGGAAACTCGATGGTTGTCGACGTCGAGATGTTGTCGATGTCGACGCCGAGGTGGAGACGAGGACGAGGAAGATGAAGAAGCATATACATATCTTACTTTCTTCCTCCTACGATATCCATCGTCACTTGAAGAAGATTCGGTGTCCGATTCGTCATGTCGACGTTGATGATGGGACTTGTTACGATCGACTTCGATATAAATGGGGTCGTCATATTTCGACTTATATCGGCGCCGAGAAGATCGAGGTAGAACTACTACCTCACGTCGAGAAGACCGGCGTTGATCCGGCACAGCGAAGTAACGGGAGTAGAAGCCGTGTGGAATGTCCCGTGGTGGTACTTGTTGAATAGCTTGTTTTTGGAGAAGAGTGAGAATCTCTTCTTCTAGAACATGGTCGAAGGATGTAAGCTTGATTTGTCCTAGAGGAGGAAATTCTGTAAATTCCAGATGGTATCCGAATTGAATAATACTTAAGACCCAAGAGTCTTTTGTGATGTCGGCCCAGTTGTGAAAAAATGGAGCTAGCCGAGTGGGATGACAGGGTTCGAATAGCCTTACGTATAAGTCAAAGGTACTGTTTTGATTTCTTGGCAGGTGGCCTGTACGATTGACGGCGTTGTGAAGAATTTTGTGGCCGGAAGGCGGAGGCAGAAGAAGAGGCTTGAAAAGATCTAGTTTGATTCTGATTTTTGAAGGGACGGTAAGATTGAGAGGCTGATTGTTGATATTGCTGTTGTGGGTATTGCTTGCGCCACTGATATCTGTTGTATTTAGGCTGTTGTTGAATCGTATAGGATTTAGCAGTCTTTTTAATTTTATGTAGATTTTCCAGGGAGTCATTGGTTTTCTCATTGAAGAGACCTTTAGCATCAAACGGTAAGTCCTCTATACGTGTCTTGACGTCATCTATAATTCCTGAGGACCTGAGCCAAGCATGCCGTCTTAAAGTGACGGCTGATGTCAGTGTTTTTGAAGCTATATCCGCTGAATGGTGGGAAGCAAGTCGCTGGTGTTTAGGAACCGTAAGAGCTTCAGCGTAAGTGTTTAAGAAAACTTGTTTAGTGTCATCTGGGGCTGCTTGAAGGGCCGGCAGAACCCTTGACCAAAGCTGCCTCTGGTAAGCCCCCATGGCTGCTTGGTAATTTGCTACCCTGAGCAAAAAGGTGGTGAAGGAGTATATCTTCCTGCCCAGTACGTCCAATTTTCGACCCTCTCTATTCGTAGGGGTGACGTGAGACTTTCCCGACGATCTAGATGAGCTTGACTGAACGATTATGGAGTTTGGAGTTGGGTGCTTGACAAGAAAATTAGTGTCATCCCCGTGGGTACGATATAGGTTTTCAGTTCTACGAGCTACAGGTGAAGATGTAGATGGCTGATTTCAAGATTCCTTGATAAGCTCCATCAAGGTCGGAATGAACGCCAGGCTCAGTGGAGGAGTTCTTTCCTGATTAATGTCTCCAAATATGAGGTCTTCAGTCGGGGGTGGAGGTTGTTCAGTGTGCAGCCTCAGTGTCTTGGCCATCCTAGAAATCATCTGAACGTATGAGGAGAAATCCTCTGAAGGTGAGGATGGGTGAGGGTCTCCAGCATCTGATCCAAAGGTTTGTCCTTCGACAGGTGTTTCTCCTGAGGTCTCAGAAAACACTTCTTCATCCCGATCTGAGGTGGCAGATGAAAGTATATCTTCCTGATCCGAAGTGGAAGGTAAGTGCAACGATTTCTTTGATTTCCGTTTTCTATTTTCCAGTCCAGATATTTGAGGTATGCGGGTCGGAGGAGTCTTTGACTGTACAACCTTCGACGTCGATGTGGTTTTGGCATGATCGGATGTACCCTTAGACCTATCTAGAGGTCTGGAAACTCGATGGTTGTCGACGTCGAGATGTTGTCGATGTCGACGCCGAGGTGGAGACGAGGACGAGGAAGATGAAGAAGCATATACATATCTTACTTTCTTCCTCCTACGATATCCATCGTCACTCGAAGAAGATTCGGTGTCCGATTCGTCATGTCGACGTTGATGATGGGACTTGTTACGATCGACTTCGATATAAATGGGGTCGTCATATTTCGACTTATATCGGCGCCGAGAAGATCGAGGTAGAACTACTACCTCACGTCGAGAAGACCGGCGTTGATCCGGAGAGAGATATTTCGTCTTCGCCGTTCGTTTTCGAGGTGCAGAAGCAGGCCTCGAGGAAGTCGACGGCGAAGAAGGTGCCGGTGATGCCCGTCCGGTAGAAACAGGGCTATGATGGGCAGAAGTCGGGCTAGAAACAAAAATGTCCACTAGCTGACTAGGGCTCGGAGAGCCATCGGGGCCAGCAGGTGAAGTGTCAAGCTGCCGCGGAGGGAGAGAAGTGGCGGCTTCAGAAAGAGACTCCCGGTCCCGGGATGAGTCCTCCAAAATCGGTGAAGGCAGCAACGCCAAAACTGGAGGAATCTGTTTGCGATTGTCCTTAGTTTTGTCCTTCTTGCCTTTTGCTGACGCTTTTTTCTGTTTTAGGTGATCCTTTGAAGATGAGGTCGAAGCAGTCTTAGACGTCAAGGTAGGTGGTTTTTTTGTCGACGTGGATGATTTCTTGGTAAGTTTGTCGACGGATTTCGATGTCGACAGAGGTGGTGGGGATGCAATCCGCACTTCAGACCGTGGGGTAGCCGACGGGGTTGGAGTCGTTTCCATTTCGGACGGCTTCGACGAAGAGAGTGTCTTATCCCACAAGAAAAACTTCAAACGTTGCTGTCTAGCTTTAAGGGCAGCTTTCGTGAACTTTTTGCAATGCCTACAGGAATGTGGTTGATGGTATTCTCCTAGACAGAATAGGCATCGGTCGTGTCCATCCGAAAATGGCAGTTTACGAGAACACGACACGCACCTACTGAAGGGTCCGGACGGGGACATAAAGTTGTAAAAACTCACGATTAACTGAGTAATGAAGTCCAGAAATATCCAATCCTCTGAGAAATGCCAGAGAAGAAGTGAAGAAGGTTATAGTGGTAAGCCAGAAAAAGGCGGGCGAGTGAGGCGATCCGAAAACAACCAAATCCGATACGCGAAGCAGAGAATCGTCAAGCAGTCCGTAATCAAGGGGCAACAGAGAGATCAAGTAGCCAAAAACAGTCCGCGTCAAAAGCCGAAAATCCGAAAAATAATAGAAATAGATAGCTCTAATACCGAGAAGTTCCAAGCACCAGGGCGGTAAAATGGAACTGAAGGCTGAGGCGGGTGGAGCATGCGCGATAGGGGCAACTGTAAACTTGTTACTTTTCTATAAAAGCTCTAGAAGATTCCGAGAAGACCAGCGCAGGCGCTGTCTAAACCCAATTGTGTGCATTCACAGAGGCCACGAAGAAGAACAGGTAGACTCAATGAAAGCTGTAGAATCATTGCTGTATGACTGAAGCCAACCTGTATAGATAAAATTAGTTACTTAGCAAGCACTTTTTTAAAAAAAAAATCATGTGCTGTCAATTCAGTTGACTTATGGTGACCCCCTTTCAGGGTTTTTTAGGCACAGAGTACTTAGAAGTGGTTTAGTGTTCCCTTTGTCTGGAGGCATCCTGGGACTATGCAGGCCACCCAGGCTGGCTCTTCTGGGATGGGATGCACAGTGGGGAACCGAGCTCCCAGCCTCTCCTACTGATATACAGAAAGAGGTAGTAGCTAATAGGGGAAGACTCCAAGCATCTACATCAAATGCGCATCCACTCTTTGGCAACCGTCCCACCCCTCCCAGGTTAATATATTTAAAAAGTTTTTTTCCAGAACATCTGCAAATCTAGAAGGAACGGCAAAGAGTGCCAGAACTATAATGACGAAAGAAATAACTACCCATCTCTTAAAATGAATGGAATACTTGTTCCCCTCTATTCATCACTGGTTAGGCCTCACCTTGAGTATTGTGTCCAGTTCTGGACGCCACACTTCAAGAAGGATGCTGACAAATTGCAACAAGTTCAGAGGAGGTCAGCAAGGATGATTAGGATGGAAACCAAGCCCTAAGCCAAAAGACTGAAAGAACTGAGCATGTTTAGCCTTGAAAAAAGAAGGCTGAGGGGAGATATGATGGCACTTTTCAAATACTTGAAAGGCTGTCATTCAGAGGAGGGGCAGGATCTGTTCTCAATCAACCCAGAGTGCAGGACACACAATAATGAGCACAAATTACAGGAAGCCAGATTTCGGTTGAATATCAGGAAAAATTTCCTAACTGTTAGAGCAGGAAGACAGTGGAACCAATTACCTCGAGAGGTGGTGAGCGCTCAAACACTGGAGGCATTCAAGATAAATTTAGACAAGCCCCTGGCAGATATCCTTTGATTTGTATTCCTGCACTGAGCAGGGGGTTGGACTCGATGGCCTTACAGGCCCCTTCCATCTCATGATCCTATTATTCTAGGAAGGTTTAGCCCTCTTATCACACAGAGAACTGGGTTACTTGGACGTCATTTAATGGGCTACAGACAAGAATTGGCAGAACCAAAGTGAACCTAAGAAAATCGGGCTTTTGCAGAGAACAGGCAGATTCACACCTGTGTCAGCATTCTCTGTGCCCCTCAACATGTGCCACGGAAGGTTTGATGTCAACTGCCTCCAATGCTGTTGATGTTGCCTGTTACAAGGTGAAAATTATCTGGCATATTTTTTACTTGTACTTTGGTGCTCATGACGTTGAACAAAGAAAGCTGCGCAGTCTTCTAGCTTGCCATCAATTTACGCCAGTGTACTCTAGCCTTAGGGACTCTTGCAGTTCCCAAATCTGGCTCATCCTCACCTTTCTCAGAGTCTCCTTGCCTTCAACAAGAATATTTCTTCCAAGTGCCATTGATTGGCAGCCAGTAAAAACAGGGCTGGAAACTCTACCTTGGTAATCATCCAAGCCTTGCAGTAGGCATTTGGTAATAGAAGGGGGATTAGGGGCTGTAAGGTTGCAGAATCACAGCAGAAAGTTGGTGCAATCCAGCCCCCGTGAAACGCATTAGCTCCATTGTCTGCCTATCAAGTTGGCTTTTCTCAGCCAGCTTTCACTTGAAATACCTGCTAGCTCATTTTTGGAGCAACAATAGGAATGATTAGAGCTGGAAGGTTGTTGGTTTTTAAAAAATCCATTAATGCCTACAATAATGTATAAAAAGCACAAGACCAAATCACAGGAAATGCATTTTGTCAGGAAAAGACAGAGAGATTCAGTGCTCCAACTTCAGTTCTATTATTCTTCCTTGCTAGCTTACAGAGAACAAGATAATCAAGATTAATTTAGTGTTTGAATTAGGGGAGACATAAGAGGGGATTTGTAAAATCCAAAACCCAGACCCCCAGCTCTTCCCAATTTTAGCCCAAGCACATTCTCCCCATTACACAATAATTTGGAATACGGGGGGGGGGGGGGGAATGCTGCTTATTATTTGTCCTTGTCAAGACAGACGAACAGTAGTTCATTAACCACTGTGAGATTTCTCATCTGCTCTGTGAGAATGAGATGTGTGCTCTTTTTCCCCCCCATTCAGGCTTCTGCAATGTGTACAAAATGTCTTTGCACAAAACTACTGTCTTCTCTTTCTGAATGAAAACACGGACATGTATATATAAAGCAAGCACAGAAGAACTGACTGATTACAGAGATGCAAACAATCCATCTGATGGTTCAAATCAAGGCTGTGCACAGGACTGGGACAAACTGCAGAGGTAGCTCTCTGATGTTTGGAAGGGCTTACTTCCCTTCTTGGGGTCCACCCTATTTGTAAATTTAATGTACATCAGTGCAAAAACAAAACAAGAGAAAGATTATATCCATTTTGGCTTTCCAAGTCAATGGAAGACTTACATATTGAGTCAGACCTGTGGCCCAAATCCAACTGGATCCCAAATCAGGTTGGGAGATCCATGGTCCTACTTCAAACTGCAGAAAGTGAGGCTAAAAAGCAGCAACTGTTGTTCTTTGGTGACACAATGTCCGGGTCCAGTAGGTATGGAGAAAAATGTTTTTATAGTTCCTTAAGGATCTGCACCCTTAGTACAACTCACATGCTCCTGCAACTAGGAATTCACAAAAGATACTAACAGAAGACCAGTCCTCTGAGGAAATGATGAAGAAACCAGCCTGGAGAAGAGGATAAGCCATGACCATCTTCATAGATCTGAGGAGTTGTCACATGCAAGCTGGAGCAACCTTGTTCTCTGTTGCTTTAGAGGGCTAGATCCAAACCAAAATAGAACATCTTCCTCATAAATCAACCTCCCACCCCACTACAGACTTCAGGTAAGCCCACTTGTTTGTACTGCAACCCAAAGGTTTTTATTTGGTGGTGGGTGGCATGGGTATAGGGGCTTTTCCCTGTGCTGGCACCCACTCTGTGGAATGATCAGGCCTCAGTGTTGGCATTTTAGGCATTTATTGAAAATCTTTTTTAAAAACTTGGTTTTTCCCCAGCAACACCCTGTTTTATCTCCTATGCTGTATTATTTTCCTAGTAACACAAATGGCAGCAGCAAACAAAATGCAGTTGTCCAGGGAAGGGTGCCCAAAGGGGACAGAAAGGAGTGCTGCACCCCTCCTGGCTTCTAAATTAATTAGTTATCTAATAGATAGAGACAGACACATTGTATTGGAGTGGCATGAAATATGCATGTGAATGATGTTGCCATCCAGCAGCATCGGGAAAGTGACATTTTGGTTTACGGTGTAGTTTTGAGATGTTTAAGGATTTGTGCAAATGGTGGAGAGCCAGGACGGGTGCAGTGGATGGAGTGACGGAGTGTGTTCTGTGCCGTCAAGTTGGAATCGGCTTGTAGTGACTAATAGGGCTTTCAGGTTACGTGAGATATTTAAGGAGTGATTATACCAGTTCCACTCCCCCAGCGAATTCCCATGGCCAAGTAGGGATTCAAACCCTGTTCTCTAGAGTCCTAGTCCATCATTCTATCCACGACACCACACAAAAAACCTTGGTTCAAACCCCAGTTGGCCACGGAAACTCACAGGAGTTCAAACCCCTGCTTGGCCACAGAAGCACACACACGTGTGTCTGTGTGGTGCTGTTAAAACCACTCCTTAAATATCTCACACACCTATGAGAGTGGCCATAAGTCAGATGAGATTTGACAGTACAAAACTACAAATAGAAAGAGGAGGAGGAGATGAATGGACATGGAGAAGAGGAAATCTGGATGTTTCTAACAATCACACATCCAGTCGATGCTGCCTGATCTTCCACCCTATGCCTGCTGAACTGACATATCAGGTGTGCTATTTACAAAGTATTCTGGGGCATGCCATGAATTTGAAGGCATACGCCCAGAAAGCTCTGGTTTGAAGGGTGGCTTTCACATGTACCTCTATTGCCCACTAGATGGCACTAGGACAATTGCAAACTGATAAAACAGCAGGGTGGGAATACCTTTGTAAACTTGGCATGACCCAGAGGCTCCTGGGGTTTTGCTTGTGCCACTCTTGACTGTGCTTGGTTTGATGGAGATCTTCTGCCTACAGTGAGTCTGGCTGATAACAGACCTGCAAGACTGTGCTGAAATATTAAGAATCTGAAAACTCTATCAGCTGCTTAGCCAACTGGCAAGATGATCTAGTTCAACTGACTTCAAGTCTTCACTTTCTTGACAAATACATGCAGTGGACCTGTTCCAATATTAGGCACACATTTCAGGCCGGTAGTATAGGCAATGTTAAAAGGAAGACCAACTTTTCTTTTTAAAAAAGCACAGCTTGGGGGAATTACCGGCTTGGGCACATCACAGGAGTATGTTAAGGGTGCAAACCCTGAGTTGCATCATTTTTGTGTGCGGCAAGTAAGCATAAAATCTTTCTCCTTTTCTGTGAGAGGGTAAGATATTTTTTCTTGGAATCAACAAGAGTTTTTGAAATCTGAGAGAGCCAATTTTGTGCAAACTGTATGCACTGAGCAAATTACACAAACCGTATAGTTAAACTACAATAGGTTTGATGTATTCTTGAAGGCTTTCACGGCCGGGATCCGATGGTTGTTGTAGGTTTTTCAGGCTGTTTGGCTGTGTTCTGAAGGTTTTTCTCCCTAACGTTTCGCCAGTCTCTGTGGCCGGCATCTTCAGAGGACAGGAGTCAGAACTCTGTCTGTGCTCTGTGCTTCTGACTCCTGTCCTCTGAAGATGCCGGCCACAGAGACTGGCGAAACGTTAGGAAGAAAAACCTTCAGAACACGGCCAAACAGCCCGAAAAACCTACAACAACCATACAATAGGTTATGTTTGCACAAAAATTAAAAAATTCTGGGTGGATTGTTTATATCTTTTGGATCAACCAGCCAGTCCTCCTGTGCTTTTGTCATGTTTCCTTGTGCAGGCTTAGCTTTGCAACGGGAAATCTACTGCTTTGACGATCAAAAGAATGACGAATGGAGCTTGACGAGAGGAGAGACCTCAGCGGCGGCAAAAAGGAACTGAGGTAATTACCAGGATGGGTGGACCACGTGGGCTACGGGGGTGGTCCTTGACGAACGTATCATAAAGCTCTAGAATATTCCAGAGACCCCTGCGCAAGCGCAGATTAAACCCATTAGTGTGCATTCACAGAGACCACGAAGAAGAACCTCATTTGTCTTATCCTCACAAATGAGGACCTGGAAGATTATTCTTTGTACTATCACAAGAGGAGAGAATGAAAACAAAAAGGGCTTTTTTTGGTGCAACTGAAGCAATATTGCATAAAAGAGCACGGCAATGTAATAATGCTTTAATGGAAATAATGCAGTTTGTTCACAGTAGTAATATTTGCTGTTTTTTCCATGGAGCTTTAATAGAGGGTGTATGGGTGTCTTTAACAATTTGCCATTGTTCTGTGCTTGCTCTCTGTGTGTGCGTGCTTTCTTCTCAAAGGGAAAGAACACAAGTTTTGTGCCAACATTTACAGAATTTATGGACATCTTGGTGAGAAAAAAATAGCACCCCTTGTCTCACACTCTCCTGAAATCAATGGATCATGCAGCTTGAATATTCCTAATTGAGATGATCAGTCAAGACAATCTAAATTGATGAGCTAACACATATTCTTTGCATCTCTAAGGTAGTTTTATGCAGAAAGAAATTGCAGAAATCTGAACTAAATTAAGTCCTCATCTCCCTCTCACACCGTAGGTGAGAAATTTCATGGCGGTAATGAACTCGCAACCATCCATCTTAATGGGCTGAGAAAAACCATGTGAACAAGCAAATCCTACTTCCAAAAGAGTAGCCAAAAACCAGTCCGAAGTCGAATGAAGCACCAAGTTCAGTCAGTTAGAAAAACGCGGGAAGCAAACCAGTCTGATTCAAAACACAACAGAGCAAAATCAGTAGTCCGTACGACGATCGAAATTCCACAGAGGGGCAACCAGAATAATAACAAATTCGTAATCCAACCAGTCCGAGTCAAAAAACCGTGTTTAAAGGCGAATTATTAAAGCTCTAAGCCGAGAAGTTCCTAACACCTAGGCGGTAAAATGGAACTGAAGGCTGAGGCGGGCGGAGCATGCGCGATAGGGGCAACCCTCAATATTGTTACTTTTTTCAGAAAAAGCTCTGGAATATTCCGAGAAGTCCTGCGCCAGCGCAGACTGTAACCCAAATGTGTGCATTCACAGAGGCCACGAAGAAGAAGCAAAGGTACTAAACTTGCTTTGCCTGGTAAACTGCATTTTGGGTGAAATTTCTTTTCAAGGGTGGTAGGGGAAGGGAAGGTGCATGTGGGGCGGGGGAGAGAATGAAGAAGTGCTGCTTTTAACAGCAATACAGATTTGAGATGTTTTCTAGATGTTTAAGGTCTATGGGAAAGAAGAAAGACATTCCATCAGAGAAAATTCAGCAGCACCATATCCACCTTTTTGCCTCTTTTGGTTTTAGCTTTTAAGCTAGGAGAAGATAGACTATAGAACTAAGGAGTCTGAAATATATTAGATGAATTCATATGGGGAGGAAAAAAATCAGTTAAAAACGAGATGAAAACAGGGTGCCAGTCTGAGATCAGGATGTAAAGGAACAAAATAGCCTAATTCTGCAGGATCTTTGAACAACAACTTTAAATTATTCACACCTTGCTATGAGCACCCTGTGGCATGTTGCAGGTAAGTAAAATCTGTCCAGGGTGCAGCCCAAAGGCAGGCAACACAATCACTGGAAGAAAATCAGGACACCAGCATCCCTTCCTGTTGGTGTGAGAAGGGATGTCAAACAAGATCTGAGGTTACAAGATGAGACGCCAGGAGTTCTGTTTCCCAGTGGACCCCTGTTTTATGCCTCTTTTACAAGCCATGAAATAGAAGGTGCTTTAATCTTTTGGGGAGAGTGAATGGAGGTGAATTTTGACCTGAAGGTGGGTCGAAAAGAAAATCCACCCCTCTTAAGGAGATGACCACCATTTCAGGTTCTGGCATGATGTTACAACTGATACCCCTCAGCGTTACTCTGAAACCGATTAGAATGAAGGGCATGTCTTTTTCCACCCCAAAGGGAAATCAACACACCAGCTCTCATTAGGTGGTTGTTTTAGCAAGAATAGCAGTCTCTCCTTAGTTTCTGCACTTTTAAAAGGAGTGTGCGCATTGAAAATATGCTCTTGTTTCCCAATGACCCTGTTTCAATGTCAATGCTGCCAGTTCCTCCCCTGACTTTGCTGCTGGATGAAGTCACCTTCTTCCCCAAGCCTGAACATTTCAGGACAAGGCCTGGTAGCCACTACTAGGTGGATGTGATTTATAGTTAAAAAAAATCACTGTGCATAAAACGTGCACTTCAATTTTACAAAATCCTTTTTTCTGTTTTCTATCACAAGCCCTCAACATTCACCATATCTGGGTGTGTGTGTGTTATAGTCATTTTATCTAGTAGGGCCACCAAGCTGTGCAGGATTTTTGCAATGCCTGTGTGGAACGGCATCTTTCCTGTGCAGGATTTGCCTCTCAAGGCCACTGTGTTAAACACGGTGTGGCAGATTGTGATACAGAATGACAACAGGCAAATAACTGAGGTGAACGAAGCACGGAACACAAGAGGAGGGACTCATTTTGGGGGGAAATCTCACCGGATGTAAGGGGAAGCCGAAGGAGGGAGGTCCGCATGGTGCAACTTGGAAAATTGCTGAGAGGAGAATTTTTCTGAGTACTTGTATGAGAGTGAGCAGGAGCTGGAGGCGCCTCTAACTGAAATGTGTGAAAACCTATCCTCAGCTTGCTTCACGCACCAGCTGCTCCCCCCTCCCCTTCTTGGCACACGCCACCCGCATTTTTCATCATGAATGCAAACGGTGGCTCGGCCATCCCGCCGCTTGACTCACAATAGGTAACGCTGGGAGAGTGACCTGTCCAACCGTACCTCGTGCTGATGGCAGCCCACACCGACCACTCATTCAATCTGCCTACCGTCCTAGATATCCTCTCAAAAATGGGGGGCAGGGGAGCAGCAGGCCCCTACCAGGCTTTGCACATAAATAAGTCAAACACTGAGGTGAAAAAAACAACAACACCTCCTTACTTTCATGGGGCTGTTCTCAGGCTATGAAAACGGGGAGGACTTTTCATTGTTCTTCCAGAAAAGCAAGAGAAAATGTTAACTTTTGTAGGACCAGGATGGAAAGGGTGCCTTGCTTTCAAATTAAGCCTCTTTCCCCCTCCTTGTTAACCTATATTTGCTCTCTCCTTCGGATTTGTGTTTACAAGACTTTAAATTCTTTTAAGCCGGTCACCTTTCAACATTTTTACAGGTTTAATGCAATTGTAATATTATCATTTATTCTGTTTTAAATTGTATTTGTTTCTAATCATTTTGCTTCCTCCATGGACAGAAAGGTGGGATGGAAATGAAATAATTATTATTAAATTACAATTTAATACAATGATTTTGAACTGCAGCAATCAGTAGCAACTTGCTGATAAATATTACAGTTCCCATTTGTTTATTTGTTTGCTTGCTTGTTTGTTTGTTTGTTGGGTCTTTATTCTACCTTTCTCCCCATGAAGTGATTTATTTATTTCCAGACTGCATCTGCTGAAAGAACAGTTTGGGAGAGTTATTTTCTTGGACCCACGCTCTCAAAATGCTCTGTCAAGCATGGCCACAGGCCATGTTTCTTACAGGATTCTTACAGGAGCTGTAATCCAATAAAATAAAATAAAACAAAACATACTTTTAATATAGCTGTGAGCCACTCTGAGTCCCAGTCACAGGAAAAAATGAGTTATAAATCAAAGGATTGAATGAACGTGTCAGTTGACAGATTCATCAGTCCATCTGTCTAGCCATCAGTTGATCCATCCATCAACCGATCCATTGACCAATCAATGGATCCATCGATGGATCCATCAATCGATTCCTCTGTCCAATTAGCTATCCATCCAGAGAGCACAAAGTGACTGATTCCCACCATACCCTGTGCCTGTGTGTTGAACTGCAATATCTATAAAGGGGCAGCTATGTGTGAATCGCTCTGCTGTTATAAAGCCACTCCACGGGCAAAAGCTTGCATGCAGACACTTGTTGGCAGTGTGAACATTCTGGGAGCATGCCACTATCCACAAAGCATCCCCCACATAAAGGTATAGAGATAAGCATGTACAAACCCAAATGGAAATTAATGATGATGATGATGATGTGCAGACAAGTGTATTCTGACTTATGGTGACCCTTTTCAGGGTTTTCCAGGTAAGAGAATACTCAGAAGTGGTTTCCCATCTTCCCATCCTCTAGGGGTGTCCCGGGACTGCACAGCTTGCCCAAGGCCACACAGGCTGGCTCTACGTACAAGAGGCACAGTGGAGAATCAAACTTCCCAAGCTCTGGCTCTGCAGCTAGAGACTCAAACCACTGAGCTATCTGAATATTATACTGGGGATCTGCACCTATATAACATCAAAACCAGAGCTTGGAAATGTGGTTTTCTTAGACTGCTCTTCCCCAAATGGCCATTTTGGCTGGGCAATTCTGGGAGCTGTAGGCCCCCCAGAAAAATCACTTTTCTGATCAAAACTTTTCTGATCAAAGTTTCACATGTCTGCAAACAGCCTAGCAGAAAGCAAACCACTCGAGTATTGCACATGAAGCATCAACACATGTACTTTTTCTTCTTTTGCTGGTTGCCATTTTATTTTGCAAATTGATCCCATGTGTGGCTGCGCAGTACCTCATCCTTTAATTTTATCTCTCTTCTGGCTGCTTGCTAATCTTTTTACATAGCTTTATGCCCTCAAGCAAAGCAAAAATTTATCTAACCACATTTAGTGCTCAAGCACCAATGGATTTGAATGAGAACAAATGTTGCTCTGCTAGTCTAGGCTCAAGAGACACATTTGGCTGTCTGGCTAGTTAGGAAGGTTCCTGTTGTGCTTGTTTTATAAATTTTCTACAATGAACATTAAGGTTGTGATGAGTATTTTCCTGTAAACATTTTGGTGTGAAAAGTGCACTCCCAGAGGAGGTAATATGTTGCTTTTCAGCCCCCTACATCTCTCAATATTCCACTTTCCCCACCGTTTTGTACTTTTACTAGAGCTTTTCTGTGTGCTTTTCTGTGTGGTGCTAGGAAACCAATCCAGCTGGAGATTTGACTCTCACCGCTTCTTGTTCTCACTGAGAAACAGATTGAGGGGGGGGGGGGAACACCTTCTTGTTTCCTGGCAGTGAGATTTCTCCACATAATTTAGAGCAGTGGTCCCCAACCTTGGCCCTCCAGATGTTCTTGGCCTACAACTCCCAGAAGCCTTCACCCCCACCTCTGCTGGCCAGGATTTCTGGGAGTTGAAGTCCAGAAACATCTGGAGGCCCAAGGTTGGGGACCACTGATTTAGAGGGGTGGGGGAATAGAAATCTCCCAGGATTTCTTGGATGTTTCCTGGCCATTTCCCCCCAGAAGAAACACCCATCTGCATACCTGAATCCTTTCACAAAATGGCAGCTTGCCTGCATTCCCTGGAAAGGGCATTAAGCCGGCTTAAAAACCCAAGCTACACAGAAGATAAAATTTCAGAGACCTGCAAAGCAGAATACACTTTGAGCCTCTCACAGTAGACCATCCCTTATTGCTCAGTTCTCCTCAACTGGCACTTACTGTCTCAATAAGTGCCAGTTGAGGAGACAGACCGTGGTAAGAGAAAAGAATAAAAGGTTTCCAATTTTATTCACCGTTCTTGATAGATCAAATTAAACAGAACTCTGTAGAAAAAATATATTAACTGGTTACATGAATGAAACTTAATTTATTGACTAGCTGCATACTGACTCACTACATGGCTGGCTGACCCTGACTGACTACAGACTGTCTGACTCAAAAGAGCAGAAGAGGGAGGTTTGAGTAGAGAGGCCAGTCTCTCTTCAAAATCCTGAGGCGTTTGGCAGCGGCTGGATTGACTGACATTCACCCCAGTCCAGAAAAGGTCCCTCCCAGACAAAACCTCTGAAGGGCAACAGAGTGCAGTTTTGGAAGAGGTAGCCCTGTTAGTTTGTGCAAGCACATCAGGCAAAATCCAAAGAAAACAAAAAAACACAAGACAAAAACAGGTGGTACCTTAAAGACTAGCTATACAATATAATATTATTAAACTATAATATTAAAAATGTAATAATTAGTCTTTAAAGTGCCACACGTTTTTGTCCTTTTTTGTTTTGTTTTGTTTCTTTAGATTTTGCCTGATATACAAGGGTGGGATAATTCCAACCCTTCCTATCCCTAAATGCCAATCTTTTCCAAACCTTACAAGATCTCTCATCTCCAGGATCATTAGAGTGACGCAAGAAACCATTTTTCCACGGCTTACAGTAACAGAAACTTTTTTCAAAGTTGCAGCTGTGTTAGTCTGTGCAATGCCCCCCCCCCCCCACACACACACACAAAACAAAAACAGGAAAAGTCTTGGGTGGTGTTTCTTCTTTGGCCCGTAGCTCCTGCCGATGAGGAGAACTTCCTTTCCAGGACTTGGGCCAGTTGAAGCAAAATGAAGTGTCAAGAGGCAAAAAGTACAGTGCTTCGTTTTGCTTTGGCAAAACAGGATCCCTGAACTGGGTCATGAGCCGAACCACGAACCAGCCCAATTCATCAGTTTTTCTGGTTCGTGGTTTGGTTTGTGCCCATCTCTTTTGTTGTTGTTTAGTCGTTTAGTCGTGTCCGACTCTTTGTGACCCCACGGACCAGAGCACGCCAGGCCCTCCTGTCTTCCACTGCCTCCCGGAGTAAAGGTCAGGATGGTGAAACAAAGCAGGGTGGCACAGGGATAAATACAAATGTGTGTGGAAGTGATTAGAACTCCTTATAATCCCCCAGTCAGCCCAAGAAAGTCACAAGACCGAGCTCTGGGTAGGAGCAAGGCCACGTCTGGCAAGGGAGAGAGAGAGAGAGAGAGATAGACAGACATCTTGTGAACAACTAGCACTGCTGTTGTCTGCCTTATTGGTTCTCCTGAAATGATTCTGAAGACCCAACAACCACACAGATTGTTGTTGTTGTTGTTGTTGTGTGCCATCAAGTTGCCTCAGACAAGGTTTTCAAGGTTTGTGAGATGTTCCAGGAGAGGTTTACCGCTACCACCTCACAGTGAGTTTCCATGGCTAACGAGTGATTTGAAACCAGATCTCTTTCATCCTAGTCTGATATCCGGTCCACTACACCGTGTTGGCTCCCCATTGTACTTGGTCCCAGAGTGTGAGGAAATGATCAGCCACGCGATGGAAGGCTCCAACACTAGAAGAAGTGCTGGGCCTGGGTGGCTCTACAGACCAATTCTGGATGAGCAAAAGCGTAGGCAATGGCCCCCCCTCTGGAAACAATGTACAAAACCCAGTAAGTTCTGGCCATTTGACATACCTCTAATTACCACGGTGTCTGTATATGAATGCCAGGAGTATGGGAAACAAACAAGAAGGACTGGAAATTTTAATTCAGGAGGGTAAGTATAACTTGATAGGAATAACTGAAACGTGGTGGGATGACTCCCATGACTAGAACACAGCAATTGATGGATATAAACGGATCAAAAAGAAAAAGAGGTTTACTTACCTGTAACTCTGGTTCTTCCAGTGGTCATCTGTGAATTCACACTAATGGGTTAATCTGCCCCTGCGCAGAGCAGCCTCAGAACTTTCCAGAGCTCGAGCATATGGTGCCGGGACCTCCCACTCGCTGCCCTTAACCCCGCCCCCGGCACCGAGTGCCTCAGTTCCGTAGAAGTTTCCGCCGCTGCACAGCACGTGCAAAACTCACGTGACGGACAGTGGGGAGGAAGGGCGGGGAGTGTGAATTCACAGAGGACCACTCGAAGAACCAGACTTACAGGTAAGTAACCTCTTTTTCTTCTTCGTGGTCTCTGTAAATGCACACTAATGGGTGACTAGCAAGCTGACTTACCCGGAGGAGGGACGTCACGAGAGCACAGAAGCCAGGACAGCATGACCCACTGTAGCCTCAGTCTTGGCACGGACATCAAGCTGGTGGTGGGACGCAAAAGTCGACGGTGTGGCCCAGGTGGCAGCTATACAGATATCAGCGAGGTCCACTCCTCTGAGGAATGCCGTCGAAGAGGCCATGGCTCTCGTCGAGTGGGCTTTAACTGTTTCTGGTAGTGGTACCTGAGCCAGCTCGTACGCGAGGCGTATGGCGGAAACAATCCACCTTGAGATGGTCTGGGAGCTGACCGATGTACCCTTAGAAGTGCCTTGGAGGGCTACAAATAATCTCTTTGAGGTGCAGAAAGGTGAAGTGTGGGCAACATAATAGGAAAGAGCCCGTTTAACGTCCAGGGAGCCCATTTAACCCATTAGTGTGCATTCACAGAGACCACGAAGAACAGAGAGAATAAAAAGGGAGGTGGAGTGGCAGTATATGTCAAAAATACACATTCCTGCACAGAAATACAGGAGGAGATTGGCTGTCCCATCGAGAGCATTTGGATCAATCTAGTTGGGGCAAAAAACAAAAGGAACTTGGTAGCTGGAGTCTACTACTGACCAATCAAAGAGAGGAAGCAAATGAAACTTTTGAAAAACAAATTGCAGGGTTTTCAAAGAGACACAACGTAGTAGTGATGGGAGATTTCAATTATCCAGATATATGTTGGGAGGCAAATTCTGCCAAGTATGGCCCTTCCAAG
The DNA here is from genome assembly GCA_037013535.1 of Intellagama lesueurii. NCBI lineage: Eukaryota > Metazoa > Chordata > Lepidosauria > Squamata > Agamidae > Intellagama > Intellagama lesueurii. The sequence continues at coordinate 17,770,952 of JBAJHW010000011.1, forward strand.
AAATTCCTGGCTTGTGTGGCTGATAATTTTCTCTTACAAAACGTGGAGAAAGAAACTAGAGGATTTGCTATCCTTGACTTGATTCTGACCAACAGAGATGACTTGGTGGGGGAAGTGGCAGTAAGGGGAACTCTAGGCGAGAGTGACCATGTCCTTCTAGAATTATTGATTTCAAAGGAAACGAAAGCAGAGTGTAGCCACACACTTCTGCCGGATTTTTAAAAATTCAATTTTAATAATCTCAGAACAAGGATAAGTAAGGCCCCATGGCAGGAGATCCTAACAAGAAAAGGAGTCCAAGAAGGGTGGGAGCTTCTAATAAAAGAAATTCTAAAGGCACAACTACAAACAATTCCAACAAGAAAAAAAGTGGGGAAGTGGCAAAAAAGGCCAGTGTGGCTTCACAAAAAGCTCAGAGAGGACCTAAAAACCAAAAAAGACATGTACATGAAATGGAAAGAAGGCCAGGCCACCAAGGAAGAGTATAGACAAGTAGCAAGGAAATGCAGGGATGGCATTAGGAGGGCTAAAGCTGAGAATGAGCTGAGGTTAGCTAGAGACACTAAAAGCAATAAAAAAGCATTCTTCAGGTATGTGAGTAGCAAAAGACAAACAAAATACATAGTGGCACACCTTCGCAATGGAGATGGGAAAATGATAACAGAGGACAAAGAAAAGGCAGAGGTGCTCAATTCCTATTTTAGCTCAGTCTTTTCCCATAAGACAGACTATGAACTTCCAAACAAATTGGAAGTGAAAAGGGGGGGGGGGGGACTGGATTGCAGATGGGGATAGATAAACAAATAGTCAAGGAACAGTTTACTACCTTGACCAAATCTCCAGGGCCGGATGAACTGCATCCGAGAGTACCATTATTTTCTTGAAATCATGGGAAACAGGTGAGCTGCCAGAGGGTTGGAGGAGGGCTTATGTCAGTGGTCGGGGAACAGGGGTAAATTACCCCATTTGGGGTAAAAATGAAAATCCTGGGGGTAATGAGGATGGTTGCAGCAGCGTGACCGTCCTCATTACCCCCAGGCATTTTATTTCCCACGATGTGTATACCTACAAGGACCTGACGCAGTGCAGTGCAACGTCAGGTCCTTGTGTGCGCGCGCTTGCCTTGCTGATAGAGGCGGGTCCTGGAAGCACTGGAGGAAGCCGGGGAGCCAGTCCACATGCTGTACCGCTGCTGCGGGCGAGCTCTGCCAAAACAAGAGGCGAAGAGAGCGGGCGAGCGTGCAACTTGGCAAGGAGGGGAGGTACCGCAGCCAGGCTTCCTCGCTCTCCACAGCGCACTACTACCCCCGCCCCGCCACACCACCTCCGCTCCCTTTTCTCTTCAGAGCAGGTCCGAACGAGGGACAAACATCCACAGGGGAAGGTTTCAGCTAGAGGTGACTCCTCAGAGTTGTCCCTCGTTGCGCCGCATCAAGCAACAGCAGCTGAAGAGCGAGCCAGCGAGTGCTGGGAAGAGTCTTTGGCCATTGGCACCCAAAGTCCTCTCCCCCCCAGCTCCTCCCGCGCTCGTTGCTGCAGACCACGTCTCCGTCAGGCTGCGCTTCCCCTTCGCCCTCACCTTAAAGCGCATGGGCTGGTGGGGAGGTGGGGTTGGGGACGGCGAGGGTGCACACCCACGCAGCTCTACATGCCCAGCCTAGCCAAATCCCCAAATGGCAGCCCCAAGAAGAATTTGGAAAGGGGGCAGCAGCAGCAGGTGTAGGGGGGCCAGCCCAGCTTTCCTGCCTCTTCATCCTCCTTCGCCTTCGCAAGCCTGGAGGCACTATTCGCAGGCGGCAGGCATCCCCCCCCTTCGGGGAAAAGCCGGAATGGCTGAGAAGATGTAAAAAGGTGGAGGAGGTGGATGGGGAAGGGAAGTCCTGGCTGTTTACGCATGAACTCCTCAAAACACCTCAGGGTCCCCGAGGAAGCGGAGCCATGACCCCTGCCACTCCGCTTTCCCAGCCCTTTTCCTTTTTGCCGTCCCCAAGGCCCCTGAGGAAGTCATTCGGGGGTCGGGGATGAGAGGGGAAAGGAGGCTTCAATGGGCTTCAGTCCCCGTTTCTTGCAAAAGAGAGAAAGCGAGCTAAAGTAGGCGGAATTCTCCCGCCATTTCCCCAGACAATCGCTGTGTTTCCCATCCCTCTCTCTCCCTCCTCATCTCACGTGGCCACCCTCAACAGCCCAGTAAAGCCACCATCAAGAACTCCTTGTGAACTAGCTTCAACCGCAGCATCAAGAGCAAGGGTGCCTGCTTCGGCTTTCCCTCTTCGGCACCCAGCTGGTTGAAGCTATCAAAGTAATTTTGAAAAGATTCAATAAGATTTTGAATTCAAATAATGTATGATTTCCTTCCTTTCAAAGCAAGGGGGTAATGTCGGCATATATAATTTTTTGGGGGGGTAAAAGGTAAAAAGGTTCCCTGACCCCTGGCTTATGTTGTCCCTATCTTCAAAAAGGGCAAAAAAGAGGAACCTGGGAACTACAGGCCAGTCAGCCTGACATCAATCCCACGCAAAATTCTGGAACAGATCGTAAAGCGGTCATTGTGCAAGCACCTAGAAAACAATGCGGTAATAACTAGAAGCCAACACGGATTTGTCAAGAACAAATCCTGACAAACTAAGTTGATCTCATTTTTTGGTTCAGGTAACCTCCCTGATAGACAGAGGGAATGCTGTAGACGTAGTATATCTTGACTTCAGCAAAGCTTTTGACAAAGTGCCCCATGGGATCCTGATTAGCAAGCTAACTACCAGTAGGTGTGGGCTGGATAGATGAAGTGTCAGGTGGATACACAATTGGCTACAGAATCGTACTCAGAGGGTGATGATTAATGGGTCCTTCTCTAACTGGGAGGAGGTAACAAGTGGGGTACCGCAAGGCTCAGTCTTGGGCCCGGTGCTCTTCAATATTTTTATTAATGACTTGGATGAGGGAGTGCAGGAAATGCTTGTCAGATTTGCAGATGATACCAAATTGGGTGGAATAGCTAATACCCTAGAAGACAGAAACAAAATCCAAAATGACCTAGATAGGATGGAGCACTAGGCTGAAAGCAACAGAATGAAATTCAACAGGGATAAGTGCAAAGTTCTGCACCTCAGAAAAAGAAACCAACTGCACAGTTACAAGATGGGGGATCCCTGGCTCATCAAAACTACAAGTGGAATTGTCGTAGATCACAAGCTAAATATGAGCCAACTGTGTGATGTGGCTACAAAAAAGGCAAATGCTATTTTAGGCTGCATTAACAGAATTAACAGAAAGAATTGGGCATGTTTAGCCTTGAGAAAAGAAGACTGAGGGGTGATATGATAGCACTTTTCAAATACTTGAAAGGCTGTCATACAGAGGAGGGGCAAGATCTGTTCTTGATCATCCCAGAGTGCAGGACATGCAACAATGGGCTCAAGTTACAGGAAGCCAGATTTTGGTTGAATATCAGGAAAAACTTCCTAACTATTAGAGGAGTACGACAGTGGAACCAGTTACCTCGGGAGCTGGTGAGTTCTCCAACACTGGAGGCATTCAAGAAAAACTTGGATAATCACCTGGCAGATATGCTTTGATTGTATTCCTGCCTTGAGCAGGGGGTTGGACTTGATGGCCTTGTAGGCCCCTTCCAACTTCCCTTTTCTATGATTCTATCATACAAAGGAAGGAAAAGGAAAAGGAGATGGATGGATGGATGGGGTCCTTCTCCTCAATCACTCAGAGAAAGAGCAATATGGAGGGCTCTGAATTGCCATTTCATTTTGGCAGCCATTGCCTATATGCTTGGGGAAGGCTGATGACTAGGCACTAATACCAAGGAGGACAATAAGACTGGGAAAAGCTGAAGGCAGCAAGAAAAGAGAAGGACCAAATATGAGAGGGATTTGCTCTAAAAAGGAAGCCACAGCCTTGAGTTTGCAGTAGCTGAGCAGGGCTATTAATGCTAGGAATTATGGACATCACTCATTCATAGGCTCGCCATAAGCCAGAGGCAGCTTGATGGCACATACAACACCACTAAGGAGGAAGGTTGGAGTGCTATAGGAATGGGCACTGGCTTGCCTTGCAGGTTGTGGGTCATGACATATGCCCAAGAAAGCTGACCTATGCCTGATTCCTAACACCAGTGCCCTGGTCATACCTAAGATCTGGGTTTTTAGAAACAAGTCCAGATCTTAAATTACTACATGCCCAGGGCACACCTGAGAAACTTCCTGGAGAAAATCTGATGCAGAATTAGCATTTGTGTTGCCTGCTTTAAGCATCTGCATGGTTCCAGTGTACTCCATCTATATATTTGTATGTAATCAGATTTTTCCTCAGGGACACCATATGTTTCCAGAGTTACCTCGGCCAACAGAATCACAACCATCTAGCATTGCCACGTGGACTTTTGCACTGTTCATTGGGAGCAGGCAGGGCGTAAGTCAAGAAGTCTTGACGTAAGTTAAGAAAACTGAGATACTCACTTCTGGATGGGGTTCAACCACGCTGATCTTCTGTTCCGTTTTGGAAGGTGGCCTCGTCCATGGCTCTTTGATTGTCCCAAGTTGTCCAACCAACTTTGGATCCAAGAGGGGCAAACCATTGGTTGTGGATGCAGTAAGAAACACATCTGGCCTCTAATAAGAGACACAAAATATTATAATGACAGATTGCTTTTTTAAAAAAGATGAGATCCATTCATGTACCAATAGCTATTTGCCATGGTATCTAAAACTGAACTTCCACATCCAGACAATCTATTATCAATAATCAGATAAATAATTAAATCCTAATAACATCTATTGACTCATCTGGAAAAAACAATGGGAAAAATTAGAAGGAATAGTCTTTATCCAGAACAAAAGTGGCATTTTTATCGTCTCTAAAAAAAAACATTTCTGTGCAGAGGCTTCCAGTTCAAACTGGATGTGATTATTGCATCGAGTCTGTGGTTGTGTTTTTAACTTTTATGAAGACTTTCACCATGTACAGAGACTTTATACCCCTGTATACCAGAATCTGGGATAAAATAATAACTGTCTGTTTTCATCATCTCCTTGTTCTAAACTTCACTGGGGCTCTGGGACAGGTCCATCATGACCATACTAGTTGGGAGATAATGAGTTATAGCCCATCCTACCTGGATGGCACCAGTTTGATCAATACTAATATTTACTATTAACACCCAGAATCTTCTTATTTTTTAAAGGCTTGCATAACTTGCCATCGCTAAATGCAGCTAATTGATGACGTGCCAGGATGCATCTCAGTTGCACAATGAGGCACATGACCAGGCATGTGATTGTGACACAGCCCAAGACTTTGTCAATCAGTCACAGTAAGTTATACAAACCTTACACAAACACCAAAGGGATTCTGGCCATTGGTTTAAGCTTCTGGCTGCAGAGCCAGAGGTTGGGAGTTCAATTCCCCATTGTGCCTCCTTGACAGGAGCTGGACTCAGTGATCCGTAGTGTCCCTTCCAGCTCTGCAGTTCTAAGATGACTAGTCTAAAAGTACTATTACTATTGTGCCAATGATTGACAACTTACCTACTGGCAAGGGCTTTTGTGCCTTTGACATTCTTACAAGCAAAAGCATCATTTAGTGAATGTCTGCTTGTCATTCAGTTATTAAACACTAGTAGACAGAATAATAAAAGGTCCCAAATTATGTTCCACTGCATTATATATATAAAATAACACATACAAAAGGAAAATGTACCCATAAGTAGAGGCTAGTGGTTCAGGCCTCTTCACGGATTGCTGCCTTGTCGTGGCGAAGGGGCTTGAGTAATTCAGAGAAGCTATGGGCTATGCCGTGCAGGGACACCCAAGACGGACAGGTCTTAGTGGAGAGTTCTGACTAAACGCGATCCACCTGGAGCAGGAACTGGCAAGCCACTCCAGTATCTTTGCCAAGAAAACCCCATGAACAGAAACAAAAGGCTAAAAGAGATGACGCTGGAAGATGGGCCCCTCAGGTCGGAAGGCGTCCAACATGCTACTGAGGAAGAGCGGAGGACAAGTACAAGTAGCTCCAGAGCTAATGAAGCGGTTGGGCCAAAGCCGAAAGGACGCTCAGCTGTGGACGCGCCTGGAAGTGAAAGGAAAGTCCGATGCTGCAAAGAAGAATACTGCATAGGAACCTGGAATGTAAGATCTATGAACCTTGGTAAGTTGGATGTGGTCAAACAGGAGATGGCAAGAATAAACATTGACATCCTGGGCGTCAGTGAACTAAAATGGATGGGAATGGGCGAATTCAATTCAGATGAGTACCATATCTACTATTGTGGGCAAGAATCCCGTAGAAGAAATGGAGTAGCCCTCATAGTCAACAAAAGAGTGGGGAAAGCTGTACTGGGATACAATCTCAAAAACGATAGAATGATTTCAATACGAATCCAAGGCAGACCTCTGAACATCACAGTAATCCAGGTTTATGCACCAACCACCGATGCTGAAGAGGCTGAAATTGACCAATTCTATGAAGACCTACAACACCTTCTAGAACTGACACCAAAGAAAGATCTTCTTCTCATTATAGGGGACTGGAATGCTAAAGTAGGGAGTCAAGAGATAAAAGGAACAACAGGTAAGTTTGGCCTTGGAGTTCAGAACGAAGCAGGGCAAAGGCTAATAGAGTTCTGTCAAGAGAACAAGCTGGTCATCACAAACACTCTTTTCCAACAACACAAGAGGCGACTCTACACATGGACATCACCAAATGGGCAATACCGAAATCAGATTGACTATATTCTCTGCAGCCAAAGATGGAGAAGCTCTATACAGTCAGCAAAAACAAGACCTGGAGCTGATTGTGGCTCTGACCATCAGCTTCTTATAGCAAAATTCAAGCTTAAACTGAAGAAAGTAGGAAAAACCACTGGGCTAGCCAGGTATAATCTAAACCAAATCCCTTATGAGTACACAGTGGAAGTGAAGAACAGATTTAAGGAACTAGATTTGGTGGACAGAGTGCCTGAAGAACTATGGATGGAGGCTCGTAACATTGTACACGAGGCAGCAACAAAAACCATCCCAAAGAAAAGGAAATGCAAGAAAGCAAAGTGGCTGTCCAACGAGGCCTTACTAATAGCAGAGAAGAGAAGGGAAACAAAATGCAAGGGAGATAGGGAAAGTTACAGAAAACTGAATGCGGACTTCCAAAGAATAGCAAGGAGAGACAAGAGGGCCTTCTTAAATGAACAATGCAAAGATATAGAGGAAAATAATAGAAAGGGAAAAACCAGAGATCTGTTCAAGAAAATTGGAGCCATTAAAGGAACATTTTGTGCAAAGATGGACATGATAAAGGACAAAAATGGTAGGGGCCTTATAGAAGCAGAAGACATCAAGAAGAGGTGGCAAGAATACACAGAGGAATTATACCAGAAAGATCTGGAGGTCCCGGACAACCCAGATAGTGTGGTTGGTGACCTTGAGCCAGACATCCTGGAGAGCGAAGTCAAGTGGGCCTTAGAAAGCATGGCAAACAACAAGGCCAGTGGAGGCAATGGCATTCCAGTGGAACTATTTAAAATCTTAAAAGATGATGCTGTTAAGGTGCTACACTCAATATGCCAGCAAGTTTGGAAAACTCAGCAGTGGCCAGAGGATTGGAAAAGATCAGTCTACATCCCAATCCCAAAGAAGGGAAGTGCTAAAGAATGCTCCAACTACCGTACGATTGCACTCATTTCACACGCTAGCAAGGTTATGCTCAAAATCCTCCAAGGCAGGCTTCAGCAATATGTGGACCGAGAACTCCCAGAAGTACAAGCTGGATTTCGAAGGAGCAGAGGAACTAGAGACCAAATTGCTAACATGCGCTGGATTATGGAGAAAGCCAGAGAGTTCCAGAAAAACATCTACTTCTGATTCATTGACTACGCAAAAGCCTTTGACTGTGTGGACCATAGCAAACTATGGCAAGTTCTTAAAGAAATGGGAGTGCCTGACCACCTTATCTATCTCCTGAGAAATCTATATGTGGGACAGGAAGCAACAGTTAGAACTGGATATGGAACAACTGATTGGTTCAAAATTGGGAAAGGAGTACGACAAGGCTGTATATTGTCCCCCTGCTTATTTAACTTATATGCAGAATACATCATGCGGAAGGCTGGACTGGATGAATCCCAAACCGGAATTAAGATTGCCGGAAGAAATATCAACAACCTCAGATGTGCAGATGATACCACTCTGATGGCAGAAAGTGAGGAGGAATTAAAGAACCTCTTAATGAGAGTGAAAGAGGAGAGCGCAAAAAATGGTCTGAAGCTCAACATCAAAAAAACTAAGATCATGGCCACGGGCCCCATCACCTCCTGGCAAATAGAAGGGGAAGATATGGAGGCAGTGACAGAGTTTACCTTCCTGGGCTCCATGATCACTGCAGATGGTGACAGCAGCCACGAAATTAAAAGACGCCTGCTTCTTGGGAGGAAAGTGATGACAAACCTAGACAGCATCTTAAAAAGCAGAGACATCACCTTGCCGACAAAGGTCCGCATTGTCAAAGCGATGGTTTTTCCAGTAGTGATGTATGGAAGTGAGAGCTGGACCATAAAGAAGGCTGACCGCCGAAGAATTGATGCTTTTGAATTGTGGTGCTGGAGGAGACTCTTGAGAGTCCCCTGGACTGCAAAGAGAACAAACCTATCCATTCTAAAGGAAATCAACCCTGAGTGCTCACTGGAAGGACAGATCCTGAAGCTGAGGCTCCAATACTTTGGCCATCTGATGAGAAGAGAAGACTCCCTGGAAAAGACCCTGATGTTGGGAAAGTGTGAAGGCAAGAGGAGAAGGGGACGACAGAGGACGAGATGGTTGGACAGTGTCATCGAAGCAACCAACATGAATTTGACCCAACTCCGGGAGGCAGTGGAAGACAGGAGGGCCTGGCGTGCTCTGGTCCATGGGGTCACGAAGAGTCGGACATGACTAAACGACTAAACAACAACAACAAAGTGGTTCAGGAGGCTCATGTCCAGAATACTACTTATTGTAGGGCTGCACAACAGATCTGGACCAATCCTAAATTTTGAACCAAATTGTTCTGATTCGGACCAATTTGTATGAAGTCCAGATGAAAACAGAATGGTTCTGGAGGTTTCCAGGTGAAGTGAATTTATGAAAGAATTTGTGTCTGAAGCATAAATAGAATTGGTGGGACCAACGTTACCCTTAATTTACATGGGAGCACAGTGTTGCATCCGTGCCACAGACTCGCAGCCAGTGTTGCTGTCCATTTGGTTCCTGTTGCGGCCAGAACCCCCCACGCACGGGGTCCCCATCCAGAGCTGGTAGAAAATTAGAGGGAACGTTGGATGGGACTCTTAAATCCCTTTGCCTTTCTCTTTCCTCTTCTGAGAAACAGCACACCTTAAAGGTACTTAGTACACAAATCCGTGAAATTTGTCAGATTCACTCCCCACCTTAAAGGGGCTCGTCATGCCTGCAAATGTCATGGGCACCAGTGATGGGGGAAAAAAAGGCTGTAGCCATTTTTGGGTTTCCCGTACAAGTCAATGGGAAGCTTAAAATAAACTCAGACAAATTGGATGTGACAAGAATCTCTCCAGGCTGAATCAAGATACAGCCCCATCCCCAAAACTGGTCTGCAGATTGGACCAAGGGAATTGTGTACAGCCCTAGCAACTAGTGATAAGTAAACTAATGTCCTTTGTACTGCAAAGAGCACTTGGCCATCTGCCTACAGACTCATAAACTAGTAGGTTACTATCTGTTTATAGGACCCCTGAATTTGAGTGTTGTAGTTCTGTTGTTAAGGATGTAACAGATCTTCAAGAAAGCAATAAAAACAGCAAGCCTGCAAAAATGCACACAAACACACCCACCCCATTCTCCCTTCTGAAACGAACCCCTCTTGTCCTTCAATCACAATTAGCTTCTTATGAGTAGAAAGGCTTTTGCATGACACTGTCTCAGGCAGTGACGGTCTCTCTCCTCCCTCAGCATGATGGTACAAATCTATTAGGAAGCTGCTGTCCATGAAACTCATCTGTGGCGGCACAAAGAAATGACACCAGGCAGATGGTCCTTAACGGAACAGAGGAGGATTGCTAATTGAAGAGGATTCAGAAAATGCAAGCTTCAATCATTTCCCCAATGAGGCCAATCTCTCCCTGTCCCCTTTCCGCATTCAGCGCTCTGCCTGGCACACACAGTTTATTCATTTCCTCCTAATCCATTCCTAACTTGCTAAATTGGTTACTGCGGATGGCTGGCAGCAAAGTGGCCCTCACTATCTGCCACGCCGTGACTCTGGGAGGTGATGTCTTATTAGGGTGATCAGGAGAAAGCCACCACAGCTGCAACCCCTTGGCCCAAACTTGCTCTGGTCTCTTTGCAATCCCTTGAGTCTGGGATCAGGAGGCGAACTGCACAAACGGACAACTCACGGGGGCTCCTGAGGGCCCTTCGATGCCCTCACTCACTGACGCCTCATTAACTCCATCAGATGCGCTCTCGGGGACCCGTGCCCTTTCATTAGGCTGACTGGCCTTGACCTTGGCTGGGCTCCCTCAACGTCAAAGACAGCAGCCCCTGGACTACCAAGCAGCGATTATACATGCCCACGTTTCACGGACGTTTACAGGAAAACAAGAAGATCATTCAAAATGCAAACGTTTCATCCCTTCCCTTACAAAATAGTATGAAACTGGAGGCACACATGGGGCCTGACGTGAACCAAAAATTACTGTGACTTCCTCCATCTCTTTTGCCTGATAAAAAATGGGGCTTGTCTGGACAGTGAAGCTGGACATGATGTCCTTAATTGAATTAGCTTTCCTCTTCTAAACCCTCCTTTGGGAGAAGCAAACGGAAACAGACCGTTTGTCCTCAGGAAGACATTTCATCTCTCTCTCTCTCTCTCTGCTCCACTTAGCCGTGGCCGACTGTATCCCACTCATTAGCTGTCTAACAAAGCAAGGCCGGCTCAATCCGCTCCCATTTGGTAGTAATTCTATCACTCCTCTATAATTTCCACGACAATCAACATTTCTAAGGAGGCTGAGCAGGGTGAGGTGGGGGATGAATAAAGGGAGAATAATGAGAACCTATGACTCCTCTCTATTCAGGCGCTAGCTTTTTCTTCCCTTCCTTTCAAATAATCTTTTTTTTTTTTTTTTTTTTTTTGCTTTTATGTATACAGTACACAGGGGAGTAAAGACAGATAGTCCTGCCGCTCCGGCAGGGTGGTGTCGCTTTTTTCACCCCAGAAACTCTCCTGGGCCCACGGACTGACTGTGCCGATGACTAGTATTCGATTTGCAGCTAAGAAACCTGCGGTGGCACTGACCCCGAGGCCTCTGGAGGGAGTGGTGGGGGGTCCGGATCTACCGGATCTACCGTGCAGGTCCTACGGGGCCTCTCCCAGACCCTCTGGGTGGGGGAGGGGAAATGCCACGTCTGGAAACCTCCGGAAGAGGAGATTTGGGTTTTTAAATGAGTCGCGGTGTCTCTTCACCCTTTTTAAAGCTTTAAAACGGCATCCCCACCACCACAACCCAGCAAAAAAAACCAAGAGGAATTCTGGCCCCTTACGATTGATTGATTGATTGATTGATTGATTGATTGATTGATTGATTGATGTATTTATTTATTTATTGGTAGCCCAGTGTGGCTTAGGTTGGCTCCTGGTAGCCAGAATTTGGCTCCTGAGTCCCAGAGCTTGCCTGCCCCAATCTATCAGAGCTGAAACCAACTCTGCCCCATCCCATCCCTGCCTATGATACACCCCATTTCAGAACCTACATCACCGGAAAGAAAACCTACAGTGGAGGATTTACACAGATGGAATTTTTCCTGCACATAACTAGAAAGATATTGGGGTGAATGCGATGCCTCCAAGCACCTGCTCCACCCTAACCAGTGGATCCAGTGGTTAAAACTGCTCTGCTGCCTGAATTCTCCTTGAACAATGCCTTTCTCTCTTCTGGAAATACAGAAGGGGGTCACCCTCTCCCTACCCCCATCTTAAGCGGGGTAATGATCTATCTGATGATCTATCTGTCTCAGCACCCATGTCTGCAACAGAGGGATAATAGTGACAATCTGTTCTTACCCTATAGTGGTGGTGTAAAGATGATTAATATGTGAACTATACAAAGGCTAAGCATTATCCTCCCACAAAGAATCTACTATTTCATACCCTCAGTTTACTCTAAGCTTGATCTGCTAAGCATTAAAAAAATTGTTTTCCAGCCAGAACGCACTAAACAGCAACGAGGAATAGCAACACAGAAAATGCTCTATATTACAATCAAATATTTAGGCAATTTATTTTTTAAAAATTCTCACACTTTTAAAAGGGGGCGGATCTGCTTCCTTAAAAAATGGGGGCACAGTTTAATACATCCCAATACATACATGCCAATAGCTTATAGCTGGAATTAAAAATTAGGCACTGTATAACCATTCAGCAAATATATAGCCAGAGGGGGCTTGAGAAACTTTAAGAAAGCATCCTCTTATCCAAATGATAGAAAATGTCTGATTTATGCCCACCTCCCCCTACTGTGTACTCTTCAGATGTTGTAGACTACAGCTCCTATCAACTCCATGCAGCTGGATGGGGGATGATGAGAATTATAGTCCAACACACCAAATTGATGCCAATTTGAAGGATACTGCTTTACACTATCCATTTTTCTTCCAATTTATGTTATTTTTCTCTCTCTCTCTTCCAACATACTCTGTGCACTTAGCAATCTGACAGCACCTGTCACTTTAAAGCACCACATCACATGACAGCACATTTAATTTCCCTGTTATCAGCCAAGATCTCCTTTTGTGTATTTTTAAAAGACTAAAATGGGGGGGGAAAAGAGTCATGTTTCCCGGTTAAAACAGTTTAAAGTGACAGTGAGCACGAACAAGAAATGAAGGATCAAGACTGTTGTTTCTATTAGAATTAATTAAATCCCTCTGAATGGCTTTGAAAAGCTCAGCAGCATCTCCTGAGCTAGGGGAGAAAGACGGGTGCATGCTGGGCAAATGAAAATATGGATTTTGTATTTGTTGCTTTTGGTGGAGGCAGCCTGGAATGTGACATGGCTCAACACAAGGGCGAAGGCTGAATCTGGCAGACCGATATGGAGGTCAGCAGCAGGAGATGACTAGGGGAGAGGAATGAGAAAAAATAGCAGCAGACATTCAGATGAGCCTAATTTATTCAAATTTTATCCTTGTTTACCCTTGCATGTGAAAAGTTTGCTTATACTTCCTTGGGGACAGAGATGTGCATTTTAGTCTTTACTCTGTAAACTGACAGATTGATCGCAATCCTAGTGGCAAAATCACAATACTTAGACCCTCCAGTGTTAAGATCATAAGTGTAAACCTCAGCGGTGGACTGCCTTTAGTTAAAAAATTAGTTACTGTATGTGCTGGAAAGTCCAAATTGTCTAATAGTGACCCTAATAGGGTTTTCAAGGTAAGTGAGGGCTCAATCAGATGAGCATTTGTCCTGCTGTTTGGTGCATTGTGGGGGGCTAGGCTGGTTTGCTCTTTTATCATGCAATCAGATGAACTGATCACTAGAGCAGACCAATCTATTCCCAGAGCACCTTTACTTGCACCTTTTAAATCTCCTATCAGGGGCTTCTACTTTTTTGGTGCAGGTTGGTGCACTCTAGTTTGATTTATTCCCAGTGCATGTGATTGCTGGGAACATACCAAAATCAAGCCTTGCAGTTGTCAAAGCTGCCAAGGCTCCTTTCACTCTCAATTTCTAGTATCTTGAAGTGACTTAATAACCAAGCCACTTCAGGATATCAGCAAATTGAACATTTCCTGCTCCTCTGTGGAAGGGCAGGGGAAGTGAAATGATTTATTTTGCCTGTGCTAGACTATCACTGATGTGCTGAATCACTTAGATTAAATGTTTAAAAATATTTTATTTGCCTTGTCTGTAGTGTCGATCAAGAAACCACCCATAACCAGTTTCAACCAGCACTTCATGCACACCCACAGCATGCACAGAACTATTGGTTGGTTGCTGAAAAAGACACACAACCCGTCTAATACTTCAGATTTGGAAATGTCCAAGAAACAAAGCATCAGCTATGGTGTTCTGCAAATCGCACAATCTGTTTAAAGAAAAGCTGGCATTTCATGCAAAACATTCTCAATGTGGCTGCAAAAACGATGCCAAGAGTGCATTCTGATTTCTTGCTCTCCTCTCATTGTTGAGAAGAACACAGCCATTCCTTATCTGCACTTGTAAGGATGAGACAAATGAGGATTTGATAATAATGATGTGCTGTCAAGCTGTGACTTGTGGAAACCCTTTTCAGGGCTATCTAGGTATAAAGTTCTCAGGAGTGGGTTCCCAGTCCCTCATTCTGATATTGCTCTGAAATCATGCAGCTGGACCAAAACCACATGTCTTCTGTCCCTTTGGGAGGTGCAGAGAATCAAACGGCCAACTCACTGAGCTCTCCAGCCAAATCATTGAGGATTTGCACCTCTAAATATGATCATTCTCTCTGTTTCTCAAGTTCACTGCTCCAATTGTTAAGTAGACAAACTGGTATTGCCCACAAAGATGAGGGAGGTTTCAGGTGACCTCAGAACAGTTAAAATATTAAGTGGAGAAAAAGAAAATGCCCTTAAGGGGTCAAGTCCACCCCACCCCCATATGGTTTAATATACTGGTGCATCAGTCTGGACTGATTCCTTAAGAATGATGCTGAACCCCATGGGTTTCAATTGGATGGGTTTTCAACATTTTACCGAATGACGCTTCTCTGTCTTTCATGACGCTTCTCTGTGTTTCAACACAATTAACCAGAATTCACTTCAATGCAACAGTTTCTCGAGCTGTGAATTCAAATTTCATTTCATGCATCATTTTCCCAACTTGCAGGCCAGCTGTGGACCTCTGTGTGCCATTCCTGTCTAAAGCGGTAACAACTAAGTTTGAAATGGAAGCAGGCTAAGAAACCAGAGATTCTTTTTTCATTTCAGGAAAGCAACATTTACAGGATCAGAAAGAAATCTAGGAAACCAAGAACCGACAAGAAATTTCCAGACGACTGAATTTTTGCCTCTATGCAAGTTAAGTGTTTCCCTTCCAAACAGGTAGCTTCTACACTCTCTGCCAGCAGTGTTTCTGGTGAATATCTACTGACTCAGTCAGAGAAAGAGAGAGAGAGAAATTACAGCTTCCCAAAGGTTAATTTTTTTTTTAAAGAGTCCAGTTCATTCCAAAGCTGTGATTGCTTGAAATGGCAAAGTAGCTTCCAGCTCCCACCCCTTCTATTATGCCTCTGGCAGCCAATTTATTCTTTTCTTATTGTTGCTGGGCCATTTTGCTGAAACAAGCTTTACGAACCGAATGGAGAAGCTGAGCCTGTCATCTGATATTTTCTTTTCCCTCCCTTGCTTGTACATACATTACTGGGCAGGGGTGGGGGTGGGGAAAAGACTGGGAATAGGGGAAGGGAGGGGGAAAACCCTCACACCATTCCTAGATCAAAACAATAATCAGCTAAATGAATTCCGCAGCATTTTCCCGCATGACTAGGAGTGATAATTTAGTACAGCAGCCAGCTGGAAGGAAGGGGATTAATTCTGCACTTACCGACACCCCTGTGAATAATTCATCACACGCAGAACCTTCCCAGATGGCCCCCCGGGGCCATTACTCCAAAGTACTTTTCTAGACACTGCCCTGCCCCAGCCATGGGGACACCCCAGGGGAGAGAGGAATGGAATTAACCTGCCAGCTTTAAGTTTGGTCCTAAATTAACTTTGCAGTGGGGGAAAAGCAGAAGAGCTTTCGTGTTTTTCACGTCACCTGCATGCCTTCATCCTGCAGTATCTTTTTACTTGGCAGAGAGACTGCCGGGGAGATCAGTCCTAGGTATTAAGAGGTATAGTTTGCCGGCATAGGTTTTCTTACTGCTAAGGTTAGAGCCATATTTGACCAACCAAATAGAAACTGTGGCCTTCCTTGGACTCCACCTTCCATCAGCCCCAACCACCATGGAGAGGGATAATGGGAACTGCAGTACAGCAACTTTTTTTTTTGGAGGGGAGCACAGGTTCTCCATCTCAAAAATTATGTTCTTAGGAGGGCTAAAGAAAAAAAAATATTTCAAACAGACCAACAAAAAAAACCCCTAATCCATTAGAATAAGCAGACACTGGCAAACTTCTAGAAGCAGCACTAATAAGCAACAAAAGCAAATGTCTGTCCAGTATGGGGCGCTATGAAGCCTGGCATGGGAGTGTGTGGGAATACACCAAGGCAGACACAAGAAAAACTTGTCTGAAGTCAGTGCTCCAATGAAGGTCACTGACATGCTGACGAAAGAGAAGAGAAACACAAAGGGGGGTGGGGTGGAACAAAAAGAAAAAACACATTTCGTGAAATTTATATATGCTGATGTAGAAGGAAATTCAGATATAATGACTGTAATAAAAATTGGAACACAAGACATCTCAACACAGTGGGGAATCCTCTGCCCAAGCGGTCTGTGCGCCAGGTGCTCAGTTAGCTGTCCAGCTGCCAAGCTGAGCAGGTCAGGATCTCGGGCTCTGCTCATCCTTCTTTTGTTGTTGTTTAGTGTGTCCGACTCTTCGTGACCCCATGGACCAGAGCACGCCAGGCCCTCCTGTCTTCCACTGCCTCCCGGAGTTGGGTCAAATTCATGTTGGTCGCTTCGATGACACTGTCCAGCCATCTCGTCCTCTGCCGTCCCCTTCTCCTCTTGCCTTCACACTTTCCCAACATCAGGGGCTTTTCCAGGGAGTCTTCTCTTCTCATGACATGGCCAAAGTATTGGAGCCTCAGCTTCAGGATCTGTCCTTCCAGTGAGCACTCAGGGTTGATTTCCTTCAGAATGGATACATTTGTTCTCCTTGCAGTCCAGGGGACTCTCAAGAGTCTCCTCCGGCACCACAATTCAAAAGCATCAATTCTTCGGCAGTCAGCTTTCTTTATGGTCCAGCTCTCACTTCCATACATCACTACTGGAAAAACCATAGCTTTGACTATGCGGACTTTTGTCGGCAAGGTGATGTCTCTGCTTTTTAAGATGCTGTCGAGGTTTGTCATCGCTTTCCTCCCAAGAAGCAGGCGTCTTTTAATTTCGTGGCTGCTGTCACCATCTGCAGTGATCATGGAGCCCAGGAAAGTAAAATCTGTCACTGCCTCCATATCTTCCCCTTCTATTTGCCAGGAGGTGATGGGACCAGTGGCCATGATCTTAGTTTTTTTGAGGTTGAGCTTCAGACCGTTTTTTGCACTCTCCTCTTTCACCCTCATTAAGAGGTTCTTTAATTCCTCCTCACTTTCTGCCTTCAGAGTGGTATCATCTGCATATCTGAGGTTTTTGATATTTCTTCCAGCAATCTTAATTCCGGTTTGGGATTCATCCAGTCCAGCCTTTCGCATGATGTATTCTGCATATAAGTTAAATAAGCAGGGAGACAATATACAGCCTTGTCGTACTCCTTTCCCAATTTTGAACCAATCAGTTGTTCCATATCCAGTTCTAACTGTTGCTTCCTGTCCCACATATAGATTTCTCAGGAGATAGATAAGGTGGTCAGGCACTCCCATTTCTTTAAGAACTTGCCATAGTTTGCTGTGGTCCACACAGTCAAAGGCTTTTGCATAGTCAATGAAGCAGAAGTAGATATTATTCTGGAACTCTCTGGCTTTCTCCATAATCCAGTGCATGTTAGCAATTTGGTCTCTAGTTCCTCTGCCCCTTCGAAATCCAGCTTGTACTTCTGGGAGTTCTTGGTCCACATACTGCTGAAGCCTGCCTTGGAGGATTTGGGACATAACCTTGCTAGCGTGTGAAATGAGTGCAATTGTACGGTAGTTGGAGCATTCTTTGGCACTGCCCATCTTTGGGATTGGGATGTAGACTGATCTTTTCCAATCCTCTGGCCACTGCTGAGTTTTCCAAACTTGCTGGCATATTGAGTGTAGCACCTTAACAGCATCATCTTTTAAGATTTTAAATAGTTCCACTGGAATGCCATCACCTCCACTGGCCTTGTTGTTAGCCATGCTTTCTAAGGCCCACTTGACTTCGCTCTCCAGGATGTCTGGCTCAAGGTCAGCAACCACACTATCTGGGTTGTCCGGGGACATCCAAATCTTTCAGGTATAATTCCTCTGTGTATTCTTGCCGCCTCTTCTTGATGTCTTCTGCTTCTGTAAGGTCCCTACCATTTTTGTCCTTTATCATGTCCATCTTTGCACAAAATGTTCCTTTAATATCTCCAATTTTCTTGAACAGATCTCTGGTTTTTCCCTTTCTATTATTTTCCTCTATATCTTTGCATTGTTCATTTAAGAAGGCCCTCTTGTCTCTCCTTGCTATTCTTTGGAAGTCTGCATTCAATTTTGGCTGCAGAGAACATAATCAATCTGATTTCGGTATTGCCCATCTGGTGATGTCCATGTGTAGAGTCGCCTCTTGTGTTGTTGGAAAAGAGTGTTTGTGATGACCAACTTGTTCTCTTGAAAAAACTCTATTAGCCTTTGCCCTGCTTCGTTTTGAACTCCAAGGCCAAACTTTTATCTCTTGACTCCCTACTTTAGCATTTCAGTCCCCTATAATGACAAAAACATCTTTCTTTGGTGTCAGTTCTAGAAGGTGTTGTAGGTCTTCATAGAATTGGTCAATTTCAGCCTCTTCAGCATGGGTGGTTGGTGCATAAACTTGGATTACTGTGATGTTGAAAGGTCTGCCATGGATTCGTATTGAAATCATTCTATCATTTTTGAGATTGTATTCCAGTACAGCTTTCCCCACTCTTTTGTTGACTATGAGGGCTACTCCATTTCTTCTACGGGATTCTTGCCCACAATAGTAGATATGATAATCGTCTGAATTGAATTTGCCCATTCCCGTCCATCTTAGTTCACTGACGCCCAGGATGTCAATGTTTATTCTTGCCATCTCCTGTTTGACCACATCCAGCTTACCAAGGTTCATAGATCTTACATTCCAGGTTCCTATGCAGTATTTTTCTTTGCAGCATCGGACTTTCCTTTCACTTCCAGGCACGTCCGCAGCTGAGCATCCTTTCGGCTTTGGCCCAACCACTTCATTAGCTCTGGAGCTACTTGTCCTTGTCCTCCGCTCTTCCTCAGTAGCATGTTGGACGCCTTCCGACCTGAGGGGCTCATCTTCCAGCGTCATCTCTTTTAGCCTTTTGTTTCTGTCCATGGAGTTTTCTTGGCAAAGATACTGGAGTGGCTTGCCAGTTCCTCCTCCAGGTGGATCGCGTTTAGTCAGAACTCTCCACTATGACCTGTCCGTCTTGGGTGTCCCTGCACAGCATAGCCCATAGCGTCTCTGAATTACTCAAGCCCCTTCGCCACCACAAGGCAGCAATCCATGAAGGGGTCATCCTTCTTAGGGTCCTTTATCTTTTAGCTGGACTTTGGACTGGAGCCACATTCAAGTAAAGAGGGCCTCCAAACGGAGAACATAATTATAAAATGAGGAGAGATACTCCGATAGGAAGATCAGAAATGCCCCATCAGAGAAAGCGTGGCAGTGGGTGGAGGTGGCTCTTTGTTCCTTTCTAAAGCCCACAGAAAGAGAGCGATGGCAGAGGGATCAAGACCTAGGGTGCCAGCCGGCAGCCCAGCTGGAGGAGAAGCACGTGAACTTTGCAAAAGTGACCTGATCTCACGGTAACTCTTGTTATTTCTGGGTCACTGATTCCTAGAGAAATTCTCTTGGTATTTTAATATCCCCCCCCCCCCCGCCTGCAATCATCCAACCATCTCCCTCCACCCCAAAGCAGAAGAGCAAAATCCTCTCACCATCTTTGACAACATAATTTGGTCTGACAGGCTGAAGCCAGTTTTGAGCAAGGCTGAGCAATCTGGCTGTGTTGTTTTAACACAACCTCTTTTACAGGAACTCAGGGAGGGGAGAGGGAGCATCATAGCATGCTTTATGAGATGCTATGTAAACCATCATCTATATTCATGAAACTGCTCTGGGAAAGGCCGGTCTCCAGCACTGTCAGCCACTCAGCTGCCTGCTGTTGATATTGCTTTTGCATCACTTGGGCAAAATCACAGCTGGGCAGGCAGAAGGAAGCTTGATTCTGTGTGGTACCACTTCCCAGAGCTTGGGAAAATTACTTTTTTAGACTGTAACTGGGAATTATAGTCCAAAGGGTGACTTTTCTAAGTTCTGCAGTGGATTATATCCACATGAATTCTGGGAGGGCTTTTCCAAAAGGTAGCATTTCCATGCTTTGCACTATAGCTCAGAAGACTGGTAAACCTACATTCAGGGTAACACTAGCAGGATTACAAATCGGGGACATGTAGCCAGCATATCATGGATTTCATGAACCTCCTCCTCTGCCCAATGAATCCATCTGATTGAAGTTCTTGCTCTTAAAAATGGCATGCAAGATTTTTAATTAAATAAAGTCATGTTGGTTTCTGAGTGCACTGTTTCAGTGAGATTAGGGTTTGTAAACTAGATGTGAATTTGATTTATCTGCTTTTTCAGAAAATTTGAAATCCAAGTACTTTATATTCCACGGAATCTCCCGCTGGTCTTGATTTTGGGCAAGCACCAGATATGAAATCAGAAATGGAGCAAAGGAGTAACCAGAAGGAGCTTGGGCAAGGGCCCCTGAATAAGAGGATCAAAGTTAATTTAAATTTTTTTGTCTATATTATATTTTGATTAAAAAAGTTTATAAAATAAAATGATTGTTATCCATTATCGTTTTTATTTATTTATTTATTTATTTATTTATTTATTTATTTATTTATTTATTAAATTTATACCCCGCCCATCTAGACACAAGTCTACTCTGGGCGGCTAACAATAAAAATGGAATAAAAACAGTATAATAAAATAAAAAGCAACAATAGTAATATGGTTCAAGATGGGGGGGGGAAAATCAAGTGATGACAGGAGGGAAAGCCTGCCTAAAGAGCCAGGTCTTAAGTTGGCTCTTAAAAACACCCAGCGAGGGAGCCAGACAGATCTGAGGGCAGACTGTTCCAAAGCCGAGGGGCCACTGCCGAGAAGGCCCGGTTTCTTGTTCTTTCTCTCTGGGCCTCCCTCGGCGTTAGGCCCGTACTAGGAAATGTACTTGGTGTGTAAACTAAATTTGACCTCCAGTTTGTTTAATATGGAGACGGCCATATTTCTAGATGCCTGTTTCCCAACCATGCAGGGGCCACAGGCTTTGATATACTACAATGAAACAGATGCTGTGATTGGCATCTTAAGGATGAACCTCTATATTTTACTGGGGTGGGGAATGTTTCATTATGAAGGACGCCTATCATGTAGGAAAAGTCAGCCAGAGAGATTGTAGTGGATGGCAGGTGGAACACGCAGGCAAAGTTTGCTGTTCTACAGAACTCTCTCTCTCTGCCTCTCTGTTCCCCTTCCCTGCACACCAGCGTTTCCCAACCTGGTGCCTTCTAGATATTGCTGGACTGCAATGCCAATCAGCATAAGTCAGCCTGGTCAGTGATGGGATTTATAAGTCTGGGACTCAGACTGAGAAAAGTGGCTCTTCTGCACCCATCTTCAATCTTTCCATTTCTGCCTCTCTATCCCTCTCCCCCCCCCCCCCCTGTGCCTTGTGTGCCATCCAGTCTAGACAACCTGTGTGAAGTTGGGCCACAAAGAAATAAAAATTCCATCCCAGTTCCATAAGAATCATCTAAGTTCAACTTTACAACAATCCAGAGCTGGATCCAGCTCTGATTCTGCTGGGGAGGGGGAGGCAGGGAATCCATCCTACCTCTGAATTGATCAACTGGAGGCCAAGCTGGATGGTTGGGATGCCCCCAGATGTGGTTCGCAGAAGGGTATCCTGTGGAAATGATAGATAAGGAACACAGTCAATTTAAAGGGTTGATGTGCAGAACTCATCCCAGTCTAAAAAGTTTGCTTGATCTAATATTTAGGACTCACTTTTGATGGATCACATTAAAGGATCATTTAGCTGAGGAATTGTTCTCCAAGAGTGGGCAGACAGCTACTTTTAGAAAGTTCATAAGCAAGCAGAAAGTTGATGGATTGCCCCATGTTTATCCCCAAATTCTAATAATCAAAGAATTCATCCTCTGGTGCTTCCAGATTAAGAATTGTGACCAACAGGGCTTGGAAGGGCTGACCAATAGAAGGCAATTTGGGATAAATTTTCCTTCACTTCATTTATTAAACCTATGTGTCAGGCAGGTTCAACTTCAGGTGTGCTTGAATAGGCTTTTGAAATCCTTCACTCTGTCTACATGTGGCGTTGTTGAGAAGGATCCTTCTACCAAATGTCATTGGGAAAAGATAAATTATCTCCACTAACAATGATTGTAGCACATTCCAAGGGGATCTCTGTTCTTGTGTTGCTGTTGTTGTTGCTTTGTTGAGGTTTTTGGGGGGGACGTGGTGGTCTTTTTTGTTTTGTTTTCTTTTTTGTTTTTTGCATTGTTACAGAAAATGGTAGCCATTACAACTGTGTTGACAACTTGGTAGCCATTTTGATTCTTCCACAAGGCCTTCTAGCTGGTATCATTTCAGGATACTGCAAGAGCAGCAACAGAGAAGCAGTCACAAAATCAGTAAATCAATGAGTATTTAAATAAATAAATAATAAAATGAATAATGGTGAAAGTTCGGAAGAAATTATGCACCCTGGCTTTCCTTTTTCAGGAGGTTAAGAAAAGCAACAAGTGGGTCCTCAATCAAATCAAGCCTGATTTCTTTCTTCCTTTGCCATTTCTTTGGCAAAAAAAGACAAAACTGAAGCTGTTGTACTTTGTACTCATCACAAGAAGGCACAACTTGCTAGAAAAGACAGTAATGCTACGAAAAGTTGAAGGTAGTAGGAAAAGAGGAAGACCAAATACGAGATGGATTGACTCCATAAAGGAAGCCATGAACTTGAGTTTACAAGAACCAGGGAGGACTATTTAGGACAGGACACTTTGGAGGTCACACATGACTTGATGGCATGTAACAACAGCAACAACAACAACAACAACAATGGGGGGAGGGGGACATATCAGGATGTTTCTCATAAACTGTCTGCTGAAAAATATTTGCACACTTGTTAACCTTCAGACTTCAACACCATCCCAAGGCTTTCAACATGTAAAGCACTTAAGGTGGTCACTGCATGACTCTATTTCCGTATGCAGAAATGACCGAGGGCAGTATTGTGTCAGCAACAGAAAAAAGGTGAAGCTAGTGCTGTGCCATAATTTGTCCTTCAAATTCCCAAAAGTTCTATTTCTGCACAAAAGAGGCTTCCATTTTTCTTTCTTCTTGCCTTTTGAATTTCTTTGCAATACAGTTCTATGCTTTAAAAAAAGTCTCAGAGTATATACAATATGCATATGTTTTTGAGTAAAATGTTCTAGCAATTTGGGAGGAAATAATACTTACAAATGTGCCTCTTTTTTGGAATAAATATGCTTTTAAAGATTATCTGCTCTTTGCACTTTTAAGTTTAAAAAGCCCTGAAAATTTAATGCAGCAAATGAGATGGAAGAGCTCCCATATGAAACTGATAAGGACCAGAAAGGAGATGCAGGAATTCAGCTACAAGACATCCATCCCTACCTGGATGGGAAGATTTTCTATTCGAAGACCACTCCTGCTGCTGTCTGCTACCAGCTTCCGGTACACCCGATTCGTTAGCGGTAGCACCGAGAAACCCAAGGGCTTTGTCACACTTTCTAGATCTCCTCCTGATCCTGGTGATTGGGAGAGTGGGAAAAAAATTACCAGTTAGTCTCTCATTACAATACAACTGGAGATCAAAGAAAATTTACAATTGCTTTTCCCGACTGTTTCAGGATGCTTCTAACGCCTCCCTCATCCAAATTTCATCCTTTATTTTGATGTTACAAATTGACTAAACTTCTTTCCATCTAAACCGATAAGTTATGATGTTGGACTATGAAGTAACCTTTGTCAGATTTTGAAGAGTTTGTCATATACTCAGATGATACTGAGATTCTGTGCATCAGAGACGTTTTCTTCTTAAACCAGTCATTGGATGGGGCACCATGTGATAAAGATTATAATTCAGATGCTATAGGTGTTGGCCAACCCAATTTCTTAGAAATTACCAGAATTCTGAAAATATTTTTTGAAAAGTAATGAATTACTGTTATACTTCCAAGGCTTCTAAAGTAGTTAGTTAGTGTTATAGTTACAAATTTTAAACTGACTCAGTTTTTCAGTTTACTTTTCAGTTTCTCAAAAATAACTAAATAATAGTCAGAATCCTATTGGTTTGTCCTCAAGTACAAATGGCAGTGGTGAATTGTTACTAGTTAACAAGCTGTCGCTTGTATCTATCTTGCAACAACTCACGACTTCTGCATAATGAGGCATAAAAGCAGCAACGAATTAACTAGTGGCAATTTGCCACTGCAGTTTAGCCATTGCTCTGAGCTAGTGTAACTAACCAATAGGATTCTGGCCATCACTGTCCACTTACTCTCAAAACTTCTAGATGTTTTTCATTTAGTATGCAGCTGGAATTAGCGCTTGAAGAATGTGGTATTTCTTCACCATTTAGTGAGGCCATAACCCCTTAAATATAAAATTAGTTAAAAGTTTGAGTTATACCAAAATAGGAGTGAACGAATCCCTCAATAAATTACAATTGTAATGTAATTACATAAATTAGTCATCAAGGAAAGGAATTGATTACAAGTAACTAATTAACAACTAGTTACTTCCAAGATCTGGAAATCATCCATAATTCCTTTCAGTGTAATGATTTCTACATCTTACATTACTGGCAAGAGTTTTGTAGTATTTCTATAGCTATTCCTATACTTGGGATGAACTATATTGTTCCCCGGCTTATTTAACTTATACAGTGGTACCTCGACTAAAGAACTTAATCCGTATTGGGACTGCGTTCTTAAGTCGAAACGTTCTTAAGTCGAAGCACCATTTCCCATAGGAATGCATTGAAAACCATTTAATCCGTATCTGCTGTTTTTTGTTCTTAAGTCGAGGCGCTGTTCTTAAATCGAAGCATTAGTTCCCATAGGAACTAATGCAAAGCCGGTTAATCCGTATCTACCACTAGGGGGTGAATTTTTTCTTCTTCTTTTGACCTAAGGTGAACTTAGGTCAAAAAAAGGGCAGGAAAGTTTTTTTTTTTCTATTTTTTGGTTCTTAAGTCGAGGCTCCGTTCTCAAGTCGAAGCAACTTTTTGCGAACGGAGCCGTTCTTAACTCGAATCGTTCGTATGTAGGGACGTTCTCAAGTTGAGGTACCACTGTATGCAGAATACATCATGCGAAAGGCCGGACTGGAGGAATTCCAAAACGGAATTAAGATTGCTGGAAGAAATATCAACAACCTCCGATATGCAGATGATACCACTCTGATGGCAGAAAGTGAGGAGGAATTAAAGAACCTCTTAATGAGGGTGAAAGAGGAGAGCGCAAAAAACGGTCCTGAAGCTCAACATAAAAAAAAACTAAGATCATGGCCACTGGTCCCATCACCTCCTAGCAAATAGAAGGGGAAGATATGGAGGCAGTGACAGATTTTACTTTCTTAGGCTCCATGATCACTGCAGATGGTGACAGCAGCCACGAAATTAAAAGACGCCTGCTTCTTGGGAGGAAAGCGATGACAAACCTAGACAGCATCTTAAAAAGCAGAGACATCACCTTGCCGACAAAGATCCGCATAGTCAAAGCTATGTTTTTTCCAGTAGTGATGTATGGAAGTGAGAGCTGGACCATAAAGAAAGCTGACCGCCAAAGACTTGATGCTTTTGAATTGTGGTGCTAGAGGAGACTCTTGAGAGTCCTCTGGACTGCAAGGAGAACAAACCTATCCATTTTGAAAGAAATCAACCCGGAGTGTTCACTGGAAGGACAGATCCTGAAGCTGAGGCTCCAATACTTTGGCCATCTCATGAGAAGAGACGACTCCCTGGAAAAGACCCTGATGTTGGGAAAGTGTGAAGGCAAGAGGAGAAGGGGACGACAGAGGACGAGATGGTTGGACAGTGTCATCAAAGGTACCAGCATGAATTTGACCCAACTCTGGGAGGCAGTGGAAGACAGGAGGGCCTGGCGTGCTCTGGTCCATGGGGTCACAAAGAGTCGGACACGACTAAACGACTAAACAACAACAACAACATAACTTCCAGAATCCTAATGGTCACATTGATTTGTGAGATCTGGTGGTTATAATTCAAATGTTAAAGTTCCCAAGCCCTGAGAATACATGGAACAAGATATTCACCTCCTCATTACTTGCCAAGGAAATGGGCTTACCTGATTTGTAGTATTCAATCACCAAGGCAGAATCGTCTGAGAAAGCTGTAGCCCCATCCCTTCCTTGAAACAAGTAGGAAGCTTCCCACTTTGGTTGCTCAGGAGGGCCACCTGGTGGTGAAAGCTGAAGATAAAGAAAAGGTGGGTTGGAAATACTGAGTCAGCATGTCAAAAGAGGGGCAACGAGGGCCATCTTATCGAACTGGGAAGCTTGGATCTAGCACTTGGCAGAAATTAAAAGCATTTCCAAGACCTCATCTCTGAACAGAGAACTTACAGAAAGGTATCCAAGGAGCAAATAACTCTGAGGCCGGTTTCATAAATTGCATGGTGTTACACCCAGGTCTGTCACATCATGCAAAATGAAAAGGCAGCCACCATGAGTCCTAAATTGGGGGTGGAGGATCCACAATTCTCAGTTGGGTAATACTTTTATAGAGACCAACCCCAATGGCCTCAATCGGTGATTCTTAATCTTGGGTCCTCAGATGTTCTTGAACTACAACTCCCAGAAATCCTGGCCAGCACAGCTAGCGGTGAAGGCGTCTGGGAGTTTTAGTCCAAGAACATCTGGGGAGTCAAGACAGGGAAGGACTCGTCTAAATAACTGTGTGAGCTACCATTTTCTCCAGACTCTATCTCCACCACCATGCACTCTGACATGAAAACTACACGTTCTCAAGAGTTTCCCTATTGTGCCATTGGCCTGGAACAAGATGTCTGCCTCTGGTCCAGGAAATGACAGGTGGCTGGGTCTCCAGGATGGACCAAGAGCTTTTGCCACCCAAGGTGGGAAGCCAAGTGGATGTTGCATGGGAGTGGGAGATGCCACGTATCAGCCACTTGTCCTGCTGTGCCACCTATGCCAGAGAAGAAGCACCTCCCACTAAAGGGAGGCAAAGTACTTCCACATCCTCTCCCAATATTGGGTAAAAAAAGAGGGACTGGAGAAGGAAAAGGCAGTTTCCTGGGGGGGGGGGGGAACCACTGGAGGGGAAAAAAACCCCACTGAATGGCATAAGGCTGATCAAGGCTGTGTGCCATATGTTGTGCACAGCCCCCCCCTCCTAATCTTCTCGTAGAAGGAGGAGACAGCCCTCCAACAAAAGCCATCTCTGCATCACCCTAGGCGTCTCTTCCGTGTCTCAGAGTCGTCTTTGTAGCGAAGGCACCAGAAAACTGTGCCCTCTGCTCCAACGATCGCTCTGAGCTAGACACAGAAGAGACAGCCAGGTTAATACAGAAATGACTTCCGGTAGGACGCATGTGGTTGTTTCTGTTGTTATCCCCTCTTCCCCCCACCCCCACCCCATGGTGGTGGGATGTGTGATAATCACACGTCTGGCCTTGGTTGCAATCACAGCTGTCACATATCTTACTTTCAGGTGCGTGATTCGCCTCTTTGAGGGGACACTGGCAGGGGTGCTCGGCCATGTCATCCCCTGGAGCCCTGCATAGTTCCCCCAGAGGACAAGGAGTGGTACATTCAGGTCCATTGTGACTGGCTCCCCAAGCCTAACACTGAGGCTGCATCTCCCCACTCTCTCAGATTTCCCACAGTTGTTCGGAACAAGAAAAAGCTGGAGACCATTATGGGAAATTCAAAGGTGGTTTGGTCCAGCCATGGGCTGCTGCTCAGAGGCCAGGCCACGAGGGCCTCCCGTGCCATTAGACAGAACGAGGCATCCTCAGGCAGCAGAATCTGGGAGGAAGCAGCGAGCTCTGAGAGGAGAAAGAACGACATGCTGTCTGGCTTGCTTTGGGGCCCCTATGCTCACCTTCTGCTTCTAAATGTGGTGGAAGGATACTATTGCATCATTAGTGTGGAAGGAAGTTTTATGTGCCAGCCCAGCCGGCTTTTGCGCATGGAATGGGACCAGGTGGCATCTTATTCTTTGCCTCAGGCAACACAATGTCCTTGGATCTGCACCACACGACACAGAAAAATTAAGGCACTCAGCGGTAAATGACTAGAGAAGATTCAGAAGATTTGGAGAGTATACTTCTGTTAGTGCAGCCTAAAATAGCATTTGCTTTTTTTGCAGCCACACCACACTGTTGGCTTATATTCAGCTTCCAAGAATAATGATATCATAATGCTGTCAAGTCAATTCTGACTTATGGGACTCTTTTCAGGGTTGTCTAGGCATAGACTACTCTGAAGTGGTTTCCCATTCCCTACTTCTGGGGGCGTCCTGGGACTGTGCAGTTTGCCCAAGGCTACGCAGGCTGGCTCTTCTCTTGAGAGGCACAGTGAGGAATCAAACTCCCAACTTCTGACTCCGCAGCCACTGAGCTACCCAGTTAGCTTCTAGTCTACAATTATTCCAAGATCCTTCTCACTAAATATTCCCCATCTTGTAACTGTGCATCTGGTTTCCCTCCCACCCATGTGGAGAACTTTGCACTTTTCCCTGTTAAATTTCATTCTGTTGTTTTCAACCCAGTGCTGGAGCCTATCAGGATCTTTTGAATTGTGTTTTTGTCTTCCAGGGCATTAACTATTCCACCCAATTTTGTGTCATCTGCAAGGTGGATAAGAATTCCCCCGGCACCCTCTCATCCAAGTCATTAATAAAAATGATGTAAATGCATGTGCAGTGGGTTTGTGTGTGTGCGCACCACTTTTCCAGCCAAAGAACTGCATAACTGATCTGTTTATGTTAGTAATGATTTCTAGTCATGCCTAGGAGCCTGTGCAAAGCATCAAGCAGGTTCTCTAGAGGTCACCATTAATGTGGGGCTGCTGTTGTCAGACAAATATTGGCAGAGATGTCTCTTTTAATGCCTTCATTCCATTACAGAGTGCACTCTGTCTCCTGAATGCAGGGGGCAGGGGTCTGAGGATTCCCCATTGGCCTAAGCAGATTGCTTTTCCAGGATCCAGAAGTGAACGTGGAAAAGCCTGTCCATTTTTCTTGCAGAGGTATGACCCAGGGCATGCCGTGCTGCTCTGGCCTTGGACCTTCCACAGCATAATCCATAAAATGGGCCTAACCCTAAGTGAAAGACTTGATGTCCTTTGCTCAGTGAGTCCTGATCCTTTCCATGCGCGGAAGAGCATAGCACAGGACCGCAAAAAGATGAACTCAAGCAAAGCACAACTTCAGGAATCTTTTGTAAGAACTACCAACCTTGCCTGTTCTGATCAATAAAGAGTGATTGTTCTTTCCTGTGGAAATTCTGATACTTCGAAGGTGTGCAAGAATCCGTTGGCTTTTACAAATGGCTTCTTGTTCTTGGCATCAGGAAGCAAAATGCCTTGGATCAGCCGGGGGGAGGGGGCAACCCCTTGTTCCACACCTCCAAGTTGTGGGGAAAGGGGGGGGGAAAGAGGCAAAACATCTTTCCTGCTTCTGGGCATCATGTGGACTGTCAGGGCCTGGAGGAGGGGGTGAGGATCATAATGCTGCATGTTTATTTTATTTTGTTATTTAAGACTATTTTTAACCTGCCGTTCAGCTTTAAAAGGATCCAAGGTGGCTTACAGAAATCCAAATACAGTATTTAAGTTAGTAACAATGACTATACGATACTAAAAGGACCAATGAATACAAAACTAAAAAAACATAAGCAACACCAAAATGCATTCAATGCAGTAAGGTACAACAATGCATTTAAAAAACCCCACTCAGGCAGCCAGTCGTGGAGGGAAAGCTTGCCTAAAGAAAAAGGTCTTCACCGCTCGTGGAAGGATAGTAAAGATATGGCCAGTATAGCCTCCTGTGGGAGGGAGTTCCAGAGTCTGGGAGCAGCCACAGAGAAGGCCCTCTCCCAGATGTTTGGACCCAGAGGAAAGCATGTGGCCACCAAGACTATTTCTGTGTTTTTTGGGGGGGTACTTTCAGGCCCCTTTGGACTCCTTGGCTGCCGAAAAGAATATATATACTATATTCTTTTCCATTTTTATATATATATCTGTGTATGAAAAAGTTGAACAGGCACCTTTAAGCAAGCTCTATGCACCCCTGTACCTTTCTAGCATTTAAAAAAACCATCCTGCCCAAATCAAAAAGCACTTCCCATCTTCTCTGGTTGTTTTTTCCCTTGTTTTCTTGTAGGGAGGCTTAGCTTGCCCCCCCCCCCCCCCCATTAGATCCTGAAGGTAAGGAACTGAATCCCAAACCACCAAAGAATATGCAACCTGGTCCTAGAATAAGAGGGCAAGAAGATCAGAAACAATGGCATTCACAGGAGTCCTCAAAACGTGGAGGCCTGCGCCAAATGTGCAGCCTTAATGCTGGACTTATGTTTGAAATAACGCTGATAAGACCTCCACATGTATATTCCTGAGCCTAGGATTATGGATTCCAGCCTCATCACTAACAAGGAACCTGTGGAAAACGTATGGCGGTAGCAGAAGGTGGTGAAGGGGTTAAATCTGGTTCCAGCTGGCCTTCTCTGTACGCTCTGAGTGCCAAGCATGGGTCAGCCCCACTGCTTTGCTGAGGGCGAATTTGGAGCCATTGTCTGCAGATGCTGATGGAGACTGACAAGGAAAAGGGCATGCTAAGGTGGCAGCTTCATTGAAGATGATTAGCCAGCACATACGTCCAACCCAGGGAAAACTGTTCACCTCCAGAACCACTGCAACTGCCTTGACAGCAACAGCCTTGAGCCCCTCCCTTTGAGCTCAGTGGAGCTCCGTATGATCTCTGCCCTGACGCCAAGGCCTTTGCATACAGAAAACACTGAACATCTCTCTCTCTCTCTCGCATGTACACCAGTGCCTAGGTAAGAATTTTGTTGCATTTTACAGCCTTGACGAAACTCGTGTTTTCATTCCTCCCTAAACCTGTTGCAAGAGGAAACATAGCTGTGCTCAAGAATTACCATATTTTTCCATGTGTAAAAGGACACTTTTTCCTAAAATAATTAAAGGAAAAATTGAGGGTCGTTTTATACTCGGAAGTAAGGGGGGGAGGGATCAAAGTGCTTTGATCCCTGCTTTCCCCCTCCAAGCTTTGCAAAGAAAATGGAGGAGGAAAGCGATTTCTGCTTTACCCCTACATTTTCGTTGCAAAAAGCAGCTTTCCCCCTCCACGTTTTGCAAAGAAAATGGAGGGGGAAAGTGATTTCTGCTTTCCCCCTACATTTTCATTTATTTTATTTATTTTATTTTATTGGATTTCTACCCCGCCCATCTAGACCAAAGGTCTACTCTGGGCGGCATTACAAATTTTAAAACAGTTAAACCAATAAACATGCACTTTGCAATAAACATTGCAAAACGTTTGCAACAAAAATGTAGGGGGAAAGCAGAAATCGCTTTCCCCCTCCATTTTCCTTGCAAAAATGGAGGGGGGAAAGCAGGGATCAAAGCACTTTGTTTTTGCATCAGGCTGCAAGACTTTGTTTTGGATTTCATTTTGTATTTTAAATAGTACACATTTCAGTTATCTGTATTTTTAAATGTGTGTGTTAATGCATATGGATGTTATTTCTCTAAAACATGCCATTAGCCCTGCAAACATGTTACCGTATTTTTCCGTGTATAAGACGCCCCCATGTATAAGACTTTTCTAACCCAAAATTTCTTTCTTTGCAAGAAAGTGGAGGGGGAAAGCGATTCCTGCTTCCCCCCTACATTTTCATTGCAAAAAGCAGCTTTTTGGGCTGTGTCAACATGCCAGTCTTGACTTGTGCAGCCCTTCAGAACATGGGACCAAAACATCCATAGGAAGAATTGTCCCCTTCCCAAGGTATGAAAAAGTCATGTTTTTAGACTACAGCTCCATTCAGAATGACTGCTGGCCATGACACTGGGTAGATTTTTGGGGCTGTCTGAAAAATAACTTTTCCAAGTCATGTTATCAACACAAGCCTATCTGCCCTGACCCTTCTTCAGCCTCCTCACAAATGGAGATATGAGGCCACAAGAAAAAGGCCTTTGCAATGGTAGCCCCACAGTTTTGGAATGCCCTGCTCACAGAGTCTTATCTGTGGCTTCTCTGGATATCTTTTTGGTACTGGGCAAAAAAAAAGATTTCCCGGCCTAAGTTTTTTAAAATAACCAACTTTAGTACACTCATCTCTGTCTTTCGCTATGTTCTGAAGACAGCAGATCTGTCTCTGCATGAATTATCCTTGGATCCCTGCTTTGCGCATGGCAGTTGCTGAAATGGTATTTGCCTCTGCTTTGATGTGGCTGCCCTGTTTTACGGTGGCTCGGCTCTGTTATCAGCTGGGGCTTTGAACTCTGGTTTTAATGCATTTTGATCTAGATATAGCCAAGAGAACTTTGGTGATGGGACAACTAATAAACCAAGCAGAGGGAGAAAGGCACACCGACAAACAGATAAACCTGGTGTGTGTGCAAGCATCCTGGGGGTTAAATGGCATATGAAAAAAGACATCGGAAAAAGGGGGAGGAAATATTACCATGACAGTTCAATTCCCTCTGTGGATTAATTGCAATTCAACTGCTAAATGCAGCTCCGTGACCAGGAAGTGTGATATATGGTATGTAAAGCAGAGCACTAGGATTGGGGTGTGTGTGTGTGTGTGTTTATGGTCATATCCCTGTTTGTTGTTTTTCCAACTCTATGTTGGAGCAAAGACCTTTTCCCTGTCTCCTCTTGCTGCAGTGCTTCTAAATCTCTCTTTCTCTCTCTCTCTTTACAACAAAAACCTCTTAAGATGAAAGGGAAAACCCTGAAAAAGACTGAACAGGAACCCGGAATGCTGGCCAAACGTTGCAGAGAAGAAATAGGAAACTGGCCAAGGAGGGGAATAGACTGGAAGGTCTCTAACAGAAGCACTTGGTGCTGAAACATTTTGTTAACGATCTCACTTCTCAGATCTTCAGTAAGCGAAGATGAGGCCTCTCACATTTCCTTACTTTGGAACAAGGACACACCTGAAGTGTCCTTCTTTCTCCACATGAGGTCCTGGTTTGAGGCATTGCTGCCAAGATGAGACTTTTCTTGGTCCATAGGAAAAGAAATAAAGCCCTCCATACGTTTGAGGGGATGCTGGGAAAAGTGAACTGCTGAGGCGTGCCATTATAATTTTCCACAATGCCCCACAATTAATGCTTCATTCCCACTTTGTGAAAAATTGAAATAGCTGCTAGATTCAGCCACCTGCTTCTGTCCAGAGTACCCTTCCCCACAGAAAAAAAAGGAAAAGAAGAAGACCGAGAAAATAAATTAAAATGTAAGGGAAGTTAGGACAGACATCAGCCCTAGCTCTTGCTGCTCTCCTCTGAACTTTTTCCAAGTTGTCAGCCTCCTTCTTGAAGTGTGGTGTCCAGAACTGGACACAATACTCAAGGTGAGGCCTAACCAGTGCTCAATGGAAGGGGACGAGCACCTTGCGGGATTTGGAAACTATACTTCTATTAATGCAGTCTAAAATAGCATTTGCCTTTTTTGTAGCCACATTACACTGTTGGCTCATATTCAGCTTGTGATCTACACGACTCTAAGATCCTTCTCACCCATAGTATTGCTGAGCCAGGATCCCCCATCTTGTTACTGTGCATTTGGTTTCTTTTTCCGAGGTGCAGGACTTTGCACTGATCCTTGTTGAATTTCATTCTGTTGTTTTCAGTGCTCCAGCCTATCCAGATAATTTTGAATTTTGTTTCTGTCTTACAGGGTATTAGCTATTCCACCCAATTTTGTGCCATCTGCAAATTTGATAAGCATTCCCTGCACTCCTCCCAGTTGGAGAAGTAACAATTAATCATAACCCTCTGAGTACAATTCTGTAGGCTAATTGTGTATCCACCTGACACTTCATCTACCCAGTCTACACCTAGTTAGCTTGCTAATCAGGATATCATGGGTAACTTTGTCCAAAAGCTTTGCTAAAGTCACTATATACTGTGTCTACAGCATTCCCTCTGTCTATGAGGGAGCTTACCTGATCAAAAAATGAAATCAGGTTAGTCTGGCAGGATTTGTTCTTGACAAATCCGTGTTGGCTTCTAGATTGCATTGTTTTCTAGGTGCTCGCATAGTGACCATTTTATAATTTGTTCCAGAATTTTCCCTGGGATTGATGTCAGGCTGACTAGACTGTAGTTCCCAGGTTCCTCTTTTTTGCCCTTTTGAAGAAAGGGACAACACTGGCCCTCCTCCAATCCTCTGGCACCTCCCCCGTTTCCCATGATTTCAAGAAAACAACGGACAGCAGTTCTGAGAGTTCTTCAGCCATTCCTTCAGTACTCTCGGATGCAGTTCATCCGGCCATGGAGATTTGAACTTGTTCAAGGTGGTACGGTATTCCTTGAATATTTGATCATCAGGCTCCAGCTGCAATCCTGTCCCCCCCCCCCCCCCCCTTGCACTTCCAATTTGTTTGGAAGTACATAGTCTGTCCCTATGGAAAAAAAGGCTGAGCTAAAATAGGAATTGAGCACCTCTGCCTTTTCTTTGTCCTCTGGTATCATTTTTCCTTCTCCATCGAGTAGCTGTGCCACTATTTCTATTCCTCCATGTAGATGATGTAACTTTTTTTTAAAAGTGCCTTCAAAAATCTCTTTTTGAAGCAGGCTACTATTTTTTGCCCAGGACATGGTGGCACTGCGGGTTAAACCGCAGAAGCCTCTGTGCTGCAAGGTCGGAAGACCAGCCGTCGTAAGATCGAATCCACGCGACGGAGTGAGCTCCCGTTGCTTGTCCCAGCTCCTGCCAACCTAGCCGTTCGAAAGCATGTAAAAATGCGAGTAGATAAATAGGTACCACCATGGTGAAAAGGTCACGGCGTTCCGTGCCTAGTCACGCTGGCCACGTGACCACGGAAGAAACGCTGGCTCTATGGCTTGGAAACGGGGATGAGCACCGCCCCCTAGAGTCGGACACGACTGGACATTTGTCAAGGGGAACCTTTACCTTTACCTTTACTATTTTTAAATTTCTGTTACAGAAGGAGAGCTGAGGTTATAAGTAAGTGGCTTGTTTCGGATCACAAATCAAATCCATAGAAGTTTGTTTGGTGGAATGGTGGGGAAATGCCTGCAATAAAAGTTTAATATCACTTTTCTCACATTGGTGACAGCCAGTGTAGTGCAGTAGACAGAATGTTAGACAAGACTCAAAAGACCTGGGTTCAAATTCTTGCCAAGCTATGGAAACTCCCTGGGGTATGATAGTGGTAAAATCAGAATAATAATTGTCTGCCATGAAGCCATTTCCAACTTATGGCAACCCTTTCCAGGGTTTCCTAGGTAGAGAATACTCAGAAGTGGTTTACCATTCCCTTCCTCTAGCGGGCGCCCTGGGACTGTGCAGCTTGCCCAAGGCCACCCAGGCTGGCTCTACTCACAGAAGGCACACAGTGGGGAATCCAACTCCCAACCTCTGGCTCCACAGCCAGAGACCTGAAACAGTGAGCTATCCAGCAAACTCTTAAATATTTCACACACCTTGGAAACCTAATTAGAATTGCCCTAAACGGGAATTGGCTTGAAGGTGCATGATACACGTAACACTTTTATATCACATTGAACAAGCATCAGATTTCTTCCCTAAATCAACATTCATTCCTGGTTTTTAACTAAGCTAACAGAAAGTGGGTGAGAAGAAAGAGAAGGGAATATATTTGCCCAGCCCAGCTGGCTCACTTAAATCATTTACAACACCATATTGGTATTCTGCATCCTTTCTGCCAACTCCAGATGGCATCACATCTCACCGGAGAATCATTAGCCGCATCAGAATGAAACCACAATTTATAGGACTTGGCTTCAGTGTTCTCCTCTTTAGGCTAATATTTTACTCCTGCAGGGCCTCTCCCAGAGGAGAGATTTCTTAAGCTGTACAAACAGAAGGGAATCCATTCTGGACGAGATGCAAAAGATAGTGCAGAGATGGATCAGAGAGGATCAATGGCACGGGCAGGCCCCCAGCCGTTTTGCTGCTTGAGGCAGAGAGGAAAGGGCACCCCAGCCCACGTATTCACCCAAAACAGGCATTACCTAAAGACAGGTGATTTTGGAATATGAGGTAAGGTAAAGGTTCCCCTTGACATTTAGTCCAGTCGTGTCCGACTCTAGGGCGCGGTGCTCATCCCTGTTTCCAAGCCATAGAGCCAGCGTTTGTCCGAAGACAGTTTCTGTGGTCACGTGGCCAGCACGACTAGACACGGAACGCCGTTACCTTCCCACTGTGGTGGTACCTATTTATTTACTTGCATTTTTACATGCTTTCGAATGGCTAGGTTGGCAGGAGCTGGGACAAGCGACAGGAGCTCACTCCGTCGCGTGGATTTGATCTTACGACGGCTGGTCTTCTGACCTTGCAGCACTGACTTTGACCCTTTCCCCCAAAGACAAGGTGTCAGGAATCATCTCGGCTGCACAATCTGGCACACAACTGAGACATATCCTGACACCTTGTCAATTAGTGGCAATTAGCCATGGCAAGTTACACAAAGCAATAGGATTTCAGCCATCAATGTTTGGAATTGCCCTCCAAAACGGAGGATTCCCAGACTTGGGTGTAAGTTCTACTGTATTCAGCAGAACCTCCTTTGGAGTAAAGCAGCTTAGGTTCAGGATGGGATTTAAAAAGTGAAATCCAAAGCATACTTAGGGGTGGGGTGGCAGACTTGCACAAGAAGCATCAGTCAACACCAGAAAGCAGTAAGGAAAGGAGGAAAGGGGGAAATTCAGCTTCATGAGAAACACCATCCTCATCATATAAAATGGGTGAGGACAATGTTATATGACAATTCCAAGATCCTTCTCACTTGCAGTTTTGCTCAGCCAGGTATCCCCCACCTTGTAACTGTGCATGATGCAGGATGCATGATTAAAGCCATCGCCAGATTCCCAAAATTTTAGAAACAGTGGCTGATCACCCATTTTGATCCCCACTCCTATTCAGGATTACTGTCTTAGTCATATGAGCTATACAACCAGCACTATTCTTTGCACATAGTACTTTTATAGTACCTGCGGGTATCCATGGTTAGTAACTTGAGGAACATCAAAATCTTCCATGGTAGGATCTGGGAAAGTGATGACAGGCAGTGGGAATGGAGGAGCATTAATGGGTCGATTCCTCAGCTCTTCTCTGCAGAAAGAAAGAAAGAAAAGTTCTGGGTTCTATTCGTTTTAGTTCGCAGAAAAAGAAGAGACAGAGAATTACTGCAGAGTCTTAGATGTGTTTTCACAAATGTTTATCCCACTGTTTTCAGTGGGGCTTACACCCTGATTACTATGCTCAATTGGGAGCTTCAGCAGATTTACTAGAGGCATAAATGGATTGGGACAAGGGCATGATGGGCACCTATGATCTAGGAGCCACTCCTGGTAAAAAGACTCACTGAATTCAACCTTATTAAAGAAATTGCAGACCAATCATGATGTATGTTTTATTCATACCGATGCACAGTGGATTTGCAAAATTGCATTTTAATAATACAGTTGAATTTTATTTTATTTTAAGGTTTATGATGTTATTGTATTTAAATTTTCTACTGTTTTAAACTGTTTTGTAAGCTGCTTTGAGTCTCAATTCTGGGAGAAAGATGGCATATAATTATAAATAAATAGAGGAAGGAAGGAAGGAAGGAAGGAAGGAAGGAAGGAAGGAAGGAAGGAAGGAAGGAAGGAAGGAAGGAAGGAAGGAAGGAAGGAAGGAAGGAAGGAAGGAAGGAAGGAAGGAAGGAAATTTCTTGTGTAGAAAAAGACCTTATAGCCTGTG
This sequence comes from Intellagama lesueurii, assembly GCA_037013535.1. NCBI lineage: Eukaryota > Metazoa > Chordata > Lepidosauria > Squamata > Agamidae > Intellagama > Intellagama lesueurii. The sequence goes on from JBAJHW010000011.1 coordinate 17,808,907, forward strand.
ATTAGAACACAAAATTCCTTAAGTGCTGAATGTACAGCAGGAGCACTTATAATCTCCCACAGTATTCAAATTGATTTGCTTTATGTGGAGATTGGTCTTCAGAATTTAAGCATAGAATGCCTTGAATGTCTGATTTCTCAGACACAAAAGACTGCCTTGATTTCAATCATGGTCTCTCCAATCTAACAACCAACCTTTCAGCTCTAATCATAGGCTATCTATATTTCTCTTTCTGTCTCGTGTTTTTAGGAAATAGACACTCAGTTCCCAATGTAAGGAGCTTGAAATATCTCTTCTTATACTCTCCGTCCCCACAGCTTCAGCTACTCACTTGTAAGCTTCCATATTGTTCACAATTCTAGCAATGGCTATGATATCACCATCAGGTTGTGCTAAGGGCTCATTAATACCTTTTAGGAAAACCTAGAAACAGAGAGAAAGAAGACCATTAAAGAAGATCCGGTTGCATTCTGAAAGAGGATTGTCCCATTGGTACTCGGGTAGTCACACAGACCATTTTGCAACTTGATCACTTCAAAGTTGTTTTCCATTCATCCAAAGAACCATCTGGCTTAAGGGACCTCAAAAGCCAGCCAAGCCCCTTGTGATAAACATCGGTCTTCTAACCTGTCACAAATGGATGACCAAGATTCCAAATTGCACAGAAGCACCTAACTCAAACAGAAATCTCCCCAGAGCATAATTTACTAAAAGAATAAGTATTCAAAGAGTCTGGTGGTATGTTGTCCTTTTAAATTCCTATTTAGAACATCTGGGACCAGTTTTGTGTCACTTTTGATGAGGTCACTCTTGAGACTATTTCCACAATCTGGATATTTTTTCTGGAGGGAAAAAATTGTTAGAGAAAATACTGTATTTTTCCGTTTATAACACGCTCCCTTTTCTAACCCCAAAATTAAGAAAACTTAGCTTTGAGGATTTAGCCTCTGGGCTCAGAACACTCGGACATTACGAGTCTGTTGCATCTGAGCCTACAGGCTCCACCTCCAACCAAGTGTGTTCCTATTGGTTTGTTTAGCATCAGCTGACATCAGTTCCATAAGGTTTGTAATTGGAGGAAGCTAAGTCTCCTGACGATAGGAAGCTAAGCCTCGTGACTGAAGGAAGCCTGTTTACAGAGGCAAGGTATGTGCTGTTTTGTTGACTCCTCAACTATCTCAGCTTACTTCCGTGTAAAAGACACCCTTCAATTTTTAGTGTAATGATTTTAGGAAAAAGTAGTGTCTTATACATGGAAAAATACGGTAACAACCTTGCATGCAATCTAGTACTGGGTTTCAGTAAGGGGGTGTCACAACTTAACATAATTATGCCTTGCGACTAAGTGATTAGTAAAGTCCTTTTTCCCCAGGCTTGAAGCAAGCCTCCAAACCTTCTTCCTGCTTTTTTGCTTCCTGAATGTTTGCTCTCTCTCTTCTCTGACTTTTGACTGGGGCAGACATGTAAACTTTTCTTCCTGACCTATGACCATGCTACCAACATGGTGGATTTCAGTACAGTATTCCAAAATGGTTGAGACTGCAATTTCTTTTTTTATTTTTTATTCTTCTGATTGTAACTGAACTTCCACAACTGTAAGTTAAGATTTTTTTTCTTTTTCTATTTAAGCTACTTTTAGAGTGATTTTTATACAAAGTGCTAGTCATTGTGAGAACAAAAGGGACTGAGTGGAAGCTAGGATTTTTAGCTATTCTCCTTCCCATTTTCCCTGTGCTGCAGCTGGCTTTTGTACTTCATGCTCTGCTAGCTAAAAAGGAATTACCCAAAAATTCATCTAACAAAAATTCTGCTAAATTTGCCCTGAAAGTTTTCTCTCAAAATATTCATTTTCTAAACATATTTTGTTTCAAAATAAAGATTTTTAAATGTGTTTTCTTTTCTTTTATGAGCGGAGAATCGAATTAAAAGTAGAAATACTCAGGAAGTATAAAATTTTGCAGATAACTAAATTCCAGCCTCTCCTTTATTCTTGATCAAGTTAGCTTATATTGGAATATACAAAGATTAATTTTTCAAGCATATGAACATACACTTTCTAGCCTGATACAAAGCAAGCTACATACCCCAAAGTATTTGTGTCCAGGTCCAATGGGACAACCTGGGGTTTCAAGTCCTGTTTTTGAGATCCCTTTAGATCCCTTGTTAATGAATTGCAGAATTGGAAGGGGTCTCAAGGGTCATATAGTCCACTCCCTGTTTATGCAGCATATCTACTTCTACAGCATCCCTGGTAGATGACCATTAATCTTCTGCTTTGAAACCTCTAGTGAAGGAGAATTCACAACTTTCTGAGGCAGTCTGATCTGTGCTTCAACAATTCATTCCTTCAGGCTGGCCCTGCATGGATTGTACAGCTGAGAGGCACCCTAGCACCACATCAATTAGCCACAATTGATGAGGTGCTAGGGTCACAACTGAGGAGCTGCTGGGCCAATACAGTCTACAATCCATGACTGGGGTATAGTTTTCTACTATGAGCGAGAAAAATCTTAGAATTATTGTAGGTCATAAGTTGAATATGAGCCAAAAGTGCAATACGGCTGCAGAAAAGATAAATGCTTTTTGCCCCAATTATATTAAACCAGATATAATAGATTTGACATATAGTGTGACTCCACCTCCCTTTCTATTATTTCTGGTCAATCTGAGCAATTTGTATCCTTCGATTGCTGTGTTCCAGTCATGGGACTCATCCCACCCAGTTTCAGTTATCCCTATCAAGTCATATTTACCCTCCTGAACTAAGATTTCCAGTTCTTCTTGTTTGTTCCCCAGTACTCCTGACATTCCTATACAGACACCAGGGATTGAGTGATTTGTGGCCTCTTTCCCTTCATACATTTTTATGAAGACTATTATTAGGCCCCATTAGAGCTGTTCACTCTTCTCCTCTTCTTGTGCATGCTACCAAAGCAAAGAGAAGGAATAGAATGGAAAGCATCTTCTCTGAACAAGTGGAGATGGAAATCTGGAAGAAGGAACGGAGGAATGAGCCCAAGATCCTGTTACACAATGATGACGGCAGGGACAAAGGAGGGGGGCACCAGTGGAAATGTCCGGACATCAACAAAGCTGCTTCCTTCCTTCTCCTTCACCAAAACATCTCATCAAGTAAGAGAGATGCTGCTAGCACATTTTGCCCATGCTCCTCCCAATGAACAGGGCTGTCCTTTTGGTCACCTCTGCCTCCATCCTTCCCTCCCCCCCTGCTCTGACATCCTACTGATATCTTCATCAAAGCACCTCTGCCAGCAGAGCTAAAAGGGTAACTTTTCTGACACTGATCTGCAGATTTCTGCGGGAACATTTTTAATCTCAGTTTATTCCATATAAATTTTTTAGGAAGAATGATGAGTGAATTTTTGCAAGTTCGTTGTCAAGAAGGACCCCCAGGCGTAGCTGAAGTCTCCAAAAAGTCTTTGTCAGCAACCTTTGTACAATATGCACTGCAGTAATATGGAATATTGCTGGAGGTATCAGCAGTGGCCAGAGGATTGGAAAAGATCAGTCTACTTCCCAATCCCAAAGAAGGGCAGTGCCAAAGAATGCTCCAACTACCGTACAATTGCACTCATTTCACACGCTAGCAAGGTTATGCTCAAAATCCTACAAGGTAGGCTTCAGCAGTATGTGGACCGAGAACTCCCAGAAGTACAAGCTGGATTTCGAAGCTGGACTCCCAGAAGTACAAGCTGGACTCCCAGAAGTACAAGCTGTTGTTTCCCCTGTAAAACCTTAGCAGATGAAGCTGCTCTCCCATGCATGATGTTCCGTCAAAGGAGGGTGTATGGGCAGGGCTGTCCCTTCCCCATGCCCTTAATCAGTCTCCTGCTGGGATTAAAAACAGTCCTCATCAAAGAACATTACCATTTTGCTAATGCAAATATGAAAATCAGGCAGCTGTGGTCAGTTCTAGCCGAGAGGTCCTGAGGGAGGCGAGCCCTTCTCGTCCAAGGCATGCTCCAGTGTACCCCAAGGAATAGAGAAGCTGTTGATCGAATGCCCCTCCTCTTTCCAGCACCATCAGCAATGCAAATCACCCTTTCCCTTGGCCGGCAATCTTTCAGACTGACAGGGAAGGCAGGAAGCCTAGAGGGCCAAGCCAGTTGGCTTCCCTGGGGGTGCTTCCTTGCACAATGGCAGGAAAGCTTTTGCCCCAAATACCCACAATCGATGCATCTGCGCTGACACCAACCATGCCTAAATTGGTCCCCCATCAAGATAAATATCCAGTCCTCTTTTTGCTTTTTAGCAATTCACCTCCAGGGGGCAGGTGGCACTACCAAACAGGAACCTGAGGGGCTGAGCAGGGGAATTGCCAGAGTTGTTAATTTTCCAGGAATGTGAGAAAGGAAATAGAGTGACTGAAGGAAAGGAGAGAATGGGACTTAATGCATTCTTTTCTTTTAAATGATTAATAGATATTGTTGATATTTAAATCCCCCTCCACATGCACAGCTGTCACATCAGATGAGGAATTGTTTGCAGGGGAAAAAAACCAAGCAAAATATTCAGCTACTGGAAATTCAGGGTCCCTAGGCCACACTTTAGGCTGAATGCTTCATATAGCGTAGACCAGACTGACCAACTTCTGAACATGCAGACAGTATTTGAATCTTCTTCTGGGCAACTGAAATCTGTGTTCACACACCCTCACACCCCACTCACACAAATACCATTGCCCCTTCTGATCTCTCAAGGAAAAGCTTTAAAGGAGTTTTAAAAAGGAAAGGGGACAAAATTACATAGAGGCTGGATTGAGACCCTTGGAAGCTTCTGGGGTTCTGATTTGCTGTGGGATGGGGGGGGGGACTAAAGTTGGTGTACTTGTGGTCTGTAGGGGTCTCGGAGTCACACTGTAGATGTGGAGGCCACCTGTGACCCAGAGGCTGTAATCTGCTCAACTCTGGTGTAGAGATTACTTAGCATCCTGAACCAAAAACCAGTTTGCCCACCAAATTCCTAATAATCTACTTTAAGTTTTGTAAACCAAACCAAACCAAACCAACCCCCAACCCCCATTTTCCTCTGCAGAATAAGGCAGAGGGAACAGGCATATTGTTTTAAAGGAAAATTGGCAAACCTCCTTTTATTAAGGGGAAATCCTATGAGGGAGCATTTGGGGAGGCAAGTGTGGGCCACAGGGTGCTTGTTGCCCTCCTCTGCTCTAAGACAGAGATTGATTGATTGATTGATTGATTGATTGATTGATTGATTGATTGATTGATTGATTGATTGATTGATTGATTGATTGATATACTGCCCTATTAGTGTGATGCACTATTCTGGGTGGTTTACAACAATGAATAAAACATATACTAATAAAACTACGAATAAGCCATAACAAATTAAAACAGCTGACAGAATAAAGCAAGGGGCACCAGAGGCAATTTCTCTATCCGATAGCAGGACGAGAGGCATACCATCAGACAAGGGCAATGTGGAAGGCCTCCCTGAAAAGCCGCATTTTAAGTTGCCTTCTAAACGTTTACTGGGAGAGGGCCAGGCATACCTCCAACTGGGAGAGGGTTCTCCAAAGCCAGTGCCGTCACAAAGGCGGCCTGACCTCTTGAGGATGACTTCTGGGTCTCCCTCAGAGTGGCTACCCGGAGGGAAACAGCCTGGGAGGATCTGGTGGGTCAGGCAGATTACATTGGGGAGAGATGCTCCGACAAGTAACTTGGTCCCAAACTGTGAAGGGCTTTACACGTAAGCATCAAAACCTTGAACCTGACGGGGGACAGAACAGGTAACCAGGGGAAACTGTTGCAAAAATTGGGTTCAGTCTTTGAAATATTTGATTTTGTGCAAAATAGTAGTAGACACACCAGCTCTTGCTGACAGAAAGCAATGTGTCTCCCTGGGCAGAAGAGGAAGGTTCGGTTTTCTAGTCCCCCTCCCTTCCTGTTTCTGCCACCTGTTCCTTGTGTTCAGGTGTGAATTTCTGGCCAGATGGATCTTCCACCTGCAATTATCCCAGTCAACCTATTGAAACAATGAGGTCTCCCAGTCCCTCTTTTACATAGGATGAGGCACAGAGACAGCAGAGCAGGAAACTGTAGGGATTGTGCTAAAATTCTCACCTTTTGAGTGCTCACAAGAGAAGTGATCAAATGCAGTGTGACCTTTCTAAATATTTCTACGTATCTCCCAACAGCCATTGTTAATAGGTACAGTCATTTGAATTCCAATATGCTTTCTTACATAAAATACAGAAATGTCCTTAACAGAGATGAGCCAAAATGGAGTGAGGTGATCAAATTTGCTCACACCAGCCACCAGTCTGGGCCCATCAATGGTATTCAGTATTCAGGGCCCAGATGAATGCTGCTCGACCTGACCCACAGGTGAACCTCGTCTATGACCTATTCAGGCATTATAGAATGTGTTTTATTCAACATGCTTAAGGGAGAGGGCCTAGGCCTGCCCCATTATCATTGTTTTCTTCATGGGATCACCAGTGAGTCTGAAGGAGAGAGTTTCCTGCTTGTGTAGAAACCTTCCATCCAAGAAAACTGGGAAAATGGGGCTACTACCTGTACAGAGAGTCCCCATGGGAGTGGGGAACCTCAACTTTTCAGTCTCACTGGTGATCACATGGAGAAGGGACAGAGGTGGGTGGGGTGAAGAGTTTCCCTCGAACTGTCTTGAGTAAACTGGATCCTGCGATATCTGAATAGGGTTCCACTGCACCAGCATGCTAAGCCCTCCTGCCCCTTGAGGTGGGAGAAATGCCACCACTGTCCTCATCTCCTCCAGCACATGTGCCCATTCCTGCTCTTCTTCCATCCTTGCCCACTGTTGCTCTCCTCCTCCTCATTTTCATTGTCAGCCCATTGAAACAGTGGCTACTAAAAACGGCCAGCATGTTTTCAACCCGTGTCAGGAGGATCAGCCAAAAGCCCTGGTCCTAGTGGTTGTCGGGTAAGGTTTTACAATCCTACATGCAACCTGATGGAGAAAACAAACATTCTTGTTTGCTTGCTTCTTCTACTGACCAGTTAGCAGACTCTTTTCTTCCTAGGCTAAGTGATTTCTTCTTTTGCTTTACCAAATTAGAATACTTTATTATTCTTCGTTCTGAGTCATTTGATCCCAACATGACCAAGAGCATGGAAGCTAAATAAAATGCTCCATGCAGGGTGGGCCATGTCTGATCTCCCTGGCTGAGATAGAAATCCATTCTTCTGTTGCCTATTTTATTTTTCCTCCCTCCTCCTACCATCTGATGCCTTTATAGAATCTACAGAAAGCACTGAGTAATTTGGGTGCCTTTTCTTTCTTTCTTTCTTTTTTTTTTACTTGAAAGCAGTGTCCGACTGATTATTTGTGTTGGTCAGTGCAGCAGGTGGTTGCTGGGAATTTCCTCTGTGCAGTCCAACCTCTAGGGTACTGCACCTTCTGTTGTGCAGCAAAGAGGTTTCAAAGATATTCCTGCTACTACTACAAAGCCCATCCAAATGTGCTTATGTTTTGAAACATGCCAGCCACTTTGAATCAGCCAGCCCCCTCTGCCCAATAATTAATGCTGCTGGCACTCAATGCCTTTAAAGTAAGTAAGGACATATGTGAGCAACCAACCAACCAACCAAAACAGGGAGAAAAGGGGAGCCTGCAGTGATGGTACGTTAAGCCAGGGAGGTGGGCAGCTGAGGCCCTGTGGGAAGGAACTGTGTGGTTTCCTGCCCTTGCATCCTGCCATCTGATATGCTTGCCTCATGCTGCCTAATGGCAGGGCCGGCTCTGCTCAGCCATTCGTGTAGCACTGCTCCCCCACGTTGCACTGTCCTGCCAAAACATCCCACAATGTTTCTAAAATTCACTAACTTTACCTTGACTGCCCTAGTTGAAAAACTGGAATAGATCTTACCTCCAAGCCTGTGTAATTCACTCCCCCATAACGTGGGATGAGACTGTGCTTACGGATAATGGTCGCATACAGTTTTGTCCCGGTCGGGTCCTTTTTCCGAGGCTGTTTGAGAGGAAGAATAGAGTTGCGAAGTGAAAAGAGAGCAGAAAGCAGACATTACACAGAAGCCCATAAAATATTCATTAAAATGCACAAAGAAAAGCAGGCCACAAATCACACAATACAATATATGTATGCCAAGAGTATGGGAAACAAACAAAAAGAACTGGAAATCTTAGTTCAGGAGGGTAAATATGACTTCATAGGGATAACTGAAACTTGGTAGGGTGACTCCAATGACAGGAATACAGCAATTGAAGGATCTAATTTGTTCAAAAAGAACGGAAAGAATAGAAGGGGAGGTGGAGTTGCAGTATATATATAAAATACACATTCCTGCACAGAATACAGGAGGAGGAGATCGGCTGTCCCATTGAGAGCACCTGGATCAATGTAGTTGGGCTGAAAAACAAAAGGAACATGGTAGTTGGAATTTACTACCGACTGCCCAATCAAGGAGAGGATGCGGATGAAACTCTTGAAAAACAAATTGCAAGGATTTCAAAGAGACACAATGTAGCAGTGATGGGAGATTTCAATTATGCTGATAACTGTTGGGAGGCAAATTCTGCCATGTATGACCCTCGCAAGAAATTCCTGGCTTGCGTGCCTGATAATTTTCTCCTACAAAAAGTGGAGAATGAAACTAGAAGACTCGTTATCCTTGACTTGATTCTAACCAATTGAGACGACTTGGTGGAGGAAGTTGCAGTAAACAGAACTCCAGGTGAGAATGACCATGTTCTACTAGAATTCTTGATTTCAAAGGAAACCAAAGTAGAGTGTAGCCACACATACGTATATGCTTGATTTTTAAAAAGTCAATTTTAATAAACTCAGAACAAGAATAAGTAAGGTCCCATGGTAAGAGATCCTAACAAGAAAATGAGTCCAAGAAGGGTGGGAGTTTCTAAATAAGGAGATTTTAAAGGCACAACTACAATTATCAGAAGAAAAAAAGATGGGAGACAGCAAAAAAAAGCCAGTGTGGCTTCACAAAAAGCTCAGAGAGGACCTGAAAACAAAAAAGGACACGTATAGGAAGTGGAAGAAAGGCCAGGCCACAAAAGAAGAGTACAGACAAGTAGTAAGGAAATGCAGGGATGGCATTAGGAGGGCAAAAACTGAGAATGAGCTGAGGTTAGCTAGAGACACTAAAAGCAACAACAAAAAAAGCATTCTTCAGGTATGTGTGTAGCAAAAGACAAGGAAAAGAAACGGGCATAGATCCTGAATAGAAATCGAAAATAATAACTGATGACAAAGAAAAGGCAGAAGTGCTCAATTCCTGTTTTAGCTCACTCTTTTCCCATAGGACAGACTATGAACCTCCAGGCAAATGTGAAGTGCAAGGGGGCGGGGGGGGGGGACAAGATTGCAGCTGGAGATTGATAAACAAATAGTCGACTAATAGCTAACTACCTTGAACGAGTTCAAATCTCCAGGGCCGGATGAACTGCATCCGAGAATACTGAAGGAACTGGCCAAAGAACTCTTGGAACCGCTGTCCATTGTTTTCTTGAAATCATGGGAAATGGGGGAGGTGCCAGAGGATTGGAGGAGGGCTAATGTTGTCCCTTTCTTCAAAAAGGGCAAAAAAGAGGAACCTGGGAACTACAGGCCAGTCAGCCTGACATCAATCCCAGGGAAAATTCTGGAACAAATTATAAAATGGTCACTATGTGAGCACCTAGAAAACAATGCAATAGTAACTAGAAGCCAACACGGATTTGTCAAGAACAAATCCTGCCAAACTAATTTGATCTCATTTTTTGATCAGGTAATCTCCCTGATAGACAGAGGGAATGCTGTAGACATAGTATATCTTGACTTCAGCAAAGCTTTTGACAAAGTGCCCCATGATATCCTGATTAGCAAGCTAACTAGGTATGGGCTGGCTAACACTACTGTCAGATGGATACACAGTTGGCTAATAATACTCAGGGGGTGATAATTGGCCTGTGGAGACTGGGTAGAAATAACAAGTGGGGTACCCTAGGGCTCAGTCCTGGGCCCTCTGCTCTTCAACATTTTTATTAATGACCTGGATGACGGAGTGCAGGAAATGCTAATCAAATTTGTGCATGACAGAAAACTGGGTGGAGTAACTAATATCCTGGAAGACAGAAACAAAATTCAAAATGATCTTGATAGGCTTGAGCACTGGGCTGAAAACAACAGAATGAAATTCAACAGGGATAAGTGCAAAGTACCAGAGTGCAGGACACACAACAATTGGCTCAAGTTACGGGAAGTCAGATTTCAGTTGAATATCAGGAAAATCATCCTAATTGTTAGAGCAGTATGACAATGGAACCAATTACCTCAAGAGGTGGTGAGCACTCCAACACTGGAGGCATTCAAGAGAAATTTAGACAACCACCTGGCAGACATCCTTTGATTTGTACTTCTGCACTGAGCAGGGGGTTGGACTTGATGGCCTTATAGGCTCCTTTCAGCTTCACTATTCTATGATTCTAGGAAACGAAACTCTTTCCTGTTTATAAACAGTGTGGATAGCTCTGTGGTGGCCCCAAGCAGCCATAAAGCAGGGATTGGTAATTAAAGCTCACATTCCCCTAGAGAGGCCTGTCTAGAAAGATCAATATCATTAATCTTTGCTGCTTGGCATTTCAAGATTTTACAACTCATCAAAACCTGGCTGCTGCCACCATTTTATTCACTCTTTAGGAAAAGTAAATAGCCGTGGTCCCCAACCTTGGGCCTCTAGATGTTCTTGGACTTCAACTCCCAGAAATCCTGGTCAGCAGAGGTGGTGGTGAAGGCTTCTGGGAGCTGTAGTCTAAGAACATCTGGAGGCCCAAGGTTGGGGACCACTGGTAAACAGGGTTTGTATTCATGAAGAGAAAGAAAGAAAAAAGAATTAAGACCCAAAGTTAGAGTCTTATTTATTAGAGGCATCAGCTAGTGGTCTTTTGGGGTGGGGGCACAGGGAGCCCCTGTGCCAAAATTGCATCACATATAGTGAGCAAGGCCAAACTTCTTCCCTCATCATACATTTCCTGAACACACAGCAGAGGTTAATGGAATAACTTTTCATGACTTGTTGTAACACTCGCTGGCAACGGGAGGAGGTTTTGAGACAATCCCCAGGAAATGAAGACAAGCTCCAGGCTTACTTACAGGGAGACAGGTTTATTGGGTACCTTACAACACACAAGTGTACCTAATGAATTGGAATGGAGGAAGACATGGATCACAAGCCAGTGCAAGTAGTCTGAGCATCCAATGAGTAAAACGACCCCAATTTTTATACAGTAAGATCCCCATATCCACAGATTTGTATCCTCCATGGATACTGAAAACCGTGGATAATAGCAATCTCTCTCTCTCTCTCTCTCTCTGTGTGTGTGTGTGTGTGTGTGAGAGGGCGTAAAAGGGGAAAAAAAAGGAAAAATATTTTCACACATAACCAGAACTGCCTACTAGAGGGCATGAGGGACCATGCCATGTATTCTTCACTAACCATATTCATAGTAGAGTCTCTGGCTCCCTCTAATGGCCGTTTCTGGTAATACATGTGAAAATAGTTTTTTTCTGGATTTTTTTTCTTTTAATATTTTTTAATATTTTCAGACCGTGAATAAGTGAATCAGTAGATACTGATCCCATGGATAATGGGGTCCTACTGGACATTTTTCACTGTTTACACCAATAGGTTGCTGCTGGGTAATGCATCGTTACTATATTATGCATTGAAGAGTGAAACTGGCATATGAATTACCCCTGTACCAATGTTTTGCCATTATAAGCTCAGGTATGCACAGCTGAAGTAAATAAGCTTGTTAGTGGTGTATGATAAGTAGCATCTGCCTCCAGCTACCTTCGTTTTCCCAAAACGTAATGCAGCTTTCACATTTTTTCTCCATCTCTAAATCTTGGGAACATTGGAATAGCTTTAACTATAGAAAATGGAGGACAGAAAATCAAAATGCTCCATCTGGCCCAGTTTTGTCAGCTCTGACTGGCAGCAGTTCTCCAGGGTTGCAGGATAGATTTGCCAGCTAGAGGAGGCCAAAGATTCTGACACTGTGGGGGATGGGGAGAACAGTGAATCTGCTCTGTTTTTTAGCCTGAGCTTTAAAGAAGCTACCCAAGGTGGTGAACCTATTTTGGGGATAGCATTCAGCACTTTGGATAGCTCCTCTTCAGTTCAGACTAAAGCCTAGAATGGCTTCATTTCACACACACACACAATATTGGATTCACCACCTTCTACTGTTATCAGCCCCCACGTAGAGATGGAACCTGGGAATTTGAGCATGCAAAATGTTGACTTATGCCTTGGACAAGTCCCAACTCAACAGCTTCCCAGGCTGCAAACTAGAGCTCAGTTCAATAACTGGCTGTAAAATCTGGGCAACCATTCAGGGTCACAAATGCAAAGAATCACACTGAGAACTAATGGCAGAGCCTCCAGCATCTACAAACAGACTTCTAAGTCTAAGGCAGCTAATCATTACGGTCTCATCAATACATGCCCATTCCTTTAAAAAAAAAACACTACTCAGTGTGCAAATGAGTGGAATGGCATAAGGAATAAAGGTCAGAGCTTGTTTGTTAATGTTTTGGATGCAAGAAGAGAAAGCTGCTGGGCCTTGTTACATTAGGCACACTGTGAGACCTTCTATCTAAACAGAGAAAGCTTCTTATCTATGGACATTAGGACTGCATAGAGGTGATTGATTGAACCACATACGGAGCCACTCTTTTACATTCCATCAAAAGGTCTTGCAAGCATGTCACAAAGTTTATTTGGTTTATTACATAGTCTTAGACAAAAAAAAATTCCCTGGCTTTACCCCCACCCCCGCTTTCCCTGGCCCAGCTGGTCCAAGTACCTGATACCAACATCAACAGTAATAAGAAGCCTGTGGAACCGAGTTCTTAATGGGATGTTTGGGGAACCCTTTATTCATTTTTTTGATCTGCAGCTTTCTCCCAAGTAGTTTTAGGCATCTGTAAAACTATAAGTCTTCTTTTTGTTTTGTTTTGTTTAATGTTCAGTACATGTTCAGCAGGCTAACATTGCCCCTCATTTCTCTGTGGCCAATTTTGATCAACATTCACTGCCCAAGTTTGTTATTGAAAGGATAAAATATAGCTATCACCAAGTTGTCCCACCAGTGCTTTAGGCATCTAGCTGCAGAGCCTGAGGTTGGGAGTTCGAATCCCCACTGTGCCTCCCTGAGAGGAGCTGCAATCAGTGATCTATAGGGTCTCTTCCAGATCTGCAGTTCTATGATGATGATGATCTCTCTTTCCCTTTTTCTCACTCCAAACATATATGTTCGTTTGATGTGCTTCTGTTCTGTCCATTTGTCAGAGAGAGTTCTGAAAATTTTCCCATTAGCTGCTCAGGCAGAAGAGCAAACAAAAGGTTAGGCTACTTTTTAAGCTGTCTTGATCCATTGTCTGAGTCAAAACCGGAACCAAACTGGGCTGCCTGTGTTGGTCTGCACAGACCTACCGAGGGCTGAGGTCCACAAACCGGAACATCTTTCGGCTGAGATCTATGGCCAGAGAGGCCAGTGAAAAGCTTGTGATCTTTCAAATCCTTGCCAATCTTTCACTTTCTTCTGCTGTCTTTTCATGGAAGTGCTGACCGAGTAGCGCATCAAAGTCTTCCTAGAGTGGGGGGTGGGCAGGCATGGAACATCTGGAGGGCTGAATCTACCCCATTTTACACACACACACACACACACACACACACACACACACACACACACACCTACCTCTGAAGGCTACCCCATCCCCTCTCTTGCCCCCCTTCTTAAAATGAAAGTGTCAGGAAGTTCACTTCTAGTTTTGGAGAAAGGGAGGAAAAATAGGAGGGGAAGAGGGGAGGGAGAGGATGCTAGGCGAGATGTGTTGTTGTTGTTTTTTGGTGATGGTAGATCTGGGATACCCAAGAGTTGTATTGGAAGCCTTGATGGCCCAGATGTGGCCTGCAGTCCACACAAAGCCCAATTTTATTTTAGATTCTGGACCTGGACTACTTTGATTAGTAGTTCCCAAACGTTGGTCCCCAGATGTTGGCCTACAGCTCCTACTTGCCTTTTGCCACACTGGCAAAGGTTTTTAGGAGTCATCATCCATCCACACCATTTGGGAGGCCACTTTGGAGAAAACTGCTTTAGATGGCGCTGTGTTCCTTGCACTAAGCCAAGAGAGAGAGAGAGAGTCTGGAGACCCTGACATTCATCTTGCAGAGCAGAACTCTGGATGGCACCACTGGTCTCAGCAAAGAAGAACATGTTAGCATTAAAAACATCTTTTGCAAGATGATTATTTTCAAGATCAGGGTAGAGAGAGAGAAACCACATTTCTGTCTCTTTTAAAGAGCCCCCAGAAGAATTAGCCCATTTCTTTAAGCTCATTTCTCTGGCTTGTGAGGCTTTCAAAATCCAAAATATTTTCTCCGTACAGATTATCACGGTTACATAAAGATTTCCTTTGCCTGACCTCACTGAACTTCAGTTAAATGGTTCTTGTGTAAGACCGGCTGTTGTTCGTAAGCCTGGAATTGAGAGGAGAAGTCCCCATACTTAGAGAAAGTGCATGATGTTCTCTCCCCAGGGGACAGAACCGTCTCAGAATGCAGAAGGGTGGCGGCACGTTTAAAATGTTCCCCTGTGTGAAACATGCCCAATAAATGGAAAACTAGCAAGTGGGGGAGGGGAGATAAAGAACTCTTCTCCCTTGACCAGTGCTGGATATGTTCCCATGGTCATGTTCATGAAGGAAAGTCTTAAAGCACAGGCACCAATGTTGATCCGTATTGCCAAGCCACTTTCAGCAGCATTCATCAGGATGAGACTGCCTTTTTGTAAAGCTAATGGCTCTTCATTGCTCACTGAAGACCACACTACTCCCGAAATTTTGTGTGGAACATCACACAGTAATACACCGGCAGTGAGAACATTGACCTCATCCCCTCAGCTATTTTGAGGATAGCAGCTTGTGCTCAAAAGGAGAAGATTGGGTGGGAGATTACAACATAGTTTCTGATCAAAAAATCCTAGTGGTTGGATCTTGGAGCTGTAGCTTCACTGTAACACTGCCCCTGGTAAGCTGTTTTTTTCTGTGTACACATACTGTAAAACCTTATCTGTTCATTGCAGCCCTATTATGTCATCCCAACTGGAGCATTAAAGATTGTGGTGAAAACAAACACAGTGTTGGTAAAATAAAATAACAGAATTCATTTAAATAATGAAAGTTCGGCAGGTACGATGAGATATTTAAATCACTCTGCCAGACAATCTGATCCAAGGCTGGGGAATGTCTTTCAGTCCAAGGTCTAGATTCAACTTCAGAAACCTTCTTGGCACTGGCTATGGGGATGCTCCTATGCTGGTGAGGTCCAAAGGCAAAGGGGTAAGATGGAAAAGGCCAGCACAATTTACTTCAAAGTTTTTACTGCTGGTCATTTATCCTTAAGAGGCATTTCAACCTTTTAGAACTGGACGGGGGCAGGAACATAAGCAAGGAATGGTATCGGTTGTTCAGGTTTCACCACCAGGGCCTGCAGTTCCCCACCTCTGCTCTGTGCAAATGTGAACCTGAACTGCACATTTTAACCTGTTTCTGAAATGCAGAAAGGAAATGTTGAGCTTTGAATTCCATCACCCACTGGGTGCCATCACTCAGAAGGCCCTGTCCTGCAAACATACCTGCTATATCTTGGATTTTGGAAAGAAGCAAAACAGTCCATCCCCCAGAGGCCAAAGCAGGTGGAATAACCTTAATGGGAAAGAGGTAGGGCTTTATAGCTGGGTAAGCAATCTCCCATTTGTGGACTTTAGAGGGTCACCCTTATTCCCATGACCCCCCAATTGTTTTTTTAATCTACTGAGGATCCCTGAAAACATAGCAAAGTTGTCCTTCATTGCCCCCAGAGACACAAGAGAATTATTTGAAGCTTTTTGAAAAACAAAATTGGGGGAACAAGGTTGCAGGAGGGACACAGAGGTAGCCCATGGAATTAAGCATGTGGTCCCTGCATTTGAGCATGTGAACATCCACCTACATTCTATCCTGGTGGAGTCTCATGAAGGCTACAAAGCTTACCTTTTCTGAATTTCCCATGGGTTCTTCATAAATGCAAGCAGGCAGACAGTGCCAGACTAATTCACGCTTTAGAAAGTAGATTACATGCTAAGACTCACCAGCAGCAAAGCGCAATGATAGTGATGGAAAGGATGCAGGTACTTCACAGGTATATTGTATTTGGCTAAGATCTCTTTGGTGTCTTTGTCAGCTACAGTCAAGGATACATCTAGAAATAAGAGAAACAGCAGGAAATGCTATCAGCATGTATTACAAAAGTGCCTGGTGACAAAAGTGCACAGAGAAACAAGTGAGCTGTGTCCAGATCTCTCCATATTCATTCGTTCGTTCATTTAAGCATTCTTTGAATCAATGCTCTCCAGATTTGTTTGACTCCACCTCCATTCTCTGACATTATGATTGTTGGCTGGAAGTGATCCAAAACTAGGATGATTGCTCTTTTGTTTAAAAATTTGGAGCACTGGATAGGTTATTTGCCTCTTCTTGAACAAGGAGCTGGTTCTTCTGTGACTGCTTTTGTGTGTGTGTGTGTGTGTGTGTGTGCGCGCGCGCGCATGCACGTACGTGAACACACACACACATACATACACACTTTGTGTCTCAGCTCTTTGTCTTGCTCTGAAATGGAGGTAGTATCACAGGGCTTGTAGCCCGACTATAGATTAAAAAAGACCTAAGTGAACTGCTTGTTCTCATCTGGCTATCTCGACATGGAGAGATACCTCCATAAGAAATTTTCAAATTTGGTGAGATTACAGTTCAAGTAGCCTCATTTTTCTTAGCTGTTTGGAAGTGCAAATGCAAGGGTAAATTAATATGTGGCTTATGGTACCCAGGTCAGATACACCAGTCCTTATTTTCTATGAAGTCCAAGGAGGCAGCCATGTTTGTTGACATCTGTCAATGCCAATACTTATCCACATTTGATTTAATCTTGACCTTGGTCCCAAAAATCTCATCCTCTCCAACTACTTATATCTGAACTTCTTAGTGATAAACTCATGCATCTGATGAAGTGATCTACAGTCCACAAAACCTTCCTGGGGAACTTACGCAGCCTCTTCTCCTAACTCCTCAGAATCCCACAGCCAAAGAAGTGCTAATAGCGTTGTTTCAAATTGCTATTTCTGTCCTTGAGGAATCGAAGTGATGGGTTTTGCTCTATGGAGGTTGAGAGAATCCCCTACACCCCCAAATGCCAAAAAACACAAATCAAAACTGGAAATAGCTGTCTAGGCATTCTGTTTTTTCTCCCATGAGGGGAAGGATCAATCAATTTCAGCTTTTGGGGGCCAAGTAATGCCTATGGTGGGAGATGGGACAGAAATTTGGCCCCCAGCCCTATTAAAATTGCCCATCTATGCTTTAAACCCATGGGAAGATGCCTCATGTTTCTCTAATAGTGTGCTGTTATTCTTGGTGCTGAATTTTGTATCATTTAGGGAAACAAGAAGGTGTTATAAATACTGGTGTCTTGTTTTGTTTAGGGGTGTGTGTGTGTGTGTGTGTGTTTGATTCAAGATGTCTAAATATTGTGTCCCTAATAAACAATCTTGTTGTACTTAGGAAGCTGTGTTGTTAAGGCAGAAAATGAACCACCCCCACCACCCCTTGAAACAAGAAAAGATAAAGAGATTTTCTAGGAAGGGCTGCCTTTAGAAGAGATTGTTTCCATTCTGTTCAACCATCAAACAAACAGAATAATAACCAAGCACTACTAATTCTCCTGCTGTACCCATTCCACTTAGATGTTACGTTTGTTGTTAAATAAAGTGCATGAAAAAGTCAGCAGTCTGTGGCTAGACCAAAGCCCTTAAAGAAATCACTGGCTTTTCCTAATTCTGGGGTAGGGAACATTTGGCCATCCGGATATTTTGGCCTATAGCTCTAATCAGCCCCATCCATCATGATCAATGCTAAAACAAAGTGGGAATTGTAGTCTAAAATATCAACATGGCCAAAGGTTCTTCGATTTTGCCCACATGGGTCTGATTTCAAGA
This sequence comes from Intellagama lesueurii, assembly GCA_037013535.1. Classification (NCBI taxonomy): domain Eukaryota; kingdom Metazoa; phylum Chordata; class Lepidosauria; order Squamata; family Agamidae; genus Intellagama; species Intellagama lesueurii. The sequence goes on from JBAJHW010000011.1 coordinate 17,826,991, forward strand.
TGTTTAGGAGGTGAAACCTTTGTGGAGTTGTGCAGGGAAGTGGTGGTGTCTGTCTCTCTGTGTGTAAAGGTGTTGTGTTGTGGAGGGAATGACATTAGCTTCTTCTTAGAACTTGGAAAAGTTACTTTGGGGATCATAATTTCCATGACTATGTTGGCTGAGAGATTCTGTAACTGTAGTCCAACACAGAGACACCACTGAGACACAGAAACAGATACACCTTTTTCTAACACCTCTCCAGCTACTTTGATGGTGGTGTCAAGAGGGGGGAAACTGCCACCTTCATACTTCTTCCTCAGCATGCTTTAAGAATAAGACTGCTAATGTCATGGCCAAAATGGAGTAAGTGTGGCTAAGAGTGCACAGAACTCTTGGAGTCTAAAGAAACCAGAGCCTGCCTTGTCAGCAAAGTGGAAACGTACTGGACTGTGTAGAAATAGTTACCAGAGATGAGAAAAACATGTTTACCAGAGATGGCCTTGGCAGAGACAAAAGGGAAGTGAAAGGTGAAGACCTTTGAACAGCAACAGCAGATGTGCAATGCACTGACCCACCACCAACGGACAGGAAAAAAGGAATTATCCCAGTTGAGTTGGAGGGGAACGCCCAGTGCCAACATGGCTATAAAGCAGTGGTGAAGAAAAGCCCCATTCTTCCATTCCTCTCGGCCAGTCTAAGAGGGTTCCAAACCCCCTCTTATTGACTGATCATCCATGAGCTGGGGCTGGGTAAGTGTGCATGTGTATGGGAGTGAAGACTTGCTGCTTATTGCTTAGAACTGAGTGTTGTCCGAATCCATAATACAAAGCAAACAAAACCACTCTACTTGTGTCATACTCCTTCCTAGTCCTTGCCACTACATCTCTTACTTCTAAGGCATGCCAGAGAAAATACCGGAGTGACAGTCAGATCTCTGATTAGTCAGTTCCCATGAGTCAGAGGCTTGGGCTGACCCAAGATATTTTGCTACCTGAGGCAGAGCCATGAAGGACACATTCCCCACCCCACCCCTCATCAAGAAAAGATCCATAGGACTGTAAACCAGTCAAGAAAATCCCATAAGCACACCTCCTTCTCACTGCCAATAAAAACAAAATTTAAAAGTAAGAGTAACTGAAAAACCTACTCCTCTACTTTCATGATTCTCCAAACCTGCTGCTTGAGGCAGTCACCTCACTCTGCCTAATGCTAAGGCTGACCATTTTTCTTTTTGCCCTGAAGTAAAGCCAGACCACGCATAGGTCTGATCTGATTCGGAAGTATGGAATCAAGAAAAATTGTTTGCTTTGTGTCTGAAAACCCTCTCCATTAGGGGCGTGCACTGGATTCAAAGAAATCCAAAATTACAAACCAAATCAGTCTGGTTCAGACCAATTTATATGAGGTCTCCATTGAAGCAGGATGGCCAGATTCAGTTTTGAGGGTGAAGCAAAATTAATTTACAAATCGATTTGTGTCTGGAGCACAGTTCAAATCACTTCAGCCATCTGCTTTTCTCTCTTTTATAAAAAAGTAAAAAAAACCCTCCTGCCTGAAAATACTGCAGATTGATTCCTCTGTGTCTCCAAATTTTGTACACATCCGTGTAAACACACAGCAAGTTATAACTGTCTTAGTTTTCCAATATAAGTCAACGGGGGATCTTTGGCCCTCACGGTCTTTGGGCTTTCAGGTCCCAGAAGCCCTTGCCAGTCGGGCCACTGTTAAGAGATTCAGGCAACTGTGGTCTCATAAACATTGACTCGAATTTGAGACAGACCTCTGCTCGGATGGGGCATGAATCGACCAAACTGGAATACGTTCTACAGCTCCATATTTCCCTCCATGTCGGACAGGGGGGACCTGCACACAGCTCTGGTCCCCATGCCACTGCTCATCTGTATCAAAAAAACAAAACAAAACAAAACAAAACAAAAAAACCCTTTTCTTTGGTACCATCTTCTCCTTTGTTGTTATCCTTTGTCCCTCAAGTCATCAGGACAAAAGGGAAGGCAGTCCCTGCTCGTGTGTGAGACTCAGCAAGCCAAGAATAGAACCTCGTTTTCTTGTTCATTAACAGCTACTTGCTTCCTTCCTGACTGCCTCAGTGAAGGGAGGGGAATCACCACAGCAACCAGGACTGAGTAGACCCCTGAAAAGCAGTAGCTATTCTGCCAACCCAGGAGCCCACTTCCCTTCTCCCTCCCTCCCTTTTCTAGCCTTGATGCCAGAAGGAACACAAGCTGCTCGGTAACTTCGGTTACACACCGGGATATCTCGGCGATGTTGGCTGCACCCCATGAATTATTACACTTCCCTTAAAGAAGAAATTAATGTAACTCTGCTCAGCAGCTCACCTCATCCTTTCCCTTGGCCTAAAAACAGACCCTCTTTGTACGCCAGAATAATTTAACTCTTTCTGTGCCAGAGCCACTTGGAGACAAGCATGTTTTCTTCAGTGCAATAAAGCATGAAATTCTGCAAGAAATTTGGGGAAGTCTTTTCTTTTAAAGTAGGTTAGGTATTAGAAGTGAGCTGATGTGCCCCCTCTCTGATTGACTCCTAAAGGGTTGTTTAATGGGTTTGTGCTTTTTAATGTTGTACATTTTTAAATACCTGTACACAAACCAGCCCAGGTGTGGAGAGACTGATGTTCATCAAGGTGAACCTTCCCTTGTTGGGCTTCCCCTCATTAAACCCGAAGAGGGTAGGGTCCCAATGGCAGTCTCTTTGCTACCACAGTGCTTGCCTGCCTGCCTGAGGTCCTACTGGCTCACCATATCATCTGCCTGCCCGCCTGCCCGTTGGTCCCAATGCCTATTTCTTGCCTTTCCAGGCCAAAATGTGAACTCAAGCCTCCAAATGGTCTTCTCGGGCCAAATTCTGAAGTCAAAAAGCCCATTTCCGGCCTTTTCAAGCCCAAACCTCTGCACCCAAGCCTCCAAATCCTGAAGTCAAACCCTCTGCCCTACACCCATGTGGCAGATTTCTGCCACTACGCCACCAATGTAATAAAGAAGCCTGCCTGTGCCAATGTCCCTCCCCACACTATCCCAGAAGAATCACATGGGTACTTGAGGTCCCTGAATCCCACCTTAGTGCCTGGGGGCGTTCCCTACCTGCAAGCCCAACACCTTAGTGCCTGGGGGCATACCCTGCCAAAATATCATAGAATCATCTTAGGGTCAGAAGGGACCTTGGAGGTCTTCTAGTCCAACCCCCTGCCCAAGGCAGGAGACCTCATACCATCCAGGAGACGTCATAACAATGCCAAATGTCTCAGTGTCTGCTGGGGGCCAACCCTGCCAAAATGCCCAACGTCTCCATGCCTGGAGGCAAACCAAACTACCTCTATGCCATCTGTCTCTGTGCCTGGAATCTTCTGTGGACCAAGCTAGTGAATAACAGAACAGAATAACACTTTATTGACATTGCATGCACAATGAAATCACCAGAGTGCTATCCACAGTGCATCACTCATTCAGCTAAAACTCCACTCCTTACAAAATTCCAACATAATACAACGGCAACAAAATACATTCACATGCAACCCTACAATCAAATCAAATTAAATCTTAACTGAATTTAGCAAAGTCGCCGCCCTTGGATGAAAACTGTTTTTAAATCTATTTGTCCTTGTTTTAATAGATCTATATCGTCTTCCTGATAGCAGTAGTTCAAGCAAAGATGTGTCCAGGGTGCGAGGTGTCCTTTATAATATTTTGTGTTTTTTAAAGACAGCGGGACCTGTACAGTTCTTCCAAGGTGGGGAGCGGACACCCAATAGTAGCTTCTGCTATTGAGCGATGGCCCCCCTCCCACACAAATCTTTGCACTGCTTTGGACCCTTCCCTCAATCTTTAACAAAGGCAATCAATAGCCTCTTAATCAGCAACTTTGCTTCCATGTTCTTTCACCCAACAAGATGACCATTATTATTTTTACAATGAACTTTTTCTGCTCAATCACAGGCTCCCTGGTTATCTGGATGCATAATGAAGCACTCAGATGGCACTTCAGCATTACACTCAATCACCAATCCACATTTGCGGGAGCTTTGGAAGAATAATCTAAAACGGTCCTTAATCAATGGACAAAACTGGCGCTGTTATTCCAGGGTGGCAGAATACAGATGGAGACTGAGGACACAAGACAAAGAAGCATTTACACAGCTGGCCCTCCCGAAACCCTACCTTGTGTAAATAAATGGCTCCTCCAAATTTGATTTATACCAATTAAGGGCCTGACCCTGAAAGAATACAGACCCTGTCTTTCTCAATCATTCCTGGCTAAGGCAGGTACAGAAGTACATCAAATATTGCTTTATTTCACTTAAGCAACAGCTGTAATGGAATTATGGGAAGGGGAGTCGACTGGCTGCCGCTGGCTTCATTTCACCAGAGTCTGATGTTAATCAAATCACAAACTCTAATGCCATTAGCATTATTACAATCATCCACATAACATTGCTCAGCTTGGGACAATAAAGATCAAGTCACCAGAGCAAATGGCTACTGCCCTGGGGAAAGCCTCTGAATCATCAAGGATCATTTCCCTATCTGGCATGAAAGGAGGTGGAAGGAACCCCAGATCGAGGAAACAGGAAATCCACTTAACTCTGTGGGAGCAGAGCGGGGACCACTTCCAGCAGACAATTTTGCATCAGGTGCAGTGTTTAAGACTCAAAGAATCCCTGTTCTGATTTAAACAGATACGAAGAAACAACCATATGCTTTGTCTGAAGACAGATAATAATCTTTGTGTGTGTGTTCTGTGCCGCCTGAACCAACCCTAATAAGGCTTTCGGTGTGAGATATTTAAGGAGTGGTTTTAACAGTTCCACTTCCCCAGTGAGTTTCCATGGCTGAGCAGGGATTCGATATCTTTTCTCCAGAGTCCTAGTCAGTTGCTCTATCCACTACACCACTAGTCTTTAAGAGAGTGTAAACTCAAGACATGAAAATAGCAATACTGTAAAAGCTTTCATATAAAATCTGTGTTATGTCCATATTGGGACTACTGTGTCCAGTTTTTCTCACTTTGGAAGTACTGTAATTGAAGAGAGGGCTACATTTTACACTTTTTTTAAAAAAAGTATTAGGCTATTTGAGGAAATCCCACACAGCAAATGATGGGGTCATGGGCAAGGGTCAGGGCCTTCTGGGGAAGTTCAGAGGGCCAGAGTGAGAACCCAGAAGGACTGTATTTGGCCCCCCCGAGCCCAACCATCTCCACTCCTGTTCCAATGTATTCCATACCATCTTTCCCTGCATTTGATGAGTCAATTTCCAAAGTCACTTTCTCCTCCCAGGTCGGAGAGTGGGTTGGCTCCTTGGATGTGTGAGTTATCCCTTGGGCAGGACGCTTGTTCTCTTCGTCTGAGGTTGTTTTGCTATAGAACAAAAAGAAAACAAGATGTGAGATCTGGACCTCTAGTGATGGAATAAAGACCGTGGTGTCTGTTGGCTATAGAAGAAGCGATGGATGGGCAACACCTACAAGACCAGACCAGACATCTGGGAGCTCCTGCTTTAGTTTTTGCATCCGAGGAAAAATATTTTTTTGTTGCCACATGTCATAAACAATAAGAGAATGATAATGATAGTACTCATTGGGCCAATTTGATATAATGTCTGAAGCTACAGACGAGATACATGGCAAGCATTTTGCTGCCAGAGTCCCCCTTTCCTAGATCAAAGTCCCAGGTACCCAAGGCAAGCCATGCTATTTTGTCACCTGAGGCACACAACCCCATAAGTACCTCTGCCTGGCAATTAAAATGCAACCCTAATCATTTAAAGAAAACTTCAGTTTTCTTTAGTTTCTTCAGTTTCAAGACAGGCAAAATCTACTGCCTGAGGCTCATCCAGGCTCATGGCAATGCCAGGATTGCAAGGATGTTGTCATTGCATGATTTTTTCCTGCGTTGTAGATCTGGTACCGAGCAGGGGTCAGATTAGATGACTCTCATCTCTAAATAACCTTGACACAACCACACGTCAAGGTCCACCATAAGGTGGATTCTCTGCAGTGTCTTATCCAAGTGCACAGAGGCGCTGGCAATTCAGAGGTGGGGTGAGGTAGATGGGTGGGTGGGTGGGTGATGATCTCTCCAAATTCTCCACCCTAGTTGGAAAAAGAAATTAATAATGATCATCAGTTCTGACTTATGGTGACCCTTTTCAGGGTTTTCTAGGCACAGAGTACTCAGAAGTGGTTTACCTCTCCCTTCTTCCAGGAGTATTCTGGGGCTGTGCAGCTTGCCCAAGGCCACCCAGGTTGGCTCTTCTCCCAAGGAGAACAGTAAGGAATCAAACTCCCAACCCCAGATGCTCTGACTCACTGAGCTATCCAGCCAGTCTGGAGAAATCAGGTAGATTTTTTTTCACCCAATATCTCTAAGAAGAGGAGCAATTTTTCAATAGTTTCTCAGGGCTGGGCCTCACTACTAGCAAAGGCAGTAGCACAGCTCCCCACCCATTTCTTTTGATGCTCCTGTAGGCTACCGTGGTGGCAATGGATGGTCTGCAAGTCCCAAGAAAGGGTGGCGGTGGCTCTAGTTGGTAAGATCCTCTCTACAAAAGGAGTACTTTCAGTGGAGATTTTTAAACGGAGGTTGTAGGGTCATATCTCAGGGAAGTTTTAGGTATGGATTTCCAGAATCAGCGGGGGTTAGACTAAATGATCCTTGGGACTCCTTCCAAATCTACCATTCCATGATCTTATGAAGAATGCTTTCCTGTCCCTTGCTACCTAACCTCAGGGTTTAGGAAAGTTCCTTTTTTTGAATGGCATCTCCCAGACTCCCCCAGTTGGCAGAGTAATTTTTCCAAATTGTATCTCATCTTGACATGCCAGGAGAAAAACCCACGACCTTTTGCATCAGAGATATATAGCAGCTATGGCCCTTCTCCTGCCATATGGAGCTTGGGAATCTCAGCCCCACCCCAAATGCCTGGAAGTAATTCCTTTTCCAACATCTTCTACGGCTTGCAGTGTAAACCAAGACACCAATGCTGAGGTTACAGCTGGGTTTCACACAACCCATTCACTTTGCTGCAAGAACATAATCCTGCTAAATCACAAACAGCAGCTCCCTAAATCTGAGATGCCTTGGAACGGCACACAGGGGTTCTTTCCTGACACAAGACCTCTAAGCCTTCTTAATGAAACCAGAGAGGGAGGACGTTTGAAAGTCGGCTTTATTCTCCTCTCCCTTCCTCCTCCCTGAGTCACCTTATTCCCTCATGAGGGCCAGGACTTTATAATCCATTCTGTTGCTGTACCACAGACTTGGCCCACCTGGGAACTAGCACAAAGCAGAATGTGGTTCTGTGAGGGTCACGTGACCAGGGAACGCCTCTCATTCCAGCTCCCTAAATCAAGTCTCTATTCCCTACCCCACCCCTCAAACATCCCAGCTCTAATCCAGTACAATGGCTAGAAGGGAAGCCCACATAAGCTTTGAGGCTGCATGATCCAATTTATTCTTTATTACAATACAGAGGTCCACGAATCGATATCAGATGCAAATCAGGATGTGAGGCAATAGGGTCAATTAGCCTACTGCTCTCCCTGAGCAGTTTGTACAAATCCACATGTGAATTATTACAGATCCTAGATTCTACAGTCAAAGCCTCAATGTGACCAACAGAGCCACGCAGATATCAAAGAGAAATCATTAATCTTCCCATTTTAAAGATGCTGAACATCAAGGACAAAAGATAAGCTACTAGCACAGACCTTGCTATAACACAGGTTTGTTTTTAAGCCTTTCAGGAATGAGTGAAGAATTCTTGCCCATCACCCACCAATCACCAGGCTGAACTGAAGATTCACAACCAGCTTTTGCCTGTGCCTAGACTAGATGACCTTTTACATCCTTTCTGTTTCTGGGATTTTAGGAGTACGGTCATGTTGGCCAGAGGACTCTGGGTGCTGTAGTCCAAACAACGACAACCTGCAAGCTCTGTCTGCTGGAGTTTATGGAAATTAGGATCAATCTCTGTGTTAAGAAAAATGATACAGTAAATTCTGCATAAAGAGATTTTCTTAAAAGAGGGTTGAGCATCATATACCATGCTAAAGTAGCAAAGTTAAGCAGTTACTAACCTCTGGGTGACTATCCTGCCGGCTTGCCTAACCTTCTCCTCATAAATAGCTAAGGATCAAACAGCTGAGAAGTTGCCAAGAAAACCAAACTGAAGCTGGAGCACAACCAGCTATCCAAATGGAAAAGCTAAAGACGTGGTTTGGTGCTCAGAAGTTGCTATAGAGAATGAAGGAGTCAATGGGAAGCTCAAACTGGATTAAAACTGAACTAAGAATTGCCCAAAATACTTCTTGCCTAAGAAATTGAATCAGATTTGTGTTTTCTGCCCGCATGTCTCAAGGAAAGGCAAACTGAAGAATTTTCTTTGAATATACTGTACTTTGCTTGCTTGTTTATTCCATCTTCCTATTTTTGCTTTGTTTCTTGTGGTCGCTATTCTTTCCTGTCACCAGTACTAAAATTACACTGAAAATAAGCAATCCACAAGTCAAGAGTTCAGATTACAACACATATCTAAGCAAAAATAAATGAAAAGTTCCCTAACATCAAAAATACCATAACGCTATCTGAGTACTCTATAAGGAGAAAACTCTGGAAAGAGTTTTAACAGGGAATCAACTTGACAGGGTGCAATTCCTAAATTTAAAGCCCTTCTAATCTGACATGGTTTAGAGCCTCAGATTGTCTTAATCCTTGTACAGGACTGTAGCCACACCATTGCTACAATGTCCCAGCAGGATACTGGGCCCGGAGGAATTCAAAATGGTGACTTCCAATGACAGCACTTTGGAATGGTCACCCCTTGTACCTGAAATACAAAGAAAGATGCTGTGCTATTACTGCCACTAATGGTGACCCCTCCAATTGCAAACAACCCACCATATATCACCAGTCTCCCCCCCTGTCTAGGTAATGTCCAACATCTGTAGGCCTGAAAGGCTAAGGGTTTAGCCTCACTTCAGCTGGTATTAGTTCAGTTAACTCTTAAGTCTTCTTGGCCAGTTAGGACTGCACTCTTAAACACCATTTCTAGCAACTGATCTTCATTCGTAACCATGGGACAAAACCAGTGCTGGACTCCCACTCGTGCAGGAATGGAATCCACTGTAAGTGGAAAGAACAATGATCCACCTCGAAGCAGCACCCCAAAAGACAGCCTATGCTGGAATGGTTTTTTAAAAATGCTCTTGAGTTGTTCTTATGGCTATTATGAAATTCTGGCAGGAAGGGACGGAAAATCTGAAAGCCACCAGCACTGGAGTTAGGTGACTAGAACTGACCTTCCAGGTCTACACATCAGCACTGGTGCTCCTACTGCAGTTTCTTCCCCTAACTTCAAACATTCCCCACCAACTTCCTCGTTCGTCATTAAAGATCCATTCCATGCAACTGTGGACTATGAGAGCTGCCACTTGTCGCCTGGCTTTTTAAAATATTGGCAATGTCAAGGAGGCAAGTGGTGCCAATTTTATCAGGCTGGCAAATTCCACTCCTGAGCTTGGTCCGATCTTTAAAGGCACTATCTGTGGTGTTGAAATTCAAATGAAATTGCAGGGCAATTTCACCATCTCTGCAACAGCAAAGTCATCAGGCCCACTGATATATTTATTTATTCGACTTGTATGCCACCTGCACTCTGCAAGAGTCTCCGGGCGGCTTTCAACATCAATTAAAACAGTTCAGTTAAAAACAGACACTAAAAACCAATCTACTCTACAAAAGCAAAAATAAAAACAAAAACAATCTACAAAACAATCTAGATCCATGACTTATTAATTAAAATTAAAACCTTCAATTAAAACCTTCAATTAAAAAAGTTCTAGAACAGGAAGGTTTTAACCTGGCGCCGAAATGTCAGTAACATCAGCGCCAGTCAGATGTCGATTGGGAGGGCATTCCAAAGACCGGGGGCAGCTGCCGAAAAGGCCCTCCGCCTACAGGCCATCCCTCTCACCTCACTGAGGGACGGCTCATTTAACCCTTCTGGCTAGATCTCAGTGGCCGGGTAGGTTCGTATGGAAGGAGGCGGTCCTTCAGGTATCCAGGTATCATATATGAGGGGTTGTTTGCGTCTTCTTGAACAATCAGCCAGTTGTTCTCTGCTAGCTGGGCGTGTGCCTCTGTGTGCTTTTGCTTCCCAGAGGGAAGGGATACGAATTTTGCTCAGAGGCATTATGTGCAAAATGCAGAGATCCAGTTCGGGTGGGGAGAGCTCCTTGTCACATTTTTGCACTGGCGGTGGAAAATCCTGTGGGACTTGTCATGTGAAGCTAGCTTGAAATAATGGGAGCCAAGCTTTCAGCAAGTATTCTTCGCATCCATATAATGTGGTGTTGCAAGCAGGGAGAAAAACAAAAGAAAAGACCAATGGCCTTTTCAGTCTCATACTATGTTTGCACAGTGGCCACTCAGGCACTTATGGGACATTCCCAAGCATGTCATGAATGCACAAACAGCCTTCTGCCAGCAACCCATCTTCAGAGGCACGCCACTCATTATATTGTAGAGCATACGAAGAAATGACAATTAGTTCACAGTGGGGATGGAGAAAGCCATTTGTGAAGATGGAGACAGCAGTGCAGAGGCCCCTGTCAGAAGGCTGCCTCACCTTCCCCCGGGAGCTGCCAAGTTCCACACAATGAGCTTCTCCCTAGACTTGGGAGGGACTATGTTGACCTATGACTCCCAGGAGAACCTGAAGTCAAAGAAGAACCTGGTGACAAGGAGGAGGGAGTTTGTCCAGGAACCCAGGAAGAAAAGGAAAAGCCCAAAAACAAAAGAAAGCCCAGGAGCAGAGGTGTGACCCTTAGAGGAGGAAAAGGACCCTTGGGACCTGGGGGCGATAAAAGAGGGATTGGAAGCAGCAAGGGATTGGAAGGGAAAGGTGAGGACGAGAGTCAGGTCAACCAGTCCATACAAACTGGGGTCTGCTCCCTGAGGTGGTGCTGGAAGAAGAGCAGTGGGAGGAAGAAGACTCTTGGAAAATGTTGTTGAAAGCCCCGAGGAAGAGTCCTAGCACCTTGACAGAGATTCCAGAAGACCCCAAACCACCTGGGGACTGGAAATACAGAGGACCCATGGACAGGGGTGTCGCTGTAGCTGAGAGGCACCTTAACCCACGTCCACCTCCATGGCCTTCATACTGGGGTGCGCGAGAACATGGGAAAAGATACCGCCGAGCCCAAGCGGGAGTTCCTAGGGAACCGATGGCAACTCAGGCCAGGCGCTGGCAGAGGCAAAGGTAGATGGCTCACCAGGCTCAACTGACAGTGACACCAGGGAGAGCGAGTGACAGAGACTGGCAAGCTTGTCCTCATTGTGGGCTTGTAAGCCCTCCCTGCTCCACCAGCCCTTGTGTAGCCCAACAAGGGTGACCCAACTAAGAAAAATCAGGACAAGAATCTCCTCTGGTAGCAATAACCACAAGTCTTACTGACTCCAGGCCAAAGGACCCTGAACTTTACTCCTGGGCAGTGCCCAGAACTAATCTGGGACAGCTTCATGTTGCTAATATGATTGAATTCTCTCCCGTTGTAATAAATCCTGCATTGTTACAAACACCCGCATCCTCATTTATGGAGCAGAGAATGGAAGAAGGAACCCCTGCCAGCCCAACAAGAGATGACAGAGCTCACAACATCAGTTTCTTTTTCTGCAGCATTCACATATTTTAAAACCTCAGCTTCTTCCTGCCCCAAAGATGTGATCCACAAGTGTTGACAAAAGAAACAGAACTTAAATATTTGCCCGCAATACTGGCCCAACTAAATAAGTACAATTTCCAGCACAGAGAGGATGATGTTGTATCTGCCCATGTTAAAGGTGAGGATCATCTCCGGAGGAGAAAAGCTGGCATATCCATTCTGAATAGGAAGACATGGGAACATTTTGGAAAAATCTTATTAAAAGAATGAACTGAACTGAATTTCCCCCCGTCTCTCATAGATTCTGAAGAGCAGATTTCTTTAGTCTGTATTGTTCCACTAGATTACTCTGTCCTATATTCAGCTCAACAAGTAATTTTAAATACACATCCATGTGCACATCTAAGGTGAGCAATGGGAAATCCACAGCTTTACCCTTATTGAAAAACATCTATATTTTACCTACTTTTTCCTTGGTCTGCCAGAACTGACTTTCAATTTGGACTCGTATCGACCCATCTAATCAATTCCATCATCTACACTTCACTCTCATCACAGCATTTTTGCTCCCTGGAGACCAGCAATCATTATGCATGTTGCTATCCAGTTGTGCGAATGGCTATTATCACATAACCCAAAGACCAATTCTCTAAAGGAATGACAAAGAAGGCAGGCAGGTACTTGGGGGAGGGGGAGAGGCAGGAAGGTGTAAGTATTAGGGACTGTAATCAAGAAGCATTCACAAATCACACCACTCACAGTAGCCTAAAGTGTTAATTGCTGAACTGCTAGCAGCTACAGAAATATCGCTTTTCCATAATTATTCATTTATAGTGTTTATTTTTTTGTGTGCCGTCTGCAGCAATTTCTAAAAATGAGGCAATTACCACCATAGCAGATCAGAAATTATATCTTTCATCAGAGCTGCATGTTTAGAGAAGCATAATACAGAAAGGTCACACCAACTGACTTCTTTCAATGGCAAGCGTTAAGATAAAACCAGGCTCCCACAGTTCCTCCGGGTGTGTCGGGTTGGCAGGTTCCTAGCCTTTTGGTTCTATGCTGCAGAGCTGAATCAGAACAGCCTAAAAAATTTAATTGGAAAGAGCAACCAAAATAACCTTTTTTTCCCCAAAGGTTATTTTATTTTATTTCATTTAAAATATTTATGGCCCACCCTATGTCACAAGATCTCAGATGCAAAGCCAGGTAAAACAATTTGTAACATAAAATCCTTTAAGTACATAAAAGTTAAAACATTAAAACGATTGCATTAAAACACATTCAGACCAAGATCCTCGACTTCCAAAGGCTCTAATGAATAAGCATGTCTTGATTTGGCACTGAAGTGATCCCCCCATCCGTGCCAGCTGAGCCTCCAAGGAGAGGGCATTCCACAGTCAGAGTGCTACAGTGAAGAAAACCATTCCCCATATCTCCACATAATGAACTGTTCTCAATGGTGGGACCCAGAGGATAACCTTCCCAGCAGATCTTAATGTTTGGATAGGTTTATAGAAAGACTTCAAATGTCCAATTCCAACCAGTTTAAGGCTTTATAAGTCATCACCAGTACCTTGAACTTAGGATATGTGGGTTTAACATGTTTAGCCTGGCAATGCAGACTCAGCCAAAGCTATTGATGGATGATATCCTATCTTCTGGACCTAACGCCTTCGTATTAGCACATGAATACCGGAAGAGGGCTGGCTAGATAGCTCAGTGTGTTTTAACATGCTTGAGAGTTTGATTACCCTCTGTACATCCCAGGAGAAGAGCGAGCCTGTGTAGCCTTGGGCAAACTGCACATTCTCAAGCACCCCAAGAAGAAGGGACTGGCAAACCACTTCTGAGCACATTTTACCTAGAAAATCCTGGAAAGGGTCGCCATAAGTCTTGGTGACATACGTGTATTAGTACAGCAAGAGTTATAGGTAAAAGACACATGGTAGAGTTACTTTTGATGAAATAAAGGTGGGGCTCAGTTGGGTTAGCACTGCAAAGGGTAGCCACTTAAGAACTCCTTGTACTGTATTGTCATTCCAAGTTGCAGGACTGACTTTCAAACATTGCAAAATTATTAATTTTATGCCTCGTTTTTTCCTCTCAAGGGGCTTGAGAAAGAATTTATAGCTCTCTCTCTCTCTTCACTTCATTTTTTGCCACAGCCTTATGAGGTAGGTCAGGCCAAGAAAGAGTGGTTTGTCTAATGGAAACTGGAAACTTCACCTCTAAAACTTTGGTTAAACATTCTAATCTCTGTACTACACTATATGGAGGAATCATGCAGACAAGCTTATTGTGTTTGTTTTATTCCATGTTTGGGAAAAAGAGCACTTGCTGAGATTTTATTAACCTAATTAATCAGTGGATTACAGTGTTTCAGTTGGTTGCAAGCCTAGTCAATTTGTCATGCTGGCATAAGGACCTTACACAGGCACCAACCAAACTTACTGGGTGGACCTGGGTGTCTTATTCTCTGCTGAATTCATTTCAGTGGATTTCATGAGATCTTCTACTCCAGATTTTGCTGGTTTGCTTCCCCCAGAATGGGGATTCTGGGAGTTGACATTCACCAATATCTGGGCATTCAAAGTTGGGAACCACTGCTCTTGACTTCTATGCAGGGCTCCCCTGCATAGGACACTCCTTCAGAGCAGGAATAAGTTTCACTTTCACTCACAGTTCTTTTTAAAAAAAATATGTTTATTTCCCTTGAATTTATGAAGAAATTTATAAATTTAGACAAGTTCTCATAAAAAATAAACCCAAATCACTCAGTTTCTCTCTCATTCTGTAAAAAAAAGATATATTTTTTAAAAAAGTCCAAGTCTTGCCTTGGACAAAATCTGCAGACTTTGTGAAGTTCTTATAAAAATTAATAATAACAAGAACAATGGCATGCCCTCAAGTTGATTCTAATGTACAGGAACCCCTTAAGAAAGGTCTCTTAAGTATAAAGTACTCAGAAATGGTTTACCAGTCCCTTCTTCTCTGGGGCCACGTAGTCTTCCCCTAACCACACAGGCTGGCTTTTGTTCCCCAAGAGGCATACGGGGGTGGGGGGGATGCCAAATTCCTGACCCAGGTTTGAGCTAAGAAATTAAACCAATCAACCAGTTAAAATTAATGGAATTAAACTCTTACTCATCCCTCACTGGAGAGTTTCAAGGCATTTGGTGAGAATGCTTTGGTCCTGGATTAGTCTTATTGAAAAATGAACAGAATAGAATTTTCACACATCCCTACACACACGTTGCACCAGAACAAAGCAAGAAAAAGCAAGATTTTCTTATCCCCCTTCTCTGTCTTGCGCACACGAGCATGTGTGCATGCAGACAGACAGACAGACACAACAGAGGAACGCTCTTCCAAAACATAGTTTGTCATCTCCAGATGGATAGTATGGTCCCAATTAGCAAAATGGCTGAAGACCAGCTGCATTAATACTTGGTCACCTAAAGCCCCTGGGACTAGCGGAGGTGCAGATCCGGCCTAATGCACCTCCTCTTCAGCCTGCCTCTTTTCCACTCCCTTATTTTTACTTTTCTGCTGGCTATTTCTGAAATCAGTCAGCACAAGGGCAACAGTGCTGGCACAAGGGCAACTGCACTAGAATAGAGATGGGCACAAACCAGGAGAATGAGGAATCAAGGTGGTCCGTGGTTTGCGGCTACCCCATGGACCACGAACCACCCGTGAACCCCAGAAAAATGAACTGGTTCATGGTTGGTTGGTTTTTCTGGCTCGTGGCTGGGGGAAGGGAAGCTAACACCTCAATCCCCTCTGCCACCCGAGCAGGCTGTCTCGGTGCATGCACACGCCAGAAGGGAAGCTGAGCAGCTTTCAAAAGATGGCGGTGGCCAAGGACGAAGAGGAGGAGGAGGTGGCAGGACAAGATAGAGAGGTGACGGGGGCAGCAGGAAGGCGGCGAGGCATCCGTTTTGCCAAAAACAAAGTGCCAAGCAGAAAAGGTTTGGCACTTTGTTTCGTTTTGGCAAAACGGGATCCCCGAACCAAACTACGAACGGAACCACAAACCAGCCTATTTGTCGGGGTTTTCCATTTGTAGTTTGGTCTGTGCCCATCTCTACACCAGAAGAAGAGGCTTCCTCCCATTCCAGACTCGCAACAGAGAGTGCATCTTTGACTTAGGATTCCTCTGCCTGTAATCATCTGTTTCATCTGCTTGTTAAAGATTGTTTAAAGCTGATTTAATCCATTAGTCTTGCTCCTTCATCATCCAAATCAGGTGAGCAAAGTCCACCTTCCAGTAGTCACTGGACCTCAGCCTCAGGATTTCCCCTTCCACCGCCACTTCCAGTTCTGCCGCCGCCGTGGCCCACCACCCGCTGTTTTTTTCTCTCCCCCCCCCCCCCAGTTTGGGCACTCAGGCCCAAAAAGGTTCGCCATCACTGGCCTAGGCTATCTAGGCCTGATGCACTAGGAGAGGATTAGGCTTACATGAGTCTTGAATCCTTTCCGACTTCAAAAGGTTCTGTGTTGTCCAAAAACATCTGGAGGGCTGCAATTTGTGCATGTTTGTCTAAACGTTGCAGCTCTACTATTCTCATTGCCTGCCTGGAGAGAGGAAAAACATATTCCTTGGAATAGTTTGTTGTTAAATAAAAGGTCTCCAGGGCTTTCTTCCAAGAAGCACAAGGTAAAACAACGGGGACTCAGATGGCAGCCTCAAGGCCACACAGCTTCCCTTCCTGGAGACCTTGACACCAGATGGTTGAGCAGGTTTGTACCTTCAAACGGAGGGGGAGCCCATCCTTGAGATATTCCGGCATGGATCTCCCCAGCTGATGCTCTGGGCCATTCAGCATTGTAACTCTTCTCTTCCTTCACACCCTTCTTTGCGATTTGTGCTCAGCCCAGCTCCCCTTTTTCTCTCAGAGTGATTGGTTGATGAAATTTTAATGGCCGTTTTCTTACAAGCCATTTGACATCGCCCAACCATGATCATCACTGTTGCTGGAGAGGCTGTTCCGATGGAGCCCTCGGTTCATTCTCCTGCAATGCGTTAATGGGATGCTCGCTTTGGAAGCCAGGGGACTGCTAGTCGACAAGTTCCCTATCTACCCCTCTCTTTAGGTTTTACTCTTTCCTCTTAAGTGTAGCTGCTGGCAATTCATCCAATACAGTAATTGGCCTTCTGTTAGCACAGGCAGCTCTTCTGCCCTCTAGGAAAAAAAAATGTATCTGATCACGTGAGCCGGCCTTTAGTCTTATCCTTCCCCCACTCTCCATTCCCCTAAACAGCTGACTGGACCACCAGTGCATCAATAATGGATGAAAGCCTGCTTCTCTCTGGCTCTTCCTTCCATCGCAAAGGGAGGGCAGGTCGGCAGCTCTGCAGACGCTCAGCCAAAGCATTTGTGGCTCTCTTTCGAGGCACAGAACAGCAGCAGAAGCTCCCTGAACTTTGAAAACACACAGTCCTTGGGTGAGCTTCAGGCCACAATCAATAGGACTTCTTCAGAAATTCTATTTTCCTCCACAAAATCAAAGGAGAAACGTCGATGCAAAGATGCAGCATGGGCCAAAGGCTCTGAGTGCATCGACCTGGCCTTTTTTTGATCTCCGGCCCCACAAATGAAGGAAGCAACTTTCTCTTTTGCTTTCAGACCGAGGAAGAGCAACCAATACTATCTGACACATGTTCTGGAACCTCGTACTCATGTTGTGATGCCTGATTGACCATCTGACTTGCAGAGAGTCAAGTGCACGTGAAAGGAAGAAATGTAGAAAAGATCATCCCGGTTCAAACACAGAGTGATTCCAAGATTCAATAAGGTTGTCTCACTCCACACTTCCTGAATTCTTCAGGCAGCAAATGCAATTTCCCCAGTGGTGTCGTGATAAATGTAGAAGTAGGGGGGCAAGTCACGAGAGTCCCCATAGCCAGAGCTCCCATAATGAGAGCCCCCAAATGAAGGCAGCCGGATTCGCATATAGCAACAATTGAAGATCAGGTCTTTTGTAAAATCAATGGCTCTCAGTTGCCTATTCAACAAATCCTTTGCATTACAACAGCCTGCATTAAATTTTTGGCAGTTAAAGGCTTCCCCTTCCATCCTGCAGACTTTCCAATTAAGAAAGTGATTACATGGGAGCCTCTGGATGTTTGATGGAAGTATTCCGCCATGCAGTGCAAAAAGCTGGAATACTTCAAACACATAAGGTTAAATGAAATGTGCAGATTGTCACAGTGGATCATTCAAGGTAAAAGAAATGGGAAAATAAATGCAAGGACAAGAACTTAGTGGCCAGAAAAATCTGAGAGACAGGTCTGGGTGTAGTACAGCCTTGATTGCTTACTGTTGCGGGATCCAAAGACAAAATCATCATAATGATGTCCAGGTATTCATAGGAAAGGAACAAGGAGTCATCCATAGAATTAACTTTCCCAAGCTTGGGATAGTAAAGTACATATTTGGCATGCAGAAATTCCCTGTCTCAATTCTGCACATCCTCTGCTGAAAATGGATCACAGCCGGTAATGCAAAAGATTGCTTTCCACTTAAGACCATGCAGAATTGCTAGCTTTCTCTTTTCTGTGTGTTATGGTGAAGGGATGACCTAAGCCCAAGGTAGTTCTGAACCCAAGCCTCGGGAGTAAATTCCTGGGGATGGATTTATTTAAAATATTTTTACCCTGTCTTTCTCCTTAAAACGACCCAATGCAGCTTACATCATTAAAAGATAATATAAAACCTAACAACAGTGAGTATACAAATACTAAAAAGGATCAAACAAATACCATACAAAAACATAACACCAAAAACACAACCATCCATTTAAAAACCCTACTCAGGCAGCCCATCACTGAGCGAAAGCTTTCCTGAAGAGAAAGGTCTTCACCTGCTTGCAGAAGATGAGGCCAGCCTGGCCTCCTGTGGAAGGGAGTTCCAAAGTCTGGGAGTAGTAACAGAGAAGGCCTTCTCTCATGTACCCTTCCTTCCCCATGTCTCCAGGCATCTGCTTGGAGAGACTTGCATGCTTACGCAGTGTTGGTGAACCAAGGAGGGGCCTGAGGAAAGACCTGGTGGGTGCACACGCTGAGGCGTTTGTGTCATACAGAACGAAGCAAGGGAGTGGGATGCCAGCACTGCATTTCATGAGATTTTTGGTTGCAGAAGCATGATTCACCCATGTGCAGTACAAAGGTCCATCCTCGGTGGCTTCAATGAAGTCCCACCTAGGTGTCATCAACAGGGTGACCCTTATGACATTGGTGGACTTTCCCCTCCGGTCTGTGATTGAAAGCACTGGCTAAAGTGGGGGCAATGGCAGACTGGGCAACGTGCTTAGAATCCCAGTGAAGACAGCATTACGTTCTTGTTGTTGTGTTTATCTGTTTGGAGAGGAAGAAGACAGAGCAGACAACTCTGCATCAAACCAACTTAAGGAAAAACAGGGGTGGGGAGAAAATTGTTAGGATAATTGTGTTTGACTTATTCAGAGAGAAAAGAACTGGCCCCGTAAAAGCGGGCCCGACCCCTCCCTTCCTTTTTGCTTTTCTTCTTGACTCAAGGACTAATGTTTCTTGAAAGACAAAGGATCCGTTTACTGAGAAACAACGCTGGTAGTAGATAGAAACAACATGCTTTGTAGTAGATAAGAATGGAATGCAGGGGCCCCAGGGAGAGAAGAAGATCCGGTTATCTGTTCTGCGCATGTTTGAAAGGTGTTTTTACTAATCCAATGAATTTTCGCCAACTAACTTTCTGACCCCTTTAAGGAGATTGTGCGCCCACCCCAAATCGCCCGGAAGGGACAGGCTATAAGAGATTGTACCACTCCTTTTGTTCTTTGGAGAAAAGCCTTTGCCCCGCGTGGTGAATTGTTTTTCTCCCCGCTTTCTGCAGCAGGCGTTTTCCTTTGCAATAAAATAACCTCACAAGAAGCCTTCGTGCCTCAGTCTCTCATTTTGGGAGCTTCCTACCTGGGGAAACCGGATAACAGTTTGGGGGCTCGTCCGGGATTTCCTAACAGCCCCGGTTGGGGCTGGGCCACAGCCCAGTTGAGGCCGAGCAGAACGAGGGCGGCGGTGAAGCGAACCGGAGGGTACCCCTGTCTCCTTTTTGGCAGCCGCTTCCTTCCCGACGCTTCGGCTGCTCGGCATCAAGAACTCGGAAAGAGGCACGAACGCAAGAGGTCCTCCAAGCCGGCCGGCCAACGGACATTGGTAAGTTAAGGTGGGGAAACTCCGAATGGGTTGGTTGTTGTTGGATGAGTGAAGGATTGAGTGGGCCTGCAGTTCCCTACGGTAGCCGTTGTGTGATCCGGTACCCTGGGTCAGGTCGAGAGAGTGGTTGTTGCAATCCTATTGTGTCTGCGCTCAAGAGACCCCTTACTCTTGTCGCAAAACCCCTTTTCCCTTTTGTATTTGTCTCCCGTGGGATGGGAAACCAGGTGTCTAGGAAGGAAAAGAGGTCCAGCGGGGACCAAAAGGAGGAATTTCGAGGGGGACGCCCCGGCACCAACTCCGAGAGGCGGAGGGGAGCTAGGAATTCCTAGCAACAGCCCATTGGGGAAGCTGTTGCTAAATTGGGAATCGGTGAAAGTACAGGAGTTTCAGTCAGAGCAGGAAATGGTCCGTATGTGCACAGAGGTCTGGACCAATCTAGAAATCAGTCCAAGATGGCCAAAACTCGGATCCAATAATTTCGATGATATTAAAAGGGTGGACAACTTCTATGTTGCTCATCCGCCCCGTACTGCCTATGTCGACTCCTGGATGTGGTACATTATAAAATTTGGACCAGGAGTTAAATTGGCAGTAAGCAGAACCCTATTAGATACCAAGCCAAAGGGTGAGGAAATGTCTAAATTTGACCCCTTAGAGTTTGTTAACTATCAGCAGCCCATAGCACCGCCCACAGCACCACCAGAGGCTGCTGAGCAGTTAGCAGCGCCTCCCTCTTACGAAGAGGCAGGGCGGGAGGGTAGGAATTTAGGCCCAGCCCAGGCCAGTCCCTTAAGCGCTGCCTCCACCATAGAGTATTCCCCCCCTTTAGATCCACTTAGAGAACAAATTAATAAACTACAGAAGACCGTAGAACAGATGGGGCAGACCCCATCTCGACCAAACACCAGGTCTAGGACACGGGCAAAGGAGGCAGCTGAAATAACTGATGAATGCCCCGGTGCATCAGCTCAGTACCCATTAAGGGAAGTCCCAATGGGAACTAGGGTTGGATATGTAGAGGTCCCTTTAACTAACTCTGATATTCGGGTAATAAAACAACAACTGCCTAATCTTCCAGAAGACCCCATTGGGTTCGTGACAGGACTCAGGGACGCTCTAGGGACTATGGTTTATAAGCCCACTGAATTGTTACATATTTGCAAACAATTAGCAGGAGTAACGTATACCAACCAAGCGTTGGGTCATGCTAGAAGGCTTTGGCAGGCGCAGGATGGCGCCCGAACAGAACAGATGGCTAGGGAGAGATTCCCTGAGATAACCCCGGGGAACTGGGATTTTCAGGCTGATAATATTAGGGAGCAGTGTGGGGAAATGAAAGATTTCTTATTAAAGGGACTAGAAGCAACAGTCCCTAAAACCGTTAGCATGAAATTAGCCTTTGGACAGCCCCAAGGAAAAGATGAGAGTCCAGTCGAGTATTTAGAAAGGCTAAAACGAAATATGCGACGGTATACCGGACTAGACCCAGAGGATCAAGCAAATGTAAATATTCTGAGGCTGGAGTTTGTGTCGGGGTGTTACCCGGACATAAAGTTCAAACTACAGAAAATTGATGACTTGACAACTAAACCTATAGGAGATTTGTTAACGGAAGCTCAGAAGGTAGTGGTAAGGAGGGAAGAGGAGAAGGAAAAGAGAAAGTTGAAATTGATGGCACAGATGATGGAAAATAAAAGGAAATAACCCTCCATGGGTCGGGACTCGTGGACGGGGCCGTGAGAGAGGAGTGTATAGTAACCAGGGAGGTAGAGGAAAGCTTGTGGAAGGTAGAAAGAATGAAGAGGGACAAGGGCAGGTGAGGGGCTGCCTGGTAAAAAGTCCTGCCTGCGCAGAGCCCTTGTTAACTTTGCAGGTGGGCAAAGAGGGAACAGAAATCGAATTTTTGGTAGACTCAGGAGCCACGAGATCTAGCCTGAGCCAACCTACCTGGGAAGGACAACTTCCTCTTTCTGGGGGACATTGTGACATAGTAGGAATAGAAAACCTAACGCAACGGGTTCCTGTTCTAAAACCCCTAGAGGTGCTAAAACCTGGGTCACATGAAAAGCTGTGGCATGATTTCGTGTGGACCCCAAATTCAGGAGTGAACCTACTAGGTCGAGATTTAATGGCCAAATTAGGAATACAGATATTGCTTAAAAACCAGGTGTGTGAGGTCAGGATGGCCGCCCTCAGGACTGAGGATGAAGCCGAAATTGACCCAATAGTATGGGCGAAGCCAGGAAACCCCGGCCTTATGAAAGTTACTCCAGTGAAAATGCATTTAAAAACAGAGGTACCAGTGTATAGACCCCAATATCCCATTAGACCAGAAGCTGAAGAGGGCCTTAAGCCCGTAGTAAAGGAATTGCTGGATGATGGCCTTATTGAACCCAGCGATTCGCCTTACTGTACTCCTATACTACCTGTAAAGAAATCTAATGGGACATGGCGAATGGTTCAAGATTTGAGAGAAGTAAACAAGGTAGTGATCCCTAGGGCGCCCATAGTACCAGATCCCCATACGATCATGCGAAAGATCCCTGACACTCACGTTTGGTACACAGTTATAGATTTAAAGTCAGCTTTCTTCTGTGTGCCCGTGGACTCAGTGTCGCGCCCAATATTTGCCTTTCAGTGGCCTCACCCAGAAACAGGTAAACTAACCAGATGGCAGTGGCGCGTATTGGCTCAAGGCTACACAGAAAGTCCCACTATTTTTGGGGAAATTCTAGAAGAATTGCTTCAAAAATGGACCCCTCCTCCGGGAGTACTTTTAACGCAATATGTGGATGATTTGCTTTTGAGTGGGGCGGAAGGGAAAACGGTCAGAAAGGCCAGTATTAGCCTTCTTAACTTCTTAGGCGAACAGGGACTCAGAGTATCCCAAGAGAAATTGCAGTTTTGTGAGCCAGAAGTAAAATACCTGGGATTAATACTAAAGCAAGGAACTAAGTGCATCAACCCCGAGAGGTTGAAGGGAATCCGTAGTTTGGAAATGCCAAAGACTAAGCGACAGCTCAGGAGCTTTATCGGAACAATTAATTTTTGTAGACAGTGGATTGAAGGGTTTTCAGAAATAGTCCAACCCTTTTTGAAGAAATTATTAAAGGATGAGCCCGAAGTATTGGTGCTAGAAAGGTCAGACTATAAGCTGTTTGAAAGAATCAAAGAGATTTTGTCATCGGCCCCCGCTTTGGGGCTGGCAGACCCAAAGAAACCTAGCCACTTATTTGTAACCGTGGATAATGGAGTTGCCAAGGGAGTGCTAGCTCAGAAGAAGGCAGGACGATACCAACCGATTGGATATCTATCTAAACATTTGGACGTTGTAGTCCTAGGGTGGCCTACTTGTCTACAGGCCTGCGCGGCAGCGGCAGAATTGGTTAAATTAACTCGAAAACTATATCCTTTCGAGGCAATTGTCCTGCATTCTTCCCACCAACTTAGAACTATCCTCACCCATACGGCTAGGCGATGGATGACGGATAGTAGGTTGTTACAAATTGAGGCTATTCTCCTTGAAAAACCCGATCTGGTGCTAACCACCACTGAGCACTGTGGTCCAGCTGAAGGGTTATCAGAGACTGTCAGGAAAGAAATATGTAATGAGCATGATTGCATTGCCCTAACTGATCTGCAGACCAAATTTAGAGAAGACCTTCAGGAAGAAGAGATAAAGGAGGCATGGAACTTATACACGGACGGGTCTTCCAGAGTAGTGAACGGGAAAAGAATGACAGGATATTCAGTGGTAGAGGACGGAGGACTCGAGGTTGAATCTGGACCCCTTCCCCCGTCCATGTCTGCTCAGACTGCAGAGTTGTACGCCCTCAAGAGAGCTTTAGAAATTGGGAAAGGAAAATCCGTAAATATCTGGACGGACTCTAAATATGCTTGTGGAGTAGTGCATGTTTTCGGAAAAATTTGGAGTGAAAGGGGGCTACTAACATCCCAGGGAAAGAATCTAGCCCATCATCAGTTAGTACTAGAAACTTTGGAGGCGTTGAGCCTCCCATCCAAGGTGGCTATCATTCACATACCAGGCCACCAAAAAGGAAACGCCCCAGAAATAGTTGGAAATCGATTGGCTGATGAGTTGGCAAGAAAAGCAGCAGAAAAAGAGTTAAACCCTGCTCTCTTGGCAGCTCTCCTACCTACCAGTAAAGAAATATCCACCCCTTTGGTATATTCACAAAGAGAGTTGGAGTTGGCGGAAGCGCAAGGAGCTACAATGGTAAATGGCATACTGGAATTAAAAGATGGAAGACAATGGCTACCAGAGGGGGTGATCAGAGAAGTCCTCAAGGCACTGCATGAGGGAGGACATTGGGGAGTTAAGGCTTTGATCTCAGCCTTTCTGCAACGATATGTGGGGAAGAAAGTGTGGTCACACGCCAACACCATTTTGGCTCACTGCATTCCTTGCCAAAGAGTAAATAAGAACAACCCGAGAAAGGCAGAAATGGGAGGAAGACCTTTGGCCGTCCACCCTTTCGAACATTTACAGTGTGATTTCATTGATATGCCCAAGTCTGGAGCGTGGAATCATTGTCTGGTAGTAACTGATCAACTTACTGGCTGGGTGGAGGCTTATCCTACGACCAGGGCAACGGCAGGGACTGTTTG
The DNA here is from genome assembly GCA_037013535.1 of Intellagama lesueurii. NCBI lineage: Eukaryota > Metazoa > Chordata > Lepidosauria > Squamata > Agamidae > Intellagama > Intellagama lesueurii. The sequence goes on from JBAJHW010000011.1 coordinate 17,851,496, forward strand.
CAAAATCTTATTAGAACAAATTATTTGTAGATATGGATTGATCCAATCAATAGATAGCGATCGCGGGACACACTTCACTCAGAGGGTGCTACAGCGAGTAGCTGAAACTTTGGGTATAACTTGGAAACTACATGCCCCGTGGCACCCTCAGAGTTCAGGAAAAACTGAGAGGATGAATCAGACCTTAAAGAGACAAATCATCAAATTGATGCAACAGGCGCAATTGCCCTGGCCAAAGGTTTTGCCCCTAGCCTTATATGCTATAAGGACCAAGCCGCATAGCACTACAGGACTCTCGCCCTTTGAGAGTCTATATGGAATGGGAATTTGGGATGTTAGCACACAGAGAATTAGCCCCAACCTAGAACTTTTCAAAGATGCCTTTATAAGAAAATATCTGCTGGCCCTGTTCTCTATTCTCTCCGATAATAGGGAACGAGGCATCGCGGTGCAGCGAACGCCATTGGAGGTAGCAGTGCATTCCTTCCACCCCGGGGATTGGGCTTACATCAAGGCATGGAGGAGTGAACCGCTCGCCCCAAGGTGGCTTGGCCCGTTCCAGATCTTGTTAACAACAGAAACTGCCATCAGGACCAAAGAACTAGGCTGGACTCACCACACTCGCGCCAAACACGCAACTAATCCTGAAGGACGGTGGGAAGCCGTGCATGTGTCTGAGGACGGACTAAAGACTATTTTTAGGCGACAAAAGTAATGTCCAGCAGGCAATTGGCGCATAAGTGTTGCCCCTTCTTTAGTGTGTTCCTGGAAGCAAGGAAGGTCAATAATCTGGTTCAAACTTGGAAGGTATCCTTAAAAATTAGCAGGAGTCGGTGGGGGTTCTATTTCTTTAAAGGGTATTCAATTGGAGATCAAGTAGTATTGGAAGACGAGGAGACAATCGATAGGGAGGAGGAAAGAAGAATTTTTAACGGGGTTTTTACAGAATTGTGGGATTCTCAGTGGTGGCACAATCAGTACTGTAAGGTCTGCCCTATTACGAAGAATCAGGAACTGTGTGAAATTACCGATACTGAGAGTAGTTCTGAAGGAGAATCAGAGGAGGAGTGTGTGATTTCATTATCTGATGACGAGGAGTTAGATGAGGATTGTCGGATTACATTGTTTGGACGAATATTGTAGAGTAATGTCCATAGTTCCCTATATAACAGGTAGTGTTTGCCCCTGGTTTTCCTGTTCAATCAGTCGAACACCAAAGGGAGAGGTAGAGGCGTGGATAGTGCAAATACAAACTACTTCCTATTGGGACACTGAATACGAGGGGTTGGCCTGGGGCAACCAGTTGATGGTATACCAGGCGATATCCGGAACTTAAAAGATCCCTTGCTAGGGATAGATCCCTTTGAGCCCCATTGTCTACTATATTGCCACTTTTGCCCTCACCATTGGTGTGCCAGAATAACCAAATTTGACGAAAGCCCGACATTGAGGTGGTATGTGCTGAAGGTGGGATATCCCGAGAGGTTGTGGGCCGAAAGTCTGTGGGCTGTGGAAACACCAGTCGCAAGCTATCAGTGGAGGGTTCGACCCGATAGCTCGACGCAGGCAAAAGCCATTCCTAAGGGATGGCTCCGCTACGCATCTTCGGTACACCACGAGACGTGTTGGAAGTGCAGGAGCGAAAGCCCTTGGTCCGTGCCCAGCCCAGACTCAGAGGACGAGGAACGTAACTCCCGCTGCCAGTGGCGGTAAAGCCTACCCCTCTGATGTCTTGGAAAAACATCAGGCAGATGCTTATTGGTAGACCAAGGGTAGACGGCAAAGTGATTACAGTATTAGGGATCTTTCTGAGCCTTATTCTGCAAGCGACAGGGTCTACTTGTCCTTGTGTGATAACTACCAGGAAAGGAAATCAGGAACATCAAACATTGCTCTACAAGTCCGTCTATAAATGCATGGGCAATACCTCTGTATGTCGATTCAATAATGTAGAATATACTGTCTGCAGTAAAAGGAGTCAGGAGCCAGTTTGTTTTGATCCTAAGGAAGATCCTGAAAGGATCTGGGTGGAGATCTACACCCTGGCAACCCTTCAACGACACTAAGTGTGGGGGAATGGAATGGGTAAAATACTATAAGGCACAGCACAAATACATGGGATCCACTAGATCATGCGGCCCCATGGGGGATCATGGATTTGGATTCCACACTAATCCAACTTGCATAGTATGGGCTACCTGGTCCACTGCAGATAAAACTGCAACCTTGAGATCAATACCTGCAAAACCTGACTGCACTTGGGGTACCTGTAACTTTGTTAACTTTGCCATATTACAACCAAAGATGTGGGATGAGAAGAACAAATGGGGAACTTCCATGTGGGATCAGACGTTCAGTATACTCATAGAGGGAAAAGGAAGCAAACCTAAAGCGTTCCTTAAAATTGTCCAGACTAAGGAATATAAAATAGGGGAAGATTTGAGGAGATACCAGACCTTCTGGAGAGAGATGGAAACGGATCCTTGGGAACAATCTTTGACTCCCAGGACAACTAATCTGTTTGTTGAACTGGCACAAACAATAGCTACCACTATGAATGTTTCAAATTGCTACATTTGTGGCGGTACTCTTAAGGGAGATCAGTGGCCTTGGGAGGTACTTGAGTGGAGTCATACTGGTACCATACAATCTCACAGGACCCCAATCTATATGCTCAATAGAATTATAAGACTCCAAGCTGTAGTAGAGTTGCTCACTAGGGAAAATGAACAAGCTTTATTATTGCTAGCCAAACAGAACACGCAAATTAGGAATGCTATATATCAGAATAGATTAGCTCTAGATTACTTATTGGCTTCGGAAGGAGGTGTGTGTGGAAAGTTTAATTTGACAAATTGTTGCCTTGAAATTGGAGATACACAGGACGCAATTGCAGAAATTACCGGTCAAATGCGGAAATTGGCTCATGTCCCTATTCAAAAATGGGCTGGAATTATGGATGACACTGGGTGGTTAGGAGGGGTTTTCAACAACTGGAAACAAGCACTATTCTTCCTAGGTATGATTATGTTTGGATTAATTCAGCAGTTCAGGCGGCAATGCCAAAAACGCAGATGACTGTAAGAGAAACTGAAATAAGCTACAAAATCATCCCAGCCCAGGACGAAATTTATAATTGTGAATAAGTCAAAGTGTGTAGAAAAAGAAAAGGAGGGATTTGTTAGGATAATTGTGTTTGACTTATTCAGAGAGAAAAGAACTGGCCCCGTAAAAGCGGGCCCGACCCCTCCCTTCCTTTTTGCTTTTCTTCTTGACTCAAGGACTAATGTTTCTTGAAAGACAAAGGATCCGTTTACTGAGAAACAACGCTGGTAGTAGATAGAAACAACATGCTTTGTAGTAGATAAGAATGGAATGCAGGGGCCCCAGGGAGAGAAGAAGATCCGGTTATCTGTTCTGCGCATGTTTGAAAGGTGTTTTTACTAATCCAATGAATTTTCGCCAACTAACTTTCTGACCCCTTTAAGGAGATTGTGCGCCCACCCCAAATCGCCCGGAAGGGACAGGCTATAAGAGATTGTACCACTCCTTTTGTTCTTTGGAGAAAAGCCTTTGCCCCGCGTGGTGAATTGTTTTTCTCCCCGCTTTCTGCAGCAGGCGTTTTCCTTTGCAATAAAATAACCTCACAAGAAGCCTTCGTGCCTCAGTCTCTCATTTTGGGAGCTTCCTACCTGGGGAAACCGGATAACAAAATTAAATAGAATTTGTTTTGGAATTCAGAGAGAGCTACGGTTTTATGGAGAGGAAGAACTCAGACCATTACTTTTGGGGGAAATGCCATCTAAAAAGTAACGTTTCCAACCACAAGAAGGAATTGATGCGTAGACAAGTTCCATATCAAGCTTGAGGAGCGAGTGCAGCCATGATTACTTCTGCAGCATGACATGAAGGAAGTGCAAAAAAGCATAAATTGCACCCCAAGGAGCTTTGAAACTGAACACAGAATCTCACTTCAGTCGAAACAGGCCTTGGATAGAAGCAACAACTAACCGCCAGGAAAGCATTGAACTGGACAAGTTTGTCCCCCCAGCAGTCCTGGTAAGCCCGAGTCTCTCTCATCCTCCTGCCACAGTGACCTACTTTTCTACTGCCTCTTTGTGACTGAATATGGAGTGAGTGTGCCTCAGCATCAGCTGGCCATGCATGGCTACACAGAAGTAGCATTTGGTTAGAATCAAACTGTAATCCAAAGAGCTGGGAAATGGGAAGCTGGCAAGTACACTGCCTGTGTCTTAGGTCTTGTAACCTTCTTACCTAGCACAAGGATGGAGGAAAACAGAATGTCTGTCATCTGACAGAATCCCCACATAACACTCTTCCTGCAGCACAAACATACTGCATCCAAACTAAAGTGAGTCCATTATCTGCTTCATTCCAACCACAGAAAGTCAGCTCTAATGAACGTCAATAGGGTGTTGTGCTTGTGGTGCCGAGGGTGTTGATGTTGATTGGATGAGCTTGGAGGTGGTGTGGAATGTTCAGTTGTGCAGGGGGTTAAGCCACTGGTGGTCTAGATTCTAGGAAGGAAGGGGAAACTGACTATTTCACTGGTACTAAAACTTAACACTAAGGGTCAGGAACATGGCAAGGTGTAGAGAAGCTAAGGGACAGAAAGTTTAGAGGCCAAAAATCCTTCGGCTAAGGACAAACTGCCCTATTCCACCTGCACACTGGTTTGCTAGCTGTGTCTTATTTCAGCATTAGCAAGGGGGCAACATCTTCTAGCACACCAAAGAGTAGCGGGAGAGCTTGGGGGGTTACACTAGATCACGTGGCACACACAGCTCTGTCATCCAAGAGGGAGCTCAGGAGGAATAGCTCAAGACTCCCCACAGCATCTATTCCTCAAGATAGTTACCTGCCTTTGCCTAATGGTAGGGCTGGCCCTACTATTAGAGGCAGAAGGCAAATGGGGCAAAAAGAAGCTGATCAGAAACTTTGGGCCAACAAGATTCCAGTGCAGGAGTAAACATGCCGGTCTTGAGGTCATCCTGGGCAGACAAGGGGACCTCATCCTGCTTCGGGTGAATGGCCACTGATGTCTGATGGTTTCACTTTTTAAAAAGCTCCCAGGTTGCACAAGTTTCAAATGTGAAAGCTGCAAAATTAGTAGAATTGTAAACCTGTGTAAAAGTTCAGTCCACTTTTTGAAATATACAAAGGTATGGTTTGACTTGAATCACGGTGATTTAGGCCTGAGTGGTGCCCAGGAGACCCTAATTTAGGACTGACTATGGCTTTATCCTGTTTTAGTGGGTGGGGAGTGTTAGAGGATTTTTTATGTGTGTGCATGTGGATCTGGTCTCTGGGTGTCTGTGTGATTTTCGTTGTACGGGTATACTATGTATATACTTACAATGACAATAAATTTATTTATTATTATTATTATTTATTATTATTATTTTAATAGTGTTACCAAACCATTATTTCATAGCATGGCAACGGACTTCTCGGTGGTTTGTAACATCCACGTCAGACACAAAACTCTTTCACAGTTCAGATTGTAATCATCCCCTTCCTACTGTTCATCTTGCCCCCAATTAACCTGCCTTGCAGGTGCAGTAAATATGAGACTGAGGTAGGAGAAGAGGTTCTAGTTTCTCTCAATTCCAAACACAGAGTACGCTGCAACTATGAGCCAGGCACCAGGGGTCCTGGGGAAATGTAAATTTCCCATTGCACCTGACCCCTATTAGCAGCACTAAGGACTAGTATTTCCTAGTGCTCCTGATGCCCAGCTTGCAGCTTTAGTAAAATGATAGGAAGTGGGGTGGGATGGAGAGAACCCATCCCCCAACTTTCCTCTACATCCTTTTAACCATTCTAACTGAAATACGGTGGAAGGTGGGTGTGAAGGGGGCACCCACAATTTGAGTAAGTAGGATGAGGGAGGTGGAAGGTTTACTCAGCTGTTTTGGGAGAGTCAGAAACTGTTGCATCTATGGTGAAATTGGTCTTTTAAAGCTCAGAACAGGGCTTCAAAGTGGGAAGTATTTTCTGACATTCAAAACCAATTCCTTGAAAATCAGAAAAGAATTTTCTGGCAGAAGACCTTGCTGGATACAAATGGAGCATACCAAGGTCAAAGTCTAATAAGCATGGCTGTTCTCTTGTACATAATGAATGACCTTCTGAGAATCCTGTGTACAGATGCCAGAAAAGTGGCCCATATACTGCACTATGCATTCAAACCTCAAGCATTTTATAGTACATAATGTGCGATATTTCTTGTCATCTCACAAACTCGTTGTTGCATCAGGGCCTGGATTCCTTGCTAACCCTGCCCCGACTTTCAATGAATGGTTCTGACAATGGAAGCTTTCATGGGCATCCTATTAGTCAAGCAGAAAAGGAAACAATCATTATGAAGACCTTGAATTTCTTTTATTTGCTCTGAAGGATCTAATCTATTGGAAGAAGGTTCAGAGAAAGGCCTTCCTCCATCAACACATATAATTTTTGCGTTGCATCAGGAGGGAGAAATCTGATCTTGCCATTCAGTTTTCACCCTGACACTGTCCTTGCAACCCTTACATTTTGCAAGGAAGGATGGATATAAAAAAAGCAGAGGAGTCATAATTGTATTGCAATCCTTCCTACAATGCTTTGGAAGTCTGGCATGCAATGCTCTGGAAACAAGTGGCTGTAGCTGGAAAGGAGCACCAATGTATCATAAGGATGCAAGCTTTCCCTTGTCTCATCCTGGCTCATGGGAAGAGGAACCACAAGATTATTCAGTGGACAGTGGAACCAGTTACCTCGGGAGTAGGTGAGTGCTCCAACACTGGAGGCATTCTAGAAAAACTTGGATAATCACCTGGCAGATATGCTTTGATTGTATTCCTGCCTTGAGCAGGGGGTTGGACTTGATGGCCTTGTAGGCCCCTTCCAACTTCCCTTTTCTATGATTCTATGATTCTCCCCATCCTGCAAAAGGGCAAGGTACATACAAGGTAAATGTGGTGTTCCCAAGAAGAGAATGAAAATGCACAAATGAAGCAAAGTAGCAGAAGTAACGCACAGAACAGAAATGCTGCTTTAGCACAAATATGGGAAATTGCACCAAAGGGCGACATCTGTTGCCTTGTTATATGGACATTTAGGGATCAGAAGTATCAGAAACACTCTCTGAGCTGGTAATTCTGAGCCTGGTATATGAGTGTGCTTTGCTTCTCAAAAGAAAGGATGCTACTTTCGTGCAGAGGCAATTTGCTTGAATTACAAGAAAAAATAGCTCTCTCTTTGTTATCCTCTCTTTGTTCTCAACTAGGGGTGAGGAATCTCTTAGGGCTGAAAAATAAGGATGTAAGGAATGCATGTAAATGTTCTCCTCCCCAATTACACCGGGTATCTTGACGTGTCAAAGATTCTTTAGCCAGTGCTTTGAATCTGTGAGTGTGGGGAACAGGCAGGTCAGTGTGTTCTCCACCTTTGTATCTTCCAGGTCTACGTGGAGAATGGTACTCATAGGCTTCCTTTCATTTTTCCCTCTCTGAAGTGCCTTCCAGCTTCTGCTCCTGGCTTGAGGGAGGCAGCAACACATGGGGCTTGTAAATAAGTGTAGGGATCTTTCCCCCAGGCTTATTCATAGAGGGATTTCCTAACAAAACAAGGAGTACTTTATTTCTTTCAACTAATACCAGTTTCCAAAGGACTTATTCCTCCTCAGTCATCACAGGATCGGCACTACTCCACTGCCCTTGGCCAGCACAAATACCAAATAGTCATGACTTGAAATCATCTGGTCATTGCTTCCAAGTAAACATAATCAAAACACTGTTTAAATGAGAAAATGCTTATAGTGATATAAAACTGTTGTTTATAAAGTTCTAAGTTCACAATAATAAAGAGTTATGAAGGATGATTTTACAAAATGGAGTAATTTACAAAATGGAGTATAGGCAGTCTAGACTAATAAGGGCGTAGGTCATGTTGGCGTCGCATGATAGGTAGAATGTAAGCTCTCCGTCGTGACTGGATTGCTCAGAGGGATACAGAGGGAAAATATGCGTTGGGTATAAAAGTTGTTGTTTGTGCATTGTAAAGGCAGAGACCATGCCCGCCGAGGTGTGCTCTCTCCATGCCTGCAGACATGAAATAAAACCGCTTATTTTCATAACAATAGGAAATTGCTTTTTCAGATTTGCAGGATACTCCCAGACAGGGGTGCAGCAATAAATCTGCAGATGCTTATTGTGAGAGTCTCCACTGGCCCCCTCAGCTCCACATAAGGAGAGATCCAAAATAGGGGCAGCAGGATACCAATAATAAGCAGGTCTTTTGTAAAATTAATGGCCTTTCATTGCCTAACCAAGACTAAATCACCTTCATTACAAGTATAGCTCACAACAGTATACTGTTCCTGAGAAAAACCAATTACACTTTCAAGTACTCTGAGGAGTATAGAGAAGCTTAACAGGGAAGCCAAAGGCTGGTGAGGGGAGCTATCCTAGTCTCTATTTCTCTGGAAGTTCCAGGGCCCTGACCGTGAAATTCCGGACTCCACGACATCATAGCTCCCAGACTTATCTTTCAGGGCTTCAGCATTCCTTTATCAAGGGGGTGGGGAACATCTGGGCCTTCAAATGCTGTTGTATCTCCACTCTCATCAGCAGATGCCACAATGACTAATGATCAGAGGGCTATAGATCAAAACCTGGACCAGAGGTTCCCTACCCACGCTTTATTATGGGGTATAATAAAGAACACCCAAGATTGGGCCCTACCAAAATAAGAAAGTGGCCATTCCTCTCATGCCTGCCCCTCCCCCTTGTGCATCTCGTTCCTTCCCTTTGGTTTTCTTCTGCCTTAGGAAAAGGTTCACGCTGCATCGTTTTCACAGATGCCCCCAGTCCACAGACGCTGTGAGAGGCAGGCAGCTTCTTTCTCATCTCCGTGAGCCGCAAACAGATGCACAGAGCCAAGTTTTACCACCCACCAAACGCTGTCAAGACTGCTTGAGTCAGCAATGAATAAAAATTAAGTGGCGCAGGCATTAAAAGGGACATCATGTAATTGAAAACCAGAAGCCTGTGGGGGGCAATTGCTCAGCTTTGCCTTGTTATGATTTTCACTTCTTGGGTATTTACATACGGGGGGGGGGGGGGGGAGATGGACGAACGTGGTAGACCAGCCCTGATCTATGCTTGGCATCTTCTCCAGACATTCTAAAAGGAAGATTTAGAGTTTGGTTTTTCTGGATAGATGTGAATTGCAGCTTGGTGTCAATAAGAGTATTGATGAACTGATGGAAACACTAATAAACTTTGGGGAAATGGCAGGAATGAAAGTGAATCGACAGAAAACAAAAATTTTAGGCAAGAATATCTGAACAGAGGAGGTCCCCAAATTGACAAACACGACAGGCTTCCAAGAGGAAAAAAGAATCAAATATCTGGGAATTCAAATAACAAACAAAACAAGTACACTCATACAAGATAATTATATGGCACTTTTTAAGGAGATACAGAGAGACTTGGAAAAGTGGGATAAGCTACACCTTTCATTGATGGGAAGAATAGTGGTAATTGAAATGAATGTGTAACCTAAACTGATCTTTCTTTTTCAGACAATACCAATGTTGTTAAAGCAAACACTTTTACGGAAGTTCAATAGAAAAATAATGAAATTTGGAAGGGGGAAAAAAAACTAGGATCAAAATGAAGGCATTACAAGACTCTAAACAAAGGGTGGGTTTTGGTCTTCCGGACTGGGAAATTTATTATAGGGCTTGTGTATGGATTAAGGAATGGATTATTCTGAATAATAAGAGACTGCTTAAATTGGAGGGACATGACCTTAACCTAGGATGGCATGCTTTTATATGGTATCAAAAAGCTAAAGAGTATACAGTAAAGTCTTCAATAACCATATGATAAGAAAGTCTTTGTTATGGACTCAGAATAAGATACAAAAACAAATACCTGTATATAATAAAATTCCGGGCTGGGTGTCACCATTAGAAGCATTCACACAGCCTACTTTAATGGATTCAACAAGTCTGGTGAGATACAGAGATTTGCTTAAGAGAGAGAGGAGCTAGAGGAGCAGAATTTTTTTTTTTAGATTGGTGGACAAGATTACAATTAGACTCCAGGTATGCAAAAGACAAAATAATGTTTTTTTATGAAGAACAAATGACATTTGATAATCTACTGTTAGAGACAAATGATCAAATAATTAAAAGAATGTATGAATATCTCTTAAGTATGAAAATGGAAGATGAAGTGGTGAAAGACTGTATGATAAAATGGGCACAAAATGTTGGTCATAATATCGACTTAGAACAGTGGGCACAAATTTGGCAGAATAATATTAAACTTACAAAATCAGTACATTTTAAAGAAAATACATATAAGATGTTTTATAGGTGGTATATGACTCTAACTAAATTGTCAAAAATGTATGAAAATACCTCCAACAAATGTTGGAAATGTAAAATGCAGGAGGGTAATTTTTACCATATCTGGTGAACATGCAGGGGAGCAAAATGTTATTGGAGACCAATACATGAAATGTTACAAAAAATTTACTTATGTGATACCATTTAAACCAGAATTGTTTTTATTGAATATTATGACTGAAATTGTAGATAAAGAAATGAGATATTTGATAATACATGTAATTACTGCAGCGATGAAACTATATGGAAAATATTAGAGGAAAGAAGAGGTACCGTCTCTGGAGGAATTGATAGAAAAGAGACTGGAAGTGGCAGAGATGGATGTACTAACAGAAGCATTAAATGAGAGATCATCTCAAAATGGACTAAAAAAATGGGAACGGTTTTATAATTGGATCCAAAATATAGACTGGAAAGTACAGATAAAAGAAGTATGAGAAGGTCCAAAGGAATGGAGAGAGTAGTAATGATAGATAGTCTAGAAAAATTGTTAGATTGTTTACTTATGTGATTTCCCTTTTTAACATAAGTAAGTGGATGTAAGAATACTCTTTCGTTCTCTGGAATTTTACCCTTTCCCCGTCTTTATTCATCCCTTCCTTATTCCCTTGTACCTACACCCAACCCTTACCCTTACTGAAAATGAATAAAAACTTTTAAAAAAGAAGAGTGTAACAAATGTCTTCATTCAGATGTTTTCATTCACAACAAAAGGAGCACAGAATCACAAGATCTGATATATGAGACAAAAAGAACTTATTTTTTTTTAAAAATAAATCAAATGTGGGAGAAATCAAAACTGACATATTGGTTCGACTGAGTACATGGGTTTTAGCATTTAATTCCTAGGTATTTGACCTTGAATCCTTGAATATTCAACTAAACTGGCACTAATCTAGGATCACCTCATTTTTCCCCTCAAGAGGCTCCTGTAAGACTTGCACAACAGGTAGATACTACAGAGTCACCTCTATGTTTAGAACCAGTCAAATTGGGCTATTAGAAAATAAGGGATATGGGCCAGCATTGCTCAGTGGTTTGGAACACCTAGCTACAGAGAGCTTGGAGTTTGAATCTCCATCATGGCTACTGGGAGGGGGGCAGCCATGGGTACCCACAACATGGGGCTGGTGGGGTTATGTGTCCTGCCACCCGTGTGGCCTTGGACAAGCTGCATGGTGGCCCCAGAGCACTACCACAGTGAGGGACTGAAAAATCATTTCTGAGTACTTTATACCTAGAAAATCCAGAGAGCATCCCATAAGTCAGAATCAAGTTGGTGGTACATGATTATTGTTCTGTGTGGGAGACAAGGCACTCCAGCATTCTATTGTGCCATGAGCTGGAGGAACAAAAACAATGACTGATCCCATATTTATTGATGTGTTTTAGATTCCATGGAAAGCATCCATCTAAAAATAGGAATTGCTCTTCTGGATCAGAACAAACTACATGTGGCATAGCTTCCCCTAAATTGGTCTCTCTTTTATTTTTAAAGTATTCATAGTTATTGCATTGTTTTCTCAGAGAAGCCACCTCGTAGGCTTTTTTCTGAAGAGTATGTTCCGCTGAGAAAGAAAATCTGCATTAAAAGAGGATTTTTCAAAAGATGTAAGAATGTGAAACAAAATCAAACTAAAAGTTGCTGGTTTCCTAGCTTTTTCTTCAAAAGACGGGTCCTTTCTGAAAGCTGTGGTCCATCAGGATGAAAATAGCAATGGAAATCTCTATGAAAGGAGGGCTCATTTAAATATGTCAAATCATAAACACAGATTGTTGCCAATTTTGTGCAAATTAGCGATTGAATGAGAGCACTCCCGTGCTTTCCTTCCCAGTTGTCACTCACAGCTTGGCAACGCAAGTTGCTTCAAGAAGGCAGCTTAGAGGGAACTGCTGGGCTGCCAACTCCCTGCTGCTCTGGGGACCTATTCTGCTTGGCCAGCACGCCTGCTCCAAGGCCGTCGCCTGCCCAGCTCTTATGCAGCACCACCCTCTTTACGCCACATTTCATCCTCTTGAAGAGCAAGCCAGTGTTGTGGCAGACGACAACCAATTTCCTTCTGCCGTGCTTTCCTCACCATGGTTACTAAGGAGGGGGGGAAGGCACCTGATGCACATTGCATAACTAATTCACAAGGCCTTGTACAAACGCCCTTCTCGGCTGCTCCTGGTCCACTCTGTGTCCCTCCTGGACATCTCCATGGGCTCTCCGATACGCCCACCCTCTGTTGCCATGGTGATGGAGTGATGGAGCCTTGTCCAAAGGCAGAAAGAGAGCAAGGGGGATGCAACAGCTGCACCTAGCCAACATGTTACCATTTAGGCTATTGATGTTTCAGTTTCCTGGGGTTATCTGGGCCTAATTGCTTTATGGAAATAAGCCTGATTCCAAAAGCAAGAGAGATGCGTTTGGGCACTGGTGCAAATAGATTTTGCTGTGCATAGAATATCTTGGAGAGATGGGGAGCGTACGCTGCACTGTTTCACACTGCCATGATTACCATGAGAAAAATTAATTTTAAACTGTACTGTGCCAAATCGTTTGCCCCAGTCAAGTTCCACACAGTTAAAAGAAACAGGACATTTTAAGAATTTTCAAATGTTGGGGTCTTACCTTTAAATATAAGTTTGCCTATGGCTTTGCTGCGTCTAGACTCTAGACTTTATTTTCTAGAACTTAAAAAATGCCTGAGGGTTTAATAAGGTGAATGTAGGCAACCTGGTTCTCTTTAGATGTTTTGATCTACTATTTTTTTTTGTCAGACTCTGCCATTAATTCTGCAAAATTACAATAATATAGCTAGGACTTGGAAGTATTACTAGCAGTGCTAATGCATTCATATTAAATAATCAAAGTCATTTAATGTGTTATTTGACCAAATTCCAGGAGGCAGTGGAAGACAGGAGGGCCTGGCGTGCTCTGGTCCATGGGGTCACAAAGAGTCGGACACGACTTAACAACTAAACAACAACAATGTGTTATAGTTGAAAGATTAAGGAAGATTTATATACTTAGTTCATTAATTAACCCATCACAAAGTTTAATTTAGAAATTCATTTAGAATTACCATAATGGTCAGAAAGGAATTAAAATACTGAGAAACTACGATTGGTACTCCGAAATAATATTGTTGACATTTGTTGAGTAAAATAGCTGGATAGATAGCTCAGTGGCTCAGGTATCTGGTTGCGAAGCCAGAGGGTAGAAGTTTGATTCCCCACTGCATGCCTCCTGAGAACAGAGCCAGCCTGGGTGGCCTTGGGCAAACTGCATAGTCCCAGGGCACCCACAGAAGAAGGGAATGGTAAACCACTTCTGAGTATTCTCTACCTGGAACACCCTGAAAAAGGATCACCATAAGTCAGAATCGGCTTGACGACACATGATTATTATAATAATTAAAATAATGGCATCTGAAGTTGTTGAAAATGACTAACATATTAGGGATAGTTTGAATTAATTTGAATGAATTTTCCCCTTGGTCTTAATATAGTCTTGCCTGAATTGCTGGCCAGGATCCTATTATTTACACCTGCCTGTGCCAGTCCAACAGCATAAATATCAGCAATGATTTGTTTCTAGCTAAGAAATTGATGTCTGTATTGCATCAGTCACATGACTTGGCATATGGCAAGAAATACAAGCTTAGACTTCTTAACTGGTGGCAATTCACCACTGTGTTTAGCTAGCTGTAGCATCTGGATTTTCCCTCTCCATCTTCAAGATAGTTCTAACAATGCACATCTATTCCCTTTATGTAAAAAATTTATGCCAAGCACCTGCTTCCACAACTATCTAATAGGGAATGGGGGAAGGAGGTGGCTGAGCTGGGATCTCTAGAGAAAAAGAACTAAGCGCCCAGTGGACTCCCTAATAGAAATGTAAATCTCTCAAATCACTTTTGCCCACCGATCAAACATTCCATCTTAAAATTCAGAACCAGCAATGTGAAGAATACTCACTAAGTCCTTTAAGGATTTTGAAAGTCCTGCAAGATTCCTTGCCTTCAGCAAAACCAAAAACCTGTTTGTTTTGCATCAAAAATGGAAAATGTCATTTCCTCTTGAGAAGCAAAGTATACAGACAACAGCAATCATAGAAGGGCTGGCAAACTGTTGGAGATTAACAACCTACCCAAGGTCTAAAATTGCATATGAAGGAGCCATCCCAGTTTTGCACATATTTTGTGCAAAAAAAAAAAAAAATCAAATCCTCTGAAATGTGAGGACAGAATGCAGAGTTGCCAAAAATTGTATGCAGTTTTCATAGGTGAGGAATATTACAATTTTTCAACCTCAACTGTATGGACAGGGACTTGCATCTCTATTCAGAACAGTACTAGGCAGCACACAACACATTGATACAAGAATGAAACACAGCAACAAGGCACAGTCCAGCAATCCACGTCAAGGGAAAAGTTGTGGGCATGAGTGAGCAAAAAAACAACTGTGAAGAAATGCCTGGGGGAGAATGAACTCATCTGTTGTTGGCCCAACTCATGGCCAAGCCCATGGAGAAGACCAGGTGGAGTTGATTACAACATCAAGCCATCTTCTGCCAAGGCAGTCTTCTAATTGGGAACAGCAGCTCAAGAGAAATGTAGTTGATCTGACGCACTCGTGACAGGCTTCTCTATACTTTGAAGAGTTATTTTCAAATTTTTATGGTCATAGCATCAAACTCTAAACACTCATGATGGACACACAAAGAGCACCACTACATTCTGAGTTTGGAAATTTACTTTTTAAATTTTCCCCGTTTCCCCCCTTTACTGCTTAAACAACAACAACAGAGATACAAAAATCCGCAGTATTAGGAACCGCATACATACTGTACCAATATTTAACAGATACTTAGGTTTTTGGTTAAAAGTCGTCTTGGTTATATAACACCAGTCAATGCTTTTATCATTTTGATTGACTATGCCTGGTATTTTTTAACAACAACAACAACAACGGTACTCATTATTTCCAGATTCTAGCTATATCAGACCAAAGTAGGGGCAATAAGAAGTTTCCTTCATTCACAAATGTTGCCATACATTTGAGGGGGAGATGTGAGGGGATTTAAGGTTTCTCAAATCTATTCTTTGTAGCATTATTTGTAGGGAGCACATATACTGGAAGACGGCACATGATACCATGGCCTCAAATGATAGCCAAAGTCGGAGCCAAAGGAAAATGACTGCTTCATTCAGTGATTCCATGGCTAGAAAGTTAGTTCTTTGTCGTGGTCTCTGTGAATGCATACGAATGGGTTAATTCTGCACCAGCGCAGGATTCTTCGGAACTTTCTAGAGATTTCAGTCACATGTTTGCTAGGATGTTCCCCCCCAGAGCACATGCTCTGCCCAAACTCTGGCCTGAGATGAAACCTTGAGAAACAAGACCTCCCACATCACTCCAGAGCTCAGAGCTTAGGATATAAGCTTGGTTGAAAGGGGAATTGGATTGGATTTGTCTGAGCTTTGACTGGTAAAGAAGACCGTATGCCAAGGGAGCAGAAACTGAGAGAAGAAAGCACTCACATCAAGGTCAGGGTCTTTGCCCTTTCAGAAGCCACAATCTCCAGGCTCCTCTGTCCAAGGTGGGATGTAGCTCTAGGAAGGATAACCTTGATTCTAGCAGTTACAAGGCAGTTAACCTGCAGCTGGTCTCTAAAATGGTAGTGGGCAACTGCTGGCGCTATTAAATAACAGTCCATATGAACTTTCAGACCTTGGGTTGAGCATGACCTAATATTCAATTAGCTTCTAAATCAGAGGTGAGCACAGATATTGCTGAGTTGAAGCTACCAGCATGACTATAAGGGCTGATGGGAGTTATACTCCAACAACATCCGGAGCTGCTTTTTGTCCAACCTGTGCTAAACAAATTTTAAATTTGGAACACTGACATACAGAGGGGGCGCAGGATCTGTTCTCAATCATCCCAGAGTGCAAGACATGTAATAATGGGCTCAAGCTACAGGAAGCCAAATTTCAGCTGAATATCAGGAAAAACTTCTTAACTATTAGAGTAGTACGACAATGGAACCAGTGACCTCGGGAGGTGGTGAGTGCTCCAATGCTGGAGGCATTCAAGAGAAAATTGGACAACCATCTGTCAGATCTGCTTTGATTTGGATTCCTGCCTTGAGCAGGGAGTTGGACTCGATAGCCTTATAGGCCCCTTCCAACTCCATTATTCCATGCTTCCTAACATCATTTTCTACTTTTACAATTCCTCAATTTTGTTTGCATGTTGGTTCCGATTCAAAGCGAGTGTTCTTTTTGTTCTTGTCTTCTTTTGTTCTTTCTTTTCAGGCATGCATGCATGGATGCATGGCACAGCTTTGTGGTACTGCTTAGCATATTCCCTGTTTGTAAACATTTTATAAACCTCTGTTTGCAAACACAATATAAATAGTCTTTTAGGCTTTCCTACGATACCTTTAAAAAAACAGATTGCCAATCCTATATTTCAGCTCTTGCTATGCAGATTTCCATTATGCAACTGACAGTATCTGAAATCTTTGGTCAGGTTGCATGCAGGGTAAGCTTTGCATGCGCCCAAAGAGCAGCCTGTCAGTCAGTGGTCTACCACCCTGGCCTGCAGACCCATGTGCGATTCCATCTTGTGAGCCCTTCTTTGAACAGTATGTGGCAGCCTGATCCTGCCCTAGAGAAATATTTCCTCTCTGTAGCATCCTGATATGGAAGAATCCATATTTTTTATTTTCCTCCTGCTGGTGCTAATTTATCCATGCTAAAAGACCTCTGAAAAATGTGCAACAAACAGCTCTATACTTGGACAGATGCCAGTCCATTATTTATTCCATGCTTGCTGTCAAATTGTGATGCCATTAAACTGTTTTAGACTCTAGACTCGGTGGATTCTCTCCAGGGCTGGCCTTCTATTAATACAAGAGCAAAATCCAGCACCAGTAGAGGGCGCAATCCATCTGCGGTCTTCTCAAGCACCTCAAATACCTGTTGTAGAGGGCTGGAGCGGTTTTGGGGCAGCTGCAACTACCACAGGAGGGAGGGGATAAAATGTCACCTCCATTGTCATGCTAGATTTGCATGTCTCGGTCTGACCAAGAATAGGTACTCTAGGCTTCAATTACACATGGAATAGTGAAGCCACTCTGGCTTTTAACCTGAACTTTACAGTAATCACCCAGAATGGGTTTAGCAGCTGGGATACCTCTTTTAAAGACATCAATATCTGGCAGAATGCCTTCATCCAGTGAGATCTGTCTGACCTACTCAATCATTCCAGGCCGGGCAGTTGAGGTCATTGACCCTAAGAGAGGTCCGACAAGAGAAGACCAGGAATTGGGCCTTCTTGGCGGTTGTGCCACATCTTTGGAATAAATTAACTGGAGACATTTAAGAGACTTCTGAAAACATGGTGATTTAGGCATTTCAAGATACTACATCAACAGAGTTGCAGAGGCGCTTTCAGCTTTTAAGTCACCAATTCTGCCACCTTGATTTTATTAACTGTTTTCTATGCTGTCTTTTCTTTTTAAGTTCAATTGTTTGATATATATTTATATTGGTTATTATTTAATGTGCTATTGTTGTTTTATTTTGTTGTGATCTGCCCAGAGTGGCCTTAGTAGCTAGAGGGATGATATACAAATCGAAGGAAGTTCAGACTAAAAGCCAAATAGAGTTCATCTCCTCCATGAAATCGGAGCCACCAGGCTCTACTGGCTAGGTCTCTTTTCAAAAAGCAATACACGTTGCTCCTGTTGGTTCAAAATGTGCTAAGCTAGCTCTCCTACAGTTTTTTTTTTTGGGGGGAAGAGACTCCTGAACTCTGCTCCTGCAGTGCATGATCAGTCCAGTATAACTGAGTGGGGTGAAAAGATAAGCAAACCTTTCTGCTCATTACAGTTGCCTCTTAATTAAGCCAGTTCTCGTTTTTCTTTTCCTTTCAAAAGGAGTTGAGCAACTTCTGTAAGGGAGTGAGGGATCAACACATGAAAAGGAATCAGGATTATGGCCCTCATCCTCACTGCCAACCTCCATCTGAGTGATTAGGTTTTCTGCATGCATCTCTACTACTGCCCAGCAGGGGCATGGCTTCTTCTATTCCTGAATGCCAGACTATCTAGGACAGTGATGGCAAACCTTTTTGAGCCTGAGTGCCCAAAC
Source organism: Intellagama lesueurii (assembly GCA_037013535.1). Taxonomy (NCBI): domain Eukaryota; kingdom Metazoa; phylum Chordata; class Lepidosauria; order Squamata; family Agamidae; genus Intellagama; species Intellagama lesueurii. Next base: position 17,870,066 of record JBAJHW010000011.1, read on the forward strand.
TGCAACACAAAACCAACTGATTTATTTCAAAGTGCCAACACTGCAATTAAACCTGAATACTGAGGTTTTAGTTTAGAAAAAAACAATTTTCCTGCATTGCAAGGGTTAAATGCCTGTTGTTGTTTTTCCTTGGGGGCAGTATTAACAGAGAAATACTTACCAGTCCTCCAATCCCCCGTCGGGCTAGACTGGTAAGAATTGGTAAGAATGCCATTGCACCCCTCCGCTGGACCACTGCACCAGCAGAGGGGAGTGCCGAAATCCGGGATCAGAGGACGGGTAAGTATTTCTCAATGGCAACTTATGGCTCGCGTGCCCACAGAGAGGGCTCTGCGTGCCAGCTGTGGCACACGTGCCATAGGTTCGCCATCACTGATCTAGGAGAAGATGGAGTCTGCCCATGCTGGACATCTCCAAGTAGAATCTAGACAACCAGGATATGAAGACATTTCCCTTGCCATGGCTCTGTCCTGTGGGATCATGAGATTTATAGTCTGGTGTGGTTCTTAAAGTCTCTGTTAGGGAGCTGCTATATACTCCCTTGAATTACAGCACAGAATTCTACATTCACCCAAAATTGATGGAACCATTAATGTTTTCAACTACATCATCCAGTATAGGCCATGCTGGCTAGGGATGATGTAAACTTTAGTCCCAAACATAACATTTCTAAGCCCTGGGCATCCCTATAAATGTATCTATAGTTTCGCTGAGAATGGGAACTTTATTTTTTATTAAATCAGAATTTATCAAAACTTACAAAAGGAGGCAAAACTAATAGACTTGTCCATCTCCTTGTTAAATCCAGTAACACCTGGCCAAAATGTGTCAATAGAACATTTTCCAATAAAGTTCTGCCTCATCCAGAGCTGCTGAAGCCCATCAGCACCAAAAGGGAATATTAATTAGTGTCTACCCCCTACAGAGAATTTTGGGAAGCTAGTTTCTCTCCAGTGAACTGGTCTGTGGGTGGGGCAGGGAATCCTTTTTGACTGGTGTATCTGTCCATAAGTAGGACCTCCCAAAATGTAAGAACCATGATCCTAATTTATACATAAAAGGACAATTGGACAGCACTGTCACAAAACCTGTTTGGTGCTAATTACACATACAGATAGGCTAAATAAATAATTTTGTACGCATTGTGGAAAAGGTTATATGTCACAGGAAATTCTTCCAGGTCAGCTGGAGAAACATATGATGAAATAGAAATGTTTTTTTGTTGTTGCTGTTGTTGTTCAAAATCTGAACATTTTTCCTGGAGGAAGTATGGTCAAGCAAAAATAAATCACTACTTTATGCCTCATCACAAAACATATGTTGGGATTTAAATCTGTGTAAGAAAAAACAACAATTGAATTAAAGTTCACTGGGAAATATTAACTGAAAAGATCGCACCGGTTTTCAAGTCTTCCATGCCACTGTTCCATGCTAAAAAAAATTCCAGACTTCAATCCTGTGCACATTTACTTAGCAGTAAGCCTTGTAGATTACAAGCTTTTGAGTAAACACTCACAACCTCACACTGTCAGAAAATGCAACCAGTTCTTAGAGTTTTTCTTTGCAGTTTTAAGATTTAGGTCCTGAAACTAGGATCTCTCCACCAAATACAAACTTATGTGGTTGTGCTCATGGCGCTGGAATTGCAGGGTACATCCAACTCACATCTTCTCCAGATTTTAGAGTGGAATGGCCAAATATTGCTTATTATTTATTTTATTTAAAATATTTTACCCCACCTTTCAACTTAAAAAGAATCAAGCTTATAGGATCAAAAGAAAATATTTAAAGCTAAAAACAAGTAGGCAAATACTAAAAAGGACCAAACAAATGGCACACTAAAATACAGTAAACAAAAACCGCACCAGAAACACATTCAAGGCAATAAGGCACAACCATCCATTTAAAACTCCCCTCAGGTAGCCAGTCATTAAGGGAAAGCCTGCCTGCAGAGAAAGGTCTTTGTCTGCTTGCAGAAGGACAGCGAAGACGGGGCCAGCCGGGCCTCCTGTGGGAGGGAGTTCCAGAGTCTGGAAGCAGCAACACAGAAGGGCCCCTCCTGTGTGCCCAACCAAACACACCTGCGAAAGTAGTGGAACCAAGAGAAAGGCCTCTTCTGATGATCTTAACTAGAGATGGGGATATTCATATGCGAATACCCCCACACAGGTGGAGATAACCGAGCCACTCTTCGACCTGGCAGAGAGGCTTGTCGTCCCGCCTCCTGCCAGGAGTGGCTCGGCAATCGCGATCTCCGGAGCGACAGGATGGCAGCGTGGACCCCGCGGTGTTAGCGCATCGGTGAGTGGACCGTCCAGCCCCATGGGGCTGGACCCTCGTTATCTCCACCCATCTCTAATCTTAACACCCAGACAGGCTCGTATAGGGAGATGTGGTAGTTGAGACAGCTTGAGCCCAAGCCATTTAGGGCTTTATAGGTTAGAACCAGCACTTTGAATTGTGCCTGGACACAGACTGGCAGACAGTGGAGCTGCTGTAATTGGGGGGGGGGGGGGTATGTGATCCCAGTAACTAGCCCCAGTTAACAATCTGGCTGTTGTATTTTGGACCCGCTGAAGTTTCCAAACACTTTCAAGAGAATGTTTGACTGCAGCTCCCATCAGCCCTAGCACAAATTGCTGTGAGTTGTAATCTAATACCATCTGGACAGCCACACACTGACCCTTTTAGAGAGTCCCAATGAGCTCCTTTCCTTCAACGAGTCTTATCTTGTCACCAGCATTGTTCTTAGCTGTGCATCCTCCCTTTCTCCTCTTTGCTCCCTCCAGGAAGCAGAGAGAACCAATGAGTAACCCAACAGAGGTATCTCTTGGTCTTACTTCTCACCATTACTATTGTCTGGGCTGGGCAAACAAGCACACTGTCATGATGAACAGGAGGAGCAAGTCCAGGAGGCTCAGAACAGTGGGCTTCCTACTAACATTTGGGCACTTATTGGCTTCTGACTACACTAATCCTTGATCGCACCCATGTGCACAGCTTTCCATTCTTCGATGAGAACAGAAGAGCGTTCAACCTTGTTTGCACAGAGGCAAAGTGTTGAGCGCCTCTGCTTCTCCTGATGCTTTCAGAGAGAGTCTACATGCCATGGAACCACCACCCTTCATTAATGAGCTGCTCAGAATTCAGACCTGCTTCCCCTGCCTGATCACAAAACAAATGATACTCTTTCAATTAATCAGCCAGGCCAAAGTTGCTGGGCTTTAATTGAGTCCCAGGATGCATCTATTATACACAAGGCAGGGAGGGAAAAAAAACGACAGGCATCAAGGCACAGATTTATTCTGTTTATCACATGCTAGGTTTAAAATGCCAGAGCAGCAACCTATCCTCTAGGTTCTCTGGCATAATGTATTTCCTCCAGCCCCCAAAAGCAACAAATGAATACAGAAGAGCTGATAACCTTCTGATCAACTCCTGATATGGGAATTATGCCACATTTTTTCAGTTGAGTCCAAACCTGCTCACCCCCTCCATCTGGCCTCATGGCTTTTCAGTGTGTTTGTTATCACTGAGATAGATTACAGGCAGCAAACTCATGATTGGTAGCGAACGGCACCCATGGTTTAGACACAAGTGATGAATCCAAGACCCAGACTGCCTGGAATCTGGATGGTTTCTAATGCAAGAGATGAGGGGTTGAAAGGGAAAGTCACGGGGAAGATATGTTTAGCATCCATCAGCAGCTGAGGCGAGTCCTTCCTGTCTCACAGACACAAGTGTATTGTCTGGATAAAAGACAAAGGCCCTCGTTCCCCAAACTCATTCACTGGAGTATACAACTTCAAAACTTTAACAATCTGGGAGGTGGGCAAGGTGTTGCACATGGAGCAACATGTGTTGTCGTTGGGCTTCTGTGTTGTCGTTGGTCTTCTTCACCTGGAGCAACTGGACAGCCTGGATGAGGGGCTCCAGGGGCTCCTTGGCTCGGCTGTTCCCCAGGTTCTTGTCACAAAGCTATTCCTCCAGCTGACCCACATGGTACCTGAACTGCATCTCCTTGCTCCAGGAGCACATGTCCTTCCGCAGACACAGGTTGTTAAGGGTCACAGCCCCAATGATGTAGAAGATCTGCTTGACCACCTGTTTGATCAGCTCCTTCTTTCCCTTTCTTCTGTCTCACCCCAATAGGGAGATTTGCACACTTTCTTCTTCCTACACTCCTCCTCAGCCATGTCTCTAGGGACCTTCAAACTAACCCACTATTCCCTTATGATATCTTCACAACGTTCTTCTGTCTTTTCTGCTTCAGTCTCTTGGCTATCATGCACTGGCAGCAGCATTGCAGGTAGACAATCACCTTCAGAGTCCTACAGTAGCACCTGTGAGCCAACCAGCTCTGGTTTATACACCAAACATAATGTGGAGTCGTGCCATTCAGCATCTCCATCAAGAGATGTAAAGAATTTCTGAACTGATGCACTACCATCTTCTTATGCTCCTTGCTGGTATGGACCACTTTAGACTTTGGCTGGCTTGACAGGGGTTTGACTGGAGGGTGTCAAGGTAGAGCTGGAATGTTTCTCATCCTGGAACAGCTCAGGCAGCATCTTTATCTTACTTGATTTCACAACATTGGTCTTCTCTTCATAGACAGTGTCTTTGCTTTTCCCCAAAAATCATTCACACCAGTATTCTACATTACATTCTTCATCCAGCAAGGCCAAAATACCCAGTTTGGGCTCTATGAGGTTAATGTAGGGCTGATTGTCATAGAAGTCAATCAAGGTCTAAGAAATTTGTTCTCTCATATATTCTTCCTGCTCTAGCTGGAAGACATGCATATTGAACTGTTGCTCCAACTTCCCATTGGCATACAGTAGTTGATACAAAATTGTTCAAAACTGTTGATCTCAAAGGTTTCAAACCCAAGATGTCCGAGACGCCAATGAAGGAGTGCTGCTTCATGGTGGAATGTAGGGCTTTGTTCACCTGGTCCAGTTGAAGAGACAGGCATAAATATGTCTAGGCCAGCATCCTGTGGGATCTGGGTGGTCACCAAGAATTTGCTTCTACTCTGTGGCTGAAGCGGGCGCTGGGGTCTCTGCAGACATGGCTCCCACACAAGTGTGCCAGAGGCCCCACCAGCAGAAAGCCCTCCCACCCCAGAAGGAGGAGGAGGAGGAGGAGGAGGAGGAAAAGCAGCAGCTCTTCTTCTGCTGCCGCCACCACCAGTGCACACAAGATGGCTGCTGGGGTCCAGGCGACCAGGACGGCACGCCAGCAAGCGCACTCTCCCTCATACCCTCTGCCTCAGCTCACTCAGCCAAAGAGCAAAACCAAGGGTCTATATCACTGGTCTCTCTCTCCTGCTTCATTTATTTAGAGTAGAAACTACATCAAAACATTGCCTTACGGAGTACTTGCAATATTGTGCCAGCCAGTCAGCCACGTCCTTCTGTGCTATACTCCATTCCATTATGCAAACTCAGTTAAACCCTATTTGTGTTGGGGGGAGAGGGTTAACAGTGGAGGCTGGTGATACCAATGTTGCAGGGAAGGGGGAACAACTCTGGGTTTGAAGTGCTGACTCCCATCCCCTAGATCAGGGGTCCCCAACCCCCAGTCCGTGGACCGGTTTGCGGAGACAAATCTCCTGGGCCCCGTGCACATGCAGACACATGCACGCCCCTCCCATGCATGCACGGCCCTTCCCATGGCCCCTCCCACACATGCACAGCCCCTCCCATGCACGCACGGCCCCTCCCATGTGCACACAGCCCCTCCCACAGCCCCTCCCATGCATGCACGCCCCCTCCCATGCATGCACGCCCCCTCCCATGGCTCCTCCCATGGACACCCCGCACGCACGCTAAACCAGTCCGTGGAGGCAAAAAGGTTGGGGACCACTGCCCTAGATAGTTGCAGCACCTTAAAGGAAAACGTTCAGAATAAAATCCCTGCAGAGGGTGCCATGTAAGCAATGGCACTCACACAGGACCAGAGGCAACAGCTTGTTTCTAATTGCTTATTAAGTACATGTGTGCCATGTCTTCCAGTCCATGCATATACTCGGCGGTACAGTGATACATCTTGGCATTCAGATGCATGCCAGTACCCACAGCCAGCACCCTCTCCACAATAAATGTCCAAAAATTCAAGATCATGAGTCCACATCAAGCGAATGAGACACAACTGTTTTGTAGAACGAATGGCTTTTAATTGCCCATTCAACACCAAGTCCCTCTTAATACTTTCCTACATTATCACTTACAGCAGTGGTAGCTTGTGACAGTATCTTATTGCTGGGAAAATCCATTTCTTTCCCAGGTATTGTGACAATTGCAACTAAGTTTAGAGGCAACAGGGAAGCCTGGGAAGAAGGATAACATCACAGTGTCTGTAATCGAGAAGTCCTGAAACATCAACCCCTCAAGCCCTGGCTCCACTACACCCCTACACCTCCTCTGTCCCCATTTTCATTCTCACAATAAGCTGATGATGGAGGTGAGGAAAAGGAATTTGCCTAAATTGATTTAAACTAAAATGATTTTGATTTTTTATTGTTTTTAAAGAAAGTGTTTGTGTTTGCATATGCATGTGTGCTTGATTACAGATTCATCAAAAGGGTGGCTGGCCAGACTATGGCAAAAAGTGCTTGTGTCTTTTGGTTTCCCATCATTGGGAAGGAAGTGCCCAGGGCAGATTATTGCGTTCTTTACATAATTATATGAAAGTAACCGTTTGGCAAATGATAGCGCCAACACACTCCTTTTAATTTGGAAACAATGCACAAAAGTGCAAGCATTAAGAGAAATATAGTATAAAACACCAAAAGAGGCAAACATTTTCACATCCACATCCAGCATCTTCCATCAAGTCTTGTGACCCAATGCAAAACAAGCAAAGAAAAAAAAATGTTCCAGAGGACAGAATTTGGAGAAATTCTAATTTGTCAGTTGTGAAATGGTCCTTTAGAAATACCTGGGGCCTTGCGCTTTGGAAAACCGTGAAAGAAAGAGGCACAAAGAGGGAGAAGACACTCACACGATCACATAGGGATTGGGAACGTTGCCCTTGCGAGTCGAGGGCAGGTTGTTAGCACCATGCAGTGTGATGGTGATGGATTCCTTCTCCGGGTTGGCCAGATGCCAGTCATTGGTGGGCGATGTCAGCGCTGGCTGCCCTGGTTCTGCAGGATCTTCCTTCACCTGCCAGGTAGAAACATAAGCAATGTAAAAACCCTGGACGGAGTCTTCCTGCCTTGTCTATGGGGCACAAGGCCATGGGAAAGGAGTCCAAGTGACGGTACATTCTCCCTCGGTTCACTCAATTCCTATTTCCTTCCCCTTCTTATGTCTTCCTTTACTGTATTTGTAGATTGTAAGCCCCTTGGGGCTGAGATCTGTCCTGCCACACTGCATCAGATACAAGAGCAGTGTTCCAATGGAGCCAATGCCCTGAACTCAGAACGCTGTGTTGGGTCTCCAAGAGTCCAGCAGGACATTTGGGCATCTCGTAGCTGGCTGCTGTAGGTGCCATGGGGCCCCCCGTGAGCCAGGCTTAGAAACACAAGGCCTGAACATCTATCTCCCTAAGGGGTGTGGCACGCAGGGTCCAGTCAAGCTTCCTGCCTATTGATTATGATATACGTAGAGCTTTTTTGGATCACAATTTCCAGAATCCCCCAGTCGTCATGGGGGATGATGACTTTCCAGACTCTGGTGAGGATGAAAGATACAGCCCGTCCCACTTTGCCAGGCCAGGATGTTATAGGGAAGCACAAGCAAGAGTTAAACTGCTTTACAGCCTTCTCGACTTGCAAATGAAGGACAGCAGAGGATCTTTTCAATCATTTTTTTCATTAGCAGCTCATCGAGCTTCATCAACAGGCATCATTCCCCAGGGCCTTGCAAAGGGTCCCTCCTTTTAATTCAAAGAGCTTTTGAGCACGTGTAAATTTCCCCCTCTCTTGTCACCAGTCAAAACTAGAGATGGGAACAATAATAATAATAAAAAAAAACCCGAATAGCAGTATTTGTCAAAAATCACCAGTTTGTTGCACATTTGTCACTCTGTATTTGTTCAATACAGAGATCGTGATGAACACGAAGCGACCAAGTTTTGCCTATTGTTGATTCCTTGATTTGTCTACCCTCTTTTGGGGCCTCCTGTGTCAACTGCAGCCTGCTGCTGCCAATCAGAAGCTCTGGCCAGGCCTGGCAGGGACTTAGAGAGACTTCCTGGATTGGCAGGGCAGGCAGCCAGTAATGTTGCTGAAAGGGCTGTGGGGGAGTTCCTTGTTAATAGGCTTTATAAAGCATTTTTTCTGCAGCCATTTTGCACTCCTGCTCCGAGGCTTTGTGTGGGCTGTTGCTGTGCTGTCTGTGTGCTTTAGGTAGCTAGCAGTTTTTCAGTGTGGCAGCAAAGCATTTAAAATAACATTTATTTATTTCATTATTATTGTTATTATTTGAAATACTGGGAATTTGGGGAGGGCTTTCTTTAGCTGGGTACATTTTAGTTCAGAGGCTAGTTATATTTTCAGGGTTAGAGTAGAGCGGGTGTTCTCTGGGTGTGGGTGTGTATTTTACTCTTCATTTATTTCAAAGTTCATGTGTGTGTCTGTGTGTTGGGGACTATCTATTTAGTTATTTAGGGGTATATCATTAGTTTTCCTGCTCCTTATCCCCCATTACTTGTTTTTAAAAAACTTTAAAAAAAAACACCTTCAATTCCTTCCTCACCATTCTGTTTCTCCTTTAAAAAATAAAATTTATTATTACACCCTCTCCTATGTTATCTCACTTAGTTTTACCTTCCCTTCCACTTTATTGGAAGTGTGGTTTAGGAGGCAGCAGGGTACATACAGAACAGGTGGAAATGAAAGGCAGTGGGGTCTTTAACAGGGTGGCTACATCAGCCGCCAGCACCGTTCCTTACAGGCAGGCATGGAAGCAGAGCTTCCTCTGGTGCCCAAAGAACTGCCACTCCTCTGAGGAGTTACCGGTTCCAGAGGATCCAGAAACCTCCCAGTCCTTGGAACCAGTAACGACAGGGCAGCTTTCCCCAACACTCCCACCCCTGTCCCCAGAGCCATCTCCTCCATCCTCCCAGACCAGCACCACTGGCACACAGTCTTCTTCCCAGGCCAGCAGCAGGCAGTGGGTCGTCGTAGTGCCAAACAGGGCAGAGGGGCCCTGTGGGATCATTTCACAACAGTCAATGATAACCCACGGCTGGCACGCTGCAATGCCTGCCTTGTGGTGGTCTGGAGGGGATCAGACCCCAGGCATCTGTCCTCCACCACCCTCTACCAACAACTGGAGAGGCACCACCCAAGGCTCCTGTCTGGAGAAGGCTTGGGGTATTTTTTGCCCCCTGGTTATGACCCCCCTCACAGAGAACACTCAGTTCTAGAGCGCTGCCCTTCCTCTCTGACTCTGTGAGTCAGGTGGTCCGTGACCAGCTTTTGCAGGCACAGGGGCATAAGGTGTACTTCATGGCAGTCCTGTGTAGTGGAGGTCAGCACAGCTACCTCTCACTCACAGCCCACTGGTGGCAGCCAGACGACCTGAGGGAGTGGCAAAGCATCAGTGACAGGACCGCATGGGGAGGCCCTTGTCCTGCCCTCAGGCTACAGGTCTGTTTTATTGCAGGTGCAGCACATGGAAGCTCAGGCGATGGGGAGGAACATCGCTGATGAGTTCCTGTCCATGCTGAAGTAGTGGGCACTGGAGGGGGAAGTCATATGTGTCAACATGGTCACGGATGTGGGGCACAACATGTTGGCGGCATTGAATGCAGCGGTGCTATGAGGGCATTGTGTGCATGGCACACAATTTACACCTAGTAGTATAAGATGCGATTGGCCTGGGCAGCCACGTCAAGCCAGAATGGGACTTGGGCACCCGGGAGATGTGGGCACTCCTGGAGCAGTGCCACCTACTAGTGCCCACTTCTCATGCAGCCTGAAAGCTGCCTGCTGGATGCGTGAAAAGCAGGAGGAGTTTGGACAAGAGACACACATTCTTCTGACAGACCTGTCAACCAGGTGGAACTCCACCTACACCATGGTTTCCTGCCCGGTAGAGCAGAAGACTGTCTTGGAGGACATCATGTCCTCCATGCCCATTTTGCCTGGAGGAAGAGAGGTGGGCATCAGTGCCATGGATTGGCTGGCCACTTCCACATGGTGGGGGTGGTCAAGCCCTTCCGAAAGACCACTGATGTCCTGTGTGATCACACGTCCAGCCTGGGGCAGGTCATCCCCCTGATCCTTGTCTCAGTCCCTCGAGTCTGCTCTGGTGCAAGAATCCTCCCTTCATCCATGGACCAGAGCCTTGGTGAAGAGGCTGCAGGCAGGTGTGCATTAGCAACCCTATCCTGTCTTCACGGACAGAGCTTACCATATCAAGGGCAGATTGGAGGCAAGCACTGCAGGGCTTGAGAAGTGGAGAACAGAGTTCTCCGCTGGGGTCCGCAAGGCGTTTAGAACATGATGTGTGCATGGGGAGCCAGGGATGTCAGAACATGAGTCAGAGGAGAGGGAGGGTGGTTTGCAGGAGCCACAGGCAAGGACTTCTGCTGACAAGGGCACCAGCCCCCATCACTGGAGCTCTGTGGTGAGTTGGCCAGTTGCCACAAAGGACAGACAGGTGGCAGATGAGGATCCGGCAGAGACCATAGTGTGGGAGTACCTGGCTGAGCTCCCCCCCAGCCTCCCCAATCAGATCCCCTCCATTTATGGGCCCAGAAAATGGACATATGACCAGAGCTGTCCACTGTGGTTATGGATGTCCTCTCCATCCCGCTCACCAGCGTCCAGAGCGAGCATGTCTTCTCTCATCTCAGAGACATGCTCCAACCCCACCACTCCCATTTGGATCCCATAACTGTGGAGAAGCTGTCTTTCACCAAGGTGAACCTTCCCTTGTTGGGCTTCCCCTCACTGAACCCAACAAAGTAGGGTTCCAATGACAGTCTCTCTGCCACCACAACACCTGCCTGCCTGAGTCCCCCAGGTCCAGCGTACCATCTGCCTGCTCACCTGCCCGCCTGAGTCCCCCAGGTCCACCATACCATCAGCCTGCCTGACCACCTGTCTGCCTGCCTGCCTGAGTCCCCCAGGACCACCATACTATCTGCCCATTTCCTTCTGTCCCACTCCAAGCAGAAACTGAACTCAGTCCCATGGCCCACTCAGGGCACAAACTGAACCCAATGCCTCTTGCTGTCTCAATCAGGGCAGAAACTAAACTCAGTGTCTCTTTCTGTCTCATTCAGGGCCGAAACTGAACTCAGTGCCTTCCATCTCTGTGCCTGGTGGCAAACTAAAGTACGACTTTTCCAAATACCTCCATGCCTAGAGGCGAACCCTACCTCAGCGTTCCACCCCGCCAATCCAGGGAAATCACACTACTACTTTGGTGCCTGATTCCCAGTCTTTCCCACATCTTAGTTCCATCTGGCTGAGTTCTGTGACACCAATGGAAGAAAGAAGCCTGCCTACCTCAATGTCCCATGCCAATAACTCAGGGGCAAGTTGACCATCAGCCAGTCACCAGCTCCTCAAACACCCTCAAGGCCACATCTCTTCCAAATGCTTCTGTACCTGGAGGCAAACCCTACCTCAATGCCATTCTCCTCTGTGCCTGGTGGCAAACCAAAGTACATCTCTTCCAAACACCTCCATGCCTGGAGGCAAACCAAAATACCTCCGTGCCATCTGCCTCTGTCCCTGGTGGCAAACTAAAGTATGTCTCTTCCAAACACCTCTGTGCTTGATGGCAAACTTAAAGTACGTCTCTTTGAATGCATTTGTGCCTTGAGGCAAACCAAACTACCTCAATGCCATCCACCTCTGTGCCTGGTGGCAAACTATGCCAGCTGCCTCTGTCACTTTCCTAAGGGACCCACTTTGTGGGTGTATGACTCGGACGTCTGAAGCCCAAACTTCACCAAATGTGGAGGGCCTGTAGAGGAGAGACAGGGGAAGCTTCTGTGTGATTTTGGTGTCTCTTGGTGCCTGGGGGGCACTCTTTGTGGGTGTGTAACCTGGATGTCTGAAATCCAAACTTCACCAAATTTGCAGGGCTTGTAGAAGAGAGTCAGAGGAAGCTTCCCTGCCAATCTGGTGTCTCTAGGTGTCTGGAGGGGGCATTTTATAGTGTTTTAAAGTAAAGAGAAATCAATTCATAATTTCACCAGAAAAAAATCATAAATTTATGATTTGTGATTTGTCAACCTTGATGAATTACAAATCATGATGAATTGCCATTTTAGAAATCTGTGCCCATCTATAGTCAAAATCTTGGAAGGAAAGGCTCTTACTCATCTGGGTAGATGTAAGGAACAAAAGGGTTTAGGAGGAGATGAAAAGTGGGGAAGCCAGAATGATGGCTGGCAAAAAATGTCTGTGGAATGCAGGCAAGCACTCTTAAAGCTACTGTATGCAGCTAACACAGTATAGATAGCAGCTGTGGACCAAAAACTGGAACAATCTGAAGTGAAACTCAAAATGAACAAATGCACAGGGGAGCAGGGCAATGCAGATAGGCTGGGAAATTTCTAAATTTATGGTTTACATATCAATCCTCCCTTTCCTCTAAGGAGCCCATAATGGTGATCATAACTGTCCTCATCCCCACTTTACCCTCTCAACAAGCCTTTGAGGTAGGCAAGGCTAAGAGAAATGAATGGTCCCATGGTCACTTGGTGAGTTCCATGGCTCAGTGGGACTTGAACCTGGATCTCTCAAGTCCCAGTCCAACACTCAAACCACAGGACCCTACAGCCTCTAGCACCAGAAGGCTTCACATCTAAAGTTACAGAGTCACACGCCACAGCAACCCAGCCTTGAGTGCAGGGATTGATTTACCGTCTGAACAGAAGGTGTGAGTTTAGAGACCCTGAGGAGGATTTGGTAGAGTGGCGATTTATGGTTCAATCAATAATTGTCGGGCCACCTCTAACTCCCCTGTGTAAAACACAAGATCTCCCTTTAATGTATTTCATCTCATGCTTCTCATCTTATGTCATGTTTCTCAATAGCAGTATCTCATATTGTGTTTAATTGGGTTTCTTAATTTTGTAACTTGGCTGCGGTCACACTTGCAAAATGTTTCGAAGTTACTCTTTGTGAATTTTGACACTTTTTAAAAAAAATTCAGACAATGTATGACCATTATCGATTCTTTTGTTTCCTCCCTCCGTGCTATCTCCACATCAAATCCAGCCCGCTGGGAGGCTTCTACCGTTTTTGTTCCGCATTTCATAGAGCAATACTACCGGCATTTATTGCATTCAGTATGTACTCCTAAATCAATTTATTTCCTTTACTTCTGGCGTGCGGTCCCACCTCCAAAAAAGAAATCTGGAGGTAGAATAGAGAAATCTAAAATGTGGGGGATAAAGATGCATCAACAATGTGATTTTGGGTTGTGATTGTTATCACTGTAGGATCCTGGAGTTCAGAGATAACACTCCTCTTTTGGTCGAAACTGTGGACTGAATGTTGCTACTTGTTCTCCTAAGAGAGACACGGTACTCACAACCAAACCAACACAATTAATGGCCAGAATCATATTGCAGCAATTGTGTCAATCTTAGCAGCAAATTGCCCCTAGTTAGAGTTACCACTTGTACTCCTTGTCACGCATATTGAGCATGATGAAGTAAACAAGTGGCAATTAATTAACTCGTGGCAGTTCACTGTTGTGATTTATGCATTTAACACCAATGTAAACAACTGATAGTATTCTGGCCAATATGTAGATTCAAGGCAATTTGGGGACCTCACAAAGAATTTTGTTCCATTGCCTTGCCAAAACATCTTGTGTCCATCTCTACAACCTGTCTTTGAGTTGATTATTTTTATCAGTATAATGATACTGTGGAGATCGCCATTGTGGCTCTGTTTGTTGTGGCCCTCACAAAGGTTCTCTCCCTCTTGATTTCTCTCGCTGCCACCAGGTATTATTTACTTAATACCACCTATGTGTGTTAGACACATGTGCTGCCATATGCAAGGCTTATTGAACTTCAGAATCAGTTGGTTGGAATAACAGATAAACTTTTATTATTCATCAAATCACAAAGTAAATCACGTAATCACTGTATCAGGGGTTTGATTAGGTTTGGATAGGATGGGACATATATTCAGGCTTATTATATAATTTCAATCACTCAATATCTATCTTATTCTAGGTGTTCTCATTCCTGCTTGTTCAATCTAATAACCTTGCTCTTAATTCACTTTCCTAACTCTCCATTCAGATTACTCTAACTCTTCTCCTCCCTAAGCTCCAACCCTCCAACTGTCTAACTGTCCCCTTGGTTCCGCCCCCTCCTGCTCTATCCTTGGCTCCTCCCTCTAGAGCTCCTGTGACTGACAGGCAGGAATGACGTCACCTTTAGGCATTTCGTCACACACGTTCCCCCTTAAAAAGTTTGTTTCAGGGAGCAAAACTTAAAGTAGTTTGCTCCATGAACAACGTAAAACAGTTTTGTTATTTTCAACATGTATTAATAATACTTTACATTTTTAAATCACATTTATACTTACTTAAATAGTGCTGTGTAACTCATTCAACATTTGTATTATCATTGCTTACCATTAGTTCATTTCGCAGAAAGTTTTAATCACAGTTGTAATTGCTTATCTTTATTTGTACATTTCATAACTAAACATATTATCACTTTTTATCACATTTTAAGTTCTTTTTTTTCCTTCTTTTCCGTTCCTCAGTCTTCTGGTACTCTCGAGAGTGCGTCAGCTACTACGTTTTGAGTCCCTTTGACACTCTGTACCTCGAAGTCGAAGTCTTGCAGCAGTAGGGCCCACCTCAATAGCTTGCTATTGTTCGCCCTTATAGTTCTCAGCCACAGCAGTGGGGAATGGTCGGTACAAAGGACAAAATGTCTGCCCCATATGTAGGGTTTAAGTTTCCGTAGCGACCACATGATCGCCAAGCATTCGCGCTCTATGGTAGACAGATGTTTCTCACCCACCTGCAGCTTCTTGCTTAGGTACGCCACTGGATGATGGTCTCCGTTGTGGTCCCTCTGGCTCAGCACGGCTCCCAACCCGACGTTGGATGCATCAGTAGACACGGTGAACTCATGCTGGAAATCAGGGGCTCTCAGCACATCAACGCCTCCTTCAGCTTCCCAAAAGCTTCCTCACAGTCGCTCGTCCACTGGATACTTTCTGCTTTCTTTTTGTGGGTCAGGTCTGATATAGGGGCGGCTATTTCGCTAAATTTTGGTATAAAGCGCCTGTAATAACCGACTAGCCCTAAAAAGGATCTGACTTTTTTCTTGGAAGTAGGTCTAGGCCAATTACTAATCACTTCAATTTTTGATTTCAGAGGTTTGATTCTTCCTCCCCCTACTATATGGCCTAAGTATTTTAGTTCAGAACTACCCAGCTGGCATTTGCTGGCCTTCACTGTTAGTCCTGTCTCTTTTAGTCTTTGCAGTACTAGTTCAACGTGGCATAGGTGATCTTTCCACGTTTGGCTGTAAATTCCTATGTCGTCAATATAGGCTACTGTGAATTCTCTGAGACCTTGTAAAGTCTGGTCCATGAGTCTTTGGAAGGTTGCGGGAGCATTTCGCAATCCGAAACTCAAGACTCTGAATTCAAACAGTCCAAAAGGGCTGAAAAATGCGGTTTTCTCCTGGTCTTTGGGCTCTAACTCCACTTGCCAGAAACCTTTGGTCAGATCTAAACTTGTTATGAACTGACATCCTCCTATCGTTTCAATTAAATCATCTAACCGTGGCATTGGGTAAGCATCTGATTTTGTCACGTGATTTAGTTTTCTATAATCCACGCAAAAGCGGATGCTGCCATCTGGTTTGTCCACTAATACTATCGGGGCTGCCCACGGGCTGGATGATGGGACTATGATTTTCTCTTTTAGCATTTCGTCCAGTTCATGACGAACTTTGGCCACATATGGACCTGTGACTCGATATGGTGTTACAGCTTGTGGGAGTGCTTCTCCGGTGTCAATTTTATGCACTACCCCCTTTGCTATCCCTGATTTGTTGGAGAATACCTGCTTGTATCTCCCTAGCAGGGCTTTCGCTTCTTCCTGTCTCTCTTGGGACAGTAAGGGACTGATTTGGACTTCTTCAGGGTTATATTTGGCTTCACCTCTCCCTTCCCAATAAGGTAATTCATGTTTTTCGTTGTCTGCTTCCCTCATGGCGAATAAGACAACGTTTTCCCTCCTGTAGTATGGTTTTATCATATTTACGTGAACCACCCTTCGCCCAGTTTCTCCCTCCTCCTGGATTATATAATTTGTTTCACTCATTTTGGAGGTTATTCTGTAAGGGCCCGCCCAGTTTAGCTGTAACTTATTCCCTTTGATGGGTCTTAGCATCAGAACCTCATCTCCAGGGTTGAATGCTCTCTCTCTGGCCTTTCTGTCGTACCATACTTTTTGTTTTTGCTGCTGGCCTTGCAAATTCTCTGCTGCTATCTCCAGAGATTTTTGCAGGGTATTCATTAAGTTTTCTATGTACGTAATTACTGTTTCTGGGTCTTGCTTCCCCATTTCTGGCCAATAGAAATTCTGGGAGATTCTTTGCTTGGTTCTTGTGATGCCTAAATGCGCTGACAAGGTGTCTGTGTGTCCCTTTTCTAATATTTTCCCTCTATATTTAGATGGGATTATTAGCTGTCTATGCAGGCTCTCACCCCCTCTTTTGGGATTTGTCAATGTTTCCCTGTACAACAAGTCTTTTTCTATCTTGTACCTCTCAGGGTTCTCAGGGCTTACTGGCCTCTCGCTGACCATTTTAAAGCATAACTCCAGGGTAGGATCTGCTTTTTGTTCCCTTTTAAAGGTACTCTCTTGTGGGTTTCTCATGACTATTAATTCAGCTACCTTATCTGTTCCATTCTCATTGGTGTTAGTGAGGAGCTCCCCTTTTTCCTCAGAGGTTAAGGTTGTTTCTTTGATTTCTTTTTGGGACCGGGTATTTATTAAAACCCTCTTAACGTGTTCAGTTAAGTCTAGCCCAATTAAGCAAGGTGTAGGAAGTTGATTTGAAATTCCTACCCTCCACCAGCCTGTCCACTCTTGATACTTCACTGGTATCCTTGCCACTGGTAGTGAAATTGTTTCTTCTATCCCTTTAACCTTCAGATTTTCACCTGGTATTATATACTCTTGTGGGATTATTTCTGGGTGGCATACTGTCACCTGTGAGCATGAGTCCTTTAGCGCCAAATATTTAATTTTATTTATAAAGATATTATTGCCAGAACATCTAACAAGCTGTTCCTGGTCATTTTCCACCAAATAACACTGGAGAATTTTAGCCACTGGGAGTTGTGATTCTTGCTGCTCTGGGCCCTCTGCTCTAGCAGTAACTGGTAACTATGGAGCCCTCCCCAACAGCTGTCCCTGTGGGTGCCTCATTTTGTTGTATGCAGTATACTTTCTTAGGCAAATTCCCCTTTTGTTGCTCACTATTTCTGATTTTAGCGCATTGTGCTATAAAGTGGTCTCTTCCTCCACATCCATAACAGGTTCTAGGGGTTTTTGATTCCAAACTTGGGAATTTATCTCCCTTTCCTTCCCAATTCCTGTATTTTCTGCTGGTTCTGCTCTGAGGTTTTGCCCTTAAAATGGCTTCCAACTGCCTGTTGGTTCCTGAGGTAATCTCTGGGTTCCTTTTTTCTATCCTCCCAGGTTTTTCCTCCAACTTTTACCTCAGAATATTTTGGAGTTCTTATATTTGTTATATGGTCCGCCATTTCACTGGCTTCCTTAATATTTCTCGGCTTTTTATCTGTCACCAGATACCTCAGTTCCCCAGGTAGAACTGAGAAGAACTGTTCAAGCCCTATTATATTTTTCATTTCCTCTAGGGTCTTAACTTCTGCCTGCTCCAGCCATTTATCAAGATATCTATTCATATTTGCTCCCAGTTGGGAGTAGGATTCATCCGGCTTTTTGATCAATGCCCTAAATTTTCGTCTTAGATTTTCTGCATTGATTCCAAAGCGTAGGAAGACCATCTTTTTGTATTCTTGGTAGTCCCTAGCTACCTCTACTGGCATCTGGGCATAGATTTCGGCCATTTCGATGCTAATCTGAGACCTCATCACTACCATGCGTTCTGGCCCCTCCACGCCGAAGTCCCAGCACGCGCATTCGAACAGGATCATGAAGGACTCTGGGTTATCGCCCTTCCTATACATAGGGAACCTCTTAAGGTCTGCTTTCGATAAGCGTCCCCCCTCAGAATTTATGTTGGTGTTATTATTATTATTAGCTTGGGCTTCTGCTAGCTCCATTCGCCTCATTTCCAACTGAAAATTTATATTTATTTCTTTTTCCCTCAGGGCAATCTCTTGGGCTGCAGTCTCCGCCCTAGCTTTTTCTTTATCCGCCTCCCTTTTAAATTCTAGCTCTTTTAATTTAAATGCTTGCTCCTTTTCAAATTTCCATTTTTGATACTCTAGTGAGGTAGATTCTCCCCTTGAGACAACTACTTCTTCCCTTGAGGCGGTTTCCTCCCCTGAGGCAACCTCGCCCCTTGAGGCAGTTTCCTCCCTTGAGGTATTACCCTCCTGAATTACAATTCCATCATCCTCCTGCTCTAAGATTCCCTTCCCGCGAGGTAAATCTTGTGGATTTGATGATGCTTCTTTTGCCACCTTTCCTTTCTTGGTAGGCATTTTTATTAGTGATTTGTTTGGATCACTAAGCTTATTCTAGTAATCCCTAAAGACAAGCCCCAATTCAAACGGCTTTTTTCCTTTCTTGAGTTAGAGAGAGTGATACTGTTTCTATTAGCCTTCCGCTGGCAGCTACGGAGTTTTTGGTTACACTGTTTTCTCCTCTGGCACTCAGCCAGTCCCTTGGCCTGATACAAAGTCTCTTTTTGCTCTTGGCCACAGAGAATAAACAGAAATATATGCCTTTAGAAATGGTCTCAGCCTTTACTGTTCAATCACCTCAGTTCTCTGTCCCCCTCGGCTTCCACTTGTCCCTTCAGTGCTCACTTAGAGCTTGGGCCCCAAGCTAGCCTGGACTTCACTTCACACGTGAGGTAATTTGAAACCCCCTTGAATTTTCCCTCAGAACTTTGCTTTACTATTTCAGTCTTTTCTACGTTGTGTGACCTGGAGTCCCTAAGTTATTCCCTAAACAGAGGGTTCACTACACCTTCACACATGTCTCTGACTGATTAATAGTTCTCCTTAGCTCTGAAAATTCAATGGCTTTTCTTGCTGGACTATGATTTCTTTTGGCTCACTGGATTTCTACTTGAATCCCTTCACTTGTGGAATTCACTCCGAATCCCACCTCTTGTGGGGATTCACTTCGTATCCCACCGCTGCTGACACCACTTGTGGAGATCGCCCTTGTGGCTCTGTTTGTTGTGGCCCTCACAAAGGTTCTCTCCCTCTTGATTTCTCTCGCTGCCACCAGGTATTATTTACTTAATACCACCTATGTGTGTTAGACACATGTGCTGCCATATGCAAGGCTTATTGAACTTCAGAATCAGTTGGTTGGAATAACAGATAATCTTTTATTATTCATCAAATCACAAAGTAAATCACGTAATCACTGTATCAGGGGTTTGATTAGGTTTGGATAGGATGGGACATATATTCAGGCTTATTATATAATTTCAGTCACTCAATATCTATCTTATTCTAGGTGTTCTCATTCCTGCTTGTTCAATCTAATAACCTTGCTCTTAATTCACTTTCCTAACTCTCCATTCAGATTACTCTAACTCTTCTCCTCCCTCAGCTCCAACCCTCCAACTGTCTAACTGTCCCCTTGGTTCCGCCCCTCCTGCTCTATCCTTGGCTCCTCCCTCTAGAGCTCCTGTGACTGACAGGCAGGAATGACGTCACCTTTAGGCATTTCGTCACAGATACCAATGTCCCTGGGGTTTTACAAAGAAGAGATCTGATCATTATTTGCCCCAAGGTGATTACAATCTACAAACAGCCACAGGAGAAACAGAAGATAAAGTGAGTAGAGGAGATCAACTCTGATGCAGAGTTGTCTAAAATGAAGAAGTAGCAGAGAAGTAAATGTGGATTAAGAGTTATAACCCAAGGTACATGGGGGGGGGGGGGGAATGCACACAACTACTTTGTGAGAAACTTAAATTACTGGAAATTAGAGATGGACACAAATTAAAACACAATTCATCAAATTCATTCAAAAATGGCTAATTCATCAATTCGTATACGTACAAATTAATGCCCCCAATGAATCATGAATCAATGAATTTTTATCACAGATAAGTTTTCCCTGACTCTCTTCTACAATCCCTCCAAGTTTAGTGAAGATTGGGTTTCCCCAAGCCAGCTGTGAAAGGGCACTTTCCTGGAGGGGACCCATTTTGTGGGTGTATAACTTGAATGGTGTGGATTTGGGCTGAGACTGGGTTGGGTTGGCAGGACCTAGACCTAGAGGAGGAAGGGGAGACTCAGGCTTGGACTTGTCACCCTCTGAAGGAGTGGGCAGAGGCTACAAAACAACTGGTGCCCATCTTCTGTGCCCTTGGAGAAAACCAGCCGTTGGAGGCCCAGAACCCCTGAATTGGGGAACCATTCTGGCCTGCTAAAAGGCTAGGACACAGGGAAGGTGTGCTTCTCTTCAGCCCACAACCTCCAGTGACCTCTTAGAAACAGACCTAATGGGCACCTCAGCCTCACCGTGAGGCAGAGGAGGTGCTGGCAGAGGAAGTGGCAGAAGGAGCACGGGAGGCAGGATGAGCTCAGGAGACGCAGGAGCCTGCAACAACCCAGCATTACTGGTCCTCTTTAAAGGGCGTCAGATGGCTGGGACACTGTAGAAAACTATACCTTCGTCATGGACTGCACACTGCACCAGCCCAGTGATGGGAACTTGCATCTGGGTGAGGACGGCAAGCAGCGGGGGTCTCGTGGAGTTAACTAACAGACTATTGAGATGAGTAGAAGCAGGCACCCAACCATACTCTGCTCCCCACCTTAATAAAGACCAGTTCAAGTAACAGTGATTTCACAGCACTCATGATCAAAGAAATGCTCCTAGTCCCGTCCCCCCCCCCCCCCGTTGATATAGTTGGTGGTCACATAGAGTCTCTCTCCCCACAATTGGGACTCTTAAAAATTAGGTTCCAAGTCACATTGAGAAGGTCCCCATGCAGTGGACTGACCTCTTTCATGTGCACAAAGCAACAGGGAAAATTGAATAACAACTGTCTCCCTGTTCATGCTTTCAAAGTAATGCTCTTTCTCTCTCGAATTTTACTGATGTCCATGCATAGATCGAACTTGCAATGACTAATTCATAAAATCATAGAATAAGAGTAACTATATGAGGCCATCATGTCCATCCTCCTGCTCAATGCAGAAATCCAAATCAAACTAGATCTGACAGATGGTTGTCTAATTTTCTCTTGAATGCCTACAGCGCTGGAGTACTCAACACCTCCCGAGGTAATTGGTTCCATTGTTATACTGCTCTAACAGGATGTTTTTCCTGATATTCAACTGAAACCTAGTTTTCTTTGAGCCCATTATTACATGTCCTGCATTCTGGGACGATGGAGAACAGATTCTGTTCCTTTATATGATAATATTTCAAGGATATGAAAAGTGCTATCATCTTTCCCCTCAGTCTTCTTTTCACAAGGATAAACATGCCCAGATATTTCAGTCTTTCTTCACAGAGCTTGATTATAGTCTTTCTTCACAGAGCCCTGATCATCCTTGTTGCCCTCCTCTGAACTTGTTCTACTTGGTCTACACAGGACGCAGAACACAAGATGAGACCTAACCAGTACCAAATAGACATGAACTAGTACTTCACGAGATTTGAAGACTATACTTCTATTAAAGCAGCCTAAAATGGCATAGCACTTTCAGCTTATATTCAGCTTGTGATCTACAATTCCAAGATCCTTCTTGTTCATAGTAGAAAGTATACCCCAGTCAAAGGCTGTAGACTATACTGGCCCAGCACCTCAGCAATTGTGGCTAATTGATAAGGTGCTAGGTGCCTCTCAGTAGTACAATCCGCGCATGACCAACCACCCTACTGAGATGCACTCCAAGCCCTTGTCCATTAGCTGCATTGTGCCTCAGTAAGTTTACACAGACCTTACATGAACACCAGTCAGATTCTGGCCACCCACCCAATATGCCAGTGGCTTCCATTTTGTAAGCTGTGTGCATACAAACCAGGTGACAGGCACCCTGCCAGCCCAGTGAACCCTGCCCCCTCTCTGCGTTGCCCTGGCAGCAAGACTGAGGTCTGTGCTATTCCCAGCAGGCCTATTGATGGCTGAGAGAGGAAAAATGTGAGGTTAAAAGCAAAGCCCCTCTCTCTGAATGTGAGGCGACAGCTGTAATCATCCTGTGATGGGGAATCAAAGGGGAAGTAATCAGAGAGGGCAACAGGCTGTGACTAACGACTCTTTGGCAGAGGAGGTTGGGTGGAGAGAAGGATGAAATTGCTCAGAGGCAAACGGGCAGCACAAGGAAGGGACTCCAGCTTAGTTTCTGTAGCCGTTTTGTACTCCACGTGCTGTGGCATCAGCTCCAAGTCATCGCCCCCCCAGGGTTGAAAATATGGATTGTTCTGCTCCCAACTAAACCCACTGACTCAATCAAAATTACGTCAGGATTAACTATTTACCTATTCATTCTAGGTCTGCTTTAGTTGATGCTAGTGACTAGATTCAAGCCTTAGAAGAACTGTATTCATTCAAAACCTTTCTTTTTGTTCGCATTCTTTTTTATTGCATTTTTTTCTTTTTTTCTGTCCTGCATTCAAAAGTGTATGTCTGCATGTAACTATGGCATTTACAAAAAAAAAAAAAAAGGGGGGGGAATAAGATGGAAGGACAGGGTGGCAGTTAATTTCCTTGGTGCTGTCCACAGGTACTTTTGATCTCACCAACCTCTACCTGCTGTAGAACCAGCAAATTATGACAATGAAAGACTGCATCTCCTTCATCTTATATTTTATCTTGTTTGCTTGGTTCTTGTATAGGGCATTGCAACTTGTGGAAACGAATCCCAGTAAATCCAGGTAAAACCCACACACTTTCAGAGAAAAGTGTGGGGAGAACATGAAAAGTGAAGTGCCCTGTCTAGAAAATACCCAAGTGACCTCAAGGGTCACCACTCAACTCAGGTCCACCTAAAACCAGAGATAATTTTCAATAGTTCTTTCACAGGTATGGAGTGACAACAGACATTTACTAAGAAAAGGGCTTCTCCAGTGGTGAAACCCCAGTTATGGAATACCTCCCAAGAGAGGCCCACTTGGGACCTTCTTTATCTTTTGGTACCATATCAAGATCTGTTTATTTTCCAAGTGTTGTATAGCTCTTAAACCAGGGTGTTCTGGTAAAAACATCACAGTGGCCAGAGAGAAGATATGCTGGCTGAAATCTAGCCAGGGGCTATTGTATGTTCCGTGTATAAGATGCTACTTTTTCCTAAAATCATTACACTAAAAATTGAGGGGCGTCTTATACACGGAAGTAAGCTGAGAACACGTAGAGAACAAAACTGCCCATACCTTGCCTCTGTAAACAGGCTTCCTTCAGTCATGAGACTTAGCTTCCTCCATCACGAGCCTTATGGAACTGACGTCAGCTGATGCTGAACAAACCTCCTTGGAGGTGGAGCCTGTAGGCTCAGATGCAACAGGGACTCATGAGCGTTCTGAGCCATCAGGCTGAGTCCTCAAAGCTAGGTTTTCTTAATTTTGGGGTTAGAAAAGTGGGGGGGGGGGGGACATCTTATAAACAGAAAAAATACGGTATTTAATTACTACATGTCTAAGCTAGACAAAGCCGCTCTGTTCATTTGAAAAAGTGTGCTTGGAGAGAAAAAAGCTTATGAAAAATAAAAACAAGTTCCACTTATAGGTGCTACCTGACTTCCAATTTCTCTTTTGCTACAACAGACTAACACAGCTACTGTCTAGATTACACCAAAGCTAGGATTCAGCCCTTTAGACCTACCTTTTTTGTTCCCCAGGAGAATAAACTGAATGGATTTCGTATGTGGGACCGGTTGTTGCCTTTTTTTTTCTGAAGCCACAGGATTCAAAAGCCATAACAGACAGAAAAGAATTCTCAGTTTCATAGACTTACACAGTTCTTCCTCTACAAGCTATGACTACATTGATTAGTGTGTCTCATTTGCAGAATCACTGCCTTGCACCAGTGGAGTCTGGTGACTCTGGTTTTGTGAGGGGTAGTGAAGCCGCTCTGGGTTTTAGCTAAAGGATATCAAAGAAGCTATTCAGCGTGCTGGGGCTATTTGTGGGGGAGTGGAATTCAGTACCTTGGATAGCTCTTGCCAATTTCAGACTAAAACCCAGTGTGGAGTAACCAACCCACTCTTGCTTTGGCTCAGAACAGCCAGTTGGATTGAGAATCATGCAGTCACTACTGAATAGCTAATATTGGGCACGTGGCAGATGGGGAGGGGAAAATCCGATTCATTCCTCTAGTGGTTTGGGGAGGGGTAGTCCTTCCCTCATGAATGTCTTTGTGGCTAAGATGAAGTAGTGAACAGTTAGGGATATAAAGCTTATCCTATTTTCAATCCATGTCAGTTTCTCATGTGTTTACTGGTCATTGAATACATATTTTACTACATATTTTAGCGCAAAAGATGCACTTTACATTGTTTGCATTAAACATGTCATTTTGTAAGCATTTTGGCATGTTTTTGAACCTTACTGCAAAATTTGAAAAGTGCAAAAGCAAATGAATAAATGTATATCAATCTGCATATTAGTTAAAGAAGTGAGAGTCAGTTTGGCCTATGAAAATAAGCAGGCCAAATAAAGTTCTCAGATAGGCATCCCTTTGAACATTAGCTAGTTGATATGGTCATGCAAAAGAAGGCTAAGTGTGAAGTTACAGATTTGATCCTACCAGAACTACTATTGTGCCAGAAGTGCCTTGCAATTACTGCCCTCCCATACAGGTAATTCTGGCTAAATTAGATGTCTTTCAAGGGGAAGGGAAATACATGGATTAGCCATAGTAACTAAACAGTACATCCATGTTCCAGACATGAATACCAGACCCTGGTGTGCTTCTCAAATGCATCCCGTTAACCATTTGGGGAACAGGAAAATGGCCGTTACTCAGTTCTCCATTCACAAATTGATCTTTCAAATTTAATAGCACAATGTTAACATGCACTCATTATGTAGAACTGTGCATGTTTAGCTGCAATGTTATTTATATATATATATAAATGGAGAATGGAGAACTGAGTAATGGCCATTTTCCTGTTCCCCAAATGGTTAACGGGATGCATTTGAGAAGCACACCAGGGTCTGGTATTCATGTCTGGAACATGGATGTACTGTTTAGTTACTATGGCAAGTACTATATATTGTACTTGCTATAGTTTAATAGAATTTTGCAAATTACGCAGGAGACATTCTCTCACACAGCTCAGATGGAGCATGTATGACTTATAAATGGCCAAAAAAAATTGCCAGGTTCACCTTTTATTGAAAGGTGACACAATGTGCGCCCCCTAGAACCAAATGTGAATGGAAACGCACTTTAAGCTTGGAGTTTATGGTACTTTTTAAAGTTTGTAATGATATTCACAAAACTAGCAAACAAAAAAAGTGTTGGAAACATGTGCACAACATTCTTGTAAGCATGTTTTAAACAATGGAACTCTGTGCTAAAAATGCATCTGCTTGAAAAATGCAAATATGTTGCATATATTTTGAAAATGTGCACAGGAACACACATATTCCAAGGGTGACAGGAAAGGAAGGAAACTTTGTCTGGTGTAGAAGTAGGATGAAGTAAACCTGGCCGTGTTAAAATAAAGATCTTCAAGGGAACTGAGTTTGATGAGATTTGTAGTGAGCTTTAGTGGACAGAGAAAGGATTTTAAAAAAATAATTCTTCCTACATATAATGGTACTGATCCTGGCAAGTTCTCCCCATGGCTGTTATTTAAACATACACACACCAGTTGTTTTATATTTGATCATGTGTGTAATGTGCAGCTGAATCTTAACTCAGAAGTTATGCAGGGGATGGATACAGTGGATAGAGGGAAGTTCTTTTCCCTCTCACACAATACTAGAACCAGGGGAGATCCACTCAAATTGAGTGTTGGGAGAGTGAGAACAGACAAAAGAAAATATTTCTTTACCCAGTGTGTTGTTAGTCTGCGGAACTCTTTGCCACAGGATGTGGTGATGGCATCTGGCCTGGATGCCTTTAAAAGGGGATTGGAAGATTCCTGGAGGAAAAGTCCATCGCAGGTTACAAGCCATGATGGGGATGTACAATCCCCGGGCTTAGAAGGAAGGGACCTCCAAATGCCAGATGCAGGGGAGGGGTATCAGGAGACAGGGATCTTGTGGTCTTGTGGGCTCCCAGAGGCATCTGGTGGGGCCACAGTGAGAGACAGGAAGCTGGACTAGATGGGCCCTTGGCCGGATCCAGCAGGGCTCTTCTTATGTACTTATGTTATAAGACTATATTCAAAGGTATTTTTGAACATTCTCTTTTTCAATCCCTTCCTTCCAAAAAGAAAGCCCCTTTTGGCAAACTATTCTCCAAATGAGCTCCAGCTGTTCCCAGCCCTTCCCAAAATCCGCCAAGACTAGGCCAGGTCATTTGGGAAGGTGCAAAATGGCAGCCAGCTGGCCAGTCCAGGTGCTGTTGCTTGCTTCTGGAAGGAAGGAATTTGGAGGGGGAGGAATGTTACAGTATTGGTGCTGCAGCCGGGGACCAACCTTGGCACCTAAACAACTGCTGGAGAATTTCTTCTACCCAATTTCACTTCCTGTTAGGAGTCTTACAAGAGGCCATTTTACCTCAGCTCTACTTTTTGACTCAGCCTCTTTATGACGGCAAAAGGATATAGGGCAACTCACCTCAGGACTAAGAGTTTCCTCGTTGGCCATTTCTTCAGACATTTTCATTTGCTTTCCACACCTTAAAATGGAAAATGTACTCTACCCTAGGACTTCACATGTTCTAGCCAACTTCAGGCTAAGGGAGATTTAGTGGGAAAGCCAGTGAGCAAGCTTACTCATTGCATGTGGGAATGAACTTTACATTACAACCACCTGGTTGTGACATCATCAGCATCACAATTCTGAGGCCAGCGTTATTATCTCATGATACAGACAGACTGATCTTATAATTTTATCAGTCACATTGAACTGGACTTTATAATACAGGGCAAAAATTACATGCATCCTAGAATATTTCATTTGTTCTTGAAGAATTTCAAACTGGACTTTAAAATGGCTTCCTCCATGTTTTCAAATAACGTTTTTGTATGTCTTGCCGTGCATCAGTTCTGCAGAAAAGCGATAAATAAATAATTGTAATAAATAATAAATAAAACAATAATTCCAAACGTGACATTTTCAAGGGCTTTTTTCTCTGACTCCAGTTTGAGCCTGGCCTGGATTGCTACATGCGGAGAAGTTCAGCCCATCATTATTTCCAAATGTAATTCTTTCTTAGAACTAAGGCAAGAATCCCTCTTTGAAAAAACGTGATCAAATGCTTTAGGTCAGTGGTCTCCAACCTTTTCTGGACCAGTGTGGGGGTAGGGGGGCGGCATCCGTGGGGGGCACCCGTGTGTGCATGGGGGCACCCGTGTGTGCACGGGGGCACCCATGCGTGCATGTGGAGGGGGGCCGTGCGTGCATTTGTGCATGCGTGGGGAGCATACATGCAGGGGGGGGAGATCTGTCTCCGCGGCCCAGTCCTGCCAAGGCCATGGCCCAGTACCAGGTCACGGACCACCGGGGGTTGGGGACCCCGGCTTTAGGTATCTGGCTGCGGAACCAGAGGCTGGGTGTTTGATTCCCCCCATTCCTCCTTGATAGTAGCTGGACTCAATGGTCCATAGGATCCCTTCCAACTCTTCAGTTCTAAGATTATTACATTTGGGGAGGTGGAGGGGAAATCAATAACTGAAAGGAGGCAAATTTCCCCTGGAACACCAGAAAGACAAATAAGTAGGTTCAAGATCAAATTGAGTCTGAATGTTTACTTGGAGCTAAACTGAGGCTATCATACTTTGGAAGTATTTATAAGACAAGATACACTGAAAAAAACAATAATGTTAAAAAATGAAAAGCAGTAAGAAAAAAGGAAAACCCTAATGTGAGATGGATTGACTTAACAAAAGAAGCCACTGTCTTTTGTTTGCAAGACCTCAGCAGGGCTCTTGGTGATAGGAACTTTTGTAGGTTGTTAATTCAGAGGGTTCCCATGACTCAGAAGTAATTGGACATAAAAACAACATGCTCTGATATGGGGAAAGAGAAATGCTGGTGTTAAAACAACAGGACCAGACTAGGATAAACTATCCACTTTAATCTGACTGGCGTGAAGGGGTTGTGTCCTTCACTGGTCGCCCTCAGACAGCAAATTAACTTGGAGCACCTTTCCAGTTCCCTCTGATCATCGCCACAATTCTCACAATTGCTGAGATGCAGGAGGGGAGATGGGTTTTTCCCAATCACCCACCATATTGTAAGCGATCCCTATTGTACCGCAAAAAATATATATACGCACTGATCAGTTGAGGGAGCTATCTGCATTTTTGACTCCACTTAACAGCATAGTGAGGAGGATTGTTAAGATGAGGTCCCACACTTCAAAATTCACTAGGAGATTATTGCCACAACTGTCCTGTCATCTTTTTGCTTAAGCTACACAGGGGGGAGCTGGCGCACCTACCAGATTCTCTGCAATGATTCCATTTCTTCTTCTGTGATTTATGGGCAGTTGTTGGAACACACCAGCTTTATCTTTCTCCCGAGACCTCATAAAATAATAGTGGGCTCAGGCATATGAAGATGAACTGAGTGCAGTGTAAGCTTTCCCTAACTCAATGGTTCCCTGGGCGCCCTTAAAACCAGATGGAGACCTCTTTACATCGGCTAAATAAAGAAGAGTTGAAGAGGAAAGAGTCTGCTGGAGGCAAAGGAAGGACAAGAACAGACCCATTTTCTGGCAAACAGGACAAGACTACTTCATAGCTCCTTTGTCTGCCAGTAAAATAGATTTGAGCCTCAGTGAAAGACAAGGCATTTAGATGAGAATAGAACTAGTCCAAGAGATATTGCTGCCTGAGGCAGGCAGTGCACCAGAGTCGCTTGTCAAAATCCATAGTGTCCATGTTTATTTTGCTGCACAAGCTAGAAAATTCCCAAGTGGCTCCTTCATAAAGTACAGTAAGAACAAAGCTAAGTTAAACATTCCCTACCTTTTCATGACACATGCTTTCTGCCCGAGGCAGCCACTGCTTTATATGCTAAGAGACCATTAGGACTCTGATGGACTCTGTTTTTGCAGGTATCATGGATCTGCTTAGGGTTTTAATCTGAACTTTGTAAGTGGTCCTCAAGGCTCTGAATCCTATACCCAAATTATGTTCTGCAAAATGGATAGGTCCTTTAAAGCAGCGATCCCCAACCCCCAGTCCCCAGCCCGGTGCCGGTCCCTGGCCTGGGCCAGACCGGGCCGGCGACAGAGACCTCCCCACACGCACTCACCCCCGCGCCGCCCGTTTGCACCTGCACGCGCTCCGGCATGCCCGCATGAGCGCCGCACCGCCATTTGCGCCTGCGTGCGGGCCCACACAAGCGCGCGCTGCCGTTTGCGCATGCGCACGAGTGGTCATGCGCATGCGCAAAATGGTTGCGCTTGCTCGTGCGCGCCTGTGCAAAATGGCGGCGCGCCCCCGTGCAAGAGCGCACGCATGCTTGTTCGCACATGTGCGCGAGCGCAGGGGGGGGCCGCCTTCCCCAGCCGGTCTGCGGACCGGAAAAGGTTGGGGAACACTGCTTTAAAGGTCTGGGTAAAGCCTGGGATGGATTCACCATCCCCATGAAACTAGAGTCACTGCAACCTAGCACAGCCCTTGATAAAGGTAGTTGGCCTTTCCAACCAAATGCAGTAGCATCATAGCAAATTTTTGACCTATCAAAATACCATCCTCAGAACAAAACTCAAGCAAGAATGTTCAAAATAATATGTCCCTAGAGCAGGAGAGAGGAATATGTGGCCCTTCTACTGTTGTTGGATTCCATTGCCCACCAGCCCTGGGCAGCCTGGCCAAAATCAGGGCTGATGGGAAATACTGTATAGTCCAGCGACATCTGGAAAGTCAGAGGTCTTCCACATCTGCTCTCTGGAAAGCGGAGAGAGAGAGAAATAAATTAATTCTTAATATTTCCCCCTTATCTTGCTGCATCCAAGCTTCTTTCAATGTCTTTCTGCTCTTTTTCATTCCTCCTGAAAGCACTGTTTATATTCAGTGTCATTTTGTACCAAGGACAAAGTTCAGCACTTCCCATTTGCAGCTGATGCCTATGGTGAAACTCTTGGGGTCAGAAACTTTTAAAAGCTCATTTAAGAAAAGAAAAGCTCTAGCAGAGAAGTTTCAGTGGAGAAGTGGATTTCTTGACGGTTTCTTAAAAACATCTGAAACATGTCTTAAAGAAAATCAGTTTCCTTACAGCATAGAGAAATGGGGTTCTTAAAAGGCATTTAGGCCCATGTGGAGAAGCTGTCCACATACAGCAGCCTCCCCCTTTTGACACAATCTCAGTTCCATGTTCGTTGGCACATTTACCCAACCCTTCACCCTTGTGAAGCATGACTGAAATAGGGCTTCCCCTTCCCCTCAAGTCCTCGCCTAACTCCTGGTCATCCTGAGAGAGCAGCTCTAGCTTCCTCTAACTGCCCCACACACACACACACACACACAACTGCAGCTTTGTGTCCCAGCCTATTCACGGAACTCTCTGGAATCCAAAGGTTAGTTCCAGAGTTCTCCTAGAAGACTGCACATTTTTGCCCTTCCTTGTTCCAAACAGTTAATGATTGATGTGTCTTGTAATGAGCAGCAATAAGACAAGAAAGAGGATTAGTAGCTTGGGATCTGACTTCACAACCCATTAAGCAGAGGACAGAGGTTAAACAGCCCCATTACAGGCTATAACAGCTGCCGAACAAGCAAGCACAACATGTTTACTAGTAACTGGGATAATCTGCTGTTCCTTGAAGAAAGGAAAATAGATACCTGGGCTGATAGCAAGACAGGTGTCCAAGAATGTTATGATGGGGAGAACAGAAATAGACAACTGAGCTGTCTTCTTCAACCTCTACTAATGGATAAGAATAGAACAGCTGTTGGGCTCCATGTGGCCTGGATATGGTCTTCTCCGTGGTTTTCCCAAGGGGCTTGCCATCAGTAAAAACTTTTTTGTCAAACATGGTGAAACACGTCTCTGGGAGTGCAAATCTCTATTTAAATACGAGCCTGCCCGTACTCTAAGATCAGGCCAGGAGGCCCTTCTGAAGGTGCCATCCCTGAAACACGTGAGGGGGATAGCACGCCGAAATAGGGCCTTCTCAGCTGTTGCCCCCCAACTTTGGAACGCCCTCCCTATAGAGATCCGCCTGGCTCCGACACTTTTGGCTTTTCGGTGCCAGGCAAAGACCTTTCTGTTTAGCCAGCATTTTAATTAAATAGTATCCCTTAGCTGGCTGTATGAGCAGCAGGATTTATTAATGATAAAATGACTGTTTTAATATTGGGTGTTATTATAATATTGGGTATTATTTTAATGGTTTTTAATGTGGTTCTAAAGTTTTAATATTGCTGTATGCCGCTCAGAGACCATTGGTAATGGCACGGCTAAAAAATCTTGTAAATAAATAAATAAATAAATGACAACTGGAACTCACCTTCAAAAGGAAGACCAGGTGGCTGCTTTTCAGCAGCCAACTACAAAAACCAGACTTGAACAGATGCCCACCTCCAATTAAAAAAAGGTAAGTAGGTGTGGTCCATGGGAAGCTAGGCATGGTAGGACAAGGGGTGGATTTAACCCTGGACAATCAGCAGCTGCACACCCCTTCGTTGCTGGCTAGCATGAAGTCACTTATCCAAACTAAGAGTAGGCCTCTTGAATCAACTGCTGAATTATAAGTCAACACATATAGATTCCATTGAGCCAATAGGGGTCTATTCGAGTTGGACCCAGCAATAGGAACCTGGCCACTATAAGGAAATGACCAATAAACCATGTGATAGAAAATCTTACCACTTGATAAATTGTCCATTTGTGGCAATGGGCTTAAACATATCAAATGGGCTGCCAATTAATTATGTGGTTGTTCTATTGGTATTTGTGGATTCACACCTGAAATTTAATGTACATTTATTGTACAGCCACAGCCTTGTAAAAAGGGAATCCTCTTATCCTGATTCACAATTATTAGGCACTTCAATTAGGATTCCAACTAGCTGTTTACATACAATGGTGTTTGATTCATAAGACATTGAAATATGTTTAAATGATGATGGTCTATAGAAATTGTAAAACAAAAGGCAATTAGATATGACACACATGCATTGAGTACTGCAATGTGCTCTGCATGGGGCTAACCTTGAAGAGGATCTGTGTTCTTCAAGTTGCTGCACTGTTCAGCGGTTAGGCTACTAACTGGTGCTTTGCATAGTGCTCATGTGACCTGGAATCTAAAAGACCTGCATTGGTTGCCAGTTGCTTATTGGACCCAATTCAAAGTGTTTTAATCTTTAAAAGCCTAAATCTCTTGGGGCCCAGCTATCTAAGGGACCATTTGTCTGGATGTTAAGATCTTCAGAAGAGACTTCCTGAAAAATACCACCCAGAAGCCCAGCCGGTGGAACATGCTCCCATCAGAGATCAGGTGCCACTCTGACTGTTTTCAAGAAGGGTGTAAAAACACTAAGTGGCATATAATCCCCTGTGATTTTTGTGCACTTAATAGATTTTACATTTTATAGTAGAGTTGGACTTTATTTTAATGATATTGTGATTAAACTTGGCTTTATTTATTTCTATTGTTTGATGAAGTTTGCAAGCCACCTCTGAATGCTACTTTGTGTAGAAACAGAGTATACATGTGCTAAATAAATATACATAAAATAAACAAATAATAAGATGTGTGAATAAATAAGTAAAATGAGCTTACATAAAACTGAACCCCTAACACCAATCCTAAGCCTAATCACACTACTAACCATTCACTACAATGAAATGTATGATTCTGGAAGTAAGAACTAGGTAGGTTCACATTTCCAAAAATGTAAAAGTCAACACAAACATTCATAGTTACTTATCTGTGTGTGTGCATTCCCCCTGATATATGTACGGCTTTCCTTTCATACATAATTTTACGTGCCACTGTCTCTAAAACATTAATTTTTGTATGTACCTTTTCTTAACAGACGGACTTCTTTCTACCCAGTCTGTCCCTCTCAGCACACACACAATTCTCTACTGCAGAGAGAATCACATCCTTCTCTTTGCTTTATATATTGCATTAAACATTGATCACAAAAGGTTAATCTCTTAGCAAAAACTAACAAATAAACAAAATCAGGTGACCATGAGGCTGCCTCCCAGGAGAGCTGTAATTGTAGCTATACAGCTCCCCAATATTGCTAGTTAAATATACTTAGTAGTCTTTATGGAATGATTTCATTACAGTGGTTGATCTTAGTAGACCAGCAAGAACGCTTCTCATGCATTTTCTAGGCCTCTCCCATTTTGCTTCTACAGACTGGTGATCTTCAAGCCTGTGGAATTAACATTGCCTCCTAGGATTCTCACATCTCTTCCTCACCACACACATCTGCATATGCATGCAAACATACAACACACACAATCTTTGATCTATGTGTTCACCTAGATTTCACAATGCTCTTGGTTGTTGTGGGGCTGATCCCCATCAGCATCTGTCAATCTCTGCACTCTGGGGTAACTGAAGCCCTAGAAATAATCTGATTTGAGGCTGTGAAATCTCATTTGAAGGTCTATTAATGCATAGCTGGGATGACACTGGCCCCATCCTGTCTCCACAGACTTGAGACATGGGAAACAATTTCCGAGGGAAATCCATCTCTCGGAACAGGCCGAGGAAAGGGGTGTGGAAGAATCAGAAAGCAATTACCTTTGTAAGGGAGATTAAAACAATGTCTGTGTTATTCTTCCTTCTCTAAATGCACCCCCACAGCTCCCATCTTATTAGGGGGCAGGGGGACAGACTGCTGAGCTAGGGAAGGATTAGGTCCTTAAAATAAGGCTTCGAGGCACTTCTGTGAAGAAAGCAATTAGCACACTGACATGCTCATTCCCTTTTCATCGCCTGACCCAAGCGAAAAGAAGTTTTAATCAATGTTATTTCAGTAATACATAAATAAAAGATGCCAGCCTTGTGTGATGCTAACTCTGAAAGCAGATCACATTCCGGCTACAACTAGTGCCATATAATTGGAGGCAGTGTTGGGGAAGAGCCTCAGGCACAGAGTCAAGATAATTTAATACAAATTAGTTACCCTAATGGACTTTAACCATGTCTTTATACTCACAATCAAGGTGGTTAACGGCTGATACAAGGATATACGTTTACAGTGAAGCAACAAGCCTATTTTTCTGACTAAACATGAAACATGGGAGTTAGTAACACTCTTCTAAGGATATACATGCATGTACGGGGATGTGAAGATATCTCTCTATTTTATAGAGGTCTTAGTCAAGACTGGTCATGTCACGGTGGTCTGACAATGGTATCTCCAAACCTTGAAGTGGGTTTGGACCCTGTTCTAGCCCTAACTGAGGGCTAGAACAGACAGAGTATTTGCTAAAATAGAAATACCCGATTTGTTGGGTATTTTTTCCCACCATCCAGGTGAAGTTTAAGTTTTATTTACAACCTCTTGTTGCATACCTGGTGGATGCTTTCTTCAGCATGCAGTACTACTTGTCTGGTTTCAAGAGTCCATGATGTTCAGGAACTTAACTGGTCTTCTGTTGGTGCCCTGACCGGCCTATTGAAACTCTTTGTGTTTCAAATGAAGGCAGAAAGGGTAAAAGGAAGGTGGGCAGAGTGCTGACCACCTTTTCTTTAGAGAGATGGATGGGTCATCAGTTCCAAACCACTAGCTGAAGAGGGGACTGAAACCACACCCTTCCCCCACAAACATCTTGCAGACTGCAGACTACAGCTATCTCCATCTAAGAAGCTACACCTGCCGCCCAACAGTGATCACAAAACTTTTGGGACTTTAATATAAATATATAATTTTGGAACTACCATGAAAACTTGGTGCACAGCTGAGGAAGATGAATTATCACCGAAAGCTCGCTTGATTTTTTTTTCTTAATGGTCCAATAAAGGTATCACCTGTTCCTGCATTTTATAGTTTTGGGGACCATACTGCCTTATCCTGATTTTTGCATAAAGTAGAATTTTTTTCTGTAATGTTAACTCGTTTACCACATGAAGAACTGAGCCAACATTTATATCCCTATTAAGACAACAACGGAACAGAAGCCCCACTGGGGTATTCAGCCTCCTGTGCCATAACTCTGAATTGACTTGACAGCATACAATTATGATGATGATGATGATGAATGTACAGATTTCTATCAGACCCAGGCCAGTTCCACATCAGTCTGTTCATCATGATTTCAGCAACATGCTTAACATATATATTTTAATGCCCAGAAATTCATATGCATTTTATGTACACACCTCTCTCAAATATACAATTCCAAATGCAACTTCCTCTGAAATATGCCTTTTCTTTCTACACACATTTCCCTAATATACACATTTTTGCATCATATTTTTGAGACAAGAACAGCTTAACAACATACAGAATCTGAGGATCAGAAGGATAATTGTGTTTCAAGTTACCTATTAGTCTGGAAAAGTACACATGGGCACACTGGTAAAATTAAACCCATTAAGAAGGAGAGGAAGCTGACACATCACCCATACCATTGAGAAGGTTATAAGTTTTACACTCTTTTCTGTCACAAATTTTCTTCTCTGCTTCTCCCTCTCCTGGAAATGTTTTTAACATATTGATCACTGGCAGGGCTGTGAGTGAGGGAGCACACTATGTAAATGTCATTTCCAAAGGCTCTTTCTCCTTTTGTTGTTGCAGCCGGAGATGGGTTTTCTCCGAAGAGGCCTTGGGGGAGCTCATTAGACATTGCCTGGACTTATCAGCAGTGGGAGAGAATCAGACTCTTCTTCTTCACTTTCGATTGCCCCCTCCCCACGTTAAACATTCCAGGAAAACCCACGGTTTTTGAGAAAAAATGGTGAGCCAGTTTCTCAAGAGAGAATTAGTGGTATGATCCGAGGACCCCGTAGGGCTCATATTTGCGATTCAGTTCCATTCCATTCCATTTATGCAGAACAGCCCCAATTCACCTGACAAATAATTAAAACACCAAGCTGGATGGCGCACCAGTCATTGTCTGCTCCATTAAGTGAGTTTTCGCAGTTCCTCTATTAGTCAGCTGCTCTGGCACCATCTCCTCCTCCCACCCCCCATATATATAAAAGAACACAATTTCCCCCTTTTAAGTGCATTTACTTGTCTTGTAAAGGCAGACACTTGACAAGTGCTGAGCGATTATTACAGACAGGAGGAAGGGGTAGAGCTGAATACCTAATAATACCTTATCCTAATGGATGACTGTTACTTCCAACTGATTCTCCAAAATGTTTCCATTGAAAGCAAATGAATCAAGGATTCATCCATTACTATAGAAACTCAGCTTCATCTTGGCATGACTCCTTACATTTTCATGGTACAGTACTTGCGTGTCTGCAGCCAGTGTCTGCTCACTTATTTGTTTATTCATTTTGGTCCTGCTTTTCTAGACAAAAAGGGAAAGATAGGAGCTGCCCAATATGATGACATTTTTTTCCATCTGGGCCAGTAGAACCCAAATCAATGGTCTCAAATTATAAAGGAGGGAGAGGGTCTTAATTGTTATGGAAATAATCCTTTTCCAAAACAAAACCAGTTTCCCAAATAGTTTATTATACAGGATTGCGACAGACTTAAAATGAAAATACAAATAACACATCAGGCTATAAATATGAAAAATAATAATTGAGCTGATTATAATAGTAAAATACAGGCAAATAATTTGAGATAAAACTTAAGACAAATTTACTTCTTGAATGATATATATTTTAAGATGGACTGGGATTCCTCTTTAGATTCCTTGCAAGTCTTCTATACCTTGCACTAGACAGCCAGTCACCTTACAAAACACCTCTATGTGGTGCACTTAGCCTAAATTGGAAGACTTTGAGGCTTAGCGACTGTAGGCTCAGCTCCACCTAGCTTCCTGCTCAAAAAACTTCTGACTATGATCAGGGCAAAAGATGAATCAGAAAAATGATGGTTCGTTTTGATTTGTATTAATCAAGGTTGATGAATTATGAATTTCCGATTTTTTTTCTTGATGAATCTATTAGTAGTAGGACAAAATTTGTCAATTCATTTTTTACTTTAAAACCCTATAAAACAGAGGTCATCAACCCCCGGTCCGCGGCCCATTGCCGGTCTGTGGCTTAAGCCCGACCGGGCCACCAAGACAGACCTCCTGCCCCACCCACCCCGCACGCACTGACCCCCGCAAAGGCTGTTTGCCCGTGCGCTCGTGCGCCTGCGCAAACGGCGGCGTGGCCTCCCGGAGCCCGGCTGGAAAGCTAGCAGCGCGGAGGGACCCAGCGGCTGAAGACAGGAGCCTGGGAAATTCAAATGGCCTCCCCATGGGGCTCTGTCTTCAGCCGCGGGATCCCTCCGTGCTGCTGGCTTTCCAGCCTGGCTGGAAAGCCAGCAGCACGGAGAGACCCTGTGGCAGGAGGCAGGAGCCCGGTGGGGAGGCCATTTGATTTTCCTGGGCTCTGTCCCTGCCACACTGCCTGGCCCCCAGCCGCGAGGAGCTGAGCCGCCGCTGGTTGCAGGGAAGGCGAGGAGTCCAGGCTCGTGACCGCCGCCTCCGCCAGATCTCTTTGATCAAGGTGGAAGGGGCAGCTGGTGGTCGTCCTACTGGTCCTGGCGAAGCCCGGGCCAGGAGCCTTCGCCAGCGGCCAGGAGCAGGCC
This sequence comes from Intellagama lesueurii, assembly GCA_037013535.1. Lineage (NCBI taxonomy): Eukaryota > Metazoa > Chordata > Lepidosauria > Squamata > Agamidae > Intellagama > Intellagama lesueurii. The sequence continues at coordinate 17,908,026 of JBAJHW010000011.1, forward strand.
GGAGCCGGAGCGGAGGGCGACAACCTCGAGGGGGGGAGAGAGTCTGACTGGACGAACTACAGTTCCCGTCGTGCCCCGCGGGCCGCAGCGAGGCGCGCGGACTCCACCTCCCGGCAGCGCGCCCTGCCTTGTTGCCGGCAATGCGGTGTACACAAGATGGGGCTGGCCGGGGGCCGGCTTTTCCCCTGAGGGAGCGGGCGAGTCGCTTCTGGGCAGGAAGGAAGCCCCCGGGGAGGGGAGGCGGTGCGGGGACCCTCGGCGGGCTCCTTCCCGGCGCTCCTCGCCATGCAGTCCATGAAGAGTGCGGCCTGGGGTGGCCCCGGCGGTGGCGAGGCGAGGCTGGAGCTGGCGCGCTCCTGGGCCACCTCGCCCTCCGTCACCTCGCTACAACGAGCGGGCTCCGCGGGAACCGGACGGGGAAGGCCTGGGCGAGCTCAGCTTCAGCCCGGACAAAGAGTTCGAGCAGGAGGAAGAGGAGTCCTCCGAGCCCATGGAGGTCGGTGCCCGAGCCCCCGCCTGCTTCCCCATTTCCCGACACACACACACACACACCGGCTTCACCTCCCTCGCCCACCCCGTTGTCGCTCCGGCAGAGCCCTGCGTTCGTGGCGGAGAATGGAGAAGGGTTTCCCACCACCCCGCTATAGGCGCCCCTACACGGAGGAATACGGCAGCCACGCCGGGTCGGGGTCGCGCTGCTCCATCCCTACAGGGACTAATGGTGAAGCCGCCTCCCCTCCGCTGAAGGCCGGGCTCGCCCAAGAGGTGGGTGTGTCAGGCACGAGCGCAAGGGGCATGTCGCGCATGCGCACAAGCGCGACACGCCCCTCCGCAAGCGTGACACGCCCACCCGTGAGCGCGGGGGTGCCCCCACCCCCCAGCCGGTCCGCGCAGGGAGCCTGCACCCCCCAACCGGTCCACGGTCCGAAAAAGGTTGGGGAACACTGCTATAAAACACACGCATGCACACCGAAGCGTTCCCTGACTCTCCTCTACAAGCCCTGCAAGTTTGCTGAAGTTTGGGTTTCGGACATCTGAGTTATGCATCGACAAGAAGCCCCCCTCCCCCCAGGAAAGTTCCCCCCAGGCACCTAGGGACACCAAAGTCACAGAGAAGCTTCTACTGAGTCTCCTTTGTCCCTCCAAGTTTGATGAAGACTGGGTTTCAGACATCCAAATTATTTATATTTATATTTATTTTTCTTCCCATTTTGAACTATTGTTATCATTGTATATTGCTGTAAAACTGTTATTATATAGTAACTGTTTTTATCTTGTCTGTTGTGAGCCGCCCAGAGTAGACAATGTCTAGATGGGCGGCATATAAGTGCAATAAATAAAATAAATAAATAAAATAAATATCCAACCAAGGCATTTTATACTATTTGAGTAAAAAACAAAAAAGTTACATTTATGATCTAGCCCTCCATCATGAGTACCAAGGCTGCTGTCTTTCCCATCCTGGATACCTCCAGATGTACTGGACTATGGATTTTTTAAAATTTCATTAATTCATTAATTCATTCAAAATATTTTTACCCCCCTTTTCTCCTTAGGAAGAACCCAAGGTGGCTTACATCATTAAAAGACAATATTTAAAGCTAAAAACAGTAGGTATACAAATACTGAAAAGGGTCAAAAGAATACCACACTAAAAGACAGCAAACAAAAGCAACACCAAAAACACATTCAAAGCAGTAAGGCATAACCATCCATTTAAAAAACCTCCACCCAGGCAGCCAGTCATTAAGGGAAAGCCTGCCTGAAGAGAGAGGTCTTTGTCTGCTTGCAGAAGGAGAGTGAAGATGGGGCCAGCCGGGCCTCCTGTGGGAGGGAGTTCCAGAGTCTGGGAGCAGACTTCCATTTCTAGAGGCAGTCAACTGATGAATCCACTTCTTAGGCTGAAAGACGACTACTACTGACTATTGCCTGCTGGCTTCTGAGAGGAATCCGGCTGGCCACTGTGACTTACAGGAAGAAGGGATTTTTCTGGGCAATTTGGACTGTTCCACCAGGGCTCGCCTCTGCTGTCGGCCTTTGCTTTCGCTGCCCACCATAGCTAGCTTTGATAAATCCATCAAGGCTTTCACTCCTCTGGCTGCTGACAGTCATTCAAAGCCCTACAAATTGCCACCCCTATGCTCTGCTGAGCAGCATTTATGCAACTCAACAACCTTGAAATGTGGGGGTGGGGGGAGAGTCACAGGCAACACAAACACTGACAGAGTTTGTTTTTCAGCCTCAGTGAGCTTCCCAGTGACTGGATTGGGAGATGCCTCTTTTCTGCTAACCCTGTTCAATCCTCTGCTCAATGCTCGCCCCATCCCCCCTAGATGTGGGGCATTGAAAAAGGCCTGGCCTCCTGCAACAAGAACAAGCTTGTAGGCTCAGCAACCATCCTGAGGAATCCATCAACCGGCCGACTCCAGTTGGGAAATGAGAACGACAGCTCACCATTCATCACAGGCCTAATAGAGAATTTTCCCCGGCGAGCAGTAGCAATAATGGTTCTGTCGTACATCCAGCTGCGGTGCTGCACTGAGAGGCCTCCGCAGTGCACAGAAAATACTGTTGGCTTTAACAGCTGCTCAAAGATGTTGTTAATCAATCAGCCCATTTGCCCTTCATCTTGCAGCTTTTATCTTATCAATCTTCCAGTTAGCTAGTAAAGGCTTGGCGTTTTTAACATCTCCTTTTATGGCCCACTTAAACCTAAGTATGTGTGAGACCCAAACTTTAACTTAACCAATTTAGAATCTGTTGAAGGTGTTTAGGTATTTAACTATCAGATTTTTACAGCATTTAGCTCTTCCAAGCACCCTTACAAATCAGGATGGCCATTTCTGCCTCTTTACAAAGGACAGTTCTCAGCTGAAGGCATCCTCTGTTTTATGTTCGGCTGGGCTGAAGACCAGTTGGAAGAAGCTTCTTTGTCCTGCATTATGTTACTGGGTGGGGGACTGAACCCTGATGACAGAGCAAACTAGCACATATATGCTGTTTTAAGAGAGAAAGAGATAACTAGTGCTGTAGTCCGGTTTATAATTTGTTAGATTTAACCCTGAATGACTTCTAGTTTTGCTGAGGACAAAAAAAGAAAAAGATAAGGAGCAATAAACACTGAGCCACCATTTTGAAAATATGTACCACAGTCCTTTTGAAACCCAAAACTGTCTCTGCGTTTCTCTGCAAAACTGGGGGTCTTTCAGGGTGAAATTTAGCACCCGATCAGTCCTGTTAAAGTGTCCACAACTTCTTCTCCTTTATCTCTTAAGGCAGTTTATGTGGGATACTCCTCCCTCATTCACTTTTTGAAAGAGCCTGCTTGGTGAGAATTTTAATTCCAAAAGTTGGCCTAATAAAGAGAGACTGTGGTAGAATGGATGGAGTGTCTGACTAGGACTTAGGAGACCTGGGTTCAAATCCCTCCTCAGGCATGGAAACTCACAGGGTCGTGACAGCAATAGTAACCCACTCTTTGAAAATTTCACATACATCAGAAACCTTATTAGCGTAGCTGTAAATTGGAAGTTATTTGAAAACACATAAAAACAACAACAAAGGCCAGTGTGGTGTAGCTGATTCAGAAGATAAGAGTATTGGATCAGGACTCTGGAGACTTGGGTTCAAATCCCACTTGGCCATGGAAATCTCCTGGAAGTAGCAACGGTAAACCACTCCTTGAATATCTCACTCATCTCAAAAGCTCTATTAAGGTCACCAAATGTTAGAAGAGACTGGATGCCCCATAACTACAACAATCCCATTTCCAGTACAGAATAATGGGAGTCAAAAGGGATCACATTGTTCATTCACCCAGAGACCTCAAAATGGGATGGGTATCGTCTCGACATTCCCCATAACAACAGATCTCCTGCACAAGAATATTGAAAAGATGCATAAATGTGCATATGTACAAAGAATGCATAGGTGTTTATTTTTCTATGATTAATGCTTCCTGACAAGCCGAGGGGAAATGGGCATGGAGAAAATGCTCATTGACAGAAATCTGCACACCCCACAGGTCAATCGAATTCAAGTTGTAACCTGCCCTTCTAAACCTTTAATCATGGCAACTAATGAATTCATTCATTAACACACATTAGGAAGAAGCCCCATCATGTGCACGTTTAAAAACATCATGGAAATTCATTATCCAGAGGCTAATGCACCATAACATTGTTTAAAGCAGGCAAGAGAAACCAAAAAAAGGGGAGAAAATGGTACCGGCTGAGAAAACCATTCTTCTCTTAAAGAAAATGTCTACAGAGAAAAAAATCACACTCTTAAAAAAGAAAGCAGTCAGAATGAAACTAAAAATACCAGACTATCTTAAGGTGTCAATGGAAGCCCTACTTGTGTCAAAATCAGGCATATTTTACACAACATTTAATGGTTTAAAAAATAGAGGGAACATCAAGAATTTGAAAATGATATATAAAAGTAATCAAACCAGTGCTGTCTCTTCCTCCCAACCCTAATTTTCTCTGCTGCTCTTCATAGCTCACTCTGTCCCTGATTACTCAAGTATTTGGTATCCCACTTCAGGAATTCTGATATTTTTTTTCTAAATGGATGAAGAAGGTGGCCTTTCAACTAGAATGGGGCTGAACTATTTGGGCTTTGTTATGGAATAAAAAGAGGTACCTGAAGAGGCACTGACGAAGTTTCCAGGATTAAAAAATCATGGCATTCATTATTGAATGTCTTGTCCAGGATACATGTCCTATCCATGTTGTCTATGTCCAGAAGCTATCATTTTCACAAAACTAAGCATCTTGAGAATCTCGGTTTCTTATTTTAAAAAGCCAAGTTTCCAGCCCTTGTGGTTGGAAAGGCAAGTTGTACAGGTGAGGCCTATAAAAGCCAGGGCAAGATTTCCTGTATATATTGGTTAGGCTGCAAAGGAATGTAATGCTTTTAAAAAATATATCCTGCCATGGGTATAAGTGGAAACAACAACAGGGTAAAAGATTCAGAAAATGCCAGAAAATACACAAAATGCTATTGAGAAGGATTTATCCAGGATTTGGATATTTTTAGGGTGTCAAATAGAGATGGGGACGAAGCTAAAAACAAACCAGAAAATTCATAGAAAATCACCATTTTTTTTGCTTTCGATTGGTTTTGGTTCATGCAAACCAGAGAACCTGAACTTTCCCAAAGCAGCAAACTCCGAGGTGATTTACTGGTTCATCCCCCCCACAGCCCCACCCCACTCCATTCCCATTGCCCCCATCGCATCCCCTCTACCTTGTCCTTGTCCTCCTCCACTGTTGCCACTGCCGCTGCCATCTTGGCAAACAGTGGCCCATTTTCCCTTCCGGCAGCCTGTGCGCCTATGACCCGCCAATCAGCTGATCCGTGGGCCACAGGCACACAGGCTGCCATAAGGGAAAACGGGCTGCTGTTTGCAAAGATGATGGTGTGGGCAGTGGCAGCAGCAGTGGCGGGTGGCACAGAATTGGTGGCAGAAGCAGCGGGCTGTGGGAGCCATGGCAGTGGAGGTGGATGAGGACAAGGTAGGTAGGTGACGGGGGAATGGGAAGAGGGCAGGGGCAGGCTGTTTGGCCAGGAGGGGCTCAGCTTCTTCTTTTTTTTTTTTTTTTTTTTTTAGACAGCCATGGGCTATCTAAAAAAAATAAAAGCCCCAATAAACTGATTCATGGTTCATCAGTCAACCACGGGCAAATTCGTGGTTTGTGGTTTATCAACCTTGACAAACCATGAACCAAGATGAACTGCCATTTTGGCAATTCGTGCCCATCTCTAGTGCCAAATTTATGTTCCTATGGAACTAGGATCATTTTACTTGTGTTTCAGCAATGACATGAGAGAGATGCTTGTTCACACAGTACAGAGTCAAACCATGGAATCTGCCAGAGTTTTAAAAAACGTTAGGAGGTTTTTTTGAACTACATTTCCCAGAACCCCAACTCAACCATTCTGGGAGTTGTAGTTGACAAAAGCAACATTTCCAAATTTCCAAATTTTAGAATTTGCCAAGACAAGATCCACTAATGGATTCAGCCACATTTGAAATCACTTGTATGTAGGGGCAGATCTACTATGAAACTCAGGGTCCCTAATCCCGGAAGAGTCCAAGAAGTGACTTTAGTGCACTTAAAAAAAAATTGTGGTAATTTGTTGTGGAACAAACCCACTGAAGAAGAAAAGAATGATTACCCAGAACTCATTGCTGGTTGCCAAGGGTCTCCCATAACATTCAAGCTACAGAGCCCCAAAAATGTTGGTCTGCCACTACTTGTGTGAGCTCTAGATCAAAGCAGAATAGCCAGTTTTAGTTCTGGGGCAAAGACATATTTGGGTTTATTTGCTTATCCCACCTTTCTCCTCAAAAATTACCCAAGGCAACATACATCATTAAAAAGACAATATTTAAAAGCTAAAAACAGTAGGTATACAAATATTTTAAAAGAATTGAACAAGTATTATATTAAAAAGAGAAATAAAATCAATACTAAAACATATTTAAAATAACAGAGCACAACAATTAATTAAAAAACCCAGAAAGCTAGTTATTAAGGGAAAGCCTGCCTCAAGAGAAAGGTCTTTGCCTGCTTGCGGAAGGAGAACAAAGATGGGGCCACTCTGGCTTCTCATGGAAGGGAGTCCCATGTGAATTTACTTATCAGGTTGTGTCCAGAAGTCTAATCAATTTGGATGTACTAATTGCTTCAGACTTTTATTTTCTTTTTTCCTTTTAAAAAAAGTATATTTTGAAGACACTTAGCATGCAAGTCCTTGTAGTCTGCTGTCTGAAATTCAGCTGAGTTACTCTCCTCTTTAGGGTCTATCAGGTCTCCAGATTTCTTGTGTACCCAGGGCAAAACAAAAAAACTTGTAGCTGTTTTGGTTTTCCAGAACAAAGATTTTACACATTTACCAACTGATTCACATCCAAGACCCAGATTGAATCTGACACAGGTGAGACAGGGGGCGAGAATAGTATCCCTCTCGCCGGAGTGCCGTCCCTCTCCCACACTGTCGAGAAAGAGGTACAGACCCTGCCCGCTTCGCTTCACCCCCCAAGAAAACAGAACAACGGGGGACAGACACCCAAGAATTAGAAAGAGAGATGCGGAAATTAACAGCCGAAGGAACTCAAGGGAGGATGGCGTGAACAGAATGGAAGGAGAGGGTGGAGATTGACATTGGAACAAGCCTGTTGATACCGGTTACCTGTTAAATACCCAATAAACCTTACTCCTGTTTCAAAAATGCAAAAGTTTCCCAGTTTATTTGAACAACAAAAGGAGCCAGAAACCGAACCATCACACACAGAGCAAATCACTCTGAACTGAACTGGGATAGATCTGGAAGCTGTGAATTGGCCTACAGGTAAAAGACCTGATTTGTAACAGTCCCCATCGAGTCGCTCTCCTGACTCTTCCCCAAAGATGTTTCTGCACCCATTGTTTAAAAATCCACATAAAAATCCATATACATTTTCATACACACTAAGATTTGCACGCATTTTGCCTAGTCTTGACTATAATACATTGGCAGCACTTTCCCTAATAGAGGGCTACTTGTGCAATTTTTGTCACCTTCTGCATGCATTTTTGGTCAGAGAACTTCAACACAACATTTAGAGAAGGGTAGGAGCAAACTATTGTGTTTCAGTGAACTTCTCAGTTCAGGAAGTGTGAATTTAGGAGTTTTCTGTTAGAAGGCAAACCAAACACCTTTTGTTCAGATTGTAACTCCTGGCTGCTGTGCAGTGCGCAAGGGGCTGGCCTCTGAAGCTTTGCACCTGATAAATCTGTTTCACACCAGAGTTTCCTTGTGTAGCTTAATGCTGGCTTAATCTCAAATGCATACACTGAGAAAAAGCTTGTTTCGCATGAAATACACAAGTGGCGCCCTTGCAGCCACCACCGCCTCCTGGCTCGTGCTGCTGAATACATTATAGAGAGATTGATGAAGATGGAGGATATTGTTAGCACTGTCTAGCTGTCCTGGCAGGTATTTGTAATCCCCTTCTAATTGCTCTCCTAGGCACACAGCAGCATAAACACCTGGCTCTTTGCATGGGCCTCCAGGTCCCAGAAAAGATAGTAAGGTCTGTAAACAAACTAATTACATTGCAAGACATGTGCCTCATGGTTGCAGGAACAGCATTCCTGCTGGTCCCACAATGCAAGGAGGCACTGCTACCATCTCTACACAGCAGCACTCCCATGAGTAGGTGGCAATGAGGTCGCAAAACCCACCACCACCAAAGAGTGGTTCCTCAAGATATTCAAGTATAAGGATTTGTCACTGGAGACTAACGCCAAGATCACCCATACTATTGTGTATACTAGGAGCCTTGTGTGCAGCGATTAAACTGCAGTACTGCAGCCAAAACTCTGCTCACAACCCAGGTTCAATCCCAGGTAGCTGGCTCGAGGTTCACTCAGCCTTCCAAAGTCAGTAAATTGAGTACCCAGCTTGCTGGGGGTGGGGGGCAGGGATGGGGAGACAATGCATAACCTGCACAATTAAATCATAAAACTGCACAGAGAGTGTTTTAAGCATTATGTGGTGGTATATAAGCAGCATGCTTTATAGTATTTTCAATATTTACGTATGGTTTTGAAAGCTGGACAGTGAAGAAAGCCAACAGGAGCAAAATCTATTCATTTGAAATATGGTGCTGGAGGTTTGTTGGCAGATACCCTGGATTGCCAGAAAGACAAACAAGTGGGTCCCAGAGAAAATCAGGCCTGAATTATCTGTTAAAGCAAAAATGACAAACTGAGGCGATCATACTTTGGGCATCTCACGAGAAGATGGTAACAGTAAGAAAAGTGAAGGTGGCAGGAAAAGAGGGAAACCAAATATGGAATGGAATGAGGACATAAAGCAAGGCACAGTCTTTAATGTGCAAAAGCTGAGCAGGGCTGTTAGTCATAGGATGTTTCGGAGGCCACTTCCATAAGCTGCAAGTGACTTGACAGCAACCAACAGGTGGCAAAGAGGTCTCTCCCTGCTGCATGCCTTCACACTCTAACCCAGCTGCTTCTCTGCCTGCAATGATTACTGCCTGGCTCTGAAGGGACTAAGACCCAACACCTTGGCTGCAAGGGGTCGCCTATTCGGAGAGCCAAACGGTGATCAGGCCTGAGAGATGGCATGGATTATGTTTGTTTGTTTGTTTGTTTATTGTATTTTTACCCTGCCTATCTGGTCATACGACCACTCTAGGCGGCTTATGTTGCCTGACGCAGCTGCCTTATCCATGCCAGCCCCAAATAGGCAGCTGACAGGGAAGACGCTTGGAAAAGTTGTAGAGATAGACAAATCAGGCAACACCTGGTCCAAGCCAGTGCTGCATGTATTCAGTTGCATGTCCCTTCCCTCAATAATGTAGTGGTTGATGTTGCAGGATAGAGGCTCATCATGACACTTTCCATAGCCACACCTTCAAAGACAGTCCCCAAATCTAGGTAGTTGGATTGATCAATAACAGTAAACCAGGTCTAGCAGTTTTCATTTCCCTGAAGAGCAGGTCCTTTGTAAACTCAACAGGTTTTAATTGCCTGTTCAGGACTAAGCCAGTCCTATCTGAAGGTATGTATTTCTTGTTTGCTGGAACCAGGTGATAGTCATATATAAAAAAAGTCCTGCTTGGAAAGACCTGCTAAATCAGTCCAGCATCTTGGTCATGCTACAGCCAGCCTACAGTAAGCAGAATATGAGTGCTGCAGAACTCTTCCCTGATATTTCTCAGCAGCAGACATATAGAAGCATCCTATCTTTGCTCCTCTAGGCAATATATAGCTGTCATGAACTGGCTACATTAGAGGGGCTGGGAGTTCGATTCCCCATTGTGCCTCCCAGGAGGCAGGCTAGCCTGTGTGGCTTTGGGCAAGCTGTACCTTACCAGGTTTCCCCCAGAAGAAGTCATTGGCAAACCACTTCTGAGTACTTTATACCTAGCAAACCCTGAAAGCGACGTGACAGAAAGTTATTATTATTTATCAACTAAAAGCCAGCAAGTTATAGCATCACCCTCCGCGAATCTGTCCAACCCAATCCCACCTTAAAGCCATCTGAACTGGCAACTATCACTACATCTTAGGATAAGTCACATGCTCCATTACTCCTCATTTCTCTTTGTCTGGATCATGGAATATATATTTCCTTGATCTTTGACTTGCTCACCTCCATATTTGACCTTCTTTGCTGCTGCTTAAGATTCAGTCGATTGGTTGCATAGCAGTGCCCATAAATTCTTCATCCATCACTCCCCGTTCTGTCTTCTTCAGTCCAATTCTGCCTGCCCACCTCCTCCCCCCACTTTCCACAGCATAGACCCGACCCCTCTTTGCATACAAGCCTTTTCCACAACTAGGGGAATTTAACCCCTCCAAGTCCACAATCTGTTTGACAAGATTATTGTGCAGTAGAAATCCAGGTGGAAACAGATTCAGGGTGTTTCTACACTGAGAGGACTCCTATGGCCGGTGGTTAAAAAGTACTGCGTAGTTATTCCAACAACAACAAAATCCTTAATTTTATTTTATTTTTTCTGGGAAGAGGGGAAAAATGGAAATAGCAAAGGGAAGGGTTGTGAATGGAAATGGAATGGAAAAACAATAACAACTAGATCCACACACACCCGCCAAAACTTCAATGAACAATGTAACCTGCCCTGCAGTGTGTGTGTGTGTTTAAATCATTTGCAATTTTAATGATTTTTAAATGGACTTTGCTTGGTTTTTATGGTATGGTGAGTCTATTTTATTAAGGTTTTAGCTTAATAAATGTTGGTCTCATCTGTTTTTGTTTCTTTTTAAAAATTTGTAAGCTGCCTTCTTTTAGTGGGAAGGCAGGGCATTAAATAAATAAATAGATAGATAGATAGATAGATAGATAGATAGATAGATAGATAGATAGATAGATAGATAGATAGATAGATAGATAGATAGATAGATAGATAGATAGATAGATAGATAGATAGATAGATAGATAGATAAAATTAAAAGGGGTGCAGTCAGATCTCACTCTGCCAGCCTAGTAGCTATATTACCATCACTGGAGAAAGAAAAGAATGAAAAGCTTTAACAAAAGTCAGGAGGCCCATTCACTCCCTCTGCCACTATTAAGGATGTAAAATAAAAATCCTGCCAGGTCAGATCTAAGGCTTCTGTCCTTCACTTTTGCAATAAAAACAAGGGAAAAGAGAGATAGCATCTGAAGACAAAAAGATGTATTATAGTGTGAGCTTTCAAGTACTGCAGCCACCTTCTTGAGATGCACAGAGTGCAAACTGAGAGATCCAGGTGTATACGCCTAAGGCTGGCTTGATGTAGATGGAGAAGACAAGCTGGTGCCCCATCTGCTTCATGTACAGAAGCTGCCTGGACTGATATCCAAGCATCTTCCACCACATCTGAGAGCACCACAAGAGTTTATGGGGTGACATGCATAGCTTCTGCCCCATTAGAGAGGGAAATGGACAGGAGATACAGCTAGACGACGGTGGGGCTGTCACTGCTCTCTGCCCCCCCACCCAGCAACCATTACCTAAGACAGTTGCCTCACTCTGTCTAACGATAGCACCAGACCTTTCTATTGTCCTGTTGTTGACATCTCATTTCTTTGCTTGGAAGTGAGATGTCCACAATGAGATCAAAGCGAATGTAGATGCAGGGAGTACAAACTGTGATAATCACAACACTAGTAGAGTTAAAACACGGCTTCCAAAATACAGTTGTTTTGATAGATATTTCCAGAGTGATGTCAGTATGGTGCAGCTTTACAGTCTATCACTGCTTTAGTTGATCATGCTCGTTCTTGAGGCCCAGTACGTACCTCAGGTTATAATAGCATTTGCTAATGTCCTTCCCCATCCCTCAGTTGCTGACACATCAACTTGTCTTTACAATAAGCACAGCTCACGGCTGATTAATATCAACTGCCATTTGCTTTACATCTAATGGGTGATTGGCAAGAAACTCCGTCAAGACCACAGAACCCATTGGAGCTCAGAAATGTTATCTATTGGATTACAACTCCCAGAATCCTCCAACCAGTTTTGCTGGGGGGGGGGTGGTTCATAGTTTCCCAGCCAATTACTTGTATTATACTTCAACAACTACAATTTCAAGCATTAGAAATTATTTTCAACCGTTACTAGAATATAGGTATATCGGGGAGGCCAAGGTGGGCTTTGGCCTCGCCTTCCATCGCAGTGGGCAGATCCTCTTAGCTGCCTCCAAGGCTTCAGGCTATACATTTCCAAGATCTTGTTGCAGATTTTTGAAGTTTGGTTAAATTCCTCTAGCTGCACAGTCAAAAACTACAGGGATTCACACATCACAATAGCCTCAAGTTCCCCAAAGTCCATCCCTTTTTCTCATCAACTGGTACTTATAATCTCAATAAGTCACTCTAAGACATTAGTTGGGGGGGGGGGGGAATAAACAAACATTTTCTTTCTTTACAGTTCTGGACAGATCAAACAGCACAGTAACAAAACATGGCTGCCTGCAGCAACAGGACTCCGCAGGCTTACTGCCTTCTCACAGACGGACTCACTCCAACAGACTCCAGAGAGGGAAAATATTCAGAAGAGAGGGGCATGGCTCTCTTCGAATTCGGAGGCAAGGAAGGAATGATTGGTCAGTGCTGGATAGATTAATAGTCAGCCCAGCCCAGAAAGGTCCCTCCCGGCCACAGCCACAACTCCAACCGCTCTGCCCTCAGATTCTGCTCCAAGTTGTAGGTCACGCTCTTCCAAAGGCTTTCAGGGAAACATGGTTCGCAATCCAGAAGAAAAACTTAAGGGCACCGGGCGTTGGGGTTTTGTCTGGTAAAGCTTGGGAGTCTTGCGGCCTTGGGGCTACCGTAGGCATATGCTAACTTAAAATATTCCCCTTTGCTCATTTCCTAAATATGTCATCCTATTTTGAGAATTCCTTGGGATTGTCCAAAGAAACAGCAAGTTTAAAATAAAAAAAAGAAAGAAACAATATGCATGTCCTGTTTCCAAGTTACTTTTCTCCCACAGCAAAAAAATACACATTCTTTTCTTAGAGGAGACCAGAGCTTAGAAGCATTGCTAACTGAGGGGATTCTGGGAGTCGTAGTCCAAAAAAGGAATGCTTCCAGACTCTGGAGGAGGCATAAAGGTCAGTAGAACAAAGCTGAGCAACCTTCTTTGGCCACTTAGGCCACCTGAGCGTACATGGGCATAAATGTCCAAGCATTGGAAAAGTTACTTTGAGGGACTACAAGTCCCAGAATTCCCCATGCTGGTGTAGCCACTCAATATACACTGATCAGCCACAACATTAAAAGCCACAGACAGGTGAAGTGAATAGCACTGATTATATTGGCACCTGTCAAGGGGTGGGATATATAAGGCAGCAAATCAACAGTCAGTTCTCGAATTTCATGGGTTGGAAGCACAAAATGTGGGCAAGTGAAAAGATCTGAGTGACTTTGAGAAGGGCCAAGTAGCGATGGCTGGATGAGTGTGTCGGAGCATCTCCAAAATGGCAAGTCTTATGGGGTGTGCCGTGGTTAGTACCTACCAAAAGTGGTGCAAGGAGGGACAACCGGTGAACTGGCGTCAGGGTGGTGGGTGCCCAAGGCTCATAGATTGATGCACATGAGGCACGAAAACTAGCCCATCTGGCCTGATCACACAGAAGAGCTACTGTAGCTCAAACTGCCAAAAAACCTAATGCTGGCCATGATAGAAAAGCATCAGAACACACAGTGCATCGCAGTTTGCTGCGTATGGAGCTGCGTAGCCGCAGACTGAACAGAGTTCCCATGATGATCCCTGTCCACCACCAAAAGCACCTACAAGGGGCAAGTGAGCATCAGAACTGGGCCATGGAGCAATGGGAAAAGGTTGCCTGGTCTGATAAATCATGCTTTCTTTGAGATCAGGTGGATGGCCGGGTCTGTGTGCGTCATTTACCTGGGGAAGAGATGGTAGCAGAATGCACTACGGGAAGAAGGCTGGACAACAGAGGCAGTGTTATGCTCTGGGCAATGTTCTGTTGGGAAACCTTGGGTCCTGGCATTCATGTGGCTGTTCCTTTGACATGTACCAGCTATCTAGAGATTGTTGCAGACCATGTACACACCTTCATGGCAATTGTGTTCCACAAAGGCAGTGTCCTCTTTCAGCAGGATAATGTGCCCTGCCACACTGCAAAAATTGTTCAGGAATGGTTTGAGGAACATGACAAAGAGTTCAACATGTTGCCTTGGCCTTCAAAATCCCCAGATCTCAATCCGATGGAGCATCTCTGGGATGTGCTGGAACATCAAATCCGATCCATGGAGGCCCCGCCTTGCAACTTGCAGGACATAAAGGATCTGCTGCTAACATCTTGGTGCCAAATACCACAGGACATGTTCAGAGGTCTTGTGGAGTCCATGTTTCGATGTATCAGAGCTGTTTTGGCAGCACAAGGGGGCCTACACAATATTAGGCAGGTGGTTTTAATGGTGTGGCTGATCAGTGCACAGTGCTAGGTCGTCATGAACATCTCCAAGGAGGAAATTGTCAGGATTTTTGTTCTTTTGGTGAACGGGGAGTTAAATTTAATATTGTAATGAAACTGCAAAGTCACGAATGTAAAGTAAAAGCCAATGTAATGACCAACAGCATACAGGTGTAACAAGATGATGTAATGCATGTTTGTTAAGCAAGACCAGCTGTAATGGTGAAATGTGATAGGTTGTTCTGGGTATAAATGTAACAGAGACAGAACAGACCTTTGCCACTTAGCTGTGAGTCTAGTGGTCATTTTGCTTCTATGTCATTATTGCTCTGAATGTTGTTATGCCAAATGCATATTGCTTTGTATGTATGTATATATGTATAGCCATATCTAATATACTATATTGTAAATACTAAGAACTCTCATGTCATTTTCTCCCATCTAAGTCTCTTACTTTGCTATTTAAGTGGGAAGAATGGAAGCAGTTTGATAAGAGGCTCTGTATAACTAGTGTCCTTAATCACAAGGCTTGTCTTTCATAACAGAGTGCTTTTGCCAAGCTTCCCATTCAACCTGACTTTAAGAGTTTTCTTGAGGCCAGGCCTCATTTAGACTCTGGAGTTTTGGCCCCACGCCAACAGAAATTTCACATACTTGTTGCCAGTACCGAGAAGGTCCTGTTCTGAGGAAATGCCAGCCTCCTCATATTTGATCCACTTTGGGGTAGGACCCCAGGTATTTTAAAAGCGGGCATTACGACCACAGCGTTACCCAAAATGCTTTAACTTACCAGCACACCTGAAAAAGTATCCCCAAATTCCAGCTTAGGGCTGTATCCAGGAGAAGGGAGATGGAAACTGGCATCGCTTGACAATCGCCTTAGCAAGGCCGGCGAAGAACTGGAAGAGGATGGTGGAGACGAAGACTGCCCTTCGTCTGATAGATCCTTCCTTTCTTCTGGTGGGATTTCAAGACAAGGCTCTGGCTGTTCAGACGACAACTGGTGAAAGAAGACAGAAACCAGTTTTAAGCAGGGCACTTGTTTCTTTGTGATATAAAGTGATCATCAGACCTTAACTTAGAAATTGCCAGCCCTCGGACAAGTTATGTTTTTTGACAACAAGACCCAGCATTCCCCAGCCAGCAGGGTAGTTGGTTTTACGAGCAGAGAGTTCTGGGAGCTAAAAAGCAACTTCGATTCCAAATTCTTGCTAATGCCTGCTTCTTAATGTGAAACAATGGGTGTGTGGCTGTTGCAAGCATTTGAGGTGCAAAGCACCAATCCTTACCCAGAGGAGGGCTCAGCACCCCCAACCAGTTTTGTCTGGAATACAGAATAGCTGCATTTGCCTGCATACGGGAAAAGCTGGAAGCAGTGGTTTGGATCTGATTGGAGAGCTTGTGAAGGAAGGCGACTGGACTGATGCCTGAGTCCTTGCTTCTGTTCTATCAAAATACCTCTTGGCCTGCCGCATGTTAGGAAGGTTACTACGGACATCTAGCCTTCAAGGATCTTTCGCCCAAAGAAAATCCAGCACTTAAATGCTAACAAAGTACCCAGTGTGGTGTAGTGGATAGCGTGATGGAGTAGGACTCAGGAGACCTGAGTTCTAATCCTTGCTCAGCCATGGAAACTCACTGAGAATGTGTGGCAGTTTTAAATGTTGGAGGGTTGGTGGTTTGTTTGTTTTTTGGCAACCTCACATTCTGCCCCTAGTGGGTGTGGCTGGGAGGGAACTTTCTGGGCAGGGGTGTCTGTCAATCTATCCAGCATTAACCAACAGTTCCCTCCTGTCTCTGATTCAAAGAGAACCCTGCATTTCTTTTCTGTTTTTTCTCTCCTTTTGCATGGACCTTGGCAAATCTTCGGAGCTGAGTCCCAAGTCCGAGTCTTGGGGCCAGAGTCCCAAATTCCAAACCTTGAGTCCAAGGCTCAAGATGTTTGCCCCACCCCACCCCGAGGCTTGGGACTGGGGACTCGGATCCAAAGATTCGGACTGCCCTTGTGCCGCCCAGCTGATAGGCTGGCGTATGCGCAGAGACAGCAGGCCTGGAAGGGAAGCCAGGCGGGTCCCTGCACAGGTGCAGGGACAGTGGGCCAACTTCCCTTCCCAGAGCCAGGCCCTGCCTCTGCCCACGCGCCAACCTATCAGCTGGGTGGAGGGTGTGTGGGCAGAGGCAGCAGCCCGCTCATGGAAAGAAAGCCAGGCCTGCTGCCTCTAAGGATGATGGTGGTGGTGGTGGTCAGTGGTGGCAGCGGCAACTTGAGCGGCCCATCCCTAATAGGGACTAGAAACATGACTTGGAAAAATGGTTCCGAATCACAAGTTGGAGTCTTAAAAAAACAAAAAACAAGTCGAGTCGTCGATGCAACTTAAGTTTGACTCGACAGCGAATTGTGACTTGCAAGTCCCCATCCCTCTCCTTTTGACTGTCGAAAGTCATCAAGTCTTTTGAGGCCTCTTGCCTGTTGTAGAGAAAGCAGGAGGAAATCCCAGGGCAGGATGCCGGAGACAGGAAAGGAAGCTTCAAAGGCTTTCCGTGGAGGTGGTGAATTCGAATTTCAAGTGCTCTTTGAAGACGGACTTGTAAACCACTTTTGGCGCAAGGAAATCAGGACAACACTTGCAGCCCGGAATCTACTCGGCTACCTGCAGAGGCAGCTCAGGTACTTGCTCAGAGAAAAAAAAAACCCTTGGAAGAGGCATTTGGCCAGGAAGT
Organism: Intellagama lesueurii; assembly: GCA_037013535.1. Taxonomy (NCBI): domain Eukaryota; kingdom Metazoa; phylum Chordata; class Lepidosauria; order Squamata; family Agamidae; genus Intellagama; species Intellagama lesueurii. The sequence continues at coordinate 17,925,224 of JBAJHW010000011.1, forward strand.
CCCAAGGACCCACAAAAGGGCTGCAGAAGTTTAAGAACAGCAGCCAGAGGCAAGCAGAGGATTGAGCAGAGGGCAAGCTGCGTTCCTCAGCTGCTGTCTTCCAGGAGATCGGGAGAAATGTAGCCTCAAGAGGACGGCTGATCCACACTCTGTGTAAGTCGGCCGCCTGGCTTAGCCAAGCCAAGGCAGGGAGGACACTTAGGAGAAGGATAGATGCTTCGTGGATTGCCTTTACTAAGTGTGTACGTTGCCTAAACGTCTTAGACAATGTCTTACATGTTTTGTCTTTAATAAAGTTTACTCCCTTTTAAACTGTCCACTTGTGTTGAAGATGCAGAGCTAATCTGGTTCAAATCTAAGTCCAAAGTGTCTCACCACTCTTGGCCCACACTACCAGAGCGTTTTGTCTTTTATTCCTGTTATAGAAAGGTGTGTGTGTGTCTGTGTGTGGCAGAACTACCCAGAGTTTCTGAAAGAAAATAACCTTGGGGCTGTAGGGAAAGGGATCACTGCTCCCCCCACAGCTTTGCCTAGCCCATACCCCAGGTCCCAACTCTTTTCTCATGACAGCCATGTTTGTCAGTTTGCTGTTTCATCTGTTTAGCTGTAAGTAAAGGATTTTAAACAAATTATTTCTACTATTAATGTCTCATAGTGAGTTATTGAGACTGTAAGTGCCAGTTGGTGAGGAGAAGGGGTGGTCTACTCATGGGAACCTGAAGCAATTCTGCTCTGTGGATCCATGCATTTCTGCTGTGCATAAATTCAAAACTTCAACAGTAAAACCAGTCCTTGAAAGCCCTATTGGGGTTGCTATGAGTTAGTATCAACGTTGTCGCATAACAAACCCAAACCAGAACCTCTTGCATCTTTGAGTAGAAGGGGGAGGGGCATAAACCACAGCTTGTAAAAGTTCCTTTTTTGGACTTGTTTTTCCTCACATACTGTCAGGTTGTTTCCTATCTATGGTGACCTTCATGGGTTTTCGAGATACGTGAGATCTTCAACATTGCCACTGCCCTTCAGTGAGTTTCCATGGCTGAGCAGACATTTGAACCCAGGTCTCCTGAGTTCTAGTCTGACACTCTATCCCCTACACACTGCCGCTCCAAGTACCAATGGCCACACTTATGCCCCCAAAGAAATGTTTCCAACTGCTGGCATACACCCAGATTCCAGGCTAGGCTCACACAGAAAACCACCTGATGGCCAAAGCCCCATCAGAAAATAAGTGGATAACATTTCAAAAAAGTAACATTTTAGACATTGCAATGAATAAGTACAATGAACAACAACTCCCCAAATACCATAGCAAAATTGAATTACATTTAAAATGTAATCTTCCAAGTTCTTGGAAAAGTTGCCTTTTGTACTACAAGTCTGAGTCTCACAACCACTGGAACTTGTAGTCTTAAAAAGTAACTTTCTCAGTCTGTGATCAAGAGAGCTTTGTCAGTTCACCCATGAAAGGCTAATGCTGCAACTGCTTTGAAAACTGGGGGATGGAGAAATTTGAAAAATGATCCAGCTCTGTTCCTCTATCTCTGTAAATTGGCTTAAATCCAGTAGTAAGTCATAACTAGAGTAGGCCCATTGAATCAGTAGGGATTTGGTGAGTAAACTCTTCTGTAAGTCCATTGATTCAGTGGACCTACTCTAGTTGTGACTTACTACTGGATTTCAGCCAATACATTCTTTGTAGTAATGCATAATTGTTACGATTTGCTGACATAAAACAATGTTCTATTAATTCATGTCTTTAGACCTAATCGGGATTTGAGAGGCACTGAGCAAGGAACTGCCTTGTACACATAAAGAACATTAGGATCCATCGCTGTTAGTAAACCATGAGAATAAAGGTATGGTTATAAGGTCACATTAGGCCTGAAAATATAATTGTGTTGTGTATAATCGGCAGGAGAGAAGACAGCAGATAAAGAATGGCATAAGAGATGTCATGTTGAGTGGATGTTGGCTGTGTGAATTAACAAGGGGGCTGATAAATTAAGGGAAATTAAGGAAATTAGTAAATTATTCTTATTTATGGTTGTTGTGGGATTTTCGGGCTCTTTGGCCATGTTGTGAAGGTTGTTCTTCCTAATGTTTCGCCAGTCTCGGTGGCTGGCATCTTCAGAGGACAGAACTCTGTCTGTGCTCTGGTGCAGTTTGTTTGGATAGTTGAGTATTTATAGCTGTGGGATCAGCTTTTGTCCTTTTCAGGAGATGAGTGATTGTGGTGATCAGCGTGTTACCCAAGCCATCCCGCCGCCCGCCCCCCCAGGCTTCCAGGCTGCGGGAATGAAAAGCACCGCTCCTGAACGGTCCTTGCCCGGCGGCGGATCCCGAGGAGGAGGAGGAAGGGCGCCTTGCTCTCCCAGGGACCACGCTGATCACCACAATCACCCATCTCCTGAAAAGGACAAAAGCTGATCCCACAGCTATAAATGCTGAACTATCCAAACAAACTGCACCAGAGCACAGACAGAGTTCTGACTCCTGTCCTCTGAAGATGCCGGTCACAGAGACTGGCGAAACGTTAGGAAGAACAACCTTCAGAACACGGCCAAAGAGCCCGAAAAACCCACAACAACCATCAGATCCCGGCCATGAAAGCCTTCGAGCATATTCTTATTTATATTTGGATATGTCATATATGAATGTAATTCTTTGTTAGAATGCCTATAAAATACATTGTAACAGAGTTGGAATGGTACCAGTTCTCTCAATACCAGGCAGGTTTCAGGGCATTGATTTTTATTAATAAAAACATTTGCACAGTGTAATAGTTTTGTGAATTGACTAAGACACCGATCTAAAAACGTCCCCTTCTAGAGGATGAAAATATTCACAAACCAGGTCTCTTCAAAATGAAAAGACAAATGGAAAAGCAGTCAGAGGTGAAGATTTAGAAGATGCAGCCGTGTTCGTCTGTGCATGCTTTCCAGGCAAAACTCAAAAGAAAATTAATAATAATAATAATAAATAAAGGTGGGGGTTTAGTAGGATGGTAGTCCAGACCGCCTGCAGTTACAGAGTAAATGATGCCATTTCTAAACAAAACACAGATGGCAGAAGGAAGCAGAGATTCATGGCCCAATTGCTGAGGGCATGCAATTCCCCAGAACCCCTCAAAGACAATAAGGAAAGAACATATTTCTTGCTTATCTCTCACAATTGAGGAAGCCTCAAACTCAGGCTTCCATGCAAATCGCAAGACACAGGCTTTGCAATTTACATTCTGCTTTTTGTTTGTTTGTTTGTTGTTTTTAGCAAGACAACAAATCAAATTCCAATCAATGGTCATGGAAATTGAGAAGTGTATACAGGTGATTGTCTAGATAGCAAGTAAACTCTACCACTAGAGCCCAGGGTCTCTTCCATGGAGGTTTGGGGAGAGTAAGGCATGCTAAACGGGTCACTGGGTAGCCACAAGTCCAAAAGGCTTTGTTGTGCTGAGAAGTCTTCCAAAGTCATTTTTATCCTGCAAAATGGTTGGGGGAAATTGTGGGAAGGAGACAAAATTCCACAAAACCCTCGGATCCTTCTATACCTCCTAAGAGGCATTTAATCTTATTTCTTAAGTCTCATTTGCCATGGGGGATGTCATTCTTTTGCCCTTAGAGTCTGAGAATAATAATAATACTCTTTCAACTATGATCCTGGATGATCCCTAAGAATCATCAAGCCCAGCCCCTCTCAAGGAGGCACGATGGGGAATCAAACCCCCAACCTCTGGCTCCACAACCAGAGACCTAAACCAATGAGTGATCCAGCAGTTGCTATACTGCAGTTTCTGGTGTAGCTCTGTCCACCCATCTATCCATTTTAATTAGGTGCAAGAGGTCCTGCCAGCAAAGCTAACCAGAATCCAGACTTTCAGGGAATATTTTCAGCTCCTCATTTTGCCCACCCTTCTCCAATCAAACAGTGGATGCAAAAATGCAGACACTTGGGAAAGCTGCATGCAAAGATGAAAGCCTTTGGGGAAAATATTTAGAGGAAATTGCTCATGCTAAAGGAAATGAGTGCAAAATGTGTGCAAGACTGCATATGAATTTTTATGCATATACAAATTTTCATGAGAACTTCTTAAACAAGGGTTTGCACATTTCAACACAAATGCAATGCAACAAACCTGTGCCTGAAAACAAAGTGAACATCAAAGAAAGTGAAGGTATGGATGGGGAAAAGCTTCATGTTTTTCATTAAAACCCCACAATTGGGTATGGAATTCTGGGAAATGTAGTCAGGACAAAATAAAGCCACTTTTCCAGTCTCTATGCAGAGAAGATGCATTGTGATGGCAAACCTATGGCACGCGTGCCAGAGCTGACATGCAGTGCCCTCTCTGTGGGCACACGAGGCATAAGTCGCCATTGAGAAATACTTATCCGTCCTCCAATCCCGGATTTCGGCACTCCCCTCTGCTGGTGCAGTAGTCCAGCGGAGGGGTGCAATGGCGGCTATTACTGGTCTAGCCTGACGGAGGACTGGTAAGAATTTCTCTGTTAATACTGCCTCTAGGGGGGGAAAACCAAGCATTTAACCCTTGCAGTGCAGGGGCAGTTTTTTTTTCTAAACTAAAACCTCAGTATTCAGGTTTAATTGCAGTGTTGGCACTTTGAAATAAATAAGTTGGTTTTGTGTTGCAGTTTGGGCACTCGGGCTCAAAAAGGTTCGCCATCACTGCATTAGACCATCTTTGTGTTGCGAAAACTAGCTAGTGTTCTCAGTTGCTGAAGGAAGCTGCTTGATGCATTTCCTTTAAGTATATTCATAGAATACGGAGTAAGAACAAGTGTGACAATTAAGCCAGAGATGAGAAATATTTCATTTTAAATAAACGACATCTCCCCAAATCCCACAGCCATTATGTGGGCTTCTGCGAGTTCTATTAAAAAAAAAATACCCCAAACCGTTTCCCATTTCTGGATGATGTTAGCCTCATTCTTCCCCACATGGATCTCTCTTCCCTTCCTTCGCAGTAGAAGAAATGCCTGTGTAAAAGGAGCTTTAGTCTGATGGGCATTGAACACGACCGCAGAATTGTAAAGGGGTGTAAGAAGAGAGCTGCTTCATTACATAGGTAAATTAAATGTTTCCCTGGCTTTGTGGAAGTGGTTCATTTTCCAAAGGCAGTGTGGGAAGGTTGCCTTTGGAAAGCCAAACCCTCCTGTGCATGTGCACACACACACACACCCCTATCTGTCTGCCTGCCTGCCTCTGTGTGTGTGTGGGGGGGGCTTGGCTAGGCTTTTTTAAAGGGGCAAGTGGCGCAGCGGTGGTGGCAGGAGGAGACAGGAAGGGGATTTTTGTTTGCTTTTCTTGACTGGCTCTTTACGAGAAAAGCAAACAACAATCCCACTCATTGTCCCCTCCTGTCTCCTTCCACTTCTGACAGTGGGCTGGTGGGGACCAAAGAGGGTCACTTCAACTCCGTAGGCTGTTTGGATGCAAACAGCTAGGCCCTCCTAGAAACCCTCTTTAGCCTGCTCCGAAATGGGCATGTAGACAATAACTGCTATCGTTCCTTACCCCAAAAGCATGGGATTCCGCAGTCAGTGAAAATGAAAGGGGTGGCTCCGGTACAGACACTGGACCAGTCTGGTGAGGGATCCCCAAATACTGTAAAGGAGGTGGGTAACTAGTTTGACTAGTTTCCACAGGCATCTCCCCTTGCTTGCCAGGAGGCAAAGGTGAAAGGTGTCGAGGCGTTATGGGCATCCCTCTCTGGGCCACCGGACGGTGCTCGTGGAAGGACACTGTGTAAGCCAGCCTCCCACAATGCATTGCCAGTTCATCCATGCCTGCCCGCAGCAGCACCATAATGTCACTATAGCGGTACAGGTCCTCATCTCGGCTCGCAAAAAGATTCATGCGCGGTTGGTTGGTGCGGGGGTAGATGGCAAAGAAAGCCTCCCCCGTTTTGATGCTGCTCTTCAGCGAGGAACCATGGAGGCGTACGGCTTCGATTCGCAGCCGGACATCATGGGTTTTGTCATTTTTGCAGAAGCCTATTTAAAACAACAACAAAACCTGTAAGTAATCTATTCGAATGAACTTCTGTCAGTTCTCTGCCCTCTGAAAACTTTGGACCTGATTTCTCCAAGCATGACTTAGATAAAATAGCTCTGTGGTTCCTTTGCTAATACTCCAGGGGGATTCACTAGCATAGGCACCCCAACAGGAGCAAGGGCAGGGGATATGCAATCTTTCAAAAGTTGTTGAACAAAAAACTGAAATAATCTATAGCTATTAGCCATACTGATGTGCTAATGAGGGATGGAGCCCAATAACATCTGCAGGGCCTTGAGTTTCTACCTCCACTCTAGAGTAAAACTCTTTAGACTGAAGGTGTGGCTCTACTGGGTACTCAATAAAGGAACAGGACTTTCTTATGACTAAATTTTGGGGAAATCAGTTATTGCACACATCTCTTCCACTAGACAGTGTCCCTGAATCTGTGGGCATCCAGATGTTGTTGAACTGCTGCTCCCAGAATGCCTCAACATTGACCATGCCAATTGGAACTTCTGGTTATTGAGGTCCACCAACATCTGGAGAACTCAGGGTCAGGAACTAGTGTTTCTGATAATTTTTCCCCAACCACAGACCTCCAGATGTTTGGGGGCTGCAGTTCCCACCAGGTCCTCTTTATTGGCCATGCTTCCCGGGGATGATGAGAAGAATAAACCAACAATATCAGGAGACCTAAGCAAAGGATTGTTTTTCAGAAATGTTTTAAAATTTGCATTTAATCTTAGTTTTATTATTGAAAAATATTTAATTGCATTTTAATATAGTTTTCCATGGTATTTTAAAAACTGTGATTACAGTATTGTTTTAATTTTGTGAGCCACCTTGGGTCCCCTATGGGGAGAAAGACACCATAGAAATGAAATGAAATAACGAGCCTGTTCTGAACCATGACGTTTCTGAGAAATGCTCTCTATCTTTCTATGCCTTCATTTTGCTGTCTCCCTATTTTACATATCAACCAAAGGAACCCATTGCCACAAGACAGGTTGATTGACGGATCTCCAGTTTGGATGGCTTCTTGAAAGGCTCTTAATAAACGGTACGGATCTTTTCTTATTTACTTCTTGCAGGCAAGGACAAAAAATTATATTTTCCCCCCTCTCTGCTGGGTGATCAGTTAAATGCTACACGATTAGAATCACATGAAGAAGAGAAGGAATGGGTATACCTCTCCTCTTGGTTGCCATCGTTTCCCCCATGCCCGCCTAAAAACTGTAAGGAGAAAGACTCCAGCGGGGAGCCTGCAGTGATCAAACTGGCTCCTCTTGTAATGGAAAATCCAGGAAGATCAGAGTTCAAAACCTGCACAGGGAACATCCTTGAGTGATTGATTCAGATACCTCACCATACATCCTCTTTCCAGTTCTTTGAGGGACAACAGTAACAGAAGCAGCACTTGCATTTTTTCCCTCTTTTCCCTGAACTATATCACAGAATCATCCCCCAGCCTATTAACAGAAATAAAAGGGGGCTTCCCATGGAACTACCTCTCCCATGAAGCCTTGTGACTCCCAGGGAGTAGGAGAGCGGTTTCTTTGCTTTTCACAGGATCTGGATCTGGAAAACTCCTCTGTAGGTGTCTGTTTTAGGGCTTCCTCTCCCAGGATTCTGCCTGGGGGGGTGGATTCTGAGTGAGTTCTGGGAGCGCATGTCCCCAAACCCTGAAAATGCCATTCCTAATCAACAGGAAAATTCGTACCCTTCCAGAAGCAAATTTTGCACCCTGGGTCAAATCTCCAGTTACCTTGCCTTAATTACTGCCATTCCTCTCCCATCTCCTCACCTTTGGGCAGGGTGAAGAGGAACCTCCGTTTCTCAAAGGTATAGACTTCATTCAGGTTGCTTTGCTCCACAACATCAGTGGTGGCCGTGTTGGTGTACAGGATTTTTCCTTCATTGACCTGGAGACGCACACCAGCTCCCGATCCTTCCAGCAGTGGGTTCTCTGCCGTGAGCCTCAGAAAATATCTTCCCGTCTCATTGAACTGCACGCTTGTCAGCTCAAAGTCAAAGTCTAGGATCTTCTCCTCAGCTTTCAGCCGGGACTTCAGCAACGTCAGGGGGACCCGAGGTTCTCCTGCTTTACCAGCCATGTTTTGCAAAATGGAGTAAAGGAAGAAACAGAAGCACAGCAAATTAAGAAACCCAACTCATAGGGTACCCACAGGTCGGTTGCTAGACACCCCTAGCAGTACTGTGCTGGGCTTTATGGAGGCATCCTGGCTTTAGCAATGCAAACTATGCCGTCACTCAAAAGTTGCAGTTATTAAATGCAGAGGAGAATATTCCAGGGGCTAGTCCCATTTGGCAGAAAAGCAGTCCCCAAATCCAGTCTGTCCTTTCCACAAGTCACACCCTCCGATCTCAGATTTCCTTCTCCATATGGGTTGTGCTGTCTACCGGTAGTTCACTGTGAATTTTCTCAGGTGGAAAGTAAAACAAAAGGAAGAATACAGCTCTTACTGGGCAGAAATCTGGAGGAGAGAAACTTTCTTTTAATTCTACCACAAGGGTAAGGGCTCTGGAGAGCAAGCCGTGGAAGGAAAGAGGATCCCCGCGCGCGCACACTGCACAGCAGGAAGATCAAGAAATGCGAAAGGTGGCCCAGGCGTCCCCCGTTTGTTTGCCCAAGAGCCTTGGCAACTCCAAGCAAAGTATTGTGTGACTGCCAGCCACACCCAGAAAACAGGCTCTGCACAAGCCCGTTGTATACTCTGTAGGGAGGACTGGCCAAGAGTGACAGTGGGCTGGATCCAGACCTCATCATGCTTAAAGGAGACCCACTGAGGATTTGCCTCACACACTGGCTTGAAATCCAGTAGTATGTTGCACTTAGAGGTGCCCCATTGAATCAATGGAACTTAGAGGAGTTGACTCACCAAATCCCCACTGAATCAATGGGCCTACTCAAGGTGCAACTTACTACTGGATTTCAAACAATTATTTACTTGCCCCACTCAAGGCTGTGAGCTTCTTTGCAGTAAAACTAAATGTAGGTCCAGCCTGATTGACACTGGGAAGCCCTTTCACATGCATCACAACAGGTTGCTTTGATACGCTGCTTTTTGAGCAAAACAATTAAAATGAAGACTGTTTTGCAAATATCCTTTATTCAAAAGCAAACCAATAATAAATATATTGTAGACATAGAAGCATGGAATCAGATATTTATTTATTTATTTATTTTTACCCTACCTTTCTCAAGGCAGCTTACATCATTAAAATACAATATTTAAAAGCTAAAAACAGTTTGTATAGAAATATTAAAAATAATCCAGTACCACACTAAAATGGTAAACAAAACCAACACCAAAAACAGATTCAAAGCAACAAAGCATAACACTCCATTTAAAATCCCTTTCACACAGCCAGTCACTGAGGGAGAGCCTGCCTGAAGAGATAGGTCTTCACCTGCTTGCGGAAGAACAGCAAAGATAGGGCCAGCCTGGCCTCCTGTGGGAGGGAGTTCCAGAGTCTGGGAGGCGCCACAGAGAAGGCTCTCTCCTGTGTCCCCATCAGAAGCGCCTGTGAGGGTGATGAGACCGAGAGAAAGGCCTCCCCTGATGATCTTAACACCCAGGCAGGCTCATAAAGGGAGACACAATCCTTGCGATAGCTTGGTCCAAAGCCATTTAGGGCTTTATAGCAGGGGTCGTCAACCCCCGGTCCGTGGCCCGGTGCCAGTCCGTGGGCTTGCTGGAACTGGGCCACGGATACGGATCTCCACACACCCCACCTGCGCGGTGGGCGTGTGACGCCCGCGCAAGCGCGGCACGCCCACCGCACGAGCATGACATGCCCACCACGCTAGCGCGGGGGTGCCCCCGCTCCCCCCCGCGCATGGAGCTCGCTCCCCCCAGCCGGTCCGCGACCCCAAAAAGGTTGGGGACCGCTGCTTTATAGGTTAGAACTAGCACTTTTAATTGTGCCCAGAAATGGATCAGCAGCCAGTGGAGCTGCTGTAACAGGAGACTTGTATGTTCCCTGTAACCAGCCCCAGTTAGCAATCTGGCAGCTGCATTTTGGACCCTCTGGAGTTTCCGAACACTTTCCAAAGGCAGCCCCACATAGAGCATGTTACTATAATCCAGCCAAGATGTAACTAGGACATGTGTCACTGTATCCAGATCAGACCTCTCAAGAAATGGGCGTAGCTGGAGCACTAGTTTTAACTGTGCAAAGGCACTCCTGGCCACTGATGAAACATGCACATGCAGGCTCAGAGACAAATCCAGGAGCACCCCCAAGCTCAGCACCTGTGTTTTCAGAGGGAGTGTAACCCCATCAAGTACAGGCTGCATCCCTTTTCCTTGATTTGCCTTTCAACTGGCCAGGAGCACCTCTGTCTTGTCTGGATTAAGTTCCAGTTTATTTGCCCTCATCTAGTCCATTACTGACGCCAGACACTGATCTCAAATTTAGATGGAAAGGAGAGGTAGATTTGGGTATCGTCCGCATGATTACACCAAACCCAAAAACTCAGCACAACCTCTCCCAGAGGTTTCATGTAGATGTTAAATAGCATAAGGGACACAACAGAACCCTGAGGGACCCTACAGCCAATGGCCAGGGTGTCTAACAGAAGTCCACCAGCACAACCTTCTGAGTTCTCCCCTCCAGGAAGAATCAGAGCCACTATAGAACAGTGCTGTCAACTCCCATCCCAGTCAGATGGTACTATGGTCAGTGGTATTGAAAGCCGCTGAAAGATCTAGCAGAACCAACAGGGACACACTCTCACTGTCTGGTTCCTGGCATAGGTCATCCATCAAGACAACCAAAGCTGTCTTCATCCCATAACCAGACCTGAAGCCAGGTTGAAATGCATCTAAACAACCTGTCTTGTCCAGGAACCCCAGGAGCTGAGAAGCCATGAACCGCTCCAGCACCTTGCCTGAGAATGGAATATTAGAGACGGGCCAATAATTATCCAGTACTGTGGGGTCCAAGGAAGGGTCTTTCAGCACCAGTCTTACTATTGCCTCCTGCTGGGATCTACCTGGCTTCAAGGAGGCATTCACCACTCCGCCTACCCACTTGACCAGTCAGTCTCTTTCTGGCAGCTTTTATAATCCAGGAAGGACAAGAGTCCAACAGATATGTGACAGCCTTCACCCCTCCAAGGGTCCTGACCACATCATCAGGCTGCAAAAACTTAAACTTATCCATTAACACAGAATAAGCAGGGGCCATAGTTACATGCACAGGACCTGTATCAACTACAATATCCACGTCAGAATGGATATGAGTGATTCTGCCTGCAAAGTGCTGTGCAAATTTTTTCACAGCGAGCTACAGTGTGGTCTGCATTCTCTTCCTGCAGGCCAACATGTAATTGACCCTTGACCACTCAAAAGAGCTCAGCCAGACAGCTCTGTGCAGACGAATGATTTATCGCCACTGCCACAGAATAGGCCTTCCAATGGGCTCTAGCCTGTGTTCGGTCGGATTCACTCCCAAGTTTTCTGCCATCGTCGCTCTAGTCTCCATCCCATTTGCTTCATCACCACTAGCTCCCCAGTATGCCAGGAGGCCAGTTTGGCTCTACTTTGTGGGAGGGAATGCTTAGGAGCGATTGTGTCAACAGCCCTGGCCATTTCCCCATTCCAGTGATCAACCAGGGCTTCGACAGCATCGCCTGCCAAGGCAACAGGAAACTCCCCAAGAGCCATCAGAAAACCATTTGGATCCATCAGCTTCCTGGGGCGAATTATCTTAATTGGTCTCCCACCCCTGCAGTGGCTCTGAGTTCCAGTGAGTCTAAACCCCACCAGATGGTGATCTGTCCATGACAACAGAACTACAGAGAGTTCCTCCACATCCAGATCACCAACACCCAGTACAGAAAACCAGGTCTAAATTGTGCCCTACATCATGGTGGGTGGGGAGGGGGCAGATATCATTTAGGACATGGTCATCATGGCGGACATGAAATCCTGAGCCACTCCTGAGATAGCTGCCTCAGCATGGATGTTGAAGTCCCCCAGCACAACATGTCTAGGAAACTCCACCACCACACCACACCAGGAGACCAGCTCAGCTAACTCAGGAAGGGAGACGGTTGAGGAGCAGGGCAGGCAGTACACCAACAGAGTCTATATTCTGTCCTGGCCTCCCACTTTCAGAAACCCACATTCAAACTCTGCAACTCCACCTCCTCTCCCCTCCCCAAAGGTCTCACCTGCTGCTGCACCAAAAAAAAAAAAAAAAGTGGAGAAAGCTGACTGAGATTAACACCCCCAGCCTCACCCAACCAAGTCTCCCTAATGTGAGCCTGATTGGGATGCTCATGCAGGATGGGGTTCTGGATGGCTCTTGTTTTTCCATTTACTGATGGCATTTAACGAAAACATTTTGAATCCAGGGAGGGACCATTGCCAAGACTATCCAGACTTTGAGCCGAGAGACCATTTGGGAGCAATCAGGATCCTATTCTTTTCCCTACTTCTATAACAATACAATTGTCTGTCCTCACCCTATCTCCCTCTACCCAGTATTGTTCCAATGGCAGCTCCTTGTTCCCCCTAGTCATCCTCCCTATTTGAAAAATACACCTCTCCCACAGCGGACAGTGACCCTTATCCATAGAACAATGTGGATAAACACAGCATGCAGGCAATTTTTTTTTAAAAAAAGTCCCTTTGTGCAAAAAGTCTGCCTCTCACCCTAATGTCTCTCCACAAAGGGACAATATTTTCTGGTATCAGATTTCAACACACACACACACACCCAGGAGCTGTGCTTTTAAAGGTGGGGGCGGCTGCTGCTGCTTCTCCCTCAGCAAGGCGGCAGGTCTCAGTGGGAGAGGAAGGTGGAGGCAGCAGACTTACAGTGAGGCCCTAGTCCTGCTAAAAGGTAGAAGCCATGGGAGTCCACAGGCAAGAGTCCCACAGGTAGAGCATGCAGCAGCCAGGGGGAGGCAGCCCTCACTGTCTCTCTCACACTGTTCTCCTGGGTCTGCAGATGTTTAGCGACTCTCCTCGGGAAGGGAGGAGTGTTGCTGCTCGCCTCTTTGACGTCTGCCCAGAAGATCCTAAGTGGTCAGCAATGCTTTATTCTTTAAAAGGGGCCGAGACAATTGACGCCAATCAAAACAATGGTCCTCCTTTTAGTGTCTGGCCTTACGGCATTTGGAACAACCAGAGAAGCCTGACCGAAAGGTTAGAAGCAGGGATGGGCTACTGGCAGCCCTCCAGAGGTTGCTGATCTACAGTGCCTATTATCCCCAAACATTCTGGTTAGCTGACGGGAGGCAGAGTCCCACAGCCACAGGATGGTGACAGATACCCCACTCCTGGCCCAGAAGGTTTGCAGGTGTGGATTTTTCCACCTGGCTCAAACCACACAATGCTTCTACGCCGGGGGAGGATTTTTGTCCTCTCAGTGGGGATGGAAACCCCTGAGCAGAGTGAGACGCAGAAAGCATTTCATGGCCACCTGCCTTTCCAGTACTTTGTGGATGAATAATCACAAGGCAGTCAGAATCGGCTGGCGCTTGTTTTTAATTTTCTGAGCCCCAGGGTTGGCCTCAAGCCGAGCCCTTTTAGCTGAGGAGGGGATAAAGTTCTTCGGCTATAGGAGAGATCCTCCACTTGAGTGCAGAGCTGCTGAACTTTGCCTTTAAGTTTGCCGAGCTGGGTTTTATCTCTCTGCACTGGGATCTTCCCCTCAGATGAGAACCGTGGCAGGAACAGCAGCCACAGCTGGCATCCAGAGAGATCACTTAGCTCTCAACTCCAGACCATTCCTCTTTTGTCTGTGGGGCTCACACATTTCTGGGGGATCTCTGGGGGAAGGGACGCATGAACAGCGTGCGAGGACTCTGGCTACCGATGTTGGCTGTATTATGCCTTTGAACAATCTGGAGTTCTTATGTGTCAAGATTTTTTGCCTGCCTGCAGTGAGAAATTAGCTTTGCTTTGTTTTTGTTTTTTTGCATAGCAGCTGCCTTTGTCTTTGGAGATCTTGAGTGCAACCAGGTAACGTTCTGTTTCCCCCCAAACTTGTCTTCTTAAACCTTTGTGTTTCCTTTACTAATTACCTTTGGCCTGGCCACTGACTGAACCCCGGGTTGCAATCTAGTGCCCATTTCCTATGGCATGAGCCCCACTGAACTCAATGAGATTTCTTTTTGAAAAGACCTTTGTAGGACTTTGCTGTTAGTCTCTCATAAAAAACAAAAAACAGATGTAATGCACAAACAATTAGAAACCCTCCCCTCCATCTTTATGGAACAATAGCTATTTAAAATTCACAGTGATTTAAACAGCCTGGATGATTGTATAATGAAAGCTGGCAGTCAGTTTCTTACGAAAGCTGCAGTTCAGTTGATCCCAAGTACGCTGCAAATTCGCACACATCCCAAAGCCCTTCAGAAAAGGTCTTGACTAATTAGTGCTCAAGTATTAGAAGAATTTCTGCTTATAAAGAAGTCTTCTCTTTCTTTCCCTCCGACCGCCTATACATGAAACGAGGGTGGTAATCTCCATTCCTTCCAAGGTTTTTGGAAACAATTAACAAAATTAAAGACAGTGGTTGCATTGTGGCTAGTGCTGTCATTCTCCTTTCCCAGGTGAATTCCTAAGTAGTTGCTCCAAGCATCTTAAAAGCTGGTTGTTTTGTTTCATTTGATGCTTGTTCGCTTTTCAAAAGTTGTACTCCACCGGGTGCTGTTGTCAACGGACTGCTCTCTTAAGGAAACTTTCACCTGCCATCTGGAGTCCTTCGTGACAAAGTTCAGGGGAGGGATTTCATGAAAAGATAGTGTGCCTGAGCAAAAACCACATTGTCCTGACTTCAGGGCAAATGAGGCAACTAATTAGAACATGGGCCCATCTTTGTGGCTTTTAATAAGAAGCATTAGTAATGTTTGCTTTCCGGCTAGAGAGGGTGAAATATTTGTAGAAGAGAGAGTGGCCTTTATCTTTTAGGCATCACTTTAAATCACCTGAATTTAAATCTATGCACAGTACTTCCTTATCCCTGTTTATCTATATATGTGCTAATTGTTGCATTACAAGTCCCCAAACCCCTCCACCGCCATGCCCAAAATTGCTTTTTTTCCCCCAAGATGCATGAAAAGATCATGGATACTGTTGTTGGTGACATAATTTTAGTGGTTCCTAATAAAGTTATCACCTGATCATGAATATATATCTTTATCTTTTATGGAGCAGCACTATTTATTTATTTATTTATTTATTTTAAAATCTCAGTCAGGTTCCTTGGGCATAGTTACTCAAGCTCTTTGGTTCAAAACCTCTCTTTTGTTGTGTGTTTAGGGCTGAACAGACAGATTCTGATTTTTAGAACAGAGCAGTTGCATCTTTCATCAGCTTATTTTGTTGTTTTAGTAAATCTCTGTGCTGTCAGGAAAGGGAAAATGGATGGGATTCCCACCCACTGTGACTAAACCTGAATCTTTGTAGGAAAGCTGTGGGGTTTTTGGTTGACCTCTTTCAAGAGAGGCTAAGGATTATTCAGTCAGCCTTTCTCCCTCTGTCTGTGCCTTTGATGTACCCAAAACATGCTTCAGACTTTCCTCAACACCCAGAGGTTAAATGCTCTAAGTCTTCAGGATGTTAGTTAGCCATTGATGAATGTTCATTAAAGAATGAGGGGGGCAGTGCTAATCTTTATCAGCAACAAGGATAATCCTTCTGAAGCAGTACATAAGTCAGGTTATGATGTAATTCAAGAAAAGAGTGTTTTACTGTTATTCTTGTGTTCCACCAAACTGTCTGATTTATGGAAACCCTATGAATCCTGGATAGCCCTGCTCAGCTCCTGTAAAGGCAAGGCCATGGCTTCCTTTATGGAATGAATCCATCTCATATTTGGTCTTCCTCTTTTCCTGCTGCCTGCAACTTTTCCTGGCATGGTTGGCACCTCCAGTGAGTCTTGCCTTCTTGTGATCTGGCCAAAGTATGACAGCCTCAGTTTCATCATTTCTGTTTCCAGAGAAAGTGTAGGTTTGATTTGATCTAGGACCCATTTGTTCATCTTTCTGGATGACCAAGGCATCCACAAAACTCTCCTTCAGCACTACAGTTGAAACAAATCATTTCTCTCTCTCTCTTTTAGCCACAATTCAGCCGGTGAAGCTTTTCCCCAGCTTGGGGGTGCAGTGAAGGAAGAAAAAGATATTTTAATGGTTAAACTTTTGGCTGCATTGCAGCAATAGTATAAACTGAAGGGAAAAAAGAAAATTCTAAACTGGGAATTGCAATTTTCAAAGAGCATAACCACCCAGGTAAAGTAGTTTCTGGATCACAGCTGCCAGCATCCAACAACCAGCATGGCCTGTAGTGAATTGAAAGCGGGGGGGGGGGGGGGACACTGAAAGTTGTTTGCAAAAGTTCCTTTTTCCCAAGCTCAGCAGCAGAGCTCCCCCCCCCCCCCTTCATCCCCCACTACCTTTTGTGTGCCCTTTGGTGGGAATGCTGAACAGGGGCTCCTGACATGTGGCCCCAGTCTTTGAAACGACATTTCTTCAAGAGGATAGATGAGAGATTTAAAATAAAACCCACCCATCCAGGGAGAGCATCAGGCTGAGAACTCCTATGTTTTCAATCATATTTGTAGTCACCTCAACCCCCTTTTTTTTCTCTCCCCCCCCCCCCCCAACAGGCTGATGCCCTTTAGGAAGCTTCATGGCAGGCAGTTGCAATATCATTCTGTTCATTCTGGAACGAGCTGTGTCCACTGAATTTACTTGCTGCTGATGGTTTGGAACCTTGTTCAGTTTGGTTTGGACTTATCGTAACTCTCACTTCCCTACCCATAAATGGAATGGAAAGAGCCTGAGGGTCAAAAAAAGCTAGTGTGGGAAGAAGCAAAACTTGACAGATTTTGTCAGTCCCTTACTAGGATGTTGTTTAGATTGCACTCTTTAATCATTTTAGTACTTGGTGGCAGCATTCATTCATTCATTCATTCATTCATTCACCTCCACATTTCCTACAAGGTGCTCCAGGCAACATCCACAGTCCTTCTTTTTTGTTGTTGTTTGTTTGTTTCTTTTTGTTTTTTCCTTTGCTGTATGTTGCTTTGATAATGGTGATTATTCTGAATTGCTGACTTGGTTTTACATTGCTCAGGTTTTATTTTTATTAATATGAATGTTGTTCATGGCTAGGTCGACTGATTTTATTTTATTTGTATCCTCTTGTTCCTCAAAGGGACCCAAAGAACCCAACAACCTACATAAAGCACACTTAAAATCAGAGCTAAATACAATTACACTAGCAATCGCATGGGACTTGGGAAGGGGTGGGAAGCCAACCCCTGATATTTGAGATTGATGTCCCCACTTCCTGCTTCACAAATTGCCCCACTCAGCAATAAAAACAACCAGCAGAAAAGAAAAGCTTACATACACTCTGAAAGTTGACTAAAATTAATACGTTTTAGCTAGTAGGCCATAAGGCAAATGAATCTATTCTATAAAGGAGTTCTATTATCAGTGTGTTACCATCAGAGCTCAGAACAGTTACAGTTTAAAAAGAACTCACTGCATTACTCATTACTTCTCAGTAGCCATGCTGCAACAATTATTATTCTTGCTCTGATCATGCAAGTAGTTCATCACCTTGGGGTTAGTGTGTTGCATGGGCCTTGTCAACAGGGAAAGTACAGACAAGTACTTTCTGGTTCCCTCTAATGGCCAATTCTGATATTGCACCTTGGAAATATTTGTAAGCATATGAATGGAAAAACAACAGAATACTTCTCTTGTCACTTAGGACTGATAAGGTGTAGAAGCTGAACATTTACCACCAAATGCCTTAAAATGTCCTTTTAAAGTTACTCACACCCAAGTAACTTAAATGTTACTTGTTACACCCCAAAAATAACTTTGTAACCGCCACTGCTTCATATTGCACAGCAGTCACATAACCTGACATGCAATGAGAAATATCAGTGCTGACTTCTTAATTTGTGGCACGTCCCTGCTGCAGTTTAGACCATTTGACCTACACCGGCATGCAGAAGTAGTAGGATTCTATGCCTACTTTTTGCCAAGGAAGGCATGCTGCCAGCCCATTAAAAAATCCTGGAAGCAAGCCATGAATCAAATCCTTTTGGCAAGGCTCCAATTTTGTTTTTGCTTCTTTAATTTGCCTGCATCGATTAGTGCATGGAGTAGTAGGTGGGGCAAAGGAATAGAAGATTCAGAAGCCAAAGGCATAAAACAGACTTGAGCTTTGTCACTGTGCACACAGTCCCTCAACCCATCTTTCCCAGCAACAGATGCCCTGGAATTTAATAGGGGAGCAGCTTGGGGCTTCCTAATCTCTCCCACACTTGCAGCTGCTGGTTTCACTGGCACCTGCACAAACAGCACAGGTGGAAGCAAAGTAGCGCAACATATGGGTGCAGAAACAAGACCCAATCAAAGCTTTAAGGAACCGACAGGAGTCGGCTCAATACACTTTGCCAAATCATGTCGGGATCTTGAACTGGGAAGTGGGTGGTGTTTAACTATGAGGGGGCAGGATGCTGATGGGGGGCGGGTGGGAGAGGATGGGAGAGAGGATTGTCTGAAAGGAAAGCAGGAAGCAGCATGAGGCGGGGGGGGGGGGAGAGAGAATGGGGAGAGGGCTGGGGTCAGAGCATGGCAAAGGGACACCTCCTCCCAGAAGGGTGGTTGTGGTGGCCATGGAGGGCTTCTGGGATTTGTAGTTCCCCAAAAGTGCCACTTCTATTTCCAGTTCAGCAGCATGGGTTGCAAAGTTACCTTGGGTTTGTTCTCCCTCAGAGCTCAAACGATCTCACACCATTGTTGCAGGGCAATTTTTCCAAACCTGGCGGCCCTCCAGAAGCATAAGATTGCACTTCTCATGATCCCCAGACAACAAGGCCAAATGGTAAATTAATCCTGCTGACTCAGGTGTGCTTCCCCCCCCCCCCTTGTTGCAACAATTAGATTAACTCATCTTCGCTCAAAGAAATCAAAAGCTGTTCAAAATCTCTTATCTTTTTTATTATTATTATTAAAAGCCACATGCAATATGTTTTCATTTCCACCTTCCAGTCCTCTTCTTCCCCCCCCCCCCTTCCTAATTCCCTGTTGCTCTTTTCATTTTGGTGAGAGGCAAAATGCTCTCTGGGGAGTGATAGATGGTGGGGGAAATGAAGCCCACATAGGGGCTTTATTGCAGCCATCCGTCTCCTCCTTGGCAGTCCCCCCCATCAAAGCTTTTGCTTTCTCAGGCAGAGGTTAGACAGAAGAGCAAAAGGATCAGATTTCAGGCCAGGCCAGGGTGGAGTGTTGACTCCCTGCTGAGAGAGGAGAGAAGAATTTGGATCTCACAAGGCCCTCGCTGTGTGCCCTTCCTTTCATCCCTCTCACAGCTTTGTAAGAGAGAGGGGTCCTGTTTCCACAAACTGATATGCTACTGATTCTTCTCTCTTGTCTGGGGATGGTGCCACTTTAATTATGCTTTGAGAAGTTCCTTTTCTGGCCTACAATTCCCAGAATCCCGCAACTAGCTAATAGTCCAAAAACATAATTTTTTCCCCTAGGTCGAGAAAATTTTCTCAGCCTCACAATCAATCACATACCTCTATCCTGGGGATACCTGGAGCAGGATTGGCCCCATTCTCCATTGCACTGTGCAGATCCTGTTAAATGCCTCCAAGGGAAACACAAAGGCTCAGCCTATACATTTCCAAGATCTGCCCCACAATTTTGCCTCCAAATTGCAGATTATTGCATGATTTGCAACTTCAAGGGAAAAAGTCAGGGCCCCAGGGTGTGGAGTCTGGTGAAACTGGGGGGCCTTAGAGGGGCCCTATGGCCTACGGGCTACACCCTAGGGCCCTGTAGGTGTACACCCTACACGTACACCCTAATCTAAAACATCCCCCATATGTTATCCTGAGAATTGCTTTTTGAAAAAAACAGCAAGCTTTACAGAACAATACATTAAACATATCTGACTCTCACTTCCTTGGAGTAACTTTCATGAGGGTTGTAGTCCAACACATTTGAAGGAGGTAGGTACATTGATATTGCTCTAACAAAGATGAAACAAAAAGTCATGTGACACCTTGAAGACTGCCAGGAGTCTCAGGGCCCTTTTGGAGCAGACTGGTGTGGTCTAAATAAGGTCACCTGAGGTCAGGTAGAGGTGGTGCAATCTTTGCATCCAAATGACTTACGAACAGCAGGTGACTATAGTTAGTCTAGCTCCTTCCATTGTCAATTTCTGATATGGTGAATTGGCTTAATAAGTGAGCCACTTCAGGATATCAGCAAATTGAACACTTCCCCTGCTCCTTGGCAGAAGAACATGGAAAGTGACATTATTGGTTTTTTATTCTGCTAGACCATCACCGCATCACTTAGATTAAATTTAAAAACATTTTTCCTTGTCTTGTCTAAAGTGCCAATTGAGAAAATGTCCACAGCCATTTAATCTAAGTGATACAGTGCATCAGCAATGGTCTAGCAGAGTAAAAAAATAATTTCACTTTCCTTGCCTTTCTGCCAAAGAGCTGATATCCTAAAGTGGGTTACTTATTAAGCCACTTCACAATACTAGAAATTGACATCAGATAGAGCCTTGACAACTGAAGGCTTGCTTCTTGGTCTGTTCCCAACAACAGCACATGCTGGAAATGGACCAAACTAGAGCAAAACTGTATTCTCAAAGGCTTTCACGGCCAGGATCCAATGGTTGTTGTAGGTTTTTAGGGCTGTTTGGCTGTGTTCTGGAGGTTTTTCTTCCTAACATTTCGCCAGTCTCTGTGGCCAGCATCTTCAGAGGACAGGAGTTAGAACTCTGTCTGTGTTCTGGTGTAGTGTGTGGGATAGTTGAGTATTTGTAGCTGTGGGATCAGCTTTTTGTCCTTTTCAGGAGATTGGTGATTATGGTGATCAGGGTGTTTTTTGTTATGGGTGTATTGTTGTGATAAGGTTGACCTCTATTGAATGAACTCTACCCGGCCACAAGGACCGGTGATCACTGCACACAAAAGACTAGCTAACGACACCCATCAATCACAGTAACAGATCATCTCCCCCTTATCACAACAATATACCCATAACAAAAAACACCCTGATCACCATAATCACCCATGTAATGTTCTCATACCTATTATCCATCTAATTTCTTATGATCAGACAATGCTTTCCTTATTTTTGACTTCTGCTCACCTTCTCTGCTACTACTGGGACAATTGTGTTGAACACAAAAAGGCTTAAGGAACCGCTACACCAGGGGAATGTGAGCCAGTGGAGTCCCTTGATTCTGGTTTCACAGCGTGGTGATGCCATACTGGGTTTAATTCCAAACCTTTACCAGAACAATCTGAGGTGCTGGACTCCCATCTGCAAACTAAACTCAGCACCACGGAGAGCTCCTGTAAAGTGTGGATTAAAACCTGGATTGGATTGTCTGCCCCAATGGACCTGGAGTCATCGGCCTTGTATGGGCATCTGTAGATGTCATCATCATACCTGCTAATCAAATTGTCTCAGGGCTTTGATCCTGCAAGATCTGGGTTCACTGCAGCTGTGCGGTTTGGGACTCTAAATCCCACAGTGAACCAACACCATAAGGCTTACACACATATTTTGTGGTAGAACTCTCCTTTGCCAAAATGTGACACTTGTAAATCCTAGATGAAGTGGAGAGAGGGATGTGACATAACTGTCTAAGAAGCAATTTTGGAGTGGGATGCCAAGAAGAGAAAGTGCCACCCCCATTAACTCTTGTGCCAGCCTCCCCACAGTTTGGGAATGCTCCTCTTTTGACCATGCTTGCTGGAGGTTTCCAGGATTTATAATCCAAAAGTTCAGCAGTTTCCTCAGCCTCTGCCCACTCCCCCACCCCACCCCCAGAATGTTGTCAGAGAAGAACAAGCAGCTTATGGATTTTAATGCCCTCCGTCCAAAAATAATTTTAAGCATTGTGCAAAAGAAGACAAATCAAACAAATTGATCCAGGGCAGCTGGATCTGCAAATCTCTCCCCAACCTCCACCTCACCCAAAGCCTGCAAATGATTCTACCCATAATAAGTCAGATGAAGGAAATTGCCTTCCCTACAGAAAGATAACAGGAATTAATTAACGCACTGTTGAAATGCTGTATAAAGGAAGGTTGTGACCTCAGTTTGTGGGGAAGGGAACTGCCTGGTACAAAGATTAAGAGAGCATGATAGCCATCTTAAAATATCTGAAGGGCTATCAGGCAGAAGATAGCACAGATTTGTTCTTTCTTATTCCAAACCAGAGCTAGTCAAAGTGTAATTTAAAAAGAAAATAGAATTTCTTCAATCCGAACTCCAGCCAGCATGGTGACTGGCCATGCTGGTTGGGTGATCCCAGAAAGGGGGGGGGGGGGAAGCAAAAACAGCCAACTTTCCCCAAATCAGCTCCAGAGAATAGGATTACATCTGGTAGATGTGGATGCAGATTTCAGCTGAATATAAAGAGAAACTTCCCAGTGGGAAGAGATGATGTGCTCTCCTTGCTGGAGGTATTTCTTTATGCTAGACCTGGAAGATCATCTCTAAACAGGGCCACCTCAGTTATTAGGTAGAGTGAAGCAACTGCCTCCAACTGCAGATGCTGGAAGGGTGGCAGCAATGGCGACTCCGTGGCTTTTCTCAATCTCCTGCTTGTCCCATTTTGTTGGAGGACAAAGAGAGTTGTGCCCCAGAAGGTAACCGGCTGCCCTTAAATGTGGTAGGAAATGCCCCTCTGCCAATGTTGACACGAGGTGCAGCTAAGCAACCCGTCAGCATCCATCACCTCTTTCATTACAATCAGCAAAATATTTTGGACTGTCCCATTCATCAGAGAGTTTGCAGCTGTAGGAATTTGCTCTGAAGGGAGAGCTGGACTTAATTACCTCTGGGCAATCTTCCCTCTAATTATCTGCCAGCACTGGGTGGGGGCCCTGCCCCGTGTGCGAGGGGTTCCGGCTGAGACTGGAACCAAATAGGCGGCAACACTGGCTGCAAGTGTGCGGCACGGATGCAGCACCGCATGGCTGTGCACCCATGCATTTAAGAGGGAGCATTGGCTCTGGGGTTATCTCCAACAGCTCTTAAATGCTGAACTTGAAAATTCTATGATATTTGGCAGTATCAAATTCTATGATGCCATGCCATGTCACCAGAACTTTTGGCTGACCTTGTGATGGTAGCTTAAATGTGTCAACAGGCTTCTTTGCGGACTACGTAGTATAGGATCTGACCTTAGGCAGGGTTGAGTCTAAACTATATGTTGCAGGCAGCACATTAGAAGCTGAAATCATGTCACTATCAGTATCACAGAGATATGGTTCTGGCAGATAGCCCATCAGACTTGCAAATGAAGCCTGTTTGCCTCCTGATGACCAACTACAAACAGAGAAAGCTAATTTACAAACCTCAGAAGATGTCAAAAGCCGACGGTGTTCAATCAGACATCTTTCAGCCTTAAAGAATTTCCTCTTCCGATGATGTGCTATCTGTAAGTTAGTCTGATCTTCAGACCACTGATCCGTCTAGAACAGTACTCTCTACTCTCCTTGGCAGGAGTTCTCCGGGGTGGGGGTTGGGGGACGTTGTCAAGCAAAGAAGGGTCTTTCCTGTCCCTGCTGTCTGATGGGAAGAACCTGGACAAGTTAGTTTTTTGGGCTACAACTCCCATAACCCCCCAGCCAACAAGTTTCTAGGAATTGTAGTCAAAGAAAGTAACTTATCCAAGCTTTGTTAATGAGTTTCTCTAATAGGCAAGGTCAGAGAATGAATGTGTCAGCCTCTGTCTTCTCCGTGAGCCAGGATTTGCAAAGCAGTCCCATATTCTAGATTCTCTTCTGTCAGATCTGCTTTGATTTCAATTCCTGCATTGGGGAGGGGGGGGGGGGGTTGGACATCATGGCCTATTAGGCCCCTTCCAACTCAATTATTCTATGATTCTATTTCTGCTTTGAAAATGGAAATGAATCCCATTGAATTCAATGGGGTCTACTCTTGTGCACATGGGTGCAGAATTCTAACCATTTTCTTACCACCATTTTCCACTTGTTCTCTAAGGGAGTTCAAACTGGTGTAAATGCCTCTCCCCTTCCCCATTTTATCACCAACAACCTTGCAAAGTAGACTAGGCTGAGAAATGCCAATCAAACTAAGACCACCCACATGAACTTCAGGATTCAAAACACAGGATGGTGATCTAGGAGCTGTTCTCTTTCCATCTCTGATCAAACAAGATGGATTTCTGAACTCATTGCCTCAAACCAAATCACATCCACATGGTAATTTGCAACAAAAGCTTTATTTTACAGAATATTACACTCAGATTACTGGCACATTTGTAAAACACTCCATAAACATTCAGAAGAGAGGAGAAATGGCTTTTCTGTGATTCTTTCATCTTGCCAGGCAAAATACAAATTATCTGAAAATTGGCTAACTTCACAGGTCTAAAATTTACGATTATGATGACGTTGGGGATTTCTCCATCCTTCCTCACCCTTTGGTGAAATAAGGAAAAGTCCTGACCCCTGAATTACTACCGAGATTCACGTCAGCTCTGTTTAAGCAATGAAAACACCCAGACTGAGAGTGGGTGGGGAGAAACCCCGTTAAACGTATCTTGAGTTTCTTTCATCTCCTTGTTCCAGTCATGACCCAGTCTTTCATGAGGGGATTTTTAAAAAAAACCACCCGTCTCAGTCCCCCTCCTCCTTTGTTCTCATCAGCTGTTGAAACAGGGCAAAGTCACTTTGAACCGAGTTCCATAAAGCTGGGGGGCGGGGGTGGAGAGAGAGAGAGAGAGAGAGAGAGAGAGAGAGAGAGAGAGAGAGCTCAATGAAAAGAAAGAGGGTCGTGGATGTGGTGGATACAGTTCCCTGCAGCTCAGCCCAAAAGCGGATTTTAAAATCTGGCAGTCAAAGTGGAACAACTGCAGGACATATGCTCCTAAATACCTCTTAGGGTTAAATCTGCAAGGATTTTTAATATAGACAGATAGACATATATAAACATATATCTCTATTCTCTAGTTTTGTCTGTGGGAAAGAAGAAAAGGCAATGTCTTCCCAAGGGTTGGCGAATGAGGAAGCGTCCCTCAATGGCAACTTTGCTTATGATGATAACTGGTACATGTACGGACCAATCGGAGACCAAGATGAGTGAGTATTAAAATGTTTGTGTCCCGGGTGTGATGTGTACGTTGGATGGGAAGCGGAGGTTCCCTTCCACATCCTAGAGCTCAAATAAATTTCTCCCTAAAACTCCTCTTGAAACATTTGCAAAACATTTTTTTAATACTCTCATGTTTGCTAAATTTGGGGCTTCTGTGTCCAAAACGGTACATGATTGGATTTTGAGAGTGGTTTTCAATGATACATCAGAATGTTTCTTGGGTAGCGTGCAATGGCATTTTACTAGAGTTGACAGGAGAAATGTAATGGGATGAAGTCTTTATAGAACACACATCTTGAACGCTTCCTACGTAATCTTGACAGTTTCTGGTCTTCCTGTTTTATGGCTGCCAAAAATAGTCTATAGATCTCAGTTACTCAAAACTCTGAGGAAATCTGATGAATTTTAATGTTTGCAGGTATTTGCTTTAGCTCTAGCTGCTGTCCTCATTTCCCAGCAAAACATTAATGCTCCAGCTCTCCCATTTCATTCCTTCTCGGTCAAGATTCGTTTTTTCTCTTCTGTCTGATGTATGTTTTAATGTGGTTCAGGGGGAAAAGTCACCTTTTTAGCAAGTAATGCACTAATGAGACCAGAACAGGTAGAACTATTGATAGTATATGCAGTTAGAGCTGAACAGAAAAGTTCTTCCACAGCATTTTCTCTCTCAAATCCAGACTGGTGCCAGGATTTTTTGCAACCACTCTTACCCCCATCATCATCATCAACAACAACAGTAGCAACAACAATGATGTTGTTGTGTTGTTGTTTTTGTTGGCTGCTGCCAGGTTGTTATTATGTTTATTCTACCTGTTGCTTTCCAGTTCCATTTACTGAGTACTTCCAGCTAGAAAATGCAGAGTGAGAGCTGGGATCACTGTTTTGCATTCATTCCCTCACTCTGAATTGGCTTCAAGATGATTTTTGTGCAACCACAATGCCAATTTGCCCTTTCTTTGTCCCCCATTAACTTAAATGCTCTGTCTAAAACAAAAAACAAACAAACAAACAAAAACATCTCAGCTTGGCTGCAGTTGCAATTAACTGAAATGACTATTAACATATATAATTGGTTTAGCAAAGCTTGTAGACAATGAAAGAGAGAGATATTCTGAGTGCAGGTAATCTTTGGAAGTAGTGGTGGGGCAAGAATATGTATCCAAAATTGTACATTATTTGATTTTGAAACCTGGTTTTCAAATTCTATTTTACTTATAAAATATAATTAAAGGACTTCTTGCAGGGAAACTGGATTGATCAAGGACTCAGCTGCCTAGGGCTACTAGTAGGCAGAATAAAGCAACCACTTCATATCGGTGGGGGAGTAGTAAGGGAATAGATGGGAGAGAGAAGAAGGGTGGAAGGAAAGCAGCTGTTGCAGGACAGAATAGTGAAGAGTTATCCAACCTGTCCTGGAGCAGCTAATCTAAATTGTAGCCTTCTAGTCCAGGGAAATATTCTTTCCCATTGCCAGTCACCACTCCAGTTGACATTTGTATATTGAATGGGGGTGGGATGAGGTGGGGGTGACACTGCACACCTTCAAGAACTAAACAACTTGGGCTGGCCTTGATAATACCAGTTAAGTGCCTTCTTGCGACTCTCTGTTTTCTTTCTCTCCCCACATTTACAAGGGGGGAAAGGGTTCTGCAAATAATTTCTGGAGTGGCTCAGACTGAAGAACTCCTGTAACGAGTCCTCCTTCACACAGCACATAGTTAAACTATGGAAATCACACTGTCAAAGGATATGGTGATGGCCACCCACTTGGGTAGTGTTAAAAGGAGATTGGGTACATTCAAGGAGGTTAAGGCTACTGATGGTCTCCAGCATCCCAGGCAGGACACATCTCAGTAGTGTAGTCATTATTTTCTTAGTTCATTCCTCTTGTGCAACACCCAGTTGTGCCAACAGTTGGACTTGCACAAGGAGGTTCCACTGCCTCCTAGCACATGTGTACAGCCCCATTCTGTTCAGTGGGATGATCTCCACTTTCCATCACAACACGTCAGAGGTTGCACTGAGCCCTCCCCTGTGGCTTTCTATGCCTGACCATCAGTATCCTATTTAGAGAACGTGGAATGGAAGAGAAAACTCATACACGTTCCTCTTCTTCTAGTAGGTTCCCTTTGCACAGACAGTCTGGTGCTTATTGTATGATCAGTCACACAACATACAACCTGCCAGAGCAGGGAAGGCCATTTGCATGATTGCCTTTCTGCTCCCAAGAGGAAACTGGCCCATGGTTCCAAAGAGGACACTGGCCCTACATGCTGGGGAAGACCAGCTGATGGGTTTCCCATTGGAGCATTTGGTTGGCCACTGTGGCAACCAAATCCTGAACTAGACAGCCCTTTGGTCTGATCCAGCAACATGCTTCTTATGTTCTTATGGTGTCAGCGCTAGAATGAGCTTTAGTTAGTCCTCTTTGGTTTTAAGTAGGTCAGCTTCTTAATGTGCTCTCTTGCCCCATTGTGACACTGTGTCCCATAATAACCTTTGAACACTGAAAAGGGCAGGCTTTGTAGTCTTGGGACAATCTCTTACACACAAACACACACACCATGCACACACACAGACAGAGTGCACTGCAACTTTAGCCGGAACCTTAGAAATGTCTCTTTCTTTGGACTCCAACTTCCAGAATTGCCAGCTAGCAGGGCTGGTGGAGGATTCTGGGTATTGTAGTTCTCAGAAAGGAGTTTTGCCAGCTGTACCCAAGAACACAGAAAGCTAAAGTTTTGAAGCAAAAGAACATAGGTCAGCACATGCTTTGAATACCCAAGGTACAGTGCTATGCTCTCCTGGCCTAGGTAGTGCCCTGAAAAAATGGGAAGTGGGACACGTTTGAGGAGTAGAGTTCTTCTGCGTTGCCTTGTCAGTTCGCATTGGGTATTGGCTAGGTTACGGTGCTGCAAGAGTCCAGACTCCCACTATGCTAACCCTAGCATGCTTGCCACTGTATCTTCCACCATTTCCCCTCCAGTATGTCTCAGAAAGCTGCATGACATGAACTGGAATCCCCCTTGTTCCTCTGTGCATTTCTTTCCAGACCTTGGGGAAGATTTTTTTTTAATAACTCCTAAGGATTCTTTAGGCATCTGGGAGTTGTGATAACTTTGCCACATTCTTTTCATTTCAGACCAAACAAAAATGAAAATTAATAAAGAGAGAATGCAAGCAGTTTGACTTGGGGGCAATCCAGGGTCAGGCAAAAGGCAGATGGGCTGTATAAAAGGTTTCTTGTTGTTTTAATGAATGCGGCAGCTTCTCTTGTAGCAACATGTTATTTTTGGATTGGAATACCAAATTTGTAGTTTGAGAGGGCAATGAAAGAGGGCACCATGCCCATCCCAAGGCCCCTCTTGCTTGGAAGTAGAATTATCCTCCACGGGCATCAAAAGGATAATATTCTTCCTTCAGTTTTTTCTGTTTCTCCCTGGGAGGATGAAACATTTCCTGCTGAGGAGAAAAGGGTAAAATCACACAAGGCTACAAAAGCCAAGTGTTTTGTTTTCTAAAACACCAGCACATTTCAACTTGGTGATGCGCTGTTGTGAGCTCTCTTTTTGTTAAGCTTCTAGATGGAGGTCCCATCTATACGGGAGTCTCCCGAAGGTTTGCTGATGTCTTGTTTGTCATGAAAAGCAGGCACGGGAAGGCTGCTAATTTGAGTGGGAAGCAGGAGAGACAGCTTAATTCCCTTCTCTGGCTATCTTCTTGCTCAGAATTTGCCCTCCCAAGCTGCTTTTTCCAGCAGAGACACATGGCCTAAAGTCCTGTTGTGTAGCTTCACTTGCACAAGGGGGATGATGTCAGCAACAGCAGCAAATTGCCCCTTAATAGAGGCTTCCTCTGGGGATTTTTGGAGTGCATGCCACTTTGTTGCTTTGTTGCACAAACCCTGAAATTGCCTTTAATCAGTGGCACTTTGCCGCTGGTGATGACATAATCACTCCTATGTATGCAGAGATGCGCAATAGGATTGCAGCCAAGAGAATGAAAAGTAGAAATCTTTTTTTTTCTTCCTCTTCTTCCTGAACTGCTGGATAACTCAGTAGTTTAGGCATCTGGATGCAGAGCCAGAGGTTGGGAGTTCAATTCCCTACTGAGCCTCCTTGACAGGGACTGGACTTGATGATTCCGAGGGTCCCCTCCAGCTCTCCAGTTATAAAATTCTTCCTCTTCCTGTAAGTAGAAAATGGCTGATTGAAAAGAGCAAAAAAAGCATTTCCTTTCACCTGACATCTAAAAATCTGTATGATACTATTTTAACTACCATGGTTCTGTCCTACTGAATCCAGTGATTTGTGGTTTGTTGAAGTACTCTGAATTCTTTGTTGTAGTTCTAGAGTTCTCTAGCAAGGATTCTAACTACTTCTCTCAGCTATGAATCCCAGGATAGCCAGAATCTATTGGCTGGTCTGATTACCCCAACGTGAGTGCAGTGGTGTAAACTGTAGCAGTGAATTCTTGCTAGTTAAAGAGTTTCTTCTTGTATCCCTGCATTGTGCACCAACTAATGTCTAAAATTCACGTGACTAACACCTGGTGAGGGACAGAAGCATTTACTTGTTAAGTAGTAGTAATTCGCTGCTATGGTTTGTGCTACTCCTCCCACTCAAGTTGGCAATTGGCTCCTCCCAGACAGGAAGTGGTATGAAATGACTTCCTGTTTCAACTGAGCAACGAAACCTCCCTGAGCTTCTTAGGAATGATCTTTGAAGGTGCCTCCAGCTTTAAAGACAGGGCTTGCCCAAGAGATTTTGCTAACTGAGAGGCAACACAAGATCATGCCCTGCCTTCGTTCCCCCCATACAAAAGTTGACTGGACTGACAGCTTAATCTTATTTCAACATTTGTTAACAGGACAGCACCTTTAACTGAACTTTAGGCTAGTAGGATCTGCTGTTTCCTTTAATCATGTTGCTGTTTACAGAACCTAGCTTCAAAAGAACTGAATACCAAACAAGGGGTCAAAAACATTACAAGGTGATTGCTACAAATGCAACCAACCACCACTGTCTCTTAGGGAATGTTTTCCTATATTATGTCTGTATTCTAACTCATATCTGAAGAAGTGGATGGTGTTCCCCAAAAGCTTGCATTAAAATATAGTATTAGTCTTTAAAGTGCCACAACATCTTTTTTCTTTTCTTTTCTGGTTCTTGTTGGAATGCTTGCATTGACTAACAAAGTTACAACTCTGAAAAGTAGGATAGCTTGTGGGGCACATAACAGGCTGGCTTGGACAATGCTGTGTGCCCCGTGTCATCTGCAGCATAAGATAGCTGCATCGCTTTGCTCAGACAGCCTTAAATCTGTCCATAACATTTAAAAGCTGCTTTTGTAAGACTACAAGTTCAAGGATATCTTAGTCAGCCACTGCAAGCTGCCATGGGAGATTCCAAGCTGTGGTTCTTTCTCTTGTTTCGTTCTGTGGCTCATAATCTATTATTATCTTGAAATCATGGAGGACATGAGAAGTGCTGGATGATTGGGGGAGGGCTAACATTGCCCCTATCTTCAAAAGGGGCAAAAAGGAGGAACCAGGAAACTATAGACCAGTCAGCCTGACATCAATCTCTGGGAAAATTCTGAAGCAGATTATAAAGTGATCATTCTGCAGGCACCTTGACAACAATGCAGTAATAACTAGAAGCCAACATGGATTTGTCAAGAACAAATCCGGCCAGACTAATTTTATCTCATTTGTTGACTGGGTAACCTCCCTGGTAGATGGTAGGAATGCTGTAGACATAATATATCTTGACTTCATCAAAGC
This sequence comes from Intellagama lesueurii, assembly GCA_037013535.1. Taxonomy (NCBI): domain Eukaryota; kingdom Metazoa; phylum Chordata; class Lepidosauria; order Squamata; family Agamidae; genus Intellagama; species Intellagama lesueurii. The sequence continues at coordinate 17,956,195 of JBAJHW010000011.1, forward strand.
CTTTGACAGAGTGCCCCATGATATTCTGCTTAGTAAGATAACTAGATGTGGGCTAGATAGAGCAGGTGGCAGGTGGCTACACAGTTGGTTATAGAATTGTACTCAGAGAGTGCTTCTCAACGGCTACTTCTCAAACTGGTTGGAGGTAACAAGTTGGGTACTGCAAGGCTCAGTCACGGGCCCTGTGCTCTTCATCATTTTTATTAATAACTTGAATGAGGGAGTTCAGGAAGTACTTGTCAAATTTGTGGATGACACCAAATTGGGTGGAATAGTTAATACCTTGGAAGAGAGGAACAAAATTCAAAAAGATATTGATAGGCTTGAGTACTGGACTGAAAACAACAGAATGAATTTTAACAGGGATAAGTGCAAAGTTCTAAATATAGAGGGGGGGAACCAAATGCACTGTTAGAAGATGGGGGATATTGGCTTAGTAACACAATAAGTGGGAAGGATCTTGGAATGGTTGTAGATCAGAAGTTGAATATGAGTTAACACTGATGTGGCTGTAAAAAAGGCAAATCCTGTTTTAGACTTCATTAGTCTCCAAATCCCATGAAGTACTAGTTCCCCTCTATTTAGTACTGGTTAGGACTCATCTTGAGTACTGTGGTCAGTTCCAGACAACACAGTTTAAGAAGGATGCCAACAAACTGGAACAAATTCAGAGGAGGGCAACAAGGATGATCAGGGGACTAGAAAGCAGGCCCTAGGAGAAAAGACTGGAAGAATTGGGCATGTTTAGCCTTGTGAAAACAAAACTGGGGGAAAATATGATAGCACTTTTCAAATACTTGAAAGGCTGTCATACAGGGGAGGGGCAGGATCTGTTCTCAATCATCCCAGAGTGAAGGACACATAATAATGGGCTCAAGCTACAGGAAGCCAGATTTAGACTGAATATCAGAAAAAACGTCTTAATTGTTAGAGCAGTACAACAATGGAGCCAATTACCTTGGGAGGTGGTGAGTGCTCCAAAGCTGGAAGCATTCAAAAGAAAATTGGGCAATTATCTGTGAGCTCTACTTTGATTTCGATTCCTGCACTGAGCAGGGGCTTGGACCCGATGGCCTTAGGACCCTTCCAACTCAATTATTCTATGATTCTCATGGCCACAAGATTCTGCTTTGCCCCAAACTACTGTCTCATGAGGTTATGTGATAGGCATGCTGAAGATGTTGCTGACCCTTTTGTTGGCTTGGACTGTGACTCAGATCACAGCTGAACCTGAACTAGAACTGAATTCTTCCCCAAGCAGAATTTTGGAAGTTTCAGCCCACAGACACACACAGTTAGAAGCCTACATTTTGGTTACCCAGAGAAGGGCTTACTTCTGAGGCTATGTGGCCTTCTCTGGCCTTTTTCTCCTGTTGTTAATGTGGGGTGGGTGGGGAAGGAAGCTCCTGCAGTGCTTCCTGGGAGCTGTATTTCTTTGGGAGGTGCCCTCTATAGAGCCTAATGGACAGAAAGACTGTGACTCCCAGGAAGGACCAAAGCAGCTACCCTCCCCTAAAAAAAAAAGCAGAGAAGGCCATGCAGACACAGTGGTAGGCCCTTCTCTAGGTGAGTGAAATGTAGGCATCTTGTTTGTAGGCTTAAGCTCAGAGAATACTGCCTGGAGAGTTCTAGGTCAGCTCCAGAAAAAGCATATCCTTTTCGGCTGCCAGGCTTGAGCAGACGTCCTGAAATGAGATGTTTCATATTTTACACTTGCCAAAAGAAGCTTGCTGGTTCTGAACACAAAACTGCTTCTGATCCCACAGAAAGGTCTTTAACGGAAATGTCATTCACAGGTTGCAATCTGAGGCTCTTCTGGATTTGGAGAAAGTCAGAAGTGCTTAAAACTTGTAGCAAAGAGCAGGACTTAGTCTCTGGGTAGATAAAACTAGAATCCTGCCTCAAGCTTATCCAGAAAACCTGTTCTTTTTTGGAGTGAGCAATGAAGACTTGGGGGACATTTAGCCTCTCCCATGCCTCAACTTTCTTTTTTTTAAAGTTCAGACTGGCAGCTTGGTATAAAGCACATGAAAGAGCCTTAGCCTTGATAAAGAAGATTAGTTTGTGTGTTTTTGTAACTTTAAAACAATCAGAATCATTAGACTCTTAACTAACTCTGAAGTCATAAATTAAAAGTGATATAGGAGGAAAGAGTATAGGCCTGATCCAGAGCCTTTGCTATTTTGTTGGACTACAACTCCCAGCGTCCCCCAGCCAGCATGATCGTAGCTTACAGCTCTCCCCCCAACCAAGCCATGTTTTCAGGCTCTCGTCAAATAACGAGATTCTAAGAGCCTATTTCTTGCTCTTACTGTGTTTTCCTTCCAGGCAAACAATTCCTTCAAAGAACTGTGCCTCAGCAATGGAACTTGCAAATGAGACCCATGTTTGCCTCCCAGTGTTCAATCATAAAATGAAAGCAAGCTAACTTGCAAAAAAAACAAAAAAAACAAACAAACCACAAGTCACTGCAGATGCCTTTTGCCAGTGGTCAATGTTCAGCCATTTCCTTATTGAAACTAAAAGTTCTCTTTTCCACTACATTCCAGTTGTGCTCTAAAACAGTGCAGTGATTTTTCCCCTTCATTCCTTTTTTTTTTTTTACAAATCCATCTCTGTTACAGACAACAATGAAAATGGATCCACCAAGTCCACTCTTTAGTCCTAGGGAGAAGAGAACCATAGGTATCCAGTGTGGTGTGTAGAGGATAGAGGGATGGACTGTTTATTTATTTATTTATTTATTAAATTTATACCCCGCCCATCTAGACACAAGTCTACTCTGGGCGGCTAACAATAAAAATGGAATAAAAACAGTATAATAAAATAAAAAGCAACAATAGTAATATGGTTCAAGATGGGGAAAAAATTAAAATAATCAAGTGATGACAGGAGGGAAAGCCTGCCTAAAGACACCCAGCGAGGGAGCCAGACAAATCTCTGAGGGCAGACTGTTCCAAAGGCGAGGGGCCACTGCCGAGAAGGCCCGGTTTCTTGTTCTTTCTCTCCGGGCCTCCCTCGGCGTTAGACTAGGACTTTGGAGAACAGAGTTCAAATCCCTGTTCAGCCATAGAAACTCACTGGGGGAGTGGAACTGACAAAACCACTCACTTTCCTTGAAAACCCTATTTAGGATCATTTTAGGTCAGTTCTGACTTGATGACACATAACAACAACAGAAGAGAAACATTAAATGAAAGAACTTGCTAAGTCAATGTATGTTTCTGTTGTGTTCGTTTAATCAGTGTACAGTAGGAGAGACTAACAATTTGGTATCTATGTGCAGCTATACATGAACTTCTGCATAGCTCAGTGGTTTAGTTATCTTGCTGCAGAGCCATAGGTTGGGAGTTCAGTTGCCCACGGTCCCTTCCAGCTTTGCAGTTCTAAGTTGATGATGATATAATACCTCACCTATCCGCCATGATGAAACCTAATTTGGTGGAACCTGATTTCCAAAGAGCTTTTTCGTCCAAGCATTCACCAGACATAAGCCTTCCTTAGCTTCAGCATCATGGCTTCGTCAATTTCCTCCTATCACTGTACTCTTATCTTTGGCTAGGTCCTTTATTTCCCAGGAATTTTCATGACAACATTTGCAAAATCTTGATTTTCATAAACGGTGGTTTCATTTGGCCTATTACATAATGATGTTCCATTATGGTTTAGTCATCGTCACAAATCTGTCCTGTTTTAATTCGTCGCTGCTTAGTTAAATCTTCTCCCCTCTTCTAATTTTTGATTGGCTCATCTAAATTAATTTCTAATCTGTTATGGCGTGTTTCCTAATTCTTCAAACACATTTTCCATGGTTCTCCATTTCCCCTAGTCATTATATAACCGTGTTATGCATGTTAAATGCTTTTAATGTCTGGCCATGAAGCCAGTCCTTTTAGCTCCCCTAGATTAATTTTATTTCTCCCAGATTAATTTTCTTGCTCTCTTTTTTTCAAAAAAACCCTTCACTTTTAACATATATATCGCCACTTATTAACATAATGTACATGAACTCTGCCCTGAAACCCATATTTTCTAGAGACCTAGAAAATGGCTTTGCATGCATGGCATCCGTTTTTACTTTAATTGCTTAATATAATAGCACATGTAGCAGAGAGATGGAATAAGTGACTTGTCCCCTAAGGGTGGAATGATAACTTACACAAAACTCCTCTCTAAAAATTGAAGCATCAACTTAATTTAGCTAAAGGTGGAACGAAAATATATGATGTTTATGTGGCATGGCATGATTTCATTTTCTATATAAACCAGAGACATCTGCAGCCATATTTATCAAAGACTTGCCTTAGATTCTGGAAAAGGGATTAAACATACATTCTTACTATAAAATGCCAGGTAGAAAACCTCCAAGCTGCCAATCAGTTCAGCTTACATTTTAACTTGCAACAGCAGTGAAGAACCTATTTTAAATGCACTGTTTCTCTCAATAATCAGGCTTAACCATGATGTTACTATCTTAGTACTTTTGAATTCAGCAATATTTATAGTAATTTTTAAAAAATCTCTTTGCTGAGTATCCCTGCATGGATGGTATCAAATCAAGTCAAGCCCTCAAGTATTCCCTTGTCCTTTCAGAAATTGCTATATATTAAAAGGCTGTTGTATTTTTTTTTCCTTAGCATGACCCCTGAAGTTATCCCAGACTGCTTTCCTACCATTCCTTATGATCTCTATCATGCCTGCATGGCTCCTATATCAGTAAGTACTCTTACCTGGAATGTTTCACCTCTTGTTTGAGGTCTGAAGATGTGGACTTGCCCATGAAAGCTCACTTTAAAATGTAGCAGTTGGTCTTTAAGATGCCACAACGTTTTTGTCTTTTTTTATTTTTGTTTTGCTTTTCCTGACTTATTTTAGGTTGTGTTTAACTTTATTTCATCAATTCATGCATTAAATTATTGTTTTTCACTGCTTTTATTTTATTATGTTGTAAACCACCCAGAATAATGCCTTGCACTAACAGGGCAGCATGTTAGTTAGTTAGTTAGTTAGTTAGTTAGTTAGTTAGTTAGTTAGTTAGTTAGTTAGTTAGTTAGTTAGTTAGTTAGTTAGTTAGTTAGTTAGTTAAATAAATAAACAAACAAACAAACAAATACCTTGTCCTGTCTTGCGCTATGGCAGCCAATGCAGGCAATTTCTCAAGAAGAAGGAGAAAGCTTAGACAAGTGTTTGTCTGCACACATGAGGTTTAAAACTGTGTATAGTGGCAGAGATACATATGGATGCCCCTCCTTCTATCCTGTAGTCCCTAAGAATAATGTTTTAAAGCCCTTTTGAACTGACAGGATTTAAAAAACCTGCACCTTTATTCTTACAATTAAGGAGAAAACCTACACTAGCCATGGAATGTCTACAGTGATCACTCATCTGATTGGTTGTATTTGGCTCCATATGGAGAGGTCACACTAGCAAGGCTGATACAATGAGATCACATATGGCTAGTAGACATACTAGACAAGGGGGAAATGGAAGCCAGGAGACAGAACAAAGCCAAGGTCGAATACACAATCTTACCAGCAAGTTAGGGGAGGTAGGTAAGGAAGATCCAAAACTACTATCCAGCAGCAGTCCTGGGTCTGAAACTACAAAGCAGCGACCAGGCAGGGGCACAGCAAAAGCCAAGTCACAGTCTTAAAGTCAGGTACAACAATAATCAGTGGGTTTAAGAAATGTCTGGAAGTCCAGTATTAAGTCTCTATGGAGAAGACTCTTCTCTGGTAAAGATCTCTGATTCTTGATGAGACATTTTCTGGAACTGAACATTCTTCTTGGTAAGATTGAGCAGAGCTTGTAACTTTACACAACATCACAGAATGAGAGACTTTTATATCTGTTATATATTTGCCTTATATCAAGTGTCCTACATGTGCTTCAGAGTAAATGTACATCAAACAATAGCAATGACACTGAAAACTCACAATCATAAAATGAAAATGGGCATACCTTTCTTCACAAAGAGACTGGAATGTTTGTATCTTTAAGGCCCCTGTAAGCATGACCCAGGAGGAAGTCATACAAGTATCCTGTTGTAAGGCATTCCATTAAATGGGGCCACTACAGAAAAAGCCATACGCCTTGTGCCCCCTAGCCCAATCTATGTCACAGTGAGGGTCATGAGCAGCCCTGCAGTTGCCAATCTTGAAGCTTCATGAAATTCAGTTCTTTTGTCTTACTCGTGAATCACAGTGCCTGATTTTGTTTGTTTTTATTTCTATTCCTGACAGTTGCTGAAAGTTTCTGAGGTGTGAGGAGGGGAGAGTGTCTTGAAATTTTACGAGTGTGTTTGTAAGCAACCAAAAGATTTATCAACAGTTGTGCCACAAGGAATGGCAGGGTGCCTGGCTGACGATCTGTGTTGATTTTAACCATTTTTGTTTTTAAAAACCAAACCATTTTACAGCAAAGCACACCCAAAGTTATATGAAGTGGTATATCATTTATGATGAAACACATCAAAATCAGTGAACGTGGTCAGCAGAGAAAGGCAATTGTATAGAATGCAAAGAGGATCAAGCAAAATACAAGATGTGTAATTTAGGGAATGAGGAAAATTGCCTCTCTCTCTCCTAGGCAGGGTATGAGAGCAGAAGGTTACTTTTTGGATTTTTTAATAATTATGTGCAGCCAAGTCAATCCTAGTTTCTAGGCGCCCTTTCCAGACTTTTCTAGAAATTTCTCAGAATTGATTTACCATTCCCTTCTTTGGAGAGGGGTGCTCTGGGACCGGGCAGCTTGCCCAAGGCTGCACAGGCTGGCCTTCTCCGGGGAGGCACACAGAGGAGACTCAAACTCGCAGTCAAGCCATCCAATCAAGCCATACTTTTTGAATCACTCCACACCTTCCTACATGCTGGGAACTGTCGTGTAAAACAGGAACTTCTCCAAATTCTGCTCCCGGGGCTTATTTTATTCAGTCCCAACACGGTGCAGGAATATCTCCAATGCCAGGTCTAGGTAGAAAAGTGACCTCATGGTGGCAGCAGCAGCAGGTGGCACCACATAAATATTTTTAAGGACATCCTCTTAAATATCCCAGTTTGCCCTCAGAATGGTACTATCTTGGTACTATATTGTAACAAATTAAAATGGCAACTAGACTCTTTTTTTAAAACGATGTTCAGGATGTTGAGTGGTCAGGAACTCTATCTCAACTTTGCCAAACCAAGTATGTCTGGTTGGTGCCTGATGTGGAGCTCTTGTGTGTCGAGTCAGGCAACTCCTCAGGCAGCAGATGCTGGGAGGCAACAGGGCGGCCCCCTGACTGTTTCTCCTGACTCCAGAGGCTGTTCTCTTTGTTGGAGAAAATTGCCGTGTGCACCACACCGCTTGCCTGACCCCTTCCGTCAGAGTTCGGAAAGGCTGCTGGGGGTGGGACGGGACTGCAGCACCCAGGAAAACCCTCCCAGGTAGCTGGCTGATAATTGAATTCCAAAAAAGTAACTTTTACCGAGCTCTGTCGAAACTAGTCTGCTGCCCTTGAGCACAGAGGAGGAGGCAGCCCCATCAGATTCAACTGGGAATCCAATCAAGTTCTATGCACAGAACGAGGAGGAAGGAACCATCTTGCCGCTTATCTCAAGAGACAAAATATCTTGGGCCAGCCCTGCCTGTGTGGATGGACCACCTGGAAACATTATGCAATCTTTCTTAATTTCCATCCCTGAATGAACATTTTATTGTAAGGATGTGCCTCAATATACAGTTGGTACTGCACAATGATTCCTTCAGCTACTGTACTCTGAGCTGGTGGGCCACTAGACTCCTTAAGATGAGGTGGAATGGTGTGTGAACACATGCCCTAGGGCTATCTCTCCCTGGCTGATGGTATCTCTTTTTTTCTTGAAGCTGGTCATATTGCTGATTCTGTCTCTGCTGGTGAAACGGAAGAAGCTCTACAAAAGTTGTTGGAATGGCACTCCTGGACTCTTGAGGTATCGTCTGGTGTAGGCAATGGAGTTTCACTTTAAGGATAGAGGAGGCCTTGAACATTGTGCTGATGGTTGTTGTGGGTTTTTCGGGCTGTTTGGCCGTGTTCTGGAGGTTTTTCTTCTTTCGCCAGTCTCTGTGTGGGATTATTGAGTATTCCCACAGCTACAAATACTCAACAATCCCACACATTGCACCAGAACACAGAGAGAGTTCTAGCTCCTGTCCTCTGAAGATGCCGGCCACAGAGACTGGCGAAAGAAGAAAAACAACCCTCGGATCCTGGCCATGAAAGCCTTTGAGAACACATTTTGCTGTCTGTTGGCTAAGATTCTTAACTCCTTTCTTTGCCAAGTTGTTACTCCTTAAAGTGGAAATACGTATGTACTCTTTACCAGGTAACATTTCCAAAGCCCAAGGTAGGTCTGAGCAGAATTTCAGTTGTGATCTTTCTCATCCTGCCTAATCCTTTGTCTGCAGAACTAACAAGAAGAGAATAAGTAATTGGGGGGGGGGGGGCACCCAAACAAACACCCAACCCTAAATAAGATACATGCAGATTTAGCTAATAATCTTAATTTAAATCTCTGGGCCACCCAAGCCTCTGCACTGGAGGATTTCTCAGCTGTCTGGAACAGATACAAAAGGCACACAGGACAATCAGAGGACAGCAGAATGATCTGCTTTCTATTGCGCACATTCTTAGTTGGATCCTGGCCATAATGATTGTGCTGTTGACTTAAAATGTTCATCACTCTCAATGTTAAACACTGATGTGTTTGGAAAAGACTGATTTCCATTCTAGGCTTTGTGTCCAAATAATAACAGGTTTAAGATGCTATCTGAAGCGCATTTCCTCCTTTGAAGGTGCTAGTTCTTACTTTAAAAGCTAGCTGGATAGTTCAGTGGTTTAGGTATTTGGCAGCGGAGCCAGAAGTTGGGTGTTTGATTCCCCACTGTGTGCCTCCTGGGAGTAGAGTCAACCTGTGTGGCCTTGGGCCAGCTGCTCAGTCCCAGGGCGCCCCCAGATGAAGGGAAAGGTAAACCCTGTAAAGGGTTGCCCTAAGTCAGAATTGACGGTATATGGTTATTATTATTATAGTTCTTACTTTCTCATCATGGTCTTTCTGGTTTCTTGGTTTGTCACAGTCCTCTGCATTTCCTGGAAGAAGATGGGAAAAAGGGATTGACTGTGGCCGTGTTTGGCATTCTTTTCTCCTCGTTATGTGTGTTGGTTCTGGATAACAATCCCCTGCCCTTTCTCTCCAACTCCTCTACACAATATCGAGGTAATACTGGAGGTCACCTGCAGTGACACAGGAGACCATCTGTGCCTCCTGCTGCCACACCGTATTGTCATTTTATTATTATTAATTTGTGGATTGCCTACCACCCTGAACCTGTTTATGAGTCCAGATATGGTGCTGCATTTGCAGTAATTCAAGTGAAAAGAGTGTGGAGATCATAACAAGAACCCTGCTGGGTCAGAGCAAAAGTCTGTCCAGATCACCATTCTCCCACCCACAACAAAAGTCTATCTAGCTGAGCATTCTCCCACTCATACCGTCTAGTCCAGCTTTCTTGTTTCCACCAGGTGCAACCAGGTGCCTTTCAGGAAGCCCACCCTAAGTGTGATAGTCCCTCCTTCTCTCCCCTATAACTGATCTTATTCACATATCAACTGCCTCTAATCATAATGGCACTATTCTTAAGCATCCCAGTTGAGAGCTGTTGCAACATATGAATAGGACAAACTAGTAGGCTGTGATACACGACACATTTTCCTCCTGGGCACCTCACAACCCACAATAGAGTCCAAGGCTGTAGCATAAGGCAGTACTAGAGCCATATGCTTTTCCTTCTATAATTCTCAAAGTAATGGAAAAGTTCTACCACTAAAGGAATAATGCTCTCCCTCCTTTATGTACCTGGCTACTGAGCCAGAGGTTGGCAGTTCAATTCCCCATTGTGCCTCCTTGACAGGGGCTGGACTCAATAATCCATAGGGATGGTGGTGATTAAGTTACTGTCATAATGTAATGTAGTTATACTTTCATGTAACATAGTTATAGCTTAAGAATATATAATACGAATATGCTTTCATAATAGCTCAAGTACAATTAAAATATTCTTGAGGGCCATTGTGTTTTGTGTGTCTGACTAGGGATCAGAAGACCTGGGTTCAAATCCATGTAAGGATATTTATCATTGCCACTCACTGGGAGTGGCAGTGCTAAATATCCTCAATCATATCATGCACATTTGAAACCCAACTAGAATCCTCATACTTTGGATGCAACTTGATAGCACATAACAACATAACAGCAAATCAGTCATTTGGAATGAGTTCCTTCCATGCTCTGCTGACATCGCTCTGTCACTGGAGAGCCACCCATGATTTCTCTCTCAGGTGAAAGGCTAATGAAGCAACTTGAGCAGATGGTTGCGAATGCTCTACCACCACCACCAGTCCTGGCTTTGCCCTACATGCTCTTAGCATGGCCTGGATGGATGAATTGCTGCTTTGGCCGACCCACTTCAGCTTGTAATCTTTGCCCTTCTTTTCCCCTTGATATCCCTCTTTAGAGTACTGCAAGATCATGGCTTTGCTCTATTACCCTGCCTTCTACTATCCCTTAATTGCATGTGCTACCGTTCAACACAGAGTGGGGTACCTCTTTGGTTGCTTGCTGTCCTGGTGCCATTGCGTGGTCTATCTCTGGCAGAAGGTGGAATGCCCTCAGTCACCCAAGGTAAATTAGGCCAAGAAGGATGGATTGTTTGAAGACCAAGATGGCCCGTCCTAGGGGAGTGTAGCCGTTGCTATAGGGCCAGAATATTTCTGCCTGTGTTAAATGTGACAGCTGGTGGGGCCTGTGGTTGTACAACAATTTTGTAGACTTCAGAAATCCAGCTAGGGTGGCATACTTTTCTAAGGCCCATCATAGATAGGATAGATAGATAGAGGAAGGGGTTAACTTGGATGAGGATCCCAGGTGCACATGGCAAGCACAACTTGGAATAGTTACTGGCTGGACTACAACTCACGGAATCCCTCTACCAGCATGGCTATGGTGGCTGGGAGACTCTTGGACCTGATGATGAGGAGAGATAACATGATATTCTGTATTCAGAATATCATTTTGACAGGTACTTTGACAGTAGGAAAAGGCAGAACATTTGCCCTTGAGATACTGGAAGAAGCTCCAAATGTCTAGGAGTGAAGCTGCCATCCAATACATTTGATATAGTCACTTAGGACTGTATGATCAAGAACCAATTCTTGTTTATAATGATCTCTGATAAATGATGCCGTCTATTTCTGGTCTGAGTCAATTTCACAGCTCTTCCGTCATATGCAATTTCAGCATAATTTCACTTTAACACAGAGATGCACACATGTTCACATGCATTTTCATAGTTGGCCTTTCCTAATGTATGCATTTTTGTCTGTAATTTTTCCTAACATACACATTTTTGTATACAATTTCTGAGCTGAGAATCACATGCAAAATCCTGAGAATGATGTGGTCCAACAGATAACAGCATTCTACTTACTTATTTATTTATTTTGTATCATTTGTAGGCCACCTTTCTCCCAATGAGCAGACCCAAAGCAGTTCACAATGATAAAACAAGTAACATTAAAAACACAATAAATTACACATTAAAAAAGAGTTAAACTATAATAAGAATTTTAAAAATACATTAAATGATGTAAAACACTTGAAACCTTAAAAGCAAACTTACTTAGCTTAAAAACCAGCATCTAGGGACTCCGTTATGCTTATTAAAAATCTGCGTGAAGAAGTAATCTTTAACTATCAGCAGAAGGATAAAAGGGAAGGTGCTAACATAAGCACCTGTTGGATCTTAGGTTCGCCATTCCACACCCTGGGAGCCGCCACAGAGAAGGCCCTGGACCATACATTCACCCAGGAAGTACACCTTGTTCACCTAAGAACAAGGATCAAGACAAAATGTTCTCCATCCCAACTTCTGAGTGCCTCCAAAGGCACAAGGCAAGGCAAAACAGCTCATCACCCTACTCTACCTTTAGATTCCAGAAAGTGTTAAAGAGAGGTTAGTGGCGACAGTTAAAAGCAGGGGTGGAGGCATGTTGCTTCTGACTAACATCTTAAAATACGAAGGGAAGGGGAAAAAAAGGGGAAAAAAGTGTGCTGCTTATATACCACCCCATAGCGCTTGAAGCACTCTCTGAGCAGTTGACAAGTTAATTATGCAGGATACACATCGCCCCCCCCCCCCCGCCCCAGCGAGCTGGGTACTCATTTTACCAACCTCAAAAGGATGGATCAGGCTTGAGACACCTACCCGGGATTGAACCCCAGGTCGTAAGCACAGCTTTGGCTGCACTACAGCAGTTTAACCACTGCACCATGAGGCTCCTCATGGAGGCAAAGCCTGCTCCCTCCCATTCCTTTGAGTCTTTTCCTTCCCAGCATATGAAGAGTCCTCTGAGTTCTCCAGAAACACATCAGAGGAAAGGCCTCTCTCACTTTGCCATTGTTCCCAGGAGGAGAAAACTAGTTATAAACAGCAATCACATTTTGCATGATTGAGAAACAACCAAGATCAAAACTTAGAAAAAAGTACTGTATATTTTTTTGAGGGGGGAGGGAAAACTTCCCAGAATCCTCCAGTCAACATGGGGGAATGCTGGGAGTTCTGTCCAAAATGAACAATCTTTTCAAAGATCTGTCTATGTTGCTTTGTTTGACTGTAGGGCGATTATGAATGGAATACAATTTCTATGAACCTTGTATAAATCTATAACAGAGAATGTATTTGCTTCTTTCTAATTCTCTTTTTTTCCTTTTCTTTTTTTCAACATTCTTAGATTTATAGGTACTATTCCCTGCTATCTTATCTCCCTATTATTCTGTGCCTCCTGGTTCTGAGTCTTTGGTACCCAGCGCAGCTTCTCAAGAGCTTCAGAGAGAACGAAAAGGTGGTTGCTGATGAGGTAATGCATTTCAAGGGCGCTTTTTTGTCCCAAAAGATACAGTGTATTGCCAGGTCCTTGATGAAAAGACTGGTAGGAAGAATCGCCTCCCTTTCTCCCCAGCTGGCAGAATAGCAACAGCTGCTGAGGACGTTATGCTAAAGGCGCAGCATTAGCCACAGTACGTGAAAAATGATCTGTCTCAGTTTTGTTGGGTTTCTCCAAATCCTAGCTCAGCTTGCAAGACTTTGTAGGTGTGTTTTCTCTGTGCATTTTCCATAATATATATGCATTCCCTTAAAAAATGCATTGTCCGACACATGTTCCCCATTGACTACAGTATGTGGGTGCATATTCTTCTGTTGTACACTTTTTAAATTCTTTGTATATTTTAAATGTATGCATTATTTTACATACAGGAAAAGTACCACAAGCTTCATTAGTGGGCAGATTTCTGAGGTTAGGCTCCTTTTGGGTCACTGTGACTCTCAGGGTGTTGCAATGGGTCATTTCTGTGAAAATTTCAAAACCACCCAAAATCTCTCCCATCCAGAGCTTCCCTCCTAGAGCATACGCAGTAAAAAAAAAAGCAGCATTTGCCAGCAGTACCACTAGTTACACAGAACAGCTTACAAATTCTAGTACATGGGGCTGAGTTTCTTGAATGCATGAGACCCATGAAGAGGTGTCATTTTTTAAAAAACCGCCCATGTTCTTTTAGTAGTCGATTTTTGGAGGGAATTTCTCTCCCCCCCCACACACACACACACAAATTGTGGGGAATTTTCCTTTCCTCTCAGAGATTCCAGGACCCTGGGGATGGGCCAGGACTGCATGAGTCCCAACTTTGAATTAGTGCAACAGATATAAAGTGGTCATTAATAGAGATGGGTGAGTACCGCTCATTCAGTGGTTTGCACTGGTTCATTTAATGGCCGAACAGGTGTTTGGCGCTTCCCAGCACCACCTCCTCTGGTGTGTGTCCACTCAGAGGCAGCACCTGCTGGGGTGAGTGGGCCTCTGAGTGGGTGCCCACTAGAGAAGGTGGGGCTGGGAAGCGCCGAACACCTGTATGAACGATAAACAAACCGGCACGAATTGCCAAACTGGTAGTGCATGCCCATCTCTAGCCATTAAGTGTGAACCCTTCCATCATTCCTATTTTCATATGAGTAATTCTCCAAGCTTTTTAAAAAACATAGTTTTGGCTTTTGGGGAAAACATGAACATGCTCATCTCTTTGCATCTTCCTGTGTTTTATATGGTTGGGAAGAAGGGTTGGCAGGGGGTTCTCAGACAACGGATGGTGCAGCGAGAGGAATCGGATGCTCACAGTTGAGCATGTGGGCCCGTTTAATGAGTATGTTCGACTCCCCAACTGTTTCCGCAGCAAAGAAGGTGCAAATTATGCAAGGCAGGATAAATATCGGATAGATTTTTGGAAAATGGACAGATTCCTACGTACGGTATAGAAATGGAGAATGGAACCTGGCCAATTTGGCAGGATTAAAAATACCAAGGTGACATACATGTCTGTGGTTTTCAAAATGCCAGGAAAGTATATTATTCTCTGCACACGTCTCTGTTCTGTCAAATTGTACAATGAATTTCCAAGTGCAGCATTTCCTCCCTCTCTCCTGCTTCTTGTCCTCCTCCTCCTCTGAGCTATTCTTGCATTTATTTGGTCGCCTGGCCCTGTGCTGAGATATTTTTAAGAAAATGGATGAACAGACTAGGCTGGTATGAATTGACTACTTTGCTTCTAGAGAGATCAGTGCTTGGGAAAAAGACCCATTTTTTAGGACTACAACTCCCAACATTCCCTGGCCAGATGGCAAGGGGATTCTAGGGTTGTGGTGAAAAAAAGCAATGCTTTAACTAGGATCTGAATTAGAATGTAGACCAGAGGTGTGGCTGGGACAGAAGAAGAGGAGCTTTGAGAAAGCTGGAAGATGGCGCATATCAAAAGCAACGTCTTTGTGCATTTCTGCCCTTGGAAGGGAGCAGGGGAACCTGGAGTCAGGAGTTTGATTCTCCGGGGGTTCTTCCGGGAGAAGAGCCAGGCTGATGAGGACTATGCAGGGATGGGGGCTTGCGAGTCGCAACTCACTATTGAGTCCAATTTAAGTCACACCGGCAACTCAATTCAGACTCAACTCCGGTCTTTTATAAGACTCCGACTTGACTTGCAACTCAGAAACATTTTTCTGAGTTGCGTTTCGAGTCCCTGTTAAGGATGGGCCCGCTGTTTCTGCGCATCAGCTGGGCGGCACATGTGCAGTTTGAGTCTTTGGGCTGGAGTCCTGAGCCCCAAGCCTTGGGAGGGGAGGGCAAATGACTTGAGACTTGTACTCGAGGCTTGGGACTATGTTCTGCCTGCCTGCCATGGAGTTGTTCAAAAGGAGGAATCCACCAGAAAGTGTGGCCCTCATTTTCTACCAGAGACATGACTGAATGCACTGGGTGCAGACCTAGACTTCTAAGAATGCAGTACTCAAACCCTGTAGTCCAACTCTGTGCCCTCTTACCTAAACGTAAGCCTCACTGGACTCAATGGGACTTACTTCTGAGAAGGCGCATGTAGAATGGTGCTGTAAGTCTGTACATCTCTTTTCCCGGCTCCATTGCAGCCCATTTTCTTCCTTCCTCTGTCTCCAGCCACCTAAAACTGACTGTCCACAAACAACGAAGGCATGCTCAACACGGGTAGGGGTGAACAGGACAGTCTGGCTCTTTCAGAAAGAGAATGACAGCATTTTGGAGGGTGTGGTAGAGAGCCTGGGGCTTTAATCCAATCCCTAGAGTACACCTACTCAACCAATTACTGAATAGCAGGATGGCTATGAATTCCATTCATTCAGCATGGGTCTACTCTAGTGGAGAGGATGAATAAGACTCCAGCAAGAGTGAGGGTCAGTATTGACCTTTATAGGGAGGTCTGTCGGTGGAAAGCGCCACAAAGGGCTGATAAGCTTCTGGTCACCTCACCGGCACCATTGCCAGACTGCCACCATCAGAGTTGCACACCCTAAATCCTGAACCAGAAACTGGCCTAGATGTATATTTTGCACCCCATAAATCCCATTGCACAAGAAGGGTTTCATCCTCGGTGTTCCCCGTTCAGAGCAGAAAGGATATCCTACTTTACAGCTATGGAGGTGGAGTTTATCATCTTGAGGGCTGGCACACTGATCTTCCTTTTAGAAAGAAACCTCTCTCTTTCCTGCTCTCTCTCTCTTTCTTTTTTAAAGGAAGCATAGAAACATGACAAAACACCTGATCTTTAAACACAGAAATTTGCAAGAGGTATTTAGGGTTTAGCCAAATCCTCCTGTTTATACAACGGTGGGATAAGAAGCGAGCTTTCCCTTTCATGGCGAACAGAACGTTCTTTCTTCCCCACTTCTGAGGTTCGCACGCGGCGCTCTCTCCAGCTGGAGGCGGCAACCCTCCGATTGGCAGGAGCGCTATAGCCCTCTCCTCCTGCACCAGCCGTCTGTAGCTGCGTAATTAGCACCTGTGCAACTGTTAGCCTGACTGACAAGACAGATGGAAATTATACAAGACATTTCATAGAGATTGTGTGAATCAGAGGCGCTTTCGCTCTCTCGCTCTCTCTCCCCCCCTCCATACTGAGAAGGCAGACAATGTTGCCTCTCAATCAATTCACTGTCGTTTGGTTGAAGCAAAGAGTGGCACCCAAGTGGGGCCCCAGTACTCCTGTATCCCATAACACCCTCAACAACTTCTGAAAAACGTTGTTATCCAAAAAGCCCTTTAGGGCGGGGGGGATATGGGAGATAATTTTGCCATTTTCCCCCCCTTACCACCCAACCAAATTAATTTTAGGCCCAGCAAAACTAGAAGTGACACTGTTATGGGTTTCAGGGGGCATGGAGCTGGGAGCGGGTCTCAAAGATCTGGCAGCAGCCACATGCAGTTTCCCCTGGCCTCTAGAAGTTACTCACCCCTTGTCTAAGTAATGCTCCAGCAAGTAGGTAGTCATATTCAAGGGTTGTGGGCGTAATTTGGGAAGTCTGCATGGCCACCCTAATGCCTAATAAGAAGAGCAGAGAAATGCAGATACAGTACCTGGATCGGCCCGTACCAATATATAAGGAGCATCTCTTTTGTAAAGTGAATGGCTCTCAATTGCCCATGCAAGGCCAAACTGCACTTTCCACTATAGCAGAGGTACCTTGCAACAATATTGGGGAAATCTGTTATTTTCTGAGTTACTGTGAGGACTGCAGCTAAGCTCAGAGTAAATGGAGAAGCCAGAGATGGGAGGAGGAGGATTACACACTTAAGGCCCAGGGCTGCAGTGTGCATTAACGCACATTGTGGCTCCTGCACAGTCGTTTTCATCAACATCGCTGGTCTTTGCATGTTTGAAAAGACGGAGCTTGGGCTTTCTTTTACTAGCGATCAAAACATATTGCCATGATGGGGATCCAGGAGCCAAACTGACTACAGCACCTTTTCAACAACGCTAGAAATGTCAAACCAGAAAGCCAATGAATCTTCTTACTGAACTGTTGGTTAGCATACATTTTATATTTAGAAAGTCCTTTTCATTGAGTCATCTTGCCTGCAGGCTGTCATTTTTAGTCATTCTGCTGTGTGAGAGAACTGAGTTTCCTGTGCCGCCTCCCTTTGTTTCATTCTTTCTTGTTCTCCTGCTCATTTCCCGAGGGCTGCTGTTAATTCTTTCACAAATGAGACACTTGCGTCAGTTCTATGGCTCCAGAAAGCCCGTGCTTTCCAGAGATCTGAAGCTTTTTGTTAGCTGGGGGACTATGGAAGCTCCTGCCTAAAAAAGTAACTGGTAGGATGATTTTTTAAAAAAACATTAAAGCAAGGGTGAGCGCACAAAACAGACACACCCAGTGGCAAGGGCTCCCTGTGCAGCCCTTCGCCCTTCCGACCCCCTTGCATCTCTAGTTGTTCTGTGCCATCAAGTCATAACTGACTTATAGAGACTCTAAAAGGGCTTTCAAGGCAAGTAAGGCCCTGGTCGCATGAGGGGAATGTTCTTTAGTCGTCCCCCAGTTAGTTCATTGCTTTTTCCCCCCTGATCACACAATACACAGTCAAGGTTGAGACATTTTCCTGGCCAGCGGTGTAACTGCGGAACATTTCCCCACCACCAGGAGGGTTGCATTATTTTGTACCTCTGTTGTACCGGTGCATTCCTTACCAGGACTGCCTGTGTGCACAACCTGCCCCACTTCTTTTCAGAATCAAAGCCAGGAAGGTGGCTGTCATTACTGCAAAGCGCTTATTAAATTTTTAAAAAATCTTCATGCACGATACACAGATACCTTGGTAAAAGTACGTCACTGGGGGGAGTGCCACCATTACGTTACTGGCGCTTAATAATCTGCTGCCCCACGCGGGGTTCTGTTGTGACTGGAATGAAAGAGGCTGGAAATGATGGATGTGGGTGCACCAGGGAGGAGGAACACTGTGCGGAGAGGGACAGAGTCATGCACGCTCATACAGAGGCACATCTTAGAGGGGACCTTGTTCCTGATATATCGATGTATCGATAAATATTTTACACACACACACACACACACACACACACACACACACACACACACACACACACCCAAAGGTATGGGAAGTCCTGGAAGAAGAAGAGAACATTTCCCTCGTGTGACCAAGGCCTGAGATATTTAAGGAGTGATTGTACCAGTTCCACACACCCCAGTGAGCTTCCATGGTTGAGCAGGGATTCGAACCTTGAGTCCTAATCTGTCGTTCTATCCACTATACCACACTGCATCCCTGCACTCCCCCCCCCGATTTATTTATTTACCAAAAATAATTCACTGTGCCCTCTATTACTGCTTCAGATTTTGAAATAAAAGCACCCGTCCCCAGTCTAATATTAGCCAGAGAGTGGCAAAAAGTATTCCTTCCCCCCAGCCTCCTAGAAGACATAAATGAAATTTATCCCCATGCCTTCTAGAAGGTGCAAAAACAGCCTCTCCCCCCGCCCCAAGTTTGGCAAAAATTAATTTAGGAGAGTTGTTGTTAAGGACTATAGGAAGAAAGAGCAGCCCTGGTGTTATCCCCCGAGACCTTGGAAAGTCACCTATTCCTGCGTTAAAATCAAGAGCCAGGGCAAGCTCAAAGTCTGTGGCCTCTGACAATGTGTTTTCTGTTGGATCCATTGCTGTGGAGGTGGGCCTGTTCCCGGGCAATGGCAGCCATAATCTGGGAACGGCCGAGTTGGAAGGGATCCTACAGAGCATCGAGTCGAGCCCATGTCAAGGAAGCTCTGTGAGGAAATTGAACTCCAGCACTCTGGCTCCACAGCAAGATCCCTAAACCCGAGAGCTATCCAGCAGTTAGAATAAGAATAAGAATGACAAAGGCACACT
This sequence comes from Intellagama lesueurii, assembly GCA_037013535.1. NCBI lineage: Eukaryota > Metazoa > Chordata > Lepidosauria > Squamata > Agamidae > Intellagama > Intellagama lesueurii. Next base: position 17,975,497 of record JBAJHW010000011.1, read on the forward strand.
GCTTCCCATCTGAAACAATAAGGCAACTTGGGACACCCCTAAGTGAAAGTCGTTCCTTGCCTTATTCTGATTCCCAAAGATGAGAATCTGCAAAATGTTCTCTTTGCTTGTGAGATGGAGATTTTTCTTCTTCTGTCCATTGATCTTAATAAAAGCTAACAAGAATGTTTTAATTTTTTTAATTGAATTGAATGTATTTATTTATTTATTTATTTGGCTTTGCACAAGGTCAGCAGCCACTGCTTGGGTGCACAACTCTATTAAATGCCTTGTGCAAGTTGTTTCCAAATTTTTTATCGATCAGACCAGTCATTGGGTGTTTGCTTTTTCCATGCGTGCTCTCAGAGTCCTAGAATCGTAGAATGACTGAGTTGGAAGGGGCCTATAAGGCCATCAAGTCCAACCCCCTGCTCAGTGCAGGAATACAAATCAAAGCAGATCTCGTTACCCAATTTTCTCTTGAATGCCTTGAGTGTTGGAGCATTCCCAAGGTCATTGGTTCCATTGGTGTACTGCTCTAACAGTTAACAAGTTTTTTCTTCTGATATTCAGCCTAAATTTGGCTTCCTGTAGCTTGAGCCCAGTAGCTTGAATCCAGGAGGAAAATACGCTCAGTTGCATAGAAGGCAGTTCTTGGAAGTTGTGGAAATTTCTGTGAGGGTAAAAAGCTGCCGTTGTCACCACTGCCTTCTCATGCTGGAGGTGAGAAATCTCAAAGAGGTGGATGCAGAAGAACTGTCTCAAAAGTATGTCAAGAGACGTTGTCTTGTTAAAAATAAGAGGTTTTAACAAATGCTCTTCACATCCCTCATAAACACCAGCCCTAATATCAGTCCCCCTCTGATTTCTAATGCCCCACAGCTACTTTTTGTAGAAGGCTTGTGGCTGGCTGAAATTGGGGACAATGAAGGATGAGGTTTACAGAGGTAATTAAGATCCTGTTCCCTTTCCTCTTTTAGTTTGAGGTTAGCTAAGTACGAACACAGAGCCTTAGTTTAAGAGGAAATGGCTGACATGTTGCTCTTGTGATGAATAAGAAGTGTGATGTGTATTTGTACTGTTCTGTTCAAGATCCCTGGGAGTGACTATTACAAAGGCTACCTGAAGAATATTCTGGCTAAAAAAGCACCCAAGAGAAGGTAAATCCCAGAGCCATTGTTTGTTTTCATTCCACTTGAGATAGGTCAGCACAATGCTGTCCCAAAATGTGGGGAGTGAGTGCCTTGGAGTATCCCCAGATAGCTTTTGGGGGGCAGGCACTCTGGGTTGATCCAGCATAGATATGGGGATGGCAAGGTGGGGGATAGGGTTGTAAATCCAGATGCTCCCACAGCATTCTGTGGGATTTTCTACCTTTTTCCTTCTTTCCTGCTGGATTTCCCATTGAACAAAATGACTTTGGTTTCTGCCCATGAAATCCTGTGCTCAGTTTCTTAAATGCCACACAGGAATTGATGCCATTCCCTGCAGGATTCCATATCAACACCTAGATAAATCTTACACCTGGCTGTGCAAGCCAAGAGGAAATATGAATCAGATTGCCTGAACCTTTGTCATTATGGGCCATTTCTTGGCTGTCATGAAGGCTGTGATGACCCTCATTTAGTGATGACAAACCCATCAAGGTCACAATCATGACTCTTCCCCCCCCCCCCCCCCGACTCTTCTTGCATTGAGGGATTCAATTTGTTATTTTCTTATTACATTAGATCACATCACATACAGAATTTCTTTTTATTATGCCCTCACCTCACTTCAAAACGAAAACATTTTGCCCTTCTTGCTGATTAAGTTTGACATGCTCGTGCATTTCTGTCTTCTAGGTCTTCTGTAAGTCTGTGTTAGGAATGTGGAAGGCTTTAGGTCTTCTTTTCATTGCATTCCTCAGAATCCTGCCTGTGTTTCCATCTCATCCAGGCTTGTGGGGTTGTGATGAGGTGATGGGTGGCCCCAGTGTCAGGGGAAAGTGATTCTGCTGTGGGTTTCAGTCTGGATTTTGCATGAGCTTCTAAGGTGCGGGACCTGATCCCTGAAGTGCATTCCGTACCTTTGCTAGCAAGTTCAGACTGAAAGCAAAGACAGATTCACTGCTCCCCTTGAAACCAGTGTCACCACATTCCTGTGTCCCTCTGTCTTCTATCTACCTTACCCTGTGTTGCCCCTTTTCCCCTTTTCTCTCTTTCAGCAGCAACATAGCCAAGCCAGGCCTACAGTCAAGGCTCCAGTCCTACTTGCGCTCTTACATCTATACCCCTCAGGAAGGTATTATGTGAAAGGATATCTCAGTGGGTTCTTAAGAGGCATTAGCAGGGGGTTATATTGGTGCATCTCCTCTGCCTTCATTCTGCATGAGTGGTTCCCAACCTTGGGTCCCCAGATGTTTTTGGACTAAGACTCTCAGAAGCCTTCACTACTAGCTGTGCTGGACAGGATTTCTGGGAATTGTAGTCCAGGCACATCTGGGGACTCAAGGTTGGGAACCACTGGTCTAAATTCTATCTTTGCTAAGGCTTCTGTGCTATTCCAGCTATTTCACTATCTGTATGTGACTCAAACATGTTCACATGCTCTATTATGCAGAGAGTTCCAAGGAAAGTGTTGTCTAATTTTTGTACAAAACTTTCTGCATCACAGGACAGCTGAACTATTTAGTTCACCAAAGTCACTATCAACCTGCTGCAAAATGGCAAAATATTATGTGCTATGGAGAAGCAACAACCGATGGTGGGTCGCCACTACCATCTTTCTTCATCCTCTTCCTCTTTTCCACTGATGTGACAAATGTACACTTGGCTTGTCAAATAACTGACAGACTCCTCTGTTTTTGTAGTCCTGGGTGAGCAGCAGAAGCTGGCCATTCAGCCATGAAAATGCTGGAGATGAAAAGGAGATATTTCTAATGCCTTCATTTACTACTTATTGTTAGCTACCTGTTCACAGGTGTTTTCCCCACCTGAACTGCAATGAGTGTTACTTTGAAAACGCCAAAGGTCACAGGGCTTCATCCTAAACAGGTCCCAGGCAAACATGCAATGACTATGTGATAAAGCCAGTGCAGAATGAGGGCAATGTTTTCTGCCCTCATCGGGATGTGCAAGCATTTCTGTTCCATTTTGTAGCCCTCTGCACAAAGTATATAAATCAGGATGCATCCGTGGACAATTTGGCTTAGCCTTGTTTCTAAAATGATAGGCTACAATTGATTTACTAAATCACAAGTGCATGGCCTGTGTTTGTTGTTGTTTTTGTTTGTTTTTAGAAGGATTTCTGGACACATCTCTTGATGATATGCTGCAATTTCTTGTTACATGGAATAAAGAGATTCATTTAAGCAGGAAAGCCAACCCTCCTGTCTTTCATGGGAGTTGTAGAAAGGACATATGAATTCATAGAACAGGTCAAAATTGGCTGAATAATGCTTCAGAACAGTGGTTCCCAACCTTGGGTCCCCAGGTGTTCCTGGACTACAATTCCCAGAAATCCTGGCCAGCACAGCTTCTGTGGGTTTTAGTCTAAGAACACCTGGGAGCCGAAGGATGGGAATCACTCCTTTAGAAGATCACAGATTAGATCCTCCATACATGTATGATACGAGAGTGATATGAGACTATGGTTTTGGTTTTGCAGGATTCCAGATCCCGCAGAAGCTGGTTCTCTCTCTAGCCATGGCTCTGATAGGTGTCTACCAGGTAACCTATATCTCAGCTTCATCTGCACCCATCCAACTCTTCCTGTTTGGATGACCAGCCTCATCTGCAGTTTCTCGGTTCATAGGTGGCCCTACTGCTGCTTGCAGCATTTGTCCCCAACATCCAGATAGTGAGGTCTGGAATGACAAAGGAATTAACGGCCCTCCTTGTCCAGTTTGGTATTGTCCCCTCCGAAAACCCAGCCGGTATCCCTGGAGATAAGGAGCTGGCAACAGCTAAGCACTACATCTGGTCAGTAGAAGGTGAGTGGTCTTAGCCTCTATCTAGTAGAGATACTATTGTGACGGATAAATGAATCATCTGATTCATTATAAGGCAATAGAGATGGGCATGCACTGCCAGTTTGTTTATCAGCTGAATTGGTGTTCAGCACTTCAAAGCCCTGCCTTCTCCAGTGGGTGCCCACTTAGAGGCCGTTCCCAGAGGAGGTGGGACATGGAAGCCAGGCCTTTGCCTCCGAGTGAACACCTGCTGGAGGCGGCAGAGCTTTGAAGTGCCAAACACCTGTTCGACCGATAAACAAACCATTGAATTGGTGGTTCGTGCCCATCTCTATAAGGTAACATAATAATTTAGAATGTAGATCAATGACCTGGTTGTTGAACACTCCCCCAAACCAGTTAAAAGGTAAGCATTCACTAATTGAAATGTTCATTAATGACTTGAATGGGTTTCCTTGGATTATAGGAAGCCAAAAGGAACATTTTTCTGAATATGTGTTGGCCAGCTGTGCCATATGGCTGAATACATTGCCTAAATATTCCCCCCACCCCATTTTAGAAATCCTAAGTTTCTAGCCCTTATGTTTAGAGGCCTTTATGGAACTCAGAGGAAAGGATCCATCCTGGACTTAGAGATTTGGCTATGCATGTGCCAATCTCTAGGAAAGACAATATTTTTAGAGGACATAGCATGCAAAGCCTTTTTTTACTTGTAGGCCATTAGATCTGCATAGGGAGATCTTTTCTTTAAGTGGATTAGAGAAGCATTAACGCTTCCTGCATGGTTGGGCCATTTGCCAACAAGTGAAAGTAGCAGCCATGGGGAGAGAAATGCATCCGAGATCGGACGGATGCACCCCAGTGTTCACAAAGACGCCTGAAATGGGTCAGAACTGAAAAGATGGCATCCAGCAACGACGCAGCCTCGGTGTGGGGAAGAGAGGCAGGAAATTTCAAAGCTGGCCAGCAGGCAGATGGGCAGTTGGTCCTGTCACCTCCAGCTGAAGCAGCCACTCCCCGTGAGAAGAGCCTCTCCTCTCTCCACAGCACATGAAATACTGGAAATATATCTTTTTTTTTTGTACCAATAGACAAATGAGGATGCACTGGTTTCTTGTCTGAAGGATCGTGTCTTTTCCATCACTTTTCCCTTTCCTCGGGCTGTCTGTGTCGTCACAGCAGGCCTGGATTATGCACAACCTAAGCAACCTAAGGTCTGAGGCCTTGGATTATGACAGTTTCTAGTATTATAGTAGTATTAGGCATCCTTCAGTCTCGAAAGACTATGGTAACGTGCTCTGTATGGAGGACTTGGAACAGCGTCTAGTGTGGCTGAGAAGGCCAATTCGAGAGTGACAATCCCTTCCACACTGAAGACAAATACAATCTGTCCCCTGTCCAGCTCCCTGATTTTGCTGCTTCCGTGACTGCCTCTTTGCCTCGGTCTGCTGGACAAGGGTCTCTTCAAAATGGGAGAGGCCATGATGCAATGCCTGCCTCCAGGCTGAACGCTCAGATGTCAGGGTTTCCCATCTGTTGAGGTCCATTCCTAAGGCCTTCAGATCCCGCTTGCAGATGTCCTTGTATCGCAGCTGTGGTCTCCCTCTGGGGCGATTTCCCTCCACTAATTCTCCATACAGGAGATCTTTTGGAATCCGACCATCAGCCATTCTCACGACATGCCCAAGCCAACGTAGACGTCGCTGTTTCAGTAATGTATACATGCTAAAGATTCCAGCTCGTTCTAGGACTACTCTATTTGGAACTTTGTCCTGCCAGGTGATACCAAAAATGCGTCGGAGGCAACGCATATGGAAGGTGTTCAGCTTCCTCTCCTGCCGTGCACAAAGGGTCCAGGACTCACTGCAGTACAGGAGTGTGCTCAGGACGCAGGCTCTATACACCTTGATCTTGGTGTATGCCATCAGCTTCTTATTGAGCCATACTCTCTTCGTGAGTCTAGAGAACATGGTAGCTGCTTTGCCAATGCGTTTATCCAGCTCGACATCTAGAGAGAGAGTGTCAGAGATCGTTGAGCCAAGGTACACAAAGTCATGAACAACCTCCAATTCTTGTGTGGAGATGGTAATAGAGGGAGGTGAGTCCACGCCCTGGCCCATGACTTGTGTTTTCTTCAGGCTGATTGTTAGTCCAAAGTCTTGGCAGGCCTTGCTAAAACAATTCATGAGTTGTTGGAGGTCTTGAGCAGAGTGGGCAACAATGGCTGCATCATCGGCGAAGAGGAATGCATTTCAGCTGGACTTTGGTCTTCGCTTTCAATCTAGAGAGATTAAAGAGCTTTCCGTCTGATCTAGTCCGGAGATAGACACCTTCTGTTGCAGTTTCTAAGTACAACTATATTTTTAAAATTAAAAGTATATTTGAAATTACCAGCATTACTCCATTTCTTGCAAAATACTCTGGGCCCACCAAACCTTTATAGGGCTTAGTATATCTCAGTTCAGTCTTACTCCTGCAGGGACTTCCTTGGCAAACTCTTCAGTCTGTCACATTAAGAAATAAATAGCAAAAAATAAAATAAAATAAAATAAAAATCCCAGAGGCTCTTTTATATTGCAAACACCTTGGGGCAGGCACCAGTCTTTTTGTACTCTTTCGAAGCGCTGGCCGTGCCAGGTGTTGAGGGGCAGAGGGCAGTCCTCCAGATCAGTGGTTCCCAAACTTGAGCCCCCAGATGCCGTCAGACTCCCAACTCCCAGGTGCTCCAGCAATCATGATCAATGGTTAGGCATTCTGGAAGTTGTGGTCCCAAAACACTGGAGTCTCAAGTCTGGGAAGCATTCATTGTTCCAGGTGTTGCTGGAATGATCTTGATAAAAAATAATAATGGGGTGGGCAATGGTGGTATGAACCCAATGGCTCTCATGCTGTGGCCATGATCCAAATGAAACAAACACACACACTGCTTTCTCACCGAGCCAGCATGGGCCCTCTGTTTCCAAATCCTAGCCGCATGACAGGAAGGAGGGGCAGGTGATATATTAGTAGTCAGTGGGATGGTTGTTGGTCCCTGTGCTATGCTTTCCATTATGCAATGTTGGTGCATTTCATTGGACACTCCCGCAAGGACCCACAAGGCCCTTCTGTGGCTATCCCCATAGCTATCCCCCATTAACAAGCAAGGAGCAGGTCTTTTGTAAAGTGAATGGCTCCTAATGGCCCGTTCAAGACCAAACCATTTTCAAATACTTTGTATTACAACATGGCTGGTTTGCAAAAACCTATTTCTCTCCCAGCCACTATGAGGATTTTTGTTAAGCTCAGGGGGAACAGGGAAACCTGGGGAGGGTGTCATAGTCCCTGCTGTTTAGAAGGTTCTGGGATCTTGACTCTGCATGACCTACTACACCATGGCATGAATTCTGTGGTCAGTGTGTTTGGCTCTCTCACATCTCTGCCTACTCCTTTTTCGTAGTGTGCTTTGTTACTTCCCTGGTCATCTCCTGTCTGTTGACTTTCTGCATGTTGCTGAAGTCCCTGGTGAAACACAGGTGAGAACATTTCCATCTTCATTCCAAATCCCCCTCCCTCCGTCTCAGAAGTGTTTGCTCAAGGCGGCTTCCTAGGTGAACTTGAACTTTAGAAGTGGAAGGGAACTTGCGGGTCCTCTAGCTCAGTGGTTCTCTTCGGCTCTCCAGGTGTTTTGGAGTTCAACCCCACCCACGAATCCCTGACCCTCGGCAATGCTAGCTGAGAGTCCAAAGGTTGAGCACCACTGCTCTATACAACCTCCAGGGTCTCTCTCTTCTAACACAAACATCCTAAGTCTCTAAAACCAGAGTGCATTTATAAACCAGCCACATTTCCTTCTACAGGAGGGAAGCACACACCCATGGGTACGGTCTCCCTTAATGCGGCACTCTCATTGTTCCTCTGTTGTTACCTGGACCCACAAATGAATCAGTGTTAGCTTGAAGGCACATTGCACATCCACTGATTTTACTTTATTTTATTTTAACAAATTTTTTTTGGGGGGGGGGGGGAGAGGAAAGCATAAAAGTAGAGACATTCAACCCAGAATTGCCAATAAGAAAGGATGGAGATTTTGCAAAATGTTCAGAACTTTGAAAACTTTCTCTCTTTTTTTGACTATAGCATCTCAAATTCTGTGTGTTTTACTCCTGGGTGGGGAAAAACTTTCCCAACCTCTGCTCCTCTTGATTTCTATGCTTAAAATATCAGTACAGTGTGGCAAGTGAGACTTGCAACAAACGTTTCTAGCATGGAATATTCCCTCCTGGGATTCCTGCCACAGTATTCCATTTCTCCCCTTGTCCCTTTTTCCATGTCTTCCCCTTGATATCATATCGTCAATATTCCATGCTCATTGAGCATGCTCAGTTCTAGACTTCTAAAAATCTCTGGTTTCCCACACCTGCTCCTGACTCTTCTTTCAGCTACAAAAATCATAATCCCACACTTTGGACATCAGAAATGGAAGGAATGATAAGTTCTAGGTGGTGGAAGGGGATTTAAACCCATTTTCATTGATGCACTCAGTCTGCTTTAAGGCAAGAGAACCTCACTAAAGCATGGGATGTTACCTCTAAAGATGACTTTGTTGTGGTATCCATTAACTTGAGGTAGCCAGCTCACCATTATCGTGATCCAAAACAGAGCAATCTTACCCTCACCAAAAAAGTAGAAGCCCCTGACAGGGACCCATAAAGGTGCAGGTAGGACTGCTGTTAAAGGTGGGCTGGTTCACTCTGACAATTGCTGTACATAACCTGATTGCCAGCAAAAGGAGTGAACCTGCCCATCCCTGCAGCGGAACAAACAGCGGGACAGATGTCTAGTGGATCGCACCCAAGATCTGAGACTCTCCCTCCTTTTTCGTTTGGGGGTTTATTTTGTTCTGGGGTTTGCTCTTGGGAGGGAGAGTGACATTTAGGGTGATGGTTTTGCCTCTGTGAAGTTGATCACTTCTGCATTCAGAGCGTGCTGGTGTGAAGCTTTCAGTGAGCTTCAAATTGGCAGAGGAAGAAACACAACAGCTATAGAATGAGGCAGATTTCTGAGAACTTCTGCATTGTCAACAAGTGCCCTCCTTGTAGCTCGTTTTTCCACGCGCTGCTTTGTACCTTCCATCCAATCTATTTTTAAAATACTCACACTTGATCACGTGCTTTCTCTTTCTCTCTCTCTTTTCAGGATTAACCTCCAGCGTCTCTACCAAGGTGCAGTGCTGGATGTTTTCTATCGTTCCCGCAGACTCCGGCCTTCTCAACAGGCTCTCGTGTGTTGGATGTGCTTTGCGGGCTTTCAGGCAGCATTTGCCTGCCTGGGTAAAAACGAGACCCATGTTGCCCCTTTGAAAGTGAAGAATGGATGGGGATGTGGAGGAGGAAGGCGTTCAGAGAGGCTGGAGGAAAGCACAGGAGAACTAAACAAGAGGACCCGCAGCAAAATGTTGCAGTGTGGAGATTTTGGAATGCCAGTCATGCCCTCTTCCAAGGCACCATTCCTCCTCCATCCATCCATATTCAGGTCTTCAAGCCCTGCTCCAATAGTCAAAGAATACTGCAGGGCCCCTGACCCAGGGACCCTCCTCGCTAAGGGTTTTGGAAACTGTAGCGCCCCAAGTCGCTTGCCAGGTTGTGCACTGAGCATGCTGAGTCTCCCTTGAGCTCTTTTATGGGTGCACCATGCCATCACAAAAGGAAACATGAGAAATTCAGTTGAATGTTGGCCATCCCTTTTTTTTAGCCTGAGGCAGGAATAATAAGGCTACAAATACAAACAATAGTAAATAAGGATTATAGATGGCTGTTTTGTAATTCAGTTTTCTGCATCCCAGGCCTGCTCATTCAGCAAATCATCCTCTTCGTTTGCACAGTCGGGTTCACTTTTCTGGTAGTCATCCCCCTGCAATCTGGCAGCAACATACATCTCTTCAAAATTGTGGAGAACATGTGGTAAGAATCCTTTGGGCTCAGGCACGAAGGCTGACAGGGCCAACGTTTTATCTGCAACCAAGGCACCGGTGAAGAAAGTATTACCCCAAACTAAAAATTCCCGTGGAGAAAGTCAGCGCTAAGCCATGGTTCTGTGTATTTCTGCAAAGTGCTAGCATTGGACTTTAGGATGAGAAGCAGCAGGTGGCTGCTCCCCATCTCTCTACTCCACGTCTAAACAACTTAGGCCCTCTGCTTAAACTGCAACTCCCATAATGCCTCACTATTGGCTGTGTTGGCTAGGGATTATGAGAGTTGCAGTCCAAATATGCCTGAAGGGCCACAAGTGGCCTTTCTTTCCTTTAACATGACACAAACACCCTTTGGGTGCCTGTCTTACTTCTTTAAAGTAGCAGCCCTAAGAAGAATTAAACTGAGCTGGGGAACCTGGTAGAGATGACTGATCCCATTAAACACTGTGGACAAGTATTGAGAGATTTGGGTAGTGGCAGTCCAGAATATTTGGAAGATATCAGGGTTGCCTTCCTTCTGATGAAACCAGGTCCTGAAATCTGTTTTTAAGGACCCCCTAAGTCCATAAGAAAACACCAATCCAAATATCAGAACCAGAAGTGAAAGTTCAATTACTTCCTATTTGTGTATGTGTGTTTCCTGGTTGTACGGCCACTTGGGGGCACTTCCCAGCTTGGTGTAGCACTTTGGGATGCTGGGGGTTGGGGAAATATGGCCTGCTGTCTGACCAAAGGTGCCCACTCCTGGGTGAAACCTTTCCTATTGTGAAGCTCCACCTCTTTCCTTGTAGTATGTTTGGGTAATTCTAGATTGTTTGGCTGGTGATAGAACAAAGTGACAGGGAGTGAAACATGCCCTTCTTTCGCTTTGCTTTCACTTAGGCCCTTCTGGTTGACCTTGGTGGTGGCTGTGATTGCACAGAACCTGCTGACGCACTACTGTTTTCTTGAGCATGACTGTGAACCCAAGGAGCTAACCAACAGGTGACTTCCGGCACCCATCGGCCTATTAAAACAGATGACACTGGTATGATGTTGTCACTTAGGTTGCCCGTTGGAGCAGCAAGCCTTGTTTACCTGGGAATAACAACCTGCCTCTATGCAAGCAATGAAATCTAAGCTGCCGAGTCATTTGTAGGCCACACCTGGTTTTAGAAGAACAGCGAGCCCCACACAGCAGAGATAAGAATTCTTGAATACGCGTCTGCCGGAGAGGACTCCTGCTCGCCTTTGATTTGGATTTATGAGATCCACTTCCCTTCTGACATCCCCCTGAAGCTGCCACTACTGGCAGAGGTTGAAAGGTTTATAAGTCATCACAGGGCCTTATCTGCAGTAGCCCCCCCCCAGCTGAGGGACGTCCTCCCTCTCTGAGCTCCAGTTGGCTCTTTTACTTTTCATCACCAGTGGAAGGCTTTTCCTTTGCAGCAGGCTCTTCTAATTGTGTGTTTCTTGTAGTCACTTTTTAATCATTGTAACCCACCCCAAAAAGGTCTGTGTTTAAGGAAAGAAGGAAGCCAACAGACAGCCTTGTCAATCAATTGGAAAGAACCCGATCTCCTTCCAGCCCCCACCCCACCCCCATTTTACATAACCACAAGTAAGAAAAGAGGTGGCGATCTTTTAACTGTTTGAATGAAGGAGGCAGATTTTGAAGTCAGCCCTTCTCCAGGGAGATGAAAAATCCATTTACACCACCTAGAGTTCACTGGAGGAAAGGCTGGATATAAATGCAACCACAGCTTTCTTTTTCCACATTTTATGCTCTCAACAATCCTTTGAGGTAGGTCACAGAGAGAGAACGAGAGAGAGAGAGAGAGAGAGAGAAAGAGAGAGATTCACCCAATGAGTTTCATGATAGGGACTAGAATCTGGTTCTCCCCAGACCCAGGCTGATACTCTAACCATTACTCAAGTAATAGCTAAGTAATGAAACAACATAGTTAAATCTTGGCTGTCTTTGGTCTCCTTGTCTGTAGGCGTGCTTTGTACATCGTGACATACTTGCTCTTCCCAATCAACGTGCTAATAGGGGTCTTGGCAGGAGTCTGGAGATTGGTGGTGTCTGCGCTTTACAATGTTGTTCACTTCTGCCGGCTGGACGTGAGCCTCCTGAGCCACGGGGTTGAGGTCTTTGATCCAGGCAGGTGACGTACATCCCATCTGCCTACTTCCTTTCCTTATGTCTCACATTACTTGCTCTTCCGGATGGTGACCCTCTGATTGGAGCCAACAGCAATGATCACAACACACATAAACGATGGCATGCTTTCTGCAGCGATAAACTTTTGCCTAAGTGGCTGTTGTTGGCTGAGTTCGTTCAAAATTGGCCTCCACATCCTCAGACATCACAGCCCTGCTGTTAATGATATTTTTAAAACAACATTTTCCACCTTGGGAGAAAAAACCTGGATCACAATAAATTAGAAACCCGATTGAAAACTGTTGTTTTTAATTGGGCAGATGATTCAGAGCAGTTAAATGCTCTGTAGTGTTGATTACACCAAGCAAATTAGGCATGTGGGGAGCTAGATGTGGTGGTTTCAGAACTGAATGGAGACAAGCAAAGCCCTAAACTGTATCAAGTTTAAGAACCCTATAGAAGTGCCAAAACAAATCATTTTGTTTAAATTTAGAGACAACCCCCCACCCCTTTAAACGATGGCCCTAAGCTAGGGCTGGATAAGAGGGGTGTTTTTCCAGCCCCTCAACCCTCTTCAGAATGCCCTTCAGAATGAAAATGGCTGGAACTTGGAAGGTCACCTTTGATTTTAAAATAGATCTGATTTTTTGTTGTTGTTGTTAAAAGGAGCTGTATGTTTTAGAGGAGAAGTGATGCCCCAGTTTTGGAGGGAACCAATTTTTCGTGGATTCTTTCTCCTTAAATTCTGGAAGCCTCTGGGAGCCATCAAATTACTCTGGGGCCAGCATGTGATCCACAGGCCAAACAGTATCTGATTTACTTTGCCCATACACCCAGCACCGACTGGTTCGCATGCGAAGGCTCTCGGCTGGATATTCAGCTTGGATTTTCCTAAAATTAGTTAAGAAGAGGTTAACAGCAATTGCTGAATTTTTCTATTTCTGGTCAATTTCACACTGTTCAGTTATAAATCCCACCCCACCTGTGTCAGGTGGCAACATGTTTTTTAAGCACACACCAAAAGAAAAATCACCTTTATTTTTGTACATGATTTCTCCTAATGTATCTATTGTAAAGGGAACTTTCCTTAATGTGTGTGTGTGTGTGTGCATGTGTGTGTGTGTGTGTGCATATATATGCGTATGCACACAGACACAACACATATATAGTATATGTCACATTAACAGGGAATGACAGTGTAAAAACCAGGGGACTCCACAAGACAAGAGATTACTGACTTCCAGTCCACATATTAGTTCAGGGAATGTAAATGAGAAATGTGTGTGTGTGTTTTAAATTCTGGAAAAATGTGGATCAAACCAAATTCCCCACTTGTTAGGACTGGTTTTATCTCCTTAAATGCAGCTAATCCTGAATATCTGAACTGTATTTTCCACCTGGAAGATATTTCCTCCCATCTGCATTGACTTAATTTCAGAAAAATTGAAGGAGACAAGATTAGAAAAAGAAGAATCCTTTCCAATTGTTTTCCTCTCCCTCCCCAGCCTCCTCACCCTTTCTGCATGCCTACACGATATGCATTTTACATGTATTTCTGTGTTGTTTTGTTTTAACTTCCCCAAACCCACCACTGCCACCCTTCCTTCCAGGCTACCGCACATATTGTTACTACTTAAAAATTGAGGTCAGCCAGTCCCACCCGGTGATGAAAGCCTTTTGTGTGTTGCTCCTCCAAACCCACAGTCCTTCAAGGCGAAAGGGACTCGAGCCACGTGAAGCAGAAGAAGGTGAGAAAGCAGCTCTGATCGAGTCCCTTCCTTGACCTCCTTATAGGGCCACAGATGCTGGATGAAAATGATGCAGCTGCTCAGCAAAGAGGAAGAGCAACATAGAGGGAAAGATGGCCCTTGGTGCTGTCTTTGGAGAAATCGCCCTTGGCCTCTCTCTGTCTCACTCTGCCACTGGGGTCTCCTTTGTGTCTCGAAGGAACACAGTGGCATCATTCTCTCCATAAACTCTTCAAGAGAAAGAAGGAGGCCGGGGTGGGAGGGGAAAAGCAAGTGCTTCTTTAACTTGATCCAAATAATGTTTCTGGCATGGAGAGGGCTACGAATTCAAGAGGTGCGCTCCATCCGCAGTCATGATTTTGCATGTGGTGCACCCATGCCACGTGCTATGCATGTGTTGAGGATTCCTCATTTACTCTTCCACATTCATGTCATGCCAACTGTATGGATTTGGGGGGCAGGAGGTTGGTTTTATGCTGAGACTCCGGCTTTAGGTTCTCCAGATCCCAGGCTTTGGATTTGAGAGTGGTGCTGCCAGCCTGGCAACCTTAAGAGTTTAGGGTCCATTCTCATGGGTTCTGGGCATGCCTCGGCAGCAGACTCAGAAACGTCCTCCCGTTTTCATTGTCTTGAGTGCTCTAGAGCTACTGCTTCTGGATTTCACACACAGTAGCCTTCAAAGTGATCATAATGTGTCTACATTTCACGGGTACATGCACACACACCCATGTTACATCTGTTGTGTACAGCTCTGCCCTCTGTGACATTACAAAGGTCCTCTCGAGATTGTTGCAAGGGAGTAATTTGGCCCTAACATCTCAGGGAAACATGATGGTGCTAACTTTGCCATTCTGGGTCTGCATGTGGACATGCATACGCCATTGTTGTTTTGTGTTACCACATTGCTTCCAACTTACAGAAGCACTAGGGCTTCCAGTTTGCATTGTTCGCAGCCACCATGTTTCCTATTTAAGCCTGGGGAAAATTGTACAAGACTAAAGCTCCTTGGCCAGACTGTAGAACATGCGGTATCTGAGCAGTTTTCCAGAGGATCTGAAAGTCTTCAACCTACAGACGCTATGATTTTGGCCAAGATAATGGCTAGATATGGGGTGAGGGTGGGGTGGGGGGCAGGAGGCATGTATCACTCTACCTTAGCTTCTTCCCAACAATTGCCATATACATCGTTTTTTTAAAAAAAGGAAAAGGAAAAGAAAGTGTTTAAACCGACTAATCCCAAAGAGACTTGCCATGAATCAAATTGACTCCTCCATGCTATCCACTATCCAGCATGTGAGTTGGCGTAGACCTGACACAGAGTTACCATCTTCATGAGAACTAGAGTTGGCCAAGTGACTTATTTTAGAAACATCGATCCCAGTTCAAAAGTCTATCTAGTCTATATATAGCTTAAATATTTTTTTAAAAAACCCTAAGAGGAAAAAGCAAAAAGTCTTGAGGTTGTTCATCAACTATTAGCAGCCTGAGCTAGTGGACTGTCTACTTCTACTACTTCCTCTCCTCATCTATGGTGAGATCTACTACATTTCTATTTAAATTCTAGTTAGCAGAACTTGGGACCGTGTTTAGGACCATGGCTTCCAGAATGTTGCTTTATGGACTACAACTTCCACAGTTCTCCAGCCAGGATGGTCGCTGATCATTTTGGCTGGAGGAATCTAGGATTTGTAGTCAAAAATAACTTCTCCAAGCTCTGCTGAATATTTTAAATGCACATCTGACATTCAGGTCTTATTGGCAGTGTAAATGGCCACACCAATAAGTATGAGGTTGTTCTCTCTCTGTTGGGATAGTTGACTCTCTTTTTTATTGCTGGGAAATTTATCTATGTAACTTTTTATGAGTTCTCTTTTTTAAAAAAAAAATCCACAAGTATTAATGAAATCAGTCTGATTTGGACTAATTTTAGCAGTCTGGATCAAACCAGAAGGGCCAGATGCAGTTCCAGAGCAAAGTAAACCTTATTTGCAAATTGGTTTGTGTTATTAGCACAGATCAAATCACATGGGGTATAAATCCCTTTCGCCTACCAGTGTATATAAAGAAATTTTAATGATGAGTAAGTAGTATGCAAACCCCTGAAGCTTGCTGCCTGAAATTTGGAAGGTTTACTACCCACTTTTAAGTTCTACTGGGTGTCCAAATTTCATGCACATCACAACAGAACCATTAAATATATGACCATTTTGGCTTTCCAAAGAATTGACAAATTGATCAGGATCTGGGACACTGAATCAGATGGAACACAGATCACTGCAGACCAAATCAGGGTACATTTGGAATCCCTAAACTGACTTCTAAATCCATTCAAAGTCCAGATTTTCATCAAAAGATTGTTGTTATTTGTTAATTCATTCATTCATTCATTCATTCATTTTGGGCAGGGGTAAAGCTCATGAAGACCACGATGCCAACATCAAAAGCATCCAAGTCAAAGCAGAATCTTGCACGCTGGAGTCTGGCCTACACCCTCCTTAACAACCCCTCCCTTCTACCCTATCGAAAGGGGGCTCTGTCAAACAAAACACCCAATGGGATGCAAGTTAGTCCTGCAAAACCTTGATGGGAGACAGATTGGGCTTTTGGTGATGAATGAACTCCATCAATGGGAAGAAGCTTTTGCTTCTTCATCTCTCTGCCATTCCTCCCCCCCTTGTGGCGTGCTCTTCCATGCACCTTTCTTGGGCCTCTCTTTGTAGTCTTACCTTAAGGCTATGACCGACTTCCCTGAGGACTATCGTCCACAAGGGCACAAGATGAAGTGGACTAGCAGTGGCAGGGAGCTGATCACTGAGTTAACCCAAAGACATTTTTCTTCTTCCTCCCCTGCTGCAATTTTTTCCCCCAGCCAGTGCCTCATTCTTTTCACCATCATGTGCAGGAGATTTTTGGCAACGCTGATCTTTAGAGTTTGAAGACTTCTAGTTCTCCTGATGTGAAATGTATTTGCTAAGGCTTGCTAGTTTGATTTTGGGAGATAAAATAAAAGGTCACCACCACCATTTGCCTTGGAAACCGATGTCAAAAGCAGACCAGAGACTGGGACCACACCAAACAAGACTTTCTGGAAGGATCCAGAACTGTGGACAATGAGCTTCAAGACAGGATTTGGAGAGAGATGGGCTGCAGAGAGAAAATTAAGTTCTCTGGATCAACTTTGCCTCAGGCACTCTTTTGGTTTGCCTTTTAAATTTTAATCCAATCCGTTCCAGGCTGCACGTTTACCAATAATGACTCCATTTCTTTAACGGGCTACATAATAATAATTTTGTGCCATTGGGTATAAATTTGATGATCTGAAGGTTGAAACTTATAAATAGAAAAAGAAAAAAAATCTAAAAATATTTCATTCTATAAGCTGTTAATCAATAATGCCTAATATCAACCTTGCCAGGAATGTTAAAAGGGTCATCACGTGGTTACTGCAGAGCTTGTAAAAGTGTCTTTTTGAGACTACAGATCCCAGAATTTTGGATCACTACTCTCAGAATGGCTACCTGCTGTCCAGGGGGATTCTGGGGGATGTAGTCTAAAAGAGGAACTTTTCCCAGCTGTGTTCCAAAAAAGAAACTTCTAGCCCTTCTTTCCTACTTCACACACACACACACACCACTTTCTGGCTGAGAATCCCAAGGAAGGCCCTGTGTGAGTCTTTTCTCTGTGCACACACTCTTGCTTAGCTGTCCTGTTGTCTCCTCTGGTTTTTTCTTCTTCTTGCTGGATTGGGACCCGTTCTCAATCTTCCTGCCCCTTTTTGTGTAGCAACTACTTGCCCTTTGGTAGTCAAAGTTGGCCTGATGTGCTTCAGAAACCAGCAACTGTAGGAGTGATCATAGCTTCAGAGAGTTGAACTCTTCTGGTCAGAATAATAAACAAACCATCATTCTTATATTGTGGTAGAAGCCTGTTTTTGTCTCACTGTCTGTGTTTGTTTGCATGTCTTTCACACAAGCACAGGCAGGCACACACCCAGGCTCACAGGAGAGCTGGGTTTGGGCTAAGCTTGCCAGGTCTCGGGGCACTGCTTGAATTTGTGGGGCACTGCTGTGCTTTTCTGGGCTCCAAGTGGAGAGAAAAACCACAGGGTAATCATTGCGCATGATGGTTTTAATGCTTGGGAGTCCATCTTCTCCTCAGTCCCAGTCAGTGGAAGGGCTTATGGGCTCAACATGATGGTGTTTGGACCTGTGTTTAGGACATTGTGCATGAAATCGACATGGTGCGCCTCACTTTTTCATACAGACATATTATTTTGCAATTGGTACACAGAGGCTCGTCTCCTGGGCTCAGTATTTTGGCCCTGACATTCTTGGAATGGGAAGCTTCTGACTGGCAACTCTAGGTAAGAAACAGATGTTAGAGACAGCCCGTGACTAGAAGAGGGAAATTCTTAACCAGTGAAAGCATCTGAGTATCAAAGCAGGAGCTCCTCTCATATTTGGGATTAGCTTGCATTGTGTAGTAATAGACCTTCAGGACTTAGGCACAGGATTCCTATGAAGTCTGGCTTCAAAAAAAACCTTGAAAGGCTCTTGGCGACATGGTAAACGTCCCTGATGACAAGATCTCTAGTCACAGCTTTGAAAAACTACTTTTTGGGCTACCATTCCCAGCCTGGAGGCTAATCTGGCCTCACCAGCCATTGGAGTTCTGAATATCATGGAGTTCCACATTTATGAATATGGTGCATTCTTAATCTTGCTAATACCCTGAAGTGTGATTCATCCAGTATCCAGCAGCAGATAAAACATTTCTGACACTGTGGCAAAACAAACAGGCTCCATCAAAAGCAGTTTGCTGTGCTGCCAAAATCTGGGTGCAAGGGAATTTCTTATTTGAGCTTGATTCACAGGCGGGCTCTCTCCCTAGAAAGGTGGTCCTCACCCAGTTTGAAAGAATTGTCCTCGGTTAACCAAATGACTGTGAATTATGGCAGGGAGCCTAAAAGATGGCTAAAGCAGGTAATTTAAGAACTACGTAATTACTTCCTGAAAGAACGGGAAGTTGTTTATTAGAATTAAACATCCCAGTCTTGACAATAACCATTCTAATTCAATCTGACCATTTCCAATACTAATGCACAGACCAGGATGTTGCTTTCCAGCTATGCTGGGCTCCAGCTTCCAGCCAGTATGACTGCTATGGGATTTTGGCCAAATGAATGCAAAGATACTCAGCAGGTGGGAGCTCCTAGGTTTATAAAAGTTTGCAGGACTACAAATCCCACCATTTCTCACCCTTGGCCATGCTGACTGAGGCTTATGAGAACTGAAGGGCCACTGGTTCCCCACCTCTGTGTTAAATGGAGAAGATCGGATGACTCCATATTCGGATTTGCAAAAATTTGTCAAATGTCCCTATTGGACACAAATGCATTTTGGTTTTTAATCATGTCAAATCTCTTCTCCAAACTATGCAGTGTGTTTAAAGTCTGCCACAGGCTCTAGATGTGTTAGAAAAGAATAATGTATTGCCATTAACACATTTCAGCCCTTATGGCATTAATGACACAAGACTGTAACCCTAAAACGCCAGCAATGAGATCTCAAGCTAATGTCCAGGTAACTGTAGAAAGTGGTGCGGGGTTAAATCTTGACATGAAGACACGCTTTATGGCAGTCCCTGTCGCAACATCCACAAGGACAGTCCACAAACACAAGCAGTGGTGTTGATTCATATCAATAAACAAAGGAGCAGGTCTTTCATGACGCTGACGCAGGAGTGGGCAGATTCTCCCTAGATGAACAGACATGAAAAGTTCCCCTATCCACACGAACAGAATCCAGAGGTGCAGCTACCTCTCACACAGACAGGGCCACGTTGTAATTGCTTGCCAAATACGAATTAAAGCTGAGGAGATTCATAGAAAAAGCAGAGGTGGCCTCCCTACTTCTGAAGTAACACAGATGGATACCAAGGCTACACCCTAAATTTTAAAATGTTTTTAAGGTTATTTCAACATTCAAAGTTCTGGGCCTGTCTGTTTTGTTTTTTGTTCTTTGCTATAGTTGTTTTTCCATATTCAAAGTTTAAACTCTCGGGCCAGGATTATTTTGCAGAAACCCATGCACACAATTGCAATCGCACATTGATTGCTCTTTTTCCAGTGGGGGTGACATTTGTGAGACAGGTTATACAATGGATTTCACAACCAGTTATGTGATAGACAGACAGACAGAAGGTGAGTGAGCTGCTGGAGGGTGGCACTCATGTTTTCCTCCTCCCCAAAAGGATTCTGCCTTCCAGTTCTATCCATTCAGAACATGAAGAAATCTGGATACTTTGGAAAATTCTTTAAAAAAAAAAAACTTTGCTAAATTTCCTTATAATCAAATATACACATGCGATCTGTAACAAATTGTTCCAGAAGCTACCCTAATTCAGGATTCCAGCCAGTCATGCTCTGCTCCATTCTCACCCTACCTCTTTTCTGAGTTTGTTTTTAAATTTTCTTTTTTTTCTTTTTAATTTTTAAAAGAAATTACTTCTATTTGCACAAAAAACAAAAAACAACCAGAAAAAGGAAAATCATAGAATAAACCTCGAAATAGAAAGTGCTCATCTCTCTCTCTCCACCCCAGAGACCATTGGGGAGGAACAACCTATACCATTGACCCTTGTGGAGACCCATCTCCCTCCCAGAATCGTTTTGACTTGTTTTGCTGCAAGGCAGCAAAAGACCCCTGACTGGTAGAGATTGCCACATCAGACTCTGGACAGCCATTAGGCAAACATGAAATAGTGAGAGTGATGGCTGGTGATTCTAATTGGGGGGGGGGGGGGCAAGTGCTGTGATTTTAGTTTAGGTTTTAGTCTTTACTTTCAAAGAACAAAATGATGAAACTGACACTGTTGTACTTTCAGCACACCATGAGAAAATAAGACTCTAGAAAAGACAATAATGCTAGCAAAAGCTGAAGGCAGAAGGAAGAGAGGAAGACAATATATGAAATGGATAAACTCCATAAAGGAAGCCACAGCCTTAAGTTTGCAGAGCAGGGCAATTATTTACCAAACATTTTGGAGAATACTCATTGATAAGGTTGCCACAAGTTTGAGGTGGCTTGATGGCACGTAACAATAATAAGAGTTATCCAAGGTGCTAAACCCTATTCCTACAATAACTTCAGCACTTTGGATAACTCTTATAAAGTGCACACTAAAACCTGGAGCGGTTTCACAGTACCTTGGAAACAGGAATCACCAACTGTCACTGACCAATGATCCAGCACAGTCTAAGGTATCTTAGGCAGCTTTATATATCCTTTCAGGGCTAGCTCTGCCATGAGGAAAATTGAAGCTGCAGCCTCAGGTAGCAGACACCGGTCTATGGAAAGCATGATGATGGAGATGTTTGCCACGCTGGGTGACCTGGGACCTCGAACTTAGCCTGCAGCCTTATAAGCATTGTGGAAGTCTTGTCCTTACACATCCTTATTCGTACAATGCTTTCCCCTTGTCCATGCTAAAGGGAGCTTTGACCATCAATCTAGTTGGCTTTTGTACATGAAAAGGAAGGGTGTCATATTGGCCATTGCCTAGATAGAAAAATATTTTTTTCTTATTAATTGCTGTATTTTTCCTATTAATTGCTGCATAAATTAAGAAAAACAAAAAAAATTGTTTCATTTTCTTTTAATTACAAAATGCATAACTGTTGTACAATAGTATGGAAGATGACTTAAAAGAACAGCCATATAACAAACTGCATAAATCATAACACTCAAAGGAAACATTTGAACAGTGCAATGCCCATGCTGTGTCTTTTTTCCTTAAAGTCAATCAATGAGGCAGCCATGAAACCACAAAGGCCTTTGTTGATCATTTCTTGCCTCTTGTCTAGACATCTTCCTTTTAAATGTTTGGTTTGGACTGAGATCTGGCTTCTATCATGTTTGTTGCATATATTGTATAATGCGTGGTATATTGTGTAATATGTATTATATTCTGTGCTGCTCTGAAGTGTTCTTTCTGAGTCTTCAGCCTTTGGCAAAATAATGACAATTTTTATGCTGATTTCTCCCACTTGCACTAATGAAAGTTCTTCCAATCAGATCTCAGAAAAGTTACTATTTTGGACTACAGTACCCAGAGCAACTGGCTGTAGAATCCTTACTCTGTTCAGTGTTGTTTAAACAGCATCTCTTGGTTTTATAGTTCAGCCTTGCCTCTGATAAACATAGTACTATATTTCTACTGGACAGTGGATTACAGATATGTTTAGCTACAAAGAGCAAGCAGGGAAGACAGTAACAAGGCAGCCCAAGGCCACAGCACACGTACACTGCTACTGTTTTTAGGCAATACAGGAGGAAGGTAGAGGACCACGATCTTCTCTTCAGATTTTGGGTGTTCTTCTCTGTCACAAGGTTTGCTTTTGGGCTTGCTGGCTTGGATGTTGTTCTCGAGTTGATCTGCAGGATTCTCTGAACTAGCCAAGGCTATACTGACGGACTCTTCCCGAGACCCAACATCATTCAGAGCTTGGCAGGTATAAATGCCTTCATCAGCCTTGCTGAACTTGGAGATGACCATGGAGCCATTCTTGAAGACCAGAAAGTGCATTCCTTTGCTGTGCTTAGAGGTCATGTCGGCAAGCGAGTTGTTCCCTTCTTCTATGTTTGGCCCATTGATAGCTACATTTTGAGAGGACGTCTGGATTTTCCACCTAATTTCCGGGGGTGGTTTCCCCACCGCAGTGCAGTGCAACAAGACACTGAGTCCACCATGCAAGATGCTACTGCCCAGGCTGGAATGATAAACCACCTGCACTGATGGACGCATGCAGTCCATTGTCAAGGATCTTCCAAAAACGAGACCTTTCATACGTTCAGGGGCGGCACATGTGATGGACTCCTTTTCTGGTATCACCGAGGTGTTCTCCATCCATGCCTTCAACCACCAGATCTTACAGGAGCAGTTCCAGGGGTTGTGACTGATCTGGAGCAGGGATAACAGAGGCATGGAGTCAAAGGTCCCTTCAGAGAGGACCGCAAGTTGGTTGTCACTGAGCCAGAGGGACCGTAAGTCCTTCAAGGTGTGGAAGGCATCTGATGGAACCTTCTCCAGGAGGTTGCTGCTCAGCTTCAGCTGCTGCAGAGCTGTGAGGTTGGACAGGTCTCCCCAGGGGAAGTCCATTATCCGATTGTGGCTGAGATCGATGGCCCGCAACTGCACCAGGAAAGCAAAAGTCCCTTTGGCAATATTACTAATTTCATTATATGACAGCCACAGAGCTTGCAGGTCTACGAGATCCTCAAAGGAGTCCACTCTCAGGGAGGTGATACGATTGACAGACAGGGTGAGGGTCGTTGCATTGGAGGGCAAGCCAATAGGGACAGCCTGGAGTTCTTTGTAAGAGCAGTCTGCAATGTGGCGGCCATATTTCTTCTTGGCTACACATTTGCAGACCTCAGGGCAGCTTTGGGTCCCAACAAAGAGCAGCACTGTTAGGAAGAAGAGCAATGGGTCCATTGTTTTCTCTCCCATTTAGCTGCCAAAATAAATAAATAAATGAGGGGGAAAGTTATCACCTTGAATGTTGTTGAGGTTTTGTTCCAACCAAGTTGACCAGCTTGTATACAGAGGTCAGCTCACAGATCATTCTTTCTACAACATATTCCCTCCAGGCATGGAAACCTTTCCAACTGAGTGCTTAAGAAATCAGACCTGAAAATGAAGTCATGCTTATTTCCCCATAGCCAACTACCAAAAAAAAAAAAAAAAAAAAAAAAAAAAAAAAAAAAAAAAAAAAAAAAAAAACAGGGGGAGAGAACCTAGCTAGCTAATTTGCAAAATATAGACTGAGACAAGGTTATATTAGAATCAGATAGTCATATTCTTCTTATGGGAGTACTCCTTCTAAGAACATTCTATCTATCTATCTATCTATCTATCTATCTATCTATCTATCTATCTATCTAATATACTGCCCTCATTAGGCAAGACTGGAGGCGAGACACTCAGTTGGGGTTGACGTGAAAGGCCTCCCTGAACAGTTGTGTTCTTAACTGCCTCCTAAATGAGTACTGGGAGGAGGCCAGGCGTAGCTCCTCTGGGAGTTAATTCCATAATGTAGACGATTCCATAATCTCTAGTAGACGACTTTTTTGTAGTAGATGGCTCTTGGGCTGGCTAGAGGAGCCTGGCCTAAGAAGATCTGGTGGGTTGGGCAGGTGGCATTGGGGAAAGACGCTCTGACAGGTAATGTGGTCCCAAATCATGAAGGGCTTTATACGTGAAAGTCAGAACCTTGAACCTGCTCTGGGACACAACGGGAAACCAGTGGAGGCTGGCCAGCACTGGGGAGATGTGATCAAATTTACTCACACCAGCTACCTGTCTGGCCGCCGCATTCTGGACCTGCTGTAGTTAATAACTATAGTTAGTTATAGGATAATATATTAACTATAGTTAATAAGTATAGTTAATTATAGTTATTAACTATAATCACATGGTTTGGCTCTAAGTCATAACACTTCAGACAACAAGTGCAAATTTAAAAAAAAAGGCAGCCTATTGCTCCATACAAACAAATCCCTGAAAGGAAAAATCTACAATATCTGGTGTAAGATATTTTTAAACAATTGTAAATAGTGGCAAATTGAACATAATACCTGACCAAAACTATCCATTAAGCAACAATCTAAGCAGCAATAAATTGATCCAATTCATGAGTTTCTGATTATCTACAATCTAGGTGTAGCAAGCAAGGGGAAAAAAGTATTTGTTTTTAAAAAGGAAGAACCATAACCTGTTTAGGACCTGCTCTTTCCAAAGGAACAGACATAGGAGATTGTATCTTATGGTGACTTGATTAATTTTTGCAGTTTTAATGTTAGAGTCAAAACAAATATTGGAAAATGAGCTAAAAAGGAGATCAAGAAGAAAAACAGAGGTGCCATCAGGATAGGACCACCAGCCCCTGCATGACACCATGAGTAGGAAGCCCTACCAAAGCAACAGGTCTGGCTTATCATATTTGGAAATAAGTGGACTGATACTCATTACTGTCTGGAGATCCACCACGACTCAAGTAAGAGTACTGGTTAGGCTAGAACTCTTACGAGCCACTTCTTCTCCCTGCTGAGCCATAAAACTCACTAGATAATCTTGGGCCATTTACTGTCTCTGCCAAACATTCTTTCACTCCCTGACTGAGAGACAGAGAAACTCTTGTCCTGCCTACCTTGTAGAGTTGTTGTGAGGATGCAGTGAAGAAGAGTGCCATGTATACTGTTTTGTGCCCACAGGAGAGAAGGTAAGATATTAATGTAATAATAATTGTGTGCTGTCAAGGTAATTCTGATTTATAGCTATTCTTAATATAAATGTAACAAGGAATAAATAAGAAGACTAGGAACTCTGTACATTAAAATTACATATCACCAGTAAAAAGGCAATCAGACTGTAAAGCTGGGAGCTCTGAAACTGAAAAGATGCATAAAATGTAGTTGTGAAAACAGAGAGGGGTGAAGCATGGTTTCAGCCCCGTCTCAACGCTTCATGCATAATGCTGACAAAATGTCCTCTAACACAAATAATGTAATGCTTCTTTGGTTGCGTTTCTCTGGCTGCAAAGACAGATTCTGCTGAAAGAGAGATGACTGCATCTCTTAAAAAGGAAGAAAGATCTCATCAACCGACATCAGGGCATCATTCCATGGCAACTTCCCGGTCAACTCCTGATCTCACTTTCCCCAAGGTCAATGAAATCATTCTGAGTTTATCCCAATACATGGAGCACAGGAACTGGAATGGGCAATCACATAGTTTGGGAGAGTTCCTGTTTTTTTTACTACAAATCCCAGAATCCCCTAGCCAGGCTGGAATTTGTAGTCCAAAACCAGGAACGTTCCCAAATCCTGGGCAATCTGGATCTTAGATTCCATTCTCCATTTTGTGGATGTCTATTTCGGCTGTGGAAGGGAGTTTACTCATTTGTGGGAGGGACGCAACCCTATTCTGGAACGTGTGCCCACTATAGTGGTGAATTATGGCTGTCACCACTCTGTCAAGATTCCTTTTTACCAGCAGGATTGTCCTGGCCCTGCTGTGAGACAGAATGAGGCAGCTGCCCCATCTGGGGTTGGAGGTCATGAAAAGGCAGAATTTTTTTTCTATTACTCTTAGTGTTGTGTTCTCGAAGGCTTTCACAGCCAGGATCCAACGGTTGTTGTGGGTTTTTTTGGGCTGTTTGTCCGTGTTCTGGAACCTTTAAGTTCAAGCAGAAGTCCTTTTCTAAAGATATTATCAGAACACGGCCAAACAGCCCGAAAATCCCACAACAACCACTCTTAGTGTTGTTTGCTGTGTTTTGTTTACTATTATAGAAAGTAACAGATTATGAGATATTGTGTCTCAAGTGCCAAAGATTGTTGGCTTTTGATAGTATGCACCAGAGGGGGACGCCACTTCCTGCTCTGCCTCCATCAGCAAATGTTTTGATTTCAGATTCTCATCCCCACTGAGCCATTAAATTCATCAGATGGGCTAGATGCTATCTCTCTCAGCCACTCTCAGCTCCAGGACATGAGGAATGTTTACCAGCTCCACCAATGAGAAATCTACAGCCTTGAATAAGACATGCAAAAATCATGACCACCACAGAATCAAGACTTGACTGCAGGGATATGTTTACTGTTGGACTTCCCTTGAAGATAGTTCAGATGGTTCACTCTGTCTTCTAAAATGTTTGGGTCAGCAGCACCACATACCACTAGTGCTCCTCCGTCTGCACTCACTCCTTATTCCACGTTTCATGCTCACCTTTGTTGCTGATTATCTATAAAGCTTACCATTTCAGGCTAGGAACTATTGCTAGGTTCCATCCATCGCCACCTTTAAGTTCAAGCAGAAATCCTTTTCTAAAGATATTATCAGCATACTAAATGAAGACCACAAGGTGTGTCTGTTTTTTGTGTTTGTTTGTTTTGTTTTGTTTTTTGGCAGCTGCCTCTCAATTTGGTAATTTCTTGCCTTGGAGATTCACCAGAGTCTGATCCTGTGCATATCAAGAAGCTGTATAAAATATGTTTCTGTAATTTGCCTTAGGATAATTAACATGTTATAACCCACTTCTTTAAGCTGGACAGAGCAAACCAGGAAATAAAGAAATGCTTCAAGGAATACTTCTCCCTCTTATTTTGGGACACACTGTTGTTCCACTGTCTACATCAGGGGAGAGGAAAGCATGCTATGTAGGGTTCATGTGGTGGTTGTTGTTTAATCGTTAAGTCGTGTCCGACTCTTCGTGACCCCATGGACCAGAGCACTCCAGGCCCTCCTGTCTTCCACTGCCTCCTGGAGTTTGGTCAAATTCATGTTGGTTGCTTCGATGACACTGTCCAACCATCTCGTCCTCTGCCGTCCCCTTCTCCTCTTGCCTTCACACTTTCCCAACATCAGGGTCTTTTCCAGGGAGTCTTCTCTTCTTATGAGATGGCCAAAGTATTGGAGCCTCAGCTTCAGGATCTGTCCTTCCAGTGAACACTCAGGGTTGATTTCCTTCAGAATGGATAGGTTTGTTTTCCTTGTAGTCCAGGGGACTCTCAAAAGTCTCCTCCAGCACCATAATTCAAAAGCATCAATTCTTCAGCAGTCAGCCTTCTTTATGGTCCAGCTCTCACTTCCATACATCACTACTGGAAAAACCATAGCTTTGACTATGC
Source organism: Intellagama lesueurii (assembly GCA_037013535.1). Taxonomy (NCBI): domain Eukaryota; kingdom Metazoa; phylum Chordata; class Lepidosauria; order Squamata; family Agamidae; genus Intellagama; species Intellagama lesueurii. Next base: position 18,002,960 of record JBAJHW010000011.1, read on the forward strand.
GGACCTTTGTCGGCAAGGTGAGGTCTCTGCTTTTTAAGATGCTGTCTAGGTTTGTCATCGCTTTCCTCCCAAGAAGCAGGCGTCTTTTAATTTCGTGGCTGCTGTCACCATCTGCAGTGATCATGGAACCCAAGAAGGTAAAATCTGTCACTGCCTCCATATCTTCCCCTTCTATTTGCCAGGAGGTAATGGGACCAGCGGCCATGATCTTGGGTTTTTTTTTATGTTGAGCTTCAGACCATTTTTGGCGCTCTCCTCTTTCACCCTCATTAAGAGGTTCTTTAATTTCTCCTCACTTTCTGCCATCAGAGTGGTATCATCTGCATATCTGAGATTGTTGATATTTCTTCCGGCAATCTTAATTCCGTCTTGGGATTCATCCAGTCCAGCCTTTGATATATTCTGCATATAAGTTAAATAAGCAGGGAGACAATATACAGCCTTGTCGTACTCCTTTCCCAATTTTGAACCAATCAGTTGTTCCATATCCAGTTCTAACTGTTGCTTCCTGTCCCACATATAGATTTCTCAGGAGGTAGATAAGGTGGTCAGGCACTCCCATTTCTTTAAGAACTTGCCATAGTTTGCTGTGGTCCACACAGTCAAAGGCTTTTGCGTAGTCAATGAAGCAGAAGTAGATGTTTTTCTGGAACTCTCTGGCTTTCTCCATAATCCAGCGCATGTTAGCAATTTGGTCTCTAGTTCCTCTGCCCCTTCGAAATCCAGCTTGTACTTCTGGGAGTTCTCGGTCCACATGTGGAACCCGGGGTATTTTTATTTATTTTATTTTTTATTTCAACTTATCTATTGCCCCACAGCGCAACACACTCTCTGGGTGGTTTACAGCAAAGCATACAACAAGATAAAATACATAGAAACTACGTACAAATACAAATTGACAAACAAATCAATCAGTCAATCAAACCACTGAGACAACAAAGCTAACCTACCCTCTAAATAAAATAAAAAAATTAAAAGGACATTAGACATCACAGATGTAATAGAAGACAGTTTTGACCACTTTTATTTTTTCTGACCTCTTAAAGACTACGAAGGAAGGCAAACCTCTGCTGGAAGTTTATTCCAGAAGTGTGGGACCTCAACTGAGAAAGCCCAGTTTCTGGTGATCAATCTTTTGGCTTCCCTAGGTGTTATTGCTTTTAACATCCTGGACATTCTGACAGGTATCAAGGTCCTAAACAGTTTAGGGCTTTATAGGTAATGGCCAGCAGCACCTTGAATTGAGCATGGAAACGGATAGGAAGCCAATGGAGACATGCAAAGGCTGGAGACAGAGGGTCATGTCTGTTGGTACCTGAGTTCAATCTGGCCGCTGCATTTTGGATCTGCTGAAGTTTCCTTCTTGACTTCAGGAACAGCCCTACATAGAGAGCATTATGGAAGTCTATTTTGGAGACTACTAAAGCACAAACCACTCTTGTCAGGCATGTCTTCTCCAGGCAGAGACACCGTTGATGAAAAGCACTCTTAGCCACAGCAGATATTTGTGCCTCCATAGGGAGAGCTGGGTCCAAGAGTACACTGTGAACCTGAGCCTTCAGGGAGAGTGCAACCCCATCGAGACCAGGGAAATGCCCCTCTAGCCAGTCAGATGATCCACCCAGCAGTAGGATCTCCATCTTGTCTGGATTAAGTTTCAGTTTATTGGCCGTCATCAGTGCCTTTTTCATTGGGCTATCAAAACAACATTTCCACTTCTTTCCTTTGCATGCTCCCTCTCATAGGCGAGGGTAACAACATGCTAATTATTCCAGGCCAAATTGCAGAAACACATTCCACACTGCTCCTTGAGGATGCACAAGCTCAGACTTTGGTGGGTCTTCAGAGAAAGAAATTCTCAAATTGAGAAATAGTCATCAATCTATCTCTCTGGTAGGAGGCTTCCAGGATCCCGGGCCTCACTTGGTATCTAAAGCTCATAGTGGAAGAGGTTTTGCACCTGGGTTCCTATCCATGCAAAGCACAGCATCCTGTGTTTCATCAGCTGCTTATGATACTGATTTTCATACAGGTTATCTTATTCCTGACACTGGCCTCCTTTTAACTTTAAGAAAAATTATTCCCTGCTCTCCTGATATCCCAGATGTGGCTGCATCCTCAGTGGTGCCTGCCCTGAGCAGACATGGAAAATGCTTGATCTGATGTAAATTATATTTCCTAGAAACCCATGGTCTACACTGTCACTAGATACCCAGTGTGGTGTAGCAGACAGGAGTGACGAACAAGGACTCGGAAGGGCTGGGTTTGAATTCCTGCTCAACCATGGAAACTCATTGGGGATGTGGAAGTGGTAAGGCCACTCCTTAACTATTTCACACAGGGCCTAATCACACCTGCCAAAAGAACCCTAGTTATACTGATTCTTTCCATACCTCTGTTGTACCAATACATTTACTTTCACATTCACGTGGTATATATACCGGCGGGAAAATTCCCATTGGTTTCTACAATATCAATTCATATCTTCTTATTTGAAACGTTGTTGCAGCTACATCTTAGAATCAATTTATTTCCTCAGATGTTTCCAGGGGCAGTGCTGCTCATCCTTTCCTTTAAAAAAATATCCCCGATACATCAATATAGCGGAAAGGGATTCCTGTTTGGGAACATTTGTTCTGTGGTGCCTAAGTCTCAGGAAGTAATATGTTGCCCACCATGCTCCCGACTCCCATCTGTATGTCTGTGCCACTTGGCTGACAGTAGGTGGAAAGGCATCAAGCAGTAAACAAGACAAATGCCACACAAAGTCAAACCGCACCAAGATTGTTCCTGTAAAGCTGAAGACATCAGTATCAACATACCCCTTGTAGAAATTATTTTTTTAAAAAGCAGGACAGCGTGCAGCAACCATGGCATCCGCCTGGCTCGGGGACTGAGGATGGGAAAAGAATTCATAGAAATGTGCACACACGCTATACCAGTACAGAATGAATTGATACATCATCAGTACAATTTAAAACCACCCTCTCGGCAAGGAGAAAATAAACTGGAAATAAACCACTCACCGGGAAAATGAGTCGATCTTGGTTGTGCATTGTGTACTTAGAAATTTATGGAACAATCTTAAAAGAAACCAGCCAGATTGGTATCACTGGGGTTCTTTTGCCAGGTGTGATCGAGTCCTTACTTTGAAAGCCCTGTTAGGGTCACTATAAGTTGGTTCTGTCTTAACGGCACAGAATAACAACATTGTCACTGGTCACGCTGGTTCTGGAATTCTGGGAGGTGTCATCCAAACTCTCTCTCTCTCTCTCTCTCTCTCTCTATCTTTGGCCCCCACTGCTCCCTAAAAAAAAAAAAAAGCTGGATCTGGGTGTTGCCACTTCAAGTTCCCACAGGGACCCCTATGCTGTGCTGCACTAGAACATTATGGGGTATTAAAAGAGCAGGCATGCAGGACTGAATTTGTGCCCAGCTACTGCTTCTACCCATCACTGCCACCACACCCACTGCTGTGGCTGCTCTGGACCACCAAGGAAGACGAATTCCTTCAACTGCCACCCTTCTTTACTGTCAACCAGAATGGGCAATAGATGGCCTAGAGAAGATGCATAGACACATCCCATCCAGCTTTCAGGCCACCAACCCGACAATCCAAAACAAATGTTCATTTCTTTAAAAAAATTTAGAAGGGCATATTTTGCTCCCAAAAGTTTCCAACAAGCACGATTTTCACTTAAAACAAATCCTGTTTGTGTTAGCCTGTTTGGGAAGAGCAGAATTTTTAGAGAACAGGCCTTGATCTTCCGGCCACTTCAAATTTGGGTCTAGGAAGCATCCCCCATGCGAAGAGTCCTTCCATCTCCAAAGAATTTTTCCACTTCTAAGTTAAACAATATTAAGCTGCCTTGGTATAAGAAAAAGTCTTACATTTCTAATGTTCATCTACTGATCTTTATATATATACCCAAACTTATAATGCATATTTCACTGAACTCCACATAAACAGGCAGTAAAACTAGCCTTGATTGTATGTTACAAGGATTGTAAGAAGCTTCTCCCAGAATGAAAAACACTTCTTCATGTAGAAACGAGTCTATCACGGAGAAGTCAAGTGTCCACAGCTTGGTCCTGGCCACGACATATTATTTTAGGGTGTGGCACGGATGAAGGTCATAGATCTACAGACTCATGGATCACATTAGATTCTCAGTGCCTAGAGACTCAGGCTGTGCAGCCCAGATATAGGTTGACCACTCTTGCTGTTTGTTGAAATCAAGCCCAGTGCTTCAGGGGAGGCCCTCCCCCTGAGGGAGCAACTCAGCATCAGCTGAAGCCCACAGGATTCTTTTGGACTCTAGTCCCCATCAGTCCCAACCAGGCTACCCAGTGGAGTAAGATGATGCCAGCAGCTGTTCCGTAACATACAGAGGACCATGGTTCCCCACTCTGCCTTAAACCAAGAGTCTCTGTTCTATATGCCAGCTGATCACAGTGTGAGTTTGGGATTTAGGATGTTGTCTTAGATCAGAGCAAATTAGATCTAATGCTGTGCCACTTAATATACAAATTGGCTGTATCTCTCTGAAGCTTCATAGAAATCTTAGGCAGCCCTACTATTATTATTATCATTAGTTTTATTTATATGCCGCATTTCTCCCAACAAGGGACCCAAAGTGGCTCACAACATTAAAATTCACACAATTTAAAAAGAAAATAAGTTAAATTTTAAAAGATAAATTGAATAATATACAATTTAAAATACAATTAAAAGATTAAACCGTGAAAACATGAAAAAGATTAAAATTATCCGCTAAAATGGGGCTCAGGGATTCAGTTATAACTGTTAAAAGCCTGCCTGAAGAGATAGGTCTTTAGCTTTTTTTCGAAAGGATAACAGGGGAGGGGCCATCCTGATCTCCTGAGGGAGAGCGTTCCATAGCCTGGGAGCTGCCACAGAGAAGGCCCTCTCCCAGGTCCCCATCCCAGGATTGCTTGCGCTGGCAATGGGACCGAGAGGAGGGTCTCCTCTGCTGATCTTAATCGCCGAGAAGGCGCATATAGGGAGATACGGTCCTTCAGGTAGCCTGGACCCAAGCTGTAGAGGGCTTTATAGGTAATGACCAGCACTAGAGGTACCAAGACTCAAAACTTGGAGGTTCTGCATGCAAATAACATGATCTACCCTCTAAGCTATGGCCCTTCCTTCAAATTTCAGCTTTCCTGCTATGCACCTATAAGCAGTCTGGGCAAGTCCTTTTTGTTGACTATAACTTCCAAAATCTCTCCGCCAACATAGCCGTAGCCCGAAGAATAAACTTTTCCAAGCGCTAATCAGAAGGCAAATTACCCCTCTTTGGCTGCCTTTCAGTTCCAGAGTAGGCCCGGCTGTGTCATTTTTTCCCCTTGTTCCACAACCATCGCTGCCCTTTCTCGCTCCCTGCTGCTAAATCCTTTTCCCAAAGAAACAATAACAACCCAAAATATCCAGATTCGTTTCGTTTCCTCAAGCGTCTTTCCCATTGGTTCCATCTGCAGAACAAACTGTTTAGACGAGGAAATAAAGGAGTTTTAGACAAATCGCAACCTGTATCAGATCTCTGCAAAGCAAAGAGCTATAGCTTAAAATATATGTTTTAAAAAGACTCCTATATAGAAAGACGATGGGGAGGGGATGAGTCTCTTTCTGTTTTACCTCTTTCTGGGCTCTCCTCCTTTCTTCCTTAAAGAGATTCAGCCAGGAAACTGTATAAACATTGCGCAGAGAGCCCTGACAGACTCATGCATTCCAAAAACATTTATTAATAATGACAAAGTCCAGCCTCCAACTCAGTCCGAGCCAAAAAAAAAAAAAGTTTGGATTTTTCACAGGCCTCAGAAGAACGCACCAAAGTTTTATTTAGGACTTTTCCCTCTCTTTCTGTTCTGTAAACAGAATGGCCTTTGGTTCTTTTAACTGGTTCACTGACTGTAAATCACCCAGTGTAAGAGACCACCCTATCTAATTTGCCAGAAGCTTGAAATCCATCAGATCTCTCTTTCTCAAACACAGAAACATTCACTCTCACATGAGTATGAGAAGCTTTTAGCCACAATAGCTTGCCTCTTTAAACTGAAACCAAACATTTGTTAAACAGCAAAATTGGTGCATTTTTCTTAGCTGTCATTTCTCGGGCTAGGCCCGCAGACTTTTGGAAGCTGAGGCATGAGAAAGCAAAGCAGCTGGTGGAAGGGGGGCATATTTCTGATTTGTGGACGGGTGGCCTGAAAAAAGCAAGGCTGGAATAAGACTCAAGTTTGGGCACACATTCACAAGGGAGATGCACTCAAATGAAAGAGTCAGAAATGGATCAATGGCTGGCTAAGGTTGCTAGGTTCTTGGGAACACAAAACACCCAAGCATTCTTAGGCCCATTTTATATCTGCTTCCACTGAGGCTGACAACAGGCTGAGTTGCTATCAGCCTCAGTGGCAGCAAATGTAAAACTGTTCTCAATCATTGCTTTTCAAGTTGCAAATGGAGATCTTGGTTTGCTTGCCGTTCCCAATCCATGACAGATTTTCTCTTCTGCATTTCATCTGAGTTTTTTCCCCCCACTGCACAAACTCATTTAATAATTCACACATTCTCTTTCTCCTCCAGGCTGTAATGCATGGGGAGAAAAGTAAAAACGGTGAATGTTTTTCTCCCCAATGAATAACTGATGAAGCAGAACCGTATTAACTCACCTACTTGACTCGAGTGTTTTAGACTGAAGACGTTTCTCGTTAAATGTATTGTGAAGCCATTGTTGTTTCTTTTGTTCTACAAATGATGGCCAGGATTGTGTGGGTGGAGGCAATCTTTCAGGTACGTAACCCACCCTCAAATAAAATACATAGGAACATAGGATGCTGCCTTATAGGCCCTTGGTCCATCTAGACCAACATGGTCAACAAAGGCTCTCCAGAGTTTCAGGCCCTATCTGGAACCCACCCATGACTCTACATAGTTTCCTAAATCAGATGAATACAAATGAAATCAAATGGTATTAAGGCCTTGAATGTGTCTGCTCAGAAATAAATGTTGCAAAGTTTTGAATTTCTGGTAATATTAATTTTGCTACCCAATAGAAGTACAGAGATCCACAGAGGAGAATAGCTACAAGTTCCTCAGATAGTCTACCCCTTTCTCATTAACTTAGTATTCCCACAATCTGCATCAATGTATTCTATAAGCCTTGAGTTTTTACTAGCTGACACTTTTAACTTAAAATCCATGGTCCCTTTCAAATATCTAGCTACTCTTACCCAATCACTTTGTGTTGGCAAACTAACTTTTCTGCTTAGTGTACCTATATCTGGTCTAGTAGTGGTTGTGAGGTACAAAAGCTTACCTACAGCTGTTCTGTAATTACTATTATTTGATAGAGGTTCACTTACCTCCTTGTTGTTTTTTTTTTTTTTTAATCTGTTTGCATGGGTGTTGTAATGCTTTGGGCATCTTGGAGGCCTAATGTCTCCAGAAGCTCAACTATCTTTTTTTTTGGATTTAGTAAATATGACCCATCTGACTCCTTTTCAATTTTAATGCCCCAATCCTATGTTGTGTCCCCTGATTCTTTGATTTCTACCTCTTTGTGAACATGGTGTGCATTCTCTTGGTTCTCCTGTTCCCTTTCAGAAGCTACAATTAAGCTATCTACATAGGCAAGAATGAATGTTAAACGTCCATTTCTGCCTCTGGTATACAGACCCTGATCTCCATAATTTTGCTCAAAGCTTTGTTCCAGTAGCATCTCCTTCAGTTTCTCATTCCAGGTTCAAACAGCTTGCTTCAGTCCATACAAGCCTTTCTTCACTTTGCATACAAAATCAGGATGTGTCTGGTTGGTAAACTCCTCTGCAATCTCTCCATGCAGAAATGCAGTGACACATCCTCATACTTGAAGATCATTTCTTGTTCTTTCATTGCTGCCAGTCCGAGTCTCAGTTGTCTTCTGAATTATGGCACTGAAAACCAAGACTAAGATCATCCACACTATTGTATTTCCGGTCACCATGTATGGGTGGGAAAGCTGGACAGCTAAGAAAGGCAATAGGAAAAAAGTGATTTGTTTGAAATGTGGCACTGGAGGACAGCTTGGTGGATACCCTAGAATGCCAGAAAGATGAACAAGTGGGTCCTAGAACAAATCAAGCCTGAACTTTCTCTTGAGGCAAGAATGAGGCTGTCCTACTTTGGGCACATCATTAGAAGGCAAGATTCTCTGGAAAAGATAATGATGCTTAGAAATGGTGAAGGCAGCAGGAAAAGAGGAAGACCAAATACGAGATGGATTGACTCCCTAAAGGAAGAATCAGACTTGAATTTACAAGAGCTGAGGAGGGCAGTTGAGGACACAACATTTTGGAGATCACTCATTCATGGATTGTCACAAGTTGAGGGTGACCTGACAAGCACATATTAACAATAACAATAACAAGAAATGCAGTCTTGACATCTAGGTGCTTGACTTGCATCTTTCTGGAGGCTGCCATACTGAGGAGCATTCTTATTGTGCTGTGCTTGACAGCAGGAGCAAAAGTTTCATTTAAGTCTTCTCCATATTTCTGCAGGAACCCTTTTGCAACTCGTCTTGCCTTGTAGTGCTCCACTTCTCCATCTGCACCTTCTTTCAACTTGAATATCCACTTGCACCCCATGGCTTTCTTGCCTGGTGGTAGCTTAGTCAGTGTCTATGTTTCATTCTTGTGCAGTTCTTCTTTTGCAGCTTTTCTCCATTTAGCAGCTTCATCTGCTGGCATCCATTCAGTCTTCTCCCAGGTCACTGGCTCCATCAGTTAACGCCACCCATCAGTGTAAACAATTTTATATTGCAGAACTCAGAAAAATTCTCTTTTTGGACTGCAGTTCCCAGAATCACCAAGACAGCATGGCTACCTATGTATGTGGGAGCAAGTCGCAGGAAACATAATGGTGTTTACTGTCTCCTATTGACCAACTCTTCAGTTTTTCTTAATATTTAGGTGAAATCTCCTGTCTTATAATTTAAACCCGTTCATCTGTGTGCTACCTCCTGGAGCTACAAGAGCCAAACTTGCTCCATCTTTCACATGATAGCCCCTCAAAATGTAAGATGAAGGCAGATACAGGTGGACAGATTGTGCAACTCACTGCAACTCAGTGCTTACTTTCACAGGCCAGTTCCTGTGAAGTCATGGATAAGAAACATTCTCTCCTCCACCCCCAGTTTTAAAGACCATACTCCCTAAAGGGCAGAGTAGTCAGGTCTCAAGCCAATGGCTGAAGTCTCAGGGAATTGCTGTGTTCCCTTGGACCTGGAGTGAGGACACCAATCTCAGGGCAAACCGCACCAGATGAGGAGAGTGTTTGATGGTGTGTGCCTGTGCGCACACGTTGAATGCTAAAGCCTGGGCACCCATCTCTACTTATTCCCAGCTGGTGCTTGGCCTCACTGGTTCAGTGTCAAAGTGTGTGTGTGTGTGTGTGTGTGTGTGTGTGTCTTCAGATGACGCAATGGGCCCGGGTTCATCTCTTCCCCCTGTCCCTTCCTTCATGCATTGCTTTTGGACAAGTGTCCCCACTCCTGAGTCTGCTTGTTTTACAAACTTTGTTTTAAAAATCCTCATCCCCAAACTTTGCCTGTCCTGCCTTTGTGACACCACAAGGCCCTACAAGCAAAACCTCTTAGAGATTTCAGATGTTAACCCTGAAATATTTGGGGAAATGAAGCATCTGATGTAGTCACCCTACAATAATCTACTGGGAACCACATGCCGTAATGAATGAAACCCAGCCAGTGGTTGACAATTCCTGATCCAATGTGGTAAGGACCACCAGTATTTTCTCTCCCACCTTTTCTTCTCTCTCTCTCTCTCTCTCTCTCTCTCTCTCTCTCACACACACACACACACACACACACACACAGACACAGACACAGACACACACAAACCTTTCCTCCCTACCCAACAGGTTGCAAGGGAGGGGCAGATCACATTAGAAGTCTGCAATGATGGAAAGCTCTTGCAAAGAAAGGTAAACAACTGGCTGCAGAACATTTGAAATCCGGCCAAGGTGAAATTAGGTCACATAGGGCCTTTAGGGTTGCAGAAGAGGTCTGCTCATTAGAAGGATTAAGAAGCCACTTCAAAGAGGAATAAATTGCCTCGAGGTGACAGAGACCACACAACCTGTACCAGCTAAGCTAACCTGCTGCCGGGTGGATGTATGGACCACTAAAAATGACATGCCACAAAGTTGATTTTGACATCTGGTGTCCCTGCTAGGATTTCTTAAGGATTAAGAACTCAGAAGCATTTACCAGCCTCTCAATCTGATGGTGCTCTGAGACCATTCAGACTTCATAGGTACTATGGTATGTAACGCCATCAGCCACACACATGTGATCTTGGCTGGCCCCTCCCCTGGGAGGCAGTGTGGGGATTCAAACTCTTGTCACTGGACACTCCAACTCACTGAGCTATGCCAGCTCCATTGTTATATTATGTGCTGTCAAGTTGGAACTGAATTATACAGCAAGAGGCCTTTTAAGGTAACAGAGATATTTATGGAGTTGTTTTACCCATTCCACCTCCCTAGCGAGTTTCCATGGTTGAGCAGGAATTTGAACCCACGTCTCCTGAGTCCTTGTCCATCACTGAGTCCACTATGCCACACTGGGTATCCCCACCAGCACCATCAACATATCCGCCTCTCAGTCCATACATCTCAATGCCCATCATCTATGGAGGGAAGGCAAGGTCCTGTCCTTTTATTCAGACAGCAAAAAGTGTGCATTTGAGCACTCTTTTGCTCCATTTCTGCCATGACGTCTTTGTTCCTCTTTGCTTCCCACTCCTTCCGATCCATCCTGCTGTACTCCCCTTACCACGCCTGGATAATTGAGGTCAGCAAAATAACAGCCCCAGATGAAAAGCCCTCTGCAGCCTGCTCCTCCAATTATCCAGACCCAAGGGGCATTTGGGACTTGAATCAACAGAGATCTTGATGGAGGCTTGGTTATCTCTTTTCCATAAGTGAGTGAAAATGAGCCAGGATGAAAAGGACACCTTCCCTACCCAACACAGCTCTAATCATCACAGCCTCCCCTTCCCTTTCTTTCACAGTCAGAGAAACTCACTTGGGAAGGCCAGAGATCTCTTCAGAAATGAAAAGACTGATTGCTGTCCGTTTTAGCTGTTGAACCGTGAATTCTCATCCACTTGCTGAAAGTCTTCAATAAATGGCACAAATTTTAGCCAGGAGAGAGAGAGAACAAACATTCCACATCCACCTGTTGGTCTAGATAGGGATCTCCAAACTATGGCCCGCGGGCCACATCCAGCCCACCTTGCTGTTTTATCTGGCCCATTCCCTTCAGCCTGTGCATGCTCAGGGGGCGTCCATGCGTGGAGGCGTCCGTGCGTGGGGGTGGGGGGTGGGCAGGCGGGCATGCATGTGTCCGTGTAGGCGTGCAGGAGTGCGTGTGGGGTGTGTGTGCGTGCATGCATGCCTGCGGGGGCAGGCGGGGATGCATGCATGTGTGTGTGCAGGGGGGGTATGTGCATGTGGCCACGCGTACACACACACACACACACGCACATTCCTGTTCCTTCTGCACTCAAAAATGTTGAAAATATCCGGTGTGGCGCTCACGGTCAAAAGTTTGGAGACCCCTGGTCTAGATCCATTAGATTCTTGCTGCAGTAAAAGAAATACCGTGATGCTTGATGTTTCCAAAAGAAAGCACTGCCAAGCACTGCCTACTTCCTTCAAGGAGCAGGGAGATGTTCCAGGGACTCAATTTCCTTTGGATGCAGGAATATCAGACATGTGCCATCTTTGTCATGTTTTCTTTGTTTGCAAATAGACAACCACAACAAATGTGAAGGAGGTGAAGGAACACCCACAAAGAACAACTCTGGCTACACCCGAAGTAAATTTTAGTTGACTTTGGAAAACTGCATCTAGTCCAGATAGGCTCTATGGCTATGGCAACCTGTTGCCCAAAGCAGGTGCCTGTTGCTAACGCTTTCGCACAGAAGAAAAAGCTGGTGCTCAATGAGGGGATATGAGCAGCCAGAGGCTAACTTTGGCAAATTCACTGCTGCAATTTATACCACTGCACTCGTGCCAACTGATAAGATTCTGGCTGTTATCTTCTTCTTCTTCATGGGTCACACTTCCCAACAAATGGCTATTTTCTCCTTGGCTTGTAACACCTAGCTAAATATTTACCCTTCTATGCCTTATCTTCCCTCCTCGTTGTTTTTTTAACCATATAGCCTGCTGGAGAATCCTAGAGAACCAGACAGCTTGCATAGTCTGTGAACTTAAAATTCAACCTAACAACGGAAGCTTCAGCAGGTCCAGAATGCCATGGCACCGTTATTCTTCGGGGCATCCAAATTCAATCACATTTCCCCAGTCCTGGCCTCCCTGCCTTGGCTCCCTGTAGGCTTCCATGCCAAATTCAAGGTGTTGGTGTTGAGATACAAAGTCCTAAAGGGTTTGGGACCTCAATACCTGTTGGAGGATCTCTCCCAAAGAACTGCTGCCGTTGTCACCCATCCCTCTCAGGCCTTGTTGCTACAGGTGCCTATACCAAGGGAGGCCTTTGTTAGTTGGGTTGGTGGCTGGGATTTTAACTTTGTTGTAAACCACCCATGTGTCTTCTCACTGAATGGGCAGTATAAAAATTTAATAAATACACAAACAAACAAACAAAGAAGGTGTCACTCGTGTATGGATTTGGGGCCTTCTTTAATTCCTGTAACACAATCTCCATGCTTTTTAGACTGAAAACTCTCCGCTCCCTCACTTACTCCTCTCTTTCTCCCAGCTGCCACCTGTTGTCTCTTAGTCGGACACATCCTTTCTCCCCTCTGCTCAGCTAGAAGGAATATTGAATCAATGGCTCTAAGAGTTAACCAAGCAACTGAGCTTATTTAAAATAACACTGAGGTGTGTTCATTTGTAAATGAAACTGGATTTAAAATTGAGCACAAGGATCTCTTGATAGGAATGAATTGCCCCAAGTGTACTGATCATATTTGTTAAAACTCACTTGTTATCTCTCTATATAAGATATTTGAGGAACAGAAGCCCCTGCAATCTCTCTGATATGTAGTGTGATAAGGTGATTGGCATTTTTTCTGTCAGGGATGGGCTGTGGACTAAACCAGTTGCCCAAAGCCAGGAGCAGTGAAAGTTAGAACAACAACAACAACAACAACAAAAGCTCAGAATCTTGATGCAAACTAGAAGGTGGCACCAGAGTGATCTTGTGAAGGCTCAACTGCAATAAGACGCTTCTTCATACTTTTTCCTGCAAAAAAAAAAAGAGAGCAGATAACCCACCTGAGTAGTAAGTTAGTCCAGGATTTGAAGATGCTTCACTAAGAAGTGGCCACCTGAACAGATCACTATGTCAGGCAAGCTACATGCAGCTTCAGCAGCTCCTGGAACCTCATAGGTTAAAACTCAATGAGCCATTTGATGATTCCTAATGCTACTGTCAATTTAATGTGGATTATTCAAGAATGATGCAGAAGGCCATGCCAAATTAATCCATACGTACTGTATGTCCAAAATTATTTGGGAAAATCTCCTAGACGTGAAAAATTACTGCTTTGAACTGCAACTCCTGTCTAGAAGGGCGGGATATAAATCCAATAATAAATAAATAAATAAATAAATAAAATAAACTCCCAGAATACACCCAGATCCTTTGGCCAGTGGCCATGTTGACTGGGATATTTCGGGAGTTATACTTAAAAAACTGAAATTTTCCCATCTTTGCTCACTCTACTTAAGCCTGGATCAAACTGGAAGCAATGACAGACACAATCAAATTGTTACATTGAGTGTGTGGCTTTAGCAGACCGGTTCAGAGCTTTGTACAGGGTGAAACAGTAATAGGATTGCTTTTCTAGAGGCCCAAATCATCAACTCACAAACTCTGCTTGCCATAATTCCATGCAGTCTGCTTTCAGATTTTTTTTTCTTCGCATGGAAAATATGGGCTGCATTCTGAGCCACATTCATGCAATGCAATTATCAGAATTCAGAAAAACAACTAAGACCCCAAAGTGTATTACAACATGTAAGAAATCCCTCATAACAATAGAGCAGCAAAAAATATTCTGCAGCCATAACAGTGCCTGTGCTTATATATAAGGACAATAAACACCACCAGTATATTGGTACAATGCACATAGTACATTTTGCGTTTCTATTGTTATGGTCAGTTTATGACACATTGTAATGCAATTGCTTTTCTTCGTTCTGTTGAATAGTGTCACTTCAGCTGGAGTATTGTAGCAGTGCAATTACTGCATCTCTTCAGAAATGTCATACTCCACACCCTTCCAGTCCACATGTTGTGTTGCTGAATTTCCTAGCTCCATTCTTCCCTCTTGTTTTAAATTGTTTATAATAGTTTACGCTATTAAGCTATTAAACGAGCTATAGAGTAAGGTATAAATATTTTTATAATGGTGCACAGAGAATGGTGAAGCCAAGGGAACTGGTTGGATAGCTCGGTAAGATAAGGTACATGGCTGTGGCACTAGAGATTTGGAATTTAATTCTCCACTGTGTCTCCTGGGAGAAGAGCCAGCCTGTGTAGCCTTGGGCAGGCTGCGTGGTCAGTAAAAAATAATGCACTTATACAAATAAGTAGTCCTGGCACAAAGGGCTTTATTACACGTAATATCTAAACAGCTATTTGCAAGTAGAAAGAGAGAAAGAAAGAAATAGAGAGACCCAGTGTGACAGCATCCTGCAGGACTCTCTTGAGGGCTCTCAATGCATAAAGCACTTTCTATAGACTCGGCAAAGACTTACAGTATTTGCTCCTTCAGCAATTCCGTTGTTCCTCATTTTTCTGCTGAGATGAGATCAGCATCAAATCTCTAAAAATGCCATTTGAAAAAAAAAATCTTTTACTTCTTGTCAGCTCCCTTCTTCTTTTCTTAAATAACTTAAAAAGGGAAGGAGGGGGAACTGGGGAACTACAGGTCAGTTAGCCTAACATCTGTTCCAGGGAAGATGGTGGAAAGCCTCATCCAAAATAAAATCTTAAAACACATAGAAGAACAAGCCTTGCTGGGGGAAAATCAGCATCGCTTCTGTAAGGGTAAGTCTGGCCTCACAAACCTTTTAGAATTCTTTGAAAAGGTCAACAGGCATGTAGATGCAGGCGAGCCAGTGGATATTGTCCATCTGGATTTTCAGAAGGTGTTTGATGCGGTCCCTCACCAAAGGCTGCTGAGAAAACTCCACAGTCAGGAGATAAGAGGGCAGGTCCACTTATAGACTGTTTACAGACAAATTACATCTTTTAGGCTTCTCTATGGACTTCTTTCTGAGTCAGCCTTATGACAGTACCAAGTCAATGCTTGTACAACGTATTAAAGATATAGACCTCCAGTATTCACTAGCATGTGCAGACAGGACCTGTTCACCAATGTACTTCGGTTTAAATTTTAACTTTCCCAAGTCAGCAAATTACTTATACCAAATCACAGTACCGAGGTATCATTTTGTCTTCTCAAGGGCTAGGTTTAATTGCTTTCCCTCAGCCTTGTTAAAAGGGCGCTTTAATAACATTCCCTATGGAAAAAGGATCTGCCCCTGTGAGGAAGAATCAGTTGAGTCCTTGGCACACACCATTCTACAATGCAGCTTATATAGGTTCGAACGTATCTGCTATCTCTACCCAATAATGTGTAAATGTACTAGTATATCTCCCACAGACTACCTGAAGTTTCTGCTGTCGGGAGAGAACCAATTAATAACAAAGTCGGCGGCTAAGTTTTTATTCTCAGTTTTAAGAATTTGTAAAATGTTATATTAAGACAACCACCTGACTCAAGTTTTATACTATCAATATGTTATAACAACTTACTTATTCTGTATATCTTGTATTATGTTTTTATCTTTGAATTTTCGGGTCTATGACCGTATAATAAAACTTAACAGTAACTTAACAGATTGAGAATTGGTTGGGAACCAGGAAACAGAGAGTTGGTGTCAATGGGCAATTTTCACAATGGAGAGAGGTGAAAAGTGGTGTGCCCCAGGGCTCTGTCTTGGGACTGGTGCTTTTCAACCTGTTCATAAATGACCTAGAGACAGGGATAAGCAGTGAGGTGGTCAAGTTTGCAGATGACACGAAACTTTTCCAGGTGGTGAAGACCAGAAGGGATTGTGAAGAGCTCCAGAAGGATCTCTCCAAACTGGGAGAATGGGCGGCAAGATGGCAAATATAGGAAAATGTAAAGTAATGCACATTGGGGCAAAAAATCAAAACTTTAGTTATCAGCTGTCTGTGACAGATCAGGAAAGAGATCTTGGTGTGCTGGTGGACAGCTTGATGAAAGGGTCAACCCAGTGTGCGCCGGCAGTGAAGAAGGCCAATTGCATGCTCGGTATCATTACAAAGGGGATTGAAAATAAAAGAGCCAACATTATAATGCCATTGCACAAAACTCTAGTAAGGCCGCACCTGGAGTATTGCGTATAGTTCTGGTTGCCGCACCTCAAAAAAGACATTGTGGAACTGGAAAAGGTGCAGGAGAGAGCGACTAAAATGCTTACTGGGCTGGGGCACCTCCCTTACGAGGAAAGGGTACAGCTTTTGGGGCTCTTTAGTCTACAGAAAAGGCGCCTGAGGGGGGACATGTTTGAGGCGTATAAAATTATGCAGGGGTTGGATAAAGTGGATAGAGGAAAGCTCTTTTCCCTCTCACGCAGTACCAGAACCAGGGGACATCCACTCAAATGGAGTGTTGGGAGTGTGAGAACAGACAAAAGAAAATATTTCTTTACCCAGCGTGTGGTTAGTCTGCAGAACACCTTGCCACAGGATGTGGTGATGACATCTGGAGGAAAAATCCATCGCAGGTTACAAGCCATGGTGGGGATTTATAATCTCCAGGCTTAAAAGGAAGGTGCCTCCAAATGCCAGATGCAGGGGAGGGGTATCAGGAGACAGTTATATCTCGTCGTCTCATGGGCTCCCAGAGGCATTTGGTGGGGCCACTGTGAGATACAGGAAGCTGGACTAGATGGGCCCTTGGCCGGATCCAGCAGGGCTCTTCTTATGTTCTTATGTAACTTTGTCAGCTTCAGCAAGAACCATCTATCTGGATGATTCTGCTGCCAATGTCTGTTCTTCTTGAACCAAAGTTTTGGGCCTTATTCTTAGGCCTATGATTTTCCACATACAATTCAGAACATTCTCACACAGAGTACCCCCAGAAGAAAGGAAGATTAAACCTCTTCTGTGTATTCTGTACCTAGAAATCCCTGGAAAGGGTTGCTCTAAGTCAGAATTGACTTGATAGCATGTAACTATATTGAATATGTACATAGACAAGCACAGGATCCCACTGTATACAAATCATGTTAGAAACTTCTCAGATCAACAGGCTGTAGGCTATTTTACATTCTATAGCTACAACACGCCTATTTGCCTCTCAAGAGAGAAATGTACTATCTGGCTTTCTTTCCCTTCTGTTCCCAGTCTCAAAGGAGGCAGTGCCACACAATCCAGCTCCAATATCTCATCATAATGAGATTCCCAGTAGAAATATTAAGGGCAGAAAGGAAAAGAAATCTATTACTCTCTAATTAATTGGATGTGGAGATGGCTGTATTTCCTTTCTTCTTTGTGTGTCTTAAAGCATACGGCTCAATTAAAATGTGCTCACAAGAGGGCATTTATCTATAATGAGAATTTTACATTTCTAATGTGCTTTAACATGTTGATATTGTTATAAGCTAAAAGGAAAGAAAACTAGATCCCCATTTCATTTATCTCTCGATCCTGCAGGGGTGTAACTCGAGATGCATCCCAGTGGCTTGATGAACTCCATAACTGGAGTTCGGAATCTGGTAGGGAAACCAACCGCAGTGTATGGGCAAGATTTTTGCAGGCGCTCATTTCTCCTTTTCTTCTAGTTTTTCTTAGATTCGTTTTCCTTTCAGTATCATAGCTAGCCTTGAGGATGATGAGCTAGATCTTTACCACTGGAGCCCAACTGAAGAAGGCCGTAGAGTTTGCAGGCCTCACAGGGCCTGGTGAAACTCCATGGAGCTGCTGGGCTTCGTCCCAAGGTCTCCCGATGGGGACCAACTGACAAAAACTAGGAACAAGCAGCGCCAGAGGAGGAGGAGAGAGTTGGACCTTATCGTGTGATGTTGCTTTGAGGCAAGGGTGAGAGGCTACAGTGGGCCTGGAAAGGGCTTGAAATGGCCATTTTAAAAAAATGAAACAAACAGGAGATGCACAGCGTTTCTTTTTGGCTTCATTGGGGTCGTGCACTTGGAGGATCTTCCCCCTCCACTGAAAGCCCTTAAGGTGAAAATCATCTGCCCCGGAAGCCTTTAGGAACAGAAATGGCTCCTGGGCAACATTTTTTAAAACTTTATTTTTTAACTCAGGGAATTCTGGAGTGGTCTCAAGGGGCTACAGAAATGCCCCTGCCTGCTGTATGTTGTCATCCCCTGCTATAAGGCCTGGGCCTTCATCTCCCTGTCTTTCTCTAAGGAGTCTCTGGGCTTCATTTGCCTTGTATCCGTTCACCAAAAAGCAGTTATTATTGTGACCCAATGGCCACGTGGCATCAAAACAGTCCATTGCTCCACCCCTCACCACCTCGTTTTTTGCCTCTGAAATTCAGAGGATGGTCATCTGTAAACCTGAGACACAGAGCTAGGCTCCATGGCTCAAGCGCAGCCACAAAGAAGTGTGACTACGTCTGGTCTCTTTTGCCTGCCTTGTCTCTCTAAAGGCCTAAGGCAGCTGGAAATTAATGATATAGAGGGTGGGGGGGGGGGCAGGAATCATGGAATGATTCGTGTGTTGGTCTAGGTTGGGGAGGAACAGATTGAGGTCGCCATGAACCTCTCTCAGTACCACTGGGCCAGTCACTCTTTGGGAGCCTGACCTGCATCAGAGAGTTGCTACGCGGATGAAGACAGAAAGAAGAGAACTCTTCCCGCCTTCTTGAGTTCACTGGACAAAAGAAGCGCAGGACACCCAGTGTGGTGCAATGGATAACGTGATCCACTAGAACTTAGAAGACCTGGGTCTTCTAACACCCCTAGTCAGCTATGTCAATTCTCTGCCGGTGGCACTTGCTTTCTCTCTTTATAGGGTCATCATAGATGAGACAAGAAACAAAACAAAACAAAGGCTAAGAAAAATAAAGACAACGTAAACGGTGTGGAACCTTCAAGAGTAACTGTTATATTTTAATGTCAGCCTCTGTGGACTTGATCCATGAAAGCTCACATTCACACATAGCCATTAGTCTTGCAGGCACCACAACCTGTGTGTGTGTGTTTTCGGACGGATGCTCCTTTGCCGTCCAGGCGGCGGATGCTCCGAGCAGCAATTTCCAGACAGCGACACCTTTAATCTCTTGAGCGAAACCCCCGGCGACCCGGTGGCAGCTTGACGCCTGTTCAGTTTTACTTGGAATTCAGCTCCCAGGGACTGCACAGGCCGCTCAGCATCCGGAGCAACGGGGCTGCCCTTCACGAAAGCGTTTGCCACCTGAAACCTGCCAGGCTCCCGGAGGCTTTCTTTAAGCAGGGCATGTTTTAGAACAATGACCGGTGATCGGGGTGCGCCTCAAAGAGCGACGGGAGGGAGGGAAGGGGGAGAGCCAGTGAGAGAGTCGTGGGGTCCTTGCAGGGGTCCCCAACCTTGGGCCTCCAGATGTTCTTGGACTTCAGCTCCCAGAAATCCTGGCCAGCAGAGGTGGTGGTGAAGGCTTCTGGGAGTTGCAGTCCAAGAACATCTGGAGGCCCAAGGTTGGGGACCCCTGCGGGACTCCAGATAATCCCTATAGGAGTGTGGGGGGAAATAAACCAAAAGACCCGAAATGCCCTCCCCCCGCGCGAGCGCACACACAACGTATATGCGTGTGAAGCAGTAGCCTAAGTACACGTGTAAGTACGTCAGATCCAAGGAAGGGCTCCGGTGTGGAAGGATCCGTTCCCCATCTAGTCCAGCGTTCTCCTTCGTACAATGGCCAGTCAGTTGCTTCAGGGAAGCCCATAAGCGGCCGTGAAAGACAGGGCCTTCCCCCTGGTTTTTGCCCCCACCCCCACCCCCACCCCCACCCCCGGCGTGTGGCTTTCAAAGGCACTTCGCTTCCCGTGGGTGGGGTCAAGGGAGGTAGAACTGCGCAGATGCAGATCTTGGCCGACCCTACAAGGACAGACAGACATCAGGATTGATCCGTAGCTATATTTAGGGCATGCAGCATATTCGGAATGGAACAGACTCGGATTTATGCCTCTCTACAAGCAGTGGTTGAGGGCGTTATCTTCAATTTCTTGACACTAGTCAAAAATCAAAGAATAACTGGTAGGTTGCTGGAGAGACCCGAAAGAGCTTGAGAAAAAGAAAGTAGAGGGAGACAGCGTGTCCCCAAACAGTACAAGACCACGTTTCCCCAGAATTAGAAATGTACAGTTTTATCTCCAAAGTCAAGCAACCCGTTCGGCAATGTTCGTTTCCACTGGGAGCAGCTCTTTTGTAAAGCTAATGCTGCTTCACTGCTCACTCAAGACCAAACTATCCCAAATAGCTTGTGTTGAGGGCAGGACAGCTCAGAACGACATATTGTGGCTGGGAGGGCGGGAATCTTATTCCCACTGCCAGGTGATGTGAGCATTATAGCTTAAATAGGAGTGGACAAGGAATGGGGTGGCCTATGACTTTTCCCAGCTCTGCTAATCATTAAGTCTAAGGGACTTCAACCCAGCAAGCTTTCGTTCCAACAAGCTTTCGTTCCATCCGGGCTAGATCTCTCCCTCGAAGATCCGCTATCTGTGCACACCGCCCATGCATGCACAACTTATGTACCAATGTGTGTTTGGCATTCCTACCCGCCTGAAAGCATTTTTGGGTATCATCTTCGTCCTATTCAAAAGTTACTTCAATGCAAGAAATAAGCATAGTATCTCCAGTGCTTGATGAGATTCTGTTGACTTTGCCTGGTGCATAGGCAGTTAAACAAATTAATGCTTTTTTTTTTTACAGTGCTACAATTTTCCTGATTCCCCCCCCCCCCCCCCAATCATTCAGAGGGAATAACGACGTAGAAATACTGTGATTAAGAGGGAGACCTAAACGGGCAAAGATCGAGCCGTTCCCTGCCAGGCATGCTTCCCTGAGAGCAAACCCTACAGAAGACGATGGACTGTGTGGTCTGCCTCCTGAGGGCCACGTCGCTGCAAAAGGAGGTTTGTCAAAGAAAGCGCAGAACGAAACCTGCAGGTCGAAGATCATCACACATCGTCGCTGCGGGTACACCAAGGAGCCAGGCGTGATCACGCGCAGGGGAGTATCCCGGGTAGGAGGCACTCGGAGGCTGTGTTTGTGGCGACTGCAACAGGCGGGGATAGGGGCCTCCTCGGGGCCAGCTTCCATTCTCCATTGTCGGTACGCGGAGGACAAGCCTAAGGCGTGGCGCAGGGGCGCACCCAACCGCGCACCTTCGGCTCTCGGGAGCTGTCCATGGCGCTGAATCTTGTCTCCACATTTGACCTAGCATCTCGGATCATTCCTATAAAGCGCAGACTAAAACCCGAAGTGGATTCACAACAACCTTCTCCCCCAGCCTGGAATCAGCAGCAGCCACTGCCTGCCTGGTAGCTTTGGCATAAAACAACCACCACTTAGTGCGTCGGGCTCACCAAAAAGGCATCCCTTCACCGAGGGGCAAAAGGGGGTGAGGATTGTTCAGACTGTTTTGTGTGTTTTTTTAAAGCACACAAAAATCTTTGCACAAGCGTGCTCCTACACACAGAGCTTTGCACCTCCCCAAGGACACTGTTTTGAAAATCATTATTGTTGCTCTCAATATCCAAAAACGCTACTCCCCGGGCTAAACCTCGTCTACAAGGAAGCCCTGCTCAAACGTACGGGCTCTGCTCCTTGTCCCACACAAGGCACGGAATCACAGCGGTGCACAAAAGACACATACACCCCCGCCGCCGCCTCTTTGCGTGCCTAATTTTTTGCTTCTAGCTACGGAATTAGCGCCAGCATTGACTTGATTTAGTCGTGGGCTTGGCGACTTTCTGCATCATCGGGTTTGCCTGTCTCTTAATCCTCTGCTGGACTTCTGCACTCGTTTTTAACGAGAGTTTAAAGTAACAGGAGTGTAACGCTAGTTACAAAGCCCATCTAACCTCTGGTGCGTTTCTTTTGTTTCTCCTCCGGGGCAGGTTTTGAAACACCAAAAATCGTGGCAAATTGGTTGGAATACCTCGGTACTGTGTTGGTATAGCGACCCGTCTCTTTACTTACATTTTCCCACCGTCGATTGTTGATTTTCAACCCCTCTCCCTCCTTCCGTGCCTTGGTTTGAGTTTTTTAATTTTTTTAAATGGTGAGCGTAAGTGAATAAAGATGGAACTGAATTCCCTAGAAAACTGAGAGCCGTTGGAACCGATTACATAAATAAAAGCGCCAGGTGTCGAGAACGGAGGGGGGAAATAGAAAAAAAATCTAGATGCATCGTAGACGTTCCCCTACCTCCTTTACAGAGGGAGCGATCGGGGTATTAATTAATTCTGTGGGGGAAACTCTGAAAAATATATACAGGGTTTCCTCGGCGCAAAGCGTTTTATGTTCAAAGTCGCAGCGGCATCTGGATATTCCATTTGATCCTGACCTCCCTTCCAGGCTAAAGGGATTCGGGGGTGGAGGTGAGAGGAGGGGGTGATTTGCTTAAGCTTCTCCTTCAGACTGAAATCTCATCCTCTTTACGCATCCTGATTCTCTAAATTCTATCCAAACTCAGTATGCCAAATAAGGATTCAAAGGACCGCTTTTAAAATCTTTTTTTATTGAGTTTCCACATAGAGAGGCGTGGTATAAAAGGTAACCCTCGTTCAGATTGTGGGGCTTCTCCCCCACACAAAAGGTTCCCTTTGAAATATTGTAAACAACCATATATTATTATTGTTGTTAGGACTCTTTATTTCTTCCCACCTTGGAAGAAACTTGTGCTGAAATCTACTTGGTTTTTGGTTGCATTATTATTTATTAACTAGGGTTAAAAACATTATAATGATAACTTTAAAAAGAAATCACAGATATATCCGATGCAAAGATAAATTTAAATCGTTTCCACTCTGGAGTCAACACAGCAAAATCCACCGACCGTTTTTTTGTTTTTGTATATTTTTTTCCTTTGGACATCACAGAATTACATCAAAGGGCAAAGAACGTTTCTCTAAGCGAACTACTCTACTGCGTAAACATTGAGGAAATACGGATCCTTCGGTGAGTGACATGCCTCAGGCAAGGGCTAGAGGGAGGGAGAGGGATAACAAAGACCAGACGCTGGGCATTCAGCCTCCCCGCCTGTTACTCAATTCATCGAAACGCATCCACGAGAGGTCCAAAGTCACAAACGTTAAACATACACACGTTATCTCGATTTCTACAGCACGGCTCCATTATTAAAACGGCAATAGGGGACACGTGGCCTGATCTTTAGGTTCGACCCTTTCAGTTCGGTCTGTCCTGCCCCGATCCTGATTTCAGGCACCCTTTAGTTGGGGGCGGGAAGCAAAGGGGCTTGGGAGCTGTCCAGCCTCAGCAACCTCCTGAAATGAACCTGACCGGACCTTTTCGGGAAAGCAAACGGGTTCTCTCTTTAAAGGACTTTTAAGGCATGGTTGTTGCTGCTGCTGTTCCCTTTGATCTTAGACAAAAAGCAAACGTCCTTTCAGTTAACCGCCTGCTTTCAGTTTTAGAAAAAGCAATTAATTCAAGGAAACGGGAGAGTAGGGAAAAGACGCATTGCATTGTTTTTTTCTTTTGTAACTTTCTCTAGGCGCCTCTCAAATTTTTGTTTCAAAGGGTTTTTAAAAATGATTTTAAAGTTTGGAAAGACGAATGTCTCCAGGCTACATAATCCCAAAGCAGACCTATCCAAATATTTGAGGCTTCCGTGACAATCGGGTGAAGGGAGAGAATCTTTTAAAAGACCCACCCCTAAGACGGCCAGTTGGGAAGAGGAGAACGGAGTGGCCTACATTTTGGAGGCTTCCCTTCCCCCTTTGGAAGCGGTCGACCTCGGGAAGGCTGTGGCTGATCAGCCCGCGATGCCCTCAGTAAGAATAGAGTGTCCTTCCAATTGCGCAAGGCGCGCCTGCCTCGGAGCTCCGGGAGTGCCCGCGTAAGCCTCAGCGAGGCGGTTGCTTGTAGTTGCCGTTAATCTCTTGGGAGATCGTCACAGCCTCAGCCCCGAGAGGGAGCCGGTCGCTGTATTCAGAGCCCACTTCGAATTCCTCTTGGTTGGTTTTGGATTGAGATTCGGGGATGGAGCTCACGGCCATGCTCTCGTCTCTTTCCAGCTCTCCTCCCCCAGCCACCCTTCGCCCGTCTCCCTCCTCTACTCCCTCCCCGTCCCCCTCCCCCTCCTCCTCCTCCACCTCTCCAACCCCCATCTCACTCGGATCGTAATTCTTCTCCGATTCCAAGTAGGAAGCCCGCGGGTCGAAGTCCGCTGCCATGTGCTTTTCCATCTGGTCGGGATTCTGGGTTTTCATGATGAGCTTGTAAGTCTTGCCGTGGTATTTGGACAGAAGGTGGCAACAGGTGGCCCCCAGCAAAGGGACGGTAGCCAAGCCCAAGAGGAAGATGCTCACCACCACGATGATGATGAGGGAAGGGATCTCCTTCTTGGTGGTAAAAACCACTTGGATTTGGCAGTCCTCCCCAGCGTAGGTCATGCAGACCGAGTAATTGGTGCCGGGACTCAAGCCTCGGAACCAGTAGGAATTCACCCCTTCCTCGATCTGGGACCACTGTACCAAGGCGTGTCCCTTCCTCTCCTCCTCGCACAGGTACAACATTCGCAGGTGGATTTTCTCCGGTTGGGTATAAAAAGGGGTGATTTGCACCTTGGCCTCCCTTTCCGAGACATCGAGGGCGATGACCCCCAGATCAAAGCTATGGGGCTTGAGGTCGGCGCTCTCGTTGAAGGCGTGGTTGGAGACGTACTGGGTCACTTGGCTGGGACCGCACTTCTTCTCCACCGCCGGCGGCTTGAAAGGGGCGCCCTCGCCCTCGCTGCCGGCCCGGGGCCCTGGGGCGTAGGAGTTCCGGGGCGTGGTGGGCCTGGGCGACTGCAGTTTGGTCCTTTCCTCCGGCTTCATGACGCTGTTCTTGGAGGCCTTGCCGTCCAGCTTCCGGTCTCCCGGCTGAGCTTTGGGGTCTCCCAGCGGACTGGTGGGATCTTTCGGGGCGTCCGCCACGGCCACGTTGACCGAGGTTTGGTTCCTGCCCACCTCGTTGGTGGCCAGGCAAGTGTAGGTGCCTTCCTCCTTCTTGCTGAGGTGGGGGATCACCAGGGTGCCGTTGCTGAAAGCCCGGAACCTCTCCTGATCGCCTCCTGGAGTGCCCTCCGAAGGCAGGTTGTTCTGGCTGCTGCCGTCGTGTTCCGCTCCTGGGATCTCCAGAGTTTGGCCCGACGTCTGGATTCTCCAGCTGACCGCAGGCTGCGGCAGACCCTGGGCCTGGCAATGCAAGGCGAGGGTGAAGCCGTAGTAGAGCGGGGTGTGGTCCAGGTTAGGATGATAGGTCAGCTGGACGGTGGGGGGCACGCAGTGCAAGTAGGGGATCTTGGCCAAGGGGAGCCCCTTCCAGGGCTCTGGGGAGGCGCAGGCGATGGAGTCCCGCTCGGGGATGGAGATCAAGGTGTTCTCCGTCCAGTTCTTCAGCCACATGAGCTGGCAGGTGCAGTTGAAAGGGTTGTTGTAGATCTGGAGGTGGGAGAGGGAGGTGAGGGGGTCGAAGGTGCCTTCCGCCACGGCGGTGAACCGGTTGTTGTTGATGCGGAGGGAGCGCAGGTCCCGCAAGGTGTGGAAAGCCTGCCCGGGCAGGTGGGCCATGCGGTTGTTGTTCATCTTGAGCAGCTGGAGGGCGCTGAGGTTGTACAGGTCGCCCCAGGGGAAGTCCACGATCTGGTTGTGGCTGAGGTCCAGGTTCTTCAGCTGAACCAGGATGGCCAAGGTGCCTTCCTCGACGGCGCCGATCTTATTGTGGGCCAGCCACAAGGAGGTCACCTGCGTGACCTCGGCGAAGGAGCCCTGGCGCAGCGCCGAGATCTTGTTGGCCGACAGGCTCAGCGTGGTCACGTTGGACGGCAGCCCCGCCGGCACCGCCTCCAGGTCCTTGTAGGCGCAGTCGGCGAACTGCTGCGCGTATCGATCCACGCAGGCGCACGGCTCCGGGCAGCCCGCGCCCATCGACGGCGCCTCCAGGAAAAAGAAGGCGAAGGAAAGGGAGGCCGCCAGCCAGCCCCGCGGCGCCGCAGACATCTTGGCCCTCCTGGGAAAGCGGAAGGAGAAAAGCGGCCGGGGGGGGGGGGCGAGAGAGAGAGAGAGAGAGGTCCATTAGGGTTAAGTGGAGCCGCCTACAGTTCAGAACGGTCCGAGGCCAGTCTTCCCTCCGCGCCCCCAGCAAGTTCTTCCTGAACGGCTCGCTAGCACTATCATGGCAAATGCCAGGAGCCTCCAAATAGCCCAAACCTGCAGAAGATGCAGCCGAAATGGACAGGTGGCACCGCCATGCTCTGTGCTAGAAACTCCCTCCTGGCTTTTCTGAGTCTCCTTTGCCTCCCCCCACCCCTATCCTTTCGAAATTTCTATTCCCCCCCCCCCCTCTCTCTCCCAGCCCTGCAGTTGTTTACTCGGAAGTAAATCCGGCTGGATTCCATGGGCTAGATCTCCGAGGAAGCAAGCTTGCAGCTGCCATTTCTACACCTGGCAGAGAAGCCAAAATATCGGGGGGATTTTCGGTCTTTCTTTTTGTCTGTCCTCCCTTTTGCTTTCTTCCCCATCCCTTGCGCTACAGGGTACCTTTTCTCCTTCACTTCCTTCCCCGCCTTTCTGTCTGACACACTGGCTCCAGAGCGATTTGTTAAAAAGGAGGAGGGAATCGGATCGGCGGGACTGGGCGCCCTTTCACCCGTCCTTGCTTCTGCAGGTCAACTTTCCAAAAGAGCCCGGGAGAGAGAAAGGGAGACTCCCCCGGAGAGGAGCCGAGCGCCGTTGCTCAGGTCGAAACCCTTCCTCGCTTGCCTTGGATCGGCCCCTTTTCTTCTCCCCAGTTCCTCTCCCCGACGACAGCCTTCCAAGCGGTTTTCTGGGTGCAAGAGACAGCGGATTCACCCGCGAGGAAGGACTGTAGGGTGGCAACGCCTCCCTGTCTTTCTTGCTGCTTTCGGCGACGTCGGTTATTCCCCAGGCGCCACCGCCAGCCCAGCCCAGCCCAGCCCCTTAGGAACGCTTGTTAAAAGGGGGCGAAGGGGATCTTCGGCTGCCCCAAAGGCCAGCCCACTCCGGACCCCCTCTTCCGCTCCCGGAATCCTGGCTGTCAGACTCGACGGCGGCACCGTCACCACCTGGATTGAGGAGCGCGTTTCGGGGAGCCTAGAGGTGGCTCCCGCTTTCCTTCCCTCTCTTCTTCCTCCTCCGCACGGCCGATCGTCCTCAGTCTCCTTCCCCTCAAGCAGAAGCCCCGGCTCCCCACCCACCCACCCACCCACCCCGAGACAGCCCCCTTACCGTTCCATCTGGGGCTTTCCTGAGGTCTCTTTGGAGGGGGGCAGCGTCACCGAGGGGGACCCCTCAACTCGACCAGATCTAGGGAGTCCATAAAACACGCCCCATCTTTGAGGCTGGAGGGGCTGATCGAGCGCCTTCTCTCCTCACTGGGGACTGATCCTGGCCATTGCAAGGAGGAGGTCACTGCCAACCCATTTAGGGCGCCTTCCGAGCCCTGGCTTGACCCGACGACTCCCGGAGCTGGTCTCCTTCTCCTCTCCAGCAAGCCGGCCCCCACCCCTGCCACAATCGGCCTCTAATTCCAACTCCCTTTTTAAAAAACCATCATCGCCTATTATGACTAGAGCGTGAGCTGGGGGCGGGGGGAGAGTCCGAGCGCGCCCCCGAGGCGCCCGGAGAACGCGCCCAGCCTGTCCCACCTTCTGTTTCTTCTCCTTCTTTGGTTGGGTCGGGAAATCGCAGCGCCCTCTCCCTAAGCCAGAGCATGCAATATTTATCACGTCAGTATATCTCCAAGGCACACCACGCGTCACCCTCTCCCCCCTCCCCCTCCCTCGCCCACCCCCCTGAGCAAAGACAGCCGCGAGGTGGGGTTTCTTCATTTTCAGGACTCCGTGAACGCCAGCCTCTGGCAAGTGGATCCCCACCTGATCGCCCGAGTTCCGAGAGGGGGTCTTTGGAAAAGATCCAGGGCATTATAGCCATCTCTCTCTCTCTCTCTCTCTCTCTCTCTCTCTCTCTCTCTCTCTCTCTCTCTCTCTCTCACACACACACACACACACACACACACACACACACACACACACACACACACACACACACACACACACATTATATACAAACACTATTGTCTTCTCTTCCTGTTCCTCTTTATTTCCTTCCTGGATTCCATTGAGCAACACTGATTGATTGCAAGACCTGGACTTTGAGGGTCTACTTTATGTGCCCCTCTGGCCACATCCATCCATCTCCACCCTCCCCCGCCTCAAAATCCCCAGTCCCTCCTTCCCATGACCTTCTGGAGTCATTTCCACCACATCCAACACCAGCAAACACCTTTTCCAGCTTCCGAGCTTTTCCAAGTAGCTTTTAAGGTGCTGCCCCCCACCAAACAATTTAAAGGCATGTAAATATTGGAGAGAGGTTGTTCACGTTGGGTCTTCTCAGGATGTGGTATATAAATTTTACACCAAGTGGCAGGCAACCCAATGCCCTTCAGATGTTCTAGACCACAACTTCGGTCCATTCCAGGCAACACAGCTAAAGGCCAGGTGGTTTTTTTCAGGAGTCGGTTGTATTATGGAATAGTCTGTGATAGTCTCTTTATAAGCAAAAATGGCAAAACTGAGCCTGTCCTACTTTGGAAGAAGATAAGATCTAAGATATGTCGGAAAAGACAATAACTAAAAAAAGTTGAAGGCAGCAGGAAAAGAAGACCAAATATGAGATGTATTGACTCCATAAAGGAAACCACTTCCTTGAGTTTGCAAGGGTTGAGCAGGGCCATTAATAATAGGACACATTTGAGGACATTCATTTATAGGGTCAGTGTAAATCAGAGGTGATTTGACACCACATAACAACAACATCTAGAACATCTGGAGGAGATCAGATGCTTGCTTCCTCATCTGCCCAACAGATACATGCCTTGTCTGTTTAGGGCAAGGGTTGGCAAAAAAAGCCCCCCCCCCCCGCAGTTCCCTGGATTGTAGTTTTTATCTGCCCTAATCAGAATTGCTGAGTTGCAGTTCAACCACATCCAGAGAGCTATAATTTGTCCCCTCCAGCTTTGGAGGAACAATGGGGCACCTTGTTTTGATGAGGGAACACATTCCCTTAATGGAGAGTAAAGAGCTCATGGCCCTCCAGATGTTCTCAGGCTCCAACATCCAGCATCCTTCACAATCAGTTATGCTGGCTGGGGTGGATGGGAGTTGCAGTCCAACAACATATGGAGAGCTGCAAATATCCACTCTGGATTATGAGTCTTAATCCAGAGTGGATAGTTGCAGCTCTCCATATGTCATAAGTCATAACATATGCTTAAGGGAACACATTATTTCACCATGCTTGATAGAGATTGTGTGACCTTGAGCAAACTATACAGACCCAGGATGCCCCCAGAAGAAGGGAATAGCAAGCCACTTCTGAATACTCTCTACCTGGAAAACCCTGCAAAGAGTCAGCATAAATTAGAATTGACTTGATGATCTATCTATCTATCTATCTATCTATCTATCTATCTATCTATCTATCTATCTATCTATCTATCTATCTATCTATCGACTGCTAATAATCTGCAGCACTAATCTACAATTGTATTAGTTTGTACATAAATCTGGCACTATAATTTATAAAAATCCTGTCACATGCTGCTGATGGATGGAGCTGAAGTCACCTGAAGGTAAGGTGAGATCCAGCGGGGTGTGGATCCACTTCTTCTCCTTCCCTCTTATAGACACCCCTTCTGCCTCTCTTCTTTTCACCTTCTTCTGCACAGGTGGTCCCATGAGCCAGAAGACTCTTCCAAAGATCTGAAGGAACTGCTTGAGAGTCATGGCCACCAGAGCCGACAAGAGGCCTCGGACAAATACTGTGATCTGGTACAAAGCAGATTCCAGTGGCCCTTATTTTAGTTTGGGACAAGGAATCTCACATCATGGCTAGAATCTGGCCTTCCTGAAGTCCCAGTCCAGCCCTTCATTAGACAGACAGACAGACAGACAGACAGACAGACAGACAGACAGACAGATAGATAGATAGATAGATAGATAGATAGATAGATAGATAGATAGATAGATAGATAGATAGATAGATAGATAGCCATTCCCTCTTTTATCCTCATAGCAGGATTTGTTTGTGTGTATTTTTCCCCTCTGAGGAATCTTGTGGGAAATCTCATTGGGTTTCTTTGATTTTTGTGGTCTCCCCCCCCCCCCAGAAGAAACACTAATCTGTACAAAATTATTGTAGTTCCTTTACAAATTGGGGGGGGGGGGGTCTTTCCTGCACATGATTTCCTGGGAGGTACATGGAGCTACACACAGTCTTGCAGCTTCTTATGCAAAAGAACAGGTGCAAAAATGGGGAAGACAAATGGAGTCTCGTTTGCATTGGATCCTGGGAAATGTGGCTGGTACAAGGGAAAGGCTGAGCCAGGAGCCTCGGCAAGGCAAGACTCAGCAAATTGTTGAGGACATTTTTGAGTACTTTGACATCCCTACCAGCTAAGTCTGTGGGGATTTGATTACATGCAACGTAAGTAGGCAGTCATGTAAACAAGCTGACCACTGGCTGGCCACCAGACTTCTCATTTTCCCTAGGGTCAAGGAAGCAATCACATGCCTGTTTGCAAACTTGAACATGTGGCACATGGCCACTGATGAGGGGGAAACAGCCCTTTTGTTGTTATGTGCTGTCACTTTGTCTCCCACTTAATAAGATGATAATTCCTTGACCAGTGGGTTGTCTGCAACAAGCAAACTGACAACTAAGAAGGAAACAGGTTTTCAGTATTAGGGCTGTAAGGTATTTGTCAGTTTGGTTCTCCAGTAGAAGACAGGATACAAGATCCTGCTAACTTGATCCTGGAACAATATTTTCTACAGTATAAGTGGGGCAGATAGTTCCTGCTGGGCCCCTTGGTGGTGGGCTACTAGCCAAATGACTCTGTGGTAGGCCACCAGTCATGGGATCACCTAGCACCTGGTCATTGCAGATTTTTTTTTCTTTGCAACAAACACTGGATTCTGATCTGATCCACCAAGATACCTGATCTGATGAGTGACATTCAGGTTCACCAAACACATGCTAGCCATACCTTCCCAGGGAGCTCAAGGATGGGTGAATGTTGGACCTCCAGTTCCTACTATCTTTCACCATTGCCTTGTGGTGGCTGAGGTCTCTGGAAGTTGGAGGCCAAAACATGAGAGGTCCTAGTGTCCCTCACGTCTGGATTCAGCAAACCCATGAACTCGACACATAAAAAAATTCATCCAATACTATGTTTGACTTCTTGTTATATTGTGACTTCTCAGCCAAAATCCTACTGAGGGGGAATAGAGTAGAAGGGTAATTGCAGAAGCTCATCCTTTCACTTGTCCACTTTTCCAGTGTTACAGTGGCTGCAAGATGCACCTTGTGATGGGTGGCCTGTTGGATGGTAGAAAACACTCTGCAATCACCATTACATGCACAGTTTTTTCTAATAACTTTTTAATACCTATATTTTCACTTGTATCTCTATTAATCATGTTGTGATTTTTCTGGGTCCCAGTATTTGATAGAAAAATGGGATATTAAATAAAAAAAACAAAAGAGAATATCTCTCCCACCCCCACCAACCTTTCCAGGAAAGCAGTCTTGACTCACTGAGGCAGCCTGTCAAAAAATGGTCAGCAACCATGACACAGTTTTGCCCCTTCAAAATGGTGAAAAGACTTAACATTTTTTTAATCACCAAAAAAAGAGCCACACTGAGTGCAAAAAAATTGTGAAAAAAACACTGTGCTTCGTGCAAAAAAGGTGCAAACTGCAAAATCAGTTGTGAAATGTTCACAAAACCATACTGAAATGTAGAAAAAAACTCAAGACCTGTTGTAAGTTCGTTTAGCAGGATGAAAACATTCGCAATTTTTTGCTCCTGAAATGAGCAAAGATTTCTGTCCTTACATCTCACCATGGAATGCTGTTGAGGGTGAAAATCAGAAAACGGAGGAGGATGAAGGATGGCCATGGCTGGCTGGAATTCTACACAGGACTGGGACACATTGCGATGTTTCGCAAGTCTGGGTGTGCGCATGTGTGTGAGTAATACACAGAATTTGAACATGTCATCCTGAGAGTTCTTTTTTAAAGCCCCCCCCCTTCCCTGTTTTGGGCCAATCATACCCCCTAACCTTCAGCTTTTGCTGCTATTACCCCCAAGGTAGGCGAAACCCTTTGGAATGTATGAGAGGAAAGAAATCTACTTGAGCATTAATACAAGGAGTTCAATTAGAAGCATAATCCAGTTAAGCACTTACAGGCTTCTGTGAGCTAAACTTCATAGGCAATTTACATCCTTGCATTGAGTCCTGTTGCAATCACACAGCATAAATTAGCACAAGACTCTGCCTCTGTAGCTTTAATTATTTTTGTTGAGGTGGGAGGGAGAAATTGATTGTAATAAATTTAGCAGATTTTGCACACTGAATAAAACTATACCAGGGGCTCTGACAGAGAGAGATATTTTTAAAAATGAATAGTTTAAATTAAATACTACATTATTAATAACCCTGGATAAAGCTGGTATTATATGCCATTTGGAGAGGTTAGTTCAGAGAGAGAAAGGGTTTTATTGCTTCAGAAAGTAATTGTAATTCCATAAGTAATTAAAAGTGGCAGCATATTTTTTTCACTTAGATTGGCTGAAGCAGCCAAAACCGACAAAGGGTTTTTTACAGCAGCAGTACTCTCTCATGTATTTTAATGGCATCTAATGTACCTGCTGTCATAAGATCGAATCCACGCAACGGAGTGAGCTCCTGTCGCTTGTCCCAGCTCTTGCCAACCTAGCAGTTCGAATGCATGTAAAAATGCAAGTAGATAAATAGGTACCACCACGGTGGGAAGGTAACGGCATTCCATGTCTAGTCGCGCTGGCCACGTGACCACGGAAACTGTCTACGGACAAACGCTGGCTCTATGGCTTGGAGACGGGGATGAACACTGCACCCTAGAGTCGAATACGACTGGACTAAATGTCAAGGGGAACCTTTACCTTTACCTAATGTACCTGCAGTTTTGGACATTTCAGTAAACCGCCGTCGCCCCTGGACATACCCAAATCTCTTGGATTTTGGAAGTGAAATATGGTCAGAAGACTAGTTTCAGATGGGGAATCATCAGGGAATCCCAGGGATCTCCTCACCAGGTATGGCTTGGAAGACATCTTACTTGAAAAGCTGGAGAGCTGCTGCAGATCAGAGTTGGCAATATTGGGCTGGCTGGACAAATGCTGTCATTCAATACACAGCAGATGTTCCCATGTTCCTTGTTCCTGCTGCATCTTGGAATATATTCAGTTCTTGCACATGTTTCAGTTTATCCTGGCCCAGACCTATTTGACTGGCCAATCTGCAAAGATGCTTTCTGTGTCTGTTAATGTAATTTATCCATCAGTTAAAATTCTCCACAAAATACCTTTTGAATCAAGCAACACTGGACAACATGTTGGAAATGCTGATTTTTATTTTATTTTTTTGCACTCGAAGACTAAAGGATCACACAAGCCTTTCTGCATTCCAACCCAATTCATAAGATGCCTGAACTGTACCTGCGTCCAGAATACTCTGAGTACAAATCACCTCTGAGCATCAGGATATCCTGGCAGAGGGATGGCAATAGGGCATAGGGTCAGTTCTAAGAAAAGTTTTGCTCCATTGTTGTCCAAGGGGGGGGGGGGAATGAAACAAGCTTTTTCAAACCCACTGTCCTTGTCATGGGTTGGACTACAACTCCCCAAGTCCCTGGGCAAAGATCATGCCTCCAGGGAGGATGGGCATGATATCCCATGCTATCTGGAGGACGATGCCACAGAGTCATCTGGGCATTTTGTCAATGGAGGCAAGGAGAAAATGGTGCTTTCCCTCTCTTCCCATTGGGAAGCGAACAGGATTGGTATTTAACTAGACCGTATACGCTACTGAATCACAGGGCTGTTTTCAGGGTCTAGGCAAGGCCATGTTGCAGAAGCACTCTGTCCTCCAAGAGGTCAGAGAGGGACATTCAGAAGGAACAGCAAGAGAATTCCACCCTCACCAGTATCTATTAACAGAAAAAGATACCTCACTTTGCCCAGCAGTTGGGCTGGCACTACCTGAGAGCCTATAGCTGGGTTTGCATGCACATTCACACTGTGCAGTCAGATTTGAATGGGTGACCTTTCCTCTGTGTAAACACACATCAGACTGGGAATTCAAATTCACCCCCTTCAGTTGCTATCACTTTTTTCTCTTCCAGTTTTTCCTGACTTCTGCTGGCATGAAAATCAGAATGAGATCAGAAACTCTTGCTGTTAGGGCTATATTCTAACCCGGAAACCTTAGTTCCTTAGATTAAGAAGAACCCTGGGGACAAAGAACCCCTCGCCAAACAGCCCTTATCTTCAGAGGCAGCCACTCCCTGGAGAGCAGCTAATTGTTTCATAGAAGGTTGAAGCCCTGGATTATTGTCTCCTTGAAAGTACCCCTCCTTTAGAGCAGCTCCTTGGGGTTCTGTTCCTGGTATTAGCGCGTGGCACAAGATGTGCTCACCAATCTGTCTTGGCTCAGTGTGAGATCTCAGTATTTGCCAAGACAAAGAAACACAGAAGTAAAACTAATTGGATAGGAAATGTTTATTCGTTGTCTCCCCAGCCCTGATTTTTTTTTTTAAATCTGCTCAAGCCTTCTTGGATTCCAGTTTGATCCTCATTATAATCAGCCTTGCCAAAACCAAGTTGCCCCAGGGGCAAAAGTTCACAGAATTTTTAAATACAAAGGATTTGGAAAGGGCACTGGTTTGAATGAACACATTGGTTCCAGTGCACTCATCCCAGAACTGCCTTTTCTGAATGTTTTGGACTACAACTCCCATCAGCCCCAGCTAGGAGTTGGAGTGCAAAACATCTGGGCGGCAACAGGTTGGAGGAGGCTACTCAAGTGCCTCCTGGAAAACCAAGAAGCGGCTCTCCTTGGAAGCTGAGCACCCTCTTGTGGTACTTGTTCCTGATGCATGTTCTACAAAACCTAAGGTAAAAAAGTAAAGGTTCCCCTTGAAATTTAGTCCAGTCGTGTCCGACTCTAGGGCGCGGTGCTCATCCCCGTCTCCAAGCCATGGAGCCAGCGTTTGTCCGTAGACAGTTTCCGTGGTCACATGGCCAGCGCGACTAGACACGGAACGCCGTTACCTTCCCACCGAGGTGGTACCTATTTCTCTACTCGCATTTTTACATGCTTTCGAACTGCTAGGTTGGCAGGAGCTGGGACGAGCGACGGGAGCTCACTCCGTCGCGTGGATTCGAACTGCTGATCTTTCGACCTTGCAGCCCAGAGGCTTTCTGCGGTTTAACCCGCAGTGCCACCACGTCCCCTACTCTCTCTTAATTTTAACCCTCCGGGCTCCTTCTTCTGTGCCAGGAGACCAAAGAAGCAGGAATTAAAAAAGCCGTTGCTGCTGAGCCACCCTACCTAGTTTTACTCCCCTGCCTTTGTGGTTAATCCTAATTCTGCTTTGGTCTGTCTAAACAGGACCCCGTTTCATCTGCCTAGTCCAGTGTGTCTGTTTCCTGACTCCTTGTTCTTCTGTATTTCCCTGATTCCACATTCTAGCTTCTGCTGTCACAGGGTGTATTACACAAGAAGTAAGTAACACAAAGACAGTGAGTGCAGTCATTGCAAGGGCAGAGCCAGCAGCTTGCCTAACAGAACACAGTTGTGTCTTGGGTAGGTTCCAGCCATTCTTCTTTGTATTTCCTAAGGAGTATTTTTCAGGAAGGACCTTTAATGCTTCAGAGGGCCAGAGGTATATAGCACATGTTATACTACTGGGCCACAGCATCAGATTGTCCAGGTCAGTAGGAAGGCTGCTCTGCTCACCTCTGTCCAACCAGAAGGAAGAAGGCAGTCTAGAGCAGTGGTTCCCAACCTTGGGTCCCCAGACATTCTTGGACTGCAACTAGCTAGTGGTGAAGGCTTCCAGAAGTTGCAGTCCAAGAACATCTGGGGACCCAAGGTTGGGACCTACTAGATGATCTAGACATGCACTGATGTTCAGGGCAGCTACGGACATCATAAATTACATCCTGGGTCAAGGGTCTCCATACATCTCTCTGTCTACTATTAAGAACAATATAGTTGCAGCTAGTGTTAATGGAATTATAATTTCCCATTTAAGAGATTTTTTGGAGAAAATTCTTTGCAGTTCCGCCTGAGAACTGGTTTCTCCCCAAATCCTCAAAATATAAGATGTGATGGGTGTTACCAGTTCCATCACCAGTAAATATTTTCCACAAAGTTCGGCAATGATGCATTTCTGGCGGCCGCAAGGGGGAGGCTGGTGAATTTTTGTGCAAGAGTGACACCTACTGCCTTACAGCCAAAAGTTCTTTTGAAAGCCATTGACAGTGTCTTCCTGCAGTCCAAAATAACGCAGATCAAAGCTCTCAAGTAGGGCTGGGGTTAAAGCAAACTTGACACCAGGAATGGGTAATGAGTGGCTCACCGTCTTATTTCATGTGGCCCTTGAAAAACGTTGAAAGCCTTCCAGAAGCAAACGGTGCAGAGACAGGGAGCGGGTGGGGACTCTGCTGTATTCAGCACGCTGCTCCTGAAATGTATCCTCAGGTAGAGCTTAGGTAAGTTACCCGTTTTGTATAGAACGCCCCCTGGCCATGTTTGCTGGGGGATTCTGGGAACTGTAGTCCATATTCATAACTTTCACAAGTCTTCCCTTTATGGATAATCTTCTTCACACATCAGGGTCATGCTCCCACCCTGCCACCCCACCCCCAGTACTTCCCATTCATTCTGGTGTCTCCAAAAAACTCAAAGTTCCACCTCCCTTTGCTCTTAACAAGCTCCTTTGCCGGCTTTATTCTGACAGGATTTTTTTTTAATTGTTTAACTAAAAGCTCCTCTGAAAATCTGTTTTTGGCATGTTGTTGTGGACATTCTTTTTTTTTTCCTTAATGATGCTACAGTGGGACACTTTTATTGTTAGTGCTATCTTAAATGTTATAGCTATTTACAATTTCTTAGTCAACCATCTTGAGATATTCTGTACCATTCAAAGGTGGGACAAAAAGAAGTGAACAAACTCTGCTTTCCAGGAGTGGGAAAGACATTTTTGAGGATCTCAAGACCCATTGGAAGGG
Organism: Intellagama lesueurii; assembly: GCA_037013535.1. Classification (NCBI taxonomy): domain Eukaryota; kingdom Metazoa; phylum Chordata; class Lepidosauria; order Squamata; family Agamidae; genus Intellagama; species Intellagama lesueurii. The sequence goes on from JBAJHW010000011.1 coordinate 18,040,432, forward strand.
TGGCTTCTGGAGACGCTCAGTCAACACAAGTCAACAAAGCAGCTTTCCTTGCCTCTGCTGGGGTTTGATTCTCCTTTCCAAAGCAAGGATGCAGCCCCAGTGCACTTTCTGAAAGGGGCGTTCCTTTGCAATGCTTCCTCTACAGCGGCTAAAGGGGCAACAAAACTACTTCAAGCCTGTGGGTCACTAGTTGGTTGCCCATTCCTGGTGTACTGTTAATTTGGCTGAATAAATTTTACTTCAGCTTCTCTGCTACAGAGCTTGCCACACTTCTCTGTTCCTCCATTCCCAGACCTAAGGGAACATTGTGTTTCAATAAACGGCTAGATGGGGAAGGGTAAATGACTTTATTTATTTTTATTTGATTTATTTGATTTATATACCACCCATCTGGCAGCCAAGGCCACTCTGGGCGGTTTACAAGAAATAACAAAAAACAACAGAGTAACAAAATAGCAAATAGCAACATTAATACATAGGGGTGAAAATCAAAAATCATAAAGTGAAGTGAGGGTAAAATTATAATACAATAAATACAATTAAAAGCATAGAAAAGTAAAAACATGGAGCATGGCAGTATGATGCCCCAGAGGTGATATTTTGAAACCTACTGTGGCATCTGCCCAGGTCATGAATATTAATGTGATATCTGCATAGACCAATGAGAGTGCTGGAGGGGCGGAGTCATGAGATATAAGAGTCTCAGCAGGAGGAGGGGCAGATTAGATAGGGAGATTGAGAGTTGAGAGAGTTTGGGAGTTTGGGTGGGAGAGTGGTAGTTGAGAGTGGATGAAGAAGGATGTTTGTTAAGAGTTAACAACATTGCTTGAACCATCATCATCTGTAACAATAAACAATTTCTATTTGGTTCTTTTAAAATGACACATTGTCTGGACCCTCTGTGATTAATAATAAACAATGTTGATGTAATCAACTGGTGGCAGCTGAAAGACACGTAGCGTGAGCTTTTAGTTTGGTGAAACAAGCAGGGGCCACACAGTAATGTGACAAATTGGTGGCACAGCGCTGGGATGCGAAACAATCCAGTATAAAATTGAATTGGCTTGAGTTTGAAGGTATTCCTAGCTAGAAGGGGTTAGGATCTGTGGTAAGAAGTGGTTACCCATTAGAGTCTTGGTGAAGACTTAGTTTTGGGGCTTCTGAACCCAGATCTCAGGAATCCTAAGATAAGGAAAATACCTACTCAAAGGAAACCATTTTTACCTCAGGATTTACAAGACCTAGTGGCTAGCTCAAAATCTGGAGCTCTGAGGGTAAAGAGCAGTGGCAGATGGAGTGGAAGCCTAGGTCAGGACAGATCTGAGGTGATAATAAACGCTAAGCAGAAGTTGTTCTTGTGTCTGGAGACAAGAATCGCCCAGACAGGGAAATATTGTGGCAAGGGTTGTGAGCTGGGGAGTAGCTGAGGTGAGCTACTTAGAAAAGCGCAACCTAGTTACAAGGAAAGCCACTGAAAGAGAGGAAAAAGGCTTGTACTTTTGGCTGGTGAGGAAAAAGAACCAGTCTAGTAATAAGGAATTGTGTTGTTTATGCTGCCCAAGCGAAGTAAAAAGTTGGTTATGGAGGCACAAGTTAAGCCCCAGGGTGCTGAGGGAAATGGGAACCCTCAAATTCAAAGTGAGGAAGAAACTGAGGGCACACTAACAATTGCCTCAGAGAGAGAAAATATCCAAAGCTCCCAAGATTTTGAAAAATGGAAATTGGAACAAGAATACAAACTCAGGGAACTATAAATTAAAGAAAAGGTCAAAGAAAGAGAAAGGGAAAGGGAATTTGAGCACAGAGAACTTGAAAGGAAAAGGGAATTTGAGCAAGAAAACAGGCAAAGAGAAAGAGAAATGCAGTTCCAAATAGAGATAAAGAAATTGGAATTAGCTCCTCAAAATAATAATAATAATAATTCCAGTGTGGTAAATCCCTCAAAAATCGACCTAAAGAAATTTCCCCAATATCGAAATGAAGATTGTCCTGAATATTTCCTGATTTCATTTGAGAGAGCTTGTTGGGACTTTGGGGTTAAAGATGGTGAAATAATGATAATTTTAAGATCACAAATAGGTGGAGTGTTATCTAAAATCTTTTCACAGATGCCTCTGGAACAAGCTAGAGATTTTGAGGCTTATAGAAAGATGGTGTATTCCAGATTTGGTATTAATTCAGAGCATCTCAGAAGGAAATTTAGATAAATTTCAAAGAAACCTGAGGAGTCCTTTGCCCAGCTTGGAGCAAGGTTAACCCAGTATCTTAATAAATGGCTGGAACAGGAACATGTCACTACCTTAGACCAAATGAAAAATGTGTTTGGACTAGAACAATTTTATTCAATTTTACCAGGGGAGTTACGTTATCTTGTCAAGGATAAGGATCCTAAAAATGTGCTACAAGCATCTGACTATGCTGATTCTATTAGTGGAATCAGAGACCCTCGATTCTCTGAGATAAAAATTGACAGAAAAGGATGGGACAACAGTAGGAGAGCATCCCAATCCAGTGGAAATTACCTCAGTCAGGCTCAAGCTAAGGGAAGCCATTTTTAAAGTGGAACTCTAATTCCCAGAGCAAAGTCCCCTGAAATAGAGAGGTTACTTACCTGTAACTCTAGTTCTTCGAGTGGTCATCTGTGAATTCACACTAATGGGTTAAGTCTGCACATGCGCAGAGGCCTCGGAATATTCTGGAGCTGAAAAGATCGCTAGGACCGCCGCCCGCCCCCCCCCCCCCCGCAGCCCACGTGGTCCGCCCGTCCTAGTGGTTACCTCAGTTCCCCAATTCTGCTGCTGCTCAAAAAGAGAGACAGATGTGACGGAAAGAGGGGAGGATGGGCGGGAAGTGTGAATTCACAGATGACCACTCGAAGAACTAGAGTTACAGGTAAGTAACCTCTCTTTCTTCTTCGTGGTCTCTGTGAATGCACACTAATGGGTGACTGACAAGTTTACCTTCAAAGGTGGAGGGACGTCATGGCAACACTGAAGATAGAACCGCACGTCCAAACCCTGCATCCGCCTTGGCACGCATGTCCAGACAATAGTGGGATGCAAAAGTAGATGGAGTCAACCAGGTGGCGGCCCTGCAGATATCTTGGACCGAGACACCTCTTAGAAAGGCTGTGGACGTTGCCAGCGCTCTGGTGGAATGTGCCTTGATATGGCCCGGAATAGGCTTCCTAGCCAATTGGTAGGCAAGATGAATAGTCTGCACGATCCATCTCGAAATGGTTTGGGGAGAAACCTGTTGTCCTCTGTGAGGTGAATGAGGTGAAACAAACAAACGCTTAGACTTCCTAAAGGAAGCAGTCCTTTTAACATAGAAGGCCAAAGCACATCGCACATCCAGAAGGTGAAGTGATCTCTCAACACCAGTGGAAGGCTTAGGAAAAAACGTAGGCAAAATGATTGGCTGCCGAATGTGAAAATCAGTAGAAACCTTGGGAAGGAAAGAGACGTCAGGCTATAGGGTGACCTTATCCGGATGAAATTATAAGAAGGGAGGATCAACACGGAGAGCTGCCAGTTCTGATGCTCTACGGATGGAAGTGATTGCCACTAGAAACAAAACTTTAAAAGATAACAGGCGCTCTGTAGCAGTGGCTAATGGTTCAAATGGTGGAAGAGATAGACGCCTTAGGACCATATGCAACGACCACTGAGGTGTAGGGAACGGTCTTGGAGGATTAAGGTGAGCTACCCCACGGAGGAATCTTTTCAACGTAGGGTGCCTAAACAATAAAGCAGCTTTTGAATCTTGAGGTTGGTGCACCACAATAGCTGACATGTAGCCCCTCAGCATGGATAACGACAAATGGTGACCAAACAGGTAGGACAGAAAAAGTAATACGGCCTTCAGGGTAGTAGGTGCCATCGGGAGATCGTGCGCTCTTGCAAACTTTTGGAAAGCTAGCCACTTGTATGCATAAAGATGATTGGTAGAAGGTTTCCTCGAGTGGGATAGAATAGTGTCTATTGAGGTAAGATTCTCCAGGCCGTCAGATGTAGAGACTGGAGGTCGGGATGGAAGGTCTTCCCTCGGTGTTGAGTGAGGAGGTGAGGCAGACACGGTAGCCGCGTTGATTGGGATGCCATGGCAGTCAGCATCGTGAACCACGGTTGCCTCAACCAGTACGGGGCCACCAGTATTGCATTGGTGTTGTCCTGCCTTATTTTCACAATGGTTCGTAAGATGAGTGGTATCGGAGGAAAAAAGTATATGAGGTGTGTGCTCCATGATACAATGAGAGCGTCTCCTAGAGACCCCCGGCCTATTCCTGCTCTTGAGAAGTAGCTGTCACATTTCCTGTTCGTCTCCATTGCGAACGCGTCTATTACAGGGTGACCCCATCGTTTGCAGATGCTGAGGAACACATCGTGATCAAGAGACCACTCATGCATCTGGAAAGTCTGTCTGCTCAGATGGTCTGCCCAGGCATTGTCCTGAGTAGAAATGTGCACGGCTGATGGGAAGATGTGATGTTCCAGGCACCACTCCCAAAACTGAACAGCTAGGTACAAGAGGGGAAGTGAGTGCGTGCCCCCCTGCTCGTTGATATAATACATCGCTGTAGTATTGTCCGTGGTGACCTGGACCGCAGTGCCAGCAATGACTGGAAGGAAAGCACGGAACGCCTTGAAAATAGCCAACAACTCCAGGTTGTTGATGTGTAGAAGATTTTCTTTTGGCGACCATATTGCGTGCACTTGAAGATCTCCGCAGTGTGCTCCCCAGCCCACAGGACTGGCATCGGTTGTCACCTGTGATGTCAAGACAAGCGGTGCAAAGGGGCGACCTATGAATAAGTTGGCAGGAGTGATCCACCACTGAAGTTGGTCGGCCAGCTCGCAAGTAACCTGAAGGCGCAAGCTTGGTGCGTCGAGAAGAGGATTGAATAGAGTCAGGTACCAAGCTTGCAGCGAGCGCATCTTCAACCTCGCATGCTGGATCACCGAGGTGGTGGAAGCCATGAGCCCAAGTAATCGCTGTGCTTGATGGGCAGTTACACACAACCAGGGGTGAAAACGTTGCACAAGAGACTGTATTTTGAGTGCACGCTCCCGAGGGAGGAAGGCTCTGGCGTGGCGAGAGTTGAGAACAGTGCCTATGTAATCTACCCTTTGCGAGGGGGTCAGCACCAACTTCTTGAAGTTGACCTTGCGACCTAGATCTCTTAGTAGAGATAGAGTGACATCGATGTCTTTCAGTGCTTGGTCCTTGGAGTGTGCCACCAGCAACTAATCATCTATGTACAGGAACACTGAGATCCCGCGAGTTTGAAGATAAGCTGCCACTGGAGCCATGCACTTTGTGAACACTCTTGGTGCCATTGATAGTCCGAATGGTAAGGCGTTGAATTTGAATGAGGTCCGCCCGAGAGAGAAACGGAGGAATTTGTGGTGGTCGCATCTGATAGAGATATGGAAGTATGCATCACTAAGGTCGATGACTGAAAACCAGTCCCCGTGTTGGAGCAATGGAAAGATGCATTCCAAAGTCACTAAAAGAAAACGGCGGTGAGCGATGAAAAAAATTAGGTCTCGAAGATCCAAAATGGGACGTAGAGAATCGTCTCTTTTGGGGACCAGGAAGTATCTGGAGAAGAATCCAGGGTCGGACGGATTTGGAGTGACGGGTGATATGGCTGATTTTGATAATAGAGTTTGAATTTCTGATTTGAGAGCGGTGGAGGAGGGAGTGTAAATGATTCGAGGAGGCGGGATAGATAGGAATTCTATTGCGTATCTGTGTACAATGATGAAGAGCACCCATGAATCTGTGGTTATATGTGCCCAAGTAGGGAAAAAAGGCGCAAGACGGGTGGAAGAAGTGGTATAGTGGTGGGGAGATGAAGAAATCGGGAAGTCAAAGACTGTTTGGACTTTTTCTCAGGTTTCCTGTAATGTTGATGGGAACGCTGACGTTGATTGTGCTGTCAGGATTGATAAGAGGTAGACTGCTGCGGTAAGTATTTCTGTTTTCCTGAGAACGGTTTGTATGATTGGTAAGGGTACTGGCGTCTCCACTGGTATCTCTGAGTTTTATAATAAGGTTGAACATTGTACGAACGTACTGTCTTCCTCATCTTTTGCAGGTTTTCCAGGATGTCATCAGTCTTGGCATCAAACAATCCGGAACCATCAAAAGGTAGGTCCTCAATTCTCATTTTAGTGTCTTCTGAAATATTGGCGGACCGCAGCCAAGCGTGTCTCCGAAGAGCTATTGCTGTAACTAGATGCTTTGAAGCAGCCTCAGTAATGTGTCGTGCTGTAACTCTCTCTTGGTGTGCAAGGGCCATGGCCTCCTGATGAAAAGAGAGGCCCCGCGGTTTGAGCTCTGCGGGAGCTGCCTGTAGAGATGGTAGGGCACGGTTCCAAAGATGTTTATGGTAACCCCCCATAGCTGCTATGTAATTCGCAGCTCTGAGGGTGAAAGAAGCCATGGAGTAGATTCTGCGTCCGATTATGTCTAGTTTTCTGCCTTCTTTGTTACTTGGAGTGGCAGTAAATCTAGTGTGAGACCGTGCTTGAGTTGCGTCAACGACTACTGAGTTTGGAGGTGGATGTTTTGCTAGAAACTCGGTTTCAGTGCCATGTGTCTTGTAGAGGTTCTCTACTCGACATGACATCTGCGGTATCGATGATGGTTTAGCCCAGGATTGTTTCACCAATCTGAGTAATGATGGTATGAACCCCATACGCAGTGGGGGCGTCTGATCCTCATCGATATCGTGGTATACTTTATCTGATTCTGCTTGAGTGGGTTGTTGGATGTCAAGGTCCAATGCCTTCACTATTCTCTGTACCATGTTAGAATATGAGGCAAAATCCTCAGCCGGTGAGGGAGGATTTCCATCTGCAATGTCTGAGTCCGGAGTCGCCAGGTTAGGCGGAGACTCATGGAAGGACATTGAATCCGAAGAGTCAGAATCTGATGAGGACTGTGAGGAGGAAAGCTCAAGAGTATCAGAAGAGCGTTCAACCTTTCGACATTTGAGTGGTCGATCCTCCTTGAATGGCACTGTTGGTATGGTACTCCCCGATGTCCTTTTTCGATGCTTGGTACCGTGCGCGGTACTGAGGGACAGCTCGGTACCGGTAGGTGCGGCTCGTACCGTGGAAGACCGGTCCCGAGAAGTGCTGTGTCTTTCCTTGGAGGTTGTGGCAGGTGTGATTTGATCCTTAGAGGCCACCGGTACCGTATGTTTACTGGCCTTCTGTTTCTTCGGTACCGATGGTGTTGGTACCGAGTCGTGATGTCTCTTATGATGTCCGGTACGGACAGTAGGTACCGGTGTAGGAATTTTGTCTTCGTCTGATGATTCGGTACCGGTTTGCGATTCAGATGAAGATGATTCGGATGAGTCCAAAGGATATCCATATCCGTAGAGCATTCGTGGGTCGTAAAACTGCTCCATACCATGTTGCCAGTACCGATGGTGATGGTGGTATGGCATAGTCCATAAAATGGAGGCTCAAAAATCTTGACTTTGGGCCAATGCTTTTGAGCCCTAGAGCCTTTCGATACCTTCAGCCCCGAATGCTTCGGAGGCTGATACACGACGGTATCGGACCGACTGGTATGGTGTGTCTTGACTTTCTTCTTTTTCACTGTAACTGGGTCCGGGATGGATGGGGACCCAGAATCAGACACCGCTCCTGAGCCAGCCAGTGATCTGGGGCTCGATTCAGCCGAACACTCCACTGCTGGTACCTCAGCCGAGGTATCCACCCAAGACGGTGAACCAGCGAGCAGTAGAGAAGGAGGGTGCTCCGATACCGGTGGGATCGAATCCTTGTCAGTGTTTCAATTGCTGAGTCCGGAGCGATGATTTGATTTGATTCAATTGCTTGAGGCAGATCGGAATCAATTGCTTGAGGCAGATCGGAATCAATTGCTTGAGGCAGATCGGAAGATCGCTGTAACATAGGACTAACCTCCGGTGGAGATTTCTTGGACTTTTTGGTTTTTGAGGAGGTTGATTTAGATTTGGGTTTAGATGAAGGCATAGACTGGGTGGTGGATCCGGAGGACTTGGACTTAGTGACCTTAGACTTCGGAGATTGAACAGGAGAAGTCATAGGAGAAGCGGTTGGTAGCTGAGGGGTTTGTGGAGCGTCCATTTTAGATGGCGGTCGAAGAGACTGATCCCAAAGAAAAGTGTGCAGCCTTTGTTGTCTTAGTTTAATAGCTTGTTTTGTGAAGCTTTTACAATGCGGGCAGCCAGCAGGTTGATGGGCTTCACCCAGGCAAAACAAACAAGCTTTGTGGCCGTCCGAAGTTGGGATCTTATTAGTGCAGGAAACACACTTTTTGAAGGGGCCTGCTGGGGCCATAAAAGGCGGGAAGATGAAGCAAGGGAACGAGAAACTGGGGGGGGGGGTGATTGGACTAACAACGATCTTTTTTTTATAATCAGCGATAATCAAAGGGAAATACGAACTATTAGAAGAGGAAAAAATTGACAACAGCGATTTTTTCTTTCAGGTGAACTGATTATTCTACAGGAGAGCTCCAGAGAAGAGACCTCTTTTCGCAGCGGGAAAAAAGGAACTGAGGTAACCGCTAGGACGGGCGGACCACGTGGGCTGTGGGTGGTCCTAGCAATCTTTTCAGCTCCAGAATATTCCGAGGCCTCTGTGCATGCACAGACTTAACCCATTAGTGTACATTCACAGAGACCACGAAGAAGAACAAATAGTTCAGAGGGAAAAACTGATAAATCCCTTTATCCTGAGAATAAAGGCCAATAAGAAATGTTTTTCCTGTGGGGAAGAGGGACATTTTTGGGCTCAATGTGAAACTCCAAAGAATAGGGATTTTAGTCAGCCTAAAGGTGGAAATTACATTCAGCCTAAAAGAGTATTTCTCCTTCAGCCTTCGGCAGCTGAAGCTAGCAGCAGTACTGTTGCTAAGGAAATGGACTTGGCAGAGAGCCCAGAAATTCCTGAAGCCAGAGTGGTACAATGCTATTTAATCAAGTGCAATCCTATTTTGCTAGAGAGCTCAGGAGAAAAGATTTATATCAATGGTGTAAAATATCTTCGCCTTTAAGATTCATACTCACAGATAACTATTTGCCATCCAGATATAATCCCTGAGGAAGACATGATAGAACATGAGAAGGTCGTCATTAAAGGAGTAAGTTCTGATTCTGTAATATTACCTATGGCCAAAATATCAGTGGAGTACTATGGATGGTCTGGTATATGGAAAGTAGCAGTGTCAGATCAAATCCCAGCTCCTTGTCTGATTGGTTTACATTTATCTAAACATGTGCAGAGTGTTTTAATGGAAACTCACTCTCAGGGGAGGCAGACTGAAGCCACTGAGGAAAGCGCTGAAACTAGTGATGAAAGACCCATTTTAGGGGAACAACCTGAAATGAGGGAGATAGCTGATTTAGTGCTAATGAAAAATCCTAATAGTTACTCCTTTATTAAGGAGCAGAAGGAAGATATTACCTTAAATGATTGCTTTGGAAAAGTTAATGAGAACCCCATTCCACTGACCGCTGAACACCCAGAGAGGTATTGTGTGGGAAAAGATTTATTATATAGAGAGGTTTTAATGACTCCTCGGGGGGGGGGGAGGACCCCACAAACAGCTAATAGTCCCTGTTAAATACAGAGAAAAGATTATAGAAAAAGCACACAAAGATGTATTTGGCGTACACATGGGCATCTCTCGCACCAAGTAAAGAGTGGCACAGACGTTTTATTGGCCAGGGATGGGGAAGCAAGTTAAACAATATTGTCAAAGCTGTGATACTTGCCAAAAACGAGGTACTGGAAATGACAAGATGAGGACTAAGCTATGTCCATTACCAGTGATCTCGATCCCTTTCCAATGAGTGGGTCTGCAAAAGACCTTAGAAATAGTCGAGCAAAACTTAAAGGGTGCTCAAGAAAAGAATAAAATCTGGTATAATAAAAAGGCCCGGGAAAGAACATTCTGTCCCAAGGACAAGGTACTGATGCTGAGGCCCATAAAGGGTAATAAATTGCAGTTAGCATGGTCAGGACTAGAGATGGGGGTATTCATAGTCATAGACGAATACGCATATCTCCCCGCAGGTGGAAATAACGAGGGTCCGGCCTCATGGAGCTGGACCATCCACTCACTGTTCGGCCACTGCTGCCAGTGCAGCGGTGTCTTCCTATCGTGCTGTGCTCCGCAATAGATTAGCCACTGTGCGACCTGGCAGAGAGGCTTGTCATCCCGCCTCTAGCCAGGAGTGGCTAATCCACTGCAGAGCACAGTGCGATAGGAAGACGCTGCTGTGCCCGCAGCAGCAGCCGAGCTGTGAGTGGACGGTCCGGCTCCATGAGGCCGGACCCTTGTTATTTCCACCTGTGGGGAGATATTCGTATTCGTCTACAAATACCCCCATGTCTGGTCAGGACCTGTAGATTTCTTACGACAGCACTGGAAAGCTGAAGGAAACAGTATTAAGAAGGCTCCACATGCAGCTGCAAAAGCACTGAAAATCCTGCAAAACAAAACCCTACCTGAGAAACCAGAGATTAATGGGAGAGAACCAGATGATGAGAGTCTCAATAAATCTGAAATAAGCCAAGTGGTTGAGATTGCACTTAAAAGGAACTTGCCTATGCATTTGGAGGTGACCCGGGAAAGTGCCCCCCCTCATATGAAGAGCTTTGTGACAAAAAATACCTGTGGTCGAGTTTATGAGTGAGGGTGAACGCAAGAGCAAGAACTTTTCAAAGAAGAACACAGCCATAGCTGTTCTGGAGGAGTTGAAGAAACTGCCTTCCCTTCCCACAGTTGAGAAAATTAAGCCACTAATCGAAAAGAAAACAGGCTTAACCCGAAAGAGGCGAGCTAAGGACATCCAGTGGACGTCAGAATGCCAGGTAGCCTTCGATCCTCTGAAGAGGGCGCGGACTTCAGGACCTGTCTTTATTGCACTGGACTTAAACCCTGAGTTCATCATCTACACAGATGCATCAAACGTGGGACTAGGAGCCGTGCTGTACCAAGTAGACGACAGCGGGAGTCTACATCCAGTGACTTGCATCAGCAGGAAACTCCAACCTGGTGAGAGAGTTATCCACCATTGAGAAAGAGTGTCTAGCTATCGTATGGATGCTGCAAAGGCTGAAGCCGTATATTTGGGGGAGAAGATTTGTCCTGTGCACCAACCACTCTCCTCTTCTATGACTAAGGACTATTCAAGCCAACAGTAGCAAATTGATGAGATGGGCACTGATTCTACAAGACTTTGACTTTGAAACACGCAGCGTAAAAGGGACCCAGAATGTGGTTGCTGATGCCTTGTCTCAAAGGCCAAATGACGGGTGGAGAAAAGTTTGTAATATTGTATTAACTGTTCTGTTTGTGTAACAGTTATAGAATATGCTTAAAGTGCAGAGTTTGCTTGCATATTAATAAACTAAGAGGTATGAATAGTGATGGTAAAAATAATAGTATCCTTATTAATGTAAGAGTAATGTAATGTAATTAATGTAAGTAACGTAAGGTTAATATATCTTTATTAATGTAAGAGTAATGTAATGTATCTTTAGTAATGTAAGTGATGTAAGAGGTTAGTATTTGTATTCTTCCATAAACCTTTGTTTCTTTATGAGGGCAAACCGTTAAGTTTCCCCTCCTAAAACAGACCTATTAAGAGGGGAGGAATGCGGCGTCCACCCAGGTCAGAAATATTATTGTGATATGTGCATAGACCAATGAGAGTGCTGGAGGGGTGGAGTCACGAGATATAAGAGTCTCAGCAGGAGGAGGGGCAGATTAGATAGGGAGATTGAGAGTTGAGAGAGTTTGGGAGTTTGGGCGGGAGAGTGGTGGTTGAGAGTGCACGAAGAAGGATGTTTGTTAAGAGTTAAGAGCTTGAACTATCATCATCTGTAACAATAAACAATTTCTATTTGGTTCTTTTAAAATGACACATTGCCTGGACCTCTGTGATTAATAATAAACAATGTTGATGTAATCAACTGGTGGCAGCTGAAAGACACGTAGCGTGAGCTCTTAGTTTGGTGAAACAAGCAGGGGCCACGCGTTGTGACACCTACTTTCAACAAAGGGAACTGGCCATGATTTTTGAAACTTCTGTGTTTTTTCCTGCACCATCCACAGCTAAGGGGTGCCCAGTCTGACAAAGACCGGTATGGGTCAAGACCTAGCTTCTGTTTGGTCATTTTCAGAAGTCTAATAAAGGTATCCTCCACCGTCACCTTTGGATTGTGTGCAAGGACCACATAAGTTTTTTCTTTTTGCTATTAATCCTGCCTTTCAGCCTTAGGTCAATCTGATCATTCCTGTTCTGCATGGGAGTGTAGAATTTATGGTCAATAACCAATAAGTCCTAGACTCAGATATGCCTGGGGAAAAACAAGGAGGAAGACAGGACACATTTCAAACCATGTTTGCTTTGACCAAGGATTCTCAACACATACCAGAAGTTGTTCAGGTGTGATGATGTTCATAACAGAAGGCGGACTTTGGTTTCTATCATGGTGGGACTCAGGTTCCTTGACAGTGATTGCTGGGACAGAACCTAGGAAAAATATTTTGAGCGAACCCAAACTCAGAAGAGCTTTAGAATAGGGGGGGGAGGGGGAGTTTTCTTGCATCATTACAAAACCCATCCTGCAGCAAATCAACTAAGATGCATTTGGGAAGCCCAGAAAGATAGTATGAAGTCCATAGCTTCCTCCTGTATGATGTTTCTGTGAATCTATTGGTTGTTTTACTGATGTTAAGGAAAAATAAAGTTTTAAAACAATGTAAAATTTTCACATGTGTTGTTTTAAATTCACAGACTGGTGCAGAAATGGGCTGGTGTAGCTTTATTGATAAGAGTAAGTAAAACTCACATAGGTTCAAAACAGAAGGATCCGTCCCTCCCCTTTCCATCCAATGATCTTCCTCCATTCTCAATATTCCAAAGCAAGTTCAGACTAAAGTTCAGCCCCATCAGCTGTTGCTGCCTGTGTTCCAGATGCACCCATCTATATCGGGGCGGGTGGGTGGGGTCCTCTAAATGTTATTGCACTGCAACTCCCATGGTCCCTCCCCACTGGCCAAGATAGTGAGAACTGGTAGCATCTGCAGACCAACATCTGGAGGACCATCCATTCCTCACCCTTGGTCTACATGATGGAAGGAGACCAAAGCTCATGGAGAGAATGAAAACCAAGAAAGAAAAAACAAGCGACCAATTCTCCCTTTTGAAAATGCTTCATGTCTTTTTTCCCTGTAAAAAAATTCATTAGAAATTATGACAATAATGATGATGATGATAATGGCGACAACAATGGACAGCTCAGTGTATCTGGCTGCAGAGCCAGAGGTTGGGAGTTCAATTCCCCACTGTGCTGGACTTGATGATCCATAGGGTCCCTTTCAGCTCTGCAGTTCGGAGATGATTATGAGTAACATGGGACAAGGCAGGCCAATGTTTTCAGTCCTACAGTAGCTGCCTGCTCACATTCCTTCCACTTTTCATGCTGAGCTACTGGAGGCGCTTGGACCCCCAGGGTTACTGGAAGAGATTTATGGTAAAACAAGTGAATGACTTGGTAGACAAATGCACACACAGATGGCCAACAAGACGAGGCTACTCACCAATCTACAAAAGCCAAATTTGCTCTTCCACCTGGTCATTAACCATGAGGCAGAACAACAGCACCACCTAATGGCACTTGTGTTGTAAGTGATGGAGAGCGAGTGATAGAGAGCAAGCAGGTCAAGGAAGAAGGAATAGGGAAGTCCACATTTCGCTGAACTAGTACTACTGCCTGGATAAAAGCATGGTAGGCATACAAGTTCTGAGGGGCATTCTGCATGGAGATGGTAGCAAAGATGCTAAACCCAGGGAAAAAGAGGCCCCAGTCCAAAGAGGAATAAAAGGATGAACACATCTCCAAGTGCAGCTTTTCAATTTGACCCTTCTGTCCGATCACTCCCACTGCTGTCAACACGTGTTTGGACTGCTGGGTTAGATAGTCACTGCAAAAGAAACACAGACCACAATGAGAATTCTCATGGGGATTTAGGAAACTACTTTAGGGTGCAGTTATACTTGGAAAAACAGCTATAGTTGAATTGCATTTAGCATTATTTGAATCGATATTAAAAAGGGTGATTAAACATGGATTTTTTTTTGACGGGGAATTGGGCTTTCTGGAAAGGAAACAAGGTATTTAATCTTCCGCCAGAGAGTTGTTTAATTTAACACGGATGTCGAATTGATGTAGCCTAAATCAATCTGCAGTATCTGAACGCATGGTGTAAAATGTTTCACTGCTCACAGAACAGAGCTCTGAACTGGAAGGGGGAAGGGATCCCGTTGAACTCCCCGCGGCTGTGCTTGTGGCACCAGGAGGCAGCCAAGAAGAGCAGCACCGTGCTCCAGGACGCAGGAGTCTGGCTTCCCTACCCAACAGCTGGGTGGCATGGGACCTGCTCAGCTGCAGCGACACAGCTTTGCTGCGACCTAGGACAAAGCAGCCCAACGAATGAGGTGCTGCTCCTCTCAGCTGTCTCCTGGGGCTGCACCACAGCTTCTGGGCAGCAAAGCCAGCTGCTGTGTGGTAGATCACAGCAAAGCCAGTTTGCTGCAGCAGCCCAGCCTCACCGTCCATCAGCTGGGTAGCTGATAACACAAGGAAATGCAAACAGAAGTTCAAATAGCATGTGACTGTTACGTGATTATAAATCAGATTCAATAACACTGATGCATATTGCAAGGCATATCAGTAATGTAACCGGGTCTCTGAACTGCACCATCCTTCCATCTAGGACAGTCAATGCTGTTGACTCTGACGAGTAGCATTCAGGCAGGAGCCCTAAACAAATTTGCCACGAACTGGACATGGGACCTTCTGCGTGCAAATCATGTGTTCCACCACTGAACTGCCGGTTCAGTCAGCAACCACTTGGCATCTATGTAGAACAGTGTCAACTATCTAAGAAGTCAGTGTGAATGCTCTTCAAGGAGTGCTGGTCTTTAGACAGTGAAACCGGCACCATCCCTTTATGAGAGGGAGGTATGAGTAGGTTTGGGGAAAACGATCTATGGACTACAGTAATTATAAGGCAGTTTCCCATGTTGCAACCATAAATTCAGGAAAACAGCATAAAAAGAGAAGTGGGGGAGAAAACCAAAATAACCCAATGAGGGCTCACTGTGTTTGAAAGCCACCGGATGCTGAATGTTGGCTGGGAAGGAAGAATGGAAAAGGGGGTGGTGTGGAATGGAGTATTCTGATCTAAGGGCACGGCTGGCAGACAGGAGCACACCGCACGGGAGTTTTCTGTTGCAAATGCCTCTTGTCTCCCCCAAATTCTAGAACCCTTTCTGTCATCCCAGGGGTCTTAGAAGATTTCATCCAGCCCCCAGGTTGCTGTGGAACTAGCCACGTTATCTCAGTTCTCTCCAGCAAGTATCATTAAGACACTAGTGATCAGGAATCTCTTTCTCTCGCTCACCATGCAGTCGTCTTCATTTTCCTCAGAGCTGCTGATCACAATACTGGCGGCCTCTGCAAGCAGATGGACAACAGTCAGTGTCTCGGAGGCACCAATATCAGTCGGTTGTATGGAGACGTTTAGGGGTGCTGAGAAGATGTTCAGTAAGGGTGGTGTGCTGAAAGTGGGCAGAGTTCATGAAGGTCGTGCTCAAACTCAACAAGCCCCAAACTCTGTGCACTTGCTTTTAAGAGAATTGTTGTGTGCCTTAAGAGAATTGACGAACTGCAGTTAGTCTGCCTAACAGAGACTCTAGCCATATTTCACATATTTAAACTGAAAGGATTCAAAGATGGCTGAGTGATCAATCAACTAAAAACAAAAACTAATTGTTTTAGCCGTTAGTCTATTTAATTTCTGCACACTGGCATGTGGCCCACAACTGTTTATAAGTTTCTATTTCTGATATCAAGATCCTGAGAACACTCAGAAGAGGGTTATGAAACAGACCACAGAAAATGGCTTGTAATGTGGAATCTGACACTTACTTTTACAAAGTACAGAATCTCTTAGCTATCATTTAGAAAAACAAAACAGTAAAATACATTTTTAAAGCACTCATTCTCAGAAAGAATACTGAACTGGTTCACAAGCCTAAGGCAAATATCTCTAATTCAGACCTTGGCAAAGTTACTTTTTCAATTACAATTCCCACTCCTGCTGGTAGGTTCTGAGACTTACACTCCAAAAAGTGACTTTTCCAAACGCTAATCTAATTGCAATCGTATGGAGCAAATTCACAGAATATCTAAAATGGATCTCCTCTTTGTAACATTTTAGTACAGAAAACCAGGTTCTTAATGCTGCAACTTTATTTATGTGCAAAAGAGTATGCAAAGCAGAGCTCCAGTTATTACCGAATCTCTACACAACAGAGAACACAAAACCTCCCTTTTAGGCTCTGGTTGCTGCAAGCAGCCTTCACAAGGTGGCTACTTGAATCATATGTTCTCTGGCATTGTAAAGAAACTGGAAATCCACGTTTTAAATTCTCAGCCCACCAACCTGCAGTTCAAAGCAACTTTTTCTTTAGAAGCTGAATTTCAAAATGGAACTTTCCAGCATCAACACCTGGTGTTCATCGTAAACTGAGATGAATGAAAATGGCTCCCTGGGTATGTCTGCCAGCTCATCGCTGGCAAGCAGATTCCTTTCTTCTGGGGAAATCCTGCCCTCCCCGCCCCTGCCTAATCTCTTGCCCAGATTTTGTGCTGACTTGGGGGTGGACCCGGGGCAGCTGTTGGGTTTCCTGAGCCCCCTTTAGTTCATCCTAAATCTCTCCACTCCCAATCCTCAGAAAAACATTTCAATGCTCAGACCCAGAAATTGCATTCCCTGAAGTTTTCAAAACCACTCTGCGACTCAGCATGCATGGGGTGTGTGTGTGTGTCATATTCACCTCCTCAACTCACACTGAGCCTTGGGAGACAGCACATCATCTCACAATTTTTGAGCCTTTTTGAGCTCTGTATCAATTTTGGGAGATGCCTGTTCATTCTCTTCCCAAGGCAGGGGATTGTCAAGACCACACACTGTAAGCTTTTTAAGGTGCAGCCTTTTTCCCTTTCTTGTTTCTGTCCCATGATTGGCAACAAGAAATCATGGCATAGTTACTGTTAACCCGCCTGGTGCTAAAGTGGTACTGCACCTATCGGCACATTGCTAACAGCTCATCCTATCCTCTCTGCTGAAGATTAAAGCAGAAATAGGGTTTTGCCTTACTGGGGTGGTAATAAGAGGATACAATTTCATTACAACTAGAGAAAAGTCTGAGGGATCAGCTGGCAAGCTGGAACAAAGGAAGCACCAGTCAGAAAGCAGCTGTGAGAAAGAAGCGTGTTTCAGGAAGGCATACAATGCCAAATCTGAAGTTCCAGAGACTGGCCTGTGGAGAACATTATCCCAAAGGAGGATGTGTTTCCTCTTCCTTCTCAGAGAGGCAGCAGCCTACAGTTGGAAAGAGACACTACTTCAGCAGAGAAACAAACTTGGCCTGCTACAAGATTTGGGAAGTGCTATAGTGCTAAAGTCACCCAGTACAAAGCTGCACAAGAAAACAGACCAAGGGTTTTGGAACGGAGAAAAAAATTGGGAACCCATGGGAAATGCACAGCTAAAACACAAGAAAACTGGGAGGCTATCTAGAACTCAGGCAAAAATTCCTAAAAGATCAGTGCAAAACCTAGAATGAATACTTCCTCTGGAAGGCTCCGAGTCCCTCGATTAGAAAGCATCAAGGTCCCCGGGTACTATCCAGATGGGAGAAAGGACCTCAGCAACAGGGACAAGCCTTTCAATGCCCTACATTCATCTCAAAGTATGGCCAATTTCATGTTTTCAAGAAACCAGTCATCAAAGAGCCTCCTCAGAATGGTCTCGGCATACAGGCTTGTAGCGGGCACCACAACCACTTCAAGAGATACTAGAAAACTGAGTCTAGGTATCATTTTGATTTCTCACAATGCCTTAGATCAGTGTTACATAGAGTAGGATACCCATAGTCCACTCAAATCCTCAAGCTGGCCTGAGGGAGAGAATATTTGAGTGGGCAAAGCAAGTGCCAACAGCTGCCCAAGGATTTCAGGGGGCAACGCCAGCCAAAAACTCAGTGCCAAGAGGAAAAGGCAAACGGGGCCCATTCCTACATTTGAAAACACTCCTCCTTCGGGAATATGGCACGATCTATAGCAAACCCAAGCTTTTGTCAGACCACGTTCTGCAAAACCTTGCTGGCTGCTGTATCTGAAACTCTACCACAACCCTCTTGGTTCGTGCACTCTCAAAGTTAGGAGTTCCTAAAGTGAGTGAGGTTTGAATTTGTCAAAATATCATCAGAGCATTTTCCCTCCCAAGCAGAGATGAGACTCTGACTTCAGAGCTAACAAGGTATATCACTCCACCAAGAAGTGCCCCTCTAAACACAGCTGACATCATCATCTGATTTTGCAAGTCGAGCAGAATTGAGCCTTGCTGGTACTTAGACAAAACAGCACCAGGGAATACCAGAGAGGTCCCGGTATGGCTAGGGAAAAATCCTGCCAGAAATCCTGGGGAATTGCTGGCAGTCTGATTTGATAGTTCAGGATGAGATAAACCAATGGTCTGATTCCAGAGAGGACAATTTCCTACATTCCTACGGGTTACCATTACAGCACAATCAGGAGCGCAACAGCCAAGACAAAAGCATTTGCTCCATGAAGTGCACTCAGGACCTCCCCGGGTGTAACCTCTGGTGGCTTTTCCAAGTTCTTCTCTTCCTACCTGATTCAGAGACTTCAAGGGGGGCGTTCTGCAGGACCTCAGCCGGATTGCCAGCCCCTCTCTGCTCTCTCTCTGGGGCCGAAGCATCGGGGAGAAGAGACTGAGAGCTTGCTGTAATCTCTTGGACATGCCAACTGGAGGTTTCCCCGGCATCATGTTCATGGTCTTCAAGCTTCATCATTTTGGGGGAAGCCTGGATACATTTTTCTCTCTGACTCATTGCTCGCTTCCTCGGGGAGGTCATTGATATGGCCTCAAAATAAAAAGCAAAACATGATCATCAGTATCATCATGGGAGGCCCCCATCCAGTTATTATTGCCAGATGTGGAAAGTCAAGTGCTCTGTAGTGGCATGGGCCAAAACATACAAATTTAACTTTCTTTGCACTGTGTGTGTGTTCTGTAACATCAAGTCAGAACCAACCCAGTGAGCTTCCATGGCCGAGTGGGGATTCGAACCCTGTTCTCCAGAGTCCTAGTCCGTCACTCTGTCCACTACACCATAATGGGAATCAGTACAGCTTTTTGCACTGCAAGCCGCCAGATCCCCATGAACGACCACACTGACACTCTGCTTCCCATGTCTTGATCTCATAGGCATGATGTTACTACTGGCCCTCTTGGCTTGGGCGTTCTGGAAGCTATAGACCAACAACATACTTTCCTCCGTTCTCTCTTCAAGACCGCACACCTAGTGAGCTTATGGCGATCTCCATCCCGATATTTACCTTGGAGGTCGATTTTTGCTTCGGCGATGGCATGGTCGGGGCCAAGACCGGGTCCACTGATTCGGATCTTGGAATGGGAGTCAAGGTAGGTTCCATGTCTATAGGATCGAAAGGTTTGAGTGATTTCTTCCAAAGGAAAGATTGAAGGGGCTGGAGGCGAAGTTTGAGTGCATGCTTCGTCCGTCTCTTACCCTCTGGACAGGAGTGAGCTTGGTGTTGTGCCCCCAGACAGAAGAGACAGCGATCGTGGCCGTCAGAGAGAGGGATCTTGTTGGCACACGAAACGCACCGCTGAAACGGGCCCTGAGGGGCCATAAAAAAAAGGGGGGGGAATGGAAGTAAGAGGAAAAAATGGAGAAAAGGGAGAGAAAAAACTCACAGGGAAACGTCCAATGAAGAAAATAAGTATTAAATATGCCAAAAAGGCAAGGAGAAGATCTGAAGATCGCGATTGAAAAAGTTGCTCTAGTCGACGTGAAAGTCTGACCTCAGCGGCAGCTAAAAGGAACTGAGAGATTTTCGAAGGCCGGAGCATGCGCTCCACGGGGAACATCCTACTAATCACATGTTTTTAAGCTCTAGAAAGTTCCAAGGAGTCCTGCGCAGGCGCAGAATTAACTCATTTGTGTGTCTTCACAGAGACCATGAAGAAGAATATTAATTTTCAAACTATACCTAGTGTACTTCATCTATAAAATGGGCACATTTTTTCTGGTTTGCATTTCTAAAGGCAGTCCACACAAAAATTACCTGATCTACAAAGGCTTAATGTCTTCTTGGTCTTGTGCCGATGACATGTAATAGGCATAGCCTGAGAATGAGATCGTTTGCTTTGGTTCTGACCTTACCTATCTATCATTCACTGGTTTGGCTCTGACCAGTTTGTCAGTATTGTTTTAAGGCACAGTACTGGGTTATGGTAGATTAACAGCAATGGCATCCAATCACCTGGAGGAACTGGAGGTCTGCCTTTTGTGTGAGTTCAGTTCCCAATCTGAGGTGAACTTTCACCCCTCATTTTTTAAAAAATATATAAGTGAGAGTACAGAAAAGGCTGGGATAACTTGTCAAAGGGGAGAACAGAAGAAAGGACACCTATTCAAACATCGAAGAGAACTTACAAATCCCTTCGATGTCTTTGGAAGGGTGACGGTGTACGTTGGTGTCGGCAGCGACACTCCCCCTTGGAGTCTGGGCTGTCTTCTGTCCTCGTGAGGAACCTCCTGCAGGGAAAAGTCACAGAAGCAGAAATCAGAGAAGCACTGATACCAGGAGACCATTGTAAAGGTCTATGGCCAGAAACAATAAAGTTTATATGTATGATACCAGGAGAGACGAACTGAAGCCAAACTGTTGAGGAAGGTCCCGGGCAGGAATTCCCCAGTCCACATGGCCATGAGACAAGAGCATTCTAGCAGTGGCAGTCTTTTTAAAGAGCAACATTGTCAAGTTCTGTGTGGGACAGAGCATGCATTTTGCACGGAGAAGGACCGAGATCCAAACTTCAGCATCTCCAGGTGACACGAGTAACAGGAAAGCCTTTTGTCTTAGGCCTGGGATGGACAGTGCCATCTGGAGTCAACAACAATGCACTGGGTGGTTTAGAAAAGTTATTTCTGCAACTAAAGAGCCCCGTGGCACAGTGGTTAAACTCCAGTACTGCCGTTAAGCCTGTACTCACAACCTGAGTTTGGTCCCGACGGATTCAGGCAGCCGGCTCAAGGCTGACTCAGCCGTCCATCCTTCTGAGGTCAGTAAAATGAATACACAGCTCGCTGGAGGGCAAGTTGTTGTTTGCGTAATTATGTTGTAAATCACCCAGAGAGTGCTTCTAAGCACTATGGGGCAGTGTACAAGTCGAAACAACAAACAACAACAATCTCCATTCTGGCTCAGGCATTCTGGAAATTGTAGTCTGCAAAATAACTCCAACCTGCGTGCAGTCTTTACTTCAGAAACACTGAGCCTTAGCATCGACTAGATGTCCAAGTGAATGCTGTGCACACACGCCCATCCCCAAACTCACACAGTTGCCAGCTGGAGCAGCCCCTGGACAAACAGCATCTGCAAGAAGAAAAAGAAGAAAAAAACATTTAAGTTCAAAAGATTTAAATGCCCCAAAGATTTATGGAACCTCATTACCCCAGTTCATCAGAGGAAGGAGGGGTCAAGCCACAGATGCCACTCCAGTTGTCCTCCTATACTAGATCAGTCTACATCCACCCTATTATTCAAATGTTCCCCCAGTAAAAGAAGAGGTGATGAAGATATGGAGAGATACAGGTAGAGGTACTGCTTAATACCTGACCAGGGCCTTCGGGAGCCCCATATAGAAAAGAAACAGCCAAGAGAACTTGATTTTTGAAAACTTCTTACCGTTCCCTCCTTTAACTCTCTGAAGCAGTTCGTTCAGCTTGCCTAAGATCTCTGCAAAGTTCTCCACCTGCCCCTGGAACTGTATCGTTGGCAACCGCTCATTCCGAATCTCCTCCAGGGACTGCTGGATGAAAGGGTGCATCTCCATCACTTCTTGGTCAGAAGCAAAGAGGTTCATCTTCTCCACCAACTGCTCGCTGGACTCCATCCTCTTGACGATGCGGTCCGTGCACTGCAGCTTCCGCTCAACCTCCTCACCTTCTTGGCACCGCTGCCCGTCCACTTCCGTCAACAGCTCCTCCCCCTTTCGTCGGATCCACTGGACCATCTCTTCTACCTTCTCCCGGATCTCATCCTGGGTTTTCGTGCATACCCTCTCCAGCTGCTGCAGTCTTTCATCGGCAACAGTCTGGATCCTCCTGCAATTTCTCTTCTTCTCTGCCAACTCCTCCTTGATCCTGCTCAGCTCGTCTTTACGCTCTTTAATTTCCACATGGATGTCACAGTAGAGCTTGTCTTTGTAATGCTCACCATCCAGCAGAGCGCAGGAGCAACACAGAGGTTTGCAGCAACCACGACAATAGATACTGTCAACACAAGCACAGCATTTTAGAAAGCGAAGGAGGTCACTGTCTTATTTGGCCTGTCCCCTAATCTGAATATGAAGAGCTCCCTGGAAGGGAATGGGAAGAAGGGAAGACAGGAAGAGAGAGATGTAGAAGAGACACAGTGACCTCAGGGTATCCAGAGGGAAAGCATCAGAGCAGAGATGGAGCAGAAATCTGAATTAGCTGAGGTGGGGAGAGGCCTCAACCGTCTATCCAACCCATGGCCTGCAAAACTATCCACAAAAAGGTGCACCTATAGTTTGGTCTCCTTCACCATAGCGATCAGATTTTTTCCCCATTTCCTTGCTTGAAGGCTCTAAACCATAGGATAGGTTCTTAAACTGTGGTCAGCAGATCCCTGGTGGGGGTGGGGGAGAAATGTCCTCTCAGGGAATCCGCAAAGAGTTGAAGAAATGTTATGATCTTTTGCAGGAAAGAAAGAAAGAAAGAAAGAAAGAAAGAAAGAAAGAAAGAAAGAAAGAAAGAAAGAAAGAAAGAAAGAAAGAAAGAAAGAAAGAAAGAAAGAAAGGAAGGAAGGAAGGGAGGGAGGGAGGGAGGGAGGGAGGGAGGGAGGAAGGAAGGAAGGAAGGAAGGAAGGAAGGAAGGAAGGAAGGAAGGAAGGAAGGAAGGAAGAACAAAATCTTAATTTCTCTTGCTTGTTTGTGTAAAACTTGGCTTTTCAAACCGATTGCCTGCATTAAAAACAAATAAAAATAAAAATCGGTTATGAAAATAACTGTTTGATAGCAAATAACTGTTTGAGAAACTTTAATAAATATTTGATGCACTTTAGGGTTTCAAATATTGAGTTAAGTCTTGGTGGTCCGCAGCAACAGAAGATATTTAAAGGGGTAAAGAAGTGGTTAAGAACTGCTGTTCTAAACCTTTTGGTAGGAAGTCCAACATGTGAAGCCCTAACCAGAGGCAGTGAAAAGAATGGGCCAACCTCCTGATATAACCGGGATGGGCCCTACACCCCTCCCTGGGCAGCAGTGGGCTGCAAAATGACCAGCATCAGTGATGGTGAGGCATGCTGGGAGTTGCAGTCCAACACATCTGGACAGCCACACACTGCTTGCCCTCACTTTAAAAATTTGGAAGAAGAACAATAGTGCTGTTCTTGCAACAACAAAAAACACAACCCTCTGCAGAATACCTGTGTCTCAAGCTCTAACACAGAAGGACGTCACAGTCTATGCGCTGGATGCCAATTCCACCCCCTCCCCTTGATTGCAGGCCCTTACCTTACAAGCTGGTTGTTGTGGGTGGGCTCAGAACAGAACAGGGTGCTGGACTTCTTTGCTCCCTCCAGGAAATGCGGTGCGGTAGCACTCTTCAGATCACGGAGTCTCTGGACCTCGTGGCTCTTCTGCTTCAAATACCACTGGTGGGCATTGTAACATAGCATGCAAAGGAACTCCTCGCACTCGGAGCACCAAAACTCTGCCCCGACTTGGCAGCGATTGCACATCAGCTCTTGGTTGCCGGCGATCTTCTTGTACGTATTCAGCTTGGCCTGCAGAGTCACAAAGAACAGGTTGTCCAGGACGGAATCCCCCCCAGCACGCAGGAAGGGCGTTCTGCAGGTGGGACACTGGCCGATGGGCTTGTTCTCTTCCAAGCATTCGGCGCAAAGGGTGTGGAGGCAAGGCAGGAGCTTGGGGTTTCTGGCTGCCTGCTGGCATTTTTCACACGACAAGAGCTGGAGCAATTCCTCCATTCCCTGGGAAAAGGAGAAGAAAGGAGTCAGTAGCAGGAATCAGGACAAACCCCTCTTTTTTCAGGTCCTGAAAGTAGGGAATCTGGCAGCAGGGAACACTTGCCTTAGAGCAGACGTTCTCAACTGGGGGTCCCAAAGGATGGGTGTGGAGTTCGCCCAGGTCATGAATATTAATGTGATATCTGCATAGACCAATGGGAGTGCTGGAGGGGCAGAGTCACAAGGTATAAGAGACTCAGCAGGAGGAGGGGGAGTTTTAGTCAGAGAGTCAGGGAGATTGAGAGTTGAAGAGAGTGGTGGCTGAGAGTGGATGAAGGAGGATGTTTGTTAAGAGTTAACAACATTGCTTGAACTATCATCATCTGTAACACTAAACAATTTCTATTTGGTTCTTTTAAAATGACACATTGCCTGGACCTCTGTGATTAATAATAAACAATGTTGATGTAATCAACTGGTGGCAGCTGAAAGACATGTAAGCGTGAGCTCTTAGTTTGGTGAAACAAGCAGGGGCCACATGGAATCGTGACAAACTGGTGGTCCCAAAGGATGGGCCTTTGGTGTTTTTAGGACTCCCACTCCCCAAATCTGCTCAGAACCCAACACACACCCACACCCACGGGCAGAATTCTGGACATGGGAGCCCAAAAGCAAGAAAGCTTCGGGGCCGCTCTTCCCAGGCCACTGCAAGACAACCATCCTACGGCACTGTGGGAGTCCCAAGGCAATCCAAGGCTTGCGAAGATTTGTAGGAAGACAAACCCCAGTAGGCTACGTGAGGGGTGCCTTCACCCACCTTTGTGGCTTCTGCCTGGGACATTCCAGACGAATTCTCAGAATGGAAGGCCTAAAAAGCCCAGATGGCCCACGGCTAGTGGTTCCCCAGAAGCAGTGTGAGAAGGAACAAAAAAACCGCCGGAAAGAATGAGAGTTAGCCGTCCCCTCAGACACCCACCGCGGAGGGTTTTGAAACAGTCTGCACACTATTGCCGATAGTTGAGCAGTTAGAGATACAGGAGAAAAAGAGTGGGAAAATAACGGGAGAGGCAGAGGCACCAACAGAAGAGGCATTTCTAGTGACTGAGGTGGAGGGAGGAGGTAGAGCAAGAGGACGAAAGAAAATGGAAGGAGGACGAGGTAGGAGAGGGATGGACATAGAGGATCCCTGGACGAAAGAGAAAGTGAAGATGAAATTACCCTTAGAGGAGACAGAGAGAAGAAGACCATGTAAGAAAGCAGATCTACTTGATAGTGGAAAGGTGCAGATATTTACAAGAGAGAATAGAAAGGAATCTCGGTCCAGTGAGAAGAGGCTGAACCCGCAGAATGGACCGTTGATGTCTACGGAGGGAGGTCGCTGGAAGATGGGACAAAACCTCCAAGAAGTGACTCCTCCCGAAGGGGAATGGGCTCGGCATCCGTGCTGTGGTACCATCTGCCCCAGTTTGAGCCAAACCCCTCCAGAAACCAACCGATCGAGAGCGATTTGGGGTGAACCCTCATTGGTGAAACCGTTCTTCACGCCTGAGTTTAAAGGCAGTTGGGACTATGGACATTTGTTAGAAGGGCCCGTTGGTCCTATGGAAGTAGTTATTCATGACTCTCAGTTGGAAGTTAATAAAAAGTTTAAGCCAGCAGAAGAAATGTCACCCTTTCTTGGGGGGATGAAGGGAAAGAAAGTAGTGCCCAAACTTGAACCCACTCACAAGTAGTCTCGATGGGATGTGGAGGTTTCCCGACAATGATTAAAAATTCTCTATCTCCCAATCTTTACCTGCTCCTATAGGTGAGATGTGCCATTCCCTACTAACACGACCTTTCGTGACCCCTTCTGACACCAGCAATGACTTTGGACCTTCAAAGTTTCTCTTATGCCGCTGTTCCCCTGGGCTCGCAACCTCCCCAAAACAATCCTATCAGAGCTGCAACTAGACATTTTGACACCTGGGGCAAGCAGCACCATCTCCCCCTCTCCCCCTGCCGGAAGTCATGGGTGCAAGCCATCTATCGCCAAGAAAAAGGAGGAGCAGCATGTAGTGTCCCCTCCCCAAAAGGAAGGGAAAGTTTATGCTTTTAAAAAAAGAAAAAGAAGCTGAATGAGAGTTTTCCAAAACATTTTTAGATCCAGGGAGGGGAAAACCTTATGCCCCTTGGCTGCATCCGTGATGGCGACGGTCTGGTTTTCTCCAGAGGCTCTTATAGAACCTTTGCCCAACAGCCCCCCGTCTCCTTGTCTTGGTGGCCTTCTCTCCATCCCCTTCTTTATGGCACAGTATTTTTTGCTCTTCCTCTTTTCCCTGTCCAGATGGAAAACTGGAGCAGACCAGGAAGTGGCCTTCTTCAGGATGCCTCTTGGTCTATCAAATCTCCTGACCTGAATCTCCCACTTGATCACCTTTCTTGCAAAACCTGCTCTGATTCTCTGGGAGCCATCCTGGCGCGAGATCAGAGTCTTACCAGGTTCTCCGGGGCCGGGACGCTGGGTCCTGCCGTACCTTCCTCCGACATCGTCTCCTACCAGCCTTTCTTCTTTCACTGAGCGGCTTCTCAATCGCCTTCTTGGCTGAAAGTTTCGCTTTCTAAGAAATGATATCTCATGTTAGAATAGGATAGGATAGAATAGAATAACACTTTATTGTCATTGCATGCGCAACGAAATCACCAGAGTGCTATCCAGACAGTGCATCACTCATTCATCTAAAACTCCATGTAAACTCCTTACAAACTCCAACATAATACAACAGCAACAAAATACATTCACATGCAACCCTACAATAAGTCAGATTAAATCTTAACTGAATTTAGCAAAGTCGTCACCCTTGGGTAAAAACTGTTTTTAAATCTATTTGTCCTTGTTTTAATAGCTCTATATCATCTTCCTGATGGCAGTAGTTCAAGCAAAGTGTGTCCAGGGTGGGAGGTGTCCTTTATAATATTTTGTGCTTTTTTAAGACAGCAGGACCTGTACAGTTCATCCAAGGTGGGGAGCGGACACCCAACAATCTTCTGTGCTGTATTACCGTATTTGCCGGCGTATAAGATGACTTTTTTGCCCTGAAAAACATGCCTCCAAGTGGGGGGGTCGTCTTATACGCCGGGTGCACTTCAGTTGGGATAGCCTCTGCAAGCACCCCTCGCCGGCTTTGGAGGTCCCCCGCCAGTCCTCTAATGGTGCAGGAAAAGCCTCCGAAGTGCTCTGAAGCCGGCACGCGCGGTTGCGGGGCACCCCCGCCAGTGTTCCGATGGTGCAGAGAAAGCCATCGGAAGGTAAAAAGGCTTTCTTTTTTTTCTTTTTAACCTTCCGAGGCTTGCCGAAGGCAGGGGGAAAGGGCGGGAACTTCAAAAATAGTGCCGGGTAAAGCTCTGCAAACGCCCATCGCCGCGCGGAGGGACCCCCGCGAGTCCTGGGATGGTGCAAGGTAAGCCCCGGGGGACCCCCAAAGCCGGCGAGTGGCACTTGCAGAGGCTAGCCCAGCACCATTTTTGAAGATCGGGCCCTTTCCCCTTGCCTTCGGTAAGGCTCAGAACGGAAAAAGGCTTTTTTTTCCCTCCCCTTTTTCCGTTTGGAGCCTTACCGAAGGGCAAGGGGAAAGGGTATATAACAAACTCTATATTTTGATTGGAAATGTTGGGGGGTCATCTTATACGCCGGCAAATACGGTAATTCACCCTCTGAAGCGATTTTCTCTGGGCCACTGTACAACCCGCGTACCACGTGCACATGCAGTATGACAATAAACTTTCTATTGAGCATCGATAAAAGGACACCAACCGTCTCTGAGTGATGTTATTCTTCCTAAGCATCCTTAGAAAGTACAATCTCTGTTGAGCCTTTTTCAGTACCTCTGAGGTATTCACACTCCAAGACATGTTCTCCTCAATATGGACACCCAAAAAATGAAAAACCTTCACCCTTTCTACTGAGTCTCCACTAATGGATAATGGTGGAATATCCATCCCCTTCTTCCTATAATCTATTACAAGCTCCTTAGTTTTTTTATTTAGAAGCAAGTTATTCTCGCTACACCATTTTACCAATCGTTCCACCTCGTCCCTATAAGCAGACTCATTCTCCTCTGAGATGAGCCCCACTACTGTGGTATCATCTGCAAACTTAACAATGGTATTGCTGTTATAAGTAGAAATACAATCATATGTATAGAGGGTATAGAGCAGGGGACTCAGCACACAGCCTTGTGGTGAACCAATACTAAGGCTGAGAACCGTAGATGTATATTGACCTACTCTAACCCTCTGACTCAGTTCAGACAAAAAACTTGTCTATCCACATACGAGTGGAATATGGAAGTCCCAAGTCCCTTAGTTTAACCAACAGCCTGTGAGGAAGGATGGTATTAAATGCCGAGCTGAAGTCCACAAAAAGCAGCCATAGATAGTTCCCCTGCTGCTCCACATGTGACAATGCAGTATGAAGGACTGTAGCTACAGCATCCTCCGTTGATCCATTTGCTCTATGTTTAAACTGGTGGGTATCAAAACTCTGGGGGAGAGATGATGTAATATGACTCCGAACCAGTTTTTCATCACTACTGAAGTGAGTGCAACTGGTCGGTAATCATTTAGACTGGAAATGTGAGATTTATTGGGCACAGGTACAATAGTGGAGCACTTCAGACAAGATGGAACACTCGATTGTAGCAATGACTGGTTAAAGATTCTTGTGAAGACTAGAATCTTCATTTTAGTTAATGCTATTCTTCCAAACCATGATAATTTTACTTTTTTATATTGATTTATCTGTTCATTACTTTCTTTCTTCAATTTATCCATATTTACTTAAATCATTTCTTGTATATTGCATGTAATATAAATACCTAAATATTTAATTATACTTTCAGTTCTTCCCTTAAATTCTTTTTTCATTTCTTTCTCATCTACTTCTGAATGATGTAATAAAATACATTCTGATTTCTCCCAGTTTACTTTCAAACCCGTTATTTCTTCAAAATAATTCAAATGTGTTCTAATAATCTGCAATGTTTCCTTTGGGTTTTTAATTATTAATAGTGCGTCATCCGCAAAAAGATTTATTTTATCCTCCTCTCTAGTGTCTACGCCTTTAATTAAACTATCATTTCCAATCACTTGTACCAGCACTTCTATTATCAATATAAATAAAATTGAAGATAAGGGGCAACCTTTTCTCGTTCCTCGGCCTAAACATATTGATTCTGTTATGCCATCATTTATTATTATTTTTGCAGAGTTCTGTGAATATAATTGATGAATTATTTGTCTAAATTGGGTAGCGAATCCTATCTGTTCAAGCAATATTTTAATGCATCCCATTCAACTGAATCAAAAGCTTTGAAAATATCTAGGGATATCACACCTGCCTTATATTTTGATTCTTTTGCTAAGTTATGTGCATCAAGTTAAGCACCTTCATCATCATATCTGACATCTGTCTACCTTGTATAAAATCATTTTGATCTTTCTCAATATATTTCCCTATAAACTTGTTTAATCTTGCTGCCAAAATTGCTGTAAATATTTTAGCATCTTGACTTATCAATGAAATCGGTCTATAAGACTCCATATTTATAGGGTTTTTATCTGGCTTTAGAATTAAAACTATTAATCATAGAATCATAGAAAAGTGAAGTTGGAAGGGGCCTACAAGGCTATCAAGTCCAACCCCTTGCTCAATGCAGGAATACAATCAAAGCATATCTGCCAGGTGACTATCTAAGTTTTTCTTGAATGCCTCCAGTGTTGGAGAGTGCACCAACTCCTGAGGTAACTGGTTCCACTGTCGTACTGCTCTAACAGTTAGGAAGTTTTTCCTGATATTAAACCGAAATCTGGCTTCCTTTGACTTGAGCCCATTGTTGCATGTCCTGCACTCTGGGATGATCGAGAACAGATCTTGCCCCAAATCATACAGACAGCCTTTCAAATATTTGAAAAGTGCTATCATATCACCACTCAGTCTTCTTTTCTCAAGGCTAAACATGCCCAATTCTTTCAGCCTTTCCTCATAAGGCTTGGTTTCCAGCCCCCTGATCATCCTTGTCGCCCTCCTCTGAACTTGTTCCAATTTGTCAGCATCCTTCTTGAAGTGTGGTGTCCAGAACTGGACACAATACTCAAGGTGAGGACTAACCAGTGCTGAATAGAGGGAGACTAGCACCTTGCAGGATTTGGAAACTATACTTCTATTAATGCAGCCTAAAATAGCATTTGCCTTTTTTGTAGCCACATCACACTGTTGGCTCATATTTAGCTTGTGATCTATGACAATTCCAAGATCCTTCTCGCTTGTAATTTTGCTAAGCCAGGTATCCCCCATCTTGTAACTGTGCAATTGGTTTCTTTTTCTGAAGTGCAGTACTTTGCACTTATCCCTGTTGAATTTCATTCTGTTGCTTTCGGCCCAGTGCTCCATCCTATCAAGGTCATCTTGAATTTTGTTTCTGTCTTCTAGGGTATTAGCTATTCCACCCAATTTTGTATCATCTGTAAGTCTGACAAGCATTCCCTGCATTCCCTCATCCAAGTCATTAACAAAAATGTTGAAGAGCACCGGGCCCAGGACTGAGCCTTGGGGTACCCCACTAGTTACCTCCTCCCAGTTAGAGAAGGATCCATCAATCATCACCCTCTGAGTACGATTCTGTAGCCGAATGTGTATCCACCTGACACTTGATCTATCCAGCCCACACCCAGTTAGCTTGCTAATCAGGATCTCATGGGGCACTTTGTCAAAAGCTTTGCTGAAGTCAAGATATACTATGTCTACAGCATTCCCTCTGTCTATCAGGGAGGTGATCTGATCAAAAAATGAGATCAAATTAGTTTGGCAGGATTTGTTCTTGACAAATCCGTGTTGGCTTCTAGTTATTACTTCATTGTTTTCTAGGTGCTTTACGATCTGTTTCAGAACTTTGCCTGGGATTGACGTCAGGCTGACTGACCTGTAGTTCCCAGGTTCCTCTTTTTTGCCCTTTTTGAAGATAGGGACAACATTGGCCCTCCTCCAATCCTCTGGCACCTCCCCCGTTTCCCATGATTTCAAGAAAATAATGGACAGCAGTTCTGAGAGTTCTTCAGCCAGTTCCTTCAGTACTCTCAGATGCAGTTCATCTGGCCCTGGAGATTTGAACCCGTTCAAGGTGGTAAGGGATTCCTTGACTGTTTGTTTATCAATCTCCAGCTGCAATCCTGTCCCCCCCAACTTGCACTTCCAATTTGTTTGGAAGTTCATAGTCTGCCTTATGGGAAAAGACGGAACTAAAATAGGAATTGAACACCTCTGCCTTTTCTTTGTCCTCTGTTATCATTTTTCCATCTCCATTGTGGAGCTGTGCCACTATGTCTTTTGTTTGTCTTTTGCTACTCACATACCTGAAGAATGCTTTTTTATTGCTTTTAGTGTTTTTAGCTAACCTCAGCTCATTCTCAGCTTTCGCCCTCCTAATGCCATCCCTGCATTTCCTTGCTACTTGTCTGTACTCTTCCTTGGTGGCCTGGCCTTCTTTCCATTTCATGTACATGTCTTTTTTGGTTTTTAGGTCCTCCCTGAGCTTTTTGTGAAGCCACACTGGCCTTTTTTGCCACCTCCCCCATTTTTTTCTTGTTGGAATTGTTTGTAGTTGTGCCTTTAGAATTTCTTTTTTTAGAAGCTTCCACGCTTCTTAGACTCCTTTTCTTGTTAGGATCATCTGCCATGGGGCCTTACTTATCCTTGTTCTGAGATTATTAAAATTGGCTTTTTTAAAATCCAGCAGACGTGTGTGGCTACACTCTGCTTTCGTTTCCTTTGAAATCAAGAATTCTAGAAGGTCATGGTCACTCTCGCCTAGAGTTCCCCTTACTGCCACTTCCCCCACCAAGTCATCTCTGTTGGTCAGAATCAAGTCAAGGATAGCAAATCCTCTAGTTTCTTTCTCCACGTTTTGTAGGAGAAAATTATCAGCCACACAAGCCAGGAATTTCTTGGAAGGGCCATACTTGGCAGAATTTGCCTCCCAACATATATCTGGATAATTGAAATCTCTCATCACTACTACGTTGTGTCTCTTTGAAAACCCTGCAATTTGTTTTTCAAAACTTTTGTCCGCTTCCTCTCTTTGATTGGGTGGTCAGTAGTAGACTCCAACTGCCAAGTTCCTTTTGTTTTTTGCCCCAACTAGATTGATCCAGATGCTCTCGATGGGACAGTCAATCTCCTCCTCCTGTATTTCTGTGCAGGAATGTGTATTTTTGACATATACTGCCACTCCACCTCCCTTTTTATTCTCTCTGTTCTTTTTGATCAGTTTATATCCCTCAATTGCTGTATTCCAGTCATGGGACTAATCCCACCAAGTTTCAGTTATTCCTATCAAGTCATACTTTCCCTCCTGAATTAAAATATCCAGTTCTTCTTGTTTGTTTCCCATACTCCTGGCATTCATATACAGACACCGGAGGTGTGTGATTTGTGGCCTGGTTGTCTTTGTACCTTTTTATGAATATTATGATGATGATTATTATGTTTATTGTTATGTTTATTACTGTGATTATTATTGTTGATATTATTGTTGCCCTTTTGATCAGTTTGGTCCATTCCTCTTATTGTGTGTAAGGCTTCATCTATCCTTAACTCTGTGCTTGCATCTCCCTCCCCCTTCCAATTCAGTTTAAAGCCCTCCTGATGAAGTTCTTCATGCTGTGGCCAAACACATTCTTCCCAGTCCTTGTTAGATGCAAGCCATCTCTTGCTAGCAGTCCTTCTTCCAGGAAGCTTAGACCGTGGTCCCAAAAATCAAATCCCTCTTGTTGACACCACCTTCGTAGCCAGTCATTCACCCAGAGGATCTTCCTTTCTCTTTTGATTCCTCTACCGAGCACCAGTAGGATGGATGAAAAAACCATCAGGACCCCAAAGTCCTTGAGTTTTCTTCCCAGAGCTTCAAAGTCAGACGTGAATTCTTGGTAGCTCCTCTTGGCTGTGTCGTTTGTTCCCACGTGGACAAGGATATGTATCTGTAGGTTTTATGAGTGATGGCAATCCTTCCATCACATCCCTTATCCGTCCTCCAGGGAGACAGCATACCTGGCAAGTCCATGTATCCTCCCAGCATCCTAAAGAATCCTAATGATTCTTTCCAAGACTGAGGGAGTTCTTCTCCTTTTAATATACCATTATATAATGCTGGGTGCAGCACTACTCTGAGCTATATTCAGTAGCGAATGTAGTAACCAAAGAGGCACTAAATAACATCGAGTGCCTGCCTGTCTTGGAAGAGTTGGACAGCGAACCAACTTTAGCAGAAATAAAAGCGGCCTTGGATTCCCTCAGCTCCGGCAAGGCACCTGGGAAGGATAACATCCCTGCTGAAGTGCTGTAAAGAGATCATCACCACCAAGCTGTATGAAATCTTTTGTCTTTGCTAGAGGGAAGGTGAAGTACCACAGGACATGAAGGATGCAAACACTGTCACATTGTATAAGAACAAAGGAGACAGGGGCGACTGCAATAACTACCGTGGCATCTCTCTTCTCAGCATTGTAGGGAAGCTGCTTGCCCGTGTTGTGCTGAAGAGGCTCCAGGTGCTTGCAGACAAAGTCTATCCAGAATCACAGTGTGGATTTCAAGCTAATACATCCACCACTGACATGGTATTCTCCCTTCGACAGCTGCAGGAGAAATGTAGGGAACAACGACAACCACTCTTTGTGGCCTTCATAGATCTCACAAAGGTCTTTGATTTGATTAGCAGGGACGGCCTTTTTAAAATACTTCCCAAGATTGGATGTCCACCTCGACTCCTTAACATCATCAGGTCCTTTCATGAGGAAATGAAGGGCACTGTAGTTTTTGATGGCTCAACATCAGATCCCTTTGACATCCAAAGCGGAGTGAAACAGGGCTGTGTCATCGCGCCGATCCTGTTTGGGATCTTTTTTGCTGTCATGCTGAAGCACACCTTTGGAACTGCAACAGAAGGTGTCTATCTCCGGACTAGATCAGATGGAAAGCTCTTTAATCTCTCTAGATTGAGAGCAAAGACCAAAGTCCAGCTGAAATGCATGTGGGACTTCCTCTTCGCCGATGACGCAGTCATTGTTGCCCATTCTGCTGAAGACCTCCAACAACTCATGAATCGTTTTAGCAAGGCCTGCCAAGACTTTGGATTAACAATCAGCCTGAAGAAAACACAAGTCATGGGCCAGGGCGTGGACTCACCCCCCTCTATTACCATCTCTACGCAAGAATTGGAGGTTGTTCATGACTTTGTGTACCTTGGCTCAACAATCTCTGACACCCTCTCCCTAGATGTCGAGCTGGATAAACGCATTGGCAAAGCAGCTACCATGTTCACTAGACTCACAAAGAGAGTATGGCTTAATAAGAAGCTGACGGCATATACCAAGATCCAGGTCTATAGAGCCTGTGTCCTGAGCACACTCCTGTACTGCAGTGAGCCCTGGACCCTTTGTGCACGGCAGGAGAGGAGGCTGAACACGTTCCATATGCATTGTCTCCGGCGCATTTTTGGTATCACCTGGCACAGCAAAGTTCCAAATAGAGTAGTCCTAGAACAAGCTGGAATTTTTAGCATTAATACATTACTGAAACAGCAACGTCTACGTTGGCTTGGGCATGTCGTGAGAATGGCTGATGGTCGGATTCCAAAAGATCTCCTGTGTGGAGAATTAGTGCAGGGAAATCGCCCCAGAGGGAGACCACAGCTGCGATACAAGGATATCTGCAAGCGGGATCTGAAGGCCTTAGGAATGGACCTCAACAGATGGGAAACTCTGACATCTGAGCGTTCAGCCTGGAGGCAGGCGGTGCATCATGGCCTCTCCCAATTTGAAGAGACACTTGTTCAGCAGGCTGAGGCAAAGAGGCAGTCCCGAAACCAGCAAAATCAGGGAGCTGGACAGGGGACAGATTGTCTTTGTCTTCAGTGTGGAAGGGATTGTCACTCTCGAATTGGCCTTCTCAACCACACTAGACGCTGTTCCAAGTCCTCCATACAGAGCATGTTACCATAGTCTCTCGAGACTGAAGGATGCCTAATCTAATTTTTTTAAATTTTGGAATAAGAATTTTAAAAAAAAGTTTTATAATATTCTGGGCCCAATCCATCTGTACCAGGTGTCTTCCCTGCTTTTAATTTGTTTATAATAACTTATATCTGTTCCTCTGTTATTGTTCTCTCCATTAATTCCCTATTCTCTTTAGTTATTACTTTTTAAAAATTCTTTTCTAAAAAATTTTCAATTTTATCTAGGGAGGGATTCTTGCTTGTATGTAAGTCCTTATAGAATTTTTGAAAAGCTTCTAGCTTTTCTTTCATTTTCTTACATCTATCCCCTTTCTGGTTTTTTATTACTCCTATATTACTCTTACTTCTTTTTTTAGCAGCTTTAGCTAGAAGCTTTGAATTCTTGTTACCAAATTCAAAGTATTTCCTGTTTAAATAAATTAAATCCCTTTGGACCTTTTCCATATGTATCCCTTCTAATTCCTTCCTTTTAGCTTGTAACTCCACCATAATCTCCTTTTCTCTAGTTATCACTTATTTTTCTAACCTCTTAATATCTTCCTCTAAATTTTGAATTATTTTCTTTTGTTGTGTCTTAATCGTGTATGCCGCTTTTATAGCACATCCTCTGGCATCCCAGATTATCTTAGCCTTTCCCCCTTCTTTTGCATTTATTTCCCAGGTCTCTTCTAGATTCTTTTGAAACTCTTCTACAATATTTCGATGTCAGTAAATGTTTGTATCAATCTTCCATCTGTTCGCTTCTTTATAATCACTTTTTACTAATAGTTCCATATTCACCCTGGCGTGATCTGAGATTTGAATAACATCTATACTTGTATTATTTACCTTTGATAGTAGTTCTTTCAATATTAATATGTAATCTATTCTTGTATGTTTTATGCACCAATGAGTAATAAGAGTATCATCTTTCTTCCCCTTTTAATTCTCTCCACATATCTTTTAAATCTGTATTTCTAATTAAATTATATAGTACAGTAGTTTTATTTTGTTTATCCACTTTCTGTACTTTTTATTTATCTTTTAAAGTATCCACAGTCATATTAAAGTCCCCTGCAAGTATAACAAATCCTTTCCTTACTTTATCTAATCTGCTTAGTATGTTTACATAAAATTCCTCCTGTTTCTCATTCAGTGCATATATATTCATGAAAGTACTTTCCTCTCCTCTTAATTTACCTTGTATTATTAAATATCTTCCTTGTGTGTCTTTTTCCACTTTTCCTATCCAAAATCACATCTTTTAGAAATCAAAATTGCTACACCTCTTGACTTTGACGAGCCAAAAGATTTTTATATATATCACACCAGTTACATTTCAATTCATTCAAACCCTCTTTTTTCTGATGAGTTTCTTGTAAAAATACTATATCCACATTACTCTTTTTCAATACATTTTGTGTCAGAGTGGCACAGTTTTATCAGCGTCTGTTGCAGAAGCTCCTTGTTCCAGTCCCAGCAGTCAAGAAAATCAGGCAGAGACAATAGACTTCTAGCAACTAAGTCTATTTACATATATATACAGCAGCAACAGCATTACAGCCCACAACCATTTACATTAGCCAAGAGAAGAAATCATTACACAGTGTCTATCTATACTGTCACTGTCCAATTGGTTGTCAGACATTACATCATCTTCATCCTTAAGATGTGTATTCCAGTGTCCTTGTGAGGCACACCTGCTGACACTTTGTACGTGATCTCTGTGCTTAGTGATCATGGCTGTAAAATTCGGGTTCCATTTTATTTGGCTTATTTTATATAACCTGACATTTTGTATCTTTGCCCTCTTCACAGCCGTTCCGAGGCCTTTCACATTCCAAGTAGTTAATTTTATCTGTTTAACCATTGCCCATTATACTTCTTTCTAGTCCCATGTTTCTTGTGCACACCGTAATTTTTAGCATTAATACATCTAACATAGCTACACTTATAAAAAAAGAAAAAAATAACAGCAAATACAGTAAACAATAGACAGAAAGAAATAGAAAAAATAAAAACCTCACTTATCCACCCCCCCCCCCCCACCTACACTCACTAGTCTTTGAATGAATTTTATTCAATTGACCTCTTGGCCTCGGGGGGGGGGAGCGTAGTCTGGAACATTGGCTCGGCCCCCTCCCTTAGCTCTGTCATATCTCTATTATTTGAAAGCCTATTCCCTTTCCTTTGAAAACTCTAAACTATATTTAATGAAAAGCCTTAACAAAATACAATCTTATCTACATTCCCAGAGTTTCTATGCTACTACTGGAATTTCCCTTAATTAGTTTTTTCTTTTTCCTTTGCCGGTTCTCCCTTTTACTCTCTAAACCCCCTCTGTTTACGCACTTTTTTTCTTTGTCCCCACCTTCTCTCTACCCCTTTTTCTGGTTTTCCCCCTTATTCATCCTTGTTCTAATATTTCCCAGAACTTCCCTTTAATCACCTATTTTCCCCTTTCTTCTGGGTTTACCCCCTGATATACATTTTTATCCTTTCCCAGACCTCCCCATTTGATCGTGTTTTTTATTTTGCCTTCTGTTTTGCTTTGCCTCCATTCCGTGTTTTCATTCTGATCACCTGTTCTTCCTGTGCGGACTCGTCTTCTTCCTCTACCTCTTGCTCTTGCTCTTGGCTATCCAGTTTGGAAATTTGTTCTCCCCATTCTTCTTTAGTTATAAGTCCAGCATTCATCAAAAAATCTAAAGCTGATCTCTCCAATGTGACACTATAGTATTTCCATTGTGATAAATTTTCATGTGGACTGGATGACCCCATACGTATTTAATATCCTTTGCAATTAAGATGGCTGTGATAACTCATTTTTCTTCTATATGCCATTGTTTCATGGCAATAGTCATTGAAAACCATGATGTCATCATTTTCAATTTTAAGATATTCTGGTTTTTCTCTCAACACTTTCCTAAGTTCTTCTTTTTTCCTGTAGTTGGTGAACCTTACCAACAGGTGACATCGTTGACCTCTGACTTTTCTTGAAGCACGATGGGCGCGTTCAATATCAAACACTGTCCAGTTCAGCTCAGGAGTTATTTTATTTAACCAATCTAGTATTATTTTCGATAACTCCTTTTCCCGTTGAACCCCTTCTGCTAAGCCTTTAATTCTTATGTTTGACCTTTGTGACAAATCCTGTTGCGTTATCATCTGAGTCTTTAGGTCAACAATGTCTCTTTCTTGATCCAAGAGCCTGGGAGAATTTCTTTTCACCAAAGCTTTCACTCCCACTAGTTGTTAATCCATGTTTTGCATATGAGACTCCAGATTATCCCTTAATTTTTAAATATTTTTTATAATCCTCTTGTATTTTTTTATAATCTTCTTGCACTGTGTCCATTTTCTTGTCAAGGTTCTGTATTCTTTGATCTGTTGCTTTAACGCCCTCATTGACTTGTGATATGGCGTCCAATAGCATCCTGGTATCAATAGATTCTGGCTCAGGCCTGGGTCCTCCTTCTTGTGTTTTTTGCAATTTCTGTGCCATATTTTTTCTGTTGTAGCCTCAGAGAGCCTCTTTAAATTATGGTCAGAATGTTTATTTTTGGATCCCGATCTGGATGCTGAAACTGATTCAGGAGTTTTCTCTTCTCCAAACCACTCTAAAAAGGTAAAGTCCCCTTGACATTTAGTCCAGTCGTGTCCGACTCTAGGGGGTGGTGCTCATCCCCGTTTCCAAGCCATAGAGCCAGCGTTTGTCCAAAGACAGTTCCCATGGTCACATGGCCAGCGCGACTAGACACGGAACGCCATTACCTTCCCACTGAGGTGGTACCTATTTATCTACTTGCATTTGCATGCTTTCAAACTGCTAGGTTGGCAGGAGCTGGGACAAGCGACGGGAGCTCACTCCGTTGCGTGGATTCAATCTTACGACGGCTGGTCTTCCGACCTTGCAGCACAGAGGCTTCTGCGGTTTAACCCACAGCGCCACCACGTCCCTTTTTCCAAAACACTCTGCTTTCTCTTATATTTTTCACAGCAACTCTGCTTTCCTTTTGTCTTGACCTTCCTTGTCACATTAATATCTTCTTTTACCCAAGCTTGTACACAGTCCCATTTATTTTTAAAGGAGTCTCCAGCAGTACTTTAAGCCAAAAAAAAAAAAAAAAGCAATTGCGATGAGTCTGGAGATAATTATACAAATTCCTTAGAGGTGGAGCTCAAGAGCAATTTAACAGTCCTGCATAGCTTTTCTACACACGTTAGAAAAACTTAGTTTCGTTTCTGATTCAGTTTGCTTTTCTATTTATTTATTTATTTATATCTTTTTTTTTTTTTAATCTCTGAGAACAGGCAGCAATCCGTTATTACAGGCAATTCATCTTAACATCTGGTCAGTGCTTTAATCCGAGACCGAGACTCTTTTCTTCTTCTTCTTCCCCAGTAGGAAGCTTTTAAAGCAAAAAGAAAAGCAAAAAAAAGCAAAGCCTGCTGCTTATAGACCACCCCATAGTGCTTCAAGCACTCTCTGGGCAGTTTACAAGTTAATGACACACGCTACACATTGCCCCCCCCCCCCCGCCCCACCAGCGAGCTGGGTACTCAGTTTACCAACCTCGGAAGGATAGAAGGCTGAGTCAACCTTGAGCCGGCTACCTGGGATTGAACCCCGGTGGTGAGCACAGTTTTTGGCTACAGTACTTAAAGTAATTAAAGTAATTAATTACATTCCTTTGAGCTTCTTGAGCTTAAGCAGTTCTTATCAGCAAAGGGAATGTTTCTCTTTCAACTTCTCAGCCAGTAAACAGGGGACGGAGGGAGTGTTTTTCTCTCCTCTTTCTTCTCCTTCCACTTCCTTACCCAAGCTCCCCCTCTCCCCTTCTTCCGATGACTGTTCTGGGCTTTCAGCTTTCTTTATTACACTTTTGCTTCTCTTCCACTGACCCCAGGTAATTATGCTTCATATCACATGATGTTTTACTTATCTATGAGTCATCAGACTGTCCTTTTTTCTGCCTTCTTTTTCTTCTATGCAGGAGCTCTCGGGAGTTTAACCTTTCGCCATTTTGTCCAGGCCAAGGCTGGAACAGTCCAATGTGGGAGAGGGAGGTCAAGAGGCACAAAACTACGAGCCATGGTGCAAAGCCAGCCTCTGTGTGGCCACAGACGCCATAAGTCTGGCAGCATCCCTATTTCACAATAGTTTCTTGTGAAAATATTGACACAGCCTGCATGCAGTCAGTGGGTATTCACTCAGGAGAGTGTCACAACAATGGGGATGGCCTTCCAGTAAGAAGGAAAGTCTTATAGTTTAAATCACAGAAGTTTGACCTGAAGCAAAATTATGCTTCACTTCAGAGGTTTCCTGCAGGTGGCACCTAAGCAAGCATGCAAATCAGGGCAGTTTCATTTCTATAAAAAACTAATATAACGGTTGTTTTCCCCTAAATTGTAACATTGCATATGCACAGGGACCCTGGAACTGTCTGAAGGCTGAGGGGTGTCAAGACTGACTGGTAGGCTACCCCAGGTCTTTCCTACTTGTGGGTGTGTTTTAGCATCTGAGCTGGCCAGCCTGCTCTGATCCCTGGGGTGTTTTGTGACCCTTAGGATCCAGCCAGTGGTGGTATGGCTCAATGGGATGGAATGCCTGGAGTCAGAGGCTGTGAGTTCGAACACCCACAGTGCTTCCTAAGGAAGGGGCCAGACAAGATCACCTGGAGGAGAGCACATGGCTGTTGAGCCCACATGCCCTGCTTCCCGCACAGTTCCAGAGCACCCCAAAGGAGAGCGTGGGGAACCACTTCAAAGTACATCAAAGCTAGAGAACTCTGGCTGGGTCACCCTAAGTTGGAATCCACTTGACACCACAGAATTAACTGTATTGGGAGTACCTGGATGTGCACTCCCTTCTATGTTTAAGGGTACATTTTTGTTTGGTTGTTTTGTTTGTTAGATCGCTCATTTCTTTGTTTCTCTTCCACTCAATGGCAAGTGTCTTCATCTTTTTAAAGCTCAAATTGGTTTTGGTGCAATTTTTAGGGGAGGGAGTCAAATACACAGGCATTTAGTTCCAGTTTTCCCTGATTATTTTGTCATGTGGAGTAGCTTAGGCTAACCTTGTCATGGGTGGGGAGGAATCAAGTCCCCTTTAGCCAGAGTCCATGAAACACACACACACACGTCCAACTAGAATGGCTGCAATTGTATGCCTGCTGAAGCAGGGGTAAATTTTACTGAAATGAGTGGAGCTTTAACATCTGGGTAGACATACATGAGACTGCACCTTCAACCTGACTAGGACTCTGCAGCAAAAGGTAAGATGTTTTGTTTTTAAGGCACAAAGGGGTCTTCTTGAAGATCAGCTCTTTGGGAAACAGTAGCAGAAACTAAACAGCTGCTTGTACATTTTGAAGATAAAAAACACATAGAAGTTTTTACGCCCGACAACCCACCCGATCAACATCTGATGTACTACCTCAATTGGTTAATTACTATCAACAGACTTCAATGGTAGAAGCACTGAACCCAAAACCAAACAGCACACATTACAAGAAGCGGGTGCCTCATCAGTTGTTTGAAACATGATTAAGAGCAAGCGCCACAAATATGCCTTAAGTCTTTCTGATGCCAGTTTTAACCCTA
This sequence comes from Intellagama lesueurii, assembly GCA_037013535.1. Taxonomy (NCBI): domain Eukaryota; kingdom Metazoa; phylum Chordata; class Lepidosauria; order Squamata; family Agamidae; genus Intellagama; species Intellagama lesueurii. Next base: position 18,082,262 of record JBAJHW010000011.1, read on the forward strand.
CCCACATACAAGAAACAAAATGTTACCTAGATTGATGCAGGCTTCCCCAGGCTGGCTGATGCTCTCCAGACAAGCTGGACTACAATCCCCATCATCCCCAGCTCAGGGAAGATGAAGTTAAAGGAACATAAGAAAAGAACAAGTAATTTAAGATCAAGGATCTGTATGTTACAGGTCTTCAAGCTGTACACAACTTACAATAAGCTGAGTCAAGTTTTCAAGGTACAGTGGACCCTCGATTTACGGAATTAATCCGTATTGGAACGGTGGCTGCAGGTCGAAAAGTCTGTAGGTCGAGGCTCCATTGACCTACAATGCATTGAAAACCGATTAATCCGTAACCGGCCGTTTTTGGTCCATTTTGTTTGATTTTCCGGTCTGTAGGTCGATTCTCCGGCTGCAAGTCAAACCTAAATTTTGCGGCCAGAGAAGTCTGTAACTCGAAAAGTCTGCAGGTCGAGCCGTCTGTAAGTCGAGGGTCCACTGTATGTGAGATCTTTAAGGAGTGGACACCCCACAGTTAGTTTTCAGGGCCAAGCAAACATTCACATCCATGTCTTTTGAATCTCATTACTTTACCCTCTACATCACATTAGTCTCTAACAACCTCTTCCTAGCCCGTTATCTTGTATCTAACAGAGGCAAGACAGCTACTCCAAGGAAGCCCTCGGGAATGATAAAGAGAGGCAGCCATTCTTGCCCCTGCATTCACGTTGTTCCGGCTCTGCAAGGGTCCCTAAATACACACCGCTCTTATTCTGCTTCTGTTGCCTTGGCCAGCAAGGGAGGAGAAGGTATGCAGACCAAAGTGGGCATCAAGAAGGAGACATCCAGGTGCCGGTCGCAAGGCAGCCTTGTGGGCTTCCCAGTCTTGAGAACAGAGCTGATGCCCCTGTGAAACCCCAACAACTCAAAGGCTCACACGCAGGGCCGGAGCGACCACGAGGCGAACTAGTCGACCGCCCAGAGCGCAGACCTGAGAGGGGCGCAGAACTGACCTCAGAGGAGCACAGAACTGACCTGAGAGAGGCACCGTTTTATACAGACTAGTTTCTTGGGGGGAAAAAATGCAACTGAAAATTTATATTTTAAAATAAATACCACAACAGTGCTATGGAATATAATTATTTATAAAGTCTTATAAAATTTTTCTATATACTGCAACCCAGGGGTCATTTCATAGAAAAAGGGCTGCTGGTACTCTCATTAGCATAACTCATTTGCATAGATCACCCCTGGCATCAATGGAAGTAAGCAAAAAACCACTGAGTAAATAAAAATAAATAAATAAGCACTTTCAGAGTTGGCAGTACTGCATACCCTTGAGTCCCCCCCCAGGTGACCCCTGCTTCAACCCCTATTTCTTACAAATGTCCCATTGACACCAGCCACTGTGATCTACCTCCTGGGGTTATAAGTCTTCAAACAGGGCTAATGGACAGGCAGCAGTGGGGGAGAAAATTTTGGTGAAGATCCTGCAGCTTCCCTCTCTCACTTAGCTTTTGGTCTCTTTTAAGCTACATTCCCCCAGTTATAACTGGAGGCAGACTTCTAGTTTGGGAGGGGCTTCACCCATGTTCCCTCTAAGCTTGTGAGCAGAAATTCTACCTTGTGACCTCTGACCTGGAAGATCTACTAATCTCTTGCTCATGCCTCTTCTTTAAAAATTCCAAGTTCTGTGTGCCAGACCAACACCCCTTAGTGCAAGTTAGAGGGAACTATGGTTTCACTTTCAATGTGGCAACTCTTACACTGCAACTGCAAGGCCTCTATTGAGCTGAATGTACTTGCTTGGATGGTGTTCCCAATGACATTTGGGGAAAAGTGAGTTTCTATCTTCTTGTACTCAGTTTTTAAATTTTCAGTTACTTACGTTATCATTACATTGTATTTGGGAAATGGAACACTGGCGGAGAGTAAGGCCTTCCTTATTGAAATGGCTTTGTTTGTCTGCTTGCTGAAGTGGTTGCATTTTGCTGGGTATAGGATGTGTTTGTATATCTATATAAGAGGGTATAGTCATGTTCTACACATGTGGCCACTGTGTGACAGAGAGTGTTGGACTAGATGGGTCATTGGCCTGATCCAACATGGCTTCTTTTATTTTCTTATGAGGACAGTTCGTACAATGGCGACCTGGTAGTCATTTCCCATAAATTTAATTATGTGATTTTTAATAATAATTTGTTCTGAATGCGTTTTTAAGTTAGAGTTTTTAAGCAGTCTTCTTTGGAGTCATGGCCATGGGCACTGTTCTGAATTTCCTGAAAATGTGCTTGTACTCACTTATAGAGCAGGTGGGCTGCTACTCTGAAATCTGTACATTACTCAGAAATCGAGTACTCCACCCTAAACCCAGCTTTCTCCTGGTCTTGCTTGGCTTGGACTAAGTGGGTATTGCTAACTACAACTCTGGCTTATCCCTGGACTGATCTTAAACATATAAAATATTGTCTTCATCCTAGGGAGAGCTATGGCTGATAAAAAAATGACCATCTGGAGCTCAGTTCTGCAAACAAAAGGCAAAAAGAGCCAAGGAGCAAGCAAAGCAAGAGGGGTTCTTCCAGAAATACCTTTGCACACAGGAAGCAGTCAAAGAACAAGAACATGACGATACCCTTGTTGAAACTACCACTGAGGAAGCTGTACACGGTGCTTCTTCTACAAGTGATATAAACTCTAAGAATGAACTTTCACAATTTGTAGGCCTTTCAGTAAAACATACAGAAGAAAAAGAGGATTTCAAGGAAAGTGATAGTACTGCAATGACTGCAAAAGAAGATAATGTTGTGCCCAGCTTGGATAAAGGAAAAACAGTTGATGATATTAACCAGCAGAAAATCAGGCAAGAAGAACAATATTGGCAACAAATCTTGGAACGCTTGATTGCTTTGGTCAGACTTCTTGGCATGCAAAACTTGGCATTCTGTGGTACTACTGAAAAGTTGTATAGTGCTAACAATGGAAATTTTTTGAAGTTTGTAGAATATTTAGCCCTTTTTGATCCTATCATGAATGAACGTTTGCACAGAGTTAAAAATGAAGAAACAATGGTTCACTACTTAGGAAAAGATATCTAAAATGAACTTATACAACTTCTAGCGGGTGCTATAAAGCAGAAAATTTTAGAAGATATAAAGTCAGCCAAATACTATTCAGTTATTCTAGATTGCACACCTGATGTTAGTCATACTGAACAAATGACAGTGACTGTACGTTTTGTCAATGTGATCAAACCATCAGATACTGAGATGTCCAAACCTGAGGTTATGATAAAAGAACATTTCTTGGGATTTGTTCCACTAAAGGACACTACAGGTGCCTTTATGACAGAAACTCTTCTTGGACAGCTTGAGCAAATGGGATTACCAATTGAGGATCTGCGTGGTCAAGGTTATGATAATGGGAGTAACATGAAAGGCAAAGAAAATGGGGTACAAAAGAGAGTCCTAGACATAAATTCACGTGCCTTTTTTGTGCCCTGCAATGCACATTTAGTGGCATCATTGACTACTTGGTAGTCAATGATGCCGCTAAATGTTGTCTGGAAGCAACAAGTTTCTTCAGCTTGATTCAACAGATCTATAATTATTTCTCTGCATCAACTCGGCGTTGGTAAATTCTAACCAGCCATGTATCAGGCATAACTGTTAAGCCACTGAGTCAAACGAGATGGGAGTTGGATTGATGCTTTAAAACCCCTGAGATATCATCTTGGTAGTATATATGATGCTTTAATAGAGATCTTTGATGACACAAGCCTAAAGAATTTATCTGGAAATACTTCTCGAATTGAAGCTAAGGCCCTTGCTGATGCAATTTGTAAGTTCAAATTTGTGGTGTCCCTTGTTACATGATACAACATTCTTTTTGAAATTAATCTTACAAGCAAGCTGTTACAAAATAAAGAAAACGATTTAAATTCAGCTACAAGCCAATTGCACGTGACTAAGAATTACCTTGTGGGCTGTAGGTATGATGCGGGTTTTCAACAAGTTTTGGTGGATGCTAATGAGATTACAAAGGAGCTAGAAATACTACCAAACTTTGAGACAGAACAAGTTAGAAAAAGGAGAACAAAAAAGCAGTTTGAGTATGAAGCACAAGAGGAGGCACCCACAAGATCCAAAGCAGACGTATATGACATATACAAGATCAACAAAAAATGTACTGAAAATGTACTTAAGGCCTGCAAGAATTTGGAAAAATCATTGATGCACAATGGAAACAAAGATATTGATGCTGAAGAGCTGTGCTGTGAACTTATAGCAATAGCGCGAAGCCTTCCAAAGTCTATGCCAGCACAAGGAGGACTTCTCTTCATAGTGCAACAAAAACTCCTGGATAGTGTGCCTAATGTTTCTGTGGCTCTAAGGATCCTTCTCACACTTCCAGTGTCAGTGGCTAGCGGTGAACACAGTTTCTCAAAGCTCAAGTTTATAAAAACATATTTACGCTCAACAGGGCTGCAAAGTAGACTAGCTGGTTTGGCAACTATATCAATTTAACATGCGGAAGCATCAGCCATTGACCTGAAGGAGTCAGTGACAAAATTTGCAAAAGAAAAGGCAGGCAAAATGAGATTTTGATGTGGCAAAATCAGAAACGTTTGAGAGACATTACAGTTCATAGGATTATTCAAAACGATTTGTGTGCTAAAACTGTTTTGTATTTGAGAAAGAAAACTGAAACCTGTTCCATTATTTGTTCTCTCAGTTTTTTAAAATAAATTTTTCACAATTTCAACTTTTGTACTTTCTGTTTTTCCTACAATTTGTCTGTTTTTGAAAATTGGTTGGGGAGGGGAGGGCAAGTAGTTAGTCTTGCCTAGGGCTCAAAAAAGCCTGGCCCCGGCCCTGCTCACGCGCATTCTCCCAGAGCCCATCAAAGCATCTTCCAGAAGACGGCGGTGGAGGCAAAAAAAACCCTTGCCCCCCCCCACGCCCCAATCTCGACACGCGTCGGGAAAGCCTCTCTTTCTTTCCCTCTCCAACGTCGGAATGGGCGCAGGTTCCTATCACTCACTCACTCACTGCCTGCCCTGTTCTCGCCACGAGGAAGGGACGCGCGGGGGAAAAGACGATCTCGGGGGAAAAGACCGGGCTCGAGGGCTTGCGAAGGACGACGACGACGACGCCTCCAGGGCTCCTTCTCGCCCCTCTTCCTCCTGCTCCAGCGTCCGGAAGGCAGCGGGTCCCCTCACACGCAAGCAGACTCCGCGGGGCCAAAGTTGAGTTTCGTTTTCTCCGCGCGGCGGCGCCGGAAGCGCGGATCGTCAGAAAGGGCGCGCCTGGAGGGGGAGGTTGACCCAGGCAGCCCCGGCGGCCGAGCTTGAGAAGGGGCGCTCGGGCCCGCTCGCTTCTCCTGCGAGGCACCTCGCGCGACCTTTTCGGCCGGATCCTGGCCGCGGTCGCGCCGAAAAGGCACTTTGGCCAAGCGGCGGCGGGGGCGCGGGGGGGGGGGCTCCCGGCTCAGCCAGCTTCGTGCGCGGAAAGGGCCGCGCCGCCGCCTGCTCTGCAGGGCCATCTCAACTACTGCGCGTGTACAGATGGAGGGGCCCTCGGCTTACTCCAGAGTAAGCGTGCCTAGACTCGGTGGCCGCATAGCCCTGTGCTTCCGTGGTGATGGGAGTTGGGCCGCAAGGCACGAGGATGCTCGGTTACCTTGGACTGAAGGGGCCCGAGAGGAAACGCCTCTAAAACCGGGGTGGGACAACGTGGCTTTCCCCCATTTTGGATGTAACTCTCCCCAGCCCTTAGGCAGCAGGGAATGAGGGGGGGCTGTTGGCGAAGAACATTTGGAAGGCCCCTTCCCCTCCCCGCCCCCCAGGAAAGCAAATGCTAGATTCGGAACAGGGGTTTTCTTTAGAACTGCACTTGCGCGGGGGCGGGGTGAAGGGTTCTCTCTCTCCCCCACCCGCCTCAGTTGATGCTTTTTGTTTTTGAAATCTGCACCTTAAATGCACAGGTCCCTTTAAATTCATGTTGGCTCACACACATGCACACACCTCTTGTTGGGCTTATGCACGTGTGTGCGTGCACACACACAGCGGTGGACCTTAGTGGGTGAAACTGAAAGAGTGCCATCTTTTCCAGATCTTCTGAGAAGGGATTTTTCTGCCCTGTTGAAGAACCGAATGGATCACTCAAATTGAAGATTCGGCCAAGCTGGTTTCCAAGTTAATTAATGTTACCTTTGAGGTGTTCAGAAATGAATGGGATTGATCCACTCTCCATATCAGCCAGGCTGGCATATTTTTGGATGAAGCCTTCTAGATTTTTACATCAAATGTTTTGTATCTGCAGCAATAGCTCTTTCTCTCTGATGTACCCTTTAAAAGTTTGAAGTGTATAACAGGTGTACTACCATTTTGTATCTTGCAGTTATTTTGTATAACCTTATCTGCTTAAGCTTGCAGAGATAATATCAGTAACAGGATGCATGAGCTGAGGCGGTCACAAGTCGCAGATGGTTGCAGGAGTGTGAATAAACAGGGAAACCACAGACTGGCGGTTTGGGTGCAGGGGTAGAGAGCGATGTTAAAGGTAGAATTGAACTTCTGGGGGGGGGCACTCCTTGACTGTGTGCAGAGGACTGTCCGGCCGGTCGCTTTGCTTAGCTAAATAAAGAGACTGAAACAGATCTCCCCTCGTCTGGGTTTTATTGGCTACCTAACGAGGACATAGAGTGTTCTACTGATGAGACCCTTTTTTTTTTTAGTTTAATAAAATCAAATCCTTTTTCACCAAGTAATCCTGTAATGGCAAAAATTGTTTTCCTGCATTATAAAATTGTTATACTCTATAGTTTCATATTCTCAGATCATTAAACAAAGGTAGAAAGCAATATGAGGCCAGAGTTTCTGTCCTTTTAGATAAGAACTAGCACAGGAAACGCCTAAATTGGATTGTCAGGTACTGTTAGTATCTCTCAGATACTGGTGTTTCTCCTAGTTTTCTCATCTCACTAGAGCCATTTGTCTGTTATGTGACTGTCATGTTTCTAAACTTGTATGTTATTGGAGATTCCTGCAGTCCCCTTAATCTGATTTACATAGGTGCTAAACTACATGTGGAGTTTCGCATTTGCAACATTGGGGCCCACCTGTTCCCTTTATTGGAAGAAGACACTTCCTGATGTGCTGAGTGGGGTGGTTTTTGTCAAGAGAAAGGGAATTTGCAAGCACAGGGAGTGCTTTGTTTTCTTGCTTTTGTCCTGTACATGTTTTTTGTTGTTTTTTTTTTAATGTGGCAAGCTTCTTAGTCTTTGTCAAATTTGGAATAAATTGGATAAGGCTTCCATGCAATTGCATCTGTCTTGTGATCTTCCCACTTGGGCAGCTGACTATAGTGGACGAAAAATCCACAACAGCTCCTATGTCAAAATGTCCTGCTGTCAGTTCAAAACACGGAAATGGCAAGAATAAGTTGCATGGATTAATCTGAATTTTTTCCATGCTCAGCTGTTTCTCTTATTAAGTCTGTTTGTCTTTCCACACACAGCCATTCCTCTTTCCCCATGACATAATCATCTTCCCCATGACATCATCCCTTTCTTCCCTCCCCCCAGGCCTGGTTTCTGGCAGTAAGAGCTTCAAGCTTATTACTGGTTCTATCCATTTCAGCCTCTTAACCTCTCTGAAATTGAATTCAGTCATTCTGCTGATATTAGTTCCACATTGCTGCTCTCATATAGCCTGAGCCCCTTTAAAACAAGTGGACAAAATATAAACCAGAGTAAATTGCTCAATCACTGAATGGCTAGCAGAAATCAGCAAGGGTGTCTGACTTCACATTGTTTAATAGGATCCTCATACCCAGGACCCTAATTAGACTGCTGCAACTCCTGATCTGTAATCACTGTATGCATATATTCAAACGCAGAGGTCATTCCCATCTGTGGGTCAGAGGATGCAGTACGTGATCAGATCAGCTCTATCTCCCACCACTCTCGCACATGGATTTGGTGGGTAGGTCCCTATCTTTTCATTCAGTTATTTATAATTGCTCGTCCTGTAGACGTTTCAGAGTTCAGCTCTTGGAATCCCAGGACACCAGCTATGGCTTCTGAGAGTTGAAGTCCAAAACATCTGGAGGACAAAAAGATTAAGAACCTCGAAGTCTTATCCCCTGGTCTTATGGTGAGCAAAGAAGTGCAGCCAAAAAGATGGTGAATCAGTACTCAAAGCAGCAACTTCTGATCAGGCTGATTCAACTGCTGCCTTGTCATTGCCAGAACAGCATGACGGGCTGCACTTGGGATGGATGTAAAAGAAAACTCAAATCCATACTTCTCCTGACAGGATGCGATACGGCCAGATGGGGCTTACAAATGTAATAGTGTTACCATGAGAGAGTTAGTTATTTACTAGAAAAAAATGTTTGTCAATGAGTCAAGAACATGTATTACAAATACCAAATGTCTAAGCTCTACGAGTTCTGTTATCTTTTACAAATGTTTATAAATAGTAAACATTATTTAATGTTATAACCAAAAGCACAATTGATATTTTGCTATCAATTTCAGGCACAAACACACATAAGAACATCAATTTTAACTCTTGTCAAGTGGTTTTTTTTATCAGTACACTTCAAAGCTGCTGTGTGCAGACTCTGCAGGTTCTATGTATTTTTTATGATCACCAAAAGCCAACAGAGGCCATGAGGAGGCGCCCTCTGCCCCAGCCCTGCAACCCTCTCTCCGGCTATGCACCCCACTTACTATGGCTGCCTTTTGCAACAGGAGGCATGTTTGGAGCCAGGTGACAACAGGGCTCCCACGTGACTCCTAGAGCCTCACAAGAGCCTCTGCTCTGCCCTGGATGAAAAGACAGACAAGTTTCCTCTCTTCAAGACAAAGTTATTTACAGTCCTCCTGTATATATATAACTCATGGCATAGCCACTCCTGCTCTTCTCAGCTTGTGATCAACTGCAGATCATGCAGAGATGAGAATGAAATGGAAGGGCATTGCTTAGAACAGGGATGGGCTCTTGTCTCCCTGAAGATGTTTTTGGTCAGCTCCCTTCATTTGGTCAGCCTTATCCAGCATAATGAAGGATTATGGGACCTGCAGTCCAACATTGGGAGAACCATACTTTCCATATACCAGCCTTCAAACATGGAAATCACTTAAGGGGAAGAATTAGGACACTTGCAGCCAGCTTCTCCATATACTAGTCTAAAGAAAAAGCCCCGTATAACCCAGTAAGACCTATGCTGAATTCACTACCTCCTAAAAATTAAGAAACCTGCTTTCCTGGAGGGCCTTTTTAGAAATGTTATCTTTTGTCAAGCATTTGCATGAAAGAGACAGTCAGCTTTCCAAGATGTCCAGCTGTGGATTAAAAACAAATTATTATATGCAAATGTCAAGATCCACATACTCATCTCTGATGTAGTCCTAGCAGGGACTACAATTAGAAAGAAAGGTGGTCCAGTTTTTATGCTGAGAGGGAACAGACTCCAAAACCTCTGTAAGTTTCATACCTTTTATATTCTGTCATTTTCCTATGAATTCAAGCAAATGTGTGGGAGGTTCTCATTCAAGCTGCAAACAGAGGAAACCAATCTTTTCGGAGCTGTTGACTCCCTCTAGTGGGGAGGACAACTTGCAGCTTCTGTCCTGTCTTCAAGCTTCCTCTTATTAATCAACAAACAACAAAACACAGAACAGATAACAGAACTGGGAATGTCAGGCCAGCTGGACAGTTACTCATCACTTTCTCTGTATGCCAATTTATAACCTGGTACCAACAACAGGGTGGCAAAGGATGCCCTTCTTCCAGTGTATAAAAGGAACGTCTCATGGCAAGTATCACTGTTGCTTTTTCCAACCAAAGTGGGAAAGGCTGTACAATGGGACTTACCAAAGTTTACAATACTGGATGGTTTGCAGATGCTCTCGGTCCAGGTTTCTCTTTGGCTACCTACTGGGGGACCCCATCTTGCAGGACCCCACACCCAATGGATGCCTCTGCTGAGGCAAAAAGGGTCCAGCCTTTAATGCCTGACTAGGCCCTCCAAATGATTGCCCTGCAAATATTCAGGTGGGGAGCCTAGGACCAAAGGCTGTCGACATGGCTGCACTTTGAGCAGTGTGTGCTCCGATTACAATCTTGCCCAAAGCCAAGGAACAGGCTGCTATGGCCAGCATAGGTTCAGATGCCTTCTCATTCAACTTTCTTGGGGAAAAAACAGAGAATCAGCACATCTGAAAAGTCTCGTACTTTTCAGATAAATTGCAACTGCTCTCTGAACATTCAAGATATACCACAACTTCTCTACTACTGTGCATGGATTAGGACAGAAGGAGGAGAATTAACCTCTTGTGCCTGATGGAAAACAGAACTGACCTTTAGGACAAAAGGTGAATCCTACCAGAGGACCACAGACTCAGCATGGATTACACACAACTCACACCTAACTCAGAGACCCTCTTAGCCAAGGCTGTCAGGAAAAGCACCTTCCAAGAAATATGTTTTCATGATACCATTCTAAGCAATTTAAAGGGTGCCTTGTTCAGGGCCTTTATAACAATATGGAAGTTCCAGGAAGGAAATCCATGAATGCCAGGAGGAGCTTTTAAGGACATGCCTCAGAGAAACCACTTCATGTTTTTATCCATATACAAGGAATTCCCCTTCCTAGATGGTGGGATTGTGGCTAGGGCAGCAACCATCCTCTTTAAGATGTTAAGGCCCCTGCTCATACTGTGCTGTAAAAAATCCAAAGCATCAGATATGGCAGCTTTCTGTCCCTGTCCTTTTCCATTGTACCAACGACTGAATACCCTCCAAGTGACCTCATAAATCCTATTGGTGGGTTCTCCTTGGGATGCTAGGACAGAACTGATCACCTGCTCTGGGCAGCCAAGGAAGAAGGGGAGAAAGGAGTGATGTGAGTGCCAAGCTATACAGCAAAATCTGGTGAGGGGAAGATATGACCTTTAAATTCCCTTCCTTGTGCTTTCCCTAAGTCATTTACCAGTTTTGAGAAATGTGAAGCTTACTTTTCACTCACCTGCAGATGGGAAGGAAGTTTACCATTTCTTTTTAAATCATTGCTAACCAACACAGCACATCAGCAATACACTGAAATGACTTTTTTTTAAAAAAAAAGCTATTTCAAAGCATCACTTAAGCAACAATTGAAAGAAAACCTCCTCTCTCTTCCCCTCTGCAGGTGAGCAGCCAGGAAGTTTCCTATTTCTCAAGACTGTTAAGCAGGTTCAGCAACGGACACCCATACAACCACTTTGATTTAATCCCAGAGATCACACATGTGGGAACTGAAGCAAAACAAGAGTGATCCTACCTGCACTGAAAATCAATAGCCCGACAGAGACCCAAAAAGGTGCAGGCAGGCACTGATTGGAGCGAACTGGCTTGCAATGGCACATATGCCATGAGGTTGCCAGAAAAAGGAACAAACCAGCCCATCCCCAGAGCAGACCAAACAGCAGGGCAAGTATCCATGATTTCACCCATAGTTGGGAGGACAATGAAACCAGGAAGGTCAAATCTTATTACAGATATGCACATAACTTACTGCTGCCCCCTTTTTTGTTTGCTGCAACAAAACATGTTTTGGGTCTTCCTTCTGTGGAATGTTAGCATTCTAGTCAGCATCTCTCCCAGAACTGTACCAACTATGTGGCACACTGCACACACATTGCATGGCACATCTTGAAGCAGGCCAACCACCACAATGGGTCTACCCACTCGGCTCCACCCTGTCAGAAGATTTATTGGAAGCTATCCCCTTGTGACAGTTGCTTCAGGCAACAGAAAGGGTGGAGCTTTTCCAGCAGACAGTCTGAACAGTTTTCCATTTAAGTGATCAATATAAGCTCTTCCCCCACCCTAATAATAATAATAATAATAGTAGCAGCAGCCATAATTATGTGCTGTTAACCCCTTTCTGACTTAGGGCTATGAGGATATACAAAGTGCTCAGAAATGGTTACCACTCCCTCTTCTGGTGGCACTTTGACATCATATAGCTTGTCGGTACTACATAGTTACAAGTAATAAAAACCCATCAACCACACACTTTCCAGATTATTTTGGCTGACACCCCCCTCCCCCCATTCCAGGAATGCACAAATGTGAATTTTAATTCGCAGTGCAAGGCTGTGCAGTTAGGCGCTACACTACACTGAGTTACACCAGTCCTTTTCTTTCCTCCCTCCCTCCCTCCCCATCTCTAATTCCTTGTGTATCATTTCAACTGTAAACCTGGGGGCCAGGCTGTAACACTATTTCCCTGGGAGCATTTTTGGCTAAAGGTAAAGGTTTAAAGGCTAAGTAAAACTTGCTACTGCTCTGCAAATATAGTCATCTCTGATCTCACCTCCATTAGTTTTAAAGTGGAAACAACCTGCAATAGGGGCAATCCTCTTACTGTTTAGCATTTTTTGCAAATCTTCCAAGCAGAAAGGAGACACTGAATGCTCTCCTATGTCCCCAGCAAATAATCATGCAAATTACAGCGAGAAGTGCTTGCTTACCTTTATAGTTGCTAGGACACTTCTCACTGGCCTCCTGAAACCTGGCCTCTCTGTCATTAAAGATGGATGGCAATGTCCTCACACACTACTATTCCGCACATACAGAAAGAAGTGCACGATATATAATCAGACAAGAACGTCAACACTGTGTTTCTATATATTTATTGTAAAAGTGACAGAATGGAACTGGCTTCAGATGGCACCTCTTGGGGTTTTGAAGTTCATCCCTACAGTGGGCTGCGTGACTTGCAGATTAGAAAGGCTGCCAAAGTCCTGGAAGAACACAGAACAAAGAACATTCACCAATACAAGCTAAACCAAAGGGAATATTCCTTCAGGATGTGCTAAATCCCTTGCATCAAATAACCTAAGTAGCCTTTCACATAAAACATTATTGTGCACAGACCAAATGGGGTACTGTATTAATGAACACAATTTGCATCCATGGAGTACATGTTAAGATCTCCCAAACACTAAGGCTTAGCCAGCAAGATCCATTTAACACTATAGCCTGCAAGCAGATGGCCTCCAAAAATTGCCCTCAACACTGCTGTGATGCAGGTAGCTATTATTAACATCAAGAAGAAACCAGCTGGCTGCAAAAAAAGCAGTTCTACTGGCAGCTATTCAGCTCCCCTGCTTACCAGTAGCTTCAACATTTCCTTGGTATCGGGGTCCACTTCAATGATCTCCTGATCCAGAGCAGAAACCTAACAGTGACAGGGATGGATTTGGTTAGAATGGCAGGCCATAGGCTATCAACACAGTATGAATCCAAATACAAGACCAGTGCAGCCCAGCAACTGTTTGATGCATGCATTATGCCAGCAACTGCCTCACCAGTCTGAACTCACTAGTGGCTGATTGCAAGAAACATTGAAGAAGTAATGGGCAGTATCCTGAAATAGTGTGCAAATATGATCATCCACAACACTAGGGGTTTACAGCATTACCTATATGTACTCGCCGAGCAATGTTTTACTGTTGTAATTGTTTCCTGCATCTGCTAGGAGGGCTTCCCCTGGAATTTTCAAGGGTTAGGCACATGACTCATCTGTATAGTTTGTATTTTCAGCCTTCTACCACGAGTTACAAAAAAATCCCTTACACCGCTAAGGATAGTGATTACACTTATATGATACAACCTATATGTCAACATTTTATAACTGAACTACACACTGTTTTGATTTAGTAACAATGAAGTGACCAACACAGAGGCCGTACGATGCAGGCATGGATAAAATGTCACTAATATAGGGTTAGGTATAGTTTCAGCCCAAATCACAGTCTAAATCACTTTGCACTGTGTTCTCCCCAGTGAAAGGATGCTATTTCACATTTAGAGAAAAACAAAAATGCCCAGAAGGAAAAAAATGTCCTCACAAATGCATGAACACAAAGAGCTGCAAGGAGCTAGCTCAGTGGTTCCCAACTCTGGGTCACCCGGGTGGTTCTTGGACAGCAATTCCCAGAAGCCTTCACCACGAGCTGTGGTGGCTGAGGTTTCTGGGAGCTGCAGTCCGAGAACACCTGGGGTACCCAAGGTTAGGAAATACTGAGCTAGGTGAGCAGTTAGCCTTTGCTTGCAATCAGGCTCCCAAAACAGGCTGGACAATACCCTTTGTGAGGCCACTTTTCAGATTGTGTAAGCAGCTGCAGATGTTTTCTTCAAACTCCTTGAAAAACCATTAAGAAAGAACCTGTATCCCACAACCCTAAATGTTTTTTGATATTAAAGTTAATCAGTAGCTAGGTCTTTGCTATCCCAAGGGATAAATAATTCTGAATTGCTAAGACACACTAAAGGAATCTGCACTATGTTTAAGTTCTTTATTTTTAATTACTCTGTCAAGAAAACATACATCTGGATATACTCAGATGACATGCTGCCATCCAAACAGGTAGAAGCTACAAGATCAACAGTTCTCAGAAAAGAGAAACACATACTTAAGAAGGAAATATATTCCAATGGAGGGGCGCAATTCATTTGAAGCAACACAGAGAATTCTTGCTTCATACTGAATGAGCCTTGTGGCGCAGTGGTTAAACTGCTGGACTGCAGCCAAAAACTGCGCTCACGACCCGGGGTTCAATTCCAGGTAGCCGGCTCAAGGTTGACTCAGCCTTCTACCCTTCCGAGGTCGGTAAACTGAGTACCCAGCTCGCTGGGGGGGGGGGCAATGTGTGGCCTGCATCATTAACTTGTAAACTGCCCAGAGAGTGCTTGAAGCGCTATGGGGCAATATATAAGCAGCATGCTTTGCTTTGAAGCTACAGAAGGGCTATTCCACATTCTGGGCATCTTTTTATCCTAATTGGAATCATTCCACATCCCGGTGTCTTTCTCCACACCATATTTTTCACAAGAGCAGAATACTGATATGGCTTGTCTAGTTTACTCTCAATAGAGCCAAAAGAACTGTGCAGCATGAAATAGTGGAAACAAGTCTGGGCCGACTTAATTTCAATCATATGGATTTAAACCATTATTCAGAAAGATTCAATTTAATCACATGATTTCTTCCCGAAAGGAGCACCCGTTTGCTTTAACATATTAATACAGCAGGACACCCCCCCCCCCAATTTGTGGGATCAGTATCCACTGATTCACCTATCCACTGTCTGAAAATACTAAACATTCCCCCAAGAAATACACATTTATATGTATTTCCAGGGTGTAATTGCCAGAATAGTCCACTAGAGGGAGTGAGAGACGATGCATTATATAGGGCAGTGGTCCCCAACCTTTTCCGAACCGCGGACTGGTTGAGGAGGCGGGGTCCGTCCATGCGGGGGGCGTGGTGCGCTCACACGCATGGATGGGCATGGCACACACGTGGGTGGGCGGGGCACCCATGCGGGCATGTCAGCATGCGTGGGGGCGGGAGATCTGTCTCCCCAGCCTGGGTCTGCAAAGGCCATTGACTGGCACCAGGCCGCAGACCAGGGATTGGGGATCCCTGATATAGGCTATGATACTTCCACGTTTTTTGGCATCCCCGGAGGGGGGTGTCTTGGAACCTACCCCTGTGGATATTGCAGTCCTAATGTACATATTTTTCAGAAGAGACATTTTTCACCATCACCTTGCCCAGATTCATTCCATTTCCAGTAATATTTACATTGACAGCATCTAAAAATGTTCACTTTCAGGACGAGAAGGCTAGACTACCGCATTTTTCCGTTTATAACACGCTTACGTTTATAAGACGCCTCCCCCACTTTTCTAACCCCAAAATTAAGAAAATGTAGCTTTGAGTATTCAGCCTCTGGGCTCAGATCACTTGGACATTACGAGCCCCTGTTGAATCTGAGCACTGCCTACAGGCTCCACCTCCAACCAGGTGTGTTCCAAATGGTTTGTTCAGCATCAGCTGACATCGGTTCCATAAGGCTCATGATTGGAGGAAGCTATGTCTCCTGACTATAGGAAGCTAAGCCTCCTGATTGGAAGCAGCTAAGCCTTGAGATTGAAGGAAGCCTGTTTACAGAGGCAAGGTATGTGCCATTTTGTTCTCTCCTCAGCTATCTCAGCTTACTTCCGTGTAAAAGACGCCCCTCAATTTTTAGTGTAATGATTTTAGGAAAACGTAGCATCTTATACACAGAAAAATATGGTATGTCTACACAAAGATGCCAAGGAACAATAGCAAGACTGCTACTCTGAAGGGCACAGCATCACTTAAAGAAACTACTGAAAACAAATCTAGAGATTTTAAATACAGCTTCCAAAAATTTCCTAAATTATATCATGTCAAGACAAAAGAAGGGCTCCACAAGTAAGTACAGTGAGGGTTGGGAAATAGGGCTAAGTACATCTACTATTGCTCATCTACATGTACTGTTGCAAACAATTCTGTCTCTCTGCAGACACAAACCCAGTTTGAAAACCACAATTTCTCCTGATTACCTACTAGACTGTGTACCAGGGAGACAGAAAGATTAACTATATAATCTATATGGGAAAAAAACTATAGAAATTCATAAAGTTGAGGGTTCAATTCAAGAATGATTGCACTTTAAATTGCCAAAAAAAAAGGATTATTTGAATTGTCTCATAATATAGAACTAACATTTACAATCATTATTGTATAATGGATTTTTAGCAATAATATCCTTTAAATTAAAACTGCCACCCTACAGCTTTTAAAGACGAAATGTCTGAATAAAAACTACAAAAACCTGACTGAAACTTTTAAAAGGCAATTTGAAATCTTAAAAACTGATTTTAAGATTTTTTAAAATATGTATTTTTATTCACAGGGAGACTCCTCCTACCCCCTTGCCAGAGTGGCTGGGCAAGCAGGGAGGCAGGGCTGCAGCAGCCGAGCCACTGCCACGATTGGGGTGCAGATGATGATGCACATCACGCGCGCCGCACGGTAAGTGGTCCAGCAGGGGCTGGGGCTGGGTGTTCATCAAGCCAGCCACCTGTGCCAGCGGGCTTCATATTTGTATACGAATATGAAGCCCCCATCTCTAATTCTAGATATTCTAAAATTTGCTGCAGTTGTGGACAAGATGTTAGTATCTATTTCCATATGTGGTAGAAGGGTGAAGCAGTACTGAAATCTGGAAGTTAGTATATAATTGAGAAAAAATGTACAATTAACAGAAGTTTCTATTGACTTGATGACACATGATTATTAGAGTGCTGTGAGCACAATTCTCTTCTTTAAACAAGCAAAATGTAGTGATGGACCTTCTGGGGACTGCAAAGTTGGATGTGGATAACATGCCACCAACCCGATGCAATAAAACAGCTCAAAGCATGAGCTTCGTTTCAATCCCCACAGCACTGGGATATAAATCCTATTTACATATCACATATGGATTAACTATGGCTAAGAAATTAGTAATTAGCCCAAGGCCACTACAAGTCCATGTCTAAACAAGAGACTGCTCAAGATTCAACAAACCATTCACAAGTCCAAATCAATACTAATTCTGTACCATCAAGTTGATTCTCAAACAACTCAGCATGTTTACCCTTGAGAAAAGACTGAGGCACTATGATAGGATTTTTCAAATACTTGAAAGGCTGTCATACAGATTTGTTATTGATCATCCCAGAGTGCAGGATATGCAACAATGGGCTCGTTACAGAAAGCCAGATTTCAGTTGAATATCAGGAAAAACGTCCTGTTAGAGCAGTATGGCAATGTAATCAATTATCTTGAGAGGTGGTGAGCACTCCAATGCTGGAGGCATTCAAGAGAAAATTAAGACAACCACCTGACAGATATCCTTTGATCTGCATTCCTGCATTGAACAGGGGGCTGGACTTGATGGCCTTATGGGCCCCTTCCAACATCATGATTCTATGATTCTGACTTATCCCAAATCATTCTAGAAAGCAGAGGCTATTAATTCACAGCCTTTTGTTGTTAATTAAACAACAAAAGCCCCCATACTCCAAGAAACTCAAAACATACCTCAGGGACATAGTTATCCCTTCTTTCTCTTTCCTCTTCCTGCAGTTTGATGGAGATACCTCTGACCGGCCCTCTTTGAATGCGTTTCATCAGATGAGTCACATACCTGTAGAGAGACAGCATATATGCCTGGCTGCAAATCTCTGTACTCCGAACACAAAAAATTAACAGGAGAAAAAGCCAGCAGCAACAAAGCTCATACCGCAAACACATACAAGCACGTATCTAGGCACTAAGTGCAAATGGCTCAAGCTCTGCCCTCTTTCTGCTAATCTTCCGGCTGTCACAATGTCTGAAAAGCTCAGGGTTTGGTAGGGTTGAGAAATGGTCCTCCAAACACGGGAAATGCTGTCAAGGATGCTCTTCCTGCAGTATCAATGACTAGGCCACAAACAAGACCAAAATCACTTTCGATGCAGGTTCTAAAACAGGGGTCTCAAACATGCGGCCCGCCGGACGATAGTTTGTGGCCCCCGCCTTGCCTCCCCCCTGAAGCACCCACGCGTCCTCTGCTGTCAAGTCGCTCCCGGCCTGTCCTCAAAGAGCACCTCCAAGCCGCCAACAGCAGCTGCTGCCGCCACCCGCCTCTTCCAGGGAAGCGGCTCTCTTTCTCTCTCGGCACCCCCAGCACCAGCCCGGCCAGCAGCCGCCTCAGCGCCCGGTGGTGCTTCCTCCTCCTCTTCGTCCTGCTTCAGCCGCCTCGGCTCTGGAGGCTGCCTGGGCTCGCCTCGCAAAGTTTGCTCCTCTGTCGTGGTGGGGGTAGCTGCTGCTGCTGAGTGCACGTTTTTTTTAGGGGGGCCCTCAGAGGAAGGTTGCCGGACCTGTGTGTGTGTGTGTGTGTGTGTTTGTGCGCATGCGCATGCACGCACCTGTGGGGGGGCCCGCCCCGTTCTGTTTAGTTTTGCGGGTACCGGTGGCGGCTTTTCTCCTTTGACAAGGTGAATTCTGTGAGGGTTTTTTTTTTAAATTTTATGTCGTGCCCTCCTCCCCCCGGCTAAGCGGTCGCCGGCGCTCCCTCCCTTCTCCGCTTCTTTGTCCTGCTGGTGGTGGTGGTGGTGAAGAAGGAGCTGGAGGGGGTCGTGGCCGGGCGACGAGGGCTCGCACGCCCCTCCTCCTCCTCCGAGCCCCAGCTGGGCTAAGGAAACTCCCACGCGGCTTCCTCAGGCTCTTGCTCTGCTTGGCGGAAAATCTGATGCGGCCCAGCCTCACTCAGACTCTCCCTCCAGCGGCCCCCAGGTAAATTGAGTTTGAGACCCCTGTTCTAAAAGGAGACATCAAAGCTTAACTTCCAATAGGTGGCCTCACAAGCATATGCTAGCAGAGGAAAACCAAACAACTTACCCAGCAATTTTGTTCCTCAACTTTTTGCTAGGAATTATGGCAATCTCTTCACATACTCGTTTGTTTGTGTGAAAATCATTTCCAAGGCGTGTATAGTATTTTTCAATTATGACTCGGGCAGCCTTTTTCACTGTCTTTGTGCGCACACGTCCCTAGGAAATTCCAAAAAGTAAGAGAACAAATAAGCATGGTGTAATAGTATTGAAACCATTTTTGATCTTAGAAAGAGTTTAGAATTTTTTTTCAGATAGAGAAGAATCCTGAAACAGTTTCTCTCTCAACTATCCTACTACAGCAGAGGTTTAAGATTCAAAATATGACAAGTTGGAAATAAAGAGGCATTGATACAGGCTGGCAACTTTATGTAACCAAGCCTTAAAGAGATTCATGAAAGGTGACAAATGGTGAGCAAATCCTCTATAACCCTTCCAAGTCAGCACTATTTTCTGACTGTTGCCTACAACTAGTCAATAACTACAGAGACAAAAGGAATGTTCCCATGACATGAATCGCTCACACAATGTGGCACTCTCCCCCCCCCCCCCCCATGCAAACTCTTAGTGGTAATTTTTCATAAGAGTGCTTGTCCACACACAGAACATCCAGTTACCTATGGTCAAACAGACTTCAACGACCAACAAATAAACCACTATCAACTTCCTACCCCTTCATCTCTGTGGCATCCGATCCAGCATGAGGGAAACCTGCACACTTAAGCAGAGCATGCCAAGAGCGATCGGGAATTCCCTTCACTACTGCAGGTGAGTGCACCAGGATTTGTCACTAAGTATATATCCTTTAAACCAGGGTGAAGAATGGGGGTGGATTTACCAAACGAAATAAACTCATAATGACCCAGCAAAAACAAACCAATAAACAGCCACCCAATAATACTTTCCTGTAGCCTTTTTATGAGGTTACTAATACGGAGAGGGAGAAAATAAAGGGGAAAAAAAAATCTGCTTTATACCCTTCGTGCCTATAACCCAGCGATCGCCTTTTCGTCTCTGCTTTTGGGGCCTGAACCCTAAGCAAAAATCCTTTTAGTGAATGAAGCCTTTCCTGGCATAAAAACGCAGTGTCTTCCGTCTCCCCAGGAGGGGAGGAATGGTAACGACTCTCTCCCCCCCCCCCCCCCCGCCAACCAGCCGCCAAGAGAGCACCGAGGAGGGAAAAAGCGGCAGGCCGAAAGCCCGTGCCTTCCCTCCACCGAGGAGCCAGCCAAGGCCCAGGAACCGCGCAGGCGGACAGGCCCCGCGTTCTTCTCCTTCCGAAGGCCCCGGTCTCCCGGCCCCTTGGCACGGACCCCCCAAGACACCTCTGCGCCCTGCGGAGCCTGGCCGGCCACGGCCCGAGCGGCCTGCTGCCATCTCTACCCCGGAAGGAGCAGGCCTCCCCGCGCCACCAGCCCGGCCTCGAGCTCGGCCCGCCTGCCGAGACAAGAGACGGGGCCTGGATGCCCGTATTACCGGGGAACTGCTCGTCCCGAGACCAGGCCCGATGCCTTCGGAACAGCCGCCAGGCTGAGGATGGCTCTGGATGCAGACCTCCCCGTACTCACCATGTCGGCAGTAGCCGGTCCAAAAGAGAGCAAAGGATGCCGGGAAGAGGCCTATAAAGAAGCTCGGGCCAGAAGGGAAGCAGGAGCGAAGGCTTCGCAATTCTCACACCGCGCCATCTCGTGGTCAGGAGGGTAAATATGCTGCCTTCGGGCTTGTGCGAGCGGGGACGGAATAGCGTCTGTTCTACAGGCGCAATGGTAAAAATCGGAGGGTCTGGTGTCCGAGAATGGGCTGTAATTCATTAAATCTCACACTGAAGTCTTCAAGGTGCCACACAACACTTTGTTGTCTCCTCTTTGTTATGGAGGTGATTCTTGGGCTTTCCACAAGCCCAAGAAGAGCCTGTCTGTCCAAATAGGATGGCTACTGGTTTAGTAGCCCTGTCAGCCTAACATACATACTAATTTTGAGTGCACTGAAGAGGAACAACAGTTGATTGAGTTGCCAGTTCTCAGGAAGTCTGTGGGCTACTCCAGTAAAATGCAACCCCACTGGACTGGCTGATGGGGCTCTATTTTTGGTCTGCTGCTTTCCCCCCTTTGTTAGATCCAGAATAGAGGCAATAAGGGCTTCAGATCCACACCCCCTTGCCAACTTAACCTCTTGCCTGATTCTTGAAGGGTTGCACCCTTTTTTCTGCCCTCCTCCTCTGTTTTTCATTGGCCTCACTGAGCTCCGTGGGTTGGAGGGTCTTGTTGCAGAGCAAGGGGCTGGAAAGCTCTAATTTAGCCTGTGCCTCCTTGAGCTTACCCTGGCTCCTGGTGACCACATGGGTGACTGATGGGGTTTTATGCCTTGGGCAAGCTGCATGATCCCAGAGCATCAGATGAAGGAGGGACCTCTAAGCATTTGATAGTTAGAAAGCCCTAGAAAGGTTGCCATCAATTGGAAATGACTTGCCAGCACATAAACGTCAAAAGCAGTTATGATCGCAATGTGGATTTTAAAACAAATGTGTGTATCGAGACAATAAGTACAGCAATCATTATTTCAGCCCTCCTGCCTGCCTGCCAATGCAAGATGTATACAAATATTCTTTATTCAATTTTTGCTTGTTTGTTTTAGTCATAGGTCGTAAACACAGAGGCAATGGCTCTGCACTCAGTTATCTGGAAGTAAGACTCACAGTGGGATTTACTTTTCAATACGTTTGTATAGAAATATGATGTGAATGTGACAAAATAACATCAGTATCGAAACAGCAGGTGCATTACATATTTATTTACTTGTTCAATTATACACATGCCATCTGTTGGAATAATATTCTTTCAAGGTGGTTTCCAATAAATTTAGCATGTGTGTGGGGGGGGGAATAATCAAAACAACAACAAAAACTGAGCTTGGAGTGTTAGTTTTTAAAATTAATTAATTAGTACTAAATATTAGAAAGGGACGTGGGTGGCATTGTGGGTTCAACCACTGAGCCGCTGGGCTTGTCAATTGGAAGGTCGACAGTTTGCATCCATGCGACGAGGTGAGCTCCCATTGCTTCTCCCAGCTCCTGCCAACCTGGCAGTTTGAAAGCATGCAAATGCAAGTAGATGAAAAGTACCTTCCTCAGTAGGAAGGTAATGGCATTTTGTGTCTAGTCATGTAGGCCACATGACCACAGAAAGTGTCTGCGGACAAATGCTGGCTCTTCGGCTTACAAACGGGGATGAGCCCCTAGAATCAGACACAACTGGACTTAATTGTCAAGGGGAACCTTTACCAAAATATTAGAAGCTGGAAAATTAACTGACTCATTAGTTAAATTCATAGTTCTGAAATAAACAAGGGGATTTACAAGGGCTCCTTCTTGGACCTCTATTCATTTAGTATTAGTTCCTTCAGAAGTGTTATTTTTGTTGCTTAAAATTGCTCCCTTCAAAGATCCTTTCAAATTTATCTTGATTCATTATTATTATATTACATTTCTAGTTATATGTGCCATGCAGCATCAGATTTTTCTTCTGCCTCTTTGTAAATTTTTATACATGCACCCCCTCTATGTGAGAATCAATCAACTGAAAATTATTGACCTGCAGGTTCCCAAAGATAATTAAGTTTTTAGAGATATTTTAAACATTTTATCATTTGAAGCAAAACTAAATTGTGATTCAAAATGGGAAGGAAGCTGGGATGATTTGCATAGACCCTCCCCTAAGCAGGGCATTCACATTCAGAGTTATTCTACCAAGAAACTTTGCCTAATTTGTTAAATTAAGGAGCCATTTATTGGGAGGTCTGTCAGCCCTTACTTTTTGCAGATGGGAGTGTACATATTGATGACTAATAGTTTTAACATTTAAAAAATGCTGTTAATTATACTCATACTCCATTTATTCATAGCATATTGTCAGTTGCTTGGAAAAAAATGAAATATTTCCAAGCTCTGTACAAAGATCACGAAACACCAGAAGTATATAAGAACAAAGTACATCAGCGAAGCAACTGCAAAATCTAAACATCAACATAAAATTAAAATGTCTTTATTCCACATTTAAAGACCGCAAGAAAATGGGCTTGACTGAGCTCCTTCAGAAAGACTCTGGAACTCAACCCTATATATCAAGCCTATGAATGAATAGGTAGCCCACATAACTGGGATAGGATTTGTGTAATATGCAATGACCATCTTGTCCCTACCGTTGCTTATATATATTTATTACATTTACATCCTATCTTTACTCCAGAGAGCTCAAGGCAACAGATATAGCTGCCTCCCCACTTTCTCTTCACAACAGTGTTTCTCTGTTGGTTCTGCTAGACCTCTCAGCAGTTTTCAGTACCATCAACCATGGCATCCTTCTGAGCTGCCTACCAGGGGTGGGACTTGACAGCCCTGTGCTGAGGTGGCTTTGGTCCTTCTTGGAGAGAAGAACCCAGAAGGTGATGATGGGAGACACCTGTTCAATGCCTGGCCATTGGCCAGTGGGGTCTCTCAGGGTTCTGTTTTATCGCCTTGCTATTTAACATCTACAAGACACCCATGGAAGAGGCTGTCCAGAGTTTAGGGGTTCAGTGTCACCAGTATGCTGATGATTGCTCAACCCACTCTCTCCATTCTGTCTAAATCCAAGGAAGCCGTCTCTATCCCAAACCAGTGTTAGGTCTTTAAGAAGAAGAAATGTAATTAACAATTGGTTAGTGCAGGTGGAGTTATTTAGTCACTGCCTATGTGACAAGAAGGACACAGCCGTGTGGAATTAATTACCATGAGGTGAACCACTAATTTGATTGGTTGGAGGTAGTATAAATTAAGAGGCTGGTTAGTGTGCCCTTCACAGTTCTATTTTGACTGTCATGCTTGCGTTCTGTCCGTTTGACTGCTGAATGCCTATGTTTATGTTCCTGTGAGCACTATGTAAATATGTACAGTAAGTAAATATTCTCTGCACTTATTCCTGGTGTCTTCCTGTGTGCCTGACTACACTGGAACCTCTGGTCCAAACCTTTGTAAGGAGAAAAGCTTCTGCTGTGATTTTAAACTGCTAACAACCAGTGCCTGAGGTTGGTAATGGACTGGATGGGGGTGAACAAACTGAAGCTTAATCCAGGCATGACAAGGTTGTCTTGGTCAGTCATAAGGCAGATCGAAGAACAAGTATTCATGGTGTACTGGATGGAGCTATACACCCCATGAAAACTCAGGTGTGTAGCTTAGGTGTGCTCCTGGATTCATCTCTGAGCCTGGATGCCCAAGACTCAGCAGTGACCAGAAGTGTGTTTGCAGAACTTAAAACTAGCACACCAGCTTTGCCTACTCCTTGAGAAGCTTGTTTTGGCTATGGTGACACATACTCTGTTTACCTCCCACTTAGGCTACTCTGTATGGAGCTGCCGCAAAACAACTGGTGCAAAATGCTGCCGTCAAACTGTTGACTGGGACTGGTTACAGGACTCCTCTGACCTCTAGTCACAACAGCTTCACTCTCCACCAGTTTGTTTCGGGACCTTATTCAAAACAATGCTAATGATCTTTAAAGCCCTTTACAACTTTGGTTTAGGCTGTCAGAAAGATCCTATTTCCTTATACATGCCCTTGTGCCTATTAAGATCTTCAGGGGAGGGCCTTCTCTTGGTCCCAAGCATGTCTGGCGAGGACTTGAGAAGAGGGCTTTTTCTGTGGCTGCTTCTCGAGAGTGGAGCTCCTTCCCTCAGGAGGTACGCTTGGCCCCTTCACTTCTTTCTTTCCACCGGCAGGAAGAAACCTATCTCTTTAGATGGGCTTTTGGGGAGTCAACAGGCAATAGAGATGGGGAAGTCTTTTAAAATCAGATTAATAGTTTTTAAATAATCTTTTAAGGTATTTGTATATTCTATTTTGAAATGCCAATTGGTATATATTTAATTATTTGTAGATTTAAAATATCTTGTATGCTACCTGAGTCCCTGCTGGGGGAGAAAGGCGGGAGAAACAAAATATTAAATAAACAGTTCTGAAAGGTGTGACAGGCTGACACTGTATGACTAGGCCATCCACTGTCTTTCACGGACAAAAACTGTAACAATGATACTACGTTGTCATAGAGATCATAGTTTGAACCGATCAAATTGTTCTTTTTAAGAAGTGTGATCTCACGCGGATTGTCTGTCACAAGTGCAAAAATAATTTGAGCCCTGCAGACTTTGTCAGTGGTGGCGGGGGGCACCACCGGCTCCTCCACCTCAGGCAGCAAAATGATCTTGTCCTTCCCTGAGGAGATGAAGCTAGAACCATCTGCAGACAAAGGGATGTGTTTTATCAGCAAACTGGGGTAGAGCAGCTTCCCTGTGCTTTGGCTGAGAATGCAGAACTCTTGTCAAACTCAACAGAGGAGACACCAGACTTCTTTCGAAATTCACATAGGGAAATAGGATGGCTGCTATGACAACCCTCCTTCTGGAGCCCAGGAGATGATTTATGGAGCTTAAGAGACACTGAGGTCCACAGGGAGGGTTGCTCAGGCATCCTCTCTGTCCTGCCACAGTAAAACTCAGTATTCTTTGATGATGCGAGCTCTGGTTTATTCTATGAGTCTTGTGACGCAAGGATCAGGTTGGTCTCATGGGTTCTGAGGTTCTCACTTGAGAATAAGGAGACGTGAAGGATGGAGGCAACCATCACTGTATCTTCTTGGAGCTGTTTAAGAGCATCTTCTCCTGATCAGTTTGTCCTGACCAGTAAGCCACGAGCAGCATTGGGAGAAACCCCAGGTGCAATCCTGGCTGATACCAATGCACCTTTGATTGATTGCGGAACCAAGGCCCCTGATGGCTTGAGGGTCTTTCTTTTCCTTAAAGTGGGAGGTGGAGAGGCGAAGGTTGTTGCCTCTCCTTCTGGGATGGACTCACTTTTAGTCTCCCAGAAGCTCTTGCCCATCATACTGTTATGCTTACAAGGCAGGTGGGTTCTGTTGAGTGAAGAGACAGATGCTGAGGTGGGAATGCTGTTGCTTTCAGTCCACTGCCTTGGTCTCTCCTTGTTTCCCTGGGAAACACAAAGTACACGGTCAGAGACCCTCCTCAACACAAATAGGACCTTCAGGACCTGTCTCAAACTGAGTTAGATCATCGGTCCATGTGGCGCAATATTACCAGTCCTACCTAGGTAGAATTGCTCCACTTTGATTTGTTTCCAGCACGTGTGATTGATGAGATCAAACCAAAGCAGTTAGTTGCCTGTCAGTTTGCTTTAAGCCTTTCAGAATATAACCATTTATTAGGAAATGGAAAGCTTCCTCCTACTCCCGCAAAGTTTAAAAAAAACCTTGTAATTCAATGCTGAAATGGTTGAATGGCATGCCAGTTCAGTACTATGCCACTTAGTGATATTTTTTTTATCACAGCTTTTTCTTGCTCACCCACAGAGGGGCAGATAGGAGGGGACATGGAAGAGGGACTTTTAAATTAATTTTTATTTATTTTCCTTTCCCTTTAAAGGGATGAATTGGTTGCTTGTTTGGTTTCCTGCCCCCAAACTACCTCATCCTTGCATGCAATTGCAAGGATCACCCCAAATGGCATACTGCACCTCAAAGAAACCCTGTTTAGCCTGTTCCAGTTTGGCCATTTAGTTGTGTCCTGAGCTGTACAAGAAAGTAATGAGGAATGCAACAAGTGGTGTGACATTCCTTGTGACATTCCAAGCTCTGGTAGTGTGTGGGGGGGTGGAAGGAAGGAAGGAAGGAGCTGATGATGGGTGGAAAGAAAAGGAAGGAAGGAGGGAGGGAAGGAGGGGGCTACAACCCAGCAATGAGGTTGGCAGTTTTATGGGCTTTACCCCTCCCACCATCGGCATGTCCTCTCTCACAACATGCTAGCCTGGAACTAATCAGACTTTGAGGTCAAAGGAAAAGTCCCCACATCTATATAAAGACTTAGGGTGAATTTCCACATCAGCTCTGCTCTTAAGTGCACTCAATCCATCCACATTCTTTCCTTGCCAGAACCAGGGCCCAGCGATGAGAAGCTGATTATTGGAACTGGTGAATATAGAGATATAGAAAGCAAATTGGAAGACCACTTTTATGTGGAAATAACTATTCCAATGTGATCCCATCCTGAACACTTGACATCTGATAAAGGCATTACTCTCTTCAATGAGCAATCATCTCTACCCATGTGGTTCCTGCATTTTTTCAGGGGCTCAGAAGAAAGTTACAGGTACCCACACCAAAATGTAAGAACTGCAAAACCAACTGAAGTTACGCTACTGTGAGATCTGAAGGACAACATGATACACATACTCTCACTGAATTCTCATCTAATTAACTCCCGCTTGTGGGAACCTTCCCAGTGTTGTCTAGGTATAACGTATTCAGAAGTGGTCTACCGGACTCTCATTCTGGTGGCACTCTAGGACTTTGAAGCTTGCCCAAGGCAACACAGGTGAGAGGACACATAACCCCATAATCCACACATGGGCTGGATGAAGTTTGCTGGCCTCTCTCCCAAGAGGCACAGTGAGGATTTGAACTCCCAGCCACTGGCTCCATGGGTGTGTGTGCTCCAAGCCATTGAGTTAAGTCAGCACCCTCCAACAGGCAGAAACCAAACAGACAGGCAATCGAAATGTACTTCCTCATCATTCCTGTGGGCAGCAGGCTAGGTTAAGGGGTGCAGAGCAAGCAACATAGAACCACAGGCCACAGAAACACCTCCCCACCACTCCTGCATGCTACCCACAGTGGCATCTAATGCCTGAGCCAGTCACCTCGTCTTGTCTATGGGTAGGACTAGCCCTAAAAGACAGGACCCCAGGTTTCCTCCCATTAAAAATATAGTTTCCTCCCACTCTTCGAAAGCCTTTTCAAAAACGGTAAGTGTTAATAAAGGGAAACGGGAGCTGAAGTCTCCTTCACCCACCCACCCCACTTTTCCATTTCCAATTGTGCACCATTAATTCAAACCGAGGCCTTGTCTACCCGGCAGCTTCCTTTGCCACGGGGATAGCGGGCAATGCTCTGACGGATGAGCTGCTCCTTATGCCAGTTTTGCTGCCAATGTTCCTGGGCAAGTTCCGACTTCCTTCCTTCCAGACGCTTCAGCAGCTGTTGGTTCTCCCAGTCAATGCGTGCAAGGTCCCAACGACGCTTCTCCCAGTTTAAGCTGTAGGAGGGACAGTGGGGCAGATGGCGGCTGCCTTCACTCTCTGCTGTGTGCTGATGTCATACTGGATCACCAATGTATTTTTAACAGACCGTATACAACTCAGAGGATTTTTGTTAGTGGATGGTTTAAAAATGCGATACAAGAAATAAAAGAAATTGATTCAGATCCTGCCTTCTCCCAAAACTGGGACTCAGAAGGTGGCTCATGTCAAGATTAATTGAAACGGAGGATGATTTTTTAAAAAAACTTTTAAAAAATCACAGTCAAATATGTTACATTATTAAAACGTGGCTGCATTAAAAACAACTTAAAAGCATATCAATAAACTAAGCACAATAACTGCCCTGGAAAAGCCCTTTTTTGAGCAGCCAATCTGTTGCCAGGATCCCACAAGAATAAAAAGGTATTTGCCTGTTGTCATTAGAACCAAAAGATGGGCCAGCCTTGGAAGCAGAGAAGGCCCACGTAGGTGGGAGCAGACGCCTCTTGAAACCTCTCCTATCCCCGGGATTCTTATACCGTCTTCGCAATTCCTTCTAACTCATGGTCTATTCAGAATCGCTATTATGGGGATTGCAGATAAACTCAGAGAACATGAGGGTACCTGAGGAGGGTGGGAGTTTATGGGAGTATACCTGTTAATCAAAAGGCTTTAACTTTACAAGCTGTGTCTCCACTACATCTCTACCTGCCATTGCCAGGATGAAACATGGAGTACTTTAACATCGCTACTGAACTCAGCTCAAACCCTGCCCCTCAAAAAAGCAATATTCAACAGAGCTTGGAGCCGTCATGCTTGTGGGCTGCAACTTCCAGAACCTCCCAGTCTGACTGGAGGATTCTGGGAATTATAGTTCCCCAAACCTTTCCACACACTGCAGTTTAACTCCCACCCACCCCCACAGGCTTACAGACCTGTGTGTACAGTAGAAGTTCCAGTTGTCTAAACATCCCTGGGACTGTTTGATGTCCCACAGCTTGGCACGATGCAAGAAATTATCCCGGTCCCAAATTTCTTGACGTTCTTTTTGCATCTGAAATGAATAGAATGGATGAAATCATAATGGATGAAATCCTAATTTATGAAGTATGTATAGAATGGATGAAATAATCATAAAGGAATGGTGCTACAAAATGACATTGAGACATTTCTTGTTAAGTTTATAAATTTCAGTCATTACTAGTTAACTGGTTGGGAAGATTATTTCTGCTGGGTGGAGTACACATCTGTATGTATGTTTGGGATTACATGCTTGCATACCTAAGGGAATGTTATGCAGAGTTTGGATAAGTTACTTTGTTTACTACATCAGTTACAGTCCAAAAAAGGTTTCAAAGCTTTGGTGTTATGTCACATAACCATCTTCCAATATCAATGCACAATTGAGCCCTCACTGAGCACCTGGACTGGAACAATCGGTTCTACCTCTATTTTCTTCAGGTTCACCTGCAGATGGAAAGGGGTTGGCGGGGCTGTAGTGTTCACAACTGGGACAGCTAGCTCCACCTGTGGGGAGAGGAGAGAGCAAATAATCAATGAAACAAGAGGAGTTTTCCCTGCCCCAAGTTGTCCAGACAATGGGTTGCCAGCCTTTGACCCTCCAGATGTTTCAGACTTCCGTGTGTGGAATCCCTGACCATTGGCTATACAGGCTGGGGCTTCCAAAACATCTGTGGGCGAAAGGGTGACCGCGGGAACAGCTCACAATATTGAGATCAATGCTGATTTTTCAGTTTCTTTGAGTGATCATTTCAGCCTTGATGATAGTGTTGCCACCGAGTAGAATTACTTCTTTCAGTAAGATACCAGCATCTACAGTGACACTAGCTCCGACTCAGAACCAGGAACATGCAAACCTCTATGTATTCAGGCTGTTGTCTATCTGGTTTGGACTGTCATAGAATCACAGGGCTGTTTTGCTGGAATGGACTCCAGACGTCACAAGTCAAACACAGGAAGTGTACACCTAAAGCATCCCTGGTCATCTAGCCCTCTGTTTCAACATCTCTAATGAAGGTGAATATGAGTTAGTTTCTCCCATAGTCACTCTTGCTATCATAGAGCTAATAAAGTTTAGCTGAATTCACCTTTCATATAAATGAATCCACTAGACGAGGTCCTACTCATGCTATATTTGTGCATCTGATTATTCTTGCCTAAATGTAGCACTTTAAATTTTTTGGCCCCATTTTGAATCTCAGTTTTGTTTAGCCCAGTTCTCCAATCTTGAATCCTGATTCTGTCTTCTGCCTCCCTCCCAAATTGGTATAATCCACAAATTTGATGAGTATTCCTTTACTCCCATTATCCAAGTAATGTACAATTAAAAACTTGGCTCTTTAGGCAGGCCTTCCCTCCTGTCAATACTTGACTTTATTTTTATTATAATTTTCTGTTTCCCCAT
This sequence comes from Intellagama lesueurii, assembly GCA_037013535.1. Lineage (NCBI taxonomy): Eukaryota > Metazoa > Chordata > Lepidosauria > Squamata > Agamidae > Intellagama > Intellagama lesueurii. The sequence goes on from JBAJHW010000011.1 coordinate 18,113,090, forward strand.
CTTGAGCATTACTAAGCATTACCAATCACTATTGTTTTGAATTGTTTTTAACTGTTTTTAACTGTTTTAGATTACAATGTTTAATGGAACCCGCCCGGAGTAGACTCTGTCTAAAAGGTCGGGATAGAAATCTAATAAATAAATAAATAAACAAATAAATAAATAAGATGTTGAATAACCCAGGGCCCAGGGCAGAACCCTGCAACACCCCACTAATCCCTTCTACAGGCTGAAGAGCAACCCATTGGTGAGCTCTCTTTGCCTACAGGCTGTCAATCAACTCCAAATCCATACAACTATAGCCTTGGCTAAGCCACATTTTGACAGTTTGGCTACAAGAATATCACGGAAGGCTTATGTCCACAGCAGTCCCCTGCTCTAAAACTTGTCTGCATACTGATTGGCAGAGGCTTGCCAGGTTTTCAGATAAGTGTTTGTTTTTGTTTGTTTGTTTTGCATACAAATAATACTATACCATTGCAGGGCTTGACTCCAGGTTTTATACGAGGCTTACCCCAAGGACCGAACATTCAGCTGGTCAGAAGACACTATAGTGGTGAGATATACTTGTATTTTAATTTACTTAATGGTGGTGTTTCTTTAGCCCAGATTAGCAGGTAATCACATATTCATCCAAAGTATTTTTCTCACTTGTGCATGCATACATATATATGCTTCCCAAGAAATGGATAGCATTCATGTGTGTGTATGTAAGACTTTGTGCTGCAGGAAACAGGCCACATTTTAAGGGCTCAATTTAAGAGTATATTATCTGGCATTTTTATGCTTTAAGCATTTGTATATGTTTCATTCTCATACAAACTGGAAAGTTCCCTGCTTCCAGAGATGATTTTGGATTGAGTTTAGGAATGGAATTTGAAAATGTTATGTTTTTTTTCAACTATAATTCTCAAAATCTCCCAGGCAGTAAGGTTCCTGGCCTTGCTATTTGGAGGATTTGAGGAGATACAGTCTACAGAAGTAACTTGACCAAGCTCTGGATCACAGTACCCTTACCAAAAGCCTGAAGTGTTGCATTTGACTCTTGCACTACATGTTGTGAACCTCTGCCCTATTCTAATTTCAAATCCTCTAATGTAGTGGTTCTAACCTTTTTTTAAATCACAGACCCCCTTTAAATATCTTTTGTTGCCGTGGACCATCAAGACTTAATTCAAGATTGAAAAACCTAAAGTGCACCTAATATTTATCTAAAATTTATCATGAAGAGTCTTCAGATTTGGAGAGAAGGGGGAAAAGTTAGGTTACCTACCTGTAACCATGGTTCTTCTAGTGGACCTCTGTGAATTCACACAAATGGGTTTATCCTGCGCCTGCGCAGGACGTTCAGAAGACTCTAGAGCTTAGAAAAAAAGAGTCAATTAGTCGTCCCCCCCGTAGGGTATGAGCTCCGCCTCCTCAACCTTCTTTTCAGTTTCCCTGGTCCGCCGTTACCGTATGGAGTAGATAGAACGGTACCGTGACGAACAGAGGGGAGGAAGGGAGGGATGTGTGAATTCACAGAGGTCCACTAGAAGAACCATGGTTACAGGTAGGTAACCTAACTTTCTTCATAGTGGCCTCTGTGAATGCACACAAATGGGTGATTAGCAAGCTGACTCACCGGATGGAGGGCCGTCACGGCAAGAGAGATGACAGGATCGCCCTTCCAAAAGCGGCATCATTCTTAGCTCTGACATCGAGGCGGTAGTGCCTGGTAAAGGTCAGAGGGTTGGACCAAGTGGCCGCTTTGCAGATGTTGTGAAGTTGAATGCCACGATGTAAGGCAGTCGATGTAGAGACAGCTCTTGTAGAGTGAGCTTTAAGATGTTCCGGTACCGGCTTGTTGGCAAGTTGGTATGCCAGCTGTATCAGTTGCACTATTCACCTTGATAATGTTTGTGGAGAGGCAGGAGTACCTTTATTAATGCCATGGTAGCACAAAAAAAGACGTGGAGAACATCTGAAAGGTCCAGTTCTGTGGAGGTAAAAGGCAAGGGCCCTTCTCACATCTAGGGTATGGAGCTTACGCTCAAGCGGTGTGGATGGAGATGGAAATAGGGTCAGAAGCACAATGGGTTGGTTCACGTGGAATTCCGACACCACCTTAGGGAGGAAGGACACATCTAGGTACAAGGTGACCTTTTCAGGGTGCATCTGGAGATAGGGAGAATCCGATCTCAGAGCAGCTAACTCGCTAGCTCTCCTGGCGGATGTAATTGCCACAAGGAATGCCACTTTCAGAGAGAGCAACTTTTCATTGCAGGTAGCCAGCGCTTCGAATGGTGGCTTCGTAAGCGCTTTGAGAACGAGTTGCAGGGACCATTGAGGCACAATCCTCTGTGATGGAGGGCGGACGTTTTTCAAGCCCTTAAGAAATCTCTTGAGCGTAGGGTGCGAAAAAAGTGTAGCGGAGCTAGATCCAGGAGGTTGGTGAGCCACTATTGCCGCAATGTAAACCTTAATAGTGGCATGTGCTAGTCCAAGGTTAAAGAGATGCATGATAAAGGTAAGTAGAGTCAAAAGAGACGAAGGGAGTGGGGTAAGTCCCTTAGATGTAGTGGATTTGAGGAAAGATTTCCATTTAGAACCATACAGGCGAGAAGTGGATGGTTTCCTGGCCTGGTTCAAGATTGCGCGGAATTCGGGGTTATCCTCCACGCTGTCAGATGTAGGGATCGGACATCGGGATGAAGGATTGCCCCGTCGTTCTGGGAGAGGAGAGACGGTATCGGACGTAAGTGGAATAGTTCTTGTGTTATTTCCCTCAGGTGGGCGAACCATGGTTGTCGCGGCCACCATGGGGCGATCAGAATCGCGTCTGTCCGGTATTGGATGATCCTGGTTATCGTTTTGAGTAACATTGGTATTGGAGGAAAAAAGAGAGGTTACGTACCTGTAACTTTGGTTCTTCGAGTGGTCCTCTGTGAATTCACACTAATGGGTTAAGTCTGCGCATGCGCAGAGGCCTCGGAATATTCTAGAGCTAAATAATCGTTTAGGACCTCCCCCCAAGCCCTCGTGGACCGCCCGCCCTGACAGTTACCTCAGTTCCCAAATTCCGCTGCTGCTCTAAAGAGAAACAGCCGTGACGGAAAGAGGGGAGGACGGGCGGGAAGTGTGAATTCACAGAGGACCACTCGAAGAACCAAAGTTACAGGTACGTAACCTCTCTTTCTTCTTCGTGGCCTCTGTGAATGCACACTAATGGGTGATTAACAAGCTTACCTTTGAAAGGTGGAGGGACGTCACGGCAGCACAGCAGAAAGAACCGCACGTCCAAATCTGGCATCCTCCTTAGCACGAACGTCCAGCCGGTAATGGGACGCAAATGTAGAAGGCGTGGACCAGGTCGCAGCCTTGCAAACATCCTGAAGTGGGACACCTCGTAAAAATGCAGTAGAGGTGGCAAGAGCCCTGGTTGAATGGGCCTTGACCATGTCTGGAAGAGGCTTATGTGCTAGTTCGTACGCCAGACGAATGGTCTGCACAATCCACTTTGAAATGGTTTGAGAAGACACTTGTTGTCCTTTGTGAGGCAAATGCGGAGAAACGAAGAGTCGTTTAGACTGTCGAAAAGGTGCAGTCCGCTGAACATAATAAGATAACGCCCTGCGAACATCAAGCAGGTGTAAAGACTGTTCAACAGGGGTAGATGGTTGCGGGAAAAAGGTCGGCAGTATAATGGGCTGACGCACATGAAAGGTAGAGCAGACCTTGGGGAGAAACGAAACATCTGGGTACAGAGTCACCTTGTCCGAGAAAAATTGAAGGAAAGGAGGGTCCACCCGCAATGCGGCTAGCTCAGAGGCTCGCCTGGCAGAAGTTATCGCCACCAAGAACAGAACCTTGAGGGTGAGCAGACGCTCAGAGGCTGTGGCGAGCGGTTCAAATGGAGAATGCGTCAGGCGATTGAGGACAGTATGTAATGACCATTGGGGAACAGGCGTTATTCGTGGAGGGTGCAGTTGGGCCGCTCCACGCAAAAACCTCTTTACTGTAGGATGTCGGAAGAGGAGAGAGCTCTCCGAGTCAGGAGGTTGATGAGCAATAATTGCTGAGAGGTATACTTTTAGTGTAGAGAGTGCCAAATTTTTGTCAAACAGGTACGCCAGAAATTCCAGAACCGCCTCCAGTGAGGTTGGCGAGATAGGTAAGTTTCGCGGAGCAGTATAGTTTTGGAAAGCAATCCACTTGTTACTATATAGAGTCTTAGTGGAAGGTTTCCAGCAGTGAGAGATGACGGTGGTCACTGTGGAATGATTCTCCACGCAGTGAGGTGCAGGGAGAGGATATCCGGATGGTAAGTGGCCCCGTCGTGTTGAGAAAGCAGACGTGGAAGACACGGTAGCTTCATGGAGTCCACAGCCATTGTCGTCAGCATTGTGAACCACGGCTGACGGGGCCAGCTGGGTGCCACCAGCACTACATCCGCATTGTCGTGTTGTATTTTGACAAGGGTACGGAGTAGTAGAGGAAAGGGTGGAAACATGTAGAACAGATGAGTGTTCCACGGGACCATGAGAGCGTCGCCGTGGGATCCGGCTCCCCGACCTGCTCTGGAGAAGTAAATTGCGCACTTGGTGTTGTCCTGATTGGCGAACGCATCCACTGTTGGGAAGCCCCATTTCTTGCAGATCCGAAGAAACACCCCCTGATCTAGTGCCCACTCGTGCATGGATGCACTCGTTCTGCTGAGGCGGTCCGCCCAGACATTTTCGTGGGTGGAAATGTAAATTGCCGAGGGAAAAATGTGGTTCTCCAGACACCACTCCCAAAACTGGACGGTCAGATACAACAGAGGGGGAGAGTGAGTGCCTCCCTGTTTGTTGATGTAAAAGGCAGCTGTGGTGTTGTCTGTGACAATCTGTACTGCCGTGCCTGAGATGATGGGGAGAAAGGATCGGCAGGCTTTGAAGATTGCCAGTAGCTCGAGGTTGTTGATGTGCAGTTGTTGCTCCTGTTGAGACCATCGAGCGTGGACTTGAAGGCCGCTGCAATGAGCGCCCCAACCTGTTGGACTCGCGTCGGTGGTGACTCGTGACGTTAGTAGGAGTGTGGCGAAAGGGCGACCCATGAACAGGTTGTGAGGGTTCGTCCACCAGTGCAGTTGTTGCGAGAGCTCGATGGAGACTTGGAGGCGCATCCTGGGAGAGTCCAGCATGGGGTTGAAGAGGGAGAGAAACCAAGCCTGAAGAGATCTCATCTTCAGTCTGGCATGAGGTATGACAGAAGTTGTGGAGGCCATGAGGCCGAGGAGTTTTTGTGCTTGATGGGCAGTGACCGATTTCAGTGGTTTGAAGAGTTTGATGAGGGCGCTCATCTTGACTGCCCGTTCTTGTGGAAGAAAAGCTCTTGCCCGTCTTGCGTCGATTATAGCGCCTATGTAATTTGCCACCTGAGAAGGCGTCAACATTGACTTCTTGTAGTTTACTTGCAGGCCGAGGCTCTGCAGGAGAGTCAGAGTCGTGTTGGTGTGCAATTCCGCCAGATGCTTTGAGGGGGCTACCAGGAGCCAATCGTCGATGTACGGATACACCGCGATGCCTCTTGTGCGGAGAAAAGCCGCCACGGGTGCCATGCATTTTGTGAAGACACGGGGAGCCGTGGACAGCCCGAAAGGTAGGGACGCAAATTCGAAAGAAGCGGAGCCAAGAGAGAAACGCAAATACTTTCGATGATCTGGTCTTATAGAAATGTGAAAGTAAGCGTCGCTGAGATCGACAACGACGAACCAGTCCCCGCGATGGAGCAGAGGAAGGATGCGTTCTAAGGTGATCATCCGGAATCGACGGTAAATGATGAAAAAATTTAGATCCCGGAGGTCGAGGATGGGACGGAAGGAGTCGTCCTTTTTTGGAACTAAAAAGTATCTTGAAAAGAAGCCAGGGTCGATAGGATTTGGGGAGACTCGAAAAATGGCCGATTTTTGAAGAAGTATTTTTATTTCTTTTTGTAGGGCGACGGAAGGAGGAGTGAATATGACTCGTGAAGGAGGTAGTTCGATGAACTCTATTGCATAGCCCTGGGCGACTATGGTGAGTACCCATTTGTCGGTGGTAATCAGGAGCCAGTTTGGAAGAAAGGGTGCAAGGCGGGTAGAGTAATGGGTGGTGGGACCAAGAGTAAATGAAAGGTGGGAGTCAAAAACCCTGCTTGGGTTTCCGGTCAGGTTTCCTGAATGGTTGGCGTGGGCGCCGACGTTGGTCCTGTTGACGAGCTGGGTAGGCATACTGAGAAGGGTAAAATCTTTGTTTATTCTGGTACGGCCTGTATGATTGATAGGATGATTGATAAGAGGGCTGACGCTTCCAGGGGAATCGTTGTTTGAAATACGGTTGGGAAGAGTAAGCGCGTGCTGTCTTTTTTGCCTTTTGCAGACCCTCCAGGATGTCGTCTGTCTTAGGGTCGAAAAGACCAGTGCCATCGAAAGGTAGGTCCAATATCCTCGTTTTGGAGTCCTCATTGATATTGGCCGATCTAAGCCATGCGTGACGCCTGATGGCTACTCCAGTCATCAAATTGCGGGAGGCTGCCTCTATGATGTGCCGGGCAGTCACCCTCTCCTGTCTGGCCAGGGCCATCGCCTCTTGGTGCAGGGATAGGCCCCTAGGCTTAAGTTCAGCCGGGGCCGCTTGCAAAGATGGTAGGGCACGATTCCAGAGGTGCTTGTGATAAGCAGCCATCGCAGCCATATAATTAGCAGCCCGAAGCGTAAATGAGGCGAGTGAGTAGGCACGACGGCCGAGGATGTCCATCTTCCTGCCTTCCTTGTTATTAGGGGCAGCGTTTGAACTGGCTCTGGATTTAGATTGAGTGACATCCACAACTACAGAGTTGGGAGGAGGGTGCTTTGTTAGGAAATCCAACTCAGTCCCATGGATCTTATAGAGATTCTCAACTCGTCAGGACATTTGAGGTACCGAACATGGTTTGTCCCAGGATTGTTTGGTGACACGCAGTAGGGACGGGATGAACGCCATACGTAAAGGAGGATTCTGGTCTTCATCTATATCCTCATACACTTTATCAGTGGCTATCTGAGGTGGTTGGTGTACCGAAAGGTCCAGGGCCGCAGCTATGCGACGTATCAAGTCTGAATAAGAGGCGAAGTCAGCTGCCGGAGAAGTAGGATTGGCATCATCAATTTCTGAATCAGGTGTGTTGGCATTAGGAGGTGATTCGCGGAGAGAAGTGTCCGACGAATCAGAGTCAAAGGAAGTGTCAGACGAGTCCGCGGGAGAGTAAAACTCATTGCTGGAATAGTCCTCGGATTTAGATGGTAAATTTTTTCTACGCTTGGTACCGTGCACGGTACCGTGTGCTGGAGGTTCGGCAGAAGTCGCCGAATCCGAGGAAGCGGAACGTTCCCGACGGCGTTTCGTAGTCCTTTTAGGCTTTACCACAGTAGTGAGAGAGCCCTTGCGACGGTGTCGTGGTACGGTACCAGTGCCGGTACCGTGGGCAGCCACAGCTGCGGCTACTTCTCGGTCTCGACGTTTCGGAGTCTTAGAAGCGGCGTCGACCTTGGGGCATTTAGACGGTACCGGCACTGACTTAGATTTCTTCGTCGCTGTCGGTACCGTAAGGGCTCGATCCCGTCGGTGTCATTTATGTTCAGTCCCGTAGGGGTTGGGATCGGTCGGCCTCGAATCGTCCCCCGACGAGCTGGTATCGTGGGACGCCGACGATTCCGAAGACGACGAATCGAACCCGTAAAAGGAACGGGGATCGAACATTCTTTTCATTTGTTTGCGCCAGCGGCCGAATTGTTTCCTGCTGTACGGAAACGGAGGCCAATCTTCAGCGCGTGCCCGGCACTTCTTATCTTTGGGGTGACGCTTTGAAGCCCCAGGTAACTTAGAGACCTTCGGTCCCGAATGCTTCGAGGACCGGGAATCTCTGTCGGCCGGCACAAGATGTTTGATTTTAGCCCTCCTCTTCTTGGTTGGTGATGGATCTGGCGGTAAGGAAACAGATCCCTGTTCGGAATCTGAGGGCAAGGGCGAGGCGAGGCTCCAAGCCACTGAAGAAGTCCTTGACGACCCCTCAGATGGTACCTCTTCCTCTTGTAAAGAGGCTGGTAAGGGAGGTTGATTTTTCGCGGCGCGTGGTGAAGCGGCTATGGGAGATTCGAGCAACGGTGGCGCTCGCGTAGATGGTTGTTGCGGCGCCGGTTGTTGAGTGGGGGAAGAAAGTGGCTTTTTGATCTTTGAGGATGACTTGTCCTTTGGATTGGCGACCTTAGTTTTAGGAGGTTTTGCCTTAGGAGATAACAGGGGCATCTCAGCAGTAGAGGGAGTGGATTTATTGTCCATTGTGGGGGGTTGAAGAGACTTTTCCCACAAAATGGCGCGGAGGCGAAGTTCCCTTAGTTTTAGCGCCTGTTTGGTAAACTTCTTGCAATGAAGGCAGGATTGAGGGATATGAGTGTCCCCGAGACAGATTAGACAAAATCTATGTCCGTCAGTAGAAGGGATCTTTTTGCGACAAGAATCGCAGCTTTTGAAAGTCACTTTAGGTGCCATAAAAAGGCGGGAAACGGGAGAGGGGGGGGGAAACTCTACAATCTAAACGAAACTTTTTTTTTTTTAATATATATAGAAATAGGGACAAAGTACAAACGATTAACTGAAGAAAGACAAAATGCGGTGTTCCGATCTCCGTTTGCGAAGAGCTCCAGATAGAGAGACCTGCTGCAGCAGCGGAAAAAAAGGAACTGAGGTAACTGTCAGGGCGGGCGGTCCACGAGGGCTTGGGGGGAGGTCCTAAACGATTATTTAGCTCTAGAATATTCCGAGGCCTCTGCGCATGCGCAGACTTAACCCATTAGTGTGCATTCACAGAGGCCACGAAGAAGAAGGTAAGTAAGTTCCCCGGACCACGGTACCATAAACGCGACTCCGAGAGATGCTCTGTCCTTGCCTGCTCTTGAACAGTACCTGGGGCACTTGGCATTGGTACGGGAAGCAAAAAGGTCTAGTGTTGGCTGACCCCATCTGCGGCAGATGTCGAGAAAAACAATGTGGTTGAGGGACCATTCGTGTGTCCTGGTGGGAAGTCTGCTTAGGCGGTCTGCCAAGCAGTTCTCTTCCTATGAAATGTGTATTGCCTGTGGGGCGATACAATGGGTACGGCACCACTCCCAGAACTTTATGGTGAGACGAAGTAGGGGAAGTGAACGAGTCCCTCCTTGTCTGTTTACGTAGTACATGACCGTGGTATTGTCGGTCACGAGCTGTACTGATTTCCCCGCGATTCTGGGTAGAAAGGCCTGAAAGGCCTTTATGATGGCTAGCATCTCTAGCTGATTTATGTGGAGCGGTCGTTTGCCCCTCGACCATAGTCCATGTATCTGTAGTTCCTGGCAGTGGGCTCCCCAGCAGGAGGGGCTGGCATCTGTTGTCACCTGGATTGACAGGGGCGGCGGCCGGAACGGTCTGCCAACGAGCAAGTTGTGGGGGGATGCCCACCACGTGAGTTGAGTTGCCAGTAGTGGCGGTACCACAAGTCTTTTCAGCTGGGAGTCCGTTGCGGGGTCGAATTGTGATAGGAGCCAGGATTGGAGAGAACGGAGTTTGAGCCTGGCGTATGGAACCACCAACGTTGTGGAAGCCATAAGGCCCAGCAGGTGCTGAACATTGAGAACGGTGATGGTACCGAGAGGTCAGAAAGGATGTAGTGCCCAACGGATTTTTTCTACTCGGTCGGGTGGTAGGAATGCTTTTGCCCGACGGGCATCCAGTTGCGCCCCTATGTAAGTCACGAGTTGTGATGGTACTAGGTGGGATTTTCCTGAATTTATTTGTAGGCCTAAGTCGTGTAGGACCTGAAGAGTGGTCCTTGTGGCTGTGATGGCCTCCTGATAAGTCCTGGTGACGAGAAGCCAATCGTCGATGTACGGAAAGAGTTTTATTCCCATGGTACGGAGGTACGCCGCAACAGGGGCCATGCATTTTGTAAATGTCCTGGGGGCTGTAGAAAGCCCGAAGGGGAGAGCGACGAATTGGTAAGTGGTGTGGTGGAACCAGAACCGGAGGAATTTCTGATGGGACGGTTGGACTGAAATATGAAAGTAAGCGTCCTTGAGATCGATGGTAGTGAACCAGTTTCCCTGTGACGGGAGAGGGAAAATGGAGTCTAGTGTTAGCATACGGAATTTTTTGCAGAAAATATACTTATTGAGCTGCCGGAGGTCCATAATAGGCCTAATACCCCCATCTTTCTTAGGGACGGCAAAGTACCGGGAGAAAAAACCTTCGTGCGAAGCATCAGGTGGAACTATTACTATCGCCTGTTTATTGAGGAGTGCTGAAATTTCCTCCTGTAAAGGTAAGGAGAATGGGGTGGGTATGATGGAATTTGTCGGGGGAATGTGCGCGAATTCTATGGCGTATCCCCTCTCAATGATAGTCAGAACCCATTTGTCTGATGTAATCTGCCTCCATTGGGGAAGGAATGGAAATAGTCTGGTGGAAACACCAGGGCAATTAAGAATAGGGCTTACCCCTGTGTTGGGATTTCCGAAAGGGTTGCCTGGAGCCCTGACATTGTTGCTGTTTGGGCTGCAACACAGTGGATTGAGGTGGCTGGTACGCACGTTCCTGGTGCTGTTGCCTGCTGTACCAAAAGGGCTGGTACTGAGGAGGTTGTTGGTAGAATGGTTTCTTGTATGAAGGTTTAGGGTACCGATAAGGCTGGTACGGAATGTAGGATTTTGCAGTCTTTCGCATTTTGTGGATATTTTCCATTATGTCGTCTGTCTTAGAATTGAACAGCCCGACTGCGTCAAAAGGAAGATCCTCGATCTTAGTCTTGGTATCCTCCAGAATGTTGGCCGCTCGAAGCCACGCGTGCCTTCTGAGTGCTATAGAGGTAAGCAAAGATTTGGAGGCAGTATCAGCGGTATGTTTTGCTGTGTGCCTTTGTTGTCTAGCGAGGGTATTGGCCTCTGCATAGGAATTAAGAGCTTCGGTCTTCAATGGTTCTGAAAGGGTTTGAAGCGAGGGGAGAATTCTATCCCACAAATGCTTTTGGTAAGCACCCATTGCGGCTTGGTAATTAGAGATCCTAATAAGCAATGCCGCCAAGGAGTAAAGCTTTTTTTTCCAAAGGAGTCGATCTTTCTGCCCTCCTTATTGACCGGTGCGGTAGAAGATCTAGTGCAAAACTTGTATTGAGTAGCCTCGACCACAATGGAGTTGGGAACGGGATGTTTCAATAGAAAATCCGAGTCTGAACCATGAGTTTTATAATGGTGTTCGATTTTCCGTGGGATCTGGAGAGTTGAAGGAGACTTCTCCCAAGAGTCCTTAACCAAAGTAAGGAGTGCCGGTATGAGGCTCAAACTAGGAGGAGGCGTTTTGTCCTGCTCCATATCCTGAAAGACCAAGTCTAGTTCTTGTTGAGGAATTTGTGCATCAAGTTTTAGTGTCTTTGCCATGTGCAAGATAAGCTGTACATAGGATGTATAGTCCTCGAGAGGGGACTGCAAGATATTGCCAGTGGTACCAGCATCAGGAGCTTCAGATTCATCAGATGATGATGAGTTGGCACCTCTAGACGACTGGGAAGTCGATGGTGGTGGATGTGGTATCGGGGCTGACGGTATAGGGTCAGCATCTGATTGAGTGGATACAGAGAACGGTTCTGTATCATGATCGTGGGGACCAGAGTACATCGTGGTAGCCTGTACTGAGGAACGGCCCTTATGAAGTCTGAGTCGTTTAGACGGCGTGGAAGGCATCGGTATGATTGGTCTTTTCCGGGATGGTGCAGCTTGAGGAGTGGAGACATCTCCTTGGTACTGCAACGAGGGTTGTCGTGGAGGAGCCATGGCAGGGTACCAGGGTGGTGGTGGGTAGTCCAACCCTCTGCCTTGATCCGGATATCCATAGCTCTGGTATGGATAGGGATGGTACCGGTTAGGGTACGGGTGACCATAAGGAGGTAAGCCCTCTGGATGGTAATATTGTTCATCAAGCCCGGACGGCTGGTACGGAGAGGCATGTTTGCGTTTCTCCTTCCTTTTTTCTAGGAGTGCTGGAACAGACTCCTGTTCCGATTCAGTCTCGGTATCTGCCCGCCCTGAAGATCGAGGGCTGAAAGGGGCTATGGCCGGGCTGGACGGTGCGACAGCCCCAAATCAGCCCGAACTCGGAGACATGCTCAGAATATCATGAGCTTGTTGGGCTGGAGGTAAAGCACGTTCCTCTCTGTCAGAAAGCCCAATATCGTCCCTCGAAGACTCCTGTACCGGTATGGGAGGTATAGCAAGAGGGGCAGTAGCCGTTTGGCTAAGTCCTTATGCCTCTTAGGCTTTTCCTTGTTCTTTTTCTTATTTGTAGGGTCAGTAGACCGCGGCTGAGCCTTGGAAGAAGCTGGCTTAGGCGGTTTTGTAGAGTTCTTGGATTTCACAGGTAAAGAAGTCATGCTGGATAGATACTGGGCAGCAGGGCTAGTGGTCGATTTAGCAGCCTCCTGGCGAGGAGGGTTGGAGGAAGGGAGGGTTGTAGCCTCCATAGCAGGGTTGAGAGTTTTTTCGTAAAGAAAAGATTTAAGTCGTTGTAGTCGCAGCTTAATAGCCTGCTTGGAGAAACTCCTGCACGCGGTGCACGACTGGGTGAGATGGGTTTCCCCCAAACAAAAAAGACAAAGATCGTGCCCGTCTGTAAGTGGGATTTGTCGAAGACAAACGGAGCACTTCTTGAAGCCCCGAAGGGCCATAAAACAAAGGGGAAGAAAAAAAGGGGGGGGAACCGTTGGAAGGGGGGAAACGACGATAGAACGGGAGTTTTGTAAGCTGGAGGTTCTATCGTCGAAACAAAAATCAAGTATAACAGTAAAGATAATAAGAATAATAAAGAAAAAAAATATTAACGATCAATTTAGCAAGGCTAAAATCACTTTCCTTAGCGCTCTAGTTTCCTAACGTCCTACTCAAACGGCGGAAAAGAGGAAACTGAAAGGAAGGTTGAGGAGGCGGAGCTCATACCCTATATTCGTATTAGGCATCCTTCAGTCTCGAAAGACTATGGTAACGTGCTCTGTATGGAGGACTTGGAACAGCGTCTAGTGTGGCTGAGAAGGCCAATTCGAGAGTGACAATCCCTTCCACACTGAAGACAAATACAATCTGTCCCCTGTCCAGCTCCCTGATTTTGCTGCTTCCGTGACTGCCTCTTTGCCTCGGTCTGCTGGACAAGGGTCTCTTCAAAATGGGAGAGGCCATGATGCAACGCCTGCCTCCAGGCTGAACGCTCAGATGTCAGGGTTTCCCATCTGTTGAGGTCCATTCCTAAGGCCTTCAGATCCCGCTTGCAGATGTCCTTGTATCGCAGCTGTGGTCTCCCTCTGGGGCGATTTCCCTCCACTAATTCTCCATACAGGAGATCTTTTGGAATCCGACCATCAGCCATTCTCACGACATGCCCAAGCCAACGTAGACGTCACTGTTTCAGTAATGTATACATGCTAAAGATTCCAGCTCGTTCTAGGACTACTCTATTTGGAACTTTGTCCTGCCAGGTGATACCAAAAATGCGTCGGAGGCAACGCATATGGAAGGTGTTCAGCTTCCTCTCCTGCCGTGCACAAAGGGTCCAGGACTCACTGCAGTACAGGAGTGTGCTCAGGACGCAGGCTCTATATACCTGGATCTTGGTATATGTCGTCAGCTTCTTATTGAGCCATACTCTCTTTGTGAGTCTAGAGAACATGGTAGCTGCTTTGCCAATGCGTTTATCCAGCTCGACATCTAGAGAGAGAGTGTCAGAGATCGTTGAGCCAAGGTACACAAAGTCATGAACAACCTCCAATTCTTGTGTGGAGATGGTAATAGAGGGAGGTGAGTCCACGCCCTGGCCCATGACTTGTGTTTTCTTCAGGCTGATTGTTAGTCCAAAGTCTTGGCAGGCCTTGCTAAAACAATTCATGAGTTGTTGGAGGTCTTGAGCAGAGTGGGCAACAATGGCTGCATCATCGGCGAAGAGGAAATCCCGCATGCATTTCAGCTGGACTTTGGTCTTCGCTTCATACCCTATGGGGGGGAAACTAATTGACTCTTTTTTCTAAGCTCTAGAATCTTCCGAACGTCCTGCGCAGGGGCAGGATAAACCCATTTGTGTGCATTCACAGAGGCCACTACGAAGAATAAGTCAATCTGTTAATGCACACACTCCTGTTATATTTTTATTGGAATGATTCCATACAAAGCAAAGCAACAACAATAGTATTTAATTCTTTGCTGGAGGAACTAAAATTACAAGCACATAAAATCATTAGTATGACACCTATACAAAACGTCACATGAAAATGAAAGCTAACAAAATGACATGAATATAATTTGTACAAAACTGTACCTCATTAAACACATGTTGGCTGGGGGAAAGGGGATTATGTTCATATAACTACAGTGATGCCTCGCAAGACAAAAGTAATTCGTTCCGCGAGTAGCACCGTCTTGCGAAATTTTCGTCTTGCGAAAAGCGGTTTCCCATAGGAATGCATTGCAATGCATTCCTATGGGAAACCTCGCAAGACAAACAATTTATTTTCGTCTTGCGAGGCATCGGTCTTGCGAAAAAGAAATCGTCTTGCGAAGCACGGCCATAGAAGAAGCCGTCTTGCGAGCCACGGAAGCAATCGCAAAACGCTTTCGTTTTGCGAGTTTTTCGTCGGGTGAGGCATTCGTCTTGTGAGGTACCACTGTAATGAGTAGGCTGGTGCTGCATTTTACTTACAAGCCTTGTTATATCAGGTTTAATAACTTAAACTTGTGTTCTGAGTTCTGATTCTATGTTTTTCAAATGGTTTCTATACTTATTTTTAAGTATAAAAGCAGAGAATGATTTTTTGCACAAGTATGTCATTACAAAAAACATGAATACTTCCATAGCACTCTTCGATAGTTCCAGAAAATCTGCTTGTTGGTGAGCCCAGAAATTTGGACGGGGGACTGTTCCTTGAACTGCAGTTTCAGAGCACCATCCGTGGATATTCCTATGAGCTTGTCTTCCTCTGCTGCTGTGAACTCCTCTAGTTCGTACGCATTAACTGAAAATGGATCTCCAATCCAGTTTTTGATTGCATCAGGAGCAGAAAAATATTCATGGAAACTATGCTGCAAGTCTTCCAAATGTTGTGCGATGAGTGATGTGTCCTCCTCAGACTTTTCATCAGTGGAACCAAGAAAATTTGTGAGGTTTGGAAATGTCTCATAGTTTTGGTCTGATAGGTGATGATGCCACAATTCCAACTTTTGGATCATTGCTTCGATCTTGTCTTCAACTTGAAAAACTGTAACCTTTTCTCCTTGAAGATTCAAGTTTAAATGGGTGAAGATATCTGACAGATATGCTAATCTGGCTAACCAGGAAAAATCTGTCGATCACTGAGGTGAAATTGCTTCTCCATAAGGAATAATCTTATCTCATATCTTAATTCCCAAAAATGAGACAGAACGTTACCTTGTGATAGCCAACGAACTTCACAGTGTAGCAAACGTTGGTCGTGTTCAGTGTCCATATCTTTGCAAAGCTGTTCAAAAAGTCTTGAATTCAGTGATCTGCTTTTCATAAAATTGACAATTTTGACTGATTCATTTAAGGTCTGCTTTAGTTTTTCTGGTATCTTCTTAGCAACTAGAGCTTCCCTATGTATGCAGCAAATGGTACCAAGTTACCAATGGTATGATTTCCTTAATCCTTTATACAAGTCCAGTAAGCTTTCCAAGCATTGCTCATGTCCCATCTGTTCTAGTTCCAATGCATTTCAACCAATCCATGTCATGAGATGTTATAAACTTGTTTAAGCTGTTCAATACTTCTTCAGCTGTAGTGTGTACCAACAAGGAGATGAGCAGTATGTCTTTGAAAACATTTATCTCGTGCTCTAATGTAGCACAGTAAGGTTGCTTTGTTTGTTATGTCTGTACGTTTGTCTAATTGTAGTGCAAAGTAGGGGGGCATGCAAATTCTTTCCTATAATTGTTCCTTGATATTGGCTGATAAACCATTGATTTGCTTCTTAACTGTGTCATTTGACAAAGGTCTTAAGGAAAGGTCCCTGGCAGCTTTCTTGTTGATCAATGCAGAAACTATTATTTTTGCAGCAGGTAATATAGGTTCTTCAGCTATTTTGTGCGGTTTTCTGATTTTTGCTATTAGTTCAGAAACTTCAAATTAAGCCCTCACTGTATTTCCATTGTTACAACCAGTTGCAGTATTTTGTTTACCATTTTCTTACTTTCCTGAAGCTCATGCTCCTTACTTTT
The DNA here is from genome assembly GCA_037013535.1 of Intellagama lesueurii. Classification (NCBI taxonomy): domain Eukaryota; kingdom Metazoa; phylum Chordata; class Lepidosauria; order Squamata; family Agamidae; genus Intellagama; species Intellagama lesueurii. The sequence goes on from JBAJHW010000011.1 coordinate 18,129,363, forward strand.
GAAAAAATTGATGCTCTTTGTGGCATGTTCGTTATGTTTAGTGTCAAGATGTCTTCACAATTTTGACAGTTTCATGGCCTTGTTGGACAATACTTCGTAACACAACACACACTGTGCTGGTTGTTTGTCCGATCTGTACACATTAAGCCAATCAACAGATATTCCTTGTTGTAACAGCCTCACTTTTTAAGATGATTGAAAGAAGCTTCATTTTGCTTTGAACAGGATGCACTCTCATCAACATCATCAGTTCTTTTACGTTTCAAATTCAGGCAGCGATCCATTCTGAAGCTCAGCCAAAATGTATTGTTACAAAATTTGCTACGTTAATATCAAAAAGTCACTTTACCTGACAATAACCAAACGGTTTTATTAGCAGAAATCGAAGAAGAAACATGAAGTCCATCCAAATACTCACTTATACTGACACTGACTTGCTTTTCTGACCATCTGCGCAGTAGCAAGAAATGTAATGTGCTCTTCTCAGCCACTCAGCACCAATTGTTTGCATGTTCTCACCGTGTACAGAAATATCAAACAGTTATTTGCTATCAAACAGTAATTTTCATAACCGATTTTTACTTTTGTTTGTTTCTAACAGTAGTTTGTAAAACCAGATTTTTACACAAACAAGAGAAATTAAGATTTTGTTCTACATTTCCTTTTCTTTCTTTCTTTCCTGCAAAATATCATAACATTTCTTCAAGCCTTTGCAGACCCCCTTGTGAGGACATCACAGCTGCCCAGGGGTCTGAAGACCACAAGTGAAGAACCTAGGCCCTAATGCATGTAATGGATGGGGCCCAACACATTCATCCCTGTGTATTTACAGAGGGAATTGGTATTGATGGAAAACTTGCTTGCAGAGTCAGAGGCCAGGAGTTTGAATTCCCCTGTGCCTTCTGGGAGAGGGGCCAGCTGTGGACAGCCAGCGCATATGTAGCTGATGGGTTTATGCCTCCTGCTACTTGATGAAATCTGGGCAAAAGTCATCCTCCCAGAATGCCATCAGAAGGGAAGACTGGGAAATCAGTGCTGAGTCCTTTGAACCTAGAAAAGCATTGGAGGGTCTCTGTTAATCAGGATTAACTTGATGGCACATGATCAATTACAAAGGACCTTCACAGCACACTTGCTTCTTTGAACCAGAACATATATCTTTATGCATCACCAACATGAATCATGCTCTGGCACTACCCACACAGATATGCAATAAAACCCAGAATGACTCATCCTGGAAATTATCCAGTAAAGCAGCTATGAGTTAGGGTTAGAGGCATATGACAACTGTGGCTAATGCAGGATCTTATGGCAATGGAAGAGGGCAACAAGAGGAGCAGTGAAGCTTAAAGGATCCCCACAAGGGAGTCTACCAGCAAGCAAAAGTGCCAGTGCTCGTGTATGGTCTGGGAGCACCAGATGCATCATGTTAGAGCTGAGCAGGTGCAGATGTTTTCTGAGCAGAAACCTAAAAGCTTTATTAAGCTCAACCAAGAGGAGGGTAGAAGTTCATGCAGAACTGGGCAAATTACTCCAAAGCAGGATAAACATAATGAAGCCATCCATTCTGGAGCAGTGTTAGGATGATGCTCTGGGACCAAGATCAACATCCTACCTCTCTTCAGTTACTGTATAGCTGGTTGCATAGTTACACAGGATCTCCTGCTTGCTTAAGCCTTTCTCACCAGAGATCCCTGTTGTGGGTACACAACATATGCCTATGCAAGGATGTCCTGAATTCCTTCCTGTGTAAGTTCCATAAGTGTTAAATTTACACATTATGGAACATTACACCTGTTGTGCAAGCAATTCAACTGTAAAGCCCTAGAGCTTTGAGCTGCAACCGTCCAAGCTGTAATTCTTCACTTGTGTACCTGAGATTAAGCCCAGTGGGAATATTGTCTGAGTATACATGTACAGAATTTCATTGTTAACATTTTTAATCAATTAAAGATTTCCTTAATAAATTCAAAAACAAATTTTACACTCTTTCAAAAGTTTTAAAATAAGCATTTATTTTTAAAAACTACTGATGATGGCCACCTTTTTAAAAGAATCATCCCTTCCTGTCTGAGACAGAAGGGGAAATGCACGGCATATCGCCTAAAAACAAAGAAAGCACTCATTGCCACTTGAAAACCTTGTTTTGTGTACATGCGGTTTCAGGTAGGTTTTAGTCAGCTTCATGGATTCATCCAATAACCAGTTGACCAGAACTCACATGATAAATCAACTTCAGTTTCTTCAGCTCAGTGAGATAACAGTTGTAAGAAGCATACATTATTCATTTTACCAGCAGTTCTTCCTGTGTGTATTCAGTATTCTGATGGATCCTGGACTGAAAAGTTTGCCTGCCTGAGTCCCATTTCTTATACCTTACTTTGGAGTTTATCAGTTTTCTGCAACAAGGAGCCCAAAGTCACCCTCTTTATAGGTTGCCAGGTACCTTTCTGCGATGCTTCTGATAGCTGTCCCTGTCCCATTTCTCCTGCAGGTATTTGCTGGTGGCTGGTCGGAGAGGCTGGTAGGCTCGATACATGTCTCACACAAGACCTCCAACCTAGTGAAACACAACACCAAGGTCTAAACAGCTGAAGTGACCCAGCTGAACAGGAGACAGACGAGGCCACTGGGTCCTAACCTCCACCTTTCCTGACACAGCTGAGCTTGTGTCTCAGATGAAATGCATGACTACAGGTGAGGCACAAGCCACAATTGACAGAAGAAGATGCATTATTTTGTAATAGAAACATTGGAGGATGTCTTGAACCATGATGGGTCCATGTCAAGGCTGGCCCTACTGGAAGAAAGTGTGGGGAAACTGCACTATGTTAAAGGTACAGCATGTCCTCCTGAGCACATGGCTTTTCCAGTCTGTTGGAGGACAGAGCCCCCTAAATTCTCCTGCTGCCTCAATTATGATGGAAGAGGCTATGATAACACCGGTATTGTAGAGAGAACCCCATCTTGTCTTCATCAGGTAGCAAACTCTCTTGGGTATTTTGGTGGTGGTGGTGGTAGTGGCAGTCTCACATGACTGCAGTACTGATTGGTTTGCAGGAAAGCAGAACAAGTGGAGCAAGGAAAACTTTTCCCAAGCTCCTACTACCCGCTGTGGTTAATTGCGAACCTAATGACTCCCAATCAGGCAGCCAACAGCCAACAAATTAGATAGGCTTGAGTCTGGACTGTGTCCAGACAAATATTCTCTGAAAAACGGCACTGCATCACTTACCGTATTTTTTCGTGTATAAGATGCCCCCATGTATAAGACGCCCACCCTTTTCTAACCCAAAATTAAGAAATCTAACTGGGGCTTAGCAAGTGGAGGGGGAAAGCAGGGATCAAAGCGCCGCACAATTGCTTCGATCCCTGCTTTCCCTCTCCACTTTCTTGGCAACAAAGTGAAGGGGGAAGGCAGGGATCAAAGCGCTGAAAGCAGGGATCAAAGCACTTTGATCCCTGCTTTCCTCCTCCACTTTCTTGCCTCCACTTTCTTGGCAAGAAAGTGGAGGGGAAAAGCAGGGATCAAAGCAATCATGCAGCGCTTTGATTCCTCTTTCCCCCTCCACTTGCTAAGCAGGCTTAGCAAAAGGCTAAGCCCGTGGGGCTTAGCAAAAAAGGGGAAAGCAGGGATCAAAGTGATCCGCAATCCTGCAGCACTTTGATCCCTTTTCGCCCTCCTTACTTCCGTGTATAAGACGATCCTCAATTTTTAGTCTAAAGATTTTAGACAAAAGTATCCTCTTATAAATTCAGTTTCCCTTAGCCTGGTGAAGTGCTCTGCATGTTTTGACTACAACGGTGAGGCGTTTTAGGACTTTTAATCCCAAATATCTAGGGGGCACCAGGTTGGAGAAGCCTGACTTAATGTCCCCCAGATTTAAAGAATATAGACTAGATCGTTTCACAACATTTTCATCAAAAAAATTGGGGGGGCCCCTAGATATTTGGGACTAAAAGTGGCATTATGATGGTGATTCCCCCCCCCCCCCGTATTTGAAGAAATCCTACCATAATTCTGTAAATTAAGATTTGTCCTGCTTGTTCTGAGCCAAATAATATTTTTTTAAAAAAATATTTTCTGTTAGTCCCTTGGAATGTGGATTCAAATTAATTGCCTTTTGTCTGGAATAATATTTGTTTAATTTATCAGATGAGGATGAACTTGCTGTTGTGAGTAGCATTTTCTCTACTTACTTTAATGGATCAGTCATTTCTTTCACAGGCTAAGCAAGAGATTCTTCTAGAATTCTAGTTTTATACAGGACGTCAGGGCTTAAAATAGCATAAATAATTGTATTTCCACCCCTATGGGAATTATATTTTATTATCCACTAGGCTGTGGACAATTTTGGCTCAAATCTGGATAATGCTGACTCAGGAAAATACAATTTGTCAGATTGCCTGCCTCTACCAAGTGTATCTTTGAAAGATTTAGGAGCTTTTGAACATCTTTAGAGGAGAATCAAGACAGGATAATGAAAAGAATAGAGGGAAGACCAAATGAGACCTATGAGAAGTGGTGAAAGACATATGCTTGCTTGCTTAACGAAAAAAATAGCTAAAGAAGGACGCAACAGGGCTCACCCCTACCCAACTACTTCTGAAGGGCTGCCTGTCACACAGAAGAGGACAAGGATTAGATCTGCTGTGCTTGTTACCGGAAGACGAATCTCAGCTGAACTCAGAGCCATCTCAAAACATGTTGCTGCCTAATGCAAAAGACACAATAGCACACCACTGGCAGCTGAACCCAACTTATACACTGGCAATGGGAGAGCATTCTCCACTACACCTTGAGGCGGTGGAGACCCAGGACTGGTTGTGTGATGTACATTAGCTCTTTTCTCCAACAGGAGGAGACTGGAGAGATCATGGGGACCACCCAGGAGGCTGTCACTGTCATGCCTCTCTCAATATTTTCATTTGAGGCAGTTGCCTTGTTCTGCCTAATTGGAAGTCTAGTTCTGGCTGACCACTGGAGGACTCTCTTAATACCCTGTTTCCCCGAAAATAAGACAGGGTCTTATATTAATTTTTGCTCCAAAAAACACACTAGGGCTTATTTTCAGGGGATGTTTTATTTTTTTCATGTACAATCTACGTTTATTCAAATACAGTCCTGTCATCTTCTTCTGGTTGCTGCACAAGGGTGGAGGGCAGGGTTTCACTGAACTAGGGCTTATTTTGGGGGTAGGGCTTATATGACGAGCATCCTGAAAAATCATACTAGGGCTTATTTTCAGGTTAGGTCTTATTTTCAGGGAAACAGGGTAATAAACACAGTTGAATGGCAGAAAGGAAACCTAGAAGGATGGTGGGCAATCCCTAAAGTGCGGTTTTCAAGCAGAGGCTAGTTGGCCATATGTTGGGAGTCCTCTTGCTCTAGATTTTCTACCTCAAGCAGCAGGTTGGACTAGATGACTTATAAGACTCCCCCGTCCCACCTTGTGAGGTTGGAAATACAAATGAAAGGGGATTTTTGTTCCTTGTTGTGCGACAGGCAGCTGTGAATAGTGGTATTAGGCTGTTACTGCAAAACTAAAGTATTATTTTGCAACGTGAGAGCCTTAACTACAAGATCTTTTGTTTTACAGTGCTATTATGATGCTGCTTTAGATTACATGAGGCAAAGGGATGTCAAGACAACCAAGCATAATGGTCACAGCCCTGAACTGGCACAAAAAGAGAGTACTCATCTCACACTGTGTATGGAACATCTGGTGTACTCTTAGGATTCACCCGAAACTCCAAACTCCCACAGAGACGTTGATGCAAAGTCAGGTTTCGTTACCATGGGAGCACGCCTGCCCCTGCACTGGGGCACATTCATTATTCACAAGTTCCTCAGATGAAAACTTGATGCCCCTCCAGAGAGAGAGTTTGCTGCTCTAACCTACAGTCAAACATGGACCAGCACATAACTTGGAAATATTTTATTCAAAATTAATTCATTGCTTTAATTCTTTCCGTCAAAATTTTAAAATTTGTTATTTTAACTGTTAAATGTCAATGTTTTTTTCTCTTTTTTTCTTCTATTTTATTTTTCTTTTCTTAATTTTTTTTTGGAGCAACAATTAACATTTATTTGTTGCTCTGATTTATTACTCGCTAGTTGTTAGTAATTTCAAAAGATAATCAACTGCTTGTTCATGGGTGAGGTTTAGAAATCCCTTTTAACATTTCAACTGAATTGCTTCAACAATTGAGTGCCAATGCATTAGCATCACCATCCATATTTTTGCTCTGTGCTAGCAAAGCCCTTGGCCATCACTGGGTGCCCACACACCATTGAAGGAAGATTTAGATCACTTCCGCCCTTGTCCTTCTCCCTCAAATCGCTTTGTTTTGTTTTGCCTAAGAAGCCAGATATAATTGTCAAAGTGGTGTGGTCCCATTTAAAATATATATATATGAAAAAAATGTTTCAAAGACTCAGTTGATAGCCAAATGCAATGGTTGTAGCCAATTTAGTCAAGCAGTATTGAGGCACTGGGGCTCTTGAGCACTTCGTAATTCCTATTGGCAGGTCCTGCCCGTTTTATTGCTTCCTGTTGAAGGAGGCAGTGCATTATTTATCATCGTTATTATTAATTTATGGTTCTTTACAAAGAATACATAGGACAGCTCTCTATGCCAGAGGGTTTACAATCTTAAAGAACAAACACACACACACACACACACACACACAGGGAAAGAGAGCAACTGGAAAACAAAAGCACGAGTAAGCAAGGGAAAAAAGTGCTGGATTTTGCCAATCAGTGCAGTGAAGTGGTTAGAGCAAGGCTGGGAAACTGCAGCCCTGCAGTTGTTTTTGACAACATCTCTCATCAACCCTGACTGATGGAAAAGTCCATCGCAGGTTACAAGTCATGATGGGGATGTACAATCTCCAAGCTTAGAAGGAAGGGACCTCCAAATGCCAGATGCAGGGGAGGGGGATCAGGAGACAGGGATCTCGTGGTCTCCCAGAGACATCTGGTGGGGCCACTGTGAGAGACAGGGAGCTGGACTCAATGGGCCCTTGGCCGGATCCAGCAGGGCTCTTCTGAGGTTCTATACAGCTAATGTTAAGGGATTATAGGTGTTGTAGTTCAACCTCTGGAGAGCCACTATTTGTTCACCTGTATTAAAATCTAACACATATATTGCCAGGCAGAAACAAAACAAAAAACATGCCTGACATGCTAGCACAGACTAATACCGCTGCTCTTAAACTACATGTATTGCAACTTGCATGGTCCAGGGTCCACTGTGGCAGCTACAGGAGGTAGCTATGACAGAGGGAAAGAGATAATACAACAGAGATAAAACAACATACATACACAAAAACAAACATGCACCTTGAGTACAGAATGTAGCTGTTATTATAATATTGACTACAAAAGTCTAAACTATACAGTAAGGAGTGTTTGTTTAGTCTTTGCATAAAAGTGCAATAGGTCTAAATCAGCAATGGTGTGACTCATTTCCAACTGGCTGCCGCTAGTGAGTAGGCACAATGAAATGAACAGTATAAACATACAGTTGAAGAAAAGGTGTTATGTTCAAGCTTGAGTTAATCAACCCAGGTTGCTTCTGATTCGAATTTCTCAGTGTCGTATGTATGCCAGTCTCCTTCAAGTGGGGGATGGAGACTTAGCATTCCAGCAATCTGTAAACTGATTCTTCAACATGTTTTCCCTTCACTGTATCTGCATCTCAGTGTCTTGTGTCAAGAAAAATCAAGATACCAAGAAAATCAATATACCAGGCCAGGTTTTTGAATTTTATGTGTCTTCCCTGTCCCCTATGTTTGTACCATTGTGCCTAATAAAAAGCTCTAAAGAATTTGAACTGTGGCAACTTTCTGCCACTTTTGTCATATTTCAGTGGTACTAATAAAAGATAATATGCAGTCTATACAGTGGACACAACTACTTTCATTGACTGAATTTCCTAATGGCTTCCTAATTAGCAAGTTCACTACGGAAGTCCACAGGAGACAGAAGGACTGATTAAGATACCTGCACCCCATAAGGCACCAAGTAAAGATACATTACTACCAGGAATATTTAAACAAAATTTGGAGTTGTGGGTGCCAATTCTAGCTATGCTGTTTGCAAATAGAAACAATATTGGAAATCTACCTTTAAACTGGAGGAGTTAATTCTCCAGAATCTGGAATTGACTTCATTAATCCCCCAACTGTTTACTGAGTTGCATCCTGAACTATATATTTCAAACAAGGATTTTATTTCAGTGTACAGAACTTCTCCTCCCTCACTAAGATGAAACAAAAAGCTTGGTGACATAGTTGTCAGATTTACAATGGAACCCAAGAAAGATGCCATCTTTTCAGCTCTTAGAGAAAAAAATCAGATTGTGTTCCAGAATGCAAACATGCCACTTTATCAGGATCTTTGTCCCATAACTTTGCAGTGGTGCAAAATATACCAGCCATTCACAAGCCTCTTGTGTGAAAAAGGAATAACATACAGATGGGGGAATCCAACAATATTATTAATCACAATGGAAAAAGAACCATTCTCAATTCACCCTCTGAGGCACGAGATGACATACTCCCCTTGCATACTGTTTATCCCCCCCCCCAAGAGCAATTCCCACCTTGCCAGGAAAGGAATCTTTTGAATTGTTGCTCCTATGGAGTGGCAGGGGGGAAAGGAAAACCAGATGCAATAATGCCCACCTCACACCCAGCAATAAGATTAGTGACTGTTAATTTTGTGAGAGTGTTAGCTAATTAGAATTATTCATTCTCCTTTGAGTATTTTTTAAAAATGGTCTAACATAATTAATTGGTGTTGCTGGAGGTGCATAAAAAGAGTGTTACTGTGGTCCCATCTACGTCCCCCCATGTTTTGCTCTCTCCCTGCTGTTGTCCTTTGAATGACAGCCTGGAACTCCCTACATAAAGGGTTGTTTCAGATGAATTTTAGAGGCTTTTTCAGCCTAGGTTAGTGTATCACAGGTTGTTTTTTTTTTTCCAGTGGTACAGGTTATATTTCATGTTTTAAACTTTGCCTTCATCACGAGTTGGACTTCTGATTGGTTTTCTATGGTGTCCAAATTACAGCTGTTTTCAGGTCAACTCAAGACACCTTATTTTAAATTGAGATGCCAGATTTGAAAGGACATCATTCAGTGTCAATGGAAAGGGATCCCTAATTAAATGAGGGTAAATCCAGAACATAATAAAGCATGATGATTTTGGCATAATAATGGTGCAAGACACCCATCACAAAGGGGACTCATCCCACCTTGTAGCATGAACTAGATTAAGCTCCTGTCATTCAGCTGCCAGCTCTTCTAAATTACATGGAGTACTGATTGCCTTCTTCTCCCCACAGATAAATTTCCAGTGTGAAGGGGAGTTAAAAGACTCAAATGGTAGGTTATTCTTTGTAAATGGATCTATTGTCAATTCAAATTAGCAGGGGGATACATACAGTATATAGCCAAACACAGAGTTTTCTTTTCTTTGAGATACATTGTCAAAACTGTTTGTCTTCAAGGAGGGTCAGATCCTGCTTGGGGGTGACCTTAACATAACTGCAAGCGCCTTGGACAGTAGTACTCATAAAGCTCACATCATGCTTTGCCACAACTCTTCAGTGAATTCAATTCATCATCATCATCAGCAGCAGCAGCTTGGAGAGAACTTCATCCAGGTGAGAAAGACTACTCTTACTTTTCCAAACATGAATCATACTCCAGGATAGAAGATAATACAGGTTTCCAATGCATGGAAAGTGTATTTCAGGTCAACACAAATTGGATCCTTAACAGCTTCCAATCACACACCACTTCAAGCAACGTTTCATCTTTTCAGGCCAAGACCAAAACTTTCTCGTGGTCACTGAATCTAGATTTATTATGCAGAAAAGAAACTACAGAAAAATTTTAAAAGACCATTGTGAACTGTATCAAAGAGAACAATGCACCATAAGTGACTATCACTATTCTATGGGATGCTTTGAAGGCTGTAGTATGGGCGTATGTATTGCTGAATTTTGCCACTTAAAAGGAGTATCACAAGGGGCTGTATCCTTTCCTATAGGAATAAATGAGATGTGGCCATAGGCTCTGGTAATTTGAAACCCTTCTTTTTAATGCCAAGGTGAAGCTCTGTAGCTCTAAGAGGATGATGATGAATAAGAACTGTTGGATAACTCTGGTTTATGTCTCTGACTGTGGAGCCAGAGGTTGGGAGTTCAATTCCCCACTGTGCCTTCTGACTGGACTTGATCATCCATAGGGTCCCTTTCAGCTCTGCAGTTCTAAGATGATAAATCCTGTGTCTAATTGTGTCCATCTTCCTACCTTCCTTGGGTAATGGAACTGTACATTTTGTCCTTTTGATCTCGTCTGAAATGCTTCAACAATAATCAAATTGAGCTTAGGATGTTTAAAAAAGAAAGCCTACTTCCTTATTTGGTATTTTATATAAAATCTCCACCCTTCTAGAAGTTGGTGAAAGAATAGATGTCCTTTTCCAAGGCTCCTTTTCCAAATCTAGCACTGCAATGACTTGAATATTAACAGATCCCAGTGGCGGAAGTTTCTGAACCTGTAACTGGAGATATTTTGCCATTCTCAACATTAAATCAGAGAAGGTCCACCTTCTGATGATGGCGGATTAGTATCTCTGAAATCGGAATCTTGAGATGTGACTATCAGAGATGGAGATTAGAGAGAAAAGCTATTATCCTCTTTTGAATTAGAAGAGTTCTGGTTCTCATAGTTGACCCCCTTCTTTTCTTCTGCAGGTCTGGACTGATCCTCTACCTCTGGACATACCAGAATTATGTCCAATCTCTTTTTAGTATTAAAACCTGAATACTTTAATTTCTGAGGTGATCTTCACAATTAGTATTGACAAGTCGACTTCCTTAACTGGTTATTGGTTTCAATACTGAGTGATGGGAACCTCAGGTTAATGTTGAGTTCCAAGATCTGATACCTTTCCGAGTCGGGGATCATGAGCTTGCGCTTACAGATGAAAGAGAGGTTACTTACCTGTAACTTTGGTTCTTCGAGTGATCCTCTGTGAATTCACACTAATGGGTTAAATCTGCGCATGCGCAGAGGCCTCGGGATATTCTAGAGCTAAAGTAACCGTTTAGGACCTCCCCCCAAGCACTCGTGGTCCGCCCGCCCTGACGGTTACCTCAGTTCCCAAATTCCGCTGCTGCTCCAAGGAGAGACAGACGTGACGGAAGAGGGGAGGACGGGCGGGAAGTGTGAATTCACAGAGGACCACTCGAAGAACCAAAGTTACAGGTAAGTAACCTCTCTTTCTTCTTCGTGGCCTCTGTGAATGCACACTAATCGGTGATTAGCAAGCTTACCTTTGAAAGGTGGAGGGACGTCACGGCAACACAGCAGAAAGAACCGCACGTCCAAATCGAGCATCCTCCTTAGCACGAACGTCAAGCAGGTAATGGGACGCAAATGTAGAAGGCGTGGACCAGGTCGCAGCCTTGCAAACGTCCTGAAGTGGGACACCCCGCAGAAATGCCGTAGAGGTGGCCACTGCTCTGGTTGAGTGAGCTTTGACCGTGTCTGGAAGAGGCTTATGTGCTAGTTCGTAAGCCAGACAAATGGTCTGTACAATCCACTTTGAGATGGTTTGAGGAGACACTTGTTGTCCTTTGTGAGGCAGATGCGGTGAAACGAAGAGTCGTTTGGACTGTCTAAAGGGAGCAGTCCGCTGAACATAGTAAGATAACGCCCTGCGAACATCAAGCAGGTGTAAGGATTTTTCGACAGGAGTAGACGGTTGAGGGAAAAAGGTCGGCAGTATGATGGGCTGACGAACATGAAAACTAGAGCAAACCTTAGGCAGGAATGAAACATAAAGGGTCACCTTATCCGAGAAAAACTGGAGGAAAGGTGGGTCAACCCGCAATGCGGCTAGCTCAGAAGCCCTCCTGGCTGAAGTTATGGCCACAGGGGACGCGTCAGACGATTCAGGACGGTATGCAATGACCATTGAGGAACAGGCATTATTCGTGGAGGATGTAGATGGGCCGCCCCACGCAAAAACCTCTTTCCCATAGGATGTCGAAAAAGGAGGGCGCCTTCAGAGTCAGGAGGTTGATGAGCAACAATTGCTGAGAGGTATACTTTTAGAGTAGAGAGCGCCAAATTCTTATCAAACAGGTATGATAAAAATTGTAGAACAGCCTCCAATGAGGTTGGCGAGACAGGTAAGTTTCGTGGAGTAGTAAACTTTTGGAAGGCGACTCCATATAGAGTCTTAGTGGACGGTTTCCAACAGTGAGAAATGACAGTGGTCACTGTGGAAGGATTCTCCACGCAGTGAGGTGGAGTGAAGGGACATCCGGATGGTATGTGGCTCCGTCGTGTTGAGAGAGAAGATGCGGAAGAGACGGAAGCCTCATGGAGTCCACAGCCATTGTCGTCAGCATTGTGAACCACGGCTGACGGGGCCAGCTGGGTGCCACCAGAATGACATCTGCATTGTCGTGTTGTATTTTGACAAGGGTCCGGAGTAGTAGAGGAAAGGGTGGAAACATGTAGAAGAGATGAGTGTTCCACAGAACCATGAGAGCATCGCCGTAAGATCCCACTCTCTGACCTGCTCTCGAAAAGTAAGTTGCACACTTGGTGTTGTACTGATTGGCGAAGGCATCCACTGTTGGAAAACCCCACTTCCTGCATGTTCGAAGGAACACATCCTGATTTAGTGTCCACTCGTGCATGGTTGCACTTGTCCTGCTGAGGCGGTCCGCCCAGACATTTTCGTGGGTAGAGATGTAGATCGCTGAAGGGAAAATGTGGTTCTCCAGACACCACTCCCAGAACTGCACCGTCAGGTACAGGAGAGGGGGAGAGTGAGTGCCTCCCTGCTTGTTGATGTAGAAGGCAGCCGTGGTGTTGTCCGTGACAATCTGTACTGCCGTGCCCGCGATGATGGGGAGAAAGGCGCGGCAGGCTTTGAAGATCGCCAACAGCTCCAAGTTGTTGATATGCAGCCTTTGCTCCTGCTGAGACCATCGAGCGTGGACTTGAAGGCCATTGCAATGAGCGCCCCAACCCGTTGGGCTCGCGTCGGTGGTGACCCGCGAAGTCAGTAGGAGTGGGGCGAATGGGCGACCCATGAAGAGGTTGGAAGGATTGGTCCACCAGTGGAGTTGTTGCGCGAGCTCGATGGAAACTTGTAGGCGCATCCTGGGATAATCTACCATGGGATTGAAGAGAGAAAGAAACCAGGCCTGAAGCGATCTCATCTTCAGTCTGGCATGCGGTATGACGGAAGTGGTGGAGGCCATGAGGCCTAGGAGTTTTTGAGCTTGATGGGCCGTGACAGATTGTAGAGGTGTGAAGTGGTTGATGAGGGCGCCTATCTTGATTGCACGGTCTTGTGGGAGAAAGGCTCTTGCTTTCCTCGTATCGAGTACAGCGCCTATGTAGTTTGCCACCTGTGAAGGAGTCAACATGGACTTCTTGTAATTCACTTGAAGGCCGAGGCTCTTCAGGAGGGTCAGAGTTGTATTGGTGTGCAGTTCTGCCAGATGTTTTGACGGGGCTACTAGGAGCCAATCGTCGATGTACGGATACACCGCGATGCCCCTTGTGCGGAGGAACGCCGCCACGGGCGCCATGCATTTTGTGAAGACCGGGGGGCCGTGGAGAGTCCGAAAGGTAGGGCCGCAAACTCGAAACAGGCGGAACCAAGAGAAAAACGCAAGTATTTTCGATGCTCTGGTCTGATAGAAATGTGAAAGTAAGCGTCGCTGAGATCGACAACGACGAACCAGTCCCCACGATGAAGTAGCGGAAGGATGCGTTCTAAGGTAATCATCTGGAAGCGCTGGTAAGTGATGGAAAAGGTTTAGATCCCGGAGGTCCAAAATGGGACGGAAGGAGTCGTCCTTTTTTGGAACCAAAAAGTATCTTGAGAAGAAACCTGGGTCCAACGGGTCTGGGGAAACGTGGAAAATGCCAATTTTTGAAGAAGTATTTTTATTTCTTTTCGTAGAGCGGCGGAAGGAGGAGTGAAGATGACTCGTGGAGGAGGGAGTTCGAGAAACTCTATTGCGTAGCCTTGGGCGACTATGGTGAGTACCCATTTGTCGGTTGTAATAAGGAGCCAGTTTCGAAGAAAGGGTGCTAGGCGGGTGGAATAACGTGTGGACAAACCAAAGGTGGGTGAGAAGTGGAAGTCAAAAGCCCTGCTTGGCCTTCCGGTCAGTTTTCCTGAAGGGTTGGCGAGTGCGACGACGCTGGTCCTGTTGTCGAGCAGGGTAAGTATATTGTGAAGGATAGAACCTTTGTTTATTTTGATACGGCTTGTAAGGTTGGTAAGATGATTGGTAAGATGGTTGACGTTTCCAAGGGAATCTTTGTTTATAATATGGTTGGGAAGAGTAAGCGCGTGCTGTCTTTTTTGCCTTTTGCAGCCCCTCCAGAATGTCGTCTGTCTTTGGATCGAACAGACCGGTACCATCAAAGGGTAAGTCCAATATTCTGGTCTTTGAGTCCTCGTTGATATTGGCAGATCTGAGCCATGCATGGCGTCGGATGGCTACTCCAGTCATTAAGCTTCGAGAGGCTGCCTCTATGATGTGTCTGGCCGTCACCCTTTCTTGTCTGGCTAGAGCCATAGCTTCTTGATGTAGAGATAAACCTCTAGGTTTAAGCTCAGCTGGAGCCGCCTGTAGAGATGGAAGGGCACGGTTTCAGAGGTGCTTGTGGTACGCACCCATCGCGGCCATATAGTTTGCAGCTCTAAGCGTGAAAGAAGCAAATGAATAAGCGCGACGGCCAAGAATGTCCATCCTCCTGCCCTCCTTGTTAGTAGGCGCAGCATTAGAGCTGGCCCTGGATCTAGTCTGAGTGATATCAACTACTAATGAGTTGGGAGGAGGATGTTTCGTCAAGAAATCCAGTTCAGTTCCGTGGATCTTGTAAAGGTTTTCAACCCTACGGGACATTTGCAGTACAGAGCACGGTTTGTCCCATGATTGTTTAGTGAGGCGAAGTAGTGATGGAATAAAAGCCATACGTAAAGGAGGGTTCTGGTCTTCGTCTATGTCTTCATATACCTTATCAGTGGCAATCTGAGGTGGTTGGTGCACTGATAGGTCTAAGGCAGCAGCTATGCGGCGAATCATGTCAGAATAGGAGGCGAAGTCAGCTGCTGGAGAGGTTGGGTTGTTGTCGTCAATCTCAGAATCCGGTGTATTGGTGTTCGGAGGGGATTCACGGGATGGAGGATCCGACGAATCCGACTCAACAGGGGGTATCGGAGGAGTCAAAGGGAGACTGAAAGTCGTCCCTTGAATAGTAAGCCGATTGAGCCGTTTGCAGAGTTTTAGACTGCATTGTTTTCTTACGCTTGGTATCGTGCATGGTACCGTGGGCGTCAGACAAAGTAGAGGAGTCTGATTTCGAAGAGGGAGAACGGTGCCGGCGGCTTTTGTCGGGTTTCTTAGGTTTCCCGGTATCGACGAGAGAATCTCGACGACGGTGTCGTGGCACGGTACCGGAGGGTTCCGTACCGTGGGTAACCAAGTCTCGGTCCCGATGCTTGGAGTGTCCGGTAGTTTCATAGGGCTTAAGACGCTTAGGCGCCCCCGGCATCGACTTGGGATGCTTCTTAGCTGGTGTCGGTACTGGCGGAATACGAAGCCGTCGGTGTCGTTTGTGCTCGGTACTGATAGGATCATAGTCCGCGTGATGCGAATCATCCTCTGACGAGCTGGTATCGGAGGATGAAGAAGACGACTCCGAATTCGAAGAGTCGAACCCGTAGAGAAGACGGGGATCGTACAGCTTCTCCATTTGCTTCCACCAGCGACCAATCTGTTTCCTACTATATGGAAACGGCAGCCAGTCCTCAGTGCGTGCCCGGCTCTTCTTATGTTTGGGGTGATGTTTTCGAACCCCAGTCAACTTGGAGACCTTCGGTCCCGAATGCTTCGAGGACCGGGAATCTCCTACATCCGGCACGATATGCTTAGTTTTTGCCTTTTTCTTTTTGGCTGGCGATGGAACCGGCACCGGCGAGGCCGATCCCTGTTCGGAAGCTGAAGGTGACCCAGGACTCATGGGTACCGAGGATTCTCGGGATGTCCCTTCAGATGGTGCCGCTTCAGCATGTACCTGGAGCGGTAGAGGAGACTGATCCGCCCGAATGGGAGGGGAGTTCTCCATGGCAGAATCGACCAGCAGTGGGGCTCGAAGAGACGGTTGTTGAGGCGTCGACTGTTGTATAGGAGGAGAGGGTGGTTTTTTGGATTTTGAAGCTGATGGCTTGGCCTTAGGCTTAATATGAAGAGAAGTGACCTTGGATTTAGGTGGTTTGGCTTTTGGAGATAAAATAGGCATCTCAGTGGTTGAGGAAGTGGATTTATTGTCCATTCCGGGCGGTTGAAGGGACTTTTCCCACAAAGCGGCACGGAGATGGAGGTCCCTAAGTTTTAGTGCCTGTTTGGTAAAGTTCTTACAATGACGACAGGATTGAGGGATATGAGTGTCGCCCAGGCAGAGGAGACAAAGCTGATGTCCATCTGTAGATGGAATCTTCTTATGACAAGAAGCACAGCTCTTGAAAGAAACCTTCAGTGCCATAAAAGGCGGGAAAACGGGCAGGGGAGGGGGAGGGGGGAAACGAACTGGAAAGGCTAAACGGTTTAAACAATTCTTTTTTTAAAAAAAAATTTAAACAGGGGAATAATGATACGAACGGTAGCGAACAAGAAAAACGCTGATAAAGGTGTTCCGCTTTCCGCGCAAAGAGCTCCAGATAACGAGACCTGCTGCAGCAGCGGAAAAAAAGGAACTGAGGTAACCGTCAGGGCGGGCGGACCACGAGGGCTTGGGGGGAGGTCCTAAACGGTTACTTTAGCGCTAGAATATTCCGAGGCCTCTGCGCATGCGCAGATTTAACCCATTAGTGTGCATTCACAGAGGCCACGAAGAAGAACCATCTTTATTGCCTCTTTTTCATCCTCTTAAGAGTCAGGTGATTTCAAAACCAAACTCACTGTGTTCGAGTTTTGCTTGTTCCTTCTCAGGGGATCTTGATATTGAGTGACTCCTCAATTTCAAGAGGCTTTCAGTCTCCAATCTTAGATTTATCCTTTCTTTTAGTCAGTATTTCTGCAATGTATTCTGATGTGGAAGACTTTGATGCCAAGCATGATCATCCATAGGACATATGAGTGCACGCCTCTGAAAACTTGGAAACTCATGTCACCCATACTGACCTGATTGCAGTTCCAGTATCAGAAGGGTCAACATGGAACCACGGTATGCATTTGAAAGCCTCATGGCCTGTGCCCTACGAAGGCTGAAACAGGGTGATAGATATGGTCCCTTCCACACCCACATAAAACTGTATTGGGGCTCCATAATAGAATGACTGTGGATAAACATTTTCACCCATAGGGAACTGATTGAAGGGTAGTGGAATTTCTTTTGCATTAAGGGGGGAGATACCACTTGCAGTACTTAAGACACATTTAATCAAAGCAGCTGCTTGAATACCATCATCACATACTGCACTACTTGCAATGCCAATCTGTCTTGATGGCATAAAATTATGCATATTTAGTGTCATGCAATACTTTTAGGAAGGCAGAATGAAATAAGCTGGAGGAGGGTATGACTGAATTGGAGTAAATGCTGGCAGTCCACAATGGAGCATTTTGTTGCAAGCTAATTCTCAATGGGCTGCTTTGTGGTTTTCCTCTATCCCTACCCCTCCACCCACCTAAGCAGGGGTAGGCAATGTCTATGGGACTGGGGCTACTTTTCAAGCAACCTACCTCCTTGACAGCTTCACTCCGAAAGGATTATAGAATAAATGTAATTACAGAATTAAAATAATTATTTTTAATCATTAAATAATCGTGAAATATTTTTTCTACAATTATGAAACAATTTAAATTACAGAATATTAGAATAGTGACTATAAAGTAAATGAAGTTACAGAATGTTGTTAAATGAACTGCAAGAACCATGAACTGTAATTTGCTTATTGTACCAAAGTCAGAATTTTCCCCCTTCAATAATAGTAAAGGCTATTTCAATGACATTGACACTTAAGAATCTTTATGTGAAAACTAAGGCATAGTATCAATAATTACATGCCACCAAGTTGATTCTAATTTATGGTGACCCTTCTGTTTTTCTTATGTATAATTTGAACTGGTTTACCATTCCTTTCTTCTTGGAAGGCACTTTGGAACTGTGCAGACTGAAACTTGGATTTGTTAAAATAAATAAGATGTACAAAGAAAAACTGCAAATAGTCTGATAAATGAAGTTTTTTTTCTTTTTCAAATAAAGAAAAAAAAAGGCTTCTCATCAGACATAATGAGGTAATCAGCCAATTTGGCAAATTGCTATCAAATTTTGACAGCAAATTGTGTCTTCACTTTTCCTTGAAGAGATTTACTGGGAGAAGAACTGGGAGTCTCTAGGGAGTTTCTAAAAAAGAGTTTAATGCAGTGGTTCCCAAGCTTGAGTAACCCAGGTGTTTGGACTGCAACTCCCAGAAACCCCAGCCAGCATGCCTGGTCATGAAGGCTTCTGGGAGTTGCAGTCCAAGAACATCTGGGTTACTCAAGGTTGGGAACCACTGGTGTAGGTGGAAAAGAGAGGTTATTTACCTGTAACCATGGTTCTTCGTGGTCTCTGTGAATGCACACGAATGGGTTAATCTGGGTCTGCGCAGGACTCAGAAGTTTCTAGAGCTTAAAAACACGCGATTAGTAGGGCGACGTTCCCCCGTAGAGTGCATGCTCCGCCCGTCTACAGTCCCTCAGTTCCTATAAAGGTCCGCCACTGTCAAGAGACATGGAGATAACAACATGACGGACAGAGGGAAGGACGGGCGGGACGTGTGGATTCACAGAGGACCACTCGAAGAACCATGGTTACAGGTAATTGATTTTATTTATTTATTGGATTTCTATCCCGCCCATCTAGGCCAAAGGTCTACTCTGTAAGTAAGTAACCTCTCTTCTTCGTGGTCTCTGTGAATGCACACGAATGGGTGACTAGCAAGCCAACTTACCGGATGGTGGGACATCACGTCAGCAATGAAGTACAGCTCTGCTGAAGCTTGCCTCATTTTTGGCCCTGACATCAAGTTGGTAATGTGTGACAAATGTCGAGGGCATAGACCAGGTTGCAGCGCGACAGATATTGGAGACATCAACACCATGAAGCAAGGCGGTAGATGTGGCCATAGCTCTGGTGGAATGAGCTTTAAGAATGTCTGGCGGAGGTTTACCAGCCAGTTCGTATGCCAGAGCAATTGTATGAGTTATCCACCTGGAGATCGTCTGCGAAGAGGCTGGAGAGCCCTTGCGTGGACCATGGTAACAAAGGAAAAGGCGAGGAGACTTATGGAAATCCTTTGTTCTGGAAACATAAAAGGCTAGAGAGCATCGAACGCTGAGGGACTGTAGCATGCACTCAATATCTGATTACGGAGAAGGGAAAAGAGATGGGAGGATGAGAGGCTGATTAAGGTGAAAGTCTGAGACAACCTTAGGCAAGAATGAAATGTCAGGATAGAGGGTGACCTTGTTTGGATGAAATTGAAGATAAGGAGCATCGGCACGGAGAGCTGCTAACTCGCTTGCTTGCCGAGCAGAGGTGATTCCAACCAAAAATAACATCTTGAGGGAGAGAAGCTTCAGGTGAGTTGTCGCAAGCGGCTCGAAGGGGGGGGCGAGTGAGAGCCTGGCGAACAAGATGGTGACCACTGTGGAAGCGGAGGTCGTTGAGGAGGGCGAATGTTTTGAAGGCCTCTTCAAGGTTGGATGTGAGAAGAGGCGGGAAGCCTCAGACCTAGTAGGTTGATTCGCTACAATTGCAGAAATATATACCTTCAAGATGGAATGAGCAAGACCTTGGTTGAATAGGTAGAGAAGAAAGGCAAGAAGTGTATCCAATGAAGACAGAGTCGTGGGTAGGCCCTTAGAAGCAGAAAAGGACAAAAAAGCTCTCCACTTGTAGGAATATGACAACTTAGTGGAAGGTTTTCTGGATTTGTCTAAAACAGCAGCTATGGAGGGAGAATCCTCCACACTGTGAGGTGGCGTGCGTCCAGGTCGGGATGGAAGATCCTGCCGTTGTCTTGAGTGAGGAGGTGTGGCTGGCAAGGAAGTTGGAGGAAGTCTGACGACATGGCTCTCAGAGGGGTGAACCAGGGTTGGTGAGGCCACCACGGGGCTATTAGGATAGCATTGGCTTGTAGCTGACGGAGCCTGACTATCATTCGTTGGATGAGAGGAATGGGAGGGAAGAGGTAGATGGGGTCTGTTCTCCAGTCTACCATGAATGCGTCGCCCAGGGAGTTAGAGCCTTTTCCAGCCCTTGAACAGTAAGTGACACATATTGTGTTGTGTTCCGTAGCAAAAACATTGAGAACGGGAATGTCCCATCATTGGCAAAGTTGGAGGAAAGCAGTATCGTCGAGAGCCCATTCGTGAGTGGTAAGATGACTGAGATGATCTGCAATATCGTTGTCTTCTGTAGAGACATGAGCAGCCACGGGAAAGACGTGGTGAGTGTAACACCATCCCCAAAGTTGAACCGTAAGGTACAGCAGAGGGAAAGAGTGGGTGCCCCCTTGTTTGTTGATATAGTAGAGGGTGGTCATGTTGTCTGTGGCAACCTGGACACCCTGACCTACTATGAGAGACCGAAAGGCACGGAAGGCCTTCATGACTGCAAGTAATTCGAGATGGTTGATGTGCAAATTTTTCTGATTTGGTCCACAGGGCATGGATCTTGTGACTGCAGCAGTGCGTGCCCCAACCCGTAGGTCTGGCGTCTGTTGTGACTTGAACGGTAAGTTGGAGAGGCTGGAATGGGCAACCAATCATGAGGTGCGGAACAAAGGTCCACCAGGTGAGTTGCTTCGCCAACTCTGCTGTCACCCTGAGCTGTTTTGATGGGTGGTCGACAATTGGGTCGAACAGAGACAGGTACCATACTTGGAGGAATCACATTTTGAGTCTGGCGCATTGAACCATGGACGTGGTTGAAGCCATGAGACCAAGGAGGCACTGAGCGTGATGAGCGGAGACCATAGAGTGTGGTCGAAAGGGTCGTATGGCGTGCCTTAGTTTGAGTATCCTTTCGGGGGGGGGGGGGAGAGGAAAGCTCTGGATGTAGTAGAATCGAGATGAGCCCCGATGTAGTCCATAGTTTGTGAGGGTTTGAGGCGGGATTTTGAGAAGTTGACCCTGAGACCGAGATCTGCCAAGGTCTGAAGAGTGAAGTGAGCGTCTCTTCAAGCTTTGTGGCAAGAGGGTGCCACAATCAACCAATTGTCTATATACGGAAAGACCGTGACGTTGTGAAGACAAAGGTAAGCGGCTACGGGAGCAAGACATTTTGTGAAAGTTCTTGGAGCGGTGGAGAGTCCGAAAGGAAGGGAACAGAATTGGTGAGCTGAATTCATGAAGAAGAAGCTGGGGTATTTGCAATGATGAGGGTGAATAAAGATATGGAAGTAAGTGTCCTGAAGGTCTATGACAACAACCCAGTCTCCTGGGGAAAGGAGTGGAATGAGACTTCGAGAGTGACCATCCGGAAATGCCTGGGCTGAATAAAGGTATTGAGAAGTCTCAGATCTAGGATGGGGCGGAGGCCTCCATCCCGCTTGGGAACGGTGAAGTACCGGGAGTAAAAACCGATGTGGATGTCGTGGGTGGGAACTTTTTGGATGTCGTGTTTCTGGAGAAGGATAGATACTTCGTCTTCGAGAGCGGGTGAGTAAGGGGTAGATTTGAGGTGACTGATGCGAGGAAGCTCGATGAACTCTAGAAGGTAACCACAGCATATGATGGCTAATACCCAGTTGTCGTCGGTGATGAGGGACCATTTGTGGAAAAAGGGAGCCAGGCAGGGATGATGGAAAGGGTTGTGATGAGACTCGATATGGTGGCAGTCAAAGATATTGTTTGTTCTTTTTTGCAGGACAGCGCAAGGGTTGACGGCATTGTCCAGCAGCTTGGGACCGGAAAAGTTAGGTTACCTACCTGTAACCATGGTTCTTGTAGTGGTTCTCTGTGAATTCACACAAATGGGTTTATCCTGCGCCTGCGCAGGACGTTCGGAACTTTCTAGAGCTTAGAAAAAAGCCAGACAATTAGTCTCCCCCCCCCCGAGGGTATATAGGCTCCGCCTCCTCCACCTTCCTTAGTTCCCCTATGTCCGCCGTTACTAGAGAGTAGGTATAGTGACCTGTTATCGTGACGGACAGCGGGGAGGAAGGGAGGGATGTGTGAATTCACAGAGAACCACTACAAGAACCATGGTTACAGGTAGGTAACCTAACTTTCTTTGTAGTGGACTCTGTGAATGCACACAAATGGGTGATTAGCAAGCTGACTCACCGGATGGAGGGCCGTCACGGTATCAGGGATGACAGTATCGCCCTTCCAAAGGCAGCATCATTTTTCGCTCTGACATCGAGGCGGTAGTGCTTCGCGAACGTCAGAGGATTGGACCAAGTAGCCGCTTTACAGATGTTTTGAATATGAACACCGCGATGAAGAGCGGTGGACGTAGATATGGCTCTGGTGGAGTGAGCCTTAAGCTGGTCCGGCACCGGTTTGTTTGCCAGCTGGTAAGCCATTTGTATGGATTGCACGATCCATCTCGATATTGTCTGAGAGGATGCAGGAGCACCCTTGTTATGTCCATGGTAGCACACAAAGAGACGAAAAGAGCGTCTGAAGTGCTTGGTTCTATCCAAGTAGAAGGCAATAGCCCGCCTGACGTCCAGAGTATGGAGCTTGCGCTCGATTGGAGTGGACGGCGATGGAAAAAATGTAGGAAGTATCAGCGGTTGATTCAGGTGGAAGTCTGATACAACCTTGGGAAGAAATGAGACATCCAAGTACAGAGTAACCTTATCGGGATGCATTTGTAGGTATGGAGGGTCAGACCTAAGAGCTGACAGTTCACTAGCCCTTTTGGCAGAGGTTATGGCCACTAAAAAGGAAGTCTTGAGAGAAAGCAATTTCTCATTACAGGTTGCCATGGGTTCAAATGGAGGCTTGGTAAGCGCATCCAGGACAAGTGGAAGCGACCATTGAGGTACAATGGGTGAAGAGGGCGGCCTGATGTTCTGCAGGCCCTTAAGGAATCTTTTAACCGTGAGGTGGGAGAACAGTCTGGCGGAGCTAGAGTGAGATGGCTGATGAGCAACGATCGCGGAGATATATACTTTAATGGTGGAGTGCGCGAGTCCGAGATTGAACAGATGCAGTATGAAGGTAAGTAAGGTTGAGAGTGTAACTGGGACTGATTGGAGTCCCTTGGACTGAACGAATTTCGTAAAAGATTTCCATTTGTTACGGTATAGGCGAAAGGTCGACGGCTTTCGAGAGCGGTCTAGGATCGCACGGAATTCGGGGTTATCCTCCACGCCGTCAGGTGAAGAGATCGGACATCTGGATGGAGAAGGGCCCCGTCGTTCTGGGATAGCAAGGACGGTATTAGAGGTAAGTGGAATATTTCCTCCGTTATTCCTTGAAGGTGGGCAAACCAGGGTTGTCGCGGCCACCACGGAGCGATGAGAATTGCGTCCGCTCGGTATTGAATGATCCGGACTATTGTCCTGAGGAGCATTGGTATGGGAGGAAACAGATAAGTGAGTTCTCCGGACCACGGGATGAGGAAAGCGTCTCCGAGTGACGCGGTGTCCCTGCCCGCTCGTGAGCAGAACTTGCGGCATTTGGCGTTGCGGTGAGATGCAAAGAGGTCTATGGTGGGTTGACCCCATCGTCGGCATAGGTCTTGAAAAATCGTCTCGTCTAGGGACCATTCGTGCGTCCTGGTACGGAGCCGGCTGAGGTGGTCCGCTAGATAGTTGTCCTCTGAAGCAATATGAATCGCTTGTGGAAAAATGCGATGGGTACGGCACCAGTCCCAAAATCGCATGGTAAGATGGAGAAGCGGTAGGGATCGAGTCCCACCTTGTCGGTTGACATAGTGCATAGCTGTGGTATTGTCGGTGACAAGCTGCACAGATTGTCCCTTTATACGCGGAAGAAAGGCTCGAAAAGCCTTCATGATGGCGAGCAATTCGAGCTGGTTTATATGGAGAGACCTTTCTCTCGGTGTCCATAAGCCGTGAATCCTGAGCTCTTGGCAGTGGGCGCCCCAGCCAGAAGGGCTTGCGTCGGTCGTGACCTGTATGGACAGGAAAGGAGGTTGGAAGGGTTTCCCTTCGGACAAGTTGCGCGGAATCGTCCACCAGATGAGACGTTTCGCTACATGTGACGGGACCTGCAACTTTTTCCGTGGGGAGTCCGTTAAAGGATCGAACTCGCCCAGGAACCAGGACTGGAGCAGACGCATTTCGAGCTTGGCATGAAGGACGACTGCCGTCGTGGATGACATGAGGCCCAGTAGATGCTGAACGTCGAAAGCGGTGACAGTAGCCAGAGGTGGAAACCGTCGTATTGCGTCTTGAATCTTTTGGATTCTTTGATAGGGCAGGAATGCCCGTGCCCGGGTCGCGTCTAGCGTTGCTCCTATGTAATTGACCAGCTGGGATGGTACCAAAAGAGATTTTTCCTGATTGATCACTAGACCTAGCTTGTTTAAGGTCGCGAGAGTGGTAGTTGTAGCAGCGACGGCTTCGTGGTAGGATGATGCTACCAGGAGCCAATCGTCGATATAAGGGAAGAGTTTTATTCCCTTGGTGCGAAGGTGAGCCACTACAGGGGCCATGCACTTGGTAAATGTCCGAGGGGCCGTGGAGAGCCCAAATGGAAGGGCAGCAAACTGGTAGGTTGTGCGGTGGAACCGGAACCGTAGATACCGTTGATGAGAAGGGTGAATGGAGACGTGAAAATAAGCGTCTTTGAGGTCGATGGTGACGAACCAACTTCCCTGTGAGAGAAGAGGAAGAATGGAGTCGAGTGTTAACATTCGAAACTTCCTGTAAATGATAAACTGATTGAGTTCTCTGAGGTCCATGATGGGCCTGATACCTCCATCCTTTTTAGGGACAGCAAAGTACCGTGAGAAGAAACCCCCATGTAGATCAGCATGTGGGGTCTTGACAATCGCCCCCTTGTTTAGGAGGGATGAAATTTCCTCCTGTAGAGCCACCGAGAAGGGGGTGGTCTTAGGAATATTCGATGGAGGAAGTTGGAAGAATTCTATAGAATAACCCTTCTCAATAATGGATAGGACCCATTTGTCAGTCGTAATATGTTTCCATTCAGAGAGAAATGGAAAGAGTCTAGTCCGGTAAGAGGAGTAGTTAGTTGTATTGCTTACCCCTGCGCTGAGGTTTACGAAAGGACTGCTTGTGTCCTTGGTATTGTTGCTGCTTGAAAGTCGAAGGGTTGGACTGAGATGACTGGAAGGTCCTATCATGTTGCTGCTGTCTACCATACCGAAATGGTTGGTACTGGGAAGATGCTTGGTAAGCAGGTTTTTTGTAAGTAGGTCTCTGATACCGATACGGTTGGTATGGTATGTAGGACTTCGCGGTCTTCCGCATTTTATGGATGTTTTCCATAATATCATCAGTTTTGGAATTAAAGAGGCCATCCGCATCAAAGGGAAGATCCTCGATTTTGGTCTTTGTATCGTCCAGTATGTTAGCCGCTCCGAGCCAGGCATGGCGACGGACTGCTACTGCTGTAAGCATGGATTTGGACGCAATTTCAGCTGTATGCTTTGCTGCTACTCGCTGCTGTCTTGTAAGGGTGTTAGCCTCCTCGTAGACGTTGAGGAGTTCGGTCTTGGATGGCTCAGGAAGGTTTTGTAAAACGGGGATAATTTTATCCCATAGGTGCTTTTGATAAGCACCCATCGCGGCTTGGTAGTTCGAAATCTTAATCAGTAGAGCCGCAAGGGAATAAAGTTTTTTGCCCAGGGCGTCATTTTTTCTGCCGTCTTTGTTGACAGGTGTAACAGAGGATCTACTGCGGGATCTATACTGGGTAGCCTCGACCACAATAGAATTAGGCATAGGATGCTTGGTCAGGAAATCCGAGTCGGAACCGTGGGTCTTGTAATGGTGGTCGATTTTTCTAGGGATTTGGAGAGTCGCAGGCGACTTATCCCACGAAGCCTTTACCAAGTCAAGAAGTGCTGGAATGAGGCTAAGACTGGGAGGAGATGACTTGTCCTGTTCCATATCGTGGAAGACAAGGTCTGTTTGTTGCTCAGGAAGTTGCGCATCTAGGTGTAAAATCTTAGCCATGCGCAATATAAGTTGAGCATAAGACGAGTAGTCTTCCAATGGGTATTGAGAAGAAGTACTCGGAGCACCACCATCAGGTACATCAGATTCCGAAGAAGCTGAAGAATTGTCATGGGACGATTCAGACACCAATGAGGAGGGACGGTGCGATATTGGTACCGTGTCTCTCGGTATTGGTTCGGCATCAGAGTGTACCGAAGGAGAGAAAGGGTCTGTATCATGGCCCTCTGGGCCAGAGTACATCGTCACAGTCTGTACCGTAGATCGCCCTGCGGGACGTTTAGACCGTTTTAGAGGCGCAGAAGGTGCCATCGGTGTCTTCCTCTTGCGGGAAGTAGCAATTTGGGGTGTAGGAACATGCCCCTGTTGCTGCTGTAGATTCTCAGGAGTTGGGACCGAAGAAGGGTACCAAGCTGAGGAGGGGTAAGCCTGTCCCCTGAAGTCAGGCGGATAACCGTATCCTTGATATGGGTAGGGCTGGTATGGACCGAAAAAAGGAGGACCATACTGTGCCGGCATTTGAGGACGGTATTGGTCCGCAGGATGTTGAGGTTGGTATGGAGAGGTATGCTTACGCTTCTCCTTCCGCTTTCTAGGAGTGCGAGACGGCAGCTCCTGTTCTGAATGCGAGTCAGTATCAGCCCGCCCGGAAGATCTCGGGCTAGTATGGGCAATGGCCGCGCTGGGAAAAACCTCAGCCGCAAAATGGCCTGACGACGGAGACATGCTCATGATATCGTGAGCAGCCTGGGCCGGAGGAATGATCCGCTCCTCCATATCCGATTGCCCAATGTCGTCTCTAGAAGACTCCTCGAGTAATATAGGAGGCGCAGGAAGAGACAAAGTTGACGATTTGGGTGGTTTTGCCACTTTCTGAGATTTCGCTTTGTCATTCTTTTTCTTTGAAGGTACAGCCGACCTGGAAGCCTTGGTGGACGCTGGCTTAGGCGGTCTAGAGGAGTCCTTCTGCTTAGAAGACGCAGAACTCAAGGTAGGCTGCGGAGAATCAAAGGCAGTGGCGCCTGCTTTAGGTGTCTCCACACGAGGAGGGTTCGGGGAGGTGGTAAGAGGAACCTCCATAGCAGGCTTGAGGGTTCTTTCGTAGAGAAAGGCCCGAAGGCGTTGAGACCGCAGTTTAAGAGCCTGTTTGGAAAAGCTTTTACAAGCGGCACACGCCTGAATAAGGTGGGATTCCCCCAAACAAAATAAGCACTTATCGTGCTGATCCGTTAGCGGAATTTTCCGAAAACAAACGGAGCACTGTTTGAAGCCCCGAGAGGCCATAAAAAATAAATAATAAAAAAAAAAGGGGGGATCCAGGGGGGAAGGGGAGAGGGAAGACGCAGAACGAGGAAAAAACTTAAATGAGAAGGCAGTTCTGGCGTCTTAAAAGAAGAAAAGAAGAAAACTGCAAGGTAAATGGAAGGAATACTTTCCTTAGCACGCTCTAGTGTTCCTACGTCCTACCCTAACGGCGGAAAAAGAGGAACTAAGGAAGGTGGAGGAGGCGGAGCCTATATACCCTCGGGGGGGGGGAGACTAATTGTCTGGCTTTTTTCTAAGCTCTAGAAAGTTCCGAACGTCCTGCGCAGGCGCAGGATAAACCCATTTGTGTGCATTCACAGAGTCCACTACAAAGAAGTGGGAGCTGTAGAAGGAGAAGGTGCAGGATTGGACCTGTCAGATGGAGGAGGTTTGTATTGGCGGTATGGCTGTTGATATGAGTGTTGAAAGGTGCATCAGCGGCACCACTGATTGCGCTGATACCTGTATGGCTGTTGAGTAGAGCAAGAACGGGCTGTTCTGCAAATCTTATGAAGGTTGTCCATCACTTCATCAGTCTTGTCATTGAAGAGGCCTACTCCGTCAAAGGGAAGGTCCTCTATGTGGGTTCTTGCGTCATCCGTGATTCCAGCTGACTGAAGCCAGGCATGTCGTCTAAGAGTGATGGCTGATGCCATAGACTTGGACGCTGCATCAGCACGATGTGGCGTGCGGCTATACATTGCTGTTTAGACAGGGTGGAGGCCTCTAGATGTGCATTGAGAGCAGCTGTCCTCGAGGGCAGCCTGGAGAATTGGAAGAACCTTATTCCAAAGCTGCCTATGATAGGCTCCCATGGCCGCCTGGAAGACTCTCATAGCAAAAGAGGCGAGGGAGTAGAGACGACATCCAAGGACATCTAATTTCCTACCTTCCCTGTTAGTAGGGGTGACTGATGAATGGTTTCCAGCTCGCAACTGATTGGATTGGACAATGATCGAATTAGGCAACGGGTGCTTTGCAAAGAAGGCAGTGTCACTTCCGTGGGTTCTGTAGTGATTTTCTACCCATCTGGAGATCTGTAGTGAAGAAGATGGTTTGTCCCATGACTCCTTTATGAGGTTGAGCATAGCCGGGATGAAGGCAAGGCTCAACGGAGGGGATTTGTCTTGGTTAATGTCATCAAAGACGAGTTCCTGTTTGGGAGGAGGCGGCTGCTCGATGTCGAGCTCAAGAGATTTCGCCATACGAAGTATTAGTTGTGAGTAGGAGGTGAAG
Source organism: Intellagama lesueurii (assembly GCA_037013535.1). Classification (NCBI taxonomy): domain Eukaryota; kingdom Metazoa; phylum Chordata; class Lepidosauria; order Squamata; family Agamidae; genus Intellagama; species Intellagama lesueurii. Next base: position 18,158,137 of record JBAJHW010000011.1, read on the forward strand.
TCCTCAGATGGAGAGTGGGTGTGTGATTATCGGCCACGTCTGAATCAGGGGTGGTTAAGTTTGAAGGTGACTCCCGGGAAGGTGGATCCATTATGTCTGAGGTTGTTGAGACCGAAGACCCTCTGGTTTACGAGGGCGGAAGGGAAGGCGAGCGGTGTCGAGATCTCGACATGGAAGTTGTAACTCAACCGGCCAGCAAGACAGATTCTGTTTCAGCTGGAGCTGAAGGAGGTCCTCTGTAAGTAGTCGTGACCTGGAGAGATGACGATCGGGCATGACATAAGGTCGCAGTTGGACATGAGGCCGAGGCAGGAGCCAATACTGAAGAGGTACGGGGACGCTTTGTTGAATGGTGTCCGGAGTGCAGTGTCTGGCTGCGGTAAATGCTGTTTGAGGGAAGATTTAGATGGCATTGGTGGTACGGTATCCAGCTGAGCCGGTTTGAAAGAATGAGTACGATGTCGACGTCAAGGAGGCGAGGGTGATGGAGAGGAATCAGAGGGAGAGGCATGAGCATAACACACTCTCTTAGGCTGATCATAATAAGAAGTGTCATAATAAGGGTCGACATTGTTGTATCAATGTCAATGCCAATCAAAGTCTCCATAATAAGGGTCTTGATAGTCTGGTGGAGGTTGATGCCGAGAAGGGCGATGTATATAGACAATGTCTTGATGCAGAGGACATTGGTGTGACGGTGAGAGATGGCAGTGTTTCACCGATCGCTTATGAGGGGGTGACTGCCCCACCGAAGTGTCCGAATTAGATAGCTGGGTTACAGTTGCCTGCCCGGTAGAAACAGGGCTTGAATGGGCTGAGGCCGGGCTGGAGAGAGCATCAGCCACTGAAGGGCCATGACTCGGCGAGAGGCTTGGTAGCGAAGCTGGAGCCTGAGGTAATGGAAGCTGGTCATCTGCTTCCGATAAGGAGTCTGGATCAGGTAGTTCTCTAGAGCAGCGGTCCCCAACCTTTTTGGGACCGCGGATCAGCTGAGCCTCTGAGGAACGCAGGGCACCCCGCCCCCGTGCGGGCTCTCGGGCGCATGCGTGAAGGGGTGGGGGAGCGCTTATGCCGGCACTGGCATGCATGTGCGTGCACAAAGCAGCTGTTGGGAGGGGAGTGCGTGGGGGGGGAGGAGGTCTGTGTCTGCAAGCCCAGTACAGCTCAGGCCACGAACTGGAACCGGGCCGCGGACCGGGGGTTGACGACCTCTGCTCTAGAGGACTCCTCAAGGATTGGAGAAGGAATGTCTGGTGTGAAGGAGGCTCCCATGGCTGGATAGATTTGGCAGGGCACTTAGCCTTCTTTTAGCATGGTCCTTCTTTTTCTTAGGTGAGGATTCCCACGTCGGCATCGAGGGTGATTTCGCGCTCGAGACAGATTTCGGGCCTGACAGGGGCTTAGACTTCGATGACTTAGAAGTCGATTTCTGCTGAGGAAGTGGTGTGGCTGGAGCCAGCTCCTGGACTGCTGACTCAGAATGTGGAACAGGTGTTACAGTAGGTTCCATGATCAAGGGGGATCTAGAGTTGGAGGGTTTAAGGGATGTCTCCCAAAGAAAGGACCAAAGGTGCTGCAAACGAAGTTTAAGAGCAGGCTTGGTTAGTCTTTTGCACTCCGGACAGGAGTGAGTTTGGTGCTGTTCCCCCAAGCAGAAAAGGTAGCGATCGTGGCCATCAGAAAGGGGGATCTTGTTGGCACACGAGCTAAAACGTTTAAATGGGCCCGGAGGGGCCATAAAAAAGGCAGGAAGGTAAAAATGGGGGGGGGGGAATGGGGAGAAAGGAAATAAAAGTAAAAATAAACTCACAGGGAAACGTCCAGGTAGTGGTAAAAGTAATAAGAAACAAGTGAATCACTCTAGTCGTCCGAGTCTGAACTCAGCAGCGGCTAAAAGGAACTGAGGGACTGTAGACGGGCATATTTTTAAGCTCTAGAAACTTCCGAGGAGTCCTGCGCAGGCGCAGATTAACCCATTCGTGTGCATTCAGAGAGACCACAAAGAACACATATTATCTTTACTACCCTCATGTTCACTCCCAAATCCATCCATCCATCTTCAGTCTGAAAATCACAGGGAGTCCCCCGAATTTGCTGTTCTCACACTGCTGTGCATGGTTGATGCCGTTTTTGGCTACACAAAAATCTAGCATCACCTCTGAACTTTGGGAGTAAATGATTGCTTTGCTGAGGTGAACTTGCTTTACACACCTGTGTTATTAATATTTTCCATAAAAGGTGAAGTGTATAAAGTTCTCCCCTTTTTTGTACAGCTACTGACAAGTCTAGACTGTCTTAACTTCAGCAAAGTCACTACATCATGTCCCTTGGATAAGAGAAAGGGATTTTTCCCCCCTGTTAGTGAACCCATTCCTTTGAAGTAATCTGCTGGGGGCTTGTGAACACCTCTAGGTCCTCCGTAGGCAGAAGGGTGTCAAAAAGAACGATAGGTTACCCACCTGTAATTGTAGTTCTTCGAGTGGACCTCTGTGATTCACACCCTGGGTGATCCGCGCCTGCGCGGAGCCTCATCGGAGAGTTCTAGAGCTTCTGTGGTAGCAAAAAACATATTAGAATAAGGCCCCTCCCCCCTCATATAAGTACCTTGGCGCCAAGGCTCCCCTTTCAGTTGTGTCAACCGCTGCTACATTAAGCAGAATGGCGTGACAGTGGGGAGGACGGGCGGGATGTGTGAATCACAGAGGTCCACTCGAAGAACTGCAATTACAGGTGGGTCACCTGTCGTTCTTCTTCGTGGCCTCTGAATCACACCGTGGGTGACTAAAAAGCCGTCTTACCCGGAGGCAGGGTGTCACGCCAAGGTAGAGGCTAGAACAGCACGTCCAAAGTCCGCATCAGACTTCTGCCAGAGATCAAGTCTATAATGCCAGATGAAAGTGGATGGCTGTGCCCAGGTGGCAGAGGTGCAGACGTCTGGAAGAGGTACGCCGCGTAGGAATGCTGTAGAGGTCGCTACCGCTCTGGTGGAGTGAGGGCGAATCACCTTCGGGACTGGTTTGTGTGCCAGCTGATACGCGAGGTGAATGGTTGAAACAACCCATCTAGATATAGTTTGAGACGTCACCTGGCGACCTTTAGTAGGTGGTTGGTGACTTATGAAAAGTCGAGGTGAACATCTGAAAGGCTGGGTGCGTTGGACGTAGAAGGCAAGGGCTCGCCTAACGTCTAAAGTATGGAGGATTCTTTCTTGAGTTGTGGACGGTGACGGGAAGAAGGAAGGAAGGAAGGATAAACGGCTGAGATGGAATTGAGATACGACTTTGGGGAGGAAAGAAATATCCATGGATAGTTTGACTTTGTCTGGAAAAAAACTGTAAATAAGGATAGTCGTGACGTAAGGCCGCTAAATCACTAGCTTGTCGAACTGAGGTGATGGCGACGAGGAAAACTGTTTTAAAGGTAAGTAGTCATAAATCAGTTGAAGCTAAAGGTTCGAAGGGAGCTTTAGTAAGTTGTTGCAGTACTAGTGTTAGTGACCACTGCGGGGAAGGCAGGCGGGTATCTGGGTAGATATGAGATAGACCTTTAAGAAAGTGTTTCAATGTTGGATGCTTCAAGAAATCAGCTGCCGGAGAGTTAGGGGGCTGATAAACTATGGCGGAGAGTTAAACTCTCAAGGAAGAGAGGGAAAGGCCGCTAGACTTGAGATGAAGCAAAAAACATAGAATAGTAGCAAATGATGGGTTGATGTTGATAGAAGGCAATGAAGAAGCTTCAGTGAAAGATTTGAATCTGTTCCATTTATACAGGTAAGCCTTTCTAGTGGAGGGCTTCTTTGATTGATGGAGGACGTTCATTAGCAAGGCGGAATCCCCCACGCTGCCAGGTGCAGAACAGGTAAGTCTGGGTGGAGTACTTGGGCGTTGTTCTGTGTGAGGAGGTGGGACAGCCGAGGGAGGTGGTGAATGTCTGATGAGAGATTGTGAAGGACTGGAAACCAGGGTTGTCTCGGCCACCAAGGGGCTATAACGATGGCATCGGGTTTGTCTTGTTGTAGGCGAACCACGACCTTGTGGAGAAGCAGGAACGGCGGAAAAAGGTAAGTGAGGGTCTTGGGCCATTGGCCGATGAATACATCTCCTTGGGAGTGTTTGCCAAGCAAATACTACTTGGAAGCAGTATTGTTTGCACTTCCGATTCACATGGGAGGTGAAGAGGTTGAGAGTTGGTTTGCCTCATCGTTCGCATAGGCGAAGAAAAACTGATTGGTCTAACTCCCATTCGTGAGCTTGAGAGTTTGTGCAGCTGAGTAGATCGGCCAAGTCGTTGTCGTGGCCGGCAATGTGTAAAGCTGTGAGGCAGATATGATGTGCTAGGCACCACTCCCAGAGGTCGACTGCTAAATAGAGGAGACTTGGAGAGTGGGTGCCACCTTGTTTCAGAATATAGTACATAGCCATGGTGTTGTCGGTGGCAATTTGTACCATCTTGCCAGCGAGGAGATTTCTGAAAGCTTTGCAAGCTTTTATAACCGCCAACAGCTCTAATTCTTTGATGTGAAGCAATTTCTCTCTGGAAGACCACTTGACGTGGATTTTGAGAGATTTGCAGTGAGCTCCCCAGCCTGTGAGGCTGGCGTCGGTGGTGACCTGTATTTGTGGTCGTGGTTGTTGGAACGGCTGCCCGACGGATAGGTTGGGAGGAAAACGCCACCACTGAAGTTGGGAGGCGAGTTCTGGGGTGACCTTTAAAAGAGTGTGAGGAGGGTCTGTGAGCGGGTTAAAGAGGGCGAGAAACCACAACTGAAGAGATCTCATCTTGAGACGTATGTGCTGCACTACTGAAGTCATAGAGGCTATGGTGCCTAGTACACGTTGCACAATCAAGGCGGGTACCATAACATGAGGGGTGAAAACTTGAAGTAATGCGATGAGATTTTCTCTCTTGTCTGGAGGAAGAAAGGCGCGAGCTTGTGTGGAATCTATGCATGCACCTATATAATGAATAATCTTTGTAGGTTTCAAATTTGATTTTTGTTCGTTGACAGCGAGACCGAGATCGCGAAGGAGGGTAAGGGTGAAGTGAGTGTCTTGTTCGGGCCTTGCGACGGGAATGAGCTACGAGGAGCCAATCGTCGATATATGGAAATAAATTTTTTTCCAACCTGAGGTAAGCAGCTACTGGTGCCATGCTGCACTTGGTGAATACTCTTGGAGCTGTTGCAAGGCCGAAAGGAAGCCTTTTGAATTGGCAGGCTTGTGATCCTAGCTGAAATTGAAGGAATTTTCTGTGTGAAGGATGTATGGAAATATGGAAATATGCGTCTTTGAGATCTATGACAGTGAATCAGTCGTTTTTGCGGAGTAAATTCGAGGGTAACCATACAGAATTTTGTGGTGATGATGTATTTGTTTAACTCTCGTAAGTCTAAGATAGGGCGAAGACCTCCGTCTTTTTTGGGTACGGTGAAATAGCGAGAGAAAAACCCTTTGTTGTGTTGTGAGACGGGTTGTATGGCGTCTTTGAGGAGTAAATTTCTTATTTCCTCTTGTAGGGTTGGAGATGGTGGAGTGATGACGTGTGTTGCCGGAGGAAGTTGGAAGAAATGGATGCGGTAGCCGTCGCGGAGGATGGACAGTACCCAGGCATCTGTAGTGATGGATTCCCAGACAGGTAGGTGTTTCCAGAGGGCAGGATGGGTGGAGTGGTGTGTGATCTCGGTCATGGGAGCGTCAAACGTGATGTTTGGGCTTGCGGTCGTTGCGCCTAGTAATGGGTTGTTGGCAGGGTTTATTTCTTTGATTTCTGAAATAGGGTGTATAAGATGTTTGTTTTGGAGGATCACGTTGGAATTTTTGATATGAGTTGTATGGTCGTCTCCACTGATTTTGTTGGGGGTGTTGTTGGTAAGATGGATAAACTCCCCAACGCCTAGCTGCTGATCTTTTCTTTTGCACGTTTTCCAAAATATCATCAGTTTCAGCATTAAAGAGGCCTGCCCCGTCGAATGGAAGGTCTTCGATACGTGCGCGGGCATCCTCAGCCAGGCCAGCTGTCCTTAGCCAAGAGAAACATCGTAAGGCTACTGAAGTGGTCGTTGACTTTGCTGTGGCGTCTACCGTGTGCCTAGCAGAAAGCATCTGTTGTTTGGCAACGGAAAGACCTTCTTGTTGAAAAGTTTGGGCGAGTACTTTTTTATCTTCTGGTAAAGATTTGACAAAGGTTGACATATTGTCCCAAAGGAAACGTTGATATGCACCCATGGCTCCCTGGTAGTTAGCGACACGCATGGTGAACGCTGCTGATGAATAAAGCCATCTTCCCATTGAGTCAATCCTTCTACTGTCTTTATTTGGTGGTATGAGGGTTTGTCGATGTCGAGATCTGGATTGTGAGGCTTCGACAAAAATAAGAGTCTGGAGCTGGTTGTTTTTGAAGAAACAGAGCTCCAGGATCATGGACTCTGTAGAGGTTATCGATTCGTTTAGACATGGTATGGGAAGAGGCTGGTTTTGTCCAGGATCGTTGAGCAGTGCTGAGTAGAGATGGAAGCATCGAGATGTGTACTGGAGTAGTTGTATCTTTAGAGATTGGGTCATATAGATGATCGGCCAGTTCTGTTGAAGGACGGTGGATTTGGAGATTGAGAGACTTGGCCATACAGATCATAAATTGGGCGTAAGTTTGGAAGTCTTCCGCCGGTGATGGTGGGTCGGCATCGACAAGGTCGGATTCCGGTGAGGTAAGTAATACTGACGGCGTCTGAGGTCTGGATCCGTGATCGGAATAATCGGGATCGCATTGGGAGTTGACGGATTGTCAATCGACTTCGGTGTCGATAGGTTGAGTGTCATAGTATTGATATTTGTGGCTCGATGTCGATGGAGGCAGCATGTCCATGGGTATTTGTCGGTGTCGAGGATTTTCACTATCGAGAGATGTCATCTGAGTGTCCATGGACGTCGTTTGATATGGTTGAATGTCGGTGTCGAACTCGGGGTCATAGTGATGTCGAGTTCGATGGCTTGGTTCTATCGGGCGACGGAAACTGTGCGTCGATAGAGGGACAGAACGAGTGTCCATGGACCAGGATGGATATCGAGGATCATCGATATCAGAGCCTGTGTCTCAGTGATGTCGAAACGGAGGTTGTTGACGAGCTGGTAAAGCAGTAGAGTATATAGATGCTGGAGATGCCGAGCGAGAGAAATGATTTCCCTCGTCTGGATTAGCGGGAAAATATCGGGAGGCTGGAGCTGTAAAAGCCTCGCGTGTAGAAGAAAATTGCTCGACCGTCCTGGGTATTTTAGGTGCCAGGTAGGGAGCAGGTTGGAGTTGATGTGGGTCACGGTGATATGGCCATTTCGACACCGATGGCTGTCGAGATCGAGGCCCGCCATGAGAAGGTATGGCCGAGCTGGATAGAGCAACTGGCTGATTGGCGGTTGCGGTTTGTCCGGTTGAGCACTGGTCGGCGACAAATGGCAACCCGGTGAGAGTGCTGAACACGGGTCTGAGCCACACATGATGAAATAGACGGCTCCAGGGACTGTTGGGGCCGATGTCTCTGAGGCGGTCGTGGTGGACGATCAGATGTTACCGAATAAAGTATGGTCTCTAGTTGTTGTTCGGAGTCGACCCTGTCAGGTGAAGCAACTACGGAAGGGTTGCTCGAAAGAACAGTGTTGAGGACTGGGAGGAGAAGATTTTAATCGATCGACTCTGTCATCCCATTCCGGTGATTGGGAGCAGGGGTCGATGAGAGGGGATTCCGTCATCGTCAGAAGGCGAACCAATAGAGATTGATTCGGCAGTTTGTTGAGGCTGCTGAGAAATGACTGCAGCTTTAGATTTATGCTGCTTAGGTATTTTAGGCGGAGAAGGCTCCGAAACCAAAGAGGCTTTGGTGGACGTTTGACGTTTAGTGGAGGGCTTCGATATCGAGGATTTCGGTATCGAGCGCTTCGATTTATGGGTTTTTGAAGTTTTAGACGAAGTGGATGGAGCGTCGGAGTGGGATGGTGTGGTTGATGGACGTTGTTTTGAGGCTTCAGAAAGAGCCTTCTCCATTGCTTTGGTTTGTGAGGTGGCCTTACAAGGAGGTTGGGCCATTTTGGTTGGTTGAAGGGATTGTTCCCAAAGATGGAGTTTTAATCTGGATAAGCGAGAACGGAGGACTCCGCGCTTGAAGTTTTTACAATGCTGGGAGGAGGACGTCTGGTGTGCCTCTCCCAAGCAAAAAAGACACTTGGCGTGACCGTCGGAGAGTGGTATTTTGTTATCACAGACCACGCAGTGTTTAAACGGGCCCAAAGGGGCCATGAATAGGAGAAAATAATTTCAGGAGAAAAAAACGATGATTTGGGGGGGGGGGGTGTGCTGCGGCCAGAGGCTGAGCGAAGTAGAAAAGAAAAAAAAATCTCTGATGATAATGAATTTGATCTAAAAGTTTAAAGGAAAAAAGATTGATAACAGGAAGGAATCAAGAATAAACTATTTTACTCAGAAGCAAAACTATGAGGCTCTCAACGCAGCGGTTGAAAGAAACTGAAAGGAGAGCCTTTGCGCCAAGGTACTTATACGAGGGGGGAGGGACCTTATTCTAATGTGTTTTTTGCTACCGCAGAAGCTCTAGAACTTTCCGATGAGGCTCCGCGCAAGCGCGGATCACCCAGGCTGTGATTCACAGAGGCCACGAAGAAGAACCAAAGCTTCAAACGCAGGAAGGCCTAGACAGAGGGGTTAACATAGCAAACAAACGACAAACCAATGAACCTAAACACACAGCTTCTTCCCAGATGTAGCAGCACTGACCTGTTGTCATCTGCCCATGTGCTGTCTCTATGAGGAATGCTTCCCTCACCCTCCCCATGTCCCAAATACGGTTCAACAGTGCTGGTGTGCGGGCAGGTTTGCTCCATGTCAGCAAGGAAGGAGTGGGCTGTGGGCCCCAGGCCTCTTTGGCTAACGGGAGCAGCCAGTCCATCTCTTCAATTTTCAACACTGCCTCTAGGTTGCCATGCGATACCTTGGAGTGGCCAGCAGACACAGGGCCACCATGCCAGCAGCAGGCAAGACTGAAGTGAGGGGGGTACATTGGGACATCCATTTCAGAGTGGGGGTCATGTAAAGTCAGACTGGGGACTACAGGTCACCTAGCTGGTCTTCAGATCATGCCTTAGGCCTGACTGCCCCCAATACAAGATGAAGCGCCACGGATATATGTATAAAATGAGTGCAACTGAGCTCCAGAAATGGCTTGAAAAGCTGCTCTGACACACACTGACACAGACGTCCAGTTTGCTGTTAAAAGAAAACAAAACCAAGAATTTGCTGCAACGTGTTTATTATGTGCCAAGAACTACATCACAGCTTACTCCACGCATCTGTAGGAGAGTGCAGTCTTGCCTGCATATACTACAATGAGGTAGAGACTTCACATACTGGTTCACAAAACCCCACAAAGAGCAGCTGGAATATGCAACATCAGCTCAGCAGGAAGAAGGGAGAACTTATGACACTGGTTCTTTGGCACACAGCTTCCAAATAGAGGGGAAAAAAATAAAACAAAATCAAAACTTCAACTCCCAGCACGATCGGTGGGCTGTACTTCTCTTCTGTACATTCCTTAAAGATATTTTACTCACCTCTAAACAGAAAAGGGCTCCCAGGAACCTTTGCCTGCCCTATGGAAGCACAGCCCTTAAATCAGCTCCGTTATAAAAAGAAAATTGAAGTCTTGTGACTTTGTGATTAAAAACCTTTATCAAGCCCCCTTAAGTGCAACTTAAAGTGCAACAAACTATATACAGCAGCTCAAAGATCGTTTATCCGGTCCAGTTTCAAAATCCAAAAATCCTATCCTTCTGGGTTGCAAATACTGCTATTCACAACTGGGAAACTTTTTTTTTTTTTAAACTAACAGCTCCCAGACACAAGTTGCAATGATGTTAAAAGCTGCCAGGAAAGAAAAAAATCTAGTCTCAAACGACTTAAAAACCATTTTCAAGAGTGTAAAAAGGAACTGGTAAAAATCCTGGAGCGTAAAATATGAAATATGATTTGGTTTAAGTGAAGAACAAAGTCTCCTTGTTGTTACAGTAAAAAACACCAGCTGAACATTCATTTTATTCCGTTCAGATGGGGGGGTTAAATGAATGGAAAGGCACTGTATGGCAACTGCAAAAAAACGGAGCCAATGAGACCTGCATTATTACCATCAGTATTGCAAGGAATGTAAAAAAAGGGCCCTTGATAAATAAGAAACGGAAGCGAAGGCATCTGCATTCAACACCTTCTCAACACAAGGCCCCTTTATGCTTCTCGTCAGCAACAAGGAACCAAAGTCTGGGAACTGCAGAATTGCTTGAGGGGGGCCCCTCCCCTCTCAACCCCCCCCCAAACAAACCCCTGACAAAACTTCACTGTGCATTAAGTGCAGAAACAAATAAAGACCAGCAAGTGCAAACGTGAAGGCAAGATTCCCCGTTACGTTTTTTCAAAGACGGGCATTCCCCAAGCCTGGGTGGTGGCACGGGCAAGCAGCCCTGGGCTCTTTCTCTCCCTGGTGGCAGGTAAACAGAAGAGCTTCTCTCTGCAAAGCTGCAGCGGCTCCTGGTGCCTCGGCCAGAGCTCTAGCTGGCATCTCTGTTCTTCTGATTGCGCATCAGGGGGCGGTGGTGATGCAAGATCTCCATGGAATGTTTCCAGTGCCAGCAGGCGCGACAGAAATACTTGAAGCAGACCTGGGAGTTGGGGGGGGGGGGTGTGGAGAAGAAGGAAGGAAGGAACGAGAGAGAGTGGGAAAAGCATCCCCAGGGTACACACAGTTACGCAAGTTGTACAGGGATTCACAGATTCAAGGTCTGAGCTTACAACATTACCAAAAATGCTAACCTGTTGATGTTGAACTCCTACAAAACACATTTATGAATACTAGGGAAAGTTTGGTTTTTTTAAAACATTAAAGCATTGCATTAAAAAGAACATTTAGAATGATTAAAATGGGGTAGTAATAAATTAAACTTCTGTGAATACCAATCATTACTAAAAATAACTAAATTGGTGCTTAATGATTAAGATAATGAATTTAAAAATTGTAGGAAATACTACAAGACTGGGCTAATAAATTACTTGGTACGTATCCTTTCTAACCTTTGTTCACAATGACTCAAAAGACTAACACTGCTTTATTTTTAAGGGTACTAGGCACTGGCCCAACTGCAAATACCATACCGGGAAGAATACTAAACTGAAAATATCCGTCACATTTATAGGTTAACATTTCCCCTCCAGAAGGAAGAAGAGAAACAGAACCCCCACATTCATGCTTTCCTTTTTGTATTGTCAAGACTAGTGAGGTACTTTTCTGCCCAAAGCATGCTCCTAGAAAGGAAAAACACAAAACCAATGGCTACACGGTGAGACATCATCATAAACCTTTGAAAACGAGTGACTCTGCACAAGGGGCGGACTTTTGGTTCAGTCTAGCCAGAGAGCCCACTGCAAGATTCAGGGTATCAGCTGCAGACTGCAGCAGGCATTTTCTAGTTTTTGACGCTCATGGATACGTTTAGAATTTTGATAGCACTGTTTAAAACAAAAACAAGCAACCAAGCCAAAAAGCCACTAGAGGAGAGTGCCTGATTCACAGGAATGAAACTGGCAAGGCTGAGGGATTGACTGCCTCGCCAAATTTTTATTTATATTTATTTATTTATTACATTTATAGCCCGCCCATCTAGTCATATAGACTACTCTGCAGGGATGTGGCTGGAGTCCTCAAACTACAGTATTTCTTTGAACCCTCTTTGTGTGTCCCCACCTGCTCTCTCTCCTTACTGTAAAGCTCTATGAGCCCCACTCATCTTCCTTCCTCATACCAGCATGGCTTTTCCCAGTGCTCCAGGTTACCTGCCTTTCCTCCACCAGATCACAGAGGTGTGTGTGTGTGTGTGTGCGCTCAAGTGCTCAGCTCAGGCAGATGAGCCCCCTCCCTTGTTTTCAATCAGTTCAAAGACTTGTGTCTGTCTAAGCTTGGAGGAAGTGGCTATAATGCAACAAAAAGACTGCATGGACCGGATTTTGAAGACAACTTAGTACAAAGAGGAGCAGACAACAGTGGCAACACCAGGATCTCAATGACCTTCCTAAAGCCACACACACACCCCAATGCTGCACCACTGCTTTTGGAATTCTCAGTCAAAAAGGGTACCATATAGGTCTTCTCCCCAGACTCTCAGAAGAAATGGTATCTGCATAGACTCTCTTCCTAAACTGGCTTTTAAAAATATCTCCCTCTCCCTCTTCCCAACAAAAAACCAGACCAAGAGATGTAGAGTAGCAAGAGGGCAAGCCTGGGCCTAGGGTGGCACTAATCTGGGTCAATGGGAGATGGAGAGAAGCGATTACTGTGCACCCCAGCAAGGCGTAAACTGGTACTTTAATGCCTATTATATTCACTGAGTCAGTATTCTACATTTTACAGCCACAAAAAGACACAAAGTGGCCAATACACCTTGGTTCAGATTTAACTTAAGTCTGACATGCTTATAATAGAGTTTTAAAAGGGGAGAGATCTTTGAAGAGTCTGTACACAACATGTGAACCAGCAAATCTGCCCGTCCATCCATCCATCCATGTCCTCATTGAGGCCTGAGGTTGCAAGAAGGAAAAAAGACCATTACCTGATCTCTGCAAAAGAAGGGACCTGGTTGAGTCCTGCAGACTTGACACATGGCATCTTCTAGGTATGGATCAATCTGAACCTGTTCAGGTGAGAAAGTAATTAAATTAAAGGGAGGGAGAGCAAAGGCAGAATCAGCAGAGCTGCACAAGAAGAATGCAGGACTCTGGTAGGAAACGAAGTAAAAGGCCAAGGCTAACGAGAGTTGCTCCTCCTGAAGAAGCAGCACCCAAGGATATGTGTTGAAGGACGTCGCTGCTGTAGGACAAGCTTTGCTTTTATCTCCACTTGAGAGGTCTGCTCCTCTCCGGAGAATGAGGGCCAGCATAGAAGACATGGGTATCTCCTGCAAGCAGGTCTCTCTGTGAAACAAGCAGCTCAGGTATGCAATTTGCAACCCAGGTATTTGAGGGCATGCCTCTCCTTATAAATACCTGCCTGGTAATTAAAACCAACCAAGGGAGCAACTCCTGTGTCCCACCACTGGAAGCAGTACATCATCTTGAGATCCACTGGCTGTGAAATTCTCTCCCTCTGGAGTCCTGGCTGGTACAGACACCTACTACGTGACTGTTCACCCGAACATTTGGGCTCTCATGAGATCCTGGATGGTTCTATCAATTTACATAGTTTGGTTTCCATTGTTAAAAATATTTTAAAGTGTCTGAATATAGCCATAGTATCTGCTGATACAGTGTGGGTGAGAAATACTTAAATAATGAAAATAAACCATGTAGTCTCCCCTACAGTATTTTTCTTCCTGCAGCATTTAGGTACTCGAGTAACGTGATACAAACACAAAGTGAATTATGAACACAGTGATGCTTAAGGTCCTTGGGCCGAGTACAACCGTTGGAGTGCTCTCATCCGAGTTCTGAACATTCAACAAACCACACACAACATAATTTGATTTGGCCTCACAACATTATGGCTACTGAGATCTGAACCATAGCTCTATTCATGATACAGAGGAATCTGGTAGCCTATTGTGACTCGAGTGGCTCATACAGTGTAATAAAGCCTAGATCGTACAATAGAAAAAAATATGAGCTTGCAATGGCTCAAAGAATACCTCCCACTTTTCAGGAATGACTTTTGACATTTTCATTATCTTCTATCTAATATAATATGGGATGCAATTTATAACAGAACTATCTGAATTAGTAAATTTCAAGGATAGAATGATCAGGAATAACTAAATGATTGCCTGGATACAATCATAACTATTATATACCAAATATATACCTTTTAATCAGTCGATTGCTATAGAAGAGAATTTAAGTGGCTTTTGTATTTCCAGAACCAAGTACAGTTTCTCTTCAAGACTGTAATTAAAAATCTGGGATTAGTTGTATTTTTTAAACTGATGTGAAATGAAGACAGCCTGGCCCCATCTTTGCCATCCTTCTGCAAGTAGGCTGAGACCTTTCTCTTCAGCCAGGCTTCCCCTTGGTGGCTGGCTGGTTGAGGGTTTTTGTTTTTAAATAAATGGATTGTAGTGCCTTGTTGCTTTTGAATGTGTTTTCGGTGTCATTTTGTTTACCATTTTTAATATATTTGTTTAGTTATTTTTAAATCAGGGTTTTAATATTTTACATCAGGGGTTATTTTTAAATCATGATTCAAATCAATGCAGGGTGGATGAAAATGAATGATTTTTTAAAAATTGATTTTTTTAAAAAAGTAAAACCCACCCTGTTTTACATATTGGCATACTTGCTGTTTTTGGATGTTATCTTTGGTGATGTGCTCCACCTTGGGTCCTTTTGGGAGATAGGTGGAGTAAAAATATTTCAAATAAATGAAAGGTGGGGTAAAAATATTTCAGATAAATGAATGAATAAATAACATTTCCCTAATGTTCTTATCACACACACAATCCCTGGCACCTCCAGTTTAATAACAGGGTTGGTTGTATTCAATCTCTGGATCAGTGCTTGGACTCCTTATGCCAGGCTTTCCTAACTTGGCACCGTTCAGATGTGCCCTACTATAGCTCCCATCATCCACAAATGACCATGCTAACTGGGAATAATGCTATTTATAGTCCAACACGCCTGGAGAGTACTAAGCTGCAGAAGGTTGACTTAACGACTCATTTGTGATACTCTTTTTAACTCCAGGCCTCCTTGCCAGTCTCAGGATTTGTGGAAACAAGTTGTCAGGAACACGCCCATATCCTCACATAAGTCCTCATAGCTTGTATTTTTATTTGATGTGCTCTACCTTTTTTGTAAACTTGGTTGTTTTGATCTCAACAAACGCAGCACTCACGGCTTTCAGATAGCTACGCTGATTGTTGAAGGTTACACGTCCAGATCCTGAAATGAAACCAGGCCATTAGTGAAATGTACATAAGGAAGGATTTGCACAGGTGACCCAACAGAGGATTCTGAGCCAGCAAGCACGTGGCTTTATTGCAAAAGTCCGCCACATCAGGAGTGTTGCCACGAAGGGAGGAAGAGTGGCTCCAGAGCAGTGTTGGCCAGGCACTCATCATCCCTGCAGACCACAACAGACATAAATTTTGTGAATTTCTACATTAAATGGTCCTGATTCACACCACACAAAATAACGTACAAACTGGAATTGCTATTTGACTTTGCACTGAAGTGCTAAACCCTACCAAAAAAGACACAATCGCTGAAATCTCAGTACTCTGTTACACATGCAGACTGCAAACAGTGTTAAGGGTGTGACGACTCAACTGGGAAAATGCAGTTTGATCAACTGTGAATTCAGTTTATCAGATTAGGTTTCTCCAGGTGAATCACTGCAGCCATCTAGGACAAGCCATTCTTAATCCGTTTTTTTGGGCACGCCCATAAACAATAAGAAATAAACACAGGCCAAATCAGGAATGTATAAGTAACATAACAAACCTTATAAGGTGGTGTGTGAAGAAATCTTTCCTGTCTGTCGCCCCCTTCAAATGTGCCAGCCTCCCCGCTAGAGCCATATGCCCTGAGGTTGTCTAGATGAGGTTGAGAATACCTCATCTAGACAACAATTTGCAAGAGTCAACAGGACAGGGAGCTCCATTTGCACAGAACTCTAACAGCAGAAGCTGCCTTAAAATGATAACAAAGTGCTAATTGGCGATTTCCACATCTCTTTCTCTCTTTTCATTTAGTTCCCCTGAGTGCCCTAGTAACAGTGTCTTCCAGTGCTAAGTTGAAATCTTTTTTTAAAAAAAAGCAACTGTGAAAGTCTAAGGGTGTTTGGTTGAGGGGAACCGACACCCTTGCAAGAACTCCTTTGCAATGATTACACTGCATGGAAAACAGGCAAATGCAATTCAAACCAATCGGAACAAATTTAACCCACCTCTGAAGGCTGAACAAAAAAAGGTTCCTCACCCAAAAAAGATGATCCCACAAACTGCTTCCCTACACTGAGCTTTATGTTGCACAATCAAAACGTTTTCATTCAAATTCATCTTCGCCCAACCCAACATAAACTGTGTGGAAAACAACCAATGCTGTCGCCTCCCGATATTCAGTCGCTTCTACCTGGCAATTAACAAGTCACTGCTGAGCACAGGTCCACTGGCTTCACGCACACACTTGAGAATTCCAGAGGGACTTGTTAATTGCCAACTAGAAGGGACTGAATGTTCAGCCGTTTGCCTTTTATGTATATTGCAAAGCAACAAGATTTCAGCCATTAATTTATTATTTATTTCATTTATTCGAGTTAGAGCACGTCTTTCTCCCAGAACTAGAACTTATATCAATAAGTACTTTCATTCAAACTGCAACAAAGAAGAGTTCAAGTAGATGTTAGGAATAATTTTTAACAGGGAAAGCCATCTGACAATGGAATGGACTGCCTTGGAGGGTGACATCTTCTTCACTGGAGATTTTTAAGTAGATGTTGGACAGGATGTTTGTGGAGTGGACCTCCTGCACTGGAGGGGGCTAGACTCAATGACCCCCGTGGCCCCCTCCAGCTCTAAAGTTCTGCAGTCCTTATGGATTGGCTTTCCTTCTCCAGGTTCCACTTTCATTTTCTCCCCTAACAGAAGGGGTGGAGAAAGTACCCCAAGGCACTTTACCAAAGTCCCAGATAACATGGTAAAACAAGTCATTGGTCATTAACAGTTCTTACTTACCAATAGGGTACTTGTGCTTGTCTGTGTCAATACCAGCATACACCACACCTCCAAATAGGTCATTGAGGATCCCTGCTAAGGCTTCCGCGTTCAACATGCCATGCAAAGCTCCCACAAAGACAGTTTTTCCAGGATCGAGCCTCTGAGTTGGGCTGCGCACAAAGTTGCTGTCCGCCAGGACCCATGGAATCACCTGCACCTAAAACGAGAGACATCTGCACTACTCAAGCCATCCACAGCAGCCAATCTGGACCCTTCCCCCTCCTCTTAAAAACCTTTTCTTCACTTGTAGGCCCTAGAATAGTGGTTCTCAACTTTCCACCCTCTAGAGGTTTGGACTTAAATTCCCAGAATCCCCAGCGAGCATGGCCAACCGTCAGGGATCTTAGGAGCTGACGTCCAAAACATCTGGAGGGGGTAAAAGGTGAGAACCGCTGGCAGAGACCCAACCAGAATGTCTCACCCATTTCACACACCTGCCTCCCAACCACACACCCAGCACTGTAACCTTCCAACCTGGTGATACCTAAGGTGGACCGGACTTCTGTTAATAAAACTGCCTTATTGTGGGTCAGACCCTTGCTCCCTGGAGTCCAGGGCTTCAGACAACCACCTCATTCCAGCCTGCCGAGAGGATTCAACCCAGGATCTTCTGCATGGACAGCATTTGCTCTACCACTGAGCTAAGGCAACACAGTCTACAAAAGAGAGGTTACTTACCTGTAACTATGGTTCTTCGAGTGGTCCTCTGTGAATTCACACTAATGGGTTAAATCTGCGCATGCGCAGAGGCCTCGGAATATTCTAGAACAAAAGTAACCGTTTAGGACCTCCCCCCAAGCCCTCGTGGTCCGCCCGCCCTGACGGTTACCTCAGTTCCCAAATTCCGCTGCTGCTCTAAGTAGAGACAGACGTGACGGAAAGAGGGGAGGACGGGCGGGAAGTGTGAATTCACAGAGGACCACTCGAAGAACCAAAGTTACAGGTAAGTAACCTCTCTTTCTTCTTCGTGGCCTCTGTGAATGCACACTAATGGGTGATTAGCAAGCTTACCTTTGAAAGGTGGAGGGACGTCACGGCAGCACAGCAGCAAGAACCGCACGTCCAAAACCTAGCATCCTCCTTTGCACGAACGTCCAGCCGGTAATGGGACGCAAATGTGGAAGGCGTGGACCAAGTCGCAGCCTTGCATATGTCGTGAAGTGGCACACCTCGCAGAAATGCAGTAGAGGTGGCAACAGCCCTCGTTGAATGGGCCTTGACAGCGTCCGGAAGAGGCTTCCGTGCTAGTTCATAAGCCAGGCGTATAGTCTGTACAATCCACTTTGAAATGGTTTGGGGAAGACACTTGATGACCCTTGTGCGGCAAATGTGTTGAGACAAAGAGTCGTTTGGACTGGCGAAACGGTGCAGTCCGCTGAACATAGAAGGATAACGCCCTGCGAACATCAAGCAGGTGTAAATTCTTCTCAACGGGAGTCGACGGTTGAGGGAAAAAGGTAGGCAGTATAATGGGTTGACGCACATGAAAACTGGAGCAAACCTTAGGGAGAAACGAAACATCTGGGTACAACGTCACCTTATCCGAGAAAAAACTGAAGGAAAGGTGGGTCCACCCGCAGTGCGGCGAGCTCAGAAGCCCTCCTGGCCGACGTTATTGCCACCAAGAAGAGAACCTTGAAGGTGAGCAAAACGCGCTGAGGTCGTGGCGAGTGGTTCAAATGGAGGACGTGTCAAACAATTGAGGACAGTATGTAACGACCATTGGGGAACAGGCGTTATTCGAGGAGGGTGTAGGTGGGCCACTCCACGCAAAAACCTCTTTACTGTAGGATGTCTAAAGAGGAGGGCGCCCTCCGAGTCAGGAGGTTGATGGGCAATAATCGCTGAGAGGTAGACTTTCAGGGTAGAGAGTGCCAAATTCTTATCGAAGAGGTAAGACAGAAATTCTAGAACCGCCTCCAAAGAGGTCGGCGAGACAGGTAAGTTTCGTGGAGCAGTATACTTTTGGAAGGCGATCCACTTGTTACTATAAAGAGTCTTAGTGGAAGGTTTCCAGCAGTGGGAGATGACGGTGGTCACTGTGGAATGATTCTCCATGCAGTGAGGTGCAGGGAGAGGATATCCGGATGGTACGTGGCTCCGTCGTGTTGAGAGAGAAGGCGTGGAAGAGACGGAAGTCTCATGGAGTCCACAGCCATCGTCGTCAGCATCGTGAACCACGGTTGACGGGGCCAGCTGGGTGCCACCAGCACTACATCTGCATTGTCTTGTTGTATTTTGACAATGGTCCGGAGCAGTAGAGGAAAAGGTGGAAACATGTAGAACAGATGATCGTTCCACTGGACCATGAGAGCGTCGCCGTGGGATCCGGCTCCCCGACCTGCTCTGGAGAAGTAAATCGCACACTTGGCGTTGTCCTGAGTAGCGAAAGCATCTACTGTTGGAAATCCCCACTTCCTGCAGATCAGAAGGAACACCTCCTGATCTAGTGTCCACTCGTGCATGGTTGCACTCGTTCTGCTGAGGCGATCCGCCCAGGCATTTTTGTGGGTGGAAATGTAAATCGCCGAAGGGAAAACGTGGTTTTCCAGGCACCACTCCCAAAACTGTACGGTCAGATACAACAGAGGGGGGGAGTGAGTGCCCCCTTGTTTGTTGATGTAAAAGGCAGCTGTGGTGTTGTCCGTGACAATCTGTACTGCCGTGCCTGAGATGATGGGGAGAAAGGATCGGCAGGCCTTGAAGATCGCCAGCAGCTCTAGGTTGTTGATATGTAGCCGTTGTTCTCGTTGAGACCATCGAGCGTGGACTTGAAGGCCGTCGCAATGAGCGCCCCAACCCGTTGGGCTCGCGTCGGTGGTGACCCGTGAAGTCAGTGTGAGTGGGGCGAAAGGGCGACCCATGAAGAGGTTGTAAGGGTTGGTCCACCAGTGGAGTTGTTGCGCGAGTTCGATGGAGACTTGAAGGCGCATCCTGGGAGAATCTACCATGGGATTGAATAGGGAGAGAAACCAGGCCTGCAGCGACCTCATCTTCAGTCTGGCATGCGGTATGACGGACGTGGTGGAGGCCATGAGGCCCAGGAGCCTTTGAGCTTGATGGGCCGTGACAGATCGTAGGGGCGTGAAGTGTTTGATGAGGGCGCCTATCTTGATAGCACGGTCCTGTGGCAGAAAGGCCCTTGCTTTTCTTGTGTCGAGGACTGCGCCTATGTAGTTTGCGACCTGAGACGGGCTCAACATTGACTTCTTGTAGTTCACTTGAAGGCCCAGACTCCTCAGGAGTGACAGAGTAGTGTTGGTGTGCAGTTCTGCCAGATGTTTTGAGGGGGCTACGAGGAGCCAATCGTCGATGTACGGATACACCGCGATGCCCCTTGTGCGGAGGAACGCCGCTACGGGTGCCATGCATTTTGTGAAGACGCGGGGGGCCGTGGACAGTCCAAAGGGTAGGGCCGCAAACTCGAAACAGGCGGAGCCAAGAGAAAAACGTAAGTATTTTCGATGCTCTGGTCTGATGGAAATGTGGAAGTAGGCGTCGCTGAGGTCGACCACGACGAACCAGTCTCCGCGATGAAGCAGTGGAAGGATGCGTTCTAAGGTAGTCATCCGGAAGCGCCGGTAAGTGATGAACAGGTTTAGGTCCCGGAGGTCCAGAATGGGGCGGAAGGAGTCGTCCTTTTTTGGAACCAAAAAGTATCTTGAAAAGAAGCCTGGGTCCCTTGGGTGCGGGGAAACTTGAAAAATGGCCAATTTTTGAAGAAGTAGTTTGATTTCTTTTCTTAGAGCGGCAGAAGGAGGAGTGAAGACGACTCGTGGAGGAGGGAGTTCGAGAAACTCTATCGCGTATCCCCGGGCGACTATGGTGAGTACCCACTTGTCGGTAGTAATAAGAAGCCAATTTCGAAGAAAGGGTGCTAGACGGGTGGAATAACGTGTGGACAAACCAAAGGTAGGCGAGAGATTGGAGTCAAAAGCCCTGCTTGGCCTTTCGGTCAGGTTTCCTGTAGGGTTGGCGAGTGCGACGGCGCTGGTCTTGTTGTCGAGCCGGGTAAGTATATTGTGAGGGGTAGAATCTTTGTTTGTTTTGATACTGTTTGTAAGGTTGATAAGATGATTGGTAAGATGGTTGACGTTTCCACGGGAATCTTTGTTTATAAAATGGCTGTGAAGAGTAAGCGCGTGCTGTCTTTTTTGCCTTCTGCAGACCCTCCAGAATGTCGTCGGTTTTTAGGGTCGAACAGACCGGTGCCATCAAAAGGTAAGTCCAAAATCCTGGTCTTTGAATCCTCATTGATATTGGCAGACCTGAGCCATGCATGGCGGCGAATGGCCACTCCGGTCATCAAGCTACGAGAGGCTGCCTCTATAATGTGTCTGGCCGTCACCCGTTCTTGTCTGGCTAGAGCCATGGCTTCTTGGTGGAGCGATAAGCCTCTAGGTTTTAGCTCAGCCGGAGCCGCCTGCAGGGACGGAAGGGCACGGTTCCATAGGTGCTTGTGGTACGCAGCCATCGCGGCCATGTAGTTTGCAGCCCTAAGTGTGAAGGAAGCAAATGAGTAGGCACGACGGCCCAAAATGTCCATTCTCCTGCCCTCCTTGTTAGTAGGAGCAGCATTAGCGCTTCCTCTGGATCTAGTCTGAGTGACATCAACCACCAATGAGTTGGGAGGAGGATGTTTGGTCAAAAAATCTAGTTCCGTGCCGTGAATCTTGTAGAGGTTTTCAACCCTACGGGACATCTGCAGTACGGAGCACGGTTTGTCCCATGATTGTTTAGTGATGCGAAGGAGTGATGGAATAAATGACATACGTAAGGGAGGGTTCTGATCCTCGTCTATGTCCTCATATACCTTATCAGTGGCAATCTGGGGTGGTTGGTGCACTGAAAGGTCCAAAGCAGTAGCAATGCGGCGAATCATCTCTGAGTAGGATGCGAAATCAGCCGCTGGAGAGGTCGGATTGTTATCATCGATTTCGGAGTCTGGCGTATTGGCGTTAGGAGGAGATTCACGGAACGAGGGGTCCGAGGAATCAGACTCACTCTGCGTGCCTGAAGAATCGATGGAGGACTGGAGATCATCCCGTGAATAGCAAGAGGGTTTAGTAGTTTGCAGAGTTTTGGAAATAGATGGTTTTTTTCGCTTGGTATCGTGTACGGTACCCTGTACCGCCGATACCGAGGAAGCATCCGAGTTCGAAACAGGGGACCGGTCTCGACGGCGTTTCTCTGGTCTTTTCAGTTTGGGAGGGTCAGCAAGAAAGTCCTTATGCCGGCGTCGTGGCACGGTATCGGAAGGCTCGGTACCGTGTGTAGTGGAACCTCGGTCCCGACACTTGGAGTGTTGCGTGGTATCAATAGTCTTTAGACGCTTCGGCGCTCTCGTTAAGGACTTGGTATGTTTGGTAGGAGCTGCCGGTACCGTCGGTGTCCGAACCCGATGGCGTC
This sequence comes from Intellagama lesueurii, assembly GCA_037013535.1. Taxonomy (NCBI): domain Eukaryota; kingdom Metazoa; phylum Chordata; class Lepidosauria; order Squamata; family Agamidae; genus Intellagama; species Intellagama lesueurii. The sequence continues at coordinate 18,180,348 of JBAJHW010000011.1, forward strand.
GTTTACGGTCGGTACCGTGTGGGTCAAAGTCAGAGGGGGAGGAATCGTCCCCTGAAGAGGTGGTATCGGAGGACGAGGAGGAGTCCGAAGCCGAGGAGTCGAACCCGTACAGAAGACGGGGATCGTAAAGTTTTTCCATCTGTTTATGCCAACGGCCGATCTGTTTCCTACTGTATGGAAACGGCGGCCAATCCTCGGGAAGTGCTCGGCTCTTCTTGTGCTTGGGGCGATGCTTTCGAACCCCATGGAGCTTGGAGACCTTCGGTCCCGAGTACCTCGAGGACCGGGAATCTCCTACGGCCGGCACAATGTGCTTAGTTTTTGCCTTCTTCTTTTTGGGTGGCGATGGATCTGGCAATGGCGAGGCCGATCCAGAATCAGAAGGCATAGGTGACCCAGGAGTCATCGGCACCGAGGATTCTCGAGATGGTCCCTCCGATGGTATCGGGTCGATGTGCGCCGGAGGAGTTGGAGGGGCCCGATCCCTTCGAATGGGAGGGGAGTCCTCCCTGGAAGATTCGACCTTACTGCAGCAGCGGAAAAAAAGGAACTGAGGTAACCGTCAGGGCGGGCGGACCACGAGGGCTTGGGGGGAGGTCCTAAACGGTTACTTTTGTTCTAGAATATTCCGAGGCCTCTGCGCATGCGCAGATTTAACCCATTAGTGTGCATTCACAGAGGCCACGAAGAAGAACTGTAACACGTTCAGAGTGTCTTGTTTTTATAACTGGCCTTTCATTCACAAGTGTTCTCTTGCCAACTGAACTACTCAGCGTATGTTGGGAGAGGCTAAGTAACTCAGCTACTGGAATACGTCTCTGCATTGTCACAAGACAGTAAGACCCACTTCAATGAAGTGGTTAAGAGTGTTGGGCTAGGACTCTAGCAAGATGGATCCAAATCCTAACTCAACTGCAAAATTCAGTGGATGACTTCTGATCAATTGCAGTCTCTCAGACTGAACTACCCCACAAGGCTGCTCTGAAAGGTATAATATAAATGCAACAACTAACTGTAAATAATCATTACAAGACTGTTTCCCAGTAATTACAAGGCTCCTCTAAGTAATGCCTCCTCTTTTCTTTGTACTCAACACCCATTCTGTGCGTTAAAGCTCTTTTTGTCCAGCCTAAAACTGGCCTGCAAACAGAAGAATTCCTCCCTTTTCCACACCGTTCAGGCAAGGCTTCCCAATCGACGCTAACTAATATCTCACTTTGCCACTCAGCTCCTCTCACTACAGCCACTGCATTTCCCATCTTAAAAACGACATTTGTTACACACACACTGCCAACAGCAGGACTGGCATTCTTCTGCACCAAGAAAAACATGCTTGACACCATGGAAACCGTCTTCTGTGACCAGTAAGGTAGGGAACACTTGCCCACATTGCAACAGAGCCAAGAGATGTACAGGCGCTAACAAGGTGACATAAAACGCAGCCCTACTCCAAAAAAGATCTCCCAAGAACCGCATCAGCTGTGTTGAGCATTCATGTGTCCATACCAGAAGTGAGAAACATTCGTGATTTCTGAGCTACAACTGACAGAATACCCTGGGCCACAATGGCTGGTGATATTCTGGGAACTGTAGCCCCCAAAAATTAGCGCTTCCTACCTCTGGATCATAGTAGGCAACTACGGAAAGTTAAACTGGTTTAGATGCTGGTGCTGACATATTCTCAGAGTCAAGAGAGCCTAGCAACAGCCCACACCCACGCACCTTTGGCTTCAATTTCAGTGAACTGCATTCTAGGAAAATAGAAAGAAGACTGAGCAGAGCACCTGCATGACGTCCCAGGCTCTCCTCAAGTGCCTTCTTATGTTTTGGCCTATGGAAGCAGTTCACTGAACTCTAACAGCCGAAGGATGTGTGCCTGGCTAACCTCTCTGCAGAGGTAAGAGAAAAGGCTTATGTTCTGCACAGGAACTGGATTCAGTTAAAGAGGGTGAAGTGAAGTGGATTCATCTGCCATTCTCCCAGCCTGCATACTTCAATTCCCTGAAGTCCCAGTCAGCACATTCAGTGATGAGGTATCCTAAGAGCTGAAGACAACACCAGCAAGTGAAAACCTGGCTTTTTACCCAGGCCTTTACAAACCTCATCCCTTTGTAATATTAATTTTGTACTTAGTTTATGCTGGCCCGTGGTTCGTCAAATATGTTTTCATTTTTATATGCTCATTTTTAAAAATTGTTGTATAGTATATTTTTGTTATTTTCTGGAAGCCACCCAGCGTAGTGGCTTGCCCACTAAATGGGTGGGATAAAAGTTTAAACAAACAAACAAACAAATAAATAAATAAATCTGGGGGCTCAGATTGGAAGCCACTGGGCTACCGCATTCTAGCCAGACTCTGAAGCCAAGGACCCTCTCTTCTAGAGATGTATCTGTTTCAGCAGGCTATTCCCCATGGCAGCCTTGTCCACAAGGGTGCACATACAGATGCAACCTAGCAGCCTCCAGATTCAAGCTACTGGCCTTGCAGACTGTGAGGGCTGAACTTAAAACACTGGAAACCCAGTTTGAGGCAAAGATGGCAACACATGCTTCTCATCTGTAATTTAAAGCTGTCTTTAACTTGACCTAAGGGAAGGTACTACCTGCAACTGCAGGCACCAGAAACACTTTGGACACCATATTTACCAAGTAGCTCATTCTGTGGTGTGGCAAGGAATCTGTAGGTCTCCAGATGTTACTTGCCCCCATCAGTCTCACCCAGCATGCGCAATAGTCAGGAACAATAGTAGCTGTAGTCCAAAACTACCTGGAGGACCACAGGTTCTCCACTAGCTTCTATGCATGATAAATTACACAGCTATCTCCTGGCTCAAATGCAAACAAAAATCTTAAGGCATGGATCCAGAAGCCAATTCACAACAGGATGCTTGTGCATGGATCTACTGCTCATCCAGCCTCCATGATGCACAAAGACCTACTGCTGAAAAAAATCTGTGTGGAGAGCCACTGCCAGTTCTAACAAGATCCGTGTATAAGCAGATTCTGCCAACATCTTGCCAGCCTGCAAAAGGTACTTCTGGACTTTCATATTTTTCACCCAACCACTTGTAGCACAAACCCTGCACTTAACAGAAGAGCTGTGTATCTTAGCAAGCCTGGGAGCAAGTTTTGCCCCAGAATCTCACTGGAATTTTCAGAAACTCACCACTACCAAAATGTTGCACGATGGGGCAGGCAAAGAGGCAACCTTTCCTTTTAAAAATGAGGTGTTCACAAAGCAGAAGCAAGCTATTTGTTTTTAAGTCTGATTTTGTTCCCAGAAGCGTAACTGTGATTCCCAAAGCTAAAGGCAATCCATTTTGAGGCCAATGCCATGGTGATTTTCAAGGTTAACAATCAGACATGGGGACGACTGCATGCAGCCCAAGGACACATGTTGTCCACCCCTAGTTTAGAGGGTTTCAAAACAAACACTCCAATCAAGGGACCACTCTCTGTTCTCCCTGTCTAAACCAAAATCTGGATGTTCAGAGCCAACGTATGGAGCAATCCTCTGTCCATCTGGGTCATTCTGTGAGGTAGAAATAACTAGCACGTTCACCCAAGAAAATGCTGGACCCCTTGTGGCCACCGCTCATGCCACGAAACAAAGGCCAGCCATCTCTTTCAATTTTCCTATGGCCCATGAGGCAGGGTATCTGCTCACCTCTTTGCAGCGCATTCTGCGGCTGGACATCTTGAAATAATACTCGCTCAGGCCGCTGGGGCTTAGCACGTCACGGGAACAATTCTGGAGCAAAGCGCGTACAGATTTCTCTGACTCAAACACCAGGTAGGCATAGCCTTGGGGGAAGAAAACAGGAAATTCACTTAGCCAGGTACATGCCCAGTCCCTCATTCCTAGGTGTTCCTCTGCATCCCAAGGCTGCCTTGCTGCATCAAAAGAGCCAATTAGTTCAGCAGCAGGCATCCAGAAGATCTGGGGATGCTTTACAGAAATATCCCACTGCTCCCTCTGCTCCCCAAGAAGCACACTGCCTTTGGAAGGAGAGGTTCTGCTCCAATCCCTCAATCATCCACGCTCCCTGCATTTAATGCTTGGAAAACACAGAAACCGAGAACACTGCTTCTCGCTCATTCACACTTTCTACACATATTAAGCCTTGGAGAGAGAAAAATTTCTGCAATACAAAAGGCTTGTGTGTAAAAAGGATTTCTTCTTGCAACAGACTATTCCAGTGGAACCTATACGCCACTTCTCATGTTTTACTATTTCACTGAAAATGAAACCGGATTTTAGAATGTACCCTGGAGAGAGAACACTGGTAACTAGAATAGATTTCCTTCCAAAAGAAGCCCCAGAAGCCCTGCCCCGCTCCTCCCACCTTCAATCACCGCCAGTGAGTGGAGACGACAGCCGTGGGAAAGAACCTGTGCACCCGAGGGAGGCCCGTGTCCTGTGATGCTTCACCTGTCCAGTCACCGGCATGCACTCATGCTCTCCCAGCAACCCTCTGTGCTCTATAGCATGGATAAAAAAATGCCTACCACGTCTGTATTACCTTTAGGCATATTACCTTTGGGAGGGCAGCGGGGGTGCTTGCTATCCTTACCAGGCCACTCCACCCTCAGAGAGCCAAACACACGGAAAGTGCTGATGAGACCCGCTGCGCAGAAGAAAAAGAATTTATTCAGAGGCAGCCAAGCCAAACAAAACACCAGAGTCTCACTAGGATTGGGAGGATTATAATTAAACATTTCCTTTTACCTCCTACCTCCTTTAGTCAAGGCAAGGGAGGGAAAACATTGTCCTTCTAGAGGTTCTGGATGTCAACTATGGCTAGCTGGGGCTTTTGTTGAGTTGCCATCCGAAACATCTGGAGGAGCAAACAATGCCCACCTTGTTGGATTTGCAGATTCTCCTATGGCACACAGCGCAGTGTTCTGCAGTCTATATCACCAGACTGCAAGCAGGGAGACCCACTTTGCCCAACTAGACCATGAAGACAGTTTCATTCTCTTAAAACTGTCACCAGAAAAGGCAATGACATTGGAAAAGTTGGAGGGAGCAGGGATAGAGGACAACTGAATAGGAGAAGGAGCAACTCAATAAAGGAAGCCATGGCCTTGGGTGTGCAAGTCCTGAGCAGGACTCTTGGTGACAGGATCTTCTGGAGGTCACTAACTGACTCGGAAGCAACTTGATGGCATGTCATAATGACAGAACTCCAGTACTTACTAAGAACGAAATGCAAATACTAAATACCTGTAGCCTTTATTTCTTTAATGTTCTACTTGACAGAGTAATCAGGCATGTGCATTTTATCTGTGCCACTAATGGTTTTTTTTGTTAGAACTGGTACCATTAAAAGCATAACACCAATATTAAGTGTATTATGATGGCCTTCAATATCCACATATGTTTTAATGTTCCAGTACATTTAAAAAAGGGTGCTGAAACACTGTTCTGCATTAAATTCACCATTAAACCTTCACTGCATTAAACCTTCACTATGTTTATATTATGGATATTTTGTAAGTACAGTACTCTTATTTTTATATTAAACAGAGAAGAACTGTGTACTAGAAACATTTATTGATAATTACAATGACTGTTGCCTTTTATTTTGCATCAGGGACATCCTGAGCCTGGCATCCATCAGACGTTTATGACTACAACATCCATATCCTTCACTGCTTGCCATGCCAGGTGGAGCTAATGAGACATGTAGTCTAACACACCGAAGAGCACCAGCCAGAAGCTTGCTCCAGAACTACTCTATCTGATACAGCACATTGTACTTGCAGGATTTACTTTTTACACATTACACGTTCTAATGTGCACCAGACACCTCAGAATACAACCAGCCATCCAATTCTATTGCATGTGTAAATCAACCCATCAGTATGAATCAACTCTTGATTCAGATATTGGCATGAACACTATGGGGCTCAGCAGGTACTATGTGTTCCTGAAAAAGAACATTCATAAGCCGGGGTGGGCAAACTACAACCCATGGGCTACGTGCGGGAGACCTCCCCATGCAAACAAAATGTCATTTGCAAACAATGCCCTCTCTCTGCTCCTGAAGGTCCTCCAAGAACATGAGTTTTCAGAGGTCCTCCAACACCCTAAAGCAGTGGGCGGCAAACCTTTTTGGGCCCGAGTGCCCAAACTGAAAGAAAAACAAAAACAAAACAAAAAAAAGCCCAGTGGCGCGGCGGAACTGGAAGTGACGGCGGAAGGGGGAATCCCAGGCACGGAGGTGCCTCAAGACCCCACTCCGGATCCGCCGCCAGCGCCAGCTGCTCCGGATCCTGGCCCTGCCGCCTGTCGAAGCGCCAGCACCGCGGCTGCAGCCGCCTCCTGAGGTTTGGCTGCCGGGGGGGGGGGGAGTAGCGATTCGGCGACTTATGGCCCGTGTGCCCGCAGAAAGGGCTCTGCGTGCCAGCTGTGGCATGTGTGCCATAGGTTCGCCATCACTGCCCTAGAGCAAACTATTGAAGCCAGAAGGATCAGCCTGGGTACTTCCTATTTCAGAGATGTTGAGTGTTTGGGGTTAGCGTTCTTTCGGGGGGGGGGGGCTGTCTTTTTTATGAGACCTCCATCAGGTTTCAGGGTAAAAATATGGCCCTAAAACTCACCTGATGTATTTACTGGTACTGACAATTGTGAGACTGTAGACAATCTCACAACTTCATTATTGAAATAGTTATTGCTGGGGTTTCAACAGATATTTTCTAGACTTGATTACCACCGCCTTAAATGACGTAGGTATGTAAAATGTATCTTAATGCATTTTAATGTATTGTTTATTTTTATTTCAGTACTTTTATTCTGTGCCCATGTTGAATCTTTGAATTTTTAGCCATGTTTATTGTGCTTATTTTCATGTTATTATTATTATTAGTTTTATTTTTATGCTGCATTTCTCCCAACAAAGGGACCCAAGGCAGCTCACAGTATTAAAATTCACACAATTAAAACACAGTAAATTAAATATTAAAAGACAAATTAAACAATATATGATTTAAAATAAAATTAAAAGATTAAAACATGGAAACATGGAAAAGATTAAAATTATCTGCTAAAATGGGGTTGAGGGATTCAGTTGTAATTGTTAAAAGACTGCCTGAAGAGATGGGTCTTTAGCTTTTTCCGGAAGGATAAAAGGGAAGGGGCCATCCTGATCTCCCAAGGGAGAGCGTTCCATAGCCTGGGAGCTGCCACAGAGAAGGCCCTCTCTTGTGTCGCCACCAACCGTGCCTGCGTTGGCAATGGGACCGAGAGAAGGGCCTCCTCTGATGATCTTAAAACACTGAGAAGGCTCATATGGGGAGATACAGTCCTTCAGGTAGCCTGGGCCCAAGCTGTATAGGGCTTTATAGGTAATGACCAGCTTATAGGTAATGTTGTAAACTGCCCAGAGTGGCCTTTGGCCAGATGGGCGGTATAGAAATAAAACAAATAAATACATAATAAAGATACCGCCAGCCTCCTTTCCAACCTATTTGCACCCAGGACCATCCCTACCAAAAGGTAAACCGAACACCTCAGGCAAGATGTGCTGTTTCCCCGGAGCCTTCCTCCTCTCCTGGAAAACAACACTGTTTGTGTCATAAGGTCTCTCCCGTCCCTACGCTAATATGGCACACAGGCACAGTGCAGGATGACAGCTCATCATCTCTTCTGAAGTAAGAGACAACTATGGGTGCAGTCAACTTCTGTACATGGGATGGAGAGCATCCTCTCTTTTGCCTCATGCAACTATTCCTTCTTGTACCTCAAAACCCAGAAGAGCGATAAAGTCTTGCCTCAGCAACCCACAAGGGACCAAGCTGGGGAAACGCACCCTGTTCACTCTAAAACACCAAGAAAAGTCTTTAGATAAACTGGACTGGACAACCTCTATGGTGGTAAACGGAGCAGGCCTGCTCTTAGGGGGCAGACTGTATATGTCATAAAAGGGCAATGTGTTATTTACTTTGTTAATATAGTATTTTCATTCCCAGGAAGAGGGAGATTTACGGGACCTTCTCACTCATGTGCTAGAATAATTTGGCCAGCTTTAGGTACCATCTACCTTGATGGGAAGGGCCATTTGCTGCTCTGGCTCAGCAAGCAAAATCATTTTGGGCAGAGTTGGTGCTAAGCATGCAGCGTAATCAGGATGAGAGCCCACAGGAAAGGAATTAACCTTGGTAGGAACCAGCAGCAAAGTAGTTCTTCAAGGCACCCATCTGCTGACCTGCAGGATTGTAGGAGGCTTTCCATTACTCACCTTCTGTGATATCCCAGGGTACTCCTCCTAAAAACACCTTACAGGAGTAGACTGGATTCTTGTAATTTCGCGGCGGGAGCTGCCCACTCCATGTACAGGTTGCCTCGTTCACAGCTAAGGACAAGGAACCACAAACAGGAAAAGTTAGCCCAGGGACCCAAGAGAGTTAGCATCCCAATGGCTTCTCAACCCTTCCTCCTTCTCCCAAGGGCAAGCGCAGATTTTGGCTGACCTGCTGCCTGCTTGTGAAGCCTTGCTTCTCTCTCAATACTAAATGGGTCCTCTGGAGAGTCTGGCAGGTTCCAAGAAGGCCATGTGGATGCTCCAGGCCACTGCTTAGGAATGCTGGTTGGGGTGGAAGTGACTGCAGCCAGAGTAGCTTGATCTTGATCCAGGTGGGACCCTGCCCCACTTAAGGAATCTCTGGTAAGACCACCAATAGGCAGGAAAGGCAGAGGCGGGGAGATGCGGAGGCTTGACTGCAAGAGGCCCGAGACAGAAATATAGTTGAGGGGGGAAAGTACAATGAATCGAAGTTGGTATCTTCCAAGTTCATCAACTGTCCGTCCCCCCCGCCTCCATTAAGCAAATCCATTATTACAACGTCCTTGGCTAAGTGGCTTCCTATGTAATGGTTCCTTGTTTCTACTTTACTCAGTAGACTACGAGCTGCCACAATAAACAGCACCTGAGTTATACATCACCAGCAAAAACTACCAGTAGCCCTTTGTACTGTAAGAGAACCCAATCCTTTTTTGCTAGCTTATTGAGTCAAAGACAGCAGAACTTCATTCTGCTCTCCAAGTTTCCCAGCTTAAGAGAACACTACAATGAGAGCTGCCTCAGGGTGCAGCTGCACCTCATTATACTCTGCTTTTTCTATCTGATTTGGCACATTTGAGATGGACGCATTTTTCTTAAACTACATAACAAAAAGTTAATCACCTAAAAGACTGCACTATTTCTGAGGCCATTTGGGGGTTCTTGTTTTAATGGCTGTTGAGGGGTTAGCCATCGTCTCCCCCCCTTTTTTTTCCTGATATGTGATCAGCCCTCTTGGTCTAAATGAGCAGTTAGGGGTGGTGGTGTCCATGCTGCTGTTTTGGGTAACATCTTACAGGAGTATAATCCCTCTTCAGGTGAACACTGGTAGTCTGTCCTCCAAACAATCTTCATTCTTTTTTTAAAATCTGCCTGTCAAGCCTAGCGCTGTTTCAGATCAGTGCCGAGGCTACCTTGCTTTTCCTTGTCAGTTTGCTTTCATTCTGTATCTAGTCTTTCAATGGGACAACTGGCCCTACTTGAAGTGATTACTTTTCCTTCCACAAATTTTTACTTTTCTACTTTTAATGGCATGGTCCCTAACTCGATGGGAGGCTAAGCCTTTCAAAGGAGCTCTCTTCCACTCTAGGGAGGGGGGAAAAAGTCGAAAGTGCCAGGAACTGAATGCTCTACTTCCATATGAAGGGGATGGACGAAGAGAAGAGGTGTAAAGGAAGGAAGGGCAGTACAGACTCTTGTCAAGGGGCAGTCTATCTTATTGGCACTGACAGCTACAGCAATTTTGGTAGCAGAACCTAACAGTGGCAGGGTTTTAAAAAATGTGAGGCAAGCCAATTGAATCTGGTGTTTATCCCCTGTGTAGCTACACCCTCAGACTTGAAAGAAAAGGTTAGATTACCCTGATAGATCTAAAGAGAGGATCCCCCAATACTATAATTTAAGTGCACAACCTTCAGAGTTAAATATTAGAGAAAGTAAGCTTTTATTACAACACACTTCTAGCCTGTCTGTTTTAAACTTATTTATAAAGTATGGTTGAGAAAACGCCAGACCAAAAATGAGTCATGGCTTACCCAGACCCTGACCTTTCCAATCCATAATTGGTTTCCATTTACTGTTTCTCTGGTTATTTATAAACGTAACAATGACATAACAGTAACATTCATAAAATTCATTCAGACAGTGGTATATATTTATAACTTTACCATCCATTTTAATGCATTTTAAAAGTCAACTATTACCAAAAAACAGTATGTTCTGTCATAGACTGTTGACCTTGGAGAGTGTCTAAAGCTTTCCACAGTTTGCTGTGTGAACTTGGGGGATCTTCTCTTTTGTACACCTCTCTTAATGTACTGTACAAACTAGTACAAAAAAAACCTCAGAAAGAATCAATTTCAATCACTTTTGCTGAACTCTAACCCACATGATTAATTTATCTACCAAAATTATACTCCAAACATATTGATACAAGAATTCTAAAGAGAGATCTTCATTTGTTTGCCAGTTTTTGTTATTAATCCCTCTGCCTGCCCCCACAAGGAAGGTACATTTTTCTTTACTTGGAAAATGTCATTCAATCCCAGAAACAGTGATAACAATTTAGGATCAAACCAAATACCTCTATGAATTTTACTGCATTCTTGGCATACACACTCCCAACAATGTTTGTATCTTCTTACAATTCCATCATATATGGAAATACATTTCCGTTGCCTCGTACCATTTCCAACATCAGTAAGATATTTTGTAAATGGCAATGGGAGTTAAGTACCATGTTTTCCCCTTCTCTTTTAATTGTTTTCTCCTTTATTTTTGCAAATGTTGATTTGAATTTTTTTTAGACCAAACTGATTCCCCTTTTTCAGTGTATGTTTTCTTGGGGAAACACCCCCCCCCCCATTTTTAAACTGTTCGGTGGAATCCTGTTATGATTACTTATTTGTTTATAAATGAGAGAAACAGCTCCTTTAGTTTCTTTTTAGTTGCCAACAACCACTTCTCAAATGCAGAAAGAGATTTCAAAACCTATGCCATAACATCTGCATTTGATGTCAAGTTCACAGCCAATTATGGCTTATGTGTTTGAGTTCCACTGCTAAGCGACATTCTGTTCACCCTATAAATAGGTCTTTTAATAGGTCACACTTTCCCCAGTGTCTGAACTGTGCATATTTATCTTTAGAATAGTACAATGGATACCGGTAGGAAGAAAAATAATGGAGATATTTTCTCCATTTTTTTTCACGGAAGAGATGTAGACAATAGGAAAGAATTTGTGATAAGAGTCTACTATTCTTTTTTAATTATGAAATAAAAAGAGTAGTTCTCTTATGGTGGGTTAAATTTTCTTTGTGTATTTTATACATAAGCAAGTTTTCTCATTTTATTGGGAACCATGCCTAAGCTGAAATGTTTCATTCTACACCTTACATTTTGGAATACCAATCCCTCTCCTTTTTTCTTCTGGCTGCCTTTGTATGATATTCCCATTTGTCTTTTAACTGTGAAATATAAATTCAATAGCTTTTGTCAATATGAAATTGTTTTGGATGGCACATCAACTGGCAGGAAATGACAGAAAAAGAAAAATGTTATGTATTTTTTACTGCTGCTGTGGTATCCCATCCATAGCCTTTTTGTGGTCTTATCTGAACTGATTTCTCAACGAGTCAAGTGCAACAGGTTCTCAAAACTGTTAATACATAATATTTTAATATCTAATAATTTTAGCATTTTTTTTCTTACCAACTGGAATACCTGTCACTTATTCATTTATGGTTCTTGTTCAGTAATCTTACTGAAACATAATACTAATTCTGCTGATTTTATAAGATTTATTTTCAAACCTATAAGTGTAATAAAAGTATTAATTTGCTTGAAAGCTTCATCTACAATTGTCTCTGGTGCCAGGATACTAATACAAGACCTGAAAACACATTATTTTATTTGTCATTTCATTCATTTTAATTCTTGCAATTTTTAACAGTTTCTTATATTAATTGCTAGAGGCTAAATGAAAGGCAGACAGAAATGGAGATAGTGGGGATCTACTTTATTTGCATTGCTATACAAGATAAGGCCACTGAACTTTAAAAAATGCTTCTGATTGCATGCAACGATACTATGACTGCTCTAATTTTATTAATTACACTTTAATAAATAAGATGTAATAGTGTCTAGGCAGAATTGCTTATTTGTTTGTTTCTAATAAATACTCTTTGATCCTTAGCTACAGAGGAAGGCAGCTGTCTCCATAACCATTAGAAATGCAATGAACTGGCTATCTGTCTCTCCTCCACTGGCATACTTCGTAGCAGGAAAGGTTCATTTGTTTGGTAGCAGCCAACAAAAAGAGAGGTTACTTACCTGTAACTCTGGTTCTTCGAGTGGTCATCTGTGAATTCACACAAATGGGTTTTAGTGCGCCTGCACAGAGATTCTCGGAAACTTCTAGAGCTTTTACACGTGTTAGTTAGGACCTCCCTCCTGTCGCCCTTGGCTCCGCCCATGGCATAGAGTGCCTCAGTTCCGTAGAACAGTCCGCCGCTGCCCAGCATGCAATAGGCATACGTGACGGGCAGAGGGGAGGATGGGCGGGAAGTGTGAATTCACAGATGACCACTCGAAGAACCAGAGTTTACAGGTAAGTAACCTCTCTTCCTTCTTCGTGGTCTCTGTGAATGCACACTAATGGGTGACTAGCAAGCTGACCTACCAGGAGGTGGGACATCACAACAATGTAGAGACGAGGACAGTGCGACCAAATGAGGCATCAGCCTTGGCCCGGACATCTAGGCGGTAATGGGCAGCAAAGGTGGAAGGTGTTGCCCAGGTGGCCGCTTTACAAATGTCAACCAAGTCGCCTCCTCTAAAGAATGCCCTGGATGTCGCTACAGCTCTTGTAGAGTGAGCCCGAACTGGCCTGGGAAAAGGTTCATGGGCAAGGTCACAAGACAGGTGAATAGTAGCGACAATCCATTTGGCAATGATTTGAGAAGTGACTGGAGAACCCTTAGAAGGGCCGTGGCAACTGATAAAAAGTCTCTTAAGATTTCCGAAAGGAAGCAGAATGGGAGACATAAAATTCCAAGGCGCGCCTAACATCTAAGGAGTGTAGGGAGCGCTCTAGGTCAGTAGCAGATAATGGGAAGAATGTAGGCAGAACAACGGGTTGTCATAAATGAAATTCAGACACCACCTTAGGAAGGAATGTAAGGTCAGAGTATAGCATGACTTTGTCAGGATGGAACTGTAGAAAGGGCGGGTCGATGCGGAGAGCAGAGAGTTCACTGGCCCTGCGGGCTGAAGTGATGGCAACCAGGAAGGTTGTTTTAAAGGCCAAGAGTCTTTCCGGTGCTGTTGCCAAGGGTTCAAAGGGTGGCTGTGTTAGGCGGTTAAGGATGAGCTGGAGCGACCATTGAGGAGTTGGCGTTTTGCATGGCGGGTGAATATTTCGTAGTCCATGCAAAAATTGTTTGAGTGTAGGATGTCTGAATAAGAATGCAGAGTCTGTGTTCTGAGGTTGATGAGCAACTATAGATACCTTTAGTGTAGAGTGCGAGAGGCCTTGCTTGAAAAGATGTAGAAGGAAGGCAAGAACAGTGTCTAGCGTCATTGGAGCAGTAGGTAAGTTACACAATGATGCAAATTTAGAAAAGATGTTCCACTTAAAATTACACAAAGTTTTGGTCGAAGATTTGAGGGCATAGTCCAAAATCTGCTTTATTAAAGGAGTATCCTCCAGGTGTAGAGTCTGGAGGTCCGGATGAAACTTCTTGCCCTGGTTGAGGGTCAGCAGGTATGGGAGCTGCGGAAGGCAGAGGAAATCAACAGCCATGGATCGGCGGGTCATGAACCATGGTTGGCAGGGCCACCATGGGGCAATCAGGACGGCATTGGAGTTGTCTTGCCTGATTTTGATAATTGTGCGCTGAAGGAGCGGAATGGGAAGAAAGAGGTACAGCAGGCTCAGATTCTAGGTGGTCATGAAGGCATCACCTATGGACACTGCTCCTAGTCCCACCTTGGAGCAATAGCAGTAGCATTTCACGTTGGCAGAGGAGGCAAATACATCCACCTGTGGGGTACCCCAACAATGACATAGGGAGGCGAAACATGTTGTTGTCCAAAGACCACTCATGGCTGCACATGTGGAGTCTGCTGAGGTGATCTGCGAGGGCATTGTCCTCCGTAAATATGTGAACTTCAACTGGGTAAATGTGGCGAGTGTAGCACCACTCCCACAGTAGGACTGTCAGGTAGAGGAGAGTGTGTGTGTGTGTTCCTCCATGCTTGTTTATATAAAACAGGACTGCAGTGTTGTTGGTAGTTATTTGAACCCCATGTCCTGTGAGAAAGCCTTTGAAGGCACAGAAAGCTTTGATTACTGCGAGAAGCTCTAAATGATTGATATGCAGACTTGCTTCCGCGGGGGACCACAGTCCGTGTATGGTCGTATTGTTGCAGTGAGCTCCCTAGTCTGAGTGGCTGGCATCTGTGGTGACTTGAGCAGACAGGGGTAGAGGGCCTATACTCAGATTGTGAACGTTGGCCCACCAAGTAAGCTGAGATGCCAGTTCTTTTGTAACTACGAGGATTTTGTAGGGATGATCTACCACGGGATCGAAAAGGGAAAGATGCCACGCTTGGAGTGATCGCTTCTTGAGGCAAGCATGTTGGACGACTGCAGTGGTGGAGGTCATTAGGCCTAAGAGACGCTGAGTAAGATGGGCTGTAATGGCTGCGTTGGGTGAGAAAAACTGTAGGACAGACTCGGATCGAGTCAAGTACTGCCCCTATGTATGTGACCCTTTGGGAGGGCTCAAGGATTGATTTGGAGAGGTTGATTTGAAGCCCTAAATCAGTCAGGAGGGACAGGGTCAGATTGATGTTGTGGAGCGCTTTGGCACAAGACGGGGATACTAGGAGCCAGTCTTCTAAATATAGGAAAACAGTGACGCCTTGGAGGGGGAGATATGCTGCTACAGGAGTGAGACATTTTGTAAAGACCTGTTGGCAAGCTGAATGGTATGGCTTTGAACTCATATGTTGTTCCTTGAAAAATGAACCTGAGGAATCTGCGGTGATCTGGACGTTAGTTTATGTGAAAATAAGCACCTTTTAAATCTATGACCGTAAACCAATCGCTCTGTTGGAGTAGCTGGATGGTAGTGTCCAAGGTGACCATACGAAAACGTTGTGGGGGTGATGTAACAATTGAGGTGGTAGAGCTCTAAGATGGGTCGCAGTCCGCCGTCCTTTTTTGGAAACATAAAGTAACAAGAGTAAAATTCTAGGGCAATGTCTGCATGTTGAACTAGAGTGATGGCATCTTTCTGTAGTAGGGAGCATATCTCCTCTTCCAGAACGGGAGAAGGGGGTGGCGCTTTTGAAGAGCCCAGTTGGTGGGAAGCAATCGAATTCGATTGCATAGCCTACGGCGATTATGGTGAGGACCCAGGTGTCTGAAGTGATGCATCACCATGCCTGTAGAAAAGGTGCCAGCCGTGTGTGGTAAGTATCTGGTAGTGGTGGTGGGGGTAGACGTGGAGGGTTGGGGAGTCATTCTGCTTTGTCTTCCTCTCAGGTCTACGGACAGACTGACATGGGCGTTGTCTGGCAGTCTGCTGGTGGAAAGAGAAAGTAGGCGCATTGGATATGTGTGGCCATTGGTGATCCACCTGAGGTCTATACTGTTCGTAAGTATAGGGGCGATGCCAAAAATTCCATGGGCAATATTGCTGAGTGTTATATGATCTTGCTGCTTTCCTCAGTTTTTGAAGGCTGTCTAGAATTTCATCAGTCTTGTCATCTGAAAGACTGAGGCCATCAAAAGGTAGGTCTTCGATTCTGGACTGTGCATCATCAGATATACCAGGAAGGAGAGGCCGCAGGAACGTAGATCTTCTGAAGCCACCTGGAGAATGGGTAGTACTTTGTTCCAAAGGTAGCGATGGTAGGCTCCCACTGCAGCTATATAATTAGCTACCTGAAGGAAGGAAGAGGTGAGAAAATAAACCCGATGGCCTATGACATCCAGCTTCCTCCTGTCACGGTTGTTGGGAGTGGAGGCAGAGCAATTGCGAGCTCTATTTTGTGTAGCATCCACAATAAATGAGTTAGGAAGAGGATGTTTAAAGAGAAAGGTGGTAGTGGCACCATGGGTCTTATACAGGTTTTCGACTCTCCTGGGAATCTGAGGAACAGAAGATAGTTTCTTCCATGATTCCTTTAATAAGTTTGAGAAGAGACAAGATGAAAGCTAGGCGAAGTGGTGGAGTCTGATCCTGCGTAATATCTTTGTAGACTTTGTCAGACTCTTCTGGTACTGGTTGATCGACAGCAAGGTCCATGACCTTAGCAATACGGAGAAATCAGCTGGGTGTATGATGTTAATTCCTCCGAAGGAGAGGGAGGGTGGTTCTCCGCGACGTCAGAGTCTGGTGTGGGAATATTGGGTGGTAAATCTCCCCCGGTTTCGACATCAGAATTGTCAGTGTTCGTATCAAAATGGACGGGAAGTTGATCTGGAGATGGAGAAAGGTCCCGCCTAGCCGATACCAAAGGACAATTGGAAGGTTCCTCAGGTGGTAATGGGTAAACGTTTACCCTTTGTTTTATTGGACTTTTGTAGGGACGCCTGGTTGGCATCAGTATCAAGTGAGTCTGGAGCTGGTCGTAGTGACTTTTAAAGAAGAGGACTGGACCTGAGATAAAGTTTGGGTTCGAGATGATCGGCTCGATAATGGAACAGCATGGCATGGTCGTTTCAATGTTAACTGGTGAGAGTCTTGATCGGGGGGGGGGGGGGTCTCTTACAATGCTGAGATGGTGCCGGAGGTGGTGGAAGAGTGTGCCATTCATCTTCCGAAGACTGGTATGGAAGGATCTCAGCTGGTGTTCGGTATCGAGAAGAGTCTGATCGATAGGCATAAGTATAATGGTGTCTACGGTACTGAGGGTCTGGTTCGTACAGCCTCTGGTCATAATAGACTTCAGGCTTGTAGTAGATTGGACGATCACCATCTGATTTATCTCTTATCTCCCATCTTGAATGATATGCTTATTACTGTGCAATTGTTGTTGATATTTTTAATTGTTTTTTATTCTATTTTGTTGTGAGCCGCCCAGAGTAGACGCAGTCTAGATGGGCGGGATACAAGTTTAATTAATTAATTAATTAATAATCATAATCATAAAGCCGCACTTTCTTAAAGCAGCGATGTTGGTATGGCAGTTCTTGGGCCATAGGCGTGCGATACAGAGCACGAGATTGGTGACCTTCAGTATCCCCGAGAGATTCGGTGTGGTGAGTCTTATGGGTCCTCTTCTGAGGAGAATCTTCCCGTATCAATTCCAAGACCAACACCAACACCGATGTATGGCCTGAAATGGAGCCAACCTGAGAGCGAGGGCTTGCCTGCGCCGAGTGCATAATTGCAGTAACCTCAGTCAGGATTAAATTGTGGGGAGGGTGTGGTACTAGGAAAGGGGAGAGGAGCATCCTCATTCCCAGACAATAAATCAAGGCACACCGTCTCCTGTTGAGGAGCTCTGTAGGCAGAGAAGGCAGAGCTGGTTTATCCGCAGTGTGTTTGGCCTTATGAGAAAGTGTTTTCTTTTTCATTCTAGGCGTTGGTACTGAGGTGTCAATATGGAGGACTGAGTTGAGGTGGGTTTCAACATCGACGCCAAAGGCTTTGGTTTCGACGTTGATTTAGCCTTCTTAGTAGGTTAGGACGGTCTTGAGGTTGGAGCGCGATTTTGAGAGGTAGGTGAGGGCTCTGTGGTTTGAGCCTGGTTAGGATCCATGGTCGAGCTCTGAGGCAGTTGTAGGGATTTTTCTCAGAGGAAAGATCATAATCGCTGGAGACAAAGTTTAAGCACTGGTTTAGTCAGATTTTTACAGGCCTGGCACAACAAAGTTTGGTGTGCCTCACCTAAGTAGATGTGATTGAGTTCATTTGAAACTTGGAGCAGTTCCTCTTTTTTTTGCGGGAAATAATGACTGAGACCTTTCTGAAACTTTAACTTTGTTTTCATTAACTTTTGGTGATTCCACAATCACTTCTATTGGATCAAAACAGCTTAAATTTGGTAACTGTCCATAACGTGATGATGTAAATTTGGTTTGTAGAGATGGACAATTCACTGGGGGGCTGGACCAAACCGCTCCCAATCCGTAGGGTTCCTCAGTGGGGCACTCCGCACTGCGCATATTGTCCCACAGCACGGATGTCGAGCCCAGTCTCCTTCTTTCGGGGGTTGGTTGTACGTCTGGTCCGGCCGGATCACTTTCTTTCCACGTCCTCGTCGAAAAACGACTACTGTCCATTCTAGTGTCTCAAACGTCGTTTCTCCGCCTCCTTTTAATTCTGGATCGGGTAGTAGTCCACCAACCTTCAAGTTGGGGAAATCTTTCAAAAGCCCGCACATTTTCTCATAAGATTCGACTCCTTTCCCTTTTCTATCCTCCTCCTTTACTCTTATCATCTCCCTTTCTGATATACTGAAAAAACCTCTCCTCCCCTTGATCTTTTATATCTTCTTCTCACACTGATACATTTAACTCCTCCTCTTTTCTTCTTTCTCCCTCCTCTACTAAACAGATCTCTACTTTTCCCCCTTCTTTTGATTCTATCTCTCCTTTTTTCTCTATCATTACTTCTTTTTGTTCAATTATTTCTCCCTCCTTTATTCCCTTCTCATGCTCAGGTGTTTCTATTTGTGAGGACGGCTCACTCTGTTCTTTCTCTCCTTTTTCTGTCTCTCCTTCACAGTAGGATAAGCACTGAGAATGCCCGTCGGAAAGAGTTATTTTATTCAGGCAAGACTCGCACCACTTGAAGATGTCCGAAGAGGCCATAAAAGAGCAGAAGGCGTGGGTGGAAAAAAGGGCGGGAAAAAGAGATTAGTTTCCTCTGTCCTTATTTTCTCTCTCTCTTTTTTTTATTCACAAAATATAGAATAGAACTGGAGGAAGGTCCTGAAGAGATCGTACTATCTTTCTTTTTCTTTTCTACAGAATGAACAGAAGCTCTGTAGCCAAGGTGGTGGTGGTGCTGCTGCTGCTGCGACGGCAAAAAAGGAACTGAGGCACTCTGTGCCATGGACAGGGCAAGTGCGGCAGGAGGGAAGTCCTAATGGACACATGTAAAAGCACTAGACGTTTCTGAGAATCTCTGTGCAGGCGCATTAAAACTTACTTGTGTGCATGCACAGAGACCCACAAAGAAGAACCTATCACTAGCTTCTATTTCCATATGTGTGCTGTGTGTGCAGACAAAGGGAGCTCCCTATTGCCAGTATCAAAATGAAGGCTACATGCCTCTTGGAGACCGTTTTTTTTCCTTGAACAAGCAAGTAACAGTTGTTATTTACAAGGTTACCCTAGGCACTAAGGCCAGGTAAGTCTCTAGGTTTTTTGCTGGTGGGGAGGGGGGTGTAATGTCAAGTCAACCAACAACCCACAGGGGATGAGATTTTAGCAGAAGCCAACTGGACAGGCTATCCTTGTGTACCCAATGTACTCAGCAATAAATTCTTCCCTCTTCCTTACTCCTTCCCTTTAAAAAAAAACACCTACGTGCTGAATTTTACTCTCAGTACTACAACCACAAAGTGCAACAATGCGTTACCTGCTTAATCTCCTGCACAGGAGTCCTGCAGAACGGCGCACTACTGCTTAGGAGACCTGTAATGTCTACTAGTCTGTGAACAGCCCAAGGTCTAGCACTGTTGCAGACTTCCCATCAAATATAATATGAAGCACGACTACTGATGCAGATGCCATTCATTCTCTTAAAAGCAATGCTTTTAGCAAGCACAGTCCCCTAAATCCATCTGCACTTACTTGAGCATTCTTCCATTTTTCAGCACAGAAATATATGAAGCATCAGGACACAAGCTGCAAATCAGCCTGTTTTTGTTTAACGTTCGCTCATTGAAAGAAAAGCAAAAGATTCACTGGCAGGCTGACTGTGTGGATACAGAGTGCTGAAAATTCAGTTTTTGGAGGGGTAACTTCCTAACGGCATAGCTGGCATCTCATCTGTTTCCACTCTCCATAGTACAAGAGGGGAGAAAACCACATGGTGTTCTCAAACGTTATATTTCAACTCAGCAATCCCTCTGTCCACTATAGTAAGGAGACCAAACAAACCCACGTAAAACTTACAATTAAGTCTGAGAGATGGTCAGAACCAGAGCTGAATCCACTGGTGTCAGAGTCTGAGGGGCTGCTGGAGCGGGAATACAGGAGCGAACGGCTGCTATCCAGGCGAGAGCTCCTCAAAGTCGAGGTTGGAAGATTCTCTGTCAACTCAGAGCCAATGGGATCCAGTGGCAGGAAACCCAAAGGGGGCTTCCCCAGAGGATTGCTCAGCATGTTAAGAACTGGGAACAAGACAAAAAGTAATGACTTAGGTACACGCCTTTTGTTTCCCTTTTAATTAGATGATACTTGTGCAGTCCCCCTCCAAAAGGGGAGGGAACAAAAGCCTCAGTGTTTAAGTAAATGTGCTAAGATTCTTCAATGTAGGTGCTTTATCTATTAACAAATACATTTATTTCAGTACTCCTAGCCACAAAGATAAAAATGAATTGCGAATGGCCTATATCCTAGTGTGGAGCTCTTCCGGCCCAGTGGCAATGGGGTCACTGGCAGACTGCTGGTGGTTTAAGAGTTCCTTTTCCAGATTCAGGGTGAGTGCAACCCCCATGCAATGAAACAAAAGTCTCTCATGCTCTGAAATTTTAAAAAAGGAAGTATTCAACGATGTAGCAGCAATCTGCTGCTCACAGTGACATCATTCATGCTGTTCAGGCAACATATTCGGGGGGGGGGATAAACCAATGTAATATAAGCAGCTGCTTTAGCTTTCTTGCATGGTGGCTGCTGTTGCTCCATTGGCTACTACAGGCAGTATCTGTGCCCTATCATAGTTGAGCACTCAAGGGAAATCTTACAGAGCATTTATCACTAATTGGAATGCTGCACCATGGTATGACCCATGCTCAATCAGCAACTCAAACAGTGAAGACACATTAGCAGGCCCCACAGATGAGAACACCTGTCTTGCACCAAGAAAAAACTGTATGCAGCAAGCGGCAAGGTAGACTCGTTACCTGGAAGACCACATGACCACATGAAAATACCTTAATGTAAGGCACATACCTACCCACATCCTGAAAATTGGTAGAGGCCACCAATACCTCCAACCTCATCATCTTGCTGTGCACACAGCTGTTCCAAAGCATCTTCTAAGGCAGACTGGGAATCATATGGTCTGCCCTCAACCCATCCAAGATCCTAGTGGAGTCCCCAGTCCTACCCCTAACAACAACAAAAAAAGCTGAAATATGGACAATCCCCCAAAGGATATGGTTAGCCTTTCTCTCTGTTCCACCATTCTCACTGGTGCATTTCGTGGGAACACAGGCTTTGTCTGTCACTGT
Source organism: Intellagama lesueurii (assembly GCA_037013535.1). Taxonomy (NCBI): domain Eukaryota; kingdom Metazoa; phylum Chordata; class Lepidosauria; order Squamata; family Agamidae; genus Intellagama; species Intellagama lesueurii. Next base: position 18,201,833 of record JBAJHW010000011.1, read on the forward strand.
TCTCAGACTCTGGAACTCCCTCCCCTCTGGAGGCCAGGCTGGTCCCACCTTTCATAGAATTATAGAATAATGAAGTTGGAAGGGGCACATAAGGCCACCGAGTCCAACCCCCTGCTCAGTGCAGGAATGCAAATCAAAGGATAGCTAACAGATGGTTGTTTAAATTTCTCTTGAATGCCGCCAGTGTTGGAGCACTCCACCACCTCTCGAGGTCATTGGTCTTACTGCTCTAACAGTTAGGAAGTTTTTCCTGATATTCAGCCTAAATCTGGTTTCCTATAGCTTGAGCCCATTATTACGTGTTCTGCATTCAGGGATGATTGAGAACAGATCCTCTGTATGATTGCCTTTCAAGTATCTGAAAAGTGCGATCATATCTCCCCTCAGTCTTTTTCTCTCCAGGCTGAACATGCCCAATTCTTTCATTTTTTTTCCTCACAGAGCTTGGTTTCCAGGCCTATGATCATCCTTGTTGCCTCCGAGTACAGTTCTGTAGCCAACTGTATATTCACCTGACAGTTCTACTCCAACCCACACTTAGTTAACTTGCTAATTAGAATATCATAGGGCGCTTTGTCAAAAGCTTTGCTGAAGTCAAGATATATGATGTCTACAACATTCCTTCCGTCTATTAGAAAGGTTACCCAATCAAAAAAATGAGATCAGATTAGCCTGGCAGGATTTGTTCTTGACAAATCCGTGTTGCCTGCTTTTTATTACTGCTTTGTTTTCTAAGTACTTGCATAGTGACTGCTTTATAATCTGTTCCAGAATTTTCCCTGGGATTGATGTCAGGCTGACTGCTCTGTAGTTCCCAGGTTCCTCTTTTTTTTTTTTTCCTTCCCTTTTTGAAGATAGGGACAACATTGGCCCTCCGGTTGTCTGCCATCTCACCCATTTTCCATGACTTCAAGAAAATAATGAACAGTGGTTCTGAAAGGTCTTCAACTTGTTTCTTCAATACTTTTGGATGCAGTTCATCTGGCCCTGGAAATTTGAATTCATTCAAGGTAATAAAGTATTCCTTGACTATTTGTTTATCAATCTCCAGCTGCAATCTTGTCCCCTCCACCTGCACTTCACATTTGTCTGGAGGGTCATAGTCTGGCCTTTGGGAAAAGAGAAAGCTAAAATAAGAATTGAGCACTTCTGCCTTTTTTTAGTCTTCTGTTATCATTTTTCCATCTTCATTGAGTAGCTGAACCACTGTTTCTTTCCTTTGTATTTTGCTCTGCACATACCTGAAGAATGCTTTTTGTTGCTTTTAGTGTCTCAGCTCATTCACAACTTTTGCCCTCCTAATGCCATCTCTGCAATTCCTTGCTACTTGTCTGTACTCTTCTGATGTGGCCTGGCCTTCTTTCCACTTCCTATACATGTCGTTTTTGTTTTCAGGTCCTCTCTGAGCTTTTTGTGAAGCCACACTGGCCTTTTTTGCTGTCTCCCATCTTTTTTTTCTTGTGATTATTGTTTGTAGTTGTGCCATTAAAATGTCCTTTTTTCGAAACTCCCACCTTTCTTGGACTCCTTTTCTTGTTAGGATTCTTACCATGGGACCTTACTTATTCTTGTTCTGAGTTTATTAAAACTGACTTTTTAAAAATCGAGCATATACATACGTATGCGGGGCTACACTCTACTTTGGTTTCCTTTGAAATCAGGAATTCTAGTAGAACATGGTCATTCTCACCCAGAGTTCCCCCTTACTGCCACTTCCCCTCACCAAGTCATCTCATTGGTTAGAATCAAGTCAAGGATAACTAGTCTTCTAGTTTCATTCTCCACTTTTTGTAGGAGAAAATTATCAACCACACAAGCCAGGAATTTCTTGCAAGGGTCATACTTGGCAGAATTTGCCTCCCAACAGATATCAGGATAATTGAAATCTCCCATCAATACTATACTGTGTCTCTTTGAAATGCTTGCAATTTGTTTTTCAAAAGTTTAATCTGCATCCTCTCCTTGATTGGGCGGTCGGTAGTAAACTCCAACTACCATGTTCCTTTTGTTTTTCATCCCAACTACATTGATCCAGGTGCTCTCAATGGGACAGCCAATCTCCTCCTCCTGTATTTCTGTGCAGGAATGTGTATTTTTAACATATACTGCAATTCCATCTCCCTTTCTATTCTTTCCATTCTCTCTGCTGTCCTCCCACAAGCAGGCCAAGACCTTTCTGTTCAGGCAGTCTTTTTTGTAGTGAATGGCTGTCTAAAAAGAGTTTTTAAATAGGACTGCTGTGTTTTTATTGTTGTTGTTTTAAATGCATTTTTACAAATATTTTTATCTGCTAATTTTAATACTTATATTTGTTTAATTCCTTTTAAAATACTCCAATATTTTATTGTTTTCGCTTCTAATGTTGTCTATTATAATACTGTTAGCCACCTTAGTTCCTTTTTAGGTGACAGGTGACATATAGATATTTTAAATAAATAAATAACAAATATATTTCCCCTCTGCATCTTTTAAAGGCGGGAATCGCCTTTTTCAAAACCTGATTGAAAAGAGAGAGAGAGAGGCAGCAGTTCATCCCTTCACAAAGGTGAGGTGCTGTTCCACTTCAAGGTACCCCCAGCCATCTCACTCCCCCGCCCTGTCCACTTGATGTTTATTGCCTGCAGTGTGTGTGTGTAAAGAATGCTTCCGGGTGTACAGATACCCCCATTTACCCTGGCCCCACAACTGGTGGCTTCCGTGCCTTCCGTTCACCAACTAGAGAGGGTTCCATCTGCCCTGAGCACAGTCCTCAAAAGAGATGGGTTAGATGTGGTCTCTGGACCCTCCACGGCTGACCATCCCTGCTACTAACAACACTGGTGTTACACAGCAAGAACAAAATGTCTTGTGGTGCCTTAAAGGCTTAATATACAAGTCAGAAACTAACACACCCTTCTTTTCAAACTGCTCGTTCCTTGTGATCAGAAAAATAAGACACCTGCAAGTTTTGTGTTAAAATAGATAGACAGATGCTCTACTGTGAGAAATCTGTTCAATTTTGATCTAATAGCTCAATACCATGTGCATCTAACAACAGAGGAAGTCACTTTTTCTCTTCAATGAACTACAGTGGAACCTCTACTTACAAACGTCCCTAAATACGAACAATCCAACTTAAGAACAGCTCCGTTCACTAAATTTTGCTTCTACTTGAGAACGGAGCTCCAAGATACGAACGGAAAAAAAAAAACTTTCCTGCCCTTTTTTTAACCTTAGGTCATCTTAGGTTAAAAAAAAAAATCTCCCCCTAGTGGTAGAGTACGGATTAACCGGCTTTGCATTAGTTCCTATGGGAACTAATGCTTCAACGTACGAACGCGCCTCTACATAAGAACAAAAAACATCCGGAACGGATTAATCGGTTTTCAATGCATTCCTATGGGAAATTTTGCTTCAACTTACGAACGTTTCAACTTAAGAACACCATTCCAATACGGATTAAGTTCGTAAGTAGAGGTTCCACTGTATTTCTGACCTTCTTAATTTCACATATGCATTTGATATGCAAATATACAGAACCTCTAAGTAGCTAAAATATTCAACCAGTGGAGTTCCTCCAACTTTCACAACTACCTTCTCATCTGCTTCCTGTAATTATGCCCCCTTGGCATACTCAGTGGGTACCTGCAGCCATTCATATCACATTTTAGGCATCTTAAGTACAACAAAAATTACAGCAACATGTATTAGCTGAATATAATCGAAAATGCTATTGTGAACTCTCCTATAGCCTAATGTCAAGTGACCATTTATTTCAGCTAACCAATCTGCTCCTGTCTGAGCAAAAGTCCTATTTAACTGCTGGATAGCTCAGTGGTTTAAGTATCTGACTGTGGAGCCAGAGGTTGAGAGTTCGATTCCCCACTGGGTCTCCCCGACCAGCGCTGGACTTGATGATCAACGTCCTTTCCAGCTCTGCAGTTCTAAGATTAATAATAATAATAATAATCTATAAATACATTTGCCCATTACCATCTTCTTTGTTAATGCCAGCTTAAATTGCATTTCTGGTTGTAGCAGCACAATTCCTAGGCTAACAAATATGAGGATGCCCTATGTTGATCTAGTGGTTGTTTACACAACTCTCGAGTAGCACTACTGCATAATGTGCATCACGTGCAATCACATATGAGCCAAGCTTCTACAGTGAATTTGCCTTATTTATTCTGAACCCAGTTTTTTTGGCCACGGGTGTCAAATCTGGGTTTCCTCAGCACAAAACCTGAAACACATCTGAGCTGTTTTCAGCATTTCCCGGCTGCCAGACTTTGGCACCTGTTCAGACCTTCAAACAAAGAATAACAAACCCTAGAGAGAGATCACTAATCCAACCAAATGCCTGCAGCTGATCTTTTTGGATCCTTAGGGGACACGTTACTGTGCAACTACTAAGTTAGCATTAACTGAACATTGATATTTTAGACATCAAAACTGTAGTTCTGCTTTAGGCTGAAGGCTGAAACAGCTTGCCTCAATTACAGAGCACCGTCATGCCTTCATCATGCCTTCATCCCACATCCACCTGGTGCCCTACAGATGAGAACGTTTTGTTCGTGCAAGTAGCTTGTGCCTGGGTGGATAAGGGTCTGCATCATGATGAGAAGAAGAGAGAGGAGAGTTACAGTCCTCCTCCCTCTACCCCACAGTCCTGGCTGGCTGAAGTTCCCACTCTGGCCTCTTGGGAAATGGAAATCCTGTGTCACAAAGGATGCAACCTAGGTAGTCTAGCCCTCAAACAATGGCAGAAACCGTCTCTGAGTCTCATTTTGGAATGGTGACTACAGGGTGGGGAATGTCAGGCCTTCCAGATGTTGGGCCGCAACTTTCTTCAGCCAATGGGGAAAGGCAATGAGAGTTGTACAGCCATGTATCCCCTGGAGAGCTATGTATTCCTCATCACAAATATGAACTAGATGTAGCTTCTTAATCAGTCCTGGCATGGAGCCAGCTCCACATGTGGCAATAATTTTCATTTGTTCTATTTTTATCATGGACTGGTGGCATTCAAACACTGCAAGAGCTGAAGAGTTTGTCTCTAGGAAACATGAAGCAACACACTCCCTCCCCTTCCTTATTTATTGTACATATACTTTTGCCTTGTCTTTCAAGCATATTATCTGCACAGTCTACAAGAAGAATAGGATAATGAAAATATAAATGCTAGAATATAATTATCTAAAATCCAGAGGACTAGAAACAGAACATTGAACAGTTATGATTAAAATTGCATCTAAAACCTTGAGAAAACCAAAGAGGTTCTTAGAATCCACAGGAAAATAATATATCAGGCACCAGATAACCACTCTGGGGTGATCACTCCACAACTGGGTTGCATAATAAACAAAGCCCCTTCTCTGATACTTGCTTCATCTTAGATGAAAAGCTGCTAGGATCTCCTTCAAGGCAAAGATCAACCCATTATTTCTTTCTATAGACAGAAACACAGATCCCTCTACTCAGAATAGAGATGCTTACAATTCCACAGAATAAACTGCATTCTGCACTAGAGGCTTCAGAGCTCTGTGTTCCAAGTTTCAGCACTGGGCTACATTCCTATCAATTTATAGAAATGGGGTCCTAAAGCAGGAAACACGTCCAACCTAACTAAGCACTTTAATCCCAAAAACTACTAACAAAAGTACTGTTTTTCCCTGCGTTAGGCCAAAAGTGTCTAGATGCCAAACAATGCTCCCAAGTAGGGTTTGAAATCCATGATTCTCACCCCCTTGTTTGTAAAGTATAAGGGAGATTACATTTCATTTTCATAGGTCAAGGGGTACCATCTCTATCATTCCACTTGTCAACACATATTGAAGATGATGCACAATATGAAAAACAGCAGAACAAAAATATCATTTTTCTTAAAAACTAATTTTAGTTGCTTTTAAACTCAACAGTAGTTTTCAGAGAGATAGCCTATTAATCTGCTTCAGCAAGAAAAACAAAACAAAACAGAACAACAACAAAAATAGCACTTTGGCGTCTTTAAGAGTAACAAATGTATTTCAGTGTGAACTTTCATGAATTGCAATCCATTTCTTCAGACATCTGGGGACTCAGAAGCTTTAATATTGTAAATTGTTTAATTGTGTTTTAGCACTCTAACTTTCATTTTATTCCTTTCACCTCTGTTTTTATCTCTACTTGTTTTCAATCTTATCGTGAGCCACCTGAGTCCCAGTCCTGGATGAAAAGAAGAATACAGGTCATGCAAAATGAATGAATAATTCCAAAGAAGAAACAGCTACTGCTATTTTTGGAGACCTTACAGAGAAAAAAGAATCCAACCATTACCAGACGAGCAACTGGCTGTCAAAATGAAAGGTCTTCAAGAGGTGGCAAAAATGTGGTGCAAGAAAGCACACTGGGTCTAGATGCCACCATTGTCAAGAAGGCCCTTTCCTGCATGCCAACCCCCTGAACAGGACCCACTGCTAACAGTCACTGAAGGGAGTGTTTCCCATTATCTTGTTAATCCCCTTTAAAGATATATAAACCAGCAGCTATTCCTACATCTTATGACAATGGATTATTTTTGTTAAATTATGCAAAATAATATTTTTGTCCTATTGTCAACTGACTTCACTGGGAGACTTATAGCTGCAAGCACACACATAATCTGCAGTTCAACTGAAGTCAAGTAGGTCATTATTGTATTGAGATGCAAAGGTCATACTGCAAGCTCTTATACCCAAAATGTATGTTTTATCCCCTCTCCAACAGTTCATAATTGTTAAAACCTCATGTTTCCCCTCAGTTCTTTTTTTTTTAAAAAAAGCAAACAATTTCCACATGCTTAAGCATCTCCTTGTATTGAAGGTCCTCTAAACCCCTAGTCATCTTTAGATGCTATTCTCTACACTCTATTACAGCGTTTCGAAATTAAGTGGTCAGAACTTTACCTAATAGTCTCAATGGGTCTGCTTTAGAAATCGCCAAGTGGATTTGGTACTATTTTCCCAGTAACCTTTTCATTGCCCTGCACATTAAAGTTGATATTTTCTGTGCATTTTCCACCAAACTTAAGGTTTATCTCCTGGGATATTGCTAAAAAAAAATTGCTTTGCTCAGCAACGCTGACTTTGTACCCACGTCAACGGAGCTTGCAATTTACCCAAGCTGGGGATACCCTTTTGAAGCTCTTTTACCTTTTTGCAATTTCACAATTCTGAGGAATTTGATGCAATTTGTAAATATGGCTTCTCAGTGTTCATGCCAATTCCTGGTGATTTACGAATATTCTACACAACATTCCAGCTTAATTCAAACCAAAGCAATCCACTACTCTTGGCCATACATATGAAACCATTAGTCAATAAACTGGAACACACATGGGCATCACTGTCATTTTGCTCCTCTTCCTGCACAAGCAGATGAACAAGCTGCAACCAAGGACAGCTTTCACCAATGTTCAAAGGAAAGCCTCACCAAGATGCTAGGAGAGGAAAATTCAGTTACAGCCTCTCTTCTCAAGTTAGCCTAGGACTATCCTAACTGGACCTTATTCATCACTCAGCAATGGCCACTGTCAAGCAGGATGGAAGGCAAAAAAAACCCCTCTTATTGAGATAGATGTATGGTTAAATAAAATGCAGGGGTTATTAAGCATGCCATCCAGATGTTGCTATACCACAAATCTCTCATGGACTACGATTCTAGAACTGCAGTCCAATGACATCTAGAGGGTCACATATCGTCCCCACCTATGACTGTTTTAATTGTAGAGACTCATCACCTCAATCCTGGGGGGGGGGGGGAATCCTCCCCCTCATTTGTCACCATCACTATATTCTGTACAGCCAGCCTGAGGAAAAAGCAGGGAGCAGTCTCAAGAGGACATGACAGAGGCATTTGAATAGCTGAAAGATGCGGCTAGATCTGAGGAGCTGATAAAGGCAGGTACCTTCTTCTAGGCAAAGATGCATAAATCTTGTATGATCTTATGCTTGTTATTCCTGGTACAACACACAACCACAGCCTTAAAATTGCTGTTCCCTTGCTTCTGAGTGTGGCCTAAGAAAATTATACCCACAGTGCACTAAAGCTAATACAGACTGATTTATTTGATGTTCAGAATTAACATCAAACAGGAAGCCGCCTGGAGCCTGAATCTTGGGCGCTTTTGTCAGCAATGCTTTCAGAATTCCCTTGAAAAGAAAAAGAAACAAAAACAACCAAACACAGACTTCCACATATATTTTGGTCGGAGCAAAAGAGAAGCCTGGAGGTGTATTAAGTGAGCAAGGCCAACATTCTAGAATGAACCTCAGTAGAGAAACATTAAGCAGGGCTTTTTATACTCTGAGAAGATTCTCTTGCTGGGCCACTCAGCACACTCCAGGCTGGCAGCATCCCAGATATCAGCACTTGTGACTCAGCTGTTCTGTGAAGCACCAAAGATACCTTGCGATTGAATAAATCTGACTGCGGTCCCACCTCCACCCGTTCAGCATCTACAGAGAAAAAGGCAGGATTCATTCTGTCTTGGGGTAAATATTCAGAGTCACCCAAGAATTGTTCTCTACATCTAATGGCTTGAAAGAATGAAATACTTTCAATGCGTAGACTTGAAAGCCTTTACCTTCCCAGACCTCTTAATCATCTCTTGCAAAAGCATCTAACAAAACCACACACGAAATCAGCTAAGCAGGGCAAATCATACAACTTGCAGCCTCCACCCCTTGCCAAGGGGAAGACCCATCAAGTGTTTCAATACTGACTGCAAGCTACCGCTGGGGAACTTTTGTGTTTTGAAAGATATAGCACAGAAATCTTTGATTTCTTAAAAAAGGAAAGGAAGGGAAAAAGGAGGGGGCCCCCATACAAAGGTGAGAGGGGCAGCCTTCACAACTGGAGGTCTTGTGCACTGGCACCTCCACTCTCTATATGCAGGTTTCTTCAGAAACAACCATACAGAGCTCAAATGGTTTTTTTTCCACAGGACTTACAGCTTTAACCCAGTGACAGATGGCTGTTTGCAAATTTTAAAGCATAACAATTAAAAAAAAAATACAGCTTCTGCCCACTGGGAGCCATTTTCTCAGTAGCCAGCAATATTGATGAAAACTCAACTAAATAAACAGGCCTTTATTTACCTGTTGATGGATGAACAACAGAGAATTGATCAGACTAGGCTTCTTCAGAAGTATGTTTCAAAGCTTGGCCACCAAGAAAGACCTCTCTCACATCCCCTCCAAATCTGAGGGTGGTGGGACCAAAAGAAGCCCCCCCTTTTTTTTTTTTTTTTTTTGCTCAGATCCTGGGCTGTGTCATAGGAAACAATATGCTCCTTCAGAGAGCCTGGGCCCAAGATGTATATGGCTTTATAGGACATAACTAGTGCTTTGAATTGTGCTCAGAAACAGTCCAGTAGCTAGCACAGCTAATGCTGAGGTATGATGAGAGTTGCTGCCCCAAAACAACTGAAGGACCACAAGCTGCCCCATTCCAGCATAGATCCATGCGAGACTTGGTGGAAGGGCAGGAGGAGATGAGGTCTGAGCATGTTGCCACTTTCCTATATGTTAGAATACAGCCACCGGAATCTTTTAGGGGGGTTACTTTCATTTAATCCTTCCAACATGCACAAAAACAGGAAGGGATACTGGGAATATGTGTCTGCAAAGACACCTCTACAATGTCAGTAATCAATGGGGAAGGAGTGAAAAAGAGGTCAGACAGAAGGAGCTCCAAACCCTACAGCAGTGAAAGCTATTTGTGTGTTCTACTCTCTACACCTTCCCTGCTGAAAAAGCAAACACAATGAACTACCAAAAACATTGTCATTGACGCAGTAAACACGAGCTGTTAAGACAGGGCGAGTAATACCAAAAGTCCAAGGAAAACAAAGGAAAGTGCATTCGCATTCTGAATCATACCAGTCAAATTAAAAGAAAATTACACAAACATTTGTGACAATTAATGGGGATGCTCTGCTAAGCTCCCAATGGAATTTTTGCTCATCTTTCATGAATTAAGTACACTTGGCTACACTGTGTTCCTTTTTTTTTTGTTAAAGAAAAATAATAATAACAAAACCAACATAAAATGTGTGTACATACACAATACAACTCGAATTCCCCACCTGTGCCACCTTCACCCTCGGGACTAGGTAACAAAAAATATCATTTTAATACTTTTCACCCCATTCCACTCCAAAAATACATTGATTCTTCTGCTGGCTTATGACCTTTCCCTTCACAAAGACATACTCCAAATATAAACTCCATACCTCTTTAAAATTATACTTTATCATTCCCCTTCCTACTTTCATTTCATGTTAGCTTATCATTAACTGCTAAACTCCACATTTCTTTGTACCAGTCTTCAAGATTAATTTGTCACTTTTCCAATTCTTTGCAAATATTAATCTTGTTACTGTGACCATTATAATTAACTCTTTCTGTTTTTTTAAAGATGGTCATTCTTAATTATATTTAGGAGGGCAATAATTGGTGATATTTGAATATTATATCCAATAATCTCTCTAATTTCTTTAAAAACCAGTGCCCTTTCTTTCTTTCTTATTTCACAAGTCCACCACATATGCATATAGGTCCCCTTTTCCTTTTTTACATCTCCAGCATTGAGATGGTACATTTTTATTTATAATATTCAATCTTACTGGGGGGTAAAGTACCATCTCCATGCAACCTTATGACAGTTTTCTTTTACCCTTACAGACATATTCTTCATTATTCTTTGTGACCATATTTTGTTCCAATCCTCACCTTTGACCAATTCCTCCTGCCACTGGTTTTTCATAATAGCCTTTGCAGATCCAGCATGTGTTAAAACCTTATAAATTACACTAACTGTGCCCTTTCTTTTGTTTCCTTCCTCTTGAACATGTCTTTGCTCAATGATCTACTCAAATTTTGTCAGTTTTCTAATTTCTCCTACTTTTCTAGTCCACTCTCTTGTCCAACTTTCCATCTGGAGTATATTTAGCCAATATATCCCCTCTTCTTCCCCCAAAATGTCCTTTATAGTATTTTTATCTTTCATCTTTTTCATCCAGCTCCTCATTGTATTTAACCCTTTCTCTATTAATACTTCTTTAAGTTTAATTTTAAGAGTTTTGGGGAAACTCTGAGTCTCCACGACTTGTCGCAATGGTGAAATAGGTGGACTCAATATATATCTATGTTCTTTCCAACATTCTAACATGTTCATCAGAAAGGGATTAGTTGTTCTCTTTATTTCTTGTACAATTTTTTTTCTTTAAAGAGGCAGTCTATTGGAAGATTCCGACATTTCCATTTCCCTCCATATTAAGTTTCTATTATGTGCAATAATATCCGGAATATGTCTAGGCTGGTTTGCAATGTAATATATTTTAACACTGTGTTCCTAAGTATGAAGCAAGAGGTAGAAAGTGAACATTTTTGTTGTGCACTTTAGAATTCTAGCTTAGTATTACATGTGAATGTAGCCAATACCATCATTTTATGAGACCACGAACCATACATCGCTGGCCTTAAGTACTCAGGCCTCTTAAAATTTTGGGTGATTAAGTGGGTTTAAAGCATTATTTTCCTGTGCAGGAAATACAGAAGAAAGTTACTTCTAGGGAACTACACTGCCCCATATCTGCCAGCCACTATAACTACTGAATGTGCTGGCTGGAGAATTCTAGCAGTCATAGTCCCAAAAAGTAACCTCTCCAAGTGACTGAATTCAGGTCTACACAATCACCACACCTCAAAGATGCAAGACTGTATCAGACACTTGTTCTAATGCAATTATACCAAAGCATTCAAAATTGAAATATTTTGTACAATAGAAATCCTATTTACAGGGAAATTAATATTCACTGATTCACAGAATATTAGAATACTGAAGTTGGAAGGAGCCTAAAAGGCCAGCAAGTCCAACCCCCTCCTTGATGCAGGAATACAAATCAAAGGATATCTGCCAGGTGCTTGTCTAAATTTCTCTTGAATGCCACCAGTGTTGGAGCACTCACCACCTCTGTCTTACTTCTCTAACAGTTAGGAAGTTTTTTCTGATATTCAATCGAAATCTGGCTTCTTGTAACTTGAGCCTATTGTTGTGTTTCCTGCACTCTGGGATGATCGAGAACAGATCCTTCCCCTCCTCTGAATGACAACCTTGCAAGTATTTTAAAAGCGTTATCCTATCACCCTTCTGTCTTCTTTTCTCAAGGCTAAACATGCCCAATTCTTTCTGTTAATTCTGTTAATGCAGCCTAAAATAGCATTTGCCTTTTTTGTAGCCACATCACACTGTTGGCTCATCTTCAGCTTGTGATCTATGACAATTCCAAGATCCTTCTCACTTGTAGTATTGCTGAGCCAGGTATCCCCCATCTTGTAATTGTGCATTTGAATTCTTTTTCCCAGGTGCAGTACTTTGCACTTATCCCTGTTGAATTTAATTCAGTTGTTTTCAGCCCAGTGCTCCAGCCTATCAAGATCATTTTGAATTTTGAAATTCCACCTAATTTTTTGTCATCCGCATATTTGACAAGCATTCCCTGTACTCTCTCATCCAGGTCATTAATAAAAAAGAGAGGTTAACCTGTAACTGGTTCTTCGAGTGGTCATCTGTGAATTCACACTAATGGGTTAATCTGCGCCTGCGCAGAGGTTTCCAGAATCTTCTAGAGCTTAACACTCGTTCGCCAGGACCATCCCCCTAGTACACGTTGTCCGCCCGTCCTGGCTAGTGCCTCAGTTCCCAAACTGCCCGCCGCTGAATAAATGAGACAGATGTAACGGACAGAGGGGAGGACGTGCGGGAAGTGTGAATTCACAGATGACCACTCGAAGAACCAGAGTTACAGGTAAGTAACCTCTCTTTCTTCTTCGTGGTCTCTGTGAATGCACACTAATGGGTGATTAACAAGCTTACCGGAACGGAGGAGGGACGTCACGAAAGAACAGACGACAGGACGGCTCGTCCAAATGCAGCATCAGACTTAGCCCGGAGGTCCAACCGGTAATGGGAGGCAAAAGTGGACGGCATGGACCATGTAGCAGCCCTGCAAATATCAGGGACAGGAACGCCTCTGATGAATGCTGCCAAAGTAGCCACTCCCCTTTTGTTGAATGAGCCTTAATTCCAACTGGAAGAGACTTTTTAGCCAGCTGATATGCTAGGCAAATGGTCGATACAAGCCACTTAGAGATGGCTTGGGAGGAGATAAAGCATCCTCTGTGTGGTAAGTGTGGAGAAACAAAAAGTATCTTGGATTTGCGGAAAGAGGCGGTCCTTGAAACATAGAAGGCCAACGCTCGCCTAACGTCTAAGAGGTGGAGAGAACGCTCCAAATCAGTAACAGGTGATGGAAAAAAGGTTGGTAGAATGATGGGTTGCTTTAGGTGAAACTCAGAAACAACCTTTGGAAGAAAAGAAACATCGGGATAGAGTGACCTTGTCCGGATAAAACTGAAGAAAAGGTGGGTCAACTCTGAGTGCAGCAAGTTCTGAGGCTCTACGAGTAGAAGTAATAGCCACAAGGAAAAGGGTCTTGTAGGCAAGAAGGTGATCGGACGTTATGGCGAGGGGTTCAAAGGGCGGTGACATTAGGCTTCGCAGAACAGTATGTAGTGACCACTGCGGAGGGAGGTGTGGTCTGTTGGGTCGTAGATTGGAGACCCCCCTTTAAGAAACTGTTTTATCATAGGGTGACGAAAGAGTGAAGAGGCTTGGGAATCAGGCGGCTGATGAGCTACTATGGCTGATAGATAGACCCTGATAGTAGATAAGGATAAATGTTTACCGAAGAGGTGAGTAAGGAATTGCAATACGGTGTGAAGAGTTGTAGGTGCAGCAGGGAGATGACGCTGAGCTACAAATTTAAGAAAGGCAGCCCATTTATATGAATACAGCTGTGTGGTGGCAGGTTTTCTGGCCCGAGCAAGGATGGCAGCTATTGAGGGTGAATTCTCCATGCTGTTAGGTGGAGTGTGAGAAGATCTGGGTGGAAGGTTTGACCTTGATTCTGGGTGAGAAGGTAAGGTATTGGGGGAAGACGGAGGAAGTCCACGGAGATGGAGCGGAGCATGGTGAACCATGGTTGTCTCGGCCACCACGGGGCAATGAGAATTGCGTTGGACTGTTCCTGGCGGAGCTTTATGATAGTCCTTAGGAGTAGAGGGATCGGAGGGAAGAGGTAAATCAGACCTGACGTCCATGGTGTCATCAGAGCATCTCCGATGGAGCTGGGGCCTATCCCTGCTCTGGAGCAAAAGAGGGGACATTTTGTGTTTTCTGTTGATGCAAAGATGTCCATGTGTGGTTGTCCCCATAGAGTGGTTAGATGACGAAAGATGGAGTCGTCGAGGGACCATTCGTGCGTCTGCGAACTGAGTCTGCTGAGAGAGTCCGCTAGGCGATTGTGGCGAGTGGAGATATGAACTGCTATTGGGAATATGTGGCGCTTGAGAAACCACTCCCAGAGCTGGACAGTAAGGTAAAGCAAGGGAAAGGAGTGCATCCCGCCTTGTTTGTTGAGATAGAAGAGGGCCGTGGTCTTGTCTGTCGTAATCTGAACAGCGGTCCCGGTGACTAACGGTTCGAATGCGCGGAGAGCCTTGAATATGGCTAGAAGTTCTAAATTGTTTATGTGAAGCAGTTTCTCGGAGGGAGACCATAGGGCGTGAAAGTGTAGTCCGTTGCAGTGAGCACCCCATCCGATCGGGCTTGCGTCGGTTGTTATTTGTATGGTAAGTTGGAGAGGCGCAAAGGGTCTGCCGATGAAAAGACTGGTTGGCATGTTCCACCATTGGAGCTGTGCTGCAAGCTCTGGTGTAACCCTCAGTAACATGGAGGGTGGATCCGACATGGGATCGAAGAGGGACAAGTACCAGGCCTGAAGAGAACGCATTTTCAGGCGGGCGTGTTGTATGACTGACGTTGTGGGTGCTATGAGTCCGAGGAGGCGCTGTGTCTGAAGCGCGGTAACTAAGGCATGTGGCTTGAAGTACTGAAGAGCAGCATGGATCTTGGCAGCATGGTCTTGGGGAAGATAGGCTCTTGCCTTTCGGGAATCTAGAACTTCACCTGCTGTGAAGGAGTAAGGGTGGATTTGGCCCTGTTGACTTGTAATCCCAGGTTCTCGAGGAGGGAAAGGGTGAAATTCACGTCGCGTAGTGCTTGACGATGGGAGGGAGCGACTAGTAGCCAGTCGTCGATGTATGGGAAGATGGAAATTCCCTGAGTGCGGAGATAGGCTGCTACTGGAGCCATGCACTTTGTGAAGACGCGGGGAGCAGTAGAAAGACCGAAGGGAAGGGCTCTGAATTCGTAGACAGTATCTTGGAGAGAGAATCTGAGAAACTTTCTGTGATCGTGACGTGTATTGATATGGAAATAGACGTCGGTTAGGTCGATGACATCGAACCAGACGTCGCCCTGAAGAAGAGGTAAGATGCATTCTAGAGTAACCATGCGAAAGCGTTTTTGGAAGATGTAGTAATTTAGGTCCCGTAGGTCGAAGATAGGGCGGAGACTGCCATCTCTCTTGGGTACCGTGAAGTATCTGGAAAAAAAACCTGAGGTCGGTGACCGGTGTGGTGACGGGTGAGATAGCGTCTTTGGAAAGAAGGGATTGAACTTCTAAACTGAGAGCCTTGGATGGTGGAGTGAGGATTATCCTCGGAGGTGGGAGGACAGCGAATTCTATGGCATAACCGGTGGCAATGATAGTGAGGACCCACTTGTCGGTGGTGATGGCAGGCCAGGATGAGAAGTGGGCGGCGAGGCAAGTTTGATGAGGATGTGGGAAGTGGGGCAAAGGAGGCCAGGTAACTTGAAAGTCAAAGGCTCTGCTTTGGTTTCTTGTCAGGGCGACGAAAGGACTGACGGGGACGTTGACGCTGGGTGGTGTGGCGAGTTTGGAAATTGAATGAAGCCTGTGTTAAGTATCTCTGTTTATCAGGAAAAGATCTGTATTGCTGATAAGAATATGGACGACGCCATTGGTAACACTGGGGTCTGTAATAAGGTTGAGTATTGAAAGACCTTGCAGTTTTCCTCATTTTTTGGAGATTGTCAAGGTTCTCATCGGTCCTGGTATCGAAAAGGCCAACTCCATCAAATGGTAGATCCTCAATCCACATTCGAGAGTCATCAGAGATATGGGCTGAGCGGAGCCACGCATGTCTTCGAAGGGCAACAGCTGTGGCCATGTGCTTCGAAGCCGCTTCTATTACGTGCCTTGCTGTGATGCACTCCTGGTGCGCGACAGCCATGGCCTCCTGATGGTAGGCGAGGCCTCTAGATTTATATTTGCCCTGAGCCGATTGCAGAGAAGGAAGTGCTTTGGTCCATAAGAAACGGTGGTATGCACCCATGGCTGCAAGGTAGTTAGCGGCACATAATGTGAAGGATGCTAGGGAGTATACTCGACGACCAATGATATCGAGTTTCCTGCCCTCTTTATTGTTCGGTGTGGTGTTAGACCGATTCTTTGCTCTGTTTTGAGTTGCATCGACTATGACCGAGTTCGGGGGCGGATGCTTGGATAGAAAGGCAGTATTATCTCCATGCGTCTTGTATAAATTTTCAACTCATCTGGAGATTTGTGGCACAGACGATGGTTTAGCCCAGGATTGTTTAATCAGTTTGAGCAAAGATGGAATAAACCCCATACGGAGTGGGGGGGGGGGGTTTGGTCATCATCAATGTCTTCGTAAACTTTGTCGGACTCAGATTGTATTGGTTGCTGTACATCGAGATCCATCGCTTTAGCAATACGGAGGACTAGTTGAGAATACGACGAAAAATCCTCTGATGGAGAGGGAGGGTTGACGTCGGTGACATCAGAGTCAGGAGTAGGCAGATTAGGAGGAGACTCCGGAAGTACCATGGAATTAGAGGTGTCAGAATCCATTGATGGCGAGGACGCTGAATGACAGGGGGAAGACGGGTCATCAACTGTACCGATGAGTGCGGTGGTTTGTTTGGTGGATGCCTGCTTAGGGGCTCGGTCCCGAATCGTAGATTTGTGTGGTTTAGTTCGATTAGGACAATGAGCATGAGCGGTGTCATGAGATAATGGTGCAGGACCGGTATAGGTGGTAGTGACTTTAACCGATGACAGGCAAACCTGTGGATGGGTGGCAGGTTCGGTGTACGGTACCGAGTGCTTAGAGGACTTAACACGTTTCGGTACCGGTATAGTAGAAGAGGGTGGCAAGGTATGCTTCCTCTTTCTGGAGTATTTCTGAGCTCTCGGTATCGGTATTGGTATCGAGAAGTCATCTGCCGAGGAAGACTGGTCATGGTATGGAGGAGATTCAGAACCAGAATCGGAATAGGAGTAGGAGTATCGAGGGCACTTAGGCTCCATAGAGACTTCAGTCTCGGGGCGCCAGAACCAGTATCGACGGTGGCGGTATCGCTGCAGTGGGAGCTCATAATATGCCGGTGGCTCATAGAGGGTAACCCTCTTGGCATCACGGTGTCGTGAAAGTGCACCATGGGATGCACGTAATCCTGTCAACGTTTGTGGAGTGTCGATATCAGTAGGACCAGTCTCTGGTGTATGATGTTCCTTCTGGGTCCGCTTGCGCGGGGGTTGCGGATCAGCGATGAAAGCTGAATCCAACTGACACTCAGAGACGGAGCAACCCGAAGGGCTCGAATGGTCATAACGGGGTAGTACCGTAACCTCAGCTGAGGTATTAGCCCACAAAGGGGACTGAGCCAAAAGAGGCGAAGGTGGTTGGCCTGAAGGTGGAGGCAGATAATCTTAATCTTCTACCGATACGGAATCAAGGCAGATGGTTTGCTGGTCCTGTAGTTGGATGAAAGAGGTCGTTTTGTCCTTCTTGCATTTGGAGGATCGAGAGTCAGAGGACGATTTCTTAGGTTTCTTTGGTTTGGACTGTTTGTCCAGTACCGGAGGAGAGTTCGGTACCGGTGTAGACTTTGGTACTGGAGCACCCGTGTTAGGCTTGGAGATGGTCTTAGACTTGGATTTTGTCAAAGATGTAATTGAAGCTCCAGGGGAAGTCGTCTGAACCTGAGAAGGTATTGCAGGTTCCATGGTTGGTATGGGACGAAGGGAACGTTCCCACAAGTAAGATCTCATGCGTTGCTGCCTTAGTTTAAGTGCCTGTTTCGGAAACTTTTTACAAATGGGGCAGGAAGCCGGTAGGTGAGCTTCGCCCAAACAGAAAAGGCAGGAATGGTGGCCGTCGGTGAACGGGATCTTATTGGGGCACGAGGTGCACCGTTTAAACGGTCCAAAGGAGGCCATAAAATTTTAAAATTAAAAAGGGAATAAAATGCATGGGGAGAGGGGGGGCGGCAGAATGAAGGAAGAAAGAAAAAGAGTCTCACTGTCAGAAGATCGCTAAGGAGAAAGATTCCTTTTTAAGCAGGAGGCGAACGCAGCTCGTCTGAGCGAAGGAACCTCAGCGGTGGCAAAAAGCAACTGAGGCACTAGCCAGGACGGGAGGACCACGTGTACTAGGGGGGCGGTCCTGGCGAACGAGTGTTAAGCTCTAGAAGATTCCGGAAACCTCTGCGCAGGCGCAGATTAACCCATTAGTGTGCATTCACAGAGACCACGAAGAAGAATGTTGAGCAGCACCAGGCCCAGGACTGAGTCTTGAGGTACCTCACTTGTTACCTCCTCCCAGTTGGAGAAGGAGCCATTAATCATCACCCTCTGAGTACAATTCTGTATCCACCTTACATTTCTTCTATCCAGCCCACACCTAGTTAGCTTGCTAAACAGAATATAATGGGGCACTTTGTCCAAAGCTTTGCTAAAGTCAAGATATACTATGTGTACAGCATTCCCTCTGTCTATCAGGGAGGTTACCCAATCAAAAAATGAGATCAGACTAGTCTGGCAGGATTTGTTCTTAACAAATCCATGTTGGCTTCTAGTTATTACTGCATTGTTTTCTAGGTGCTTGCATAGTGACCATTTTATAATTTGTTCCAGAATTTTTCCTGACTGGCCTGTAGTTCCCAGGTTCCTCTTTCTTGCCCTTTTTGAAGATAGGGACAACATTAGCCCTCCTCCAATCCTCTGGCACCTCAACCGTTTCCCATGATTTCAAGAAAACAATGGACAGCGGTTCCAAGAGTTCTTCGGCCAGTTCCTTCAGTACTCTCGGATGCAGTTCATCCGGCCCTGGAGATTTGAACTCGTTCAAGGTGGTACGGTATTCCTTGACTATTTGTTTATCAATCTCCAGCTACAATCCTGTCCCCCCCCCCCCCCCACTTGCACTTCCAATTTGTTTGGAAGTTCATACTCTGTCTTATGGGAAAAGACTGAACTAAAATAGGAATTGAGCACCTCTGCCTTTTTTTTGCCAATATAGGTAAAATATTGCCTATTTTAAGAAGACTATTTTTCAGCATTCCGGGTTTGATGCTACCTCCCAAGCCATTGCTCTAACTTAAATTATGTACTTTTGTTTATTTAGTTCAACTTACATACCACCCTCTTAGTATGAACACACTCTGGGCAGCTCACAACACGTCAAATCACATTAAAATCAACAGTACAAAATAAGATATGCAACAAATACTATAAAATAAATAAAACCTGCATTTAAATAGAATAAACAAATTTACAACAAAATTTAACATCTCAGATCAGTGGTTAAAGCACTCATAAAAGGCAGCTTTAAACAATTCTGTTCTCACTAATTCTGTAAAAACAGAGAGATGGTGCCTGACAAACCTCTGTTGGAAGCTTGTTCCAGAGGGAAGGGGGCTACAACCGAGAAAGTTCGGTTTCTACTCTTAGCTCCTTTGGCCTCCGTAGGTGTCACAGCATGACCTGCACATGAGGAAAAAGACATAGAGATGTGTGTCATCCACATATTGATGACAACAAGCTCCAAATCTCCATATGACTTCTACCAGCAGCTTCATATGGAAATTGAAAAACAACTAATCCCTGAGGGATCTTGTAACAGAGGTCCCAAGAGGTGAACATCACCTCCCCAACCTGTACTTTCCAAGATCAGCCCTTGAGGAAGGACTGGAACCACCAAAGAATGGAGCCCTTAAGACCTAAACTCAATAGTCATCTCAGAAGGATACCATGGTTGATGGTATCAAAGGCCATAGAAAGATCCAGGAGGACCAGCAGGGTTACACTCTCCCTGTTTGCCTCCCTCAGGAGATTTTCTTGCAGGGCAACCAATGTTGTTTCAGTTCCATGGTGCATCCTGAATCTCGACTGAAATGGATCTAGGATACTCATTTCCTCCAAAAACTCTTGCAAATGATTGGCCATCACCTTTTATGAATTCTATATATCTATGTAGGTAAGTACCTATACTGCTGACTACTGGAGAACATCAAACAATTTCAGAAGATGAGCTGTCTATGCTTTATAGACTACAACAAAGTCTTTGACTGTGTGGATCATGAAAAACTGAGTTGTTCTGAAAGAAATGGGTGTGCCTCAGCATTTGAATGTCCTGATGTGCATATTGTGGACAAGAAGCTACCATTAGGACAGGATATGGAGAAACAGAGTGGTTTTCTACAGGCAAAGGCGTCAGACAAGGGTGCATTTTATCCCCATCTGTTCAATCTGTATGCAGAACATATAATACGGAAAGCCAAGCTAAATTCAGATGGAGACGTGAAAACTGGTGGAAGAAATATCAGTAATTTAAGATGACACCACCATCTTACTGGCAGAAAGTAGCAATGACTTGAAATGACTCCAGATGAAAGTGAAAGAAGAAAGTGCCAAACCAGGACTGCAGTTGAACATTAAGGTGATAAAAATCATGACTACGGATGAACTACACAACTTCAATGTGATAATGAAGAAATTGAAATTGTAAATCTTGGTTTGATCATCAATCCAAATGGAGACTGCAGCCAAGAAATCAGAAGACTGAGATTCAGAAGGGAAACAATGAAGGAACTGGACAAAATCTTCTAATATAAGGATGTGTCACTGGAGGTCAAGCCAAGAGCATCTACGTTCTTGTATTCCCAATCACTATGTACAAGTATGTATTCTGAACAATAAAGAAAGCTGACACGAAAACAACTGATTCATTTCAAATACAATTGGAGGGCTTTGCACATACCCTGGACTGCCGGAAAGATGAACAAGTGGGGCCTAGAGCAAATCAAGCCTGAACTATCTCTGGAGGCAAAAATAATGAAACCAAGGCCATGCTACTTTGGGCACATCATGAGAAGGCAAGATTCTCTAGAAAAGACAATAAGGCTGGAAAAGGTCAAGGGCAGCAGGAAAAGAGGAAGACCAAAAAGGAGTTTACAAGAGCTGAGCAGGACAGTTGAGGACAGGACATTTGGAGATCGCTCATTCAAAGGACTGTCATACTGTAAGAACAACAAAACATACCTATGGCTTCGAACACTGTGCCTGCATGAAGCAGAATAGAGTGCACCTGGGAAGGCAAACTGCATACTGCTACCACACGAGTAAGACAGCCTCAAGACAAGGATGACAATGCTTAATGGAGTTGCCGAAGGAAAAAAAAAAGACACTCAATAGACTGATACAAGAAAGGAAGATATTGCGCCACCAGCACCACAAAAACAGACGCCGTGACTCTTCTGTGCCCTAGCTATCCTTCTGTAAGCTAATAGAAATTGCTTATGAAGTTTTGCCGTGGACTGAGTCGATCCAGTGGTCCCATCTAGCACAGGATTGTGGGAAACCTGAACTTTCTGAATGTTTTTCGACTTCAATACCCATCAGTCCCACACGGCATGAGCTTACAGGAGCCAAAGCCCAAAATACCAAGAGGGGGAAAAGTTTCCTCGCCACTAGTCTAAAGCAACCAGGGCATAGTTTCCTGAGGTCTTAGCCAGCGTTTGTCTCCTGGCCCTTCCTGGAGAATGAACGTTCCCAGAAACACAGTCAGTTATGGGATCTGAACTCTCCACTTCTGCCTCAGCAAATATCCTTCAATTCCCTCCATGTTACACTTGTCCCATACTTATGATGCCCATTCTGTGGCTTTTGTTCTTTTCTATCCGAGTTCTAACTGAAATGCAAATAAATCTCTACAAACTCTTGAGATCTGAGCTTTGGGATCTGCTATAAAGTCAATTCAATCAAACTTGCCATTCCATGTGCTGGAATCTGCACGCGGCTTGGTCTTCCATCCAATCATCAAGTTGCTATCAGGTGAAAAGCCCAGCAATTCCTACTCCAAGTACCATGCACCAGAAGGCTGAAGAACCTGGCATTCTGCAGACACAGCCTCCTTGCAACAGTGTGGTCCCATGACAACAGAACTGCAGAAGCCATCATGTTTCCACACACAGCAAAAGCTCCTGTGAATATATGCAAATTGCTCCTGAGCACAGAACACTTGGCAGCTACACCACACACTTGGGAACCCTGCCACACACAGTTGGGCATTTTCTGGTACGGGGTCCCAGATGGTAATTCTACAGCAACAGACCCTTCTCACTTGATGAAAAGGACAGAAAGGCATTGGCCTATATGCTTCAGTGCAAGCAACACGGCTGAGAACAACGCATAAGCAGGCTCCCACTACAGAGCATGCAGTTAAGAGCTATGCAGGAGCCGCATGCAGATTTGAGGAGTCACAGCAGCAAGTGCATGCCTAGACTCCAAGCTCATCAGCAGTCAAACCCTGGCACCTCAAGAGTGCAGATCAGCAATAGTATTTTTAGCATGATTGCGAACTTTTTGCACTTCTAGCTGGCTCCCTGTGGATTCGTACAGCTGAGTCATTACAGAAGCTTCCAAACGATGGAAAATCAACAGTGTAGCCCGGAGCTTGGCAGGGCCTGCCCCTCACAATCCACGGGCTAGGGTCTCAAGAAAAAAAAAACAGGGAATGCTGCAGGGGTTGTGCCAAGCACACAGCCAAGGTGCCAGCTGCTGCATCAATACACAACAAAGGAGCTGCTTGCTGGAAATTTGACTCTTGACCTAGCATCCAGTCTCTGCTTAGTGAAGCAGTCTTCTCAAGATTTCTTCCTGTATTATGTAGTGCACAAGAAATGCCACCTATACTGTTACTTCCATTTCTCACCGTCTCATATTTTTTGCTTTTGAACTTAAACTCCCCTCTCAAAACAGCATTTCCTCTTTGGGTCTCATACTCAAAAAATCAAATCTCCTCTGTCATTGCTATACCTCTGCAAACTCATTAGCGACGTTTACAACAAGGGTGGGTAGCCCTGTGGTCCTTCATTTATTTAGGACTTCATGATGTCTCAGACCACGAGACCACAGATAGAGTTCAAGTTTTACAGAAGAGTTAATGCAACTGCAACATAAGCTACGCAAAACCTGGAAAAGCTCAACGCTGCATTGTCACATCCTCTGTCCCCGTGAGCCAAAATACTTTCAGAGATACAGCAACCCCGTAAGTATCTGCAGGTATGCAGGCTGACATGCCATCTGCCCCTTTGTGGCCTACCTGGAAGTCCTTGTCATCCATTTTAGTTCTAGTAATCTACGATTTAACTAAGCACTGCTGGATACCTCAATGGTTAAGGCATCTGGCTGTGGAGCCAGAGGTTGGGAGTTTGTTTCCCCTCTGTGCTTCTTTGACAGGGCTGGACTCAATGATCCACAGGGGCCCTTCCAGCTCTGCAGTTACTATTATTCCATTTTGTTGCCTCTCCCCAATCTTATTTCTAATATGATTTGTTATGTTTAAACCACATCCTTCTCTCAACACATTACAAGTGGCATAAATAACCATCCTTCATTTTCACTACGAACCTGGGCTTTATATAGGCGCTGGTAACTTGAACTAATTTTAAAGGTTATACAGGATAGAGGTCCCTCCTGATAGCGTTCCTAAGACAAAACTGCTTTTTATTTTTCGCTCTGTCTCAAAGGTATTTTGAGCTGGGGGGAGGGGGGGCTGCACTTGAAATCTGCTTAGGAAGCAGTGAAGAGATCATTCACTGTGCGTAAAAATGCCACTATTTCTGCATTACAGAAACAGTACTGTTTATTATTATAGAAACAGTATTCAGGCAGCAGCCACTGACTTTCATTTTTATGTCATGCTGTAAAATAAGAAGGTCTGAGCAACCCTTGCTTAATTTCTAAGACAAGATGTTTGGGCTTCTCTTCTTCCAAGGTTTTTCTTGTTGCATTCAGGTTGTCTGGGAGTTCTTACTAGTACGTCATCTTCTTTTTAATATCTTGTCTCCCTGTCTTGTTCTATGCAGCTTTAAAAGACCCTCAGACACACCCATCAGCTAAGCACTACAGCCTTTCTCTACAGGGCCTGCCAAAGCAGTGGCAAACACAGCTTTACAGACTATTACCACTGAGCAAGTGCCAGCATTGCCCCACCTTAAGATGTCTGCACTGTGCTGCCTCCCCAAGCCATTGGATATTGCATGGCAAGCGGTGGCAGCCCATGAGGTAAAAGATGTTGCAGTTTATCTACATTGCAGTAAATGCAGTTAACTGTTCCACTTACAGGGTCTCGCTTACAATGAGAGACTATGTCCCTCAGCAGGTTATCAGAAACTTCCTGAGACCATCTGATGGACTGCCTCAGCTTTGTCTGCCAGTTCCATGCCACTAAATGAGAGGATTCCAATGGCAACAGAAAGTTAGATCCGATTAACTGTCTACCTGTGGTACTCAAAGCAGCCGGCACCTGTGATTTTACCAGGCCTACACCAGTTTCTCTGCGGAAACTGGAGGCGAGTTACCGTACTAGAGTGAAGCATCCAACAACATTTCATTATAGCCAAAGTAAGCACAATGCAAGAATTCTAGCAGCTTGATCGCCCTGCCAATGCGGTCAAATGGCCAGAGTGATGTACTAGGACTCAGGAGAGCTGGGTTTGAATCCTCATTCAGCCACACAAACTGACTTGGAAATGGCAACGGTAAGCTTGTATGTCTTCAGAAGCCTAGATTGCTAAAAATGAGATCTTATTTGATGGAACATAAACGCAAATTACCATGTTGAAATTTAGTATCTGACAACTGATTAACAATTTCTTTTCATTATATGTGCAGTAGATGCACACAGGCTTTCCCTAAAGTTATTCTTTTGAGGGGTCTGCAGAGCCACCCATAATCTATTTACAATAAGATACGGAGGCCTTAAACATCCACAACCGTTTTAGCAGCACTTGAAAAACTCTAGCAAAACACATACTGACGTATCCTGATACTCAAACCCATGGTAACTGCCATTTTTAATTAAGTAGAAGAATGTAGCTTCTAAGTGAGCATAATATGCAACGCATACACAATAGTGTCTAGCCACTGTCCTCTGAGGAGTATTTATTTGAACAAGCTGGATTCTGAAAAGTTGCCTCTGTCTGAAGCACCACAAACCAGCAAAACAAGTCAGGAGTAGTGAAGATCAACAGTGGAAGCAGGATGTGCTAATTATATTCCCCCATGTTCTAGATAAACCTTCGTTTCAAGGAAATAATGGACCTACCCACTATTAGCACAATCACATTCAGCTCAAGCTAGTATCCAAAACCACACAGAGACAGTCAGGTACATCAGCATGCTCACAAAAAAACAAACAAACAAAAGCAAAACAAAAACACCAGGCCTTATTTCCTACAGCCTTTGACCGGTGAAGAGCAACCACCCACTTGCTTAATAGACAAGGTCTGCAGCACAAGCCCAGGGCTGAGCTTCTCTAAATACAGATACACACACCTTGTCTTTTGTAGGGAGGATGGAAAATCCTAGGGGTTCAAAAGAAAAACCCCTCCCCCCTCAAAAAACCCTACTTGATTCCTTGATAACACCACATATTTTATAACAGTCTGCAATATACATCTACTTTTAGGAGTGCTGCTTTAGCCCAGTATCCTACTAAAGCACTACCCCTAACCCACCTTAGACCCACCAGAGCATCACTTAATAAAGAGAGAGCAATACTTCCTCTCCTTGTATTCAACATCACTTTTCTCAGTACATATAAACCTCAGCAACTTATGTGTCTTCATTACTACCGTGTTTCCCCGAAAATAAGACAGGGTCTTATATTAATTTTTGCTCCAAAAAATGCATTAGGGCTTATTTTCAGGGGATGTTTTAGTTTTTTTAATGTACAACAATCTACATTTATTCAAATACAGTCATGTCATCTTATTCTGGTTGCTGCACAGTAGTGGAGGGCGGGGTTTCACTTAACTGGGTCTTATTTTGGGGGTAGGGTTTATATTACGAGCATCCTGAAAAATCATACTTATTTTCAGGTTAGGTCTTATTTTCGGGGAAACAGGGTAATGTTTGCGTATGTGGTGGGGTATAATTCTAACAGCTTTGCCCCTCCAAAGCTCTCATTTTCCCAAGTGACTATGGTAGCCTAAAGGAAACTGACATCTTAAAAAGACACCCCCACCTGAGAAAGAAGGTGCTGGGGACCATCAGAATCTGCTGTTTTGTTCCCAGTGAGAGAGCTGCAAAAAAGGCTATCCAGCAACTGTTGCTGTGCGTCAGCAGAGTCACTCACCAGAATGCGTGCTAGGCTGAGCTGCAGCATCTGAATCCTGGGTGCTCCACGGCCTGTCCCACCCTGGCAGGCTGAGAGACTGCAGTCCAAGGCACAGGTCATTGGTATCTGGGAGACCACGCGGAGACTCCTGCGCAGACGGTGGGAAAAGCATTCTGCTTGCTGTTGACAATCCCTCGGAGTCCTGGAAGTCTGCTTAGAGAGGAAGAAAAATTAAAAGCCACCCAGATGCACACGCGCGCACACACACACACAGAGGAGTTCAGGAGTTCCTCAGTGAGTCAAGCCCAAGCCAGTTCTGCACAGTGTTCACACAGAACTGGCACAGCACAGAGAGGTATTCCTTCTGTAGCTAGCTACTAACTACTGACACCCAGGGAGGAGGCAGAGAGAACCATATGGCCTGCAATGAGAGACCCATCTCCACCCTCCACCTTCCTATCCCGCCTGCACTACTGACTGGGCCAGCATGTGATCAGGCTGCTGATGCTTACCGTGCTGCCAGAGACGTCACTCGGCCATGCAACACAACCACATCTTTGCTTACAGGATAAAGGTGGAAACCAAGTCTGCCCATGGGAGTCAAGACAGTGCGCAGGAGAAGGAGAGAAGGTGCGGCCGCAGGCAACCAAGGGAACACATTTAAACTGGGAGCTGTTGCTTAGCTAGCAGCAGTGCAGGGAGGTGGCTAGAAGCAAGCGAACCCTCGGCAATCGCTACAGCAGAGATCAGCGACAGAGAAAAAGATCTCCCTCCTCTGTAGGCTCAGTGCGATCGGGCTCTCCTAGCCCCGCCTACCCTCCCACCCTCTCCACCCACAAACCCAAAAAACCTTTCGACCTGGAACACTGCCAGTTGCTGGCGCAAGCCCTGGAAGCAGCAAAATGTAAAGCTTCGCAATTCTGCTGGCATAGTCTATTTGCTTTAAAACTTGGCAACTGCGCTCTCACAGACTCTGCATTGTTTACCACTCTGGACAACCTTCCAAAAAAGAATAAGAAAAAAGAAGAGGACGAAGAAAAAGAAAAAGAATCTGACTCTGAGCTAGGCAAGTATACTTGAAAAGGTGTAGTGCTCATACTAGTCATTTAACTGGTATGATGCAAAGAAGGCAGCAGTGCCTAAAATATTTTTTTCTTCCTTTTTTTTTTTATACAACCACAGGTATAATCTTATATATGGATAGCCCAGCACTATATATTGCCCTTCCACTCCGAAAATATTGAGAAACAAATGCATCTATATATGTTGCCCAAATGCATCCACATATATATTCTATAGATGGAAAATGTAGCACTGTTTCTAATTCCAAAATTCTAGCATAATGCAGAAATCCAGGTGGGCCCAGAGAAGTATTTTCTCCCGTCTCATTTGAAGTTAAAAGAGAGGTTAATTATAATATACTGCTCCCATCTCCTCACCCCAGACGACATGCTGGACTGTGTAATGTAAGTGTGTTATAACAGCAGAGGCACGCACAGAACAAAATATCCCATGCCAACCTCTGGAACTGCTAGCAAGTACCAGCTCCAATGGCTTCTGTCCTTGTAGAAACAGTCATTCCAAAATGGGACTATAACGTTAAGGGACCAGGGTACAAAAAATTGTTTTTGTTTTATTTACACCATCTGTCATCCAGATTTAAGACTGGGACACCCGTCAATCACTGTAAGTGACTTACCTTATGATTTTTTCTAGGAAAAGTATTACATGAAGCGAGGAATGCCTTTATGTAGGAGGAAACCTATTTTTCAACTTTTATCACATGAAAGCAGAGGAAGGAATGAGAAAACCTTCCTTCCTGGTTTCACAGGAGTCTGAACACTCAAGCACACCCCACCCCATTGGGACACATTTTATCTTTAGATGCCTTGCCTTTTTTTAGACAAATAATACTTAGCAAATGTCTTAATTGAAGCAGGAATGGACAAGCTGTGGAGAACTATCTGTCAGAAAAAGGTGAAAGAACTTGTTTTAAAGAACTTCTTTCTTAACAACCCCACAACACACACACACACACACACACACAAAAGAGAGGAGTGGAGGTTCAGAGGTCACAAAAACAGCCCTGGCTTATTGTACCTAAGCTATGGGATACCTGATTTCTACTCACAAGTAAACAGAGTCTGCAACTGTTAGGCATCTCCCACAGAAGCTAAATAAAAATCAGACAGAACACAGATAAATTTCTTCACAGCACCTGGTTAACTGTCTTGGACAGGCATGAAACACATGAAGTAGCATTATGCTTCTTATGAAATTCTTAAGATGGTGCCTTCCTTCCCTAGTGACATTAAGGATAAACCAGATATTCTCCAGTAATTAATGCTCTCTGATTCACGTGTGTGTGTCTGTGTGATGATTATAAACCTGCAACCATGAGTGTAGTGGTAGATTCTGAAGTACAGCGGGCATCGTAGCTCCCATACCAAAAGGAAGGAGCAAATATACAAGCCACTCAGTTGCTCCATATTTTAAAAAAAGGAATTCTAGCACTTCACATCACCTCCAGAAACAGCTCTTTTGCAAAGCTAATAGGTTTTCATTACCCATTCAGACCAAGTCCTATTTCTTCCCAGCACTATACAGTGTAACAGATGCAGTTCTCATCAAGATTTTATTAGTTACTCCTGCTGATGTAACGTAACTGGTGCAAATCTTGTTGGCAAATTGCTCTAGGTTAATAAATTAGCATAAGCATTTGCAGCTGGATACTGAGCCATGCATCTGGGAAGTGCATTATACCAAATGCATTAGACTGGCATAAAAACTCAATAGGGTTTTTAGCCAGCAAATTATTATAGAGAAAATCCATTCTTTCCCCAGCTGCTGGGAGGATTGCAGCTAATCTCAGAAAGAACAGGAAAGTCTGAGTGGAGTAGCAGATGTCACTTCCCTGCTAAGGAACAAGTTCTGGTGCTTTAAAGCTAAGATATCCTGGTTCACCATTGTTTACATGCCATCGTTCCAACTTGATTTGGGAAGACGAAACACAAAACAGCCGTTGCTCCTCATGTTTCCTGATGTGCAATTTAGCAGGAGGTGGAAGTGTATGTGAGGTATGACAATACAGGACTACTGCCCCAATACGTGCTGGCATACAGGATATGCCTTGCACATCTTACTAAAAACAAAGATCTCTTTGCACTGATTTGTGTAATATTTGTGAATTGGTCCCATGGGCTCTGGACCCTCCCTTTAAGAGGGAGGTACAAACAGGGCAAAGTGCATAAAAATCAATGATTTTCTTAAAATCGATTTAAATCATGATTTAAATTTTAAAAAATCAATTGTTTTGATTTAAATGTCAAAAATCCCATTTTTAAAATTTAAATCATGATTTAAATCATAATGTGAATCAATCTGATTTAAATCAAATCCACCCAGGAACAAGGAGAATCCCCTCCCCAAGAATAACAATTTTAATGCTTTTCAACCTTCCTTTATACATTGCCCAAGCAGCAGAGATGCTTCTTCAATGCAGCAGATATAACTAATTCAATATACAAAATGAGAAATTTAACTCTGGAGGACAGATCACTTGAAATGTTATCACTATGTTGGACAGCAATTACTCCAATTGCACCCAGAGGGGAACAGTCCCAGAATGTCCTCTGACTGGTTCCAGATCACTTTTTGATCCTTAAAATGTTTTATCTGGGCTTCTATTAGGAAGTGGCAAGTAATGCATACCTTGTACTGGCCTGATTAATGTCCATTGTGAGCTAGAAAGTTGATGGAAGCCAAGTCTGAGACTGACACTGGCAACTGATTAAAGACTGAACTATGGACAGGGTGACCTGGTGTTTGCTGGGGAAATCTCACAGGATACAACACAGCACACAGAGCTCGAGCTTCCAAAGAATTGCAGCAAGCAGTAAGAAACAGTGTTATGGTTGCTAAGATATGCTTGAATGTGTGGGCATATCTGTGAAGTCTCAGAACTGGAGGGGGGGGGAGGGCTTCTGAATAACATTTCTGGGAATCCTGAGGAAGATGAAAAGAATTTGATTGCTGCCACTTCCAATGACAGCAGAATTATGCCAACTGCAAAGAATGAACTCATGCTAACTTGAATAATATACATTATGTATCTCACAGGACAGAATCCTGTTCACTTATGCAATCATATAAAAGTGATCACATAAGCTCATCTTTGCAAATGCTGCAAAATCAAGCATGGTGCAAATTGCACAACCAATCACACAATTTGCCATGCAACTGCCTATATGTCTATGATTATTCTCCAACTGGATTCTGGGCACAAAATTCTGATTTTTACACATAAAGCTCTTGATTATAACCACAAGCCATGCTCCACTTTAGCAGCCTCAAAACACAACACTCTGCATGTCTTACTCAGAAGGCCCACTTCCAGGTTAAGTGTGCTATAAGCTGCTTTTGAGGCAAGTTCTTTGTACACACGTCAGGCACACTTTGGAAGAGGAGCCTTGTCTGCCCATTCTTAAAACTTCACACGGCAGATCTGTTCCAAACCCTTCCCCAGAACACCTCTACTAACGGCAACCTCAGAATGCAAAGCCCAGGGGCACATTCATTCAGCACAGTGCCCTCTGAGAGGACAATCCTTCTTCAGCCCCAAACCCCATTATATACTAATACTGTTCTCAGGGGGAAAAAATTAAAAATTATTTTTCTCCTATCTAGCTGTTCATGAGCTTAGAAAATTAATTCAGTTATACTAGGGTTGTCCATTTGAGCTGTATCATGTTTCATTGTGCGATGTGTCTGAGGCTTCCCCTCCCCAATCAGAGGACTAGTCAAATTGGCTTTTCTCTTGAGAATCTATGAGCACCTGAATATATACCACATTTGCTTTAAGAAAAAAAGCAAAGTCCATTTGGAAAGAATAGATCTATTTTTAAATAATTTAAAAACAGATGTAGAGAGAAAGAGAAAAGGTACAAGTAAAGTAATCAAATGGTAACAAAAATATACAAAAACCCACAGGAGATGATAGAAGTTTAAATAACTAATTGATAACTATCGATAACCCCATCAACCTAGCATTACCAAGTTAATTAATACCTGCTGCAGGACCCTAAACTATTGTGAACTGCGTTTGTTTTGAGTTAGCTAATACAGTAAGACCCTCATATCTATGTTCCAAGCCCCCCCCAATGCTGAAACCCACAGACAATTGCAAATGCTACACATAGTGTGATAAAAGAAAAAATCTAGAAAAATTTATTTTCACTGTGTATTACCAGAACTGGCCACTTGAGGGAGGCAGCGACCATGCTATGCATTCTTCAACAGGAAAACATAGCATGGTCTCTGGTTCTCTCTAGTGGCCAGTTCTGGTAAATACATCGTGAAAATATGTATTTCTAGGTTTTTTTCTTTCAATATTTTGAATATTTTTCAGACCACGGGTACATAAAAGCGTGGATGCCAATCCTGCAGATACAGGGGTCCTACTGTATGCTCAATTGCTGTCACACAATGAATCTGGCTGAACATGAGGCCCTGTTCCAGGTCCAGTCATTGCCTGATGAACAGCCAGTGTATATGAGAAAAGGACCCTTTCTGTCACACCAAGATAATGCACACAATACCAAAAAAAGCAGACCTGTTGCCTACTGTTGTGTGCTCTTTTCAGAGGCAGATGATGATGTGTGGAGCCAGGGCTTCCAAAGTCCAAGTCTCCAGATTTTCTGAGTAGCTAGGACTATGGCATCATCTGCCATGCCCTCAGGCTTCTCTGTCCCCACCCCCACCCAGCTCCTGACAGCTGCTGGGAAAGAACTGTAGTGTCCCCAGAATAGCACACTGTTGTCAACTACTCCTGTAAGGCAAAATCTGACTAGGTTTAGTACTGACTGAGAAATTAAGAACTACCAAACCATACAAAAGACAGTGGGGCTGGCCACGATGAGCAGGTACTACCACAGTTAAACAAACCCTATCTTTTACACTAGTTACTTTAAGAAATACCTTCTAAATTTTGACTACTGCTGCTATTCTACTTAAAAGAAAAACAGATAATGTCTCACAAACATTTGGTGCAATTTCCACCAGTAACACTGATTACAACATATCCAGATACGCAGGGGCTGTAGCCAGGCTTTTCAGTATAAGTATCTGGCTGCAGAACCAGAGGTTGGGAGTTCGATTCCTCACTGTGCCTCCTGTAAGTAGAGCCAGCCTGCGTAGCCTTGGGCAAACTGCACGGTCCGAGAGTGCCCCCCAGAAGAAGGGAATGGGAAACCACTTCTGAGTGTTCTCTATCTGGAAAACTCTGAAAAGGGTCTGAATTGACTTGACGGCATATCATAATTATTATTATTGAAATGAAACTGCAGATGCTACACATCTGTCTCAAACTGAATCTGCATTTTGCCTTGCCAGCAGTCTGTATTCAGAAGAACCAGGTATCCCACCTGGCCCAAATTTCTGAACTATCTGTTTCCTCCCCACTACTAAATTATATATTAGCTCTGAGTCTGTCTAGCAAACTCAAAAGCTCACCTTATTTTTGACTTCCAAGTGACCCAGTAAAGATATTACTCAATCTAGAATTGTGAATATTTGTCAGTCCTGAGGTTTTTGTTTTTCTACTACTAGAACAAGTTTTGGTTGTATTACTCCTAAAAAATCTTGAACACAGCCACGATTCAACCTTGTATGCTTCCAATATACAGTGGTAGGGAACTTTTAAGTGGGAAGGTGACACAACTGACATGATTCGTAGGGATCTAAAGATTTTGCCCAGCCTTTTGCAGCAAACCTCTCCTCCCTTGATAGTCACAACTCTCAGTCACTGACTGAAAACCTGTTGCTCTAACTTAGGCCGTGTATGGCTGACAACCTCATCGGCTGTAGTGTTTCTTTAGAAATTAAGATTCTGAGGCTCCACTGGGACCATTCTTCTTGTGGGAAAGCTGTTAGTAGGCCTCAGGAGGAGGTGGTCTTTAACTTCCACAAATGACTGCTGCCAGTAAAATCATACTGATAGCAGTGATTTTTCAGAAATTAAAGACACCCCCTCCATGGCCCACAACGGCTTCCCCACAACAAAGGGGTTCTCATCAGAACCTTCAGGACTCTTGGGGAGAAGAATCAGAAATTTCCTGCCATGTGTTCCTAAACAATCTGACTGGTTTTGAGGCGGCACTATCTGCAATGTTGCCTCAGGCAGAAAAATATTTCAGGTTAGTCTTCGCACTAGAGGAAAGTATTTAAAAATTCACTTCACTAAGGAGTTTCTACTAGCAAGATTGACATGTTGAGGCTAGCATATCGGAGCAAAAAAACCCAACTAGATATACATACACCGAATGCTTTTCCTTCAAAACGAACATTGGGACAACTGGCAAAGGATAAGCCATTTAGAGGCTGAATCTTTTTAGACAGCCATCGTGTCCGCCTGAATGGACTGTAAAGGCCTGAATGCAAGAACAAACTAGAGCACAACAGGCTTAAATATATATATATATCAGGGAATTTAAAAAAAATGAGACCACTTTTTAAAAGTTTATTAGAAGAAATCACATAGAACATAGGTTTTAACCTCTGGTCCACCGACCCCCCAGGGGCTGCAATGTCCTCACAGGGGGTCTGCGAAGGGTTAAACAAATGTTATGATCTTCTGCAGTTAAAACAGAAAGAAAGAAAAGGAAAAGGACACATAGAACAAAATCTTAATATCCTTTGCTTGTTTGTGTAAAATTTGGCTATTCTAACCTATCGCCTCCATTAAAAACAAACAAAAGTAAAAATTGGTTATGGAAATAACTGTTTGATAGCAAATAACTGTTTGACACTGAGTGGCTGAGATAGCACGTGACATTTCTTGCTACTACACAGACAGTCTGAGGCCATGGGAAGAGAGTCGGAGTCAGTCAGCGTGAATGAGTGTTTGGATGGACTTCGTGATCATGTTTCTTTTTCGACTGCTGCTAATGAAACCGTTATTGTTGGGTAAAGTGACTTTTCAATATTACTGCAGTTCATTTTGTAACAATACATTTCGGTTGAGCCACAGAATGGATTGCTGGCTGAATTTGAAATGTAAAAGAACTGATGCTGTCGATGAGGGTGCATCCTGTTCAAAGCAAAATGAAGCTTCTTCCAGTCATCTTAAAAAGTGTCGCGTTATAGTATAGTATAGCAAGGAATATCTGTCAATGAGACCCTTCATGAGAAACGTTAAATAAATATTTGATGCACTTCAGGGTATTAAATCTTGATGGTCCACAGCAACAAAAGATATTTAAAGGTTAAAAAAAAAAAGCTTAAGAACCACTGACTTAGAATGCAAAAAAGCAAGTCATTATGGTGCAGAGCTCCTTTCTGCAGCCTGATGACCTCTACATGTGCTGGAGTACAACTCCTATAATGCCACAGACAGCATACAGTATTTCAGAAGCCAGTTTGTTTCTGAAACAAGCTGGATTCCTGAACCATAGCTTGTAGTTAACTTGTTTACACTACAGTACTTAGTTAAAATTAATCAGTTGGTACAGACTCTAACAACATAGCAAGCTGCAGATAACCTATGTAAGATTAAACTATGGTTTAGCATTACATCTGAATGACCCTTTGGTTTTTTCAGAAAGAAAACCAGGACAGATTAGGAGCTAACATGCTGGAATGTGTGAAACTCTGATTCAAACACCTGTTCAGCTAACTGTGTGGGATAGAGCAGCCAACATTCTAGCCTGCCATAACAGGTTGTTGCAAGCATGAAGCCAACCCCATGAACCCTGGAGAAATCTCAGACAGAAGTGTGTTAGGTATGTGCAGGCTTCCTAAGTAACAGCAGCACACAAAAACAAAACTATAGTAGTTTTTGATTACTATAACAGCAATTTCTGTAAAGGCATTTCACAGCTTTAAACAGCTGGCCTACCTCATTCTGTCCCATGCAGTCTTGCAGGCAAGACCCATACACATCTAGAAAGAAAACCCCCTTAGCAATTAACCTGGAAACTTACAGGGAAGCCACTATCCCTCTCCAAAAAGCCATCACAATATGGACAGAACACAGGGTTGTAACAGCCTACAGTAGCTGTTGCTGCTGCTGCTGCTGCTGCCCAGCCTCTCTTGTCCCAAAACCACTGTTTTCAGATCACAGACTGGATATTTGTATAAGCATTGACATCAACAGGACCAGATGGTATTCCCTTGGTATCTGAAGGAGACCAAATTATACCACTAAGCTAGTTGATGCTGGACTATGAAGCCTTCAGGAGGCCCATGGCACAGAAGACCAAGATAAGCAATTAGTATGACTAGAAGCAGTGAGTAGGTGAAGCTAATAAATTCCACTCAGGTCACATCCACACATTTGGCAAGAGGTTGCTTGAACAGAGTTCAGCTCTTACAATAGTCCTCCTACTGCTAAGTCATCCTCTCAAATATGCAGAGCACCTTTTAAAGATTTGGATTGTATGTTCTGAATTTAAGCTTTAAATTCTCCTGGTCTGTGGAGAAAACTCAGAGGCAGAGGTTTTTAAAGGTAAGACAACAGTAGGTCCTATCAGCAGTTTTTGACTCCTCCTGCTTTTATGCCCATCCTAGTTACAGTTTAGTACAGAGGGGTTTAACTTTTCATCCTTGAGCTAGCAAATGTGACCTCTTTCCCCACAGAAAAGATCAAACTAGTGTACTGAAGAATTTGAAGGTAACCTACTGTAAGAATGTTGTTCTCATCTCAAATTCATAACACCTCCCACAGATTACATTTTGCGACCCACTTAGCAGCTTCCATGCAGAAAAGACCGCTCTCAATAAAATTAATCAGAACATTCTAAGATGGTATATCTGTGAAGATTCTCAGTCATCCAGGTGTGGTTATCTGGAAGTTGCATCATGGCAACTGGACTTATTTCTTGTTAGGTTGAAACGTTTCACTACTCATCCAAGCAGCTTCTTCAGTCTGAAGAAGCTGCTTGGATGAGTAGCGAAACATTTCAACCTAACAAGAAACGAGTCCAATTGCCATGACTCAACGTCCAGATTCTAAGATGATCTTTAATATTAAAAATGAGCCCTCCCCCAAGTAATCTAAGGACTAAAATGTTCAGCACTTTAAAAAAAAACTCATTTAGTCACCTGATAGTAGCTCCCTCCTTTCTTTTGTAATGGGTGTCGCACAGACTCCACTGAAGTCAAGGGAGTTGTCTAGCATGGCGTTTATTCGACGGAAAATATCCGCATTGCTGCACGTGGTCAGAGCCGGAACATCAGAGTGGTCCCAGCAATCTTTTGTGGTCTTCCCAATACCTTCCTTCTGGGAAGAAAAAGGCCAACATTAGCAACACAGCAGGCAAGTTAAGCTGTAACTGCCATCCTGAGCTGTCGGGAGAGAAAGCAGGATATAAATAGATTAAACAATAGTGAAAACAACTTAAGCACAATTTCAAAGCATACAGAGCAGGAAGAGGCTGAATCTGCCTTCCTATCAATATCATTTTTCACAAATGATTCCAGCATCTTCTCTACATCACCAACTAATCTTACTTAGAACTTTATCCACTAAGGACGCATGTACATTTTCCAAATCTTGACAAGAGTGTGAGAACTGGGGTAAGATAAGCTGACAAATGAAAAAAAAAAAAAAGCTGCAGGCTAAAATTACGCAAAGCCAGGATGCCATATAGCTTTATATTTGAATGCTCCTAGGAGCCCTTCTAAAAACTGATGACTCTTGAGACAATATATAGCTGACTCTCCAAGATGTTTTGCAGTGATGAGGACTAGAATACTTACAAAAGCAGGTACTCTCAGAATGAAGTTCTACAGCAGATGCACAGGACATCTAGGTTATAACTGGATACATGCACTCCACTGTGACTACTTCCTTATTATCAATAAGCAACGTCGTCATAATAGCACATTCCTAACAGCATTTGTGTTATCCATGGAAGCTCACACTAAAATAAAGCTGCTAAGGCTTTAAAGTGCAAAAATATCTTTCTTTTTTATTTTTCTCCCCTTCCTCTTTTATTTTACCAACAAGGCAAGGCTAGTCCAAGAAGCTTGAACAAGCAGTAAAACAACTGAATATGCTGCAGGTAATTTCACATGAGGCAGCTAAAGCCCTTCTCCTCTCTCCACTGTGACATTCCAGGTCATGAAATGCCAACGAGGACAGACTAAATCATTTGTTCTATCCAGCAATTATCTTGTTCCCACGTAACACACAAGTCAGGACTCCGGCCTTACTACTCAGCATGTTGGTGCACGCAAGTATCTGCTCTAATCATCCCTTTCTGTGAACAGGTAAAGCTAATGAGCAAACTATGATTTATAGTGACTTATAAGTACACTCCAAATAAACCAGGATTTGTTATAAGAGGGTCAAACAAATGGGCCATATGCATGCTGTTTCCTCACAATCTCACCTTACCCTCATGCACAAACACAGCCAACTAGCTAACTGGCTTCCTTACAAAAAGCCTTCACAGGGGCAGGAGAATCTTTGGCCCTCTATTTTTGGACTACAACTCCCATATTTATTTGCCATTCTAGGCCTTGTAAGCTAAACACTCTGGAGTGTCAGATGTTCTCCCCGTGTTTTGTAAAATCCTCTTCTAAGTGGAAGATGCTGAACTTCCCCTACAGCAGCACTACTAAGATGACAAATCCTCAAGTCTCATATAAGAATAAGATTTGGTTTCAGGGTCAATAATTTTAAGATCGTTTAAGCAGGGGTAGCCATGTTAGTCTGTGTGGACAAGTCCACTTCCTCAAACCTTATCCACAAAATCTCACATTACAATATAGCACAGTTAGTCTTTAAGCTGCCACGTTTTTAATTTTTATTTTGTTCCCCCCTCCCCAATATAATTTTAGATAATTACAGAAGCCAAGAGAAAATGTTTGGTTTGGAAATAGAGTACCCAAAGGTGATCTAAAGGCTGCTTCAAAAGAAGCAAGAAGCAATTTTAAAACCTTGAAGGTTTTAACCGTTGGCTTCCTCAGGTTTCCGGTTTGTATTAAGTAAAAGCATGAATGTTTAACAGCAAGATAGCATATGGCTGGTGTTAACAAATTTTATTCTTAGCCCAATCACAGAGCATTCTACATATTCTACAAATAGATGGGACAGTCAAGGTATGAGGGAAGGAAAGGAATACAGACACTGCTGTATCAGGGAACACAATTCCCAGATACACAATTCCCTATGTGAATTCAAGCTGAAGTTCTAGTTCACCAAACCCAGCAGGAAAGAGAGTGGAGGCTGGAAGCATCCATAAAAATAAATTCCTGCCTGCAAGAATTTCAGAATTATCTTTTCATCTCAGGCTTCATCGTTGCAGGTGGAGTACAGGAAGCCTGGAAAATGACCACCAAAAACCAGGGCTTCTGGGTGGTGGCCACAACGTTGTGGAACTCGCTGCTCACGAAGCGCCCTCCCTTCTGGCCTTCAGGAAGCTGGTTAAAATGGAGCTATACAAAGAGGCATTCAGGAGCATCTTCACTGTTTGAGACTCTCCCTGGACCCATCTTAAATAATGTACAGTATTTGATTTAACAGGTGCCATCTAGGGGGTCATATTATGGTATATGTGTTCATCTATTTAACACTTAGATTTATATTGTATTTGATGATGTTTATGTGTTCAGTTTTTGTAAACCACCTAGAGTAGTGGCTTGCCACTACATAGGTGATACTTAAATATAATAAAATTAATAAAATTATTTATAACTAATTCAGGCATTTCTGCTAAAAATGGGAGGGGGGAATCTTCCTAACTACCACAAGTAAACAGTCGTATGAAGCACTCTTTGCAAACCTTCTGGATATTTTAAGTACAAGATCAGAATTCTATACCACATTGAAGAATAATCTTTTATGGAGTACTTTAAACTCTTGCAGTTTAAAAGACCACACCTGCTCTATAACATACTGACTTACAATCCAAGTATAATATTCTACAAAGGTATAATATACTAACTCCAACACCAGAAATGTGCACTATGTTTTTAGCTGCTAGCTTCATATAAACTATGTCTATAGAAAGCTAGTGCCAAAAAATGTTTTAGACTAGTCCACTTCAGCCTGACAATATGGTTAGAAATCAGGAGTGATGGAAGTCACAGTGTACTAGACTAAGGAAGAGTTTTCCACACACAGCTGTACTTTCAAAAGGGCAGCAGTGCAGAATTCATGCTAAGAATTGGAGTTATAATAATAATAAATAAATAAATAAATAAATAAATACCAAGCTCAGGGATAAAGAAAAGGCTGCAAGTGAGAAGTTGCCTGCTTCAGATCCACAGGTCAAACTTACTTCTTGGGACTGCAACTGCTAGAACATCTTAACCAACACAGGTTATTTGGGGAGCTGTTATTGAAAACAGAAATGTGGGCATGTTGTGGAATAACACAATTCTTCCTCTGCTAGTGTACAAGGTATTTTATTTTTCAGATAATTTGTAAGTTGGGGGGTATTTCCAAAGCTGGTGTAATACACCACAGAAGGAAAAAACTATAGAATAAAATTTGGTATGTGGGGTAAAGAACCAACCATTAGAATCACTCCTGGAAGAAGTGCAGGAGATTTAAAACATGCCAAGTGATGGACACAGGAGTCACCCGTGCCTGAATGCAATTCACAGTATTCCAAGATTTCTGGTCCTATCCCTCTGAGAACTGCTGTCACCCAGGCTGTGCCCAACCAGCAGCAAATTTACAGTTTAACCTGAAGGTACAAGGAACCAATCTTCAGGAAAATATACTTTCTCTACCCTCCAGGAAAAAAAAAACTGGCTGAAAAATAGAAGCCATCATATAGCAGACAGTTCTTAATCCCAGCTGAGCTTTAAAGGGGCCGAAACCACTGACACCAGCGCCTCTTTTTATTTTTGCGGGTGTTAATCACGTTTCTTTAAAGTGGTTAGAGATAATTTAAAACGGGGACTGGAGAAAAACAAGGATCAGAAAAGCGACGCGGGGAGTAAACAAAACCGAAACTCAACGATGGGAGGGTGTCTCTATGACAATATTTGAGAACAGAGAACGGGGGGATCCTGCTGGAGGTCGGCCAGAAAACAGCCCCTTCCCCGTTCTGAAAAAGAATTAAGAAGAGAGTTAGGTGAAACTGTACATTTTCTTTAGAAAGTAAACTTCAGTACGGGAAAACGCGGCGCCAGGTTACCGGGACAGGGCACGCGCCCCCGCCCCCTCCAGGGCCGACACCTGTCGGGCGAGTTCGCCGCGAGAATACCCTGAGCCCCGGATCTTGACCCACCGCCTGGAAACCCCTGGAGGGGGGGGGGTCTCCCGACTAGGTCCCAAACGCCGTACCTTCGCGCCCGGCACCCCGCCCGGGAAAGGAAAAGCTCCCGCGCGCGGCACGAGGCGGCGGCGCAGGCGGGCCCGCCCTCGCCCCTTCCGAGGCGGGAGAGGCGCCGGAGGGCGAGTCGCGGGCGGCGGCACGGACTCTCCACGCCGGGCGTTCGCCCCCCGGTCTCCCCCGGCTCGCGCCCTCCACACGGGCCTCGTCCTTGCTTCCCTCCCCAGCCCGCGCACCGCGTCTCTGGCTGGCGGGGCACGCCGTCGTCGTCGTCGTCCCCGCCGCCGCCGCCTTCTCCCCTCTCTCCAGCCTCCACTCACCGGAGCTGGGAAAGCCATGGCCAGCCAATCGTCCGGAAACCCCGCAGGCGGGCTGGGCGCGGGAGATTTATACCTGCGTATCCGCACGCGACTTCGCCTTCCCTCCTTCCCGGGACGGCGGCGGCGGGGGGCGGTCCCTCAAAGGGCAAACACGAGCCTCGTGCGGAGATGCGCAGGTGCCTTGGAGGAGGAGGCGGGCGGGCGGGGGCCCGGGCGCCCGGACGGTGTTTGGAGGCGCTCCCTGTGGCGAGGGGTCCCCTGGGAAAGCGGGGGGGGCGCTGTGAACACGCGTGCCCAAAAGCACAAACCGTGAGGGGTGGGGGGGGGGTGGGGTTGCTCCCGCCTGGAGGGCTCCTCGAAGTACTGCACAAAGTCAATTAAAATAAAAGCACGCCAGACTCCAACACGCACCACGATTGGTTATTTCTTTGAGGATCAAATGTATTGAACAGAGCGAGGCTGTGTGGTGTAGGGAATAAAGTGGGGGTCCAAAGCGGAGCGAACCTGGGCTGAAATCCCCATTTGGCGATGGAGACCCGGGAGTGGAGTGGGGACAGCGAGGATAACGCCTCCCTTCACACGTCTCTCCCACTTCGAAAACCTTGGCGGACTCGAAGTGGGAAGCGACTGGAAGGCCTTCAGAAACACATATTTATCACGCCGGACTCTCTCTTCTGCGAAGCGGTTTAAAAAATATATATATATATATATATAAAATTTCTCATAACCGTTATATATATGACGGGTCTGTGCAGATTTCAGGGTAGAAACCAGTTGGAGAAGGAAACGCAGCACATCCCAAAGTCTAAACATGCTGAGGGGGGGGGGGGGGCAGGGAGTTCCACTGAATGCAATTAGATTTATTTCGTATTAAGTGTGCATAGATTTGCGCTGTGCTTCTTTAGGTAAAGCGGTTGCAATCGGTTATGAGAAATAATAAAATGTAAGTTACTGCATTTTATCGAAATAGCAATTTTGGAGCACCGTATAAACGGACGGCGCAAGCCTGTGCGTATTAGATTGTAAACGTATAATATATGTATTGTAAGCAGTTCTGAGACCATTGCTGACTGAAAAGCAGGGGTAAACACACTTATTTTATTAGGGTTTTTTAAATTACACACACTTTGGAGAAAAGAGAAGGAAAATAATATAATATGAAAATGTGCAAGACGTATAAGCTGAATGTGCATCCGAAATATATTTTGTTTGGAATTGGGATCGACAGAAGTCCCATCATTACCGAAGTCATAAGATGTTCTGGCCGTTGAGTGACCGGTGGTGTATTTCCACCCTTTAACTGGGTAGAAAGCCTCCTTCAGTTCACAGGGCTTTTTTCTCAAGCAAGTCTGCGTGCAACTGAAGCCTTTTAAGACGCCACATGACCTTTTTGTTGTCTTTTCAGCAGCAGATCCCTCTGAGGCTGCAATCCTGCATCCAGTAATCTGGCAATGAGCTCTGCCTTCTGAGTTAGACGTGTTTAGATCTATCAGGCTATGAAAGGCATCGAAAATTGGGAAGCAGCAATTAGCTCTGGCTTAAGTGCATCTTGAAGTATTGATTTTGATCATATTTTCTTGCATCATTGTGGTGTTAATATTTCATTTACAATTTATTTCACTCGTATTTATCCATAAATGTTGCATTTGACTATGAACTGAAAACAGCAGGGAACAGTTGCAATAACTTTAACTTTTAACCTGATCCCAAGACAGTTATCAACATTAGCTATGTAGCGCCAGCCTAAGAGGCCCAAAGTTCTGAACTGGTAGCTAAATCTAAGCAGGGGCTTGTCCACAAATATTTTGGTGAAGATTGTCATAATCTGGGTGCTAGTGCAGGAAGACCTAGCGTGTATTTGTAAATCTCAGAAAGCAGATTTAGAATCCCATTATCACAGTGTAGCAAATAGTCAAATTGCTGACTTTATTATTTGATTTATTTGACTATCATGGAGTGGTGTGTAAAATAAACAAATAAAATAATCCTCCTGTCTTACACCTACCTGCATACATCGGCACTTATTACCACTTCTCTGCCAGTATGCCCCTGCAAGTCCGAAGCAGAGTAAACCATTGGTTCACTGCCATATAGGAAAGTGTTGGCTTTAATATTCAACAACTGATCCAACGGGTGTACAGTACTCCTAACTGTGGCTAGAAAGAGGATATTGGCCACTCACTGTGCAGAGCTTTGAGACATGTTGTCGTAAGCCTAACCTTTTAAGTCATCCCAAGCAACGTAGTTGTATTTATTTGTTTTATTTTGAATTGACCGTAGGGGTAGCCAGAACAGGGGAAGGAAACGCTACATCAGCTTCCTGCACCAAGGTGTCCTCCATTGGCTGTTCTGTATAAGAATAATGGGATTTGTCAACCAACATACCTGGAAGGTAGTTGATGGAGGAAGGCAGCTCTACAGTACGTTGTACAAAAGTTAGAGTTGGAGGGAGGGAATCAAAGATATAATCCAGAATAATAGGGGGGGAAATTACAACTGGGTATGTTATGTACGGTCACTAAATTATGAAGATCTTGTCTTTTTGTCTATAGTAAAGTGAATAATCAGAGTGAATATTTCAGTTTTTGTTTTCTGCATGAAAATAACATTTCAAATTGACAACCAAAGCTGAGATGTATATTCTCTGAACCCTAAGATTACATTAATATCAGGGCAGTGTTATGCACAATTTTATACTATTTTATTCATACTATTGTACAGTACTGCAGAATTATCTGTCGTAAAATCAAGAAGAAATAACTAATAAGCAAGTGTTGAATGCTACAGCCTCCTTAGTAAGTAGCCACCACTGACCCAAATAACATCTTCCAGGGCATGCTGGCATCTTGGAACTCGCATTTGATCAGGCTTTGTGATAAGTAGGGGGAGGATTTCTATGACACGTCATTTTCCCCCCTGCAACCTATGTTTGAGTTTTTGGGTGGGCTTGAACATGTTTATGAGTAATCTGGTGAGAAAGGCCAGATGACTCATAAACATGTTTGAACTTGCTTATGGGTTCAAATGTAGGTTGCAGAGAAAATGTGAAATGTCATAGAAATTCTCCCCCTAGTGATAAGCCTAAAACCAAAAGAGAAAACAAGAAACCACCTGACCAAACCAAGAATTATTAGAAATTCACTCACTAGGCTTATTATCTCATTATCCAGGTGCCCAGGCCAGCAAAGGTTCATTGCTCAAATAAATGATACTATTTCTCACTTCCTTAGCTTGAAACCATTGGGTTTTTACACCAATATAACACAGCTGAT
This sequence comes from Intellagama lesueurii, assembly GCA_037013535.1. Classification (NCBI taxonomy): domain Eukaryota; kingdom Metazoa; phylum Chordata; class Lepidosauria; order Squamata; family Agamidae; genus Intellagama; species Intellagama lesueurii. Next base: position 18,246,130 of record JBAJHW010000011.1, read on the forward strand.
GTGAATCTTGTGGTGAATGACCACAAAGTAGAAAGCCAGAATTGGCTATTATGGATCAGTGCCTATGCTGACTTCTTAACTTGCAGCAGTTAACTAAGATTTGCGCTTATTGTGTTGCACTGATGTAAAAGCCCAATTGATTTTGGTCTTTACATTTTTTATTCACAGGACTTCTGAGATCAAAGCTGCTTAGCCATGGCAGCTTTGCTCACTAGCAATCTGCAAGACTTTGAGCCTTAAAAATATCCCTCATTTAAGAGATCGGGGTTTATAGCTAGCACAGAGCAGTAGTCTAAAAAATGGAAATGAGACATGAGGTGTAATGTCTGATCATGCAGGCCCTCCACTTGGGGAAATGCCCTAAGCATCCTCCCAGACCTTCACTACGGGCAACACCTTGGCTGTCAGAGCTGATACAAACTCAGGCACAATGGAACAGTGTCTGTTTATTTTCATATCAGGCAAAATCCAAAGAAACAAAACAAAACAAAAGAAGGCAAAAACGTGGCATCTTCAAGACAAACTATTATATTTTAATGTGAGCTTTCGCACACAAGTCCACTTCGTGAGATGTATAGAAATGAAATAATGAATGAAATATCAGTTTCACAGGTAGAACATTCTAAATATTCATCGGCCTGTGAAGCTGATATTTCATATATTATTTTGTTTGCCTGATGAAGTGGACTTGTCCACGAATGCTCACATTAAAATATAACAGTTTGTCTTTAAGGTGCAATTTTTTTGGTCTTGTTTTGTTTTGTTCCTTTGGATTTTGCCTGATGTGCTTGAACCAACTAACACGGCTACCTCTTCTAACACTACAGTATTTTCATAGTCACTGCTAAGGTTAACCATTCTGCGATTCAGAAGCTGGAGGCCTGCCTGGCCCATCAAGAAGCAGCAGAGTCCAAGAGCCTGGAGGACTTATGGGCTTCATTGTCTTCCAAGAACTTCAGGTTTCTCGTGTTGGAAGCAGAGATAGTTATGCTGGGCACGCTCACACAAAACCCAGGTCTTGTTGCCTTGTATGCCTGTGCGCACCTGCATCCACATGCGCACACATTTTTTGGATAAAAATTCTGGTTGATAGAAGGAATTGCTATCTGGGCTGCAGTACTAGTACCTTGAAGTTGGTGTCCTGAAGTTGTTTTTAGCAGCATGGCAGGACAACCTGGAGAATAGGAACCTAACTGGATGGACTGGAAAACTCTACCTACTACTTGTTGGACAAAGCAGGTACAGTGAAAAGTGGCCTGGTTCGGCATCTAGAGGCAGCCTTTTTGCTATAGAAGGATTATATCACAGTTTACTTTGTTGTATTTTTGTCTCTGCCTTTTTAGCTTACTGTTAAAAGTGCCCTGAGATTTTTTTTTCATTGCAATGATGATGACTGCATGCTGTCAAATCAGTTCAGACTTACGGCGACCCTTTCCAGTTGAAAAGGGTCACCACAAATGTCTACCTGTGTTGGAAGAGAATACACAGAAGTGATTTACCATTCCCTTCTTCTGTGGACATCCTGGGGCTGTGCAGCGTGCCCAAGGCCACACAAGTTGGCTCTACTGACAGAAGGCATAGTAGGGAATCAAACTCCCAAGCTCTGGCTCTGCAGACGGATGCCTAAATCACTGAGCTATCCAGCCAGCTAAGTATAATATTGCAAAATGTCATATAAATACCTTATGCTGCGCACAGATGATGCACTCTGGCCAAGGCTGCCCAAATATCTGCTAAAGCCAGGCAACTACAAGGTGTTTTTCAACTGCTTTGATTGGACTTGTCAAGCAATAAGCATGTGTTCAAGCAAAATACTACATCCAAGTAACTCAAATTCTGTACCGAAAAGCAGAATTCTATGACTTGTGTAAGCTATTCAAAGCTGGAACATTTGTATTCCATTTTTAAAATTTTGCACAGCGCATTCATTCTTCCTGTCACAAGGAAGAAGACACAGATGCAGAGACTTAGGAAGCCTTAATATTTGACAGTGGTCCTACTCGCTAAGCTCCGGCAGCTCCCGGACCCTTTCTGAAATGTTACCGTCATCCGTCCTATTTTAGCTTTACCTTTGCAAGATTGAGGGTTTTGCATAGAATCTTCAGTTCTGTATCCTTTAGCAAATTTGACATAATTTTCGTAATCATATACTGTACCTCTGGGAGGGAAATAATGTGGTCTACATGCAGTGTGTGGTCCCAAGCAAATTTCTGCAACACCTAGAAATGCCCATTGCTCTCTTAATATTTGTTGGAGCAGGGGAAGAATCCACCACCCAAAAAAAGCACTCCAGAGGGCACAAGTGCCTGGAAGAAGGCCTGGAGCAAAGCTTTAGCAACTCCCCCCCTTATCAAGCAACAGAAGTGACCTCCTGATCCCTTCTGGTTGCATCAGGAGGGATGGGGGCCTCCTGCAGTGAGCCCAAGGTGGGTGGAAAACGTCCTCCAGGCCCTCTGAAGTCCCCACCGCCACCGCCAATATATACCAAAAGTACTCTCAGGTGCTGAGCTAAGATAGCTATGTAACCAAAATGAGGCTACTAAAAAAAAAAAGTATCAGTATGGGCATATGAACATCGAGAGGAGGCAAAACAGTCCATTTAGGACTAAACGTCTTCCCGGAAGGCATAACATCCAGAGTATCAGTAGTGGGCTGTGAATAAAACGGAGTGTCCTGGATGTTTTTAAAAAGGCATAGCTGGTTGGCACAGTGCGCAAGAATACTCCAAACTGCAACAATTTGTTGGAGGCCACACTTCATATTAACTGCTATTATTATTTTCCATCATAAAAGTGCAAGACAGCTGACAAAGGGAATATAAAATGGTGGTGGGTCAACTCATCCTGATAAACAGGGTTTCACCCTCTCCTTTGTGCAGAGCAGCTGACAATTGAAACCTGGATCTTCCCAAGAGGAGAGAGCCTGGGTCGCCCTTCTGCCAGGCAGGCCAATGGAAAGGTGTAAATCTCTCTCTCACACACACATACACTGTTACACCAGAAGACACACAGCTTGGGTAACGGATAATAACAAATGATTTAAAGCCCCAAAGGACAGGTGCCTCAAGGTACACCACACCTTGATACAACCCTCCTTGTGTCTCTTTCTCAAGGGCATGATCAGTGCTGTGATGGCAGTCTGGCCAGCAGCCACAGACTTTCAGACACACCTTGGCAACCAACACCTCATCTCGCTTGCCCTCCTGCTCTTGCCTAACTTCTCAGGAGGCCTTCAGCTCTTACAAAATCTCATTATGATTTTTGACACATTCCCTCTCCTAAACAAGTTGCAAAGAATGGTTAGCAGGTGTCTCGCTGGCTTCCCCAGTTTTAGTTGGTGTGTGGTCTGAAGCCACATGCTTTTCAGAATTGGAATGCCTGGAGATGCTATTATTAACTTTGATTATTATGAGCAATCAGTTCATTTGCATGATCTTCACTATTAGGGGTTCAAAGCAAAATTGGCACACTTAATTGCATAGATAGTTGGAGGGTTGCAATTAACATCCAGTCTCAATATGTTTGCCTATATTAGTTCATACACCTTGCAGTTTACAAGGAGTGTGTATCACCATCAAGTTCCACCTGATTCACACAGGTAAAAGGCAAATTGGATTTGGATTTTTGCAGTCCACCTTCTGTTCTATTCATATTCAGGCTTGCTCTGTGCTAGAATGCAGCCCTATCTTTAAACCACTTGTCCCAAATTTTTATTGTTAAATTCCTCAAAATGCCACATTCCCACTTCCACCCTTTATTTCAGAAATTAGGATGGCCCAAGCTGTATGTATCTATCAAGTTTCTAATTAGAAGTATGATTTTGGAGTATCAGGATTAAAATACAGTCTAGAAATGTTAGTGAAGGGGAGGGGAACTCTTAATCTCTTAATTGTAAATTCCACTGAAAGTCAACAACAAAGAGTACTGTATTTATTTCAGCGGCCATGAAAACACAGCTAAAGCTTAGGATAAACACAGATCAGACTCATCATCTTCTAACCCCATTCCCACCCTGCAAAGTCCCTTCTCCACATTTTCCCGTCTCCCCCTTTAAATGGTGAGTTAACAAAATCCCTCCTACCCCCTTGGTGTATGCCCTTTTCCCTTTTTGCCCTTCCTCTTCCCCCTCCAAACATGGTCCCCAGACACAGCTCCTTGAAGGTGAACATCTCATGTTCCAACTTTGAAGGAAAAGAAATATACAGGGGCTTTTTCTCCCCTTTTATTTTGTTTCCAGAAATCAAGGTGCCATGGGTTGTATATAACACTTCCATTTTCTCCTTGGCATAGGAGTTATCTTGCTGGGGATATCCTTATCTCTCCCATTTGGACTGAGAAGTTTGATTTTCAGAATCTCCAAGAACTAGTGCATTTGGAGTGAAGACCAACTACAAAAGTGTCCCTAAAATAAAATCCCTCTGTGAACCCAATGCCCAAGTATCTTTCTCTGTGTGGCTGCATTTTTATATGAATGCATTTAATTGTTTTGAGTGTGACATACTATTTTTCTACCCTGTAATGCTAGTGTTATTTGTTCTAAATTCTAGTATGTATACACAGACGCACACTGCAATAAAGCTGCTTTATAAACTGAGTTTATAAAAAATTATTTTGACATAATATAAGAGCTTGCCTCACTACTGTCTTTCTCCAGGGGTGGGTAATGTGATAGCCTTCAGATGTATGCGGACTGCAGCTCTCATCATCCTTTGCCGCTTGGCTGACTGGGGCTGATGGGAGTTGCAGTCCCACAGCACCCGGAGGGACACCCATTCCCCAGCCTGATCAGCTCCATTGCCAGGGGCTTGCTGGGGTTTCAGCAGATGTCTTAAAAAACCAAGTGTTACTTCATCCTTTTGGAAAAGAGAGATGGTAGGGACTGAAACCAAGACCTTCTGCATCCCCAGGCTGTGCTCTGCCACTGGGGCTTGATCTCCCTTGCAGGTGCGCAGAGCTGTAATCCCCACCTCCCCACCCTCTCTTCTGACAGGAGAAAAAATCCTCCCATTTTGGGGGATGCTTCTCCAAATTCAGTTACAGTGCTGTAGCATGACTAGGCAAATTTTGTCCTCACGGCTTACAGTGTGATGCCAAGTTAGATTAGCTCTTAAAAACAAGCCCCAAGGGGCAAGACTACTTACTTTTTGTTGCTAACAGTCTCCCTCTGTGCCCTCAGAGCGCAGTAAAATGCTTTTAAGATTCCTGGACAATCTTTGTCTGCAAAGTCCTGTCTTTAGTCTCGTTTTGCATTCGGCACCATGTCCTCCAGTGGCTGTCAGGTGATCACGTACCTAGTTTTTGTAACAGCTATTGGTCTAGAGCTAGAATATCCCTTTTTTTTTATAACTTCACTTTCTCCTGAGGAGAATCAAGGTGGAAAGGGCGGCCCTATCATTAGGCAGAGTGAACAAGCCACCTGAGGCAACTGATTTAGGGTTCATGGAAAGTCTGCAAAGTTTTAGGGTCATAATAATTCTTTTTGTACTGGCAGAGATGAGAGGGACGTGGTGGCGCTGTGGGTTAAACCGCAGAAGCCTCTGTGCTGCAGGGTCAGAAGACCAGCAGTCGTAAGATCGAATCCACGTGACGGAGTGAGCTCCCGTCGCTTGTCCCAGCTCCTGCCCACCTAGCAGTTCGAAAGCATGTAAAGATGCAAGTAGATAAATAGGTACCACCTCGGTGGGAAGGTAACGGCGTTCCATGTCTAGTCGCGCTGGCCACGTGACCACGGAAACTGTCTTCAGACAAAACGCTGGCTCTATGGCTTGGAAACGGGGATGAGCACCGCCCCCTAGAGTCGGACACGACTGGACTAAATGTCAAGGGGGCAGTTGTGGGCATTTCAGCCTCAGATGCCAACATAATGTGGATAATATACATCCAATTGGTGGGCATGGAAGGAGGCACCTTCTTCACCTCAGGCACCAACATATCTTAGGCAAGGACTTCTCGGACACCCCTTGTTTTCATGTTTTCCCAGGAAAGGACATGATAACTGCCTGTAGCAAAAAATGGAGAAATGCAGGATTTGGATTTCAGTGTACTTGCAATGGGACAGCAGGGTATAATCTTTTTAACCCACACAGTTCTTAGAGTATATAAAAATAAATTTAAAAATAATATTGTCTTTGTGAGCTTTTTAAAATATAGGTTGTCAACATTTTAAAAGTATCACAACAGCATGACCTATTTATCGCATTTAATTTGTGGGTATTTTGGTTATCCTTCAATTAGAATTTTATTTTAATTACTTATTGTTAGACACTTTGAATGCCTTTTTGTGGAAACATGGGATATAAATCAAATAAAATAAAATAAATCTGTATTTTCTGTTACCTTTAGTTGAGGGAAGTGGAGCTGTGTTGTTACTAAATTACAGATATACTGGAATCCTTATTTCCCAGTTTTTTTTTTCTGTGGGCGCTTAAGTCTATACTGAAGAAAGATCCTGCTCTCCCGTCAAAGTCACCAAAGACAATCTGGAAGCACAGCGTATGTTTGACGCAGAGAGTCGTTTATGCAGATCTAGGAGCTTGGGAAGGAACTGATGTGCTAAGTCTAGCGGGAGGCAGGAAATGCTAGGATACTAAAGAGAAGTTGTTGTCACTGGGAAGTAAGTAGAGGTTCAAGGGACCTTGACCATCTGAGGGCCTCACCAAATGAGATCCTGATTCTGTATCTAGAAGCAGTGCACCGTTAATAAGAAAATGTGATCTATTTATTTTAACACAAACCTGTCCCAGTCTGCATTTGGCAGATTAGTTTGCTTTTGTTTTGTAACTGTTCAACTGGGAGGCAGCACAGCTTCAATTGCATGCCTCATATCTTAGGCACCACAGCACCAAAAGACTTGTATGCCCAGAGGGCTAAAATTGTAAGGGACGGAAATGCAGGCTTGCTTCAATGTGTGATGTGAGCCTAAAGACAGTGAGCCTGGACAATGAGTAGATGTTAGAATGGAGTGTGCTCAGGCTACTTTCCTAAAGGAACAGTAAGAATAGTCATTAAGTCTCATAAAATAATACAGCCATACAAGTGTACAGCTGGAATGCACTCCATGGATCATCGAGTCCAGCCTGTAACAATGCAGAAAATCCATACCTAAAACATCTCTGGCAAGTAAATTTTTTGTGCATACATGGTAAAATTTCAGAATACCAATCTGTAAGTTTTCTAGTTAACCTACATATATAATATATAATGTTTTTATGGTTTTATTGCTTTGAGTAGCTTGGTGGCTCTGGAAGAAAAGAAAAGAAGAAAAAAGAATGGGGAGGGGGAGAGACTCTTTTCCTGCCTGGAAAAGAGAAGATGGATAAGCTAAACATAATAACAGCCATCTCCAAATATTTGAAGTAGTACCAAATAGCAAGCTTGTTTTCTGCTGCTCCACAGGTTAGGACCGGAACCAATGAATTTAAACTACAGTAGGACCCCCTATCTGCAGGATCAGTATCCACAGATTCACTTCTTCACTGCCTGAAAATATTAAATTAAAAACCCCCAAAATACTGTACATATTTATACATATTTCCACAGTGTATTTATCAGAACTGGACACTAGAGGGAGCAAGAGACCATGCTATGTATAATGTTTGCTATTTCTTCACTTGTTGGCACCCATGGGGTAGCTTGGAACTGATCCCTGGCAGATACCATGGTCTTACTGTACAAGAAAGTAGATTGCAGCTAAATATTAGGAAAAATTTCCTGATGATAAAAGCAGTTCAGCAGTGGAATGAACTGGTAGATTTTCCATTTTCTGAAGCCTCTGAATGGCTGCCATCTTTTAGCTGTGGATTTCCTGCATCAACTAGATTGGATTTACTAAACGACCACTGGGCCTCATTCCAACTCTACAATGCTATGAAGAATACAACCTTGTGTGGGTGTGGGTGTGTACATACAAACACATACATATGCAGATAGAGGAGTGAGAGGGGGGGAAACCCAACTATTCCCAATATATATACTAGGACTAAGAGGCATTAACAGACTGCTCATTCCGACGTAGGATTTTGCAGAAAAACCATTAAACAGGATCCATATCCAGGAAGAATTTTTATTGAACCATCCCTGCCCATAATAAATAGAGCCATAGAACAAAAAAAAACAAGGGTGGAGGGGCACACTGCACAACAAAGATGCCAAAGTCACAGGTATCTTCAGCTCCTCCAAACAACTTCTCTCTTTGCTGTTGAGGTGACTTCTTTCCCCCATCTCAGACAGGCTGCACATAATTTCCCATCGCAAATTGTTTCCTGTCTGGACCATCCCTCATACTCAACCTCTACTTTATGTAACAATGGGAGGAGACATGACAAGGAAAGCCGGGTGCAGGAAGACAGACAGGTAAGCCAAGATGGAAGGACAGTTGTCTGCCTGAAATGGGTGTGACAAGGAACAGAAGCCATCTGGTCACTGTGTCAAGGAGTGGATAATGTCCTTCACCAGCATGGTGCCTATCAACATCTTCTCACTGTTGATGGTGAGCTGTGCTACGGTGCCTGTCTTCTTCTCCAGCGTGATGAGGATGAGGCTTCCACTGCTAACAGTCTTAGCGGCAAACCTGTCCAGAGAAAACAGCCCAAAAGAATTTGACTACAGATGTTTTAATGTTAACATGATATTGTGATCCGAGCAGGAGTTAGAGAATTTCTGGCTTTCTGGGCAATGTTGGATTAGAACAACCATCATCCTTCACCAGTGCCTAGGCTAGCTTGGTCTGACGGGAAATACAGTTCAACAACATTCAGGGGAACAATACTATCTTTCATAACACTCTTTAAAAGCTGGCTAGTGTTTATATAAATTTTATAAATCTATCCCAAGAGATAGGAACTGTTGAGGCACTCAGGTAGAAAATTGTAAGTAACAGGAATTAAAGTCCCTTGAGAGGTATGAAATGGTCCAAAAGAGGTACAGTACGACCACTGTATCCGTGGGATCAGTATTTGCTGATTCATTTATTGCTGTCTGAAAATATTTAAAATATTAATAGAAAAATCCTAGAAGTATGTACAGTATTTCTAAAGATGAAGTTATCAGAACTGACCACTTGAGGGAGCAACAGACCATGCTATGAATAGAAAGAAATATATTTCTACAATGTCATTGCCAAAACTGGCCACTATAGGAAGCCAAAGACCATGCTATGTATAAATTTCACTATTAAAATAGCATTCGCTATAATCTGTGTTTTTCAGCATCCACCGTTGGGGAATTGGAACCAATCCCCTGCGTATACATGGGGTTCTACTGCATTATTTTGTTAGGAAGTCATTAAAATAACCTCTCTCAATTTGATGCTTTCCAGATGTGCTGGATTACTACCCTCATCATCCCCAGACAACATAGGCAGAATCTGTGCTGGTTAGGAAGGATGTGGTTTTTAATCTAACACATCCGGTGTTAGATTAAGGCATCAGGTGGAAGAAAGCTGGTGTGCAATTTCAGCTACATCCTCACCCAAGGAATCCTAGGTGTCTACCTCAAAATATTTCAACCCCAACATTTTCAGATGCAAAATGAAAAGGAACACTTATGCCCCAAACAACTGACAATTAGGTTCTGTGGAGCTTTGAAGTTGTAGAATTAAAGGAATTAATTTAGAATTAAGTAGCACAACAATTAAATGTGCACACCCATAATCCTGTTTATACAGCCTAATTTTGATAGATGTAAGTACATAGCCTGTATCCACCCCGTTCCTTTTGCTCCCCAAAAGCCTTAGTGAATGTATCAAGGACAAAAATATGCTGGAACATAATTACAATTGCTCATTATAACATGTCCAGATTTGTCTCTAAAGGGGAATTGGCAGTGACCCATCAAAGCAAGTCATACCCAGTGTGGTGTAGTGGATACAGTGAGGAACTACGACTCAGGAGGCCTGGGTATGACTCTCTGCTCAGCCATGGAGACTCACTGGGAGATTGGAACTGGCAAAACCATCCCTTAAATATCTCCTTTAGCTTGAAAGCTCTATTAGAGTTGTTATAAGTCAGTTTCGACTTGATGACAAACAACAACAACAAAATGAAAGCAAGGCTGGTGTTAAGAAGCAGAAATACAATTATCTGGATGTATGGCAGCCATTTCCTCACCGGTATTCTTTGTCCGAACCACAGGGCACCCGGCCAACGTTAGCTGCAGCTGTCACTTGTTGCACAATCACATGATCGCTCTGGCATTTGTCTGGTAGAGCCAGCTTCTCTGTGATCTCACTCATCCCTGTTAATTTCCCTGGAGGAAATAAGGAAGGGGGGAAATTGGTGATCCTCTGAGTGGAGATAAATTCTTGTTGAAAAAGGACAGCAGACGGCTCAGGGAAAAGGCACTGAGGAGAGGAAGTGGCATTTTCGCTGCATTCTGGGATGCAAGCCAGCCCGTAATGGGAAACTATGTCCAGCTTCTCAACAGTTTTGGTTTTTATGTGAAAGTCTGGAACCGTTAGTCCCTAAGCCAGGAAGGTTCCCTCGGGAGCTTGGGGATTTACTGTAATCCTCCAACCCGTACAGAAGGAATCAGGGATGAGGAACATGTGGTCCTCCATGTGGCGTTGGACCACAAGTCCCACGATCCCTTACTGTGGGCTCTTCTGGCTAGGGCTGATGGGAATTATAGTCTGATACCATCTGGTGGGACACACATTCCTCACCCTTTTCTACATTAACTCACCAGATTCTGGAAATTTTGAAGTAAAGCCTATGCAAGCTCTTTCTGGCACGCCCTCACTACAACATCCTTGCCCGTTCCTCAAGAGAGAAGGCAGAAGGCAGCAGTTCGTAATGGCTCATGCAACCTCAGAGGATGAATAGGTGCACCCTGCAATGACCTTAGATGTCGCTCCCCACTTAGGATTGTTAGAGAGCCTCCACAGATACTGCTATACTCCCCACAGGCTAGCATATATTTTTTAATTTATGTATATAAACAAAACACTCCCTGTATATAGAAAACTAGTATGTCAGGAAAAAAAGCTTTAAAATGACAACTGTATGTAAATATATATAAATCTTATTTTCTGTTTTACTTTCACAAGATTAGCCAGAACCCTTTCGTGGATCAGAAAGTGGAAGCTTCTTTAAGCAGAAAAACAGTGTAATAAAACACTGGGGGAAAAATATTTACATACAGTTGTCATTTTAAAGCTTTTTTCCTGACATACTAGTTTTCTATATATAGGGAGTGTTTTGTTTTGTTTTTAAATATAGATGAGCATTCAAGTATATAACAAACCACCTCCATTCCTAAGTGGTAGATTCCAGGGAAAGATTTGCGAGTTGATTCCACTGGATATCTAAACTGACTATTAGTCTTGTAGTATAGTCTAGGAGTCACACATTCTACCGTAAAACCTATTTTATGTCAATTTTTTCTCATAGGGCCATGCAGAAGGACTTTCCAAAGGGATTAAAGGTCTACCAGGTTGAATACAAAGAAGAGAATAATTCCAGTTTGATCCCTGCCATGTTATATATAAAAGCTAAAATGTGGTTCAGCTCTTAAAAGTCACTGATCGGCGCTGTTTGAAGGGAATAACTGGGACCAGTGTGGGTCATAAGAACAACTGCATGAACAAACTACTGCTGACTGGAAGTGCATGGCATGCAAGGGAGGAGCAGGTGTTTCAAAAACATACTTAAAAAGGAGATGACTTGCATAATTCATGGACATTTTAGAATCATGCCTACCATCATCCTCATGCTCCAGAATTATATTTCTACTGATCTTATGAATCGCCTCCTCAAGCAAGGAGGCTTTGGGTTGGCTTATCTCGCCAACCTTATTCTTGCAGAAACTGGGGTGCAGCTTGTTGTATTAGAAGGGGGAGTGCTTGGATGCTTGGGGTTCACATGCCAGAAGGCTGCCTCACTAGATCATGCAAAATGTTTGGTGTTCAAGGAGCAGCCCAAGGGATGCCAGGTGCCCTGCTGAGGTCAGAAGAGGAAGGAAGACCAAGGAGAAGTCAGGAGAAGGCCCCTTTCCAGCCACCACCCACGCCCAGGAAATCTGTTGGGCTCTGTGGAAGCTCAGGGGCTACATGCAAAGTACGTGCAATTCTGCGGCACAAACAGGCAGAGACAGAAAAGAGTTGTCTGCCAGAAAGAAAGAAGCTGGAAGCATTAGGGCCAACATGGTTGCTTTTCAATAAAGCAGGAGTGGAGAAACCTTGGTCCTCCCGAGTTTTTCAATTACAGCTCATAATTGCCTCACTGGATGAGTTTCTAGGAGTTAAAGCCCAACATGATTAGAGGACCAAAGCTTTCCCAGCCCTGAAACAAAGCCCAAGGTCCCTCCCCATTGCTCCAGCATGGAGCTGATGTCATCTGGCACCCCAGCTTCTGTTACAAGCTCTTCTCTGGCTGTGTTGATGCACAACACACATCGCCTACATCCTTGGACTCAAATGAGAGATTTCCACCAGTGCCTATTCCACCAATGGGAAACAGCAGGAAAACAGGTGCTCTCACCTCACAGTGACCAGGCTGAAGTTTGCCTTCCTGCTGCAACTCTGCCTCTGACTCACTAGTGCTCAGTTTCTAGGCTTCTGTACAAGCTGGTGTGAGCATTCTGCCTGCCAGCCTCCTTGCAAGGGTTGATCCCTACTCATAAAGCCCTAGCCTCGGAGTCTGATTCTTACTCAGTCCATCCTTTGTGGAAAGATACTGTCTAAGTGCCTTCTCCTTTGAACTTTGGCTTCTGCTCAGTTTTGATTGTACCACATAACTTGGAAGTGCTGCTTTTTAAAGCACAGCTTCTAGAATTCCCAGACTCTGGGAACTGTAGTCCAAAATACTAACCTTCCCAAGTTCTGCTGTATCCTCTTTGATCCCGGTCTGCCACGTTGGGACTCATAACACACCTATTCTGGACCATTTGCTTAGAAGTATGCCAGTGTGGCTTAGCCATGGAAACTCACTGAGGGATGCCAATGGTAGACTATTTCTTGAACCTCATAGACCTCACAAAACCCCTACGAGGGTCACTATAAGTTGGAAGGGATTTGACAAAATAGAATAACAACAAAGAGGAGGAGTGCAGGTTTGTGTTTCTGGATGACAGCTCCTTCCAGACTGACACATAGCTCTCCTGGGTCCAGCGACTCTCCTGCTTATCGTCTGGCAATGGGGAATAACTCTACCAACAGTCCAAGCACAACTTTGAAATAGCTCTCTCTGGCTCCACCCATTCACTTTAACCTCCTGCTAAGCAGACCTCCCTCAAAATGAGGTGGGTGTGGGGAGACCGGCCAAAGCCTGGCGAAATGGCATGTTACCGAACTGAATGTTGCTGGGGCATGACCTTGGCAATATCAAAATAAACACAATTCATGTTGCTGCTTGCAGAACTATTTCCTATAAAGCTGTATCATGTGTCCTCACACAGAAAGCCTCATCTCAGTCGCTAAGAAAAGGTCCAAGGGGACCATGTCACTCTTGAGCAAGGCTGGGGAACATGCAACCCTCCAGTGGCTGATGGGCTTTAACTCTCAGGAACCCTCACGATTGGTTTAGGATGGCTGGCTAGGACCAGTGGGAATGGCTAAACCATTCGCTTCTGGAGGGCCACATTCTCTCTACTGCTGATCCTCCAGCTGCTCCATCTAAAAGGTTTTCCACAAACAAACCACTATTATCCCAGGGGAGCCTGGCCCCCTGGACCCATACAAAAGGGCCTTCCAGCTGGCTGATCTTTCATTCCTGTAGTATTTCATGGGCAAATGAAACTTCTGTCTAGTCAATGCTGCAATGATAAGAGAAGCCATACAGGTCAAAGGTCTTTTCCTCCAAAAAAAAGGTTATTAAAGATATAGGCACTTCCCCCAAATATTTTTTTGGGGGCGTCAAGATTTGGAATACAAAGCCTTGGGCCAACATGTCATTGATAGGTCTCAACTGTCACTTCTGCAGAAGTCTATTCAGTTAATTCCTACAGAGGTTTGGTCGGAAAAGCCTAAAACAATAAAAACCCAAACACACAGTTGCCAGGCACCTGGCATTCCTTGACATCAGAGCTTGGAAGTACTGCTAGTGCTTGAAAGTACTAATAGTGCCCTTTTTTCCTGCTCCTTTCCTTACCCTTCCTGCCCCCATCAGCATCAACACCACAGAATGACAATTGCACAAGCCACTTGCTTCATTTTGTGGGGTCACCTGGTTGGTCGCACAATCCATGAATAACCAGACACCACAAATTGGTGAAAACCAATTGTATAACTGCCGTTCCAATCATCTTCCATGTGGAAATTTTGTCACCTTTTCAAATCTTCAGTCACTGGTCATTTTGAACAGAAAAAGTGCTATATTCCATGTTTTTAGAGGTTAATAGGAGCCTCATAGAGCAGTGGTTAAACTGCGGTGGTGCCGTCAAGACTCTGCTCACAACCTGAGTTTGATTCTGATGGCCTCAGGTAGACAGCTTGAGGTTGACTCAGCCTTTTATCCTTCCAAGGACACCGAGATTGCTGGGAGAGGGGCAATGTGCAGCCTACATAATTAAATTGTAAACTGCTCAGGGAGAGCTTGGAGAGTGTTCTTGCTAATAGCTTGGGAAGAGGTCTCATTTTTGGGTGTTAGGGCAAGGAGGCTGGAGATCATTGGCAAGCTTCTTAGTCTCTCCTTTCCCTATCCCTTCCAGCCCCCCGTTAGCATATGAAATCATGTTAGAAAAAGCATAAACACCCAAGCTAGTTAACCTTGCCTCTGCTCTCTGCCCAAGGCAAGGAAGAAGGGACAACCTAAAATGCTACAGGATGACACCTCCGTTGGAATCCTGGAAGCCAATACATCACCTTTTGCAGAAGGGGCATGGAAGCTTTATTTGCATGATCCACTGCATCCGTTTTGTTCAATACACTTTTATTACTCTTTTATGCAAGTGCTTGATTTATTCTTGACTACTCCTAAAGTTAAAGTAGTGGCATTCTGAGTGGATAAAAAAATAAGCCCAAATTAAACCTGTGCATGGTAATTCCAGCAGGAGACTGGCCTATGATTCTAATATTTTCCAGGCTGCTAGAAGACTATTCTAAATTTCTATACAGCATCACATTTTAAGTGATCTAAAAGTTTTGCCAGCTGCTTTGCTAGTAATTTGTGGCATGTCTGTAACCAATAACTTACAAAATGTTTTCTATGCTCATTGCCCAGAAGCAACCCTTACCTGTTGAACCTGTTTAGAAAAGTTGCTGTGCAAGCGTGGAAGTCCTTACAGGAATGGGAATATGTAGAATGTTGGACAGAGTATTTCATCAGCACTGGCTTTGCTGGCTTGGGCTGATGGGAATTGTAATCTAACAACCTGCCGGAGGGCCACATGCTCCCTGGCCCTACTTTACTTATCACATTTGTGGAGATTTACATCTTCATAGCCTTTTAATTACTTTGCTTCTGGTCCATTAATTGGGAGAGGGAAGCAGAAGATCTAGATCAAAATGGATGTGAGAAAGCAGGTTTGCCTATTTATTTATTTATTTATTAGATTTTTATCCCGCCCTTCTAGACAATGTCTACTCAGGGCGGCTCACAATAAAATTATTCATAAAACAATTAAAACAACGATTTAAATTAGTATTAATCAAGATGGATAAATATAAACAAAAGACTAAGTAAAAAGAAAAGTGGAAGTATAGTGGAAGTAGCCCAAGTAGGAGAAAGGAAGAGAAGGGGGGAAGGCGTGTGTGCCTGCAGTGAAAAGCAGTGCTTGCGGGGGTTGGGGATTGGGGTGGAGAAAGAAGGGTCCCCGGGGCAGAAGCAGTGCTATTACTATAGCAAGAAAAGGAGGGGCACCACCCGGTGTAAGCAGTGCTAGCACTATGCTAGAAGGAGCAGACAGCTGCAGCATCCACAGGACGTCACTACCTGTGCTGGCACTTACCCACACACATCTTTAATAGTTGCTCTAAAGGAAAAAAAAGAAGCAAGAATGCACAAGGCAGTGGAGGAGAACAAAACACATGGTTAGCATCAGCTGCCAGCACAACCCAGAGTGCTCTCTCTCTCTTTCCCCACAGCCATGGCCAGCCCAGGCGGGATACAAGGGTCAGGGAGTTCTTGCAGGCTGACCTGGGGGTGGGAGATCTCTTTCACATTTGCTGTTGCTTGAAGTGGCAGGAGATACCCCATTGCAACATTCATGGGAAGATGAAGGAAGGGGACAAGATGGTGTTAGGCCAGCTGTTGATGGCTGGTAGGCAGAGCCAGGCCACTACTGCAGAATCCTTGCAGGGCCAGGAGGCAGAATATACAGTGGGCGACACAATCCTATATGTCAGGGGTTGATAATACGTACCCACCCCATTTCTGTAGTCCTCCTTTCACACTATCCCTGTGATCACATTTGCTGCTTAAACCCCCACATTTGGTTTTAAACAAGGTGCACAAGGAGCATACACTTTGTGTTCTGCCGCCTGAACCATGCTCCTGGAAGTCTTCCAGAAGCACAATTCAGATTCAGAACGATGTGTCTTGTTTTAGAGTAGAAGTTTGGCTTTTTGTTCTTTTTGTTTGTTTGTCTGTTTGTTTCTTTGTTTTGCGGCTACTGCCATATCAGAAGGGTTTGGCCCCTGCTAGGTTTGTGGATGCTAGGCTGGACCTCTGATTCCCAGGAATTGCTACATAGGTTTATCCAGCCGTAATTCACGTGATGCTCAGTGTGAGTTGACTGCCAGGCAAGTAAGAGTCCAATTGCAACACCAGATGAGCAAGGTGTCCAGGCTGAGCAGGGAAGGGGCACCAACGGCTACTGTCTCAGGGCATGGGTTGGGTAGTGATTTTGAGAAGGGGCCACAGAAGACCTTCTATGAGTGCTGGGAGCCCAAATAGGTCATGGTGGGCCTTAGTGTTGCTTCTTTGCAGGGGCCATGTGGGCCCCTGCCTGCACCAGCACAGGAGAGGACAGAGACCAACTGATTTCATTCCTAAGGCCTGTCTATGGACTTTGTGTCAACATCTGGCCTGCCTCCTGAAATATCTGTGGGGTGGGAGAAGACAATAGGAACAGACTCTCCCGTCCCCTACAACCACACACTTACCTTGCTCCTTCTTGAACTCATTCTCACTCATGAAAACAGGAGCCATGAGTTCTCCCACTGGGGGCTGGATGGACACATAGAACTGGCGGGTATGGGTGCTGAAGAGAAAGCAGATGAAATAATCTGGCTGGCGTTAGGTACTCTATACGCTGACTTGAGTGAGTGGATGGGGCACCATTTGCGGTTCTGACTCAGGCAGCAGAAACATTTACGCCAGTACTGCCTTAGCCAGCCAGCAGCTTCACTTCAGCAATAATTTATCATACCCAAAGCAGTGTGACAGTTTACATCTTCTGCGACATTATTTTCTACACTCTGCAGCTTGCCACAGCTTTCTAACCCATAAATATGGTTGAGTGTTTCTTCTTTTCTTTTTGCATTGGCTTCTTTTCCCTGATGCTTTTCATTTCAAAATCTAAGTTTGCAAACCCATGTACTGTGTTCTCTTATTCATCTTCTTACTTAGATTTCTGGGTATACTCAAACTGAATAGTGGCAGATTCAGGGCAGATAAAAATAATACCTCTCCACACAGCTCATACATAAAAGGGGATTATTAATGACTAGTAGTCATGATTCTCTCTCTCTCTCTCTCTCTCTCTCTCTCTCTCTCTCTCTCACACACACACACACACACACACACACACACACACACACTCCAATAGCACAGACGGTGTATCCCAGTTTATCCCAAGTGAGAGGGTGCCACTGCTCTCACACCAGACTTCCCATAAGCATCTGGTTGGCCCCTCTACCAACAGAAAGCTGGACTAGACAGGGCTGTACGTTTGCTCTTTGTCTTCCTCTGTGTCTTAGTCAGATGAAAGATCCTGTATGTCATCTCACACCCCTGTCTCTTTTCTCCTCAACTCATCGCCTCCAGGCATTATTCATACAGTTCAGTCCTTTCTACCCTTTAAAAACCAATTCAAGCCACAGCTGGTTTTTCTCAGCTTTCTCTAATTTGCTGAGATTTTATCTTTGCATTTTCTTTCCTCCATAATCTTTTGTTACAATTTTCTCTTGTGTTTTTATTTATAAATAGACAAGCCTGGAGGGAATAATTCTGTCCCTTACTGTATTCTATTTGATATTGTGCCTTGTTTTTTCTACAGGCTTAAAAATAATATTGTTGAACCATTTTCTGGCTCAAAAGAAAAGGCCCAGCCTATTCACGATGCACCAAAGACATGTGATGATGGCAGAGAGGATGGCAAAATATTGCTGGATGTAGAATTCTGGTACTTTCAGCATCAGCCCAAAGGTATAGCAGAGCAGCACCACAGGGCAAAAAACTCCTGCTGTTTGCTTATGGCTGGAGATGTTTCGGTTTGCCCTGCTAATCATAGAGATGACAGCATCAGCACACTTATTTTGCAGAAAGTGAGGGAAATAAGTACTTACCACAACTGGAAGCTGGCTGCCTGGGTGGAGTCACTAAAGTCTATGCCCATAACAACACTGACCGTTTCACCAGGTGGCAGAGATTCTGTAAGCAGAGAAGAGGCCCCGGGAAAGAAGTCAGAGTCACAGTCATCCCATAGCTCACATTTTGCACCAGGGGGCGAGAAAGCAAGTCTGGAGGAAGGGGGCAATGCACTCCCACTGCATGAGCTGTCATTAAGCAGTTAATCCCAAGAAACCCAGGGTCCACCAGCTCAACACCTCAACCTCCATGATTCTGGTCCCCAAGACAAACTCTATGATTTTAACCCAGGGGTGGGTAACATGCAGCCTGTAGGCCCCATGAGGCCAAGACTGTTCCATCCTCCCGGGAAAGTCACTTTTGATTTTGAAAAAAAGAGCCCCCGATCCTATGACAGGTTTAGGCTCCCCCATCCATGCCCCTACGTGGCAAACTGCACCCCTTAGAGGATTCTGGAGAGTATTTTTAATTTTAGGGATACGGCACCAGTATACAGGGCAGATGTGGCCTTCTGAGACCCCGGGGAATTCAACCCCCCAACCCTCAGAAATTGCTCACTCCTGTTCTCACTACCATGCCTTGGACAAGAGGCATAACAGGAGAAACTCTTCCTGTAGTCCTAACCAGAAGGAGGAAGCATTTCCCAGCCACTGTTGCTCTTCCCCGCCCCACAGCAAAAAAAGAAGTCAAGGAGGGAGTTGCTGTGATGTAGCAATTAAACTGTGGATGGGACTTGAAAGATCCAGGTACTAGTCACTGCTGAGTGATGAGGTTACCCAGGTGATCTTGGGCCAGACCTCTCTCAGCCTGACTTGCCTCCTAGGAAGGTTATGGGCGTCAAGTGGAAAGAAAGAGGGTGGGGGCATGTGTGACTCTTGGAGCTCACTAGAAAAAAGGTGGGATGTAAAAGTAACTAATAAATAAATGAAAGGTAAGGTCTTAAGACCCAAGCACAGACACCCACAAGCGCATGTGCCCTACCGATTTCCTTGAACTCCTGGACACGCATGCCCGAGAGCAGCTTGGGCTCATTCACGCGGATGTTCTTCACCTCAGCAGCTGTGTTGTTGGAGATCTGGATCTGTACAGCCACCATGTGAGAGTCAGGAGGAAAAGGTTGCCGGCTAAAATAATACTCAACAGAGAGCCCTTCCCCCGTCATGCGATGCAGCAGCTCGTAGGTCTTCACTGCACCAAACACAGGACTAATCATCTACAAAAGGAGGAGGAAAAGGCATGAGAAAACAGGGAGACACACTCAGCCTAAACTGGGCTGAAAGAGCAGTGGAGGGAGGGAGGAATTAGGCTGAAAAGGACCAATAAAAGAGGAGAGGCAGTGAGAAAGGAGAACAAGGTCCTTCCTCCTAAATTCCAGCAGCTGTTGTACTGGATAGTTGTTCAGAGGGAATCCTGCCTCTTTTGGGAGTCACATGGGCCATTAGACAACACAACAAAGCAAAATACAATGGGTTAAATCCATTGTTATGGACCATCAAGTAGCTTCAGACTTATGGTAATTCTAATAGGGTTCTGCCTCAACATGGAGTTTGTAAACTAAACAAATAAGTCACTGTAAGGTGATGCAATTATCAGATTACAGAACTCAAATGTTATACAACTCTGCAGGTGATCACGGAACAAAGGAAGGCTAATGATGTGGGTGATCACAGAAAAATAGGAAGGCAATTAACCTTAGAGAAAGTACAAAGAAGTCGACCACAGATGTCCGAGCCAGCGGAGCTTAAAAGCAACGCCTTGAGAACTCTTTTTATTAACTTAGCACGATTACACAGAATGTTGTGAGAATTCAGATAGGATACTAGTTACCTAATCGCCACTAGGATTGGCTGGAGAAAGTCTTTGAACCTATGCCCTAACTCTAATGGGAAAGGCAGAATGAGAGGTCACCCTGCCCGCTGGGAGCTGCTGCTTCTCTGCCAGGAGTGTTTGCACTCACTGTAACAGATAACAGCTAACGGCCTTGGGCAGAAGCTTCCCACACAACCCTTTGGGGCATTTTGATTGGTCTTAACAAAGTGGACTGAATGAAATATTTGGAATCAGGAACACAGGAAGTTGCCACTGGTCCAGTACTTGAGCAACTGTGGCATTCCAGATGTGTTTGACCCACAGTTTCCATCAGCCACAGCCAGCACAGCCAATGGTGAAAGATTATGGGAGCTGTAGTTCAAAACAACTGGAGAGTCACAGCAGTCCACAGTGAATGACAGCAGGTCCCCACAGTCTCAAAGAGCTTCACCTAGCCCTATCTGAAGATGCTCAGGATATAACCTTTTGCATACAAAGCACATGCACAATAATCAAGGTATAAGCCTTCCCGCTGGCCCCATCAGCATGGATGGAAGATCCAGGCAGCTAATTTGCTGTCAAATATAGCCAACAACAAGCATGACAAGCCTTCTAGAATCCAACACACATAATGGTCAGGCCATGTGTCCTAAAAAAATTCCACCATCAACAGAATAATACTGGGGTGTAGCAACTAAATTAGGCTTAATGTAGATTCCAGTTCAGTTGCCCACTTAGACCTGAAGGTTACTTGATCACATTGGCCATCATCACTTAGCGCAGGCCTGGGGGACCTTTTCCCTCATTCCAACCTGGGAAAGGACTCAGGAGCTCCATTCCCTCTGTGATTCTAACTGATTCTAAGCCTACCTGGGAGCAAATAGGGATGCCTCACTCAATAGCCTTTTCAGATAGCATTCCAAGTACCAATAAATGTACGTATATTCAGAACAAGCAAAACAAGCCTCAGAATTAAGTCATGTTACATTTCTCGGTAACTTCTTCCCCAGTGCTCAACCTTCTCGTGACAGGGAAAAGTTCTTCATCACAATCCAAAACTGATTCGTGAGAAGAGCATCCTCTGCTGAGCACTCAGAAAAGGCATGCCAGAACCTCTCCATGCCTCTTTTCGCCTTAATCTGACTCTCACGAGTGTTGTGCATGTTAGGTGGCAGGTGAGAAACCGTGTGTACTGCTTAGAAAGGTAGGATACAGTATTGAACAAACAAAGAGAGAGAAAAGGAGGTCACTTACAGCAGCAGATAAAGAGGCGTCAGTCAGCGTGAGCCCCTCAAGGTCAGTCACAAGGCTGGTGGAGACTATGGGGCTTGAGGCAACTGGTTGTGGGGGAGAGGGTGTGACTGTAAGGTCGAGGAGAAGGAAATGCATGGTTAATTACTTCCAAGATTTTAATTTTTCTCAATATGGGGAGAGAACAGGAATAGAACACAACCTGCAAGGTGGGGAAAAATAAAAGCAAAAACACATAGTGAGATGGCCAGAGAAAGAGCACAACGCTCCAGCACCATGGACAGTTCATCCGCTCTACACTCTACAGCCCTTCTCAGCCTTTCTCATCTTAACATCCTCCGTCAAAGAGCAGCAGAAACAAAAATTCCATTTCCCCCCCCCCCAAGAAAACCTTTAATATGTTTTCAGCCATTTTGTTATATTTACCAGTGATAACAAATTTTAAGTACACTAAAAATTCAACTGTATTGTTGGGAGTAAACAAAAATTTGCAAAAATAATAATTCCATTAGTAGTTCAAAATTGTAATAATGTTGTGAAGTATAAATGTTATTGCTGTGCTAACTGTAAAACACAAGACAGAAAGATAATACATAAGAATTGCAGTAGGATTATTGGAATAAATTTGATTGCTATTATAACAAATAAAGAAAAATGATGGTTTCATAATTTAATGTTCTAGAAACAGTATCAGCCACCTATACGACTTCTGTACCCCACACCTAGTACTGTGTGGAAAGAATGACTGATTCATGGGAAACTGCATACTAGTCATTCCTGAGAAGTATGCCAGGTTACAGAAAAGTATACTTGGAGGAATCTGTTTGTGTTGAACAAGGAACAGTTAACAGGCTCCTGTAAACTCAAGTGGTTGGGACACTGATGTCTCTCTGTATCAGAAGCTGTTCAGCAACCCACTTATAGCCAACGCAGACTTGGCAGCATGATCTAACTTTAGGAGACATCCCCTGCTAATTGTCTCTGCAAATGTAGGTTTATTCCCAAATAAGAATCCTTTCAGAGCTACAATTCAAAGGAGGCAAATTCTGTTGTTTGTGGTGGTTCTACTAGATCTCAGGAGCACACTTGGAGGTACTTGAAGTGCATGCACATATGCATTTAATTTATCTGCTTTCCCCCCTTGAATTAAATAGCAGCCATAGTATGCCGCAACATTTGGATCAGAACCAGGTGGGGCGTGTAAATTTCACTCTTTTCTGTAGTAATATGATCTCCATGAAGAATCTTTCCTCACCCTCAAAGCTGCAATTTGGCCCAGTGAATTTGTGGGTGGCAGCAGTATTATTCCCTCCAGCTCCAAACTGCAGTTTCATGGAGGGGACTGTTAGGAATTTAGCACTCTGAAAGTGGCTTAACACGCTCCCCCATCTGCATATGCTGTGGTTCTGACTATCTTAGTCAAACAGCTCGGTGGTTTAGGCACCTGGCTGCAGAGCCAGAGGTTGGGAGTTCGATTCCCCCACTGGGCCTCCTTGACAGGGGCTGGACTCGATGATCCATGGGGTCCCTTCCAGCTCTGCAGTTCTAAGATAACTGCTATTTAATAAAGAAAAACAAGCATATTAAATGCCACTCCCCTAACGTCATGGACAGTTTGTCCAGAAGATGCACACCACAGAGAAGAAAGATCAAGTGTCACTCATCCACATATGCAATGATTCGTAGACTTCCAAAGCTATGGAATGCAAGAGAAAGCATCTTGAGCAGCAGCTTTCAAAATCACTGGGCATTTGCTTCTGGATGCCAGGAGAACTGCAAACAAAAAGAGCTGACATCTGGGCAGCAGACCTTGGCAAGAAAGACTCCAGCTTATGAGACATAGCGCTAGGCCAAAAGGGAAGTCATGGCTTCCAGGAGGTTTGGGCAGAGGACAAAAAAAGGTAAGAGGAACAGAGACTGGTGAATTACTTGTTATTAATAATGTATTCACATTTTCAGCATAGCACTGGGAAAATGATTTATTGTCACTAGTCACTGCAATGTTTGTAGAAATCACTACAAAATTCTGAAATACTTAAAAAAATGCTTTAGGATAAAACACAGTTCTTTAGGTCAGAAGTTGGGAGTTCGATTCCCCACTGTGCCTTCTTGACAAAGGCTGGACTTGATGACCCCTAGAGTCCCTTCCAGCTCTGCAGTTCTAAGAGGATGGTTGTTGTTGTTTAAAAATTTCCCCTAAAAATATCTAAGTGAAAGTAACAGTAACTATTGTCCCAATGAAGGAAATTGAGTCTACTTCTTTTATTTTCAGGATGTAATGCCTTTATGTGTTAAAAGGAAGGAAGGAAGGGAAAGGAAAGGAAATTAGTTTCAGAGGTGATGTTACATTGCTTCCTGGCAGGAAAGGATGCCTAGAAGAGACATACAAGAAGGTGCAACAGAGCTACACTTACAGTCATCCAGGTCCAGCAAGGAGATCTCCTTTGTCCCTTTCTTGGGTGCTTTTGCAGCAGGTTTGCTACTAGGAGGCTGGAAAATAAAAAAAGGAAGCAGAGGTTTGTATTTTCTGCGCTGGTACAGCTACATGATGAGCAACCCTGTTTTCTGTCCAGTGACGCACACGCACACACCCTTTACCTTCCTTCAGGGAGCTGAGAACTGCACATATCAGCTCTCTGTCGCAGCCTCACAATGGAAAAGAATGAGAGAGGGAAAGAGGGGCTGGCTGTAGGTAATCCAATGGGTTTAATGGCCAAATGGGACATGAAACCATGTCTGCCAACTCTGGTACCTACATCGTTCTCTACAGCAAAGTGATTAAAAGGATAAATAGGGTGTCATCAATTCAGAATTCTGCTAAGCTATGAAGGCAGATAAAGCATTATTTTTATTTTAAGCTTTCTCATCTAATAACTAATACAGGAACATACCAAATGGCTTGATCTTGGATAGTATTTGGCTGTCTAGCCCAGTGGTTCTCAACCTTGATCCCCAGATGCTCTTGGGCTAAAACTCCCAGAAGCCTTCACCACTAGCTGTGCTGACCAGGATTTCTGGGAGCTGTAGTCCTAAGAACATCTGGGGACCCAAGGCTGGGAACCACAGGTCTAGCCTATTATTGCCTATTAGTTTTCCAGGATTTCTGACATGGGTTTTTTCCAGCACCTTTTAATAATCCTTCTAATCACACAAAGCCAGTATAGCCCAACAGTTAGGCAGTGTTTGGCTAGAACCAGAGAAACCGACTCAGTCATGGAACTCATTTGCTGTCTCTGGGCTAGTTCACTGCCTCCCTAGGAGTGTCAATGGAGGGTGGAGAATCATATAAACTACCCTTGAGGGAATATTAAAGAAACAGAACAACTTGAACATAACCCAGCTTGCTGAGGTCAACAGGAGCTGACACCTAACAACATAGATTTTACAAGTGAATAAAAAGGCTGCTTTTCATTGAGATTCAAAGCGCTGGTCATTACCTATAAAGCCCTATATGGTTTTGGCCCAGGCTCTCTGAAGGACTGTATCTCTCCATAGGAGTCTTCCCGGTCCTTAAGGTCTTCAGAACAGGCCCTCCTCTCAGTCCCACTGCCACCGCAGGAATGTTTGAAGAGACACAAGAGAGGGCCGGGCCTTCTCTGTGGCTGCTCCCAGGTTGTGGAATGCTTTCCCTCAGGAGCTTAGGTGAGCACCTGCCCTTTTGTCCTTCCACCAATAGTTAAAGACCCACCTCTTCAGCCAGGCTTTTAATAACCATAACTGAGACCCTGGATGTTACTGTTTGGCTTAGTAAGTTTGTTTTTAAAGTTTTTAATGCTTTTAGAGATAATAATAATCATTATATTATGTATATAGTGCTTTCATCACATTCTAAGATAACCATCTTAGAATGTGATGAAAGCACTATATAAATAATACAAATATTATCTCAGCCACAGAATCCTTAAATCAGAGAGGTGGAGTCTTAACACCAGTCTTAGAAGACAAGAGAGGAAGAGCCTCTTTCTGCTTCTTTTGCTTCAAAGCAATTCTTGGTGGCCAAATTCCACAAATACCTACAGGTAACTGAGCCCCAGGAGAGGCATTTCAACATTTTCAAGTAGTGGAAAGAAATATTAAAAAGCTTAGTAAGGTAAAGGTTCCCCTTGACATTTAGGCCAGTCGTGTCCGACTCTAGGGCGCAGTGCTCATCCCCGTTTCCAAGCCATAGAGCCAGCGTTTGTCCGAAGACAGTTTCCGTGGTCACGTGGCCAGCGCGACTAGACACGGAACACCGTTACCTTCCCACCAAGGTGGTATCTATTTATCTACTCACATTTTTACATGCTTTCGAATGGCTAGGTTGGCAGGAGCTGGGACAAGCGACAGGAGCTCACTCTGTCGCGTGGATTCGATCTTACGACGGCTGGTCTTCTGACCTTGCAGCCCAGAGGCTTCTGCGGTTTAACCCGCAGCGCCACCACGTCCCTGTTATTAAAAAGCTTGGAAACCACCAAATGAAGATGGGTGCCTGGTCACCTGGATCTGAAATTCCCTACCCTTTTCTTAAGAACGGTGTAGCTACAGGAGAGACGCCTTTGGGGACGTAAGAACCCCGAGTGCAGAGATTTCAGACCCACTCACCCTCATCTTCACCCCACCTTCCTGCCAACTCACCGCCATCTTCTTCTTCTTTGCCTCCTTCTCTAGAGGGGGTTCCTCCGCTTCAGACCCCGACTCAGACTCTGATGAGCTGCTCTCAGTGAGGCTTCCCTCCTCAGATGAGGAATCAAGGGCTCCTTTTCCTTCCTCTGGTGGTTGCTTCTTCTTATGCCTTTCTGGCTCTTCCTCACTGAGTTTATAAAAAAGGAACAAAAAGATCAAGCCAGAGGCTGTTTCTTCCGGCATCTCCCACTCCTTGGCTGGGGATGATGAGCAGCCACTATGCCAGCTTCCTTGAAGCAATTACCAAAGTTCTCCAGCACCTTAATAGAGAGCTTGCACCCACAGCATGGAGGAATCTGCAGGCTTGGGGCAACTCCCAGGCCCAAAACACTCCTGGATTGTTAAAGGTCTTTCTTGAATATCATAAGTTATTCAATACTAGAGACATAAGGATATAGAAGGAGCCTCCCCGAAGAGTGGAAAAAGCATTGTGGGTACGCTCAGGTGTCCCCTGGGCAACAGTGCACAACTGGCCAATTCTTCACTTCCAGAACTGTTGCACTGTAAACTTTGCTGATTGTGCAACGCTCTGATGCAAATAAAGAAATAAGGACTAGAGCTTGGAAAAGTTATTTTCCAAGTCCTGCCCAGCACACCTTTACTTTGTCCCTTTGGTATCTTACAGGTGATCACCTAGAATTGTCTCTTTTGGTCTAGTGCCCTGTCAAGCTCATTTTACCTTTCGCCACTTGCCAGCGATCCTTTCCTTCCAGCCTCTTTCCTCTTCATTTTCTTCTCCTCCTTCTCCTCTGACTCGTCCTCGCTCTCTTCCTCCTCCTCCTCCTCCTCGTCTTCTTCATCGCTTCCAGAACCAGAGCCGCTCTCACTGCCACTTTCGCTTTCGGACCCACTCATTGTCTCTGGCTCTGCCAAAATGAGAGAGAGAGAGAAGGGAACCTACACTTACGACACACATACGATAGAGGCAGAGCAGGTGCTTCCTTTCCCCTTTAACTGGGTGAGATTTTATTCATTTAATCTACAACTATAAGTAAAATGATAAGCGGCAAAACATTGATAAAACGTTAAGTTGCCATTGAACCTGAGCATCTGCTCAGGACAGATTTTGTGTCTACCACCCACTGCCAGCCAAGAAATGCGATTGTTTCTACAGCTTCTACACTCAGCTGGCTCTCCAAAGAAAAGAGTGTTCCTTAGAACTGGGCGTGCTTCTCCAAGTGGCCAGCAATACACTCCACAAAGCCTGCAAGCAGGGCACCGTGGAGAGGAGAGTGCTCCCAACAGTTGCCTTCAGCACCCAGTAATCATGTATTGAAGGACTGTTAAAGTAGCCAGTGTAACTAACGGCAGAGCAATCATCCCAAAATCTGCCCCATGCTCCCCTGATTGCTGCCTATGTTACGAGCCACAGACTCAACCTACGGCAACATTTCTGCATTTGAAAAAAACCTTGCATCTCAATACAACTGCATTTAAGTGTAATTGCTGGGAACATAGGAAACTGCCTCCTGAACTCAGCTAAAACAGTAATGCTGACCATGACTGGGAAGAATAGCTGTCCAGGGTTTCAGGCAAAGGTCTTTGACATTCTTTTACTATTTTATCTATTGGTTGTATTTTATTTCTAAACAAATACTGTGAACCACATTGGAATTGTTATAATGTTTCATACTATCCTTGACTTGATTCTAACCAATAGAGATGATTCAGTGGAGGAAGTGGCAGTAAGGATTAGAATTCTTGCAGAGTGTAGCCACACATACCGTGTTTCCCCGAAAATAAGACAGGGTCTTATATTAATTTTTGCTCCAAAAAACGCATTAGGGCTTATTTTCAGGGGATGTTTTATTTTACAGTCATGTCATTTTCTGGTTGCTGCACAATGGTGGAGGGTGGGGTTTCACTTAACTGGGGCTTATTTTTGGGGTAGGGCTTATATTACAAACTTCCTGAAAAAACATACTAGGGCTTATTTTCAGGTCAGGTCTTATTTTCAGGGAAACAGGGTATATGCTGGATTTTTAAAAAGCTAATTTTAATGAACTCAGAACAAGGATAAGTAAGGTCCCATGACGGGAGATGCTGAGAAGAAAAGGAGTCCAAGAAGGGTGGGAGCTTCTAAAAAAGAGGAAAATCTAAAAGCAGAATTACAAACAATTCCCACAAGAAAAAAAGGGTGAAAGACAGCAAAAAAGGCCACTGTGGCTTCACAAAAGGCTCAGAGAGGACCTGAAATTAAAAAAAAAGGACACATATATGAAGTGGAAGAAAGGCCAGGCCACCAAGGAAGAGTACAGACAAGTAACAAGGAATTGCAGGGATGGCATTAGTAGGACAAAAGCTGAGAATGAGCTGAGGTTAGCTAGAGACACTAAAAGCAACAGGTGTGTGCATAGTAAAAGACAAAGAAACAGTGACTCAGCTACTCAATGGAGATGAAAACTGATAACAGACAAAAAAAGGCAGAAGTGCTCAATTCCTATTTTAGCTCAGCCTTTTCCCATAAGACAGACTATGAACCTCCAGACAAATGTGAAGTGCAGGTGGCGGGGACAAGATTGCAGCTGGAGATTGATAAACAAATAGTCGAGGAATACCTAACTACCTTGAATGAATTCAAATCTCCAGGATCGGATGAACTGCATCCAAGAGTATTGAAGGAACTGGCTGAAGAACTCTCAGAACCACTGTCCATTATTTTTCTTGAAATCATGGAAAATTAGTGAGGTGCCAGATGACAGGAGGAGGGCTAACGTTGTCCCTATCTTCAAAAAGGGCAAAAAGGAAGAACCTGGGAACTACAGACCAGTCAGCCTGACATCAATCCCAGGGAATATTCTGAAACACGTTATAAAGCGGTCAATGTGCAAGCACCTAGAATATAATATAGTAATATCTAAAAGCCAATATGGATTTGTCAAGAACTAATTGAGATTAATGCAAGACTAATCTGATCTCATGTTTGGATCAGGTAACCTCCCTGATAGAAAGAGGGAATTCTGTAGATATATCTTCACTTCAGCAAAGCTTTTGACAAAGTGCCCCATGATATTCTGATTAGCAAGCTAACTAGGCATGGCTGTATAGAAGAACTGTAAGGTGGATACACAGTTGGTTACAGAATTGTACTCAGAGGGTGATGATTAATGGCTTCTTCTCAAACAGGGAGGAGGTAACAAGTGGGGTACCCCAAGGCTCAGTCCTGGGCCTGGTGCTCCTCAACATTTTTATTAATGACCTAGATCAGGGGGTGCAGGGAATGCTGATCAAATTTGCAGATGACACAAAATTGGGAGGAATACCTAATACCCTGGAAGACAGAAACAAAATTCAAAACGATCTAGATAGGCTAAATTACTGGGCTGAAAACAATAGAATGAAATTCAACAAAGATAAGTGCAAAGTACTGCACCTTGGAAAAAGAAACCAAACACACAGTTACAAGATGGGAGATACCTGGCTCAGTAATACTAGAAGCAAGAAGGATCTTGGAATCATCGTAGATCACAAGTTGAATATGAGCCAACAGTGTGATGTGGCTACAAAAAAAGGCAAATGCTATTTTATGCTGCATTAACATAAGTTTAGTCTCCAAATCCCATGAGATACTAGTTCCCCTCTATTCAGCACTGGTTAGGCCTCATCTTGAGTACTGTTGTGTCCAGTTCTGGACACCACATTCAAGAAGGATGCCAACAAATTGGAACAAGTTCAGAGGAGGGCGACAAGGATGATCAGAGGGCTGGAAACCAAGCCCTATGAGGAAAGACTGAAAGAATTGGGCATGTTTAGCATTGAGAAAAGAAGACTGAGGGGCGATATGATAGCACTTTTCAAATACTTGAAAGACTGTCATGCAGAGGAGGGGAAGGATATGTTCTCAATCATCCCAGAGTGCAGGACATGCAACAATGGGCTCAAATTACAGGAAGCCAGATTTCAGTTGAATATCAGGAAAAACTTCCTAACTGTTAGAGCAGTACAGCAATGGAATGAATGACCTCAAGAGGTGGTGAGCACTCAAACACTGGAGGCATTCAAGAGAAATTTAGACAATCACCTGGCAGATATCCTTTGATTTGGATTCCTGCATTGAGCAGAGGGTTGGATTTGATGGCTTTATAGGCCCCTTCCAACTTCACAGAATTCTATGATTCTATGTTGTCACTTGGGAGAATTTCATATTTTGGACAAGGCAAAAGGTTGTGCAGCTACAGTCCATCCCACCTTTGTTTAATTGGCCCTACTGGCTAGGGCTGCTGGGAGTTGCAGTCCTGCAACATCTGGAGAACCACAAATTGATCACCTTTGTCACATCATACTCTGTAGAAAAACCCTACCTTGAGTGTCCATTCATCCTGCAGGCAATCTATCTAAGTTCCAAAAAACAAATGCTTGCCATTCTAGGATTTGAGTTGCCCAGGCCTTCTTCGACCTTTAGAAGCCAGGACTACATGGAACATGGCTAGTATGCCTTTCTCTCAGTCCCCCCACCTTCACAGGTGCATCTGGGGGGGGGGGGACACGGGAGAGGGCCTTCTCTGTCGCTGCAGCCAGAACTCAGGAACTCTCTCCCACAGGAAGCCAAGCTGCCCCCATTTTTGTTGTCTTTTCACAAGCAGGCTAAGATGTTTCAATGGGATTGTTGTGCTTTTGTTATTTTTAATGTATTTTTACATATAATTACATTTGTTTAATTCTTCTTTTAATACTGTAATAATTTATTGTTCTTAGCTTTTAATACTGTTTTTTTTTTCCTAATACTGTAAGCAATCTTGGATACTTTCTAGGAAAAAGGCAAGGTATAAATACTTCAACTAACTAACTAAATATGCACAGGAACCTGAAGCTTTGTCAGATTTGGCAACTCCTTGCACACAAGA
Source organism: Intellagama lesueurii (assembly GCA_037013535.1). NCBI lineage: Eukaryota > Metazoa > Chordata > Lepidosauria > Squamata > Agamidae > Intellagama > Intellagama lesueurii. Next base: position 18,277,159 of record JBAJHW010000011.1, read on the forward strand.
GTCATTGGTCTAACCTGGATCACCTACTCCCAAGGGGAGGCAAGAGACAAAAACTGAGCAAAGGAAGAACCTTGGGAAGAGCTGGCATTAACTGTAGGAACAAGGCCCTCCATTATATCTGCATTACTGAAATTTCATTGTTGCAAACTCTACAAAAAAATCTTGTTACTTTATACCACTAGTCCAATATTGCATGTTCTGTCTGGCAGCAGAGCTGCAGGATTTCAGGAACAAAATGCCCATCACCGCTGCCACCACCATCACCACCTACCCAATCCTTTTCATCAGAGGTGCCAGGAAGGAGTGCACCTGGGGCCTTCTGCATGAAAGGCTCATGCTCTGCCTTTCTTCTCCTCAGCAAACCACACTCACCACTGTCTGCAGATTCTGTTGCCCCAGATTCTCCCTCTGAATCAGAATAGAAGGGTTTCTCCACCTTCTCCTTCCTCTTCTCTCGGCTGGTGCACTTAGTCCATTCTGGGACCTGCCCAAAGCAAATGGAGGGGTGCACATTTCATTGCCAAGGAATGAGTGAGTACATGGAGCACCCTATCTGTGAAGGAAGCAGGACAAAAAAAGCCCAGAAAAGGGCAGACAGAGATCCAGTTTATACTAAAGAGATTTCCTACGCAGATCTCCCTTCTGCTTTGGACAAAATGCAATACATTGGTGTGTGATGTCACATTGTAACATGCACTGTATCTATACTGTGGTAACTCAGGGGTAGGTTTAGACTAGAGATGGACACAAATCAGAAAAATTGTGATTTGTTTTGATTAGTGATTCATCAAGGTTGACAAATCACAAATTACAATTTTACTATTTTTTTCTGATGAATCCACAAATGATTCATTTTTGCCTTTAAAACCCTATACAATACCCCAACAAGCACCTAGAGACACCAAAATCTCAGGAAAGCTTCCCCTGACTCTCTTCTACAATCCCTCCAAGTTCAGTGGAGATTGGGTTTCAGACATCTGAGTTATATGCCCACAAAGTGGGTACCCCCAGGAATGTGCCTTTTAGCAGCTGACTTGGAGGGATTGTAGAGGAGAGTCAGTAGAAGCCTCTCTGTGATTTTGGTGTCTCTAGGTGCCTAGGGGATATTTTATAACCCAACAAATCAAAAATTGCTAAAAATTCATTGATTCATATTCATCGGCACGTATGAATACGAATTGATGAATTAGTGATTTTTGAGCAAATTTGGAGAATCATTTTTTAATTTGCGCCCATCTCTATTTTAGATGTTGTGTACACATACTGGGCATGCATACAGCATGTGCTATGAACTTCCAACATGGAATCCATCTGGAATTCCAAGCAGAGCTTGGAAAAATTACCTTTTTTATGATAAGTCCCAGAATCTCCTACCCTGCATGACTGCCATGTAGACAGGAAATTCTGGGAATTGTAGTCCAAAATATAACTTTCCAGGCTCTGCTCAATATTATATATCTACTCTTGACAAGTGGTACCTACCGAGGGTCTCAGGTTCTCCCCCATCATCCATTACCTCCCCCTTTATTGGAGATGCATAGATCAGATTTGGGAATGTCTAAATGCACTTCTACATTCAGAAGCTTTGGCAGAAGTTCTGGCTCCTTCCCCAAGATTTGCCTTCATAGGTAGTCAGAAGAGGAGTATGCATGTGTCTCTGTGGGCCTGCCCATGTACCTCTCCCATCCACTATAAGTGTGTGTGTTTTTCCCTCCACTCAAACACGGGACCTACCCATTTTATCCTCACAACAATTCAATGGAGCAGGTGAGGGCCAGAGAGCCTTCTAAAGCTACCATGTTGAGTTTAATGGCTGAATGAGGACCCATTCACAGGTTCCCCCAGCCTAAGACCAAAATTGTCCATGTAGCACCCATCATCTTGGCTCTTATTTCTCCAGAATGCAATATGATTTTAAACCCCCACAGAAAAGAGGCAACAGCTCAAATTTTGCCTTAAGTCTATCACACAATCCAAGAGCCTTGTCTTGGTTTAGTTTAAGGAAGCACTCTTACACATGCAATTAAATTCACATATGAGTAAAAACAACAGGGCTATAGCAAAAAGCAAACCTTTGTTTTTAGATTATGTGCATATCTGTTGCCAGAAATACCACCAACTAGGAAGAGACACGCAAGAGAGCAGAGTCCCCACCAAGCAAGAGAGCAGAGTGGCCTTGAATCTCCTTTCTTAGAGACATCTTATTGCATGAATAATTGGACGAATAAATGGAGAGGTCCTTTGTAAGGCCTTGTTTTTCACATGCAGTTTTTGTATTAATAGTATATATCAAGACATGTCACCTGAACAAATCAGGACAACTTGTTAGCGAATAAAAAATCTTTTTATCCGTCTATCTAAGTGATCATTTAGGGAGCAAAGGTTGCAGCCTTAGACGACACCTACAGATACGAGCAAGTTGGTCAAAGCCACCCAGCAAAGTGAGAAAAACAGGGGCAGAGAGGCTACCGTGCAATGCAGGCAGGAGAGGCAAAGCACCACTGCACCCAACACACACCACCTCTATCGGCTTGCCCAGCAGCCCTATGTGGCTTTCCGGTGGGACAATGGACTCTTCCTAGTAGGAGAGAAGAAGATGGAGAGGTGTAGGGAGATTGCCTTGGGACAAAAGAACAGCCCACCCTGGTTGGCTGATGCAAACTGAGGAACTCGATTCAGGGGTTGCCTCATCAGGTAAACCAAGCACAGAGAGGAAAGCCTTCTAGCCCCAGCCCCCTCCATCGCCAGTTCTGTTGCTTCCCTAGGCATAGATAGTGGCGCCTTGGAGGAAAGAGTGCTCCACTCTCTGTGGGGACTCCCCAGGAGGGATCCTGACTTTCCAGGGTCCCAAGTCATGTGGGGAGTCTTCTCAGTGCTTTTCCTTTTCAGGCTCACCACTGTCTGTCTGCAGGAAGACCAAAAAACTAGGCATCATGAGGGGGGGAGACAAAGAACTCCCCTCTACTCCTGGTGGCTTTGCCCTAATAGACAACACCTGAAGAGGGCTAGTATCCTAAGGAAGGCAATGGTGGCCAAGATTGGAGCTTTGGTAGCCTCTGTAAGCAAAGACAGGCAATTCTTGTTCACATGTGTAGGACAGGAACCGGGCCTCAGGCCCATATTTTCACAAAGTACCAGAGCAAATACTAAGCTTAAAACAGCCTCTTTTGTTTAGCCCAACTCCCAGAATCCCCAAACACCACAGCCAACAGCCAACTGGTGGGGGAATTCTGGGAGTTGTAGTCCGCAGAAGTTACTTTCCCATACTCTGGGCAACACTCATTCCCAACCAGTTGTTAGGCAGAGGACTAGCTGAGATATACCTCCACATTGCGCACAGATGGGTCCGGAGCTTCAGTTGGCCAGTCAGGGAGCTCCTGATAGCCGACGGCTTTGGCATTGAGGAGATGGGAAAGTGAGCCCAGCTGGAAGTGGTCACGATCTGGAAGGAACAAACCTTTAGCAGCAGCTACCTAGCACTCACCACCTACCCACCCTGAAAAAACGCAGCACCCGGACCACAAAGGTTGAAGAGCCTTCTGTCAGGAAGACGACAGCTGTGGGTTCCTGCACTGGCAGAGGGCCAGACTCAATGGCATTTGGAGACTATGCCAAGCCTGCATTCCTAGGTTTTTATGATTACCATCCCCACCCTTAAGCGGTTCCTCTGCAGCTCCTCTTACACACTCTGCCTTCCTCTACCTTTGAAAGGCGACTCCAAGATGGGGGCTGGCTTCTGTGCCAGGAAGAGCTTCTTGGCATACTTGTTGAGGGCACCACTCTTCTCAGTGGGCACAATGAGCTGACGGATGAAGCGGGCACGATCCCGGATGTCATAGTTTTGGTCATACTTGGCTAAGTTCAGCACATACTGGGTCAGCAGCTTACTCTGTGGCAGACAATGAAGCGAGTGGCAAAAGTGACAACTGGGTGTTGGTTAAGCACTCACTGGGCAAGCCAGTAAAACCCTCCCCACGTGTGTTCTTCCTCCACGGGGGTGGAGGAGAACACTATACTGAAGAGCAAGTTAGAGAGAGCTTCATGATTCCCGGGTCTGCTGTATTTCTACTCTCTTCTCTCTCTTTCTGTCTTCTTAAAAGCTGCCACCCACCATGCTCTCCCCAAGTGTTAAAAAGAAGAAGAAGAAAAGGCACTACTTTGAAGGGGAAAGTTAGAGAAAGCTTCCAGATAGAAAGCATATATTCCTCCCCACCGCCACCCCTCCAATATATATATATATATATCTTGCTGCAAAGGACCTTTACCTGCTTGGAGTTGGTCAGATAAAGCTTGGCAGCCAAGTTGATGACTTGCAGCTTCACAATGTCCTCCTCACTGGTGAAGGACTTGGCCATCTTACGCAGCACATCAGGGGCAATCTTGGGCACATGCTCACAGTATTCGCCAATCAGCCATAAGATGCTGGCACGAGCCATGGGGACCTGCACACAAGGAAGCACTGCATCGCCAAGACTGGCCAACCCGCCTTCTCCCTTCTGTCTCCCTGCCTTCTGTCTTTATCGGGTCCCAAGAGAGAAGAGGCAAGAGTGGGTTCGGCCACCTCCTCTCCAGCTCAGGCGCCCACCTGGATGTTGTCAGTCAGCTTCGCCATATGCTTGATGATCTCGCTGTGCTGGGACGGTTGCATTTGCAGGAGTTTCTTAATGACAACCACAGACTCGGCCACAACCAGCTCTGAGCAGGAGGAACAGAAACAACATAAGGTTAGACGCAAGGCGGCTCAGCCTGCCTCTGCTCCTCCCCTGCAAGAGGGTGGCAGTCGTGTCAAGGCTCACAAGAAGAATGTGCCACCCCTTTTGCATTGTTATCTGCCACCCCATAAGCTCTCCTCTTCCCTCTCAACTTATGCTATTTACAACCTGTCTTTCTTCCATTGAGCTCAGGATGATCTACATGGTTATCATCCTCCCTACTTTATCCTGAAAACAACCCTGTGAGGTAGGTCAGGCTGGAAAAAAATGACTGGAGAATTTCATACCTTGGGTGGAACTAGGATCTAGATCTCCCAGGTCTTAACAACTTATTCATTTAACTGCAATATTTGCAGTGGCATGCTGAGGTGCAATGAATTTTGCCAGCATCAATACATGGTTATAAACAATCCCTGTTGCAAGGCAAAAGTATTTTGGGGGTGGCTTGGTCTTGAATGAGCAATTAGAACCCATTAGCTTAGCAAAAGACCTGATCCTCATGGAGACAAAGACCATTAGGATATAGCTCAACAGAAATGCTTCATTTTTGACTACTTTGAGGGCACTGCTGTGGGGACTACTGTGATGGGCACTTGCAGATCAGTCATGTTCCTACCTATTCTAAACTACCCCTTCTCACTGACAGCTGTCTCATGCTTGTGCTCTCCTGGCTTTGCCCCTCTTGCTCCCCAGGATCAGGCTCTCACCATCTCGGTTGGAGAGCAGCTGGACTAGCCCATTGAGACATGTGTCTCGTACTTTGCCAATGTTGGTAGCGCAACGGCCAATGGCCTGGATGGTAGCTGCTACAAAGTCTTTATCCATGCTCCGGATGTAGGTCTGTAGGAAGACAAAGAACACAAAAACCCTCCTAGAGTGTCCATCTGCTCCACTTGGGTTGGCAAACTACCATCCGCAACAGCGAACAGGTCAATTAGCCATAATTGGCCAACCTGAGTCCCCATTACTTGAACCAACGTACATCTCTTCACTGGATGCAAATGCCTAGAACGTCACACCTTGGCTTGGAAGATTTCAGGAGCATCTGGCCCACCAAGGTAATTCTCACATTTTATGGTCCCATGGATTCAGCAGCTTTAAGATTGTTTCAAATCCAAATATGCCATTTTAACTCGATAGAACTTAGCTCGATAGAAGTTCTAGCACTCCCAGAAAACCTTTTCACTGATTTGCAAGGCATGGGTTCTGCATGCCCAGAGCATGAAAAAGTTACTTCTTTGGACTATAATCCCCAGAATCTCCCCCATGCTTTCTGAGAGATTCTGAGAGCTGTGGTCTAAAAAGGTAATTTTTACATGTCATGGATTATGGAGTGGGTTTCTGCTGTCAGGATACCGGTAATCCAGTCAACCAACAAAATGCCCCTGATGTTGGCATCTGGCTTCCCTCCTCCACTCCTCTGCCAAGTTCTCCCTCCCACTCATTTGGTTGTGCTATACCTGGAATTCACGCAGGATGGTCGAAATGTTGGTCTCATTTGCAAGGTTGGTCAGGACTTCCAGCTGGTAGGAAAGAAGGGAGAGGGAGGAGTTACTCCAAAGAGGCAATCCAAAACTCAGCTTCATGCTGGGACTGACCCGAGGTAACTGTCTGCCTGAGGCAAAGAATAAAATGGCTCCTCCTCCTCTCTGCAGCAGGAGCCAAATGGACTGGCAACTGAGCCTTACTGACAAGGTGACAACTTCGTCTAAACCTCTTGAAGGCAGGCTAGGTGGGGAGGGGATGAACAGGCTGTTCCCTGAAACAGTGGAATGGCCAGGGATTTGTGAGGCAGGTTGTCACTGTTGCTCACAGCCTTTGTAACGAGGCTGTTGCTTCACGGTGTCTAGCGCAGGCTGAATGCAGGAGAGGGAGGTGTCTAGGACTTCCAATGGTTTGGACTACAACTCTTGTCATTCCTTGCCAGTGGCCATGCCAGCTGGGGCTTCTGGGACCTGAAGTGCAAAATATCGGGGGGGGGGGGGGGAACAAAGGCTACCACTCTCTGCCAAAGCTAATGGCAGGGAAGCCAGGTGGTCACGGCAGATGCTTCAAGGGGGAAGGACAGGAAAGGCCAGACATGCTCCGCTTTGGTAGAGAGCCATGGGGTTGGGGAGAGCAAGGGTACAGTCAGAAAAAAACAACAGATGGTAAAAGCACACCACAATATCTGAACCGCTAACATACCTTGAGAATCTTGATCTGGGTGGGGTCAGTTGATCGGATGTAGAAACTTTTCAAGTATGGTTCAAACATTCCCTGAAGAGACAAAAGGAACAACATCAGCTGCTCTGAAAACTGAATGGAAAGCTATGTGTGCATGAAGGGCAGAGGAAAGTTCCCTCCAAGGCACCTGGGCTGCACCAGCATCAGGTCTGAGCACAGTAGAAATGCTGTTCGGTAGCAGCAGCAGGGCAAATGTCCAGAGAGCTGGAGTTCACACCTCCAAAACCCACGTATTTGAGGTTACGCGAATCCTTCCCACTGGAACAAGTGAAGCCAGACAAACACTCACCCTGCGCTTAATGGACATGGTGGCCACATTCTGAAGCACCACATACTGCACCTCACTGCCATAAGAAAAAGAAACAAAGTACTGTCAATGAGGCAGGGATACCTCGGGATTCATTTCTAGTAGATACAGCAATGGCCACTGGCTTTAAAGAATAATTTAGACAAGGTTTTAAAAGCACGGTTTCCTGTCTACAAAGCCTAATTCAGAGCTCTGTAGGGTGTTTAAAGTTTAAAGCAGAATGGAATGGAATATCCAGGAAAAGGGCATTGCTAGCTCAAACCCTGAAGAGAAGCATGCCATGTTGCAATTTATCATTCAAGAACAGACTAGCTCCACAACCAAGAAGTGCAGACAGAAAAGCACACCAATCAGTGTTCAATCAGTTTTCTGATAATAAAAGAGAAGTTCCTCTTTGTTTCTCTGCCCTGTCCCTGAGGGGCTTCACTAGCACAGTAGGCAAAGGTCTGGAAAACAAAAGACATATTAAAACGGGGTGGGATAATCGCAGACCTGTGGCTCCTGAGGAGACGCACGAGTGCCTTAGCAATGACCCCAACTTCAGCCTTTGGAGCAAGATGGAAGTAGAGCTGAGCAACAGACATGACAACCTGCAGAGAAAAGGGGGAGACAGAAGGACTTCTGTTACATGGTAACAAGACAGCAAATTCACAGGGAGAGGAATATGCTATTCCGGTGGCTGTCCTGATCACGACAGATGTTCTGAGGTGACAAAGAAAAGGGCCTACACATGCCAGCAAGCTAGAGGTCGACAGGATTCTGGAATGGGGCGCTTCTCTGCCTCTTGCTCCAGGTGACAAGAGGGAGAAGAATTTGTAATTTATAATCATCCCAGAACTGAACAGCTGGAAGGAATCCTAGGCGTCATCAAGTCCAAACCCCGTTGAGGAGGCACAAGAGGGGAATCGAACTCCCAGTCTCTGGCTCCACAGCCAGATACCCAAACCACTGAGGTATCCAGCAGTTCTAGGAGTTTGTATTAATCAGGGCCAGGGCTTGAAAAGTTACTTTTTTGGCTACAACTCCCAGTATTGTCCAGCCAGCACAGTTGCTGGCCAGAGACTGGAAACATTCCATGTCTTCCAGAACTCCCTGGGCACCTTGGCTACTGGCCCTTTTGGCCAAGGGAATGCTTGGAGCTCTCATCTTAAAAGGTAACTTTCTCAAGCTCTGAACAGGGCTGGCCCAAGACATTTTTCTACTTGAAGCAAAGGCCAGTTTAAGGCCTATTTACCTTTCTGCACCAAGAGCAATGGAGCAGTACCTGGTAGCAAACTAGAGTAGCACACTAGCTTAGGGTATCGTGAACAGGCCACATGGCACGGAGGGGAATGGCTGGAGAACTTAGGAGGAAGAACCAGAGGGACAGCAATGTAGCTCTCCAGCAGCTGCCAACTGAGGCGACAACCTCACTTGGCTTTGTGGCAGAGCCGGCCCTGGCATCTGTGTAAAGAACAGAGGATGGTCCCCTTCTGGTCTTTGTGAAGAGATGGGGTCCTCTAATACCCCTTCTTGCCTGGAACCTTTCGAATGACCGAGAGAGCAACAGAAGCTATATTGCAGCCAGGGCAGGATTCTCTGTTGAGGAAACACAAACAAGGGCTCACCGCAGCATTGCGGCTTTGCAGCAGGGGCTTGGTGTTGCGCAGGAGCAGGCGATGGTCAGGGTCCATGACGTATGGTTTGCGCTTCACCAGCGATGTAGGTTCTGCCTTGTCATCCTTGGAGTCTTCCTCCTCAGACCCATAGAAAGCTTTCTCAGCACTTTCTTCCAGGAGGGATTCCTGTTCAGGAAGCACAAAGTGTGGGTTGCTCAGATCTCAGGAGCAAGTCCAGCTTTCTCACAATCCCACTCACACATACGACACGCGGAACTGCTTATCTATTTATAATCCATTCTGTTCCTCAAATATGTTGAGAAATTGTGTGCCAAGCAATGTATTAGTTGGGGGCATAGAGACAAACCTGTGGATGCTCTGGTTCTTATAGCTCAGGACAGGAGTTCTCTAAAAGTGTAACATAAAGCTGAAAATGACCAAGGCCCACCAGGGCCAAAATGGTGGCACAAGAGCACAGCAGGTCACAAAATGAATGAGTTTGTTTGTCTGTCTGTTTGTTTATATACTGTCCTACTTAGTGAAGACCACTACTCTGGGCAGTCTTACAACAAAAGACAGACCCGACCTCTCTCTCCTCCCGAAAATAATAATAATAATAATAATAATAAATGAAACAACCAACAAACCAATAAAATACAGACAAGTAAATAAGCAAGCTAAAACAAAACTAAGCAATGGTGACAAACCTCAACAATAAAGGTGGCAGGTAGGTCACAGCCCCAACTGAGTTTGACATCATCGGTTCTCTACTTTTGATATAATTTTATATCAGTACCTAATATCTCTTTGGAAATGGGCATGTTCTTCAATACTGTAATATCCTTATACTAAGAATTTCATAACAGTCCAGCTTTCTGCAATGGCTCCAAGTAGTAGCCTTCTCCATAGGTTTGCTGATCTAAGCAGAAGACTGTTTGTTTTAGCTTGTTTTCCTCTTCCCTACTACATACCTCTCAAATTCTATTTTATCTTCTTTCCTGTCTTTTCCATCCCCTACACTTATCTTTTTTTCCCCATCCTTTCTTTCTGCTGGAGATACTGGGGGTATTGTAACACTGATGCACATCTGAAAGTGCTGGTCCTCACCCGCAGTTTAAGAGACAAATGATAAATGTTGGTTTAAGACTGGGTCGCCGGATGTTCTTGGATTAAAACTCCCAGAAGCCTGCACCACAAGCTGTGCTGGTTAGGATATGTGGGAGTTGTAATCCAAGAACATCTGGGGACCCAAGGTTGGGAACTACTGGTTTAAGAGACAATGTTTCTCTACAGCACAATTTACTGAAGGACACACAGCCATTTTTTTTGCTATTTAGGACTGCACTCCCTTGAGGGCAACCTATCAAAGGGATCAGGCCATGAGGCTGCCCACCCCTCTCCCAGAGACCCTTCTCCCAGTCCCTCTGCTTCTTCACTCACATTTTGGTTGGGGCTGAGGAACTGAGTGCGGGCGTAGCGTGTCAACATGTTGATGATCACCACCTGGCCCCACTCCTCCACATCGATCAGCAGGTTGCACAGCTTGCGGTAGTTCTTGTGGATAAGATCGATGCGCTCTGGGCAGACCTCCTCAAAAGCCATCACCACACTGCCAGCCACCAGCTAGACAAGACAGTAAGAGGGGTTGGGGGAAAGAGAAGGTTCACCAGAGCTCATACAGCCCCAGATTGGGTGACCATTTTCAGAATTCTTCCCTGGGCAAATGAAACAGCACTACTGCCCACAAACTGCACCAGAGCACAGACAGAGTTCTAACTCCTGTCCTCTGAAGATGCCGGCCACAGAGACTGGCGAAACGTTAGGAAGAAAAACCTTCAGAACACGGCCAAACAGCCCGAAAAACCTACAACAACCATGACAATTCTGCTTAGAAAATTCACGAGGGTCTGAGTCTTAATAATGAGGAAAGGGGAAGGGTAGAAATAAGGCTTCCAAAGGGGCAGTTGTTTTCCTCTGTTGCAGCATCACCCACAAAGTGTCTTTTGATAATTTAAAGATAACCAGATTTATTGTGCTATAACTTTTATGGACTATGATCATTCATCTGATGAAGACATCCTGAGTCACTGAATGCATAAGCCTTCATAAATCTCATTAGCTTTTAAGTTGTAACAAAAAAGCTTTCTGTATCTTTTTTTAAATCAGCGTCCTCTCCTTTGCTTGAGGATCTTTCAGAGCTATCCAGCCTTACTCACTGTTGTCTTATCCGCCAGCAGTTTCTCAATAACCTCTATTAATTGGTCCTTTTGATCTGAGTCAAGGCTGCAAGGAGAAGAGACAAAACATTATGCAGATAATATTGTTACACACCTTAGTCACTAGGTGACTCTGGACCTGATTGTATTGGGGCAGAGAAAGGACGTTCCAATGCCTATGTTATTCTTTCTAACAAGCACATTATTATCTAACAGTCCAATTGGTATATATTTTAAGTTGGACTGGGAAATTTGTGGTCCTCCAGTTGTTGCTGAGTCATAATTTCCATCATTCCTGACCATGATCTGGGAATTATGGGAATTGTATATCCAACGTACATTGGTAGGGATAATAGGAACTGTAGTCCCAACTGTATCTAGAGGAGCACACCTTTCCTACTAAGCTCTTCATGACAACCACAATGGGATGCGTGTGAGAGGAATGTGCAAATCACAATGTCCTCCTGCACGCTTTGTTTTTATCTTAGAGATATTCAGTGGGGAGGGCAGAAAATGATTTCACAACTTCTCTGTGCATATCTTTCCCAATGTTTAAGAAGTCTCAGAAAGCCAGTGCGGTTCAGTGTATGGAGGAACACACTAAGGCTCATGAGATCTGGGCTGAAATCCCTGTTTGGCCATGGAAAGCCAAGGTGCAGGAGGGTGGGTTGGCACTGCTGAAACTACCCTTTAAATATCTCACATCACTTGAAAAGCCCATTAGGGTCACCATAAGTCATATGAGATTTGAGAGCACATAACAGCAACATGAAGTCTCAATGCCTTCTTGCTCGTGAATACACATGCACACTAGAAGGGGGAAAAAAACTGTTTCTTCAAATAGGTCCAAACAGTATGTTCTTCCCACATATAAGTCAACAAGTATTTCTGTGGGGGCTTTTTCTTTCCCCAACTAACAAACTAACTTCCACTTTTGCTTCCCAGCTAATAGATCCACCATTGACATGGTATTTTCCCTCAGACAGTTACAGGAGAAATGTAGGGAACAACGACAGCCACTCTTTGTGGCCTTCATAGATCTTACAAAGGCCTTTGATTTGGTTAGCAGGGACGGCCTTTTAAAAATACTTCCCAAGATTGGATGTCCACCTCGACTCCTTAACATCATCAGGTCCTTTCATGAGGAAATGAAGGGCACTGTAGTTTTTGATGGCTCAACATCAGATCCCTTTGACATCTGGAGCGGAGTGAAACAGGGCTGTGTCCTCACGCCGACTCTGTTTGGGATCTTTTTTGCTGTCATGCTGAAGCACGCTTTTGGAACTGCAACAGAAGGTGTCTATCTCTGGACTAGATCAGATGGAAAGCTCTTTAATCTCTCTAGATTGAGAGCGAAGACCAAAGTCCAGCTGAAATGCATGCGGGACTTCCTCTTTGTCGATGATGCAGTTGTTGCTGCCCACTCTGCTGAAGAGCTCCAGCAACTCATGACTCGTTTTAGCAAGGCCTGCCAAGATTTTGGACTAACAATCAGCCTGAAGAAAACACAAGTCATGGGCCAGGGCGTGGACTCACCTCCCTCTATTACCATCTCTACACAAAAATTGGAGGTTGTTCATGATTTCATGTACCTTGGCTCAACGATCTCTGACACCCTCTCTCTAGATGTGGAGCTGGATAAACACATTGGCAAAGCAGCTACCATGTTCTCTAGACTCACAAAGATAGTATGGCTTAATAAGAAGCTGATGGCATATACCAAGATCCAGGGCTATAGAGCCTGTGTCCTGAGTACACTCCTGTACTGCAGTGAGTCCTGGACCCTTTGTGCACAGCAGGAGAGGAAGCTGAACACGTTCCATATGCGTTGTCTCTGATGCATTTTTGGTATCACCTGGCAGGACAAAGTTCCAAATAGAGTAGTCCTAGAACGAGCTGGAATTTTTAGCATGTATACATTACTGAAACAGCGACGTCTACGTACATTGGCTTGGGCATGTCGTGAGAATGGCTGACGGTCGGATTCCACAAGATCTCCTGTATGGAGAATTAGTGCAGGGAAAGCGCCCCAGAGGGAGACCACAGCTGCGATAGAAGGATATCTGCAAGCGGGATCTGAAGGCCTTAGGAATGGACCTCAACAGATGGGAAACTTTGACATCTGAGCGTTCAGCCTGGAGGCAGGCGGTGCATCATGGCCTCTCCCAATTTGAAGAGACCCTTGTTCAGCAGGCCGAGGCAAAGAGGCAGTCTCGAAACCAGCAAAATCAGGGAGCTGGACAGGGGACAGATTGTATTTGTCTTCAGTGTGGAAGGGATTGCCACTCTTGAATTGGCCTTCTCAGCCACACTAGATGTTGTTCCAAGACCTCTATTCAGAGCACATTAACATAGTCTCTCGAGACTGAAGGATGCCTACTACTATGAAAGAAAAACACAAGAACTGCTACTATAACAAAGCCTCTGAAAAACAAGGCTGCTGGTACCTTTGGCTGTTTCACTACTCAAGAGCTGCTCCTGCATTGCACCACGACTAGCTGATCCTGTCCCATATCAGCAGGAGCCACCTGCTGGAAGTGCACTCTCTCTAAAGGCCAAGCTGTGGCTTTAATAAATGCATCAGAGGCCTCTGTTCTCACTGGTTTCTTGCCCGAAGACAGGCTTTCCACTGGCACATTTCTCTTCGGGGGAGGGCAAGAGTCTTCAGTCCTCTCCATCGCTTGGGTGGTGCAGTGGTGTGCCACTGAATACCAGTTGGGCAGCAACAGAGCTAACCCTCTCCTATCTTCCTTGTGGGCTTGTCATACGCTTATTGTTTTAGAAGACAACTCCCAGAATCCCATCCCCCACAATGACAGCTGACACTGCCAAGTTCTAATCAAGGAGTCTAACCAAAGAGGTCTTCCCCCCACTGTTAAAGTTGCAGCTGGGCTCAGAAGGCAAAAAGCAGAAAGAGGCTCCACTTACCTGTACAGCTTGGGAATAGCATGAGCTGCCGTTTTGCGCACATAGGGAGACATGTCTGATGCTGCCTCCTTGATGGCTAGCATCATGATGGGCACAATGATGGGCACACGGATGCTGGAGAGAACCCGGAGGGCACTGGCTCGAATCAGTTGATTGGGATCCTGCAGCAGACAGGAAGTGTAGAACAGGCACTCAAAATCAGGACCGTTCTCAAGCAGGAGGGGTTTGGGGTGGGGAGAGGCCAGGTGACACACCTGCACTGCCTTGGGGGGAGGCAGGATATAAATATAAATATAATTAACATGTTAACAAATACTTTCTCCACCACAATGTTCTTTTACCACAATAACAGTTCCTAGGAAAGAGGACTTATTATGTAGTCAAAATCTTCACCTTGATGAAGCAATGAGTACAAAACTGATCCATGGGGGAAACTGAACAGGCTGCTTTTATGTTGTTATTTGCTTACTTATTACATTTACTTATTACATCTTGTCTTTCTGCCGAAGTACGTCACTTGAGGTGCCTGACAATAACATTCAAACCAAAATAAGCACTCTTAAAACATAAAACACTATTAAAACCACATTATTGCAAAGAAACAATATCCTGTGGCCCATAGGCATAACCCAGCTGGATGCCAAATGCCTGTTGGATTAAAAAGTTCCTTGTCTTCAGGCCAAAGGAGGAAAGGGGGGGGGGGGGGTGACAGCCTATCCTTTCTTGACAGGGTGGTCCAATCCTTGGAGAAGTCTCCCAAAAAGCCCTGTTACACTGCCTCACCAACCATGTCTCCAAAAGTGGTGGGACTCAGAGAAGTTTCTCCTAAACTCTTAAAATCTGGGCAACAACCAAAATCTGGGCAGGCTTGTAAGGGAGAATACAGTGTTTTGTACAGTCTCCCATTACAAAAGCAAAATGTGCTGCTTATCAAGCGCCCCATAGTGCTTAGGTGGTTTTACAATTTAATTATGCAGGCTACACACTGACCCGCCCAGCAAGCTGGGTACTCACTTTACTGGCCTGAGAAGGATGGAAGGCTGAGTACCCAGGAATGTGTGTGTCATAATCAGCAATGAGAGGTAGACCTGGAAATCGGTTTGTAGGAAGTAAATAGCATCATTGCCATCCCAGAGTGCAGGACACGCAACAATGGGCTCAAGTTAAAGGAAGCCAGATTTCAGTTGAATATCAGGAAAAATTTCCTAACTCTTAGGGCAGTACGACAGTGGAACCAGTGACCTCAGGAGTTGGCGAGTGCTCCAACACTGGAGGCATTCAAGAAAAACTTAGATAATCACCTGGCAGACATGCTTTGATGGTATTCCTGCATCAAGCAGGGGGTTGGGCTTGATGGCCTTGTAGGCCCCTTCCAACTTCCCTTTTCTATGATTCCATGATTCTGTAGCTTCTTGGAAAATAGCAGGAAGAAAAAGAGCCTAAATGTTCTTTCTTCTAAAGGGAAGCAAGAGATTCTGGTTCCTCTCACTTGAAGTGTTTAGCAGTGGCAAGGCAGCACAGGTTGGTTGTTGCTTTGTTTTTTAAAAAGCCCAGCTTGCAGAAGAGAAATGGAGAGGCTCTTCCTTTTTACACATGACCAACATAGCCTTTGAAGGAGGCAGACACCAGCTGGCGAGGATGCACATGGATTTACTGCAAACAAGTTATACACCTTTTCCCAGTCCGCTGCACACCTCAAGTACCCACCATGGAACAAAAGACCCTCATTAGACAGATCCCAAGGAGAAAACCAAATCAGCCTCAGCCCTCCCACAAGCATGAAAACACCCAACCTTCAGTCCTCGCTGGAATGTAGAGATGGAGAGCAAGGCCAAATCCTGCTGTTCTTCTGCATATCGGACCAAGTAGACATAGACAAGCTTCTTCACCTGCCAGGGAAATAGCACCATTAGTCAAGCTCTCCTCAGAACCCATGTAACTTCCCCCAGTTTCTGCCTCATCTACCACTATGGCTTTCTGAGCAAAGGCAGCCTTCCCACTTGGCTGATCCTATGTGCTAGTAGACAGATCAAGGCATTCTCTATCAGCCTGGCTGGAACCAACCACTATTTGGGCTCCTTCCTGTAGTCCCAGAATTCCTTCTACCAATGGCCATTCTATGTCCTATTTTGGCATCTGAGGCAGAATATCACACAAGCACCTCTCCCCTGCCCTGGCAGTAAGAATACACAGGAATAAATGGCATAACTAATAATTTGCCACCCTTTCATGAGACCCCAAACCAACTCCTTGAGTTGGCCTTTTCACTTTCTTATAATAGGGCCAGTCCTACTATCATATGTACGTAATGTGATGGTAAGGGATTTATTTCTTAGGAAGTGACTAGACAGGCCAGTTGGATAAGGCTGGATCAGGGTTTGAGGCATGGTATGTCGTTTGGCCCCTTCACGGATTGCTGCCTTGTCGTGGCAAAGGGGCTTGAGCAATTCAGAGAAGCTATGGGCTATGCCGTGCAGGGACACCCAAGACGGACAGGTCATAGTGGAGAGTTCTGACTAAACGCGATCCACCTGGAGCAGGAACTGGCAACCCACTCCAGTATCTTTCCCAAGAAAACCCCATGAACAGAAACAAAAGGCTAAAAGGTATGACGCTGGAAGATGAGCCCCTCAGGTCGGAAGGCGTCCAACATGCTACTGAGGAAGAGCGGAGGACAAGGACAAGTAGCTCCAGAGCTAATGAAGTGGTTGGGCCAAAGCCGAAAGGACGCTCAGCTGCGGACGTGCCTGGAAGTGAAAGGAAAGTCCGATGCTGCAAAGAAGAATACTGCATAGGAACCTGGAATGTAAGATCTATGAACCTTGGTAAGCTGGATGTGGTCAAACAGGAGATGGTAAGAATCAACATTGACATCCTGGGTGTCAGTGAACTAAAATGGACGGGAATGGACGAATTCAATTCAGACGATTATCATATCTACTATTGTGGGCAAGAATCCCGTAGAAGAAATGGAGTAGCCCTCATAGTCAACAAAAGAGTGGGAAAAGCTGTACTGGGATACAATCTCAAAAATGATAGAATGATTTCAATAGGAATCCAAGGCAGACCTTTCAACATCACAGTAATCCAAGTTTATGCACCAACCACCGATCCTGAAGAGGCTGAAATTGACCAATTCTATGAAGACTTACAACACCTTCTAGACTCCCTGGAAAAGACCCTGATGTTGGGAAAGTGTGAAGGCAAGAGAAGGGGACGACAGAGGACGAGATGGTTGGAGAGTGTCGTCGAAGCTACCAACATGAATTTGACCCAACTCCGGGAGGCAGTGGAAGACAGAAGGGCCTGGCGTGCTCTGGTCCATGGGGTCACGAAGAGTCGGACACAACTTAACGACTAAACAACAACATGTCGTTTGGAGCAATCCTTGCATCCACATGCAAGGACTGGGTGCTTTAGGGGCAGGAAACCACATTGCACCTCAAGCAACTATATTTAATCAGAAGGGGGGGCTAACAAAAAGAGATCCCCGTGCTTGGAAAAGCAGGAGAAAACTTTCAGTTTAAAAAACAAAAAATTACATTCAAATGGCCTAGCAGTGCCAAGCAACCAATTCCACACTGAATTGCAAGGGATTTTATTTTTTTAAAAACCAAAACAAAATTTATATCCTCTATTTTCTTCCCTCTCCACATGGAAGTAGGAGAAAGCTTCCAATTTATTAATAAATGGTTAGATCCTGCAGCAGCTAAGTAAAGTGACAGACCAACAACCACTTTGGTTCAATCCTGGCTTTCACACATGCCCAAACCAAACCAAAATGGAGCAATCACATCCACACTAAAAAACTGACAGGGACCCAGAAGGATGAGGGAAGGCATGGATAAGAGATGGGCTGGTTTACGGTTGCCGATACGTCATGTAGTCACCAGAAGAAGACGCATCCCCAAACTAGTCCATCCCCAAAGCAGACCAAATGGTGAGACAAAGTCCTGTCTGATGACACCCTTACTTGCCTTTTTTCAGCCTGTTCTTCTTCCCTTTGTATCAAGTCTTTGAGACTGCATAAAACTTTAAATTTACGATTATTTTAAACCATTCAGACAGACAGACAGACAGACAGGGAAGCGGACAGACAGACAGATCCCATTGTCTGAAACAGATTCCTTACCTCTATATTCTTGCAAGCCACATTCTTCACCACAGCTGGGAAGAGATCAGATGCATTCTTGCCTCGGGCAATCATCTGGGGGCAGCAGAAGAGGCAGGGGGTAGTTAGTCAAAAAGTCAGGGCACCCCAGGTACTCCCTCCATTTAGCCAGCTGCTCTTCTCCTTATGTCCAATTATGCCCTCCAGTATCCTATGTGGCAAGTACATAGCATCACATGTCCCATACTCCACTGCCATTCCAGGGCCACAAGAACAGCCCATTCAAACTGAAGTAATGACGTGCCCCCCAAAAAGGAAGGTGATGGGTAAATAGAGAGGACAAAAGGACCAACCATGCCAAACTTCCCAAAATTTTAGGGGGAAACATTGTTGCTTGGATCTGTAAATCAGAGTGAAAGAGCACCCCCCCCCCATACAACAAAGGAAGCTGTGTACTTTGTATGATGAGGACAGGTTGGGATCCCAGACGTGATACTAAGCAATTAGCAATTGTATGAATTACTGTGTTAACAATAAGTAGCAATATGCGGGGACTGTGTATTACCCCCTCCACAGCTGTGGCCTGCTTTTTAGAAACTGTGTGCAACTGCTCAAACACATCAAATGTTATCTGGTTTGGCCCCTGGGGTAGAGGCTTATTAAGCGCCAAAAGAATGCCACATCCTGATGCAGCCAGCCACCTCCCGGATGTGGCTTGCAAAGTCTCAGATGAAACTGACTACAAATCTCATCACCCAGGCAAAATGGACAGTGGCATGATGGGTAGAAAAGATGGGAGTTGTAGTACAACATGGATGAAAGACGGCAGGCCAGAAAAAAGCTTGAGGATTGCAATTAGCAGGCCACTGGTCAAGTGCTGAGAGCAGACACAAAGAACTGGAAGCATCGGAGCAAAGTTAATCGGCTGAAAAACCAGGAGGTGGCTCAAAGTTTGCACTGAGAGGAAAACTTCTGATGTTCACCCCATAGCTCCATTATGAAGATGGTGCTCACCGCCACAATCCTCTTCATGGCCTCCAGCTTCAGGGAATCTTTGTTACTGTCCAGCATCTCCTTCAGATCATCATGTCTGCAAAAAACACCCAAAGGCTTTAGTCACTGGAGGGCAGCCGATCAATCGCAGAGTTGTGATCAGGCACAGTTTGGCCCACAACACCGCTGCCGGAAGCAGGCATTTCCACTCTTTTCAAAAGTCATGATGTGTAGTATTTCTATAGCACAACCAAGTTGTTTCAGAATTCAAGGCAGGAAAAATCTCATAAATGTCTCTTTCCCTGTATCTGCCAGTAAGAGCAGAGTAATAATATATTGAAAAGATGATCGTTTACTGCACCTTTGTAACACTCAAAATCTGCTGCCTGGGGTGACTGCCCCACTTTGCCCACTGGTAGAGTTGGTGCTGTTGGCAATTTATGCTGCAATATGCTGACGACACTCAGCTCTACCTCTCGTTTTCCACCAATCCAGGTGAGGCAGTTTCTGTGCTGAACTTGTGTCTGGACCTGACAATGGACTGGTTGAGGGTTAATAAATTGAAACTCAATCCAGACAAGACGGAAGTGCTGTTAGTGGGTGCTTCGCCGGACAGGCTGGAGGGCCATTTCCCTGCCCTGAATGGGGTTATACTCCCCCTAAGGGAGAGTCTGCAGCCTGGGGGTGCTCCTGGACCCCAGTCTAACTCTGGAAGCCCAGGTGGACTCGGTGGCCAGGGGCGCCTTCCTTCAGCTGCGCAAATTTTACCAGCTACGGCCCTACCTGGACGAGCGGAGTCTCATGACAGTTACACACACACTGGTAACATCTCGTATAGATTATTGCAATGCGCTCTATGTGGGGCTGCCTTTGAAGACGGTCCGGCGACTGCAACTGGTCCAGAATCGAGCTGCGTGGCTGGTGAGTGGTGGGGCCGCTAGGGGACATATCAAGCCGGTTCTGATTAAATTACATTGGTTACCAGTTGCTGCCCGGGCCCAATTCAAAGTGCTTGTTTTGACATATAAAGCCCTAAACGGCTTGGACCCTGGATACCTGAAGGACCGCCTCCTTCCATATGAGCCTACCCGGCAGTTAATATCTAGCCAGGGGGCCCTTTTGAAAGAGCTGTCCCTCAAGGAGGTAAGAGGGATGGCTTGTAGACAAAGGGCCTTTTCGGCAGCTGCCCCCAGACTATGGAATGCCCTCCCGACTGAGATTTGTCTGGCGCCGATGCTGATGACATTTCGGTGCCAGGTCAAAACCTTCCTGTTCCAGAAGGCTTTTAATTGAAATATTATCAACTGTGGGTCCTGATGGCAATTTTTAGAGTATCTATTTTAATTGTATTTTAATTGTTTCATCTTTTTATTGTATTTTTATTGTATTTTAATTGTTGTAAGCCGCCCAGAGACCTTTGGGTAGAGTGGGCGGCATATAAGTTAAATTAATAATAATAATAATAATAATAATAATAATAATAATAATAATAATAATAATAATAATAATAATAATAATAATAATAATAATAATAATAATAATAATATATTCTAGTTGCAGCAGACCACAGTAGAATCCCATGGTGCTTGAAAGACTACCATGTATTGGCAGAAGCTTGAATGGGCTTGGCGACTATGTTGGCCAAATGTGCAAAGTAGTTATGGAAGGAGATTTAAAGCTCCTCTCTCTGATTACAGAAAATGTTTGTGGTTTTTTTTAATGAGGCCAATAAAGAATGCAGCTAACAGACTTGCAGCATTCTATACCCACCTTGCTCTCCCATTAATGTCCTAAAAGTTTCAAGGCCATTCCACCCAATACTAAGGGCAACTGTCCAACTAACAGATCACAAAGATAACATGCGAAATGCAAATCAGAGGAGATGGAAGAGTAAATGAGTGAACAAGTAAACTCTTCCTTGCTAATATCTAGAAGCATCTAGATGACCACAGCTGGAGAACCCTTGCTGTTCTCCAGGTATTTTGGAATACCCATAATTCTTCACCACTGGTCATGCTGGCACTTTGGGGGATTGAAGTACCAACTATTTGGAGGACCAAAGGCTCTTCAAGCATAAGCAAAGTGATGCAGGGGAAAGTGATTCTTCGCAATCTTCAACCCCAACCCAGTTGGGACTAACAGTCTATTGGGGAGAACTAGTGTGATACAATGGTTAGAAGGCTGGACTGGAATGCAGGAAGAGAACCTGGTTCTAATCATCACTGGGCCATGAAGCTCACTGGGCGATCCTGGGACAGCCACCACCTCTCAGTTTGGTTTACTTAATGTAAAGATAACATGGGCAAAATGGAACAAGGAGATAAATAATTCATACTTTCTTGTATTACAAGAATGGAGCTGGAATAGAAATGCAATAAATGGATAATCAACAGCACCCCTAAAGTTTATTTTAGTTCTCAGTGAAAGAAGGAGCAACATAATTTGCATTGCTAATTAAGCTATTCAGTAATCAAATAAGCAACTTTATCTTCTCATCTAGCCTAAAGAACAGCTTCTATAACAATGGTGAAATCTTTCACCGGAGCTTGTCCTGAAGATGCTTTATAAAACTTCTCAGAGCTCACTCTGAGGATGGAATTACATCCCGAATTGGAGGGTGCAGAGAATACCCTCATGCAGCGAAAGCAACCAGACTTTTCCTCCCTAAGTTCTCTGTTCCTTGTTACGTGGGCATATAGGCACAAGCCCCGTCTTTTCTCTAAGGAGCTCAAGGGGGAACAAATGGCTCTTCTTCCCCTTTTCATGCTGCCAGGAACCCTCTGGAATGGCCTGACTTTGAGACAGTCAAGATCACCAAGTGAGCCAACAGGCTGTGTCCAGCCTAATCCCACACACTGTTCACTGTGGCAGACGGGCCCTTCCCATGCAGTTCAAGGGGAGGGAGGGTGAGGAAAATGTTTTCCCTATAGCTCAGCCTGCCATACGGGCATTCATATCCACCAAATACAGACTCCCAAGGATGTCTGAGTGACACTTTTAGGATTAGGGAGTGAGCTAGAAAATATTTATACAGAGGACACTCAAACCTTTCCTGACAGAACCTCTGACCCCTCGGAAGTGTCCTCTTTCTGGTCTGCAGAGGCTCAAGGAAACAAGAGCAGATATGATACGGTCTCCTAGAAGCTTCCTTCTGCTCACAGCATAACTTTCATGCCAGGGAAGGGATGATGTAAAAGAGAAAGAGGAATTGGGGGTCCACAGAGAAGCTGGTGGCAAAGGAAACCTGGGGGGTGGGTGAGTGGGGAGTCCACAGCGTGATCTCCAAGGCCACAAAAAAACTAGGGCAGTTCATGGCTTTGTTACCGGCTCAGAAGAGGAGTTTCCATTGGACAAAAGGCCCAACAAAAATGTTCCTACCACGAGGGCAGCCTGAGGCCATTTTAATTGCCAGGTCTCCATCCTATGAAACTCTGAGGTTTATTCATTTATTTATTATAATATTTTTATTATTTTTTAAGGAACTCTGGGATTTATAGTTTAGCAAACCACTCATCCCAAGATTCTATAAGAGGGATGGAGTGATGACAGCTAAAACTAGTATCATCTTGTGGGGCCTTTTGTTCAATGAAAGAGTGGAGTGTGCAGAAGCACTCTCATAATGAAAGAGAGAATGGGCAGGGGGCCAAATCCCATAAAGCAAGTGGGATAACTGGGAATCTTATGGAATGTAAGCGCAAACTTTGTGACAGTTATGCCAATGAAAGAATTCACCCTATTATATCTCACTTCAAAACCTCCTCCATTTTATCTGCAGTTGTTATGGTGACCAGGTGTGGATATGACTGAACCTTGGATCACTGTGACTCACAGTCTAAGCTCAGAGCTCAATTCCTTCTGCCTTCCATAGGCAAAGACACCTGTGTGATAGAATTAGAGCTTCGAAACAGCACATTAAGAACATGAGTTACTGGTCAACAATTCCTTTTTTCTAATAATGAAAGCATAACTATTATATTGCTATTGCAATATCGTAAGGGATAACTGTATACCCTTTGTGGAGTCAATATAACCACTTCGATTGCTGTTAAGAGTTGCAGGCAGTCGGACCCAAACTATGCACCTGAAAATAAAACTTGGCCATTTGGAACTCGTCATATAACTAACTGCAAAAAACAAAAAAACAAAAACAAAAACCCCAAAAAACCAAAGGGGGTGGGTTAAGATATATGTTTAGATTCCCAGTGTGGTGTTATGAATAGAGTGATGGACTAGGACTCTGGAGAATAGAGTTCGAATCCCCATTTGGCCAAGGAAACTGGCTGGGGGAGTAGAACTGGTTAAGCCACTCCTTAAATATCTCACTTACCTTGAAAGCCCTGTAAGGGTCACTATAAGTCAGTTCTGACTTGCCGGCACAGAACAACAACAACAAGGCATATGTTATTCTTATAGCCAAAGTAGCAGCAGTGTTGATGTGTTTCAGCATATATAACAAAAACAAAAGGTGACACGATATTGTTCATTTTGCTCCTGCTATATATTTTATACTTGCCTGTTTATTATGACGCCTAAATGTCCAACAACATGAGGCAGAGGATACTACTAAGATTGCAGTTTGTAAAATGTGTCCCATTTGTATATTCAGAGTAAACCATGCAACCCATATTAAAACCCCTTATTCTGGGCCCTAACCTTCTCTTCTTTATCTTCAGACAAGTAATGCTGAGATGCATTCTGATCAATTCCTTGTTCTCAGGCTTAGGCCAGATCTGAACCCTCTATTCCTTCTTCGGTAGCCAATGTGAAACAGTTAGCAGTGGAGGGGGGTGTCCTCTGTGCCAGTGAGGGTGGCCTATTTCCATAAACGGGTAGATACAGGTTGCTCATTTCTACAGAGAACTGAGCCCTGCTTTTACTTTGCATGGAGTGTTTGCACTAGCAAGCCTCTCTGTCTCTACATTGGGGTGTGTGGGGGGTGTCACTAAGTATACGGGAGAGGATTGCAGTTACAACGCTCTTGTAACTGGGTGACCCTACAAGATATTTGGCATAGCCTCTCAAAGCCCTGATGCCCAACATCATCAATTATCCCTACCACCAAGATTTTTTCCACTCCAACCCCAGTTCTGTGAGATACAGGTCGATGCCAAACATGTTTAACCCCTTCTTGAGGTCTTCATGTGGGGAGAGGTAACAAATGGTCAAGTAACATTGACAAGGTAATCAATGGTGAGTTTCTGTTCCATGGAAATTGCTGAGAGGCGTGCTTCAGTGCAAAGAGCCTCCACATGTCAGTTATCGATTGTAAACTTGGAGCACTCCTTACACCCTCACGGCCTCCTCACAATCAGCTCACTGCTTTCACTTGCTTAGTCTCACTAAGCACTTCCTTCACACGGAGATTTCTTTGCAAGGACCCTGATTTTAGACCAGACCCCCAATTGCTTTCTTCACCATGTCCAGAACGGCACTCGTATCCCATGAAGCTGATTCTTCTCCCTGCTTAACAAATGCAGGGTGCCCACCATAAGAGCCACAAGTTCCAGAATTTCCTTTGTAACAATGTAAGTAAATAACCCATGCTGCTATCCTCCTTTGAGGAGGGGGGGGGGGGAGAGAGAAGAAGAGAAGAAAAGCCAGCTTGCACCAAGAGAAAAGAACTGAATCCATTAGGAAAAATGAGTACTTTGTCCATTGTACCTCTGAGACAATTAGGAGACAGAGGAAACAAAGCTTATTTGCTTCTACCAACACTATCAGGTTTTTTGGGGTTTTTTGCATGCATGGAGAAAAAGAGCAAATTGAACTTACTTTCTGAAAAACATAACCCACTTAAGTGGCAATATTGCATAATTTTGCCCATCCCTGTTTGGACCTACAGACAGAGCACTAGATCTTGAGGAACACAATATTTTCATCAGCAGCTTGCATATATTTCTTGCAGAAGCATCATAATCCTGGCTCCCTTCCAGTGTTAAAGGATGCTTCATTGGTCAGAAAGGAAGAGGCATATTTAAAAATGTGCAGGATAACTGTGACTCCTTGCAACTATCTCAAACTGCTTATTTTTCTTTAAAGTCAGGTTTGATTGTGGCAAAGGTCTAATTATTTATTGATATAAACTGTATGTTTGTATTGTGTATTATTCAACTGTTTTTCCTATTGTAAACCGCCCTGAGAATGCTATGCACTATGGGATGGTAAACAAGTTGAAGGAATAAATAATTAAATAACTGCAAACATGGAGCCTGTGATCTACAGATTGTAATCTCTGAGCGCTCTGAAGAAGCACTGCTGTTCTCCAGCCTGGGAAACCACTCCATTTGACACATAAATTTTGTCTGTGTGCATCATCTCTCCCGATCCATCACAGTGCAGTGAAAAGGCTGATATTTCTTTCCATAGTTGATCACAATCTGTCTCTACAATGAACTGGAGGAAATAATGATGACTCTTTGGATTTATAGCCGCCTAGAGTGGTCACAATTGACCAGATAGGCGGGGTATAAATGAAATAAATAAATAAATAAATAAATTATATCGAAGATCAATAGGAAGATAAAATAGGATGTGATCTTACATACTGAAAACAAGTATGAAAATCAATCAGTATTGCTTTTATGAGGTGAAAGAACATCTGGAGACTAACTCACAATGAAATGAGCAGGATTCTACTCAAGTTGGCTTTTGTAGAGCAAGAAAAGTTCACTCAAAAGCTGAAGAGAACCTTAGTTGCTATAGTCAGTTTTCGGAGATCTTTGCTATCATGTCAGGGAAAAATGAAAAAATATTGAAGCTGAAGCTGTCCTACTTTGAGCACAACATGAGAAGGCAGAATTCTCTGGAAAAGACAATAATGCTGGGAAATGTGGAAAGCATCAGGAAAAGAGGAAGGCCAAATATTAGATGGACTGACTCCATAAAGGAAGCCACAGCCCTGGGTTAGTGCGAGCTGAGCAGGTCTGTTAAGGACATTACATTTTAAAGACTGTTCATTCATAGGGTTGCCATAATTTGGAGGCAACTGAAGGGCACATAACAACAGCAACAACAGCAACCCTCTGAGGCCTGTACATACTGCCCAAACTGTCTGAAAATGCAGAAAAAATAACCTAGAAGTGGCTAACTTTAAAGTTCACAACTTGGAAAAGAGACCAGGGAATGCTGTGGGCTGCAAACACAGCCTTGGCCCCTTGATGCCCGATGACAATCCTTCCAACTCCTCTCCCTGTGAGAAGTGTCAGGTGAATAAAAGAGGAAAGACATGGGTGAGACAGATGCATGAAGAGAAACTTGATCACACAGAAGGAATCCAAGCCCACAGCAGCCTGTGAAATATTTATCCCCAGCAGGAATTCAGTCACAGCAGCATGAGAAAGAAAAGCCATGGCTCAGAGGCAGTTGCCACAGCAACACAAGGCGTTTTACAGGGTCCAGGCTCAGCCACACTAATGGGACCATGCCAGGCATTAAACACCTGGCGGTGACCATGCATGCACAGCCAGACTGCAGCCCCCCATAGGAAGCTGCTGGTTGTCAGCTTTGGCAAATACAAAGGAGTGGCCTGCAACCTCCTCCCTTCCATTTAGAGAAGTTGTAATAAGGGCAGGGCAACTGGGCTTTGACCAGGAGTGCCAAAATTTAGAGGGCCCACCATTTGCTGCTGGGAAGGTAAGCAACCCACCGGTTGATCTCTGCTGCTGGTAGAGTCAACCCACCTGCCCCAACCTCCAGCTGCTCTTCCTCAGGCAGGAGGAAACACAAGGCGGGAATGGCTTACCATAGAGCCACTAGGGTTGCCATGTGCTCAGACACAGGCATTCCTCCCCCCCACCCCAATTCCTCTGTCCTCTCCCCACTTATGCCACTCTTATGTGACCCAACTTAACTCACTGGGCAACAATGCATCAGGTGCCAAAACAGCTCCCTAATGGTTTTGACAGAAGCCAATGAGGCTGGCAGTTGAACCTGACTTTAACTTTGGCAAATGGTTCTCCACTGGACCAATGGAAGAGAATGATTTCCCTGGGCTCAAAGGGAGAGCAGAAGAGGGGCAGGTTATGTTACCACCACCCAGCATCTGCTGCCCAAGGTGGCTGCCTCGCTTAGCCCAATGGCAGGCAGGGCTGGCCTTAAATATTCTCACCACAATCACCCAGGTCTGTTTGAGCATCTTTTCCTCTATGCACCTCCTGCAACCTCTAACCACTTTCCTTCATGTCTCCTTTAAACAGTGACAAAAAAGTGGGGTCTACTTTCCTTGAGCCATGCCAATGCGTTTTCCTAGGGCTTTCCGGGACATTGAGCTGCTTGAGGCAGAACAGTTACTTCCACTCCAAGCCCTGAAAACACATTAGCCCAAATCCTGTTGCTTGTAAATCACACTAGGGTACAATCAATGCAGATTTGGTAAGTCAGCTCCTCCTTTCGCACAGTTAGTTAGAGTCGGACCATTAGAATCAATGCCACTTATGGAGGAGTTGATTCACCAAATCCACATTGACTTAATGGGCCTACTCTAGTACAATTTACTACTACACTAAGCAAAAGGATTCTGGCCATTGTTTCCAAGACTGGTCAAGTTATTCTGGTACCTGAAAAACTTTAAAAAGTATATCTTCTGATCCCTGGCATTTAATTATAACCATTATAATAAGTCAATAACCAGGCATTTGATGTCTTTTCATAAGAAAAATCAAGTGCCTGAAACAGTTGCCTCCCTTTGTCTATTGGTAGGGCTATCCCTGTAATTTCACCGAATCAATTTGCAACAATAATGGCTGGAAAACATTATAAAATATAGGACAATATGAACAGGAGTTTGACCAAACTCCGGGAGGCAGTGGAAGACAGGAGGGCCTGGCGTGCTCTAGTCCATGGGGTCACGAAGAGTCGGACACGACTTAACAACTAAACCAGCGTTCCCCAACCTTTTTCCTAGTGCGGACCGGTGGAGCCTCTGAGAGAGGTGGGGCGGCCCCTCGCGCTCGCGCTCTCCGACGCATGCGCAAAGTGGTTGGGGAGTGTGTGCGGCATAGGCGCGCGCGTGTTCCCCCACCGCTTCGCGCATGCGCAGGAGCGCCTGCCCACCCGTGCGCCCACCCCACCCCTGTGCGCAGGCACATGATTGAAGGGGTGAGGGAGTGTGTGCCGGCGGCGGAAGCCTGGGAGCCTGAGCATGGCCGGGGTGCTCCCTCCGGCCGCTCGCCTCCTGACAGGCTCCTCGCCGCCCTCCGCGGGAAATTCAAATGGCGGAATCAACGTTAGGGGAACGCCGCCGCCGGGAGGACAGCAGCCTAAGGGATGCTCCCTCTTTCTTCCTCTGTTTAGTGGCAAAGAAGGCAGGAGAAAAAGGAAGACACCCCTCCTACATACACACACACATACACACCATCGCACCCCAAGCTCCAGCTTGCAAAAGACGCTCCGGCAGCGTTCCTGAGTACCACCCAGAGGCACTGGGCCGCCACCGCCTCCCGTCCTGCCTTTCTCCTCCTTCCTCCAGCAGGAAAAAGCTGGTGTCCTGACCCCACCTGCCCTCCCCACAGCCTCCCCCAAGCCTCTCCTTCACTCGATGCTTTCCCCTCCTTTCTCCCCCTTACCTCCGGCACTCCACCCGCGCGCACTGCCGCCGCCGCCGCTTTCTGAGCCTATTCCGGGACTCTTGGGCTGGCAAACTCCATTCCCCCACCCCTCCACGGGAAATTCAAATGCAGCCGCTGGTGCCGGTTCCGGAGCTGGAGGCACCAGCGGCGGCATCAGCCTGCTGAGGGCGGCGAGGAGCGCCGACCCCAGCCTCTTTGGAGCCCGCCGGGGGGCCAGCAGCGGGAGCACCCGGCCATGCTCGGCCTCCTGGCTCTTAGCCACCCCCCCCCGCCGCTGCCGCTTCCTCTTCCCTTCAGCTTTCCCAGGTTGGGGTCACACAAGGCCCCGGCGGTGGCCCTGCCTCTGCCCCAAGGGACCCCAGGGGAGTCCATGCAGCACAAGGAGGCGCGGCAACTGGGCAGGCGAGGCCGCACCGGAGAGGACCCACCGACCAAGCTTCCCGGCCCGGCCCCAAGAAGCCTTTCGCCCAACGCCAGCAGAGCGAAAAGCAGCCCCCGGGGGGTCGGGGGACCAGCCACCTGCGCCCGCCTCTTCTCCGTGGCTGCCTCCAGGGAAGCCTCTGGCCTGGCCCGGCCGGGCCCTGCAGAAGAGCTCGGGGGACCCGGGTGCCAAGCCTGCCCCCTTTGGCCGCAGAAACGGACACCACCGCCAAACGCCTCCTACGAGGAGCCCCGCCGCGGCAAGAGCTCCGGGCCCAGACGGGCGGGCCGACGACCACTGGCTGCCCAGCCGGGACCAGAGCCGCCGCCCCCTCCCCATCCCCGGACCGCCAGCTCCGAAGTCCCAAGGCCCACCCGCGCGGTTCACAACGACCGACCAACCCTCTCCCTCCCTCCTCACTCCTGGGAGGTGCTTTCCTGGGGCTCCCTTTTCCCCTCCCAAGCCCAGGAAGAGGCCCAGGCCACGGCCCTGAGTGGGCTCAGGCGGCAGAGAGCAGGGGGGGTGGCAGCCTTTTCCCTTTCTCCCCCCCCCCGTAAGTCCGGCGACGGAAAGGGCGAGGGAGGGGAGGAGGCTGCCCCCGCCCACCCCGGGTCTCCCAGTGACCCTTTCCGGAGAAGCCCCTGCCCGCCCCCGCCCCCCCCAGGCACCTGAAGTGGGGCGAGTCCTTGAGGCACTCCTCGAAGTGGACGACCACCCACATCGCGGTCTCCCTGCTTCTGCTCCTGCTCTCGGCAGCGGAGGGAGGGAGTAGGGCCTTTGCAGGGGTGAGTGCGTGCGGGGGCGGGGGCGAGAGGTCTGTCTCGGCGGCCCGGTCAGGCTTAAGCCACGGACCGGCACCGGGCCGCGGACCGGGGGTTGACGACCTCTGAACTAAACAACAACAAATGAACAGCTCAGAGAGACAGATAGTGAGTTCCTCACTGCTACATTAAAAAGGGCTCTTGGATTCCTTGGAGATGAAAGGGACCAATTCACACATGCTCATCATCTCACAAGTGCAGTATCAAACAGTAGTTTGAATGGTGATCAGCCATCACAAATACAACCTATTTTGAATCCTTTTCAATGAGTCAATTTATATATATTTCAATGGCAAGAGATTTCAAATGAGAAGAAACCAAAAGAGATGGTCATATGTCCATCCGACACATTAAATTCCTTACTCTATGCCTCTCCCAGAAGCACACATTCAGTGATGAGGATGAGGTTTTGAATCCACTCTTTCAGCTCCTAAGCATCTTTGAACTAAACATGGCCAACCTATCCCTAGGAGAGGGATGCACACACATGACATGGCTGTTCATGTGCATCTTCACATTATCAAAGGGCCACTGCATAAAACTCTTGTCAGAACGTTGGCACATGAGGAAACAGCCATGAGTCATATCCTTCTGCTGCTAATATATACTGAATTTTATTTGTATCATGATTTCTGCATCACCTTCCAGTATACAAATTTCCCTTGTATATCTTATTCTATTTATTCTCAGAACTCTGTCAGCAGACTAGAGCAAGGTGTAACCCTTTGTTTCAAGGCCACTCAAAGAACCAAGGCTGAGCTCTATAATTCCACCCAGAATCTCCTTCATTAAAAACACCTCAGAAGGAAGCTTCGGAATATGAACAAATAATTTCACAGAAGTGTGTGGCCACGAGGTTCTAAAAGGAAGCCTCAGCTCTCTCCAGTCCCATAGGCTGGGCTGGTGGGGGGGGGGGTATATGAAGCCCTGCAGGTCACACACATTTTCCCCTCTTCTATTTCAGAAGACAATGCATTGGACTGGCAATTAAGGCATCCAGCTTAGTCACCCGTGAAACATGAAACTCTAGAGGATTGTGGACCCACTACTTCTCTGTCACTCTGACCTACTTTATAGGGGTGTTGTGAAGATAAAGCTGAGGAAGAAGAGAAGCGTATACACTGCTTTCACTTCACCGGAGAAGAGGCAGGATACAGAGGAAACAAGCAAACCTTTAAAAAAGTAATCAGTTTTAGGCAGAGCTGTTACATTAATAATAATTTAATAAGTTTTTTCTGCTAATAGGGTTTTCTAGGTATAACGTATGCAGAAGTAGTTTACTAGTCCCTTTTTCTGATGGCACTCTGTGATTGTGCAGTGTGCCCAAGGCTACACAGGTGGCAGAGCATGTAACCTTGTCAGCCATACATGATCTGGTTGATCTAAAATGGCCCTTCTTTTCAGGATGCACCATGGGGTGTGTGTGTGTGTCAAGTCCTAAGCTCCTAGCTGTGCCGCCAGGTGCTCTAACCCACTGGACATATTTCTCCAAAAGTAAATCCCAAAGTGCTCAGTGGAACTTATTCTCTGTAGCTCAGTGAGTTAGGTGGAGTCTGGCTGTGGAGTCAGAGGTTGGGAGTTCAATTCCCGACTATGCATCACAGACGAGCCAGCCTATGTAGGTTTGGGCAAACTACAGAATCCCAGGATGCCCCCACAAGAAGGGAATGGTCAAGCACTTCTGAGTACTCTCTACCTAGAACACTCTTAAAAAGGGTCACCATAAGTAAGAATTTATTTGACAGCACAGAATTATTGAGTTTAGAGTTGCAGGCTTAGTGAAACAATTAGTTAGCTTAACCCACTTAAAACATTTTGAACTGAAAAGGACCACCCAATTAACAACTAAAAACTATTCATAAGAACTGCTAATGACAAGAATCATCTTAGAAGAGGCATGCCCCCCACTGCATGAAAAAAAATAGAAATGCCACTTGTAAAATGGTGCTTCCAGCAACAGAGGCATCCATCCAAAATATGCAAAGCACACTTTTTTCTTTAGATCCATTGCTTTTCTTCTTTGTAGAAGATTATGTTAAGCGACTAAAATGCAAATGATTGATTGACCAAGGTTTCTATTACCAGGATGGGATACTATTAACTAGCCATTCTACTTGATTCCCCCATTTCTTTGCATGGCCTGACAGACGGAGGGATAAAGTGGAAAGTACCCAAATATTTAAAAATGGGTGAGTGCCACAGTCCTATTTCAGCTTACAGGTATATTCTGCTGACTTTAATGAGATTTAATTCTATGTAAGTATACACTGGATTGTAGACTCTGTGAGCTAAAATAGTAGCTAGATGGGTAAGGGATCCCTAAAAGGGAAGGTGGGATACTCTTTGCAGTGTAGTGGATACAGTGACAGATTAGACTCAGGAGGCCTGGGTTCAAATCCCTACTCAGCCATGGAATCTCACTGGTGGAGTGGAACTGGTAAAACCATTCCTTAAATATCTTTCTTACCTTGAAAGCCCCATTAGAGTTGTTATAAGTTAGTTCCGGTTAGAAGGCGCATAACAACAAAAAGGAATGCATCCCTCTTTCCTCGTGTAAACTTGTCTCCACCTTCCTGGCGCCAAGTTTAACACTGCAAGCTCCCAGGGGCAGGTGCCTGCCTTCGGATCCCTCGAAGCCCCCTGCCCCTTCGTGACGCTACCTACAGACACAAGAACGCTCGGCCCGAGAGGCGGCGGGGGGGGGGGGCTGGCCTCGGCCGGAGGGCCACCGCTAGCCGGGGCCGCCAGCTTCCCCTCCCCCGGCCGGAGCGCGCGAGCCCTCCTTCCGCCGGGCGACGGCCCTACCGTAGGGGTTGTGCGGGGCTGCCGTCCGGGCTACTGCTCTCTTGCTGAGGGGGGCCTTCCCGGTCGGGCGACTTGAGCAGCCTGGCCTCGTCGCCTTCGAGCGTGCTGTACCAAGCCTGCGGAGAGCCGTCGGGCACCAAGACGGGGCTTTTGGCTTCCGCGCCGCCGGGCCCCGCCTGCTGCCCCTTCACCAGGCTGGCCGCGCCGGCCGGCAGCTGTTGCAGCAGCTTCTGCATGGCCGGGGGCGGGGGCGGGGGCGGGGGGGGTCGCAGCGAAGGCTTCCTGGGGACCCGCTTTCAAACGGTGCCCCGCTGCCCTCCAGCGGCTGGGCTGGGGCGTGCCGGGGCAGGCGAGGCCAAGGCCAAGGCCGGGCCGCCCCGCCGCGTCCCCAACCCCCGGGGGCGCCTGCTCGAAGGAGCGGCTTCGGGCTCCCTGTCGCCCACGAGCCGGCCACGTTAGCAAAGCCCCCCTCGCGGCTGCCGCTCCGCTCGGCGGGCGCTGGGGCGGGGGCGTGTCCTCCGGCGGTTCGCAGCCACTCCGCCAGCCACCAGCGGCTCCGGCCGCCTTTCCCCGCTGAAACCAGACGCCGCGCCTGCCGGCATCCACAAACAGCTGCGGCCGCCGAGGCGGGACGAGCGCCACCTGGCGACTGTGGGCAGAGAAGGTTGAAGGCGCGCTGCTACCGCGGGGCGGGGGCCAGAAAGCCGGTCTGCCGCTTGCTCGGGGCCCCAGCGTGGACAAACGTCTCCGGGTGGGAAGGGGGCCAGAAGATGCCCTCGATCACAGGACGGCCTTTCCGAAACTACTAGCCAGAACTGCTCGTCTTATTCCGTTCTTTAGCCCTTGGCTCTATGATTCCTTCTAGCCCCTTGGCCCCTTTCTTTCTAACAACAAGCCTGGGAGGGAGGCTCAGAGGCAGCGATCCCAAGTCACCAAGTGCGCTTCCTGGCAGGGCGGGGTGTTGTCAGCAGGTGCCGCTCTAGTCCAATCATCCAAGCATTAGCCCACACTCCTCTTCTAAAAATGAACCTCTAGAGATTACACATTCGGTTAAAAAGGGAAATCTGACTTTTCCCCTACAAGATGTAATAGCAACACAAGAGTGCCTTTTATTTGACGAGTTCACCAACAGGTGTCTTGTGGTTTTGAATGTCCAGTTACTGTATTATCCTCATTGCACAGCTGGGTGGGGGGAAAAAACTGGAAAGAAAAATATCTAGACTGCAAACTTATACCTACCTACCTACCCAGGAGTAAAACCCCTTGAACAGTGAGAGTTACTTCAGAGTAAAATGTGTGTCAGCTTGAGCTGTGAAGCTTCACCTTAGGCCTATAGAATGCAGACCTCCAGATGTTATTGGGCTGCAACTTCCATCAGCCCTAACCAGCCCCAGCCTGTGGTAAGTGCCGATGGGAGTTGTAGTCCAATACCATTCAGAAGGCCACTCGTTCCCCATTTTGCCCCTGTCTTTGGCACACCTCTTTGCAGTGCAGCTCCAGGCAGAAATAAAGCTCCTTGTATTCTATAGAGTTTACTCCCTGGTTGGTGTGTTAGGAATGTAAACTCAGTTTTCACCCCTATTTACAGAAACAGGTAGCTGTGCTCCTCCAGATGTTTTATTAGCTTACAGCTCCTATCAGTCCTTACTACCATAGTCAATTGTGAGGGACTATGGGAGACACAGGCAAAAAACATTTGGTGGGTACAGTTATACACTTAGCACTTAGTCTTTAAGGTGCCACAATGTGTTTGTCTTCTTTATTTTATTTTATATTTTTCTTTTCTTTTTGCCTGACACACTTAATGAAATTGCACTAAAGTAAAATTTGCAAGCTGTCTGGATAGCTCAGTGAGTTAGGTATCTAGCTGCAAAATCAGAGGCTGGGAGTTTGATTTCCCCAGAATTTTCTCTTGTGAGAAAAGCCAGCCTGTGTGGCCTTGCGCCTGCTGCACCACAGTTCCAGGATGCCCCCAGAAGAAGGGAATGGGAAACCACTTTTGAGTACAGTACTCCATACCTAGAAAGTTCTGAAGAGAGTCACCATAAATCAGAACTGACTTGACTTCACATATTTATTATTAAAATTTTTAAAGGGATTAGTTGTTGCAGAAACATACAGAACTGCCTTGTGGCACCTCAACGACGAACACATCGATTCTGGTATAAGCTTTTGTGAATTAGAACCAAGCACACATTTCATGAAGTGGATCCTGGTCAATGACAACCTCAGACACTGGCTGAAATGGTGTTGCTTAGTATAAGAAAATTCATAACTTTCAGCCTGTTCCTTAGCTAGCAAATAAAGTCCTCGCTGCAGTTCTCAGTGGTTAGTTTTTATGGTGCCATAGAACTCTTTGGTGCTTCTAAACACCATGTTATGCACATCAAATGAAGTAAATTTTTACACCTGTTTCTCCTTTTCTGCTCTCACTGGCTCTCTTGTGCTGAATTTTGGCTATTCATTTGTTACATTTGTATGCTACCTTTCTTTCAATGAGCCCAATGTTGCCCCCCTCCCCACTATATCCTCTCTATAACCCTGTGAGATACTGTAGGTCAAGCTGAGAGATGATGACTGGCCCAAGCTTACCCAGTGAGCTTCGTGGTTGAGTGAGGATTTACACTCAGGTCTCCCGACTTCCATTCCTCATATTTACTCAAATGGACTAAGCTGAAGCACAGCACCAACCTGGCTGTGGTTCCTCTGTAATATCTGTGCACACTGATGGTGCAACAGTAACGGTCAGCATAAATAAAGCGGCCCTGTGGCCAGCAAAGATGGCCTCAGATTGCCTGGAGCAATTTTTCTTATTAGCTCAGGGATTGCCTCACCATCAGTAAGACCAGGAGCGTCTATGGCACAACTTCTGAGCCCTCCTCACCAATACACACAAATACTTCCTAGGGAAGCCAATAAAGTCAGCCATCTCCACCTGCACACCTGGTTTTCCACACTGAGAAGAGCAAAGCTCTCACAAAGAAGAGCAGAGCTCTCACATGCCCTGTTATTTTCTGTTGTTCAACAATACACACTTCTAAATACAGAGGGAAACAGACCAACTGATGCACTCTAAAGCAACAGTCCTAAACAGACCTATAGCACAATCTTCTTTATTTCCAGTCAGAAGTATGCTCTGGTGAGTTCAGTGGGATTTACTCCCAGGTAAATGTGAACAGGATTGCAACCTCATCAGGAAGCACATCCTGCTGAAAACAGTGAGAGTTACTTTGGAGCAAGCATGCATAGGACTGTGCTCTCTGTTCTTTCTCTAAAGGTAACATTTAGACGTTTATCTGTCCTATAGGCAATGCAAACGGCCAAGAAAGACGTCTTCAGGTATCAACTTAAATTCACTGGAATATGCCTGCAGACTTGTAGGAGGCAGGGGAACTAGAGTCTCGGAAGCTCTCCAGTACTTTTATATCAAAGGTGTCACCTGAGATATAGGTGAGGGGCGGTCAACAATTATGATATGAAGAAAATAACTATTTTTAATTGGCATGTATTTTAGTTGCTAAATATATGGAGAGTTATTTCCCATCCTTCCAAACATTTAGCTTTTCCCCCCATTTTCAAGCTGTGGGAAATCACAGTCAAGCATGGTGAGTGGGCACAGGAGGGATCAGAGCCATCGGGCAGAACAAGGCAACAGGCTCTGATGGCAGGTGCTGAGAAGCAATGGCGGCAGCTCCTTCCTCCTGCTCCTTTTAGAGCTTCCAGCCTTTCCTATCTCTAGGAAAAATAGCACCAGCCCATCTTGCACCCCATAAAGTGGCCTGAGGTTTTCAGGTGTGGCAGCAAATCCCAAAGAGGTGGAGTCAGTAGTATAGTGGATAAATGCAGGACTAGGACTTGGGAGATGTGGGTTCAAATCCCTCCTTAGCTACAAAGCTCATTGGGCAACCTTGGGCAGTCACACTCTCTTAGCCTGGCCCACTTCACAGAGTTGTTGTGAAAATAAAATTGGGAGAAGGAATACCATGTATTCTGCCTTGAGCTTACTGGAGGAAAGGCAGGATATAAAATAAATACAAAATAAATAACTCTTGCCCAAGCAGCAAAATATATCTGGGTAGCCCAGGAGGGACCACAGATCAGGCAGAGCATGTATTTTGCATGGAAATGGCTTTCCTCTGGGTCAGTTCCTGGCATCATCAGGAAAAAGGACTAATTGGCCTGTGATGGAGGAAAGCCTTCTCTGTCCAAGATCTTGGGCAGCCACTGACAGTCAAAGTAGACACAACTGGGCTGGACAGATGAATAATCTGTCTTAGATTAAGACAGCGTCCTATGCTCCCCCCTCCTAGCAAATGTATTCAAAAAGTCACAGCAGAATGCACTTCAAGTCTCATAGTGGAAGAGATACCATACAGGCATATGACAAGAGACTGAACTCTTGACACCTAAAGAGAACGATGTTTAGCCAGTGTGGTGAACCAATGAGCGGAGTGTGGGAAATGGAGGTCCAAATCCCCACTGAGCCTTGAACCTCACTGGTTCCATTTGTGCAAGACTGACCAAGCTTACTGGGTTATTTATCTCATCTCCTCCCTTCCTCCTTTGCAGGGCCTAAAAGCAGACATAGTTTTAAAACACAGGGAGTTACAATACTAAAAAACCATTATAAGTTATCAATTAAAACCACACAGAATTAACACAATTTAAATACCTGTTTAAACACACACGCACAAACATAAAGTTTTACATCTAACCATTAAAAGGTTCTTTATCCACAGCTGATCAACAACCCAAGGCCTGCCTATGTAAAAATGTCTGCTTGCTGGCAGGACAGCACAAGGGTGGCCCACCTGGCTTTCTTTAGAAAGGACTTTCATAGCCTGGAAGTAAGCTTGAGAAAGCTTTCTTGTGTTGTTGTGAGGACAACATGGGGTGGTTGTGGTGGTGATGATAATGATGATGATAATAATAACCAGATGCCATCAAGTTGATTCTTCTTTATGGTGACTTTTCTTGTGGTTTTCTAGGCATAAAGCACAAAAAGGTTGTTTCCTGTTCCCTTAAATAGACAGCTTGCCCAAGGCTACACAGGCTGGCTTTTTTTCCTGGAAGGCAGACTGAGGAATCAAACTCCCAAACCCTGGTTCAGCAGGCAGATGCTTTAACATACCAAGACATCCAGCCAGGGAGGGAGAATATTCTTGGGTCCTATCTATGCATCTGTCTGTCTATCTACATGCAAAGTAACACTTTTTTTTGGCAATGCAGCCAGCTTAGAGTTGGAGGTAATGTTGGTAGAGTACATGCACTGAACACTTTAAATGCTGAGTAGTTTTAGCAATGTTATGACTCAGCACTTTCATGCTTGCCCATTTTGCAATCAAGAACTTAAGAAGAAAATACAAATTTCTTCCTTGGCTTCAACCCTATACGTATAGGGAGGAACTAGAATTTTCAAAAGCACTGTTGCAAGAAGAGCAGAGTCCCAGATCAAACAGGAAGTCAGTTGTAGCACTTCCTGTCTGGGACAATCCAATAGGTACCTTCCTTAGTCAGGGACTAGGTATCTGGGACTAGAGCCAGAGGTTGGGAGTTCAGTTCCTCACTGTGTCTCCCAAAAAAGCCAGCCTATATAGCCTTGGGCAAGCTGCGCAATCCCAGATTGCCCCCAGAAAAAGAGAATGGTAAACCACTTTTGAGTAATTCTCTACCTAGAAAACCCTAGAAAGAGACGCCATAAGTCAGAATTGACTTGACAGCACAAAGTTATTAATATTAAGAACACTTTCCTGACTTGAACGATGCTTCAAATAGCAGTTTGAAGTCCCCATGAAAGAAAATTGCATCCAGAAGTTCAGGCTGGGGATCTTGGAAACATTTTTATAAAACTACAACTAGTTGGGAACTGTAGTCCAAAAAGTAACTTTCCCGAGTTGATTAGTGTTTGTGGAAGGCACAGAAAGGCTGGAAGTAGTTTTCAATTGGTTATGTAGAAAGCTGCCTTTTCAGTAGGACTAAAAGCTCAGTTTCGCAGGAGGGCGGAGGCAGCTGTAGGCTGTTGTTCTTTGAGTGCAGGGGAGTGTCAGTGCAGCTCTTCATTCAAACACCAGGGCATGAGCAGACTTTCTCCACAGATAATCAGATCACATTGAAGGGGAGGGGCATATCCATATTTTGCTGTGGAAGAGATCAGAGCCTATTTCCATAAAGGAAGCTAGATTTCATTGCTTGTGTGGGAGGAGACGAGGCCGGGGAAGAAACATCAGTGAATTTCCAGCCATGCTGCTTTGGAGCAGTGAGCTGTCCAATGTACCAGAGGAGCTCTCACCCACACCAGGGAAGCAACTACGTAATTCGTTCTTGCGGCTTGTGAATCAAAGGGGACAAAGGGGGAGAAAATAAACTCAGGAACGGAATGATTGAGGGGCTCAATATGGTTGTGTTTTCTGGAAAGCAGAACACAAATAGCCCAGCAGTAAATCTGGCTGAAAACAACCTTGCTCTTATCTAAGACTACACAGATTTTGTGAACAACAGAGATGCAGAATTTAGGTACTGACAGAAAAATTCAGCACCCTGACTATATCTCACCCCCATTTTCATTTAAAAAACACCCTAACATTTAGTGAAATCTGAGAACCATACCTGAAGCATCTTCTTTGCACGGAGAGAAGAAAAGAATACTTGTGGATGGGAAAGGATTTTGTCTACCTGAGACCCCTCGAAAACCACTTCCAGCGACATCAGACAACATGAGGCTTCATGGACAAATTTCCTGGTCTAATGTAAAGCACCTTTCTCTCTTCCCAGAAACCAGGGCCCAATGATTTCTAAATTCTTCAGGAAGATGCTGAGTAGCCTGCACAGCCATTTGATCTATTCGGTGGCTCCTACATGTCAGATGACAATGATCATGAAGATACTGTAGCCTCAAGCCACTTTCTCTTTGTGGTGACCCTTTCCATGGTTTTCTAAGTACAAAACACTCAGAAGTGGTTTTCTACATCCTTCTCCTTGGGGGTGCTTTGGAACAGTGCAGCTTGCCCAAGGCTACACAGCCTGGCTCTTTTCCTGGGAAGCATAGTGAGGAATCAAAATTCTGATCTATAGCTTTCACATCCAGATACCCAACTCACTGAGCTATCCAGCCAGTCACATGTCAGACACATTATGTAAATTAAATATTGTTTCAATTTTGGCAACAGCTAGACATCACAATATTGGGCCTTAGGCACCAAGACCACTTATATTGGGCTCAGATTCACACAGGCCTATTCATATCTGTTGGATAAAAAGGTCTCTGAAGCTCAACAGCAGACTTCACCAGCTTGGCTCCCTGGAGATGTGTTGGGCTGCAGTTCCCATCATACCTAGTCAGCGTAGTTCTGACAGTGGCAGAACAGCTTAAGAAATATCAGTTAAAGTATCCAGACCCTCTTTAACCATTAGGGTATCTCCAAGGGCGTAACTGGGAATTGCAGATAGCATCCCCATGCTGGGTTCTTTGCATAATGTGTAGGATCGGTTACCCAATGTTGCAATATCCCCATACTGTAGGTTTTCCACCTACTGCTTCATCCCATTGCCTGCAACTAAGGAGGACAGGAAATCTACTACAGAATGAACCATAATGGATGGTAGTGACTAACAATCTCATGCATTTTAATAAATAATCAAGAGCAAAGTAAGCAAAGGGATGCCATTTTCTTCAGCAGCTCTGGGTTGAAACCCCCCCCCCCGAAATCCTCATAATAATCCTCATAATTCAAATGTAAAACTGCTTTCACATATTAGGAATACATTTAAGCAAATTATTGGGTCCAACCCTTGATTCCCCTCATGCAGTATTGTCTCTGCGTTGACTAGCAGCAGCTCTCCAGGGTTTCAGAAGAGAGCTGGGGATTGAACCCAGGAAGCTTTTGCATGGAAAGCAAAGGCTCTGCCAGGAACTCTTTCCTGGGTTTGCCACCTCAGTCTTCCAGCATTGTGTGGATTTGTGTACCAGAACCAAACCAGAGCCTGGGAAAGTTGCTTTTTTGGATTATAACTCCCAGTGGCCATGTAGTCTAAGGGATTCTGTCAGTTGTCATCTAAAAGGTTTTGCAAGCTTTGGCTGAACCTGCCCTCTCAGCACCCTTCCTGCTCTGCCCACCAGTCAATCCTGGTACATTAATTTGGATGTGCACCAATTGTAGTGGTGAGTCATTTTGGACAACAGCATCCAGAATGCTGACAGTTGTAGTCCAAGGATGCATTGCTGCACACCTCTAAATAGTAGCATCCCCTTCAGATAGGTACTGCACCTCATTGGAAACCCAGGGCACTTGTCAGCCACAAACTCATTCCTATGGGAGCTCTCTAAAGAATGGATTCAGGTGAACAATTTCCTGTTGCATCAGTTTATTTCTGCTAGACTCATACTGTGAACCAGAGGGGGGAAAATCTTATTACTAGTTGGTCCACACTGACTTTCACATGTAAACCAGCAGGAGCTGAACTGGCTGTGTACCTGCCAGTCAGTGCCTTGGATTGAAATGCTCAAGCCAGACTTGCCACTGGCTGCCAAAAGCCAATCCACAGGGAATTAAGAATATGCCCATGAGCTGCTCCACGAATGCCAATGCAGGCATAAGGCAGAGCAGGCTATCTAAAATACTAGCATGTTCAAGCAGATAGTCCTCAAGAGGACTCTCTGAATGGCAGATTCCATTTTTTGCAAACCCGCTCTGGCCAACATACAAAAC
Source organism: Intellagama lesueurii (assembly GCA_037013535.1). Lineage (NCBI taxonomy): Eukaryota > Metazoa > Chordata > Lepidosauria > Squamata > Agamidae > Intellagama > Intellagama lesueurii. The sequence goes on from JBAJHW010000011.1 coordinate 18,318,568, forward strand.
CTCTTTACTCTTTGCCCATCATCTTCCCCTGCCCCCAGAAAGCTGCCAGGAATGTGCCTGTCAGATCTGCACCCTCTTTGTGCCACTGGTGATACAGCAGCAAATGTTCTTGCCTGGACCATGCCTTGAGTCAGTCCAATAAACACCCAGCTGTGGAGAGCCTTACGTCTCCTAGGACAGAGGAGTTGGGTGCAAATGAGGCTGGCAGCAGGTCATGTCCACACAGAGATGCCACTTCAGCTCTGACTGCCCCAATGCTGTTCTTACTCCTAAACAGTTCTCTCCAGAGGAGAAAAGTTTACCTAGCCAGGAAAAGACCACAGTCCAATCAAAGAGCAAATGCAGGCAGGAGGCACCTTCTTGATTTAACAAAGAAACCCAAGCCTTGAGGTGCCCCAAGCAGTTCTCACCATCACATTAACTGCAACAGGCAGGCTGAAATCTTCACCCACCTCCACAAGTCCATGCAATGAGATCAGGGCATGCAATTTATGCCATTTCTGTAAGGATTTAGGCCACTGTAATACGGAAGCAGATTGTAAACCAAATCCCAGGGAGGTGGTAGAAATTGCAGGTGCACCCCCAATGGCAAAATTCACCCCAAACATGGATTGAAGTGGCTGCGGGGCTTATTTTGAGACAGATGCATCAAAGCTTAAGAACCACCACCACCACCACCCGTTTGAAGGCAATCTTGGGCCCTTTCCTTTCAGGCAAATGTCAAGTGGGAAAGGGGGAGCCGGCAGAGGGGCCGACACACCTTTCCCGGCCCAGAGAGCTACTGCAAGGTTCTTGTTTCGCCTCATGCCAGCCTGGCTTCTTGGGCACAGATTGGCTCCGAGGGCTTCCCACGTCACTTTCCAGATGGAGGTGGGAACTAAAAAGCGCTCCAGGGAGGGGGAGACTAAATCTGGGCCATACTTACGAGGCAAAGCCATTTGCAGGGTGGGCACTGCCCTCTCCACCCCCCACCCCCCCGGGAAATGGCGAGTGGTGGCGATGGTGGTGTGGGGGAGACAAAGGATTGCAAGGGGGCGCCTGAAACGCTGCCTTCTGCGGGGCATCCGCGCAAGGAAACCCACCGCTCGATGCTTCTTTCCACAATCAAAAACGGGCAGGGAGCGAAGGGGCCCCCCATTATTCCAAGGGTCGGGGCCGGCTGGCCGCCACCGCCTCCTCCTGCCGTTCAGCCCCTCCACCGGTAGCCCTAAAAGCCCCCACCTTTTGTAATCCGAGGAGAAGATCCCGCCGCTGGCCGGATCGTGTCCATATTCGGGCTCGCCCAAGCTGGAGGAGCCCCCTTTCTCTTCGTTGTACGCCGGGCCGGCGGACATGGCTGCGAGGAAGAGGAAGAGGAGGGAGACCGGCGGGAGCGCCTTGCAGCCAAGCGGCGGGGCGGGGAGCGGGGGCGAGCGGCGCCGGCTGGCCCCGACGGCAGGTCCTGGATGCGGCTGATGTCAGTGTCATGTGGGAGCGGCTGAGGTAGCGAGGATTGGCCGAGACACGCCTTCCCCGCCCCTTAAAGCGCCAGAGGCCCCCGCCGCCCTCCCCTCTCCGCGGGGGTCGCTTGCTGCCCTTTGCTGGGGGGGGGGGGGAAACGGGGACTCTACCACGGAGCGGCTTGAGGCAGCGCATCCGGGTGTCCGAAAAGGAATGACATTGCCCTTCACTGAGAGAAGGGGAGGAGTCTCCGGGGTGATATTTTTCTGCCAAGCCTTCCAAAGTAGATGGGCCGTCTTGGGGTACGGGGCGTCTTGTCCGAGGGTCGCGGGTGCGAGAACGGTCGTGTCTCCGGCAGGGAAAGGTCCGGGGCAAGGCCTTGGCCAGAAGAGAGACGGCGCCGCCGCCGCTCCCGGGTTTTAAAATCTGGACAGCTGACTTTGCATGAAGAGGTGCAGGAAGATTTGGCACAAGCAGTTACAGTCCGATCTGAATGTGTGTGAAACAGACCAACCCTGTCCTATGATGCCTCCTTAATTCTGAGGCTGGCAATTCTCTCTCTTCAACTCTAGGTTCACAGTTACCTTCACGTGCTTATGTGAAGGTTTCTGCAGGCTTATGGTGTTCCCAGGTTCGATCCTAGTGCCCTTTCTCTGTTGCATACTGTGTTTCTATATATATGTATATAGACAAAAACATGGTGGCAGGCAGGCTTTGTATATGTAGTTATTCTTTAAGGTGCCACCATGTTTTTGTCTCTCTTTTTTTAACTTTTTATTTCTATTTTGTTTATCTGAGCAACATGGATTTCCATGACAAAGCCTGCCTGCAAGATGCATATGCTTCCATCTGGATCAAAGAACCTCCAAATCTTAGAGACTGCCTCTGAGAGGCATGGGAGACAAGACATAAACCAATCTCTCTGTTCCTTGTGTCTAGAGACAGCAACTTTGATTTCTGCAAGGAGAAATAAATCAGCACACACAGTATTTCCAAGGAGGTAGTTTTATTATGAGCTTGGAGGCACACAGGTACCCAGTGTGATGTAATGGATAGAGTGATGGACTAGGACTCTGGAGACCAGGGTTTGAATCCATCTTTAGCCATGAAAACTCATTGAGGATGTAGAATTTGTGAAACCACTCCTTAAATATCTCTGATCTTGAAAGCCCTCTTAGGCTTGCTATTAGTTGGTTCCAGCTTGATGACACACATAACTAACTTGTTTTATTATAGGGAGACGAAGGAGAATAAGTTGGGAAAGAACCTGGATTTGAACTTGAACTTGATGCACAGCCTTGAAGAAGATGATTTATCATCAAAAGCTCGCTGTTTGTTTTTTGTTTTATACTCTTAATGGTCAATTAAAAGTATCACCTGTTCCTGAATTTGTATTGTTTCCATGACCATGTGGCCTTTTCCTGATTTTTTCCTTTAGGTTGGGAAAGGTAAATCAGATAATAACAATTTCAAATTTGCTATAACTGGTCAGAACAATTAAAATAATGACATGCCATCAAATCAATTCTGACTTATTGGTGACCCTTTCCAGGAATTTCTAGGTACTGTAGTTGTTCACCATTTCTACCATCAGGGGGCATCACAGGACTGTGCATCTTACCCAAAGTGACACAGGCTGGCTGTTTTTCTGGAAGGCAGAATGAGTGAACAAACTCTCCACCTTTAACTCTGCAGCCAAATACCCAATTCACTCAGCTATCCAGCCAGTTGTCAGAACAATTCCATTGAATTTTTTCATACTTGTCATTAAGTGCAGCTTTGTTGGCCAGTTGCTTTGTGTATGTTTTAGCTGCTGTAGTTCTTGCACATAGTACTTGTAGCATTCAGTCTGTTGTTTGAGTGTTCTTTGCCTGTAGTTTCATCTTCTGTCTGTGCACATGTTGTTTTTCCTCTCTCAACTATTTGCCATTCTTCGTATTGTTGGTTGTTCTGATCTGGTTTAATGTGTCCTGTTTCCATCTATATTGTTGCCAGGTAGACACCTAAGCTCTTAGTAGCTTCTTCAATCTTTTGCCTTTGTGAATGACAAAGTAATAAGCAATGTCTCCTAGATATTTCAGTTCCACTAGTACTACTTTGCACTTATTTGGGTTTTTCATAGGTCAAAATTAAACATAAGTAACTAAAAACTACTTGTTCTTCAGTCTGCTTAGATGCATGGGTCTGTTTTTCCTTCTTCAGAATTTCTCTTATTAATACATAAGTCAGGCTGTTTGCATAGCAGGTTCTCCTCTCCTGATATGTCAAAGCTGGATGGCTGCATCTAGATTTTTTTCTTGTATCTTACCATGCAGGAAAGCTGTTTTTATGTCTAGATGCCCCACAGACATCTTTCCATTAGCTGTAACACTTAGAAGTGGTCTGATTTAACTACCAATACAAAAGTGTGGTCATAATATTACCTATATTTTTATGAGTATGACAACTTGACTTGACTTGCATCTCTGGGCCTTGCCTTCAGGATCAGGCTTTTTCTTGAAGATCCACTTCTGTCCCATGATTTTGATTCTTGGGGTAACTTGGTCAGTTTCCAGCTCCTTTACTTGTAGATCGCTGGCACTTTTTACTCGTCAGCTTTTTCTTTGGATATATTATCAATTTCCTCCTGTAGTGTAGGTTAGAATTTCATTTATGGTTTTGATTTTTTTCTTGCAAGATAGGACAGTAAGGGTTCTGGTTTGTCTGTGGTTGAACAGTTGGAACATATTGGTCTTTCTTCTGCAGCTCCTTCTGGTTCTGCAGTTTCCTCTGGATCTGGAACCATACTTTGCTTCATCTGGAACTGTACCCCTTTCAAGGTCATACCCCTCACTTTCCAGCATATTTTTGTAGTCCTGTCTAATTTCTGTGTGATAGGGTCAGCAGCTCTGCTTCTTCTTCTTTTACAGCAGTAAGTCCTGTTGAAGAAATGCCAGCATAGGTCCAACAGTCTAGAAAACCCAAGGAGATTCTTCTCTTGCTGTTTATTTCTCCCCATGTAAAGACATGTATCCTCTTCCGTGCAAGTTAAGTTGCATTTCATTACCTCCAACAATCTATACATACCAGCATATGGCCAGGTGCCATGAGGAAGGGTGGCATTGTTATTGCTACATTTGTACTTGAACAAAATGTCTCATTCTGAAAAATGGACTCTTAGGATTCTATGGATTTTTTTGGTCTACATCATGGGTCAGCAACCACCAAAGGTCTTGAAGCTGCACATGTCCACCCATAGACTTTGGAGGGCTATGCCTACTCCATCCTCACATTGTTAATTAAAAAAAAACCAGAAAGCCCTGTTGTGTCCTCTAATGGTGAAACATATTTAATTAAAAATTTAGCAGGGTGAATGGGTGATGGGCAGAATTGACCCCTATGCCTCTAGAAGGCACACATGAATTTTCTTGTTAAAAAATACAATTTGATAAGTGTAGGAGTGCTGAGGTCTCGGAGGTGCTGTATTTCACCCATTGTTTAGTCGTTTAGTCGTGTCCGACTCTTCGTGACCCCATGGACCAGAGTACGCCAGGCCCTCCTGTCTTCCACTGCCTCCCGAAGTTGGGTCAAATTCATGTTGGTTGCTTCGATGACACTGTCCAACCATCTCATCCTCTGTCGTCCCCTTCTCCTCTTGCCTTCACACTTTCCCAGCATCAGGGTCTTTTCCAGGGAGTCTTCTCTTCTCATGAGATGGCCAAAGTATTGGAGCCTCAGCTTCAGGATCTGTCCTTCCAGTGAACACTCAGGGTTGATTTCCTTCAAAATGGATAGGTTTGTTCTCCTTGCAGTCCAGGGGACTCTCAAGAGTCTCCTCCAGCACCACAATTCAAAAGCATCAATTCTTCGGCAGTCAGTCAGGTATTTCACCCATACCTGATTTAAACTATAAGCTTCAAATTAAACAACACAACATATTAGTTACTTTAGATGTTAAGTCCCTATATGTAAGCATCCCACAGACCTGGCCACTATAAATTAAGAAGAAGTTTGTAAAAATGGTCTAGGAGAGCATTCCTACTATTTCTCCCCTCTTCCCTTTCATATTGTCTCTGGAGCAATTATATTTGTTTAATAATTGGTTTTATTGATACCCAGTGTGGTGTAGTGGGTGGAGTGATGGCCTAGGACTCAGGAGGTCTGGATTTGAATCCCTACTCAGCTATGGGGGTGTGGAATTGGTAAAGCCACTCCTTAAATATTTCATTTACCTTCAAAGCCCTATGAAGATGCTGTAAGTTAGTTCTAACTTGAGAGCACATAACAAAGCCATTGGTTTTACAGACAAAATCAAAGGGTGGTTATGGGACATGCTTTTCTCCAAAAGTGGAAAATTCATGCACTTTATACGATTGTTTTTCAGCATAGTGAATTTTGGTCAGACCTGGTAATAAGGCTGTAGAGATGCATTCATCGTTTGACAAAATGACCCAGCTTATCCTTTCTTTCATCAAAAAATTATCCAATTAATCTTCTGGGAGTTATAATGCAAAACAGTAATGTTTCCAATATGTGCATTTAGGGAGGTCCATATTGGTCATTTCTATCTATAAAAACTATGAATAAGGGCACTTGCATAGCAGTTTTTCCCCTTCAGTGAGCTGTCCTTCACAGAATTAGTTGTGCAACTGATGATACGCACAGTTTCATAACCAGTGAACGGCCCATTGTACAAAGGAGGGAGGCTCACTAAAGGGAGGGAGCACTTGTGTGACTGTTTTTGTACTCTGCATTTCCCTAGTGGAATTATGGCCATAAAATTCAAGGTAAAACACAAATGAAAAGAAGATTAATTTTTTAAAAATAATAACCTGATAGTGAAGGACCACACTAATCTGTCTCCAACTATGTGTAGATAATTGACTGATAAAACCTTCTGAATAGCTTTTATTCTTCACGTAAGATGCAGTTTGTCACATAGGTAAGATTTAAGGGCAAGGAACAATTGCTCATCTGTCCAGTCATTCTGACAAAAGCTTGGTTTGTTGCAAAATAAAATAAAGGTTATCAACAAGTAATCATAGACTTGGCTAAAAGATAAGCCTCAAACAGCAACAGGATGATTGGATCAAGACCAAAGTCCATTGACATTTTATTCTGATTCCAGATGACCTTCACAGTTTGGAAAACTGCCCCAAAACAAGAAAAATGAATTCTAGTAGGAATAAATGTAAAGTTCTACCTTTATAAAGAAAAAACAGATGCACAAACATAGGTGAAGGCTGGTTTGATGAGAGCATGAAGGATCTAGAACTCTAGAGGTAGACCAGAGGCTAAGCCTGAGTCAACAGTTAGAGTCAGAGGTTAAAAAAAAAAAGCTAATGCAGCACGAGGCTGTGTCAGCAGATGTATAGATTTCAAATCAAACAGTAGTACCTCCCTGTGCTGGTTTTGACAGCTCTCACCTGCAACATTGTGTCCGGGTCTGGGCTCCATCATTTAAGAGGGATGTGGACAAGCTGGAATGTTTCCAGAGAAAGGTAACCAAGATGGTGAAAGATCTAGAAACCAGGCTCTATGAAAAACCACTCAAGGATCTTAGCCTGCAGAAGAAGAACAGACTGTCTGATTATGTTGTAGAATCTGCTTTTTTGCAGGTTTTCAAGCAGAAGTGGGACGGCCATCTGTCAGGGATGCTTTAACCTTCGATTCCTACATGGACAAGGGATTGAACTAGATGACCCTCAGAATCCTTTCCAACTCTACAATTGTATGATCCTTTGATTGTGCTGTCTTACTTATAATGGTGTTGTAAAGAGACTCTACAGTAATACTCACAGCCACTCATAATGGAAAGGTGATACTCTGAATTTAGACACGATTCCTTGCATTTCCTTTAGGAGATTTTTAAATCAGAAGGACTGGTTCATAGTAACACCAATTATAGACCTGGGACAGTTCATCCTCCACAGAGTGTATGAACACAGGGCACAATTCATGTAGATGCTTTGTATCTTGCAAATATATATTTTTAAAGGCCCTGCTGTTCACAGACACACTGGCATCAAAATATAAATCTGTTTGGTAGTCCCAACTAGGTGTGACCTGTTCGGTCCCTGGGATTTACATGAATGTCGATTCACCATCACAAGTGCTGACACACTTGTTCAGCTATTTATTCAATGGCTTTACTCTAGTTGGGTCTAGAGATTCAGTTTAGGCTATTATATGCTATATTTTTCAATAAGCAGCATATCTGGAGTGTATATAATTATGTGTGTAGGCCAAACATATTTATTTTATTTTATGCTTTTAGAATATTTCTGAATCTCTATCTATAGATCTTAGGGACGGGTATACTGAAAAACAGCACTGAATAATTACAAATTAATTAAGACAATTTAATTTTAAAAGAATTCAACAAAATAAAATAAGGTATAGACTCCACATCTCAGTAGGTCATAATCAAGCCATGGTCCAGCCTTGGTGAAAAGTTAAGTTTCACCTTAGTGCTGAAATATGACTTGTGTTGGTGCCAATCAGATCATCAAAGATAGTGCATGGAAAAAAAAACTGTGTGTCAGAGCAGAGAAAGTCCTTTCCCTGTCTCCTCACAGCATATTGCTCCCATTGTTGGGATGCTGAATGCTATCATGCAAGCAGATCTCAAGGCTCAGGCAGGTAAATACTGTACGTATAGGAAAAGGCCCTCCCTCAGGTGTCAAGACTCTAAGTCATTTGGGGTTGTGCAAGTCATCATCAACACCAGGAACTCGCCAGACAGATACTGGCAGCCAGTGTGATTCCTTTAAAACCGGTGGCAACTGGTTTCCATATGGTGTTCATGTCAGCAGCCTAGCAACTGCTTTGTACTCTAGCTACAAATTCTGCGTGACTTTCAAGGGCAGCCCCACAGATCGTAATAAACAAAAAAGGAATTGACATGAGTGGAACACTGGCCACGTATCTCTGGCTATGGTTGAGTTTATTAGGACTAACAACAACCTCACTGGGTAAGTAACTGCCTCGTGTCTTTTCTTGTCCAACAGCTTGAACCAGGGAACTCCCAGGTCTTCCTGGATGCCTCTGTGACTACAGGAAAACAAGGACCCAAACCTTGAACATTCTGCTTCTACAGAGTTGCAGGTAAATCCCAAGTTCAGTAACAAGTAGAATTTAGTACAGGTGACTTCCCATACTAATGGAGACACAAGTAGGATTTAGTACAGGTGACTTCCCATACTAATGGAGACACACACGGCCTGCAAAGAAGGATTGTTTATTTTAAAACAGAATGCACCAAAAAAAGAGACCAAATGTTGGTTTAGGTATCTGGCTGCAGAGGCAGAGGTTGGGAGTTTGATTCCCCACAATGTGCCTCCTTGACAGGGGCTGGACTTGATCCATAGGGTCCTTTCCAGCTATGCAGATCTAAGATTATGATGATAATAATAACCTAGGAATACTAACAGGACCAAATAAGATAGCTAACTTGTGTGAGCTTATATTTATTCCCTAAAACAGACCTCACAATAGACCTGGCAGGTAGTTCCACCTGGCAAGCCTCACCAGCTGACCTTGGCCATCCCTAACAATAAATAGGTGCACTGATTTGAGAACAGTCTCTTAAACTGCCACTGCAAAGATTCTGCTAAGAGACACAGGTAGAGCAAAAGAGTAATGTCTGGTTTTATCCCTAAATGTAGATCAATGTCACGTTCATTTATATTCTACTATCCATTCTCCATGCAGATACTTAAACACATGTGGAAAGCTTTGTTCTAATGAGAAACCATCTTAACCAGATCTTATGGTTTCAGACCAAGCTCTTCATTAATCCATCTAAGACCCAGGAATCACTCGATAGGTAGAACCCACAGCAGGAGACAGCTGCAGTGTCAGGATATATGTTGATGATATTTGAGAAGCATTTAAATCAGTCATTCCCAACCTTGTCTCTCCAGATGTTTTTGGACTACAGCTCCCAGAAATCCTGGCCAGCACAGCTAGTGGTGAAGGCTTCTGGGAGTTAGAGTCCAAGAACATCTGGGGATACAAGGTGGGGAACCACTGATTTAAAGGCTAAAGCAAATACAACAGAACTTTACTACCTGGAGGACACTGAAAGCTGGAATGGGTCAGTTTTGAAGCGGGCTTACCAGCAAGTAAGCTCTTGGATATGTTAATACACATGTGATTTGTAAAATTAAAAAACTAATGTAGAAAGCAAACAATTTCTTCTGCTCTCTCTGCTGATTCCTGTGTGATCCTCTACAGCGAATTCCCCCAGGGAAACCTGAATTCCCAGGCCCAACTTGTTTCAGGCCCATGGTTCTCAATCTTGGGTCTTGGACTACAACTCCCAGAAATCCTGCCCAGCACAGCTAGTGGTGAAGGCTTCTGGGAGTTTTAGTCCAAGAACATCTGGGGACCCAAGTTTAGGAACCACTGTTAGGCAGTAAATCCCAGAGTCCTTTACCACTAGCCATGGTGGGAGTTGTAAGCAAAAAGGTCATGCACTGTGACATTAATAAAAGGTTGGTTTGTGAGCCAGAAATTGGCTGGTTCAGATATCAGTTGCACTGTAAAGTAGCTCAATTCTCATGCATTACCTTAAACCCAGAATAGCCCACTTGTCGTATTTATCTTCAATTGGGTACCTCATTGTTCTGAACTAATCTTTACTTGTTCCTCAGTTGCATGCATTGTTATGCATTTGCCTTCCTCAAATAATGTTGAACTTTTTGCAACAGCTCTGGTATGCTTCCTTCTCCAATAAATAGTATGCTGAGTAGGGGTAAAAGGCGTTTTAGGCTGTGGCTACAGGATTAGGGTGTGAGATGAGCTTCTGCTGAAATAAATGAAATGAAATGGTTTATAGGGGAAATTGTTATATGGTGAAATAATTCAAGTTTGGTATACTTTGGTGGCTTTCAAAAAGCATTTGCATGAGGTAGTAGCGGAGATTGCTTTATTGGGCAACAGGATTTCAGCCAAACAGCATAACTTTTGGAAGAGAATTTTTGTAAGTTAAGAAATCTCCGTAGACATTATTTGTTGCATACGTAGTTGCATGACTCAGTGTAGAACAGGTAAGGTCTACAGAGATTTTAAAGGGAGTTTGCCCCTGAAAGCTATGCTATTTGCGTAACGGCACAACAGGATTTCAGCCGGTATGTTTAAGCTTGTTCCAGATTGCTTTCAGTTCTACACATTTGTAGAGAAGGCATATTTTCTAAACAGCTTTGACTTCATAGACACACATCTGTTTTAATAAAATTGGTAGACCACTCACCTGCCAGGTGAAACAATTTTCAGTGGTTAGTTTATCTTTCCTTTGATCTTGAAAAGAGACAGGGGTATTTGTATTCGTATAGAAATATGAATACCCCCACACAGGTGGAGATAACGAGGGTCCGGCAGGAGGCGGGACCACAAGCCTCTTTGCCAAGTCGAAGAGTGGCTCAGTGATTGTGATCTCCGGAGTGATAGTGCATCAGTGAGTGAACTGTCCGTCCCCACGGGGCCAGAGTCAGACCCTTGTTATCTCCACCTGTGGAGGTATTTGTATACGAATCTGAATACCCCCATCTCTAATCCTGAACGGACCTTTTCAGTAATAATACAAACTAGTACACTACTGTGTGATAAATGGGACCCACTGTGGATTCATCAAGCAACGTCTGAAAGCAATCAGTTGCATGTTCTCTTTAATTACAGACCTAACGTGATTATAGCCTAAGGGCCAACATGAATCCCAGTGAGCAGTCCAAGCCACAAGCCCTCACCAATGCAACAAAAAGAAACACTCACATCCTTGTGGGTGTGACTAGAAGTGTGGCTGCCTTAAAGTTGCCTCTTCTTGTATCTGAGCTCCTAAAGATACCTGGCGTGAGTATCTAACACAGGGACAAAACTGAATAACTGGTGACTCTTGAACCTGCAAACAGAGGCACATTTTGAGGTCTGTTGAGCTTAGTAGCCAAAATCCTGTTGTTTGGTGTGATAAAGCACACTGGAGTAGGCCCATTGAATCAGTGGTGATTTGGTGAGTCATCTCCTCCATATGTTCCATTGATTCAAATGGGCCACCTCTAACTGATACTTACTTTAGTATAGTAAGTCACAACTAGAGTAGATTGATTTCAACCAGTGGAACCTATGGAGCAGTTGACTCACCAAATGCCCACCATTCAATGGCCCTGCTCCAGTGCAATGTATTATCTTACGCAACAGGATTTTTGCCAATGAGTCTGCTTAAAAAATCTGTGACGTAAAAACAATAACACAAGGGCTGTTAGCACCATAACGAGTTTTTAACTACCACAGTTTATTTGGCATAAGGTTTCACAGGCTGCAATCCAATAAATCTTTTGCCAGATATACTTTTTCAGCCTTTAAAGAGCCCCACACTCTTTGTTATGGCTTCTGTTGTGACAGATTAACATGGCTACTTGCTGGAAATACCATATGGAGAAATTTTAACATTTTTGATTGCTAGGATTCTGTTACCCGAGAGGTTTTTTTCAGATGTTTTTGATTTAGAAAAGCATCTAGGGACTTTTGAGCGGGGGGGGGGGGAGAGCTGTATTGCTGCATGCTAAGAAGTGTGCTTCACACGCAGAAGGTGGCAGATTTGATCCCTGGCAATTCCTGAGTAAAGAACTGAGTACCACATGATGGGATTGTGAGAGGTTAGGGTATTTTTTTAAAAGGGGCTTTTAAAGTTCTATCAACTATATTAATGCACTTTGGGGTTGATGATTATTAATGAAAATAAACTTAATCTTGCATTTGATATGTGTTTTTTAATTTGTAAAATCTTTTAAATCATCATCATCATCATCATCATTGTGTGCTAAGTTAATTCTGACTTCAGGGGACCCTTTCCAGCAGAGAATACTCAGAAGTGGTCTACCATTCCCTTCTTCTGAGGTCATCCAGGGACTCTGCAGCTTGCCCAAGGCTACACAGGCTGGCTCTTCTGCCAGCCTGTGTAGGGAATGCACAGTGGGGAATCAATCGCTCAACCTCTCTCTAAACTACTGAGCTATCCAGTCAGCATTTTTAAACTGTTGTTTAAGACATTAAATACGTTTTTCAGCAGTGCAATGCATTTTTTCTAAGCACTGATCCCTTGCAAACTGGGACAATTAAACATCCTTATTAATTCCTTTGCACTGCTTATAATTCTAGACACTTGTCATTCCCTTGTCACTCCTTCCACGCAACAGTAATTCATTTTCTTTTCTTTTTTTTAATTGTCTGACATGACAGCAACATATTCTAATATCAAAAGAATGAGCATTTCTACCAAGCAGTTATTTTTTTGCGATTTCGGTTTCAGAGTCCTGGCTGGCTTTTCCCAAATCTGCCCCACCAAACCCCCTCATATGGGGTCTCATACCTTTGTGCAATCAGCCGCAGCTCATTTGTTAGCACGTTGGCATCTGATGTGATGCCAGCCACACTGCAAGCCATGTCCCTGAAAGATACAAGACCTCTGTGCTGGATCATGACCCTCATACATTATGTTTCAAAGCAGAAGCATCACTTCATAACACTGTCACACGTTTAGTTCCAAGCCTCAGTACCATCTTCACAACGCAACAATTAGCGCTCCCTAATAGTGTGTGTTGTGATATATAGGGTTATATAGGTTTTTTCCCCCAACAGCTCCCAGTAATCCCTTTGCATATGCTTTTAACAGGAATTAGAATTAATTCATGAATTCTCATAATGAACCACGTGACTGAACTCCTGTAAACAATTAGACAACCGTTTTCCCCTTCCAGGGTCACCTTTGATACAAATACAGATCACAAGTGTTTGTCAGAAGACCACACAATGCATCGGTAGGAATATCCAAAACCAGGGGAAGCTAATCTCTCAAAGGTGCAGGAGGAAAATGAACGGGCCGACACAGGAAGTAGGTGTTTGCTCTTACTAGAGGATGCCAACCACAGCTGGACATGGAAACAGTTTCCAGTATTGTGGCGTGCTGAAGGAAGGTTTCAGAAGATGTGCAGCAAACCACCGAAAAAAAAGTTTCCTGTGTTTAAAAAAAATCTTGTGCCAACACAGAAAGGAAGGCAGAAGACACAGGTTTGGATGGAAAATGGAAAGATCAAGAAAACAGAGTATTGTGCTGCTTTCTCATAGGAAGAAAAAGGGTGATGCATCCAGGAAGTCTATTCATTGTAAAACGAGACCAAGGAACACACAGGTCACTGCCTGCCTGCAAGGTAACCAAATTCAGCACAGCCAGTGATAAGCCAGTGGGGAATTGAACACTCAGCCTCTGGCTCCGTAGCCAGATGCCTAAACCACTGAGCTATCCAGGAGTTGAGTAGTTTTGTTCAGATACTAAGCACTGGTGGACAATTTCAAGACCCTTGTCTCTCTGCTTAAGTCTCTTTAAACCAGACTTTTATAGGCAACCTTTGAGATAGCACCTTCAATTAGAGGGTGGTTCTCAGTAAAATGAACTCCATGACCATCCTATACTGTTTGTACTCTCCGGGAGAAGATTGGTAGTAATGGGTAGAGCATCGGCCACCATTGCTGTCTGTTCATTAAAGAACTTCTCTTAAATTCCCAATGATCTCCCCCATCTCCAGAGTTTCTTGGCCTCTGTTTGAAGATTAGTGCCATTTGAGTACACTTCAATGCACAGCATCATCTGTATTCACCCAGGCTCCATAGAGAGCCAATTACCTCAAGATACACAAAATGTGTGTATTTTTCAGTTGATGAATAGATCAATTAATCATTTTAATCAGCCATGCTAACAGGTGAGAAATCTTTAAGCAGCCAACCGCCTTGTCTCGAGAAGAACCTATCTCTCTCCCTTTACTCACACAGACATCTACTTTCCACCATCTAGGGCCAAGTACAAAGCCGTGAGGCGGTTGGAGAAGTGTCAGAGATTTATGTGTCTCATGCCATTGCAGTTTATTTCACAAAGCTTCTCTCCACATCTGTTGTATAAATTACCATCAAATAGTACTGGGGATATAATGCTAATAGAAATAAACCCATTGAAAATAAGAGGCATGTGAACACCGTCTGTGCCATACACCATTTCTCAATGGGAGACGACTACACATCTGGTCCTGGATGAGATTAACTGCATTCCCATCATTCTTCCCATATTTTCAAAGTCCGGTTCAAAACCTCCTTCTCCATGGATAGCATTATTCAGAGGATTTATAAATACATAGCTAAGGACATTTCTACTGCATAATAGTAATGCAGTGGCATTTATTTATTTAATTGCATTTTTATCCCATCCAACCAGTGGCAGAGCCACTACTCTGAGCGGCTAACAAAACGAGATGAAACAGCATAATATAATAATAAACACATAAATGGAAATACAAATAAGGCATCATGCACAATAACTTTCAAAAGATGATAGAATTACAAGCATAATAGGTGGTCGGCAGAGAGAAATTCATGGATACAAAAGAGGATTAATAAAAATATAAAATTAGTTCATTCATTGGAGGCAAGGCTGTTGAAAGGCTTGCAAAACCAGCCAGGTTTTAAGTTGTCTCGTAAAGCCAAATAGGGATGGGGTAAATCACACCCCGGGTGCAAAGGAGTTTCAAAGCGATGTGGCCACCACAGAGAAGGCCTGGTTTCAAATGACAGATTTCTGGGCCTCTCTTGGGATGGCCAACTGAAGCATCCCATTATAAGAGGTCCGGGAGGGGTGGGAGATTACTGATGCAGAAGGCTTGATGTGAGAATAACTAGGACATTCTATTCTCACTGGGGCTGGAGAGCCAGCAATGGGATGATACACTCCATGTTTGCACAGAATTTGTCAAATCTTGGCTGAAGCATTGATTGTTGGTACACGACACAAGTAGATATGTAAAAAGGCTCTGTTTCAACTTGTGTTTCTCCAAATTCCCTCCTGCAGTTCCATCACACCCTTTGTCAGCATGAGATGGTGAGAACTTTTTAAAAATTCTTACATGGAAATTAGTGTACCTTTCCCACAAACATTTTCTTTAATGTGAACATTTATTCACCTTTATTAATATATTTTTCCTCATCATACCTAATGTTTTTCCCTATGAAGTACAATGTGTACACGTGCATTTTTTTAACTGCATGCAATTTTATTGTTCACATTTTTTCAAAAACATGCACAGTTTTCCATGTGCAAAGTCCACACAAGGCTGGGAAGTATGCCAGGTGGGCTTCATCTTGCGAGCATTCTCAGGAGGAACAAAATGGTAATTCCAGTGAGAATCTCTAAACCACAACAATTCTTTTCCATTCCATCTGCTAGACATACCAGGGGAGGATGGAAGACAGGGTTAGATTAATGGAAGGATGCAGGAGGGGCATCTGAGCATAGGAAAGTGAGCCAGCTTTACGATTGAAAAGAAATAAACCTGGACATGTTTGAAACATAGGAACCCAGCTGGAAGAGCAAGGTGGGGCTGGACAAGGGTTCACTGATTGGTTTTTTTTTTTAATAAGAACTAGAGATGGGATATCAGTATTTGTATCCTGAGGGATATGAATATGAATATTGGCACCAGACCCTCCCCTCCAAACCCAACTGGCCCACTTACTGCTTGCTGCATAGCCAGTGTGGCGGTTATTGTTCACGTCACACACAATAACAGAAGTAGCTGCCGGCGCTTCCCCGCCTCTCTGCACAGCCGACCACTCAGCAGCTGAGCTCATCATCCCACCTCCTCACCATAGTGGCTACCTGTGCAGGCAGGTGGGAAAGTGCCAACCCGTGATTGGTGCAACGGGAACGACAATGGCTGCGAATGCCCCATGGTGAGCGGTAAGTGGACCGGCCAGGTCTTGGGGGGAGGGGTATGGTTTTGCCAGGCACCTGTGGTGCCGATATTCTTATTCGTATTCCAAGGGATACAAATATGAATATCCCATCTTTAATAAGAACTTTCCAAGGTTCATGCAAATCCTCATAATGGCAAGATTTTACATTTTTTTAAAAAAAGGGAGAAGAAGGAGAAAGCCAAACTATAAAACCAAGCCTTGAATGCTTAGTTCGTATACAAGTCTATCTTTGAATCACTGTGTTTGTGATGCAAAATCTTTTTGCCACTTGTCCCTCCCTCCTCAATGTATTCATTTTTTAATAGCGAAATGGTGGACAGGCACAGCATGGTCCTCTCCATGCTAGGAATAGCTGTACCTATTGGAATGGGCCAGAGTAGGTCGAGAATTTTGTTCAGATTGACGAGGCCCTGTCAAAATGTGCAAATTCCTTCGTCAATTTAACTGGAATGACTTGAGGGTTGGAAGATTGAAGGGACTGAAGAAAAAGGACAGATCCATCCATCTGGATTTTTTTAAAAAAACAACAGGAGTGAGAAGCAAGAAAAAGCAAATATGATTAAATTGATTATGCAGTGGATTTGTTGGTGAGGAAAGTGGCCAGAGAATGCTATTTTGCATGGAGCGATGGAGGTCAAGTGAGGGATGAGGATGTCAAGTGATTGCTGTTGACCTGTGCTCATTGAGGCGATCTCTTCCAGGTTTCCTTCATGCTCCCCTGAGGTAGCTTTGAGAAATGGACAAGAATAAACTATAGTCTAATAGAGATTGGGGTAAATCTCTATTAAAGGCTTCTGGAATATCCTCCCAACATGCCCATTGAAATATTCTACGAAGTGTTGTTCAAAAAGAAAACTCTCCCTATCTTTACTTGGTGTACCTCACAGACTTTTAACGCCTGTGGGTGTGTGGGTGTGTGGGAATACCCCACGAGCTGGGACTTCTCAACTAACTGAAAGCAGATATCTTTGTCCTTCGTTTCTTATAGCTTCTTCATTAACTTTAACATTAAGAGTGCTTTAAAAACATTCCACCCACCCCTTTTCTGTGCGATTTGAAAACAACGATTTGCAGAAAGCCAAGAAAGCACAAATCTGCATCGATTCACAAACCAGAGCAGCTTTGGCTCATATATTTCTGATCGCCACTGAAAATAGCTTTGTAAATTCAATAGTAATTTGGAAGTCTTAACGTGCAGTGTTGCCTGCTGTTATTTCAGTGTCATGTGAAGCTGAGTAACCAGCAATACTGAATTACAATCAAAGGGTGTGAATTAAATTCCTTGAATAGAGTCTCTTTTTAGCCTCAGATATTGGCCTAGCAATCATGACAGTAATTTTAATCAGGATGTTGTTTTTTTTAAGGAAGAGAAAGGAGAGGAATATAATGTTATTAACAGATGCTTGAAATACATCTCTCTGGGGCCATTTTCTCACTTGTAAAGAGAAAAACCCACCCATATTGGTGTGATGCAATATGCTGAGAGGCAGGGGGGAGTAAATTTCCCTCCTTCCTCACTATATTCACACTTGAAGGGTAACTTTTGTAGAGAAGAGTTGTCTGCTCAGGTATGATCCTAGAAGAGTATTGTTCGGGTCGCTTATATGCGTAGGCAGAATTCCCAGCTTCAGCAATCCACCTCCTAGTATGGAGAGTAAGAATGGGAGAATCTGTCGATTTCACTTCTTCCTGCATTCACAGGATCCTAGAACTGTAGCACTGAATCCGTATAGAGCAATCTGGCCCCAGTCTGATTCAAGTATTTCCCAAGGTGAAGAGAATTTCATTCTGAAACCAGCAGGCTCTCCCACTTCAGACTCTGTGCACAGTTCTGCCTTCTTGTCACCAAAGATAACATCACTCCTATGGAAAATACCCAGGGTTGGGAGGAAGGAGAGTTGAATGACTGACAGGTCCACTTTCTCATCATGTGTGTGTTCTGTGTCATCAAGTATCAAGGCATGGGATTTTCAGAGTTTGTTTTTTTAACTACAAATCCCATAATTTTCCATTCTGAGAATTCCACTTGGCGGGCCCACACCTCTGGACACTTATCTGGAAGTTGAGTCATGGCAATTGGACTTCTTTCTTGTTAGGTTGAAATGTTTTGCTACTCATCCAAGCAGCTTCTTCTTCAGTCTGAGGAGAGTTGGTAGGAGATCCCTGATACTGTATCTCTTCCAGGCTGGTTTCACTTCCCCCTGGTCTGAATAGGCTCATTACGAGAGAAAAAAAAAAAAAGGGGGGGGGGGAGGAAGAGAAAAAGAATAGAAATCCAGAGCTGAAATCACAGAACCCAGGACTTGGGCCAGAAGACCTTGTTAGTCTACTTTCCAGCATCCTAAATCCTAATATTCTAGATTTACACCACCCAAGAAGTTGCTAGGACGTCATGTTTGCAGTTTCCCAGGAATTTCTGTGCATCCTATTTCTCTAGACAGGAGCAGGGAACGGGTTCAATTTGCCGATATTCAGAAGTACCTAATTTATCAAGCCATTTCATGATATCGGAAAGTGACAGCAGAAGGAGCCAGACCAAATAGGGTCACTTGAGCTCCAATATACCAAACGGCATATCGTACCTCCACCCAACCTCAGGCAACCCTATTTAGACTGCACCAGCCAGCTCCAAAAGGGCCAGTGTACACGTGCCCATGTTTGTGCATCTGTATGTATTTCTATCACTCTCATACACATAGATATTGGTGTGTGATTCCCCTCTGATTCTCAAAACAATAAATTGCTTTTCTCTTCCTTTTAATCCATATTCTGGCTTTCTTTTTTCCTTCCTCCTTCTTCCAGAAATCTAAGAACCACCAACATTCTACTGCTCAGAAAATGTGCCTTTTTAGAAGTTGGAGTTGGCTGGAGTATTTTTTACAAACAAAGTGGCTGGCTTGGAGGCATTCTTGGAGGCATTTTCCAAAAAAGTAACTTCCCAAATACTCCAGTTCACTCAGACACCTGACCTGTATTGTTTCCAGGAGTCAGAAATTCCACCTCCCTTCTGACTAAGCCTGGCTTCGTGCAGATATGGAAACACCACTATTTTTCAAGCCTCACTCTTGCCATCATGATGTAAGTGGTTCTTTTCTGCCTTAATCCTTCCCAGAATTCGTGTAGCTTGGTCTGGGTGCATATTTATTTCTACACCTTTGTTCCCGATTCATCTGTTTAGAATTATTATCTACAGTCTATAAGCTAATTAATTCCCAATTAGAACGTTCCAGGTCTGCCAAGATATTAAAAAAAGATATTATTGACAGTTCTCAAGAGAAGGAAGGAAAGAGGGAAGGAAGGAAAACAAATCAATATTCAATGCACACAAACTTTAACTCTAATAATCATATGCTTGGTTTGTTGTTTTCAAAAGAGTACTTGTTATTTGGCTGTTGTAACCTCCTGTATGATGTTGGGCAAGTTATGTCTTTGCAAACAAATAAACAAGTATGAAAGATACAGATGCAAATACATATATACTGTAGTATATGATAATTCAAAAGTAAGTCCCACATTGTTCAGTGCAGTACACTTCAGAGTAATTATGTAAAAAAAGATTCAAAGGAATTTTAATATTGTAAAATTACTATATGGAGCATACTGTTTGCCAGATAAGGAGGTATAATACCCTAAGTATATCACAGCTTCAGATCTTTCTTGGTACTATGTTCAAACAGGAGCAAATCTGATGCACAGATGGCAGGATTGTGGAAAGAGGAAAAGCCTCTGGGAATTAAATCTTGGAAGCCATTGCAAAGCAAATAGGAAGTAAATTCTCTTTCTTGGATATCACAAAGGACTAAATCCAATTTTAAACCCAGCCAGAGTAGACACATTGAAATTCTGGGAGTAGTCTATCAACGGACCCAGTGATGTCAATGGGTTTACACCAGTTGGGACTAAAATTGGATTTAGACTGATGCACATGCTAGAATGGAATCAAAACCAGTTGTTGGGCCCATGTTTTGTTTGTTTGGGGTTTTTTTAAAACTAGAACATGAAGACCCACCTACTGGATATAAAGAGTGCATCAGTTTTTGGGCACATCATGAGAAGGCAGGATTCTCTGGAATAATGCTGGGTAAACCGGAAGGCAGCAGGAAAAGAGGAAGACCCAATACGAGATGGACTGACTCCCTAAAGGAAGCCACAGCCTTGAGTTTAGAATAGCTGAGCAGTGCTGTTGAGGACAGGATCTTTCTGAAGAGCTCTCATTCACAGGCTCACCAAAAGTCAGAGGCAACTTGACAGCTCATAACAACAACAGCACCAGCCAACCAACCAACCAACCAACCAACCAACCAACCAACCAACCAACCAACCAACCAAACAAACAAACAAACAAACAAACAAACAAACAAACAAAGTGTGGCCCTCCAGGTGTTGTTGCATTTTACCTCCCAGCATCCCCTACCAAGGCAGAGCTGGATAGAACCAGTAGGCATTTCAGTTGTCCAACATCTGAACTAGGACTGTGCTTGGCCATCCTTGATGTAACTAAAGGAGCAGCTTTTACAGGACTAGCCATTCTAGCCACTTTATTCTGCTCTATCAAACTAAAGTCTCTTATGCTACCTTTAACAGCAACAGATTTCATAATCTGACTTTTATTGATTTACACAGATATTTTTAATTAACACTTTTTAACTGTAACTTTTAAGTAAGCCAAGTGTTTCCATAGTGACTTCTGCACCTGTCCAGGTAAATATTTTTCCCCTTCTGTTTTGGCTTTTCTGGCATTGTTGCAAAGCATGTGAACAAGGGATGGCCAAACCATGTGGAAGGAATAAAGCCAAGTCAACACTGTCCAAACTGGTATCTGACCTCACTGTGTATGATGCATATCTACATAGGCAGCCATCCTATACCCACTTGGTTGGACGTCAGCCCCACTGAACTCAAGGAGATTTGCTTGTGACTGCATGTGTATCTAGTTGTGCTGACAGAGGTAAAGACCTGCCACTCTTATTTGCCTTAAGTATGCTGTGGCTTGCATTTCTATTCTCCATCTGTGCTAAACACTAAAATGCCAACCCCAAGAATAGACTGCATTATCGAAGAACAAAATATGAAATAACGCCCCTCCCCTCTTCCCTTGCCAAAATATTGTAAAAGTTTTCTTTGGATGGTGTGAATGGAAGCCAGGCGTGTGAAAGAGAAATGTGTCAACCTGCTTTTCCGTCACTCACGCCCCCACAAGGAGACACAAATGGAAGCAAAATTTATGAGGGTAGAAAACTCTTTGCTCTCTAAATGTCAGCAGGAATGGCTGCTTTTCTCCTGACACCCGCCAGTCCCCTGTGTCTGAGACGGAGAACCTTCTGGGTCCAGAGAGCATTCTGCAATGTCTCAGGTCGCTCCTGGACCTCCTCCTGAGAAGCACTCCCCGTTTCCACCTCATCCTTCCCATGTGCACAACGAACCAACGGGTCAATTAATGCCACCCAACCATTCTCAGCCGTGAAGCTTGGTGAACCAGAAGCAGCTGAGCAAGACCTGTCTAATTTTCCTTTGACGTACGATAGTGAAGCCCTGCTCTTCTAGATGTGTGTTTGCTATTTTGCCATTTGTGCTCCCAACCTGTATTTTTCTTAAACATTTGTTCTTCTTTTCCCTGGACTCTTGTTTGGATCTAATGGTTGCTGATTATGGTAGTTGACCCTAGCCTTTGAAATCCCTGATTCTGGATTGGCACTAAGTAGCATGCTTTCCTTATAATCCCATCTGAATGTCCTGCCTCAGCATAGTACTTATTCTAAACTTTATATACTTTATATACTTTATAGTTGATATGTACCAAACACTAAAATATAATTGGGGTGGGGTGGGGGGGGGAGAGGGAAACACCTTTCTGTTCTTTAAATCTTTGGAATAAAATGAAATTAAAGTCAACAACACAAGAGTCCTCGTTTGACCCTCATCCATTCTACCCGTGCCCTCCAGAGCCCTGAGATTCCCTCCACACAACTCTCTTGATCCCCGATTCTAGAAAGGAACACCACTCTTAGCAACTGAGTGACTGCAATGCCTCAAGGGAAGAAAAAGGCCTTCCTGGAAGGGCAGAACTGGGAGGAGGGCACCCCCAGGGCTGAAAAAGTGCTCCCCATAAGAACCACCCACCTCACCTCCTTTGACAGGCCTGCCTAGAGAGGTTCGACTCTGATCTTCAACAGGGTGATGTTAGAGCGGCTTAGCAGTCAATGAGTTCCACCTACTGTTAAGATACCTGTACTATCGTCAATCTTTACCCAAGATTTCGGTCTGTTTTTGGTATTTTTTTCCACTTTGAAGTTCATTCCTGTCTGGACTGCTGACAACAAATGAGGGGTCAAGGTACTTTCTTTCCAAATGGAGTCAAATTGGCTTGACGGTAGGTAAGGTCGGCTTCATAGCAGACACACGTCTCAGATTTGTTTTTATTATTATTGTTGTTTTGAATGTGAGAGCTCTCATTATGGAGTTCTTCTCTGCAGCTTACTCTAGCAAGGTTGGCCCAAGAGGTTTTTTTGGCCGAAGCAAAAGACAAAAGGGTGCCTCCGCATGCAGACACACCTTCCACTTACAGCAGCTGGTCAGACTGGTAGTTGAATCATTACCTCAGCTTGACTGAACCGTACCCTCTCCAACATCCTCCACCACGCCTTACAGTAACACACTAGCTTAGATGTTCAGAACAGGCCACTTTGGACACACGACCCTGTCTGCCACCAGGAGGAGACGACAAGGGACTGTTGCCACACTGCCCTTCTTCTGCCCTATGAAGTAACTGCCTCGCCCTATCTAATGGTGAGGCCACCGAGGGAAGAATTAGAAGTCCTTAGGGAGTCAGTCCATCTCGTGTTTGGTCTTGCTCTTCTCCTGCTGCCTTCCACCTTTCCCAGCATTATTGTCTTTTCCAGAAAATCTTGCCTTCTCATAAAGTGCCTGTCACGCACCCCCAGTTCCCCTGTTTGTTTTTCTACACCTCCAGGTTCCCTTTCGGGCACGACATGTACTTCTCACCCTTTTTCGCTGCCACCAGAGGATATGAGTAGTAGGATTCCTACTACTGATATGTTCCTCTCTGTACCAAATATGACTATTAGATCAGTGTTGTCAAATATAACAATGTTTATTTATGGGTTTGTAAGTAAATCATATAAAGAAAATCATGTATGGTCTTTTATTATTCATTCAATAAACGTTGCTTTGATTACATTTATGTTTGCTTATGTAGATTCACTTTAATCAAGGTATTTATATATTCAACTCTTTATTTATTTCTTAGCAATTTTTAACTCTTTCCAATCTTAACCACATAAACTTTCCAAGACTTGTCCTATTCATATCTCTTTGTCTATCTCTCTATTACTCTTCTCTCTAACACAACTACGGCCCTAACTGCCTAAACTGTCAATAACTGTCATTCTTTTCCCTCCTATATCCTTGGTTCCGCCCCTCCTGTCATGTCATAGGCTCCCACACCAGAGCTCTGACCTGACTGACAGGAGTGTTCTGAGCTGTCCGTCACAGTGCCCAAAGCAGGACAGCCCCAATTTCATCATTTTGGCCTGTAGAGAGATAGCTCAGGCTTGATTTGATCCAGAACCCTCATGTTTCTCTTTCTGGCAGTCCAGGGTATCCGCAAAGCTCTCTCCCAGCACCACATTTCAAATGTGTCAAACGAGGGAAGAAACTAAAAGGTGGATCTATGAAATGAAGAACGGATCCTCATGATTTCATATGATTTTGATGTGGGATCCTTCTGAAACCACTATCAAATTATACACCCCACACACTACACAGAGAAATCATGCATCCTTTGGCACACGGCTTTTCAGTGGCATAAAAACAGGGTTCCAGGGCCCAGATCCACAGAATTTCACATGATTTTTAGATGAAATCCTCTCTAAGCAAACTTCACATCATAGAAACCATCTGTGTCCACACACTACAACACAGAAGTCATGCGCATAACTCTGCAGTGGCGCAAAAACTCGATGGTTGGGGAAGAATGACGGTTTTGCGCCTCGCTTATCCAGAGAGCATAAAAAGATCTTTGAGCATCTTTCACTGCTGCTAAGTAGGCATTGGTCGTGATTTTTGCAGCTCTTAATTTAAGGACCTTCAGGGCCCGCCTCCAAATGCTCTCTAGCCTTCTCCTATTTATCCCGATGCATTATTCCGATGCTATGAATTGAGCTATATGTGATGTTTACTTTTAAGTCTATTGGCACAGAAGTGTTTGGTGATGTTTATTTTACTTGGAATTCTTTCCAAATCAGCACAACTTGCGTATCTCTTCCACCTATGCACAATGATAAAAAAAAAGACACAACTCCCTAACTAAAGGTGTGCCATGGTACAAAAACATGGATCCAAAGCCTGAATCCTCATCGATCCACATGATCATTACATAGGATCCTCCCCAAACAACTGTTCAATCACTGTTCCCATCTGTGCCCATGGAGAAGATAATCATGAATGTTCATGAATCTTACCTGGAATTCCTACTAAACCACCATCCAGTTAGGGGTCCTGTCTGCCTACACAGTCCAAAAACCTGAAATCATAGATCCCTCAAATCATGACGTCAGCATTGTGCGAACATCTGGATCCAACTCTGTGGCTCTTACACAACCAGATGACTACATGAATCCAAAGCAGAGGTCACGAAAGAGAACAGCTAGCCTCTTTACCTTGGGCAAGCTGTGGAGTCCCATGTAAACATCATATGAGATAGGGAGCAGATTTTCTTCCTTTCTCATACTAGGACGCAGGGTCATGCTGTGAATAATGGGAGATTCAGGACCGATTCCTGTCTTGGGTTGCTGTAATTCTCCTTCTCTCCAGGTACCCAAAGAGGTTGGTTCCTGCCAGAGAACAACTGAACCTGTATTTTTAAAACAAGACTACCAGGAATGATCTTTCCTGCTGTTTTCTGAAATTTGCTGGATTAGGAAACGTCTGAATGTTCTGCTAACAAAGACGAAAACCCATTGAGCACTCTTATGCTTTGCAAATGAATTGAAGTGAGCTGAATTGAAAATGGTTTTCAAAGTCCCCCAACACTTCTTGACATGAGACTCTCAAGAGAATTGCAAGGTAACGGGGTGCTTTCCTAGGGTGTTTTGGGGTGCTTAATCCAGCCTGCCTGCCCTCCTTCACTGAGAACAAAAGGAGTTGCTCTCCTTTGGTTTGTCGGGCTGATGTGTCTTGGATAACTAGCTGAGCACCTCCATCACTGCATTCCTCAGGAGGCTGGGTCAAGGCGGATGGAGCAATAGCACACAACTCAAGCCATGCCGTCTTCTAGCCAGAGGAATGAAGGAAGGCTTCTTTTCGAAGATCACCAAAGCAAGACAGAATTTGCTCAGTGGCAAGCAGAAAGAATAATATAAGGAGTGGTTTCTTTGTCCTGAGCCATCAACTGCCTTTGGTCCTCTTTGGATACTTCAGCACTAGAGTCCAACTCTTGCAGATGAACCTTTCTGGGAATGGGCCTATCTTTCATTGCCTTATGTACAAAATGTGGCTTCAGATGGAGAAGGCCAGGGGAAGAAACCCAAACTCCAGCTAACAGTCCCCATGACAGGGCATCTTCAATGCCAAGACAAAGTTGTGCTGTACCTAGTATGGGGCAACCAGGCTTTGATCCAGGGTGCCCAAATTTAAGAAAATAATGATGTGCTATCAAGTCAACTTTGACTTACAGTGACCCTTTTCTAATTTAGTTTCATTTCATTTCGTTTCGAGGGAGAGTTGTTCTACAATACACAGAAGTGGTTAAGCATCCTCTTCTCCCAGGGACTGCACAGCTCACCCAAGGCTACATACAACAGGGTGGCACAAAAATGTGATGCTAGAGGGACATAAAATCACTCCTTGACACTTATTGCTGGAAGAAGGCACACCCGCCAACTCTGCACGGTAGGACACTTCCAGCTGTTCTTCTCCAGGCAGAAAGAAAGACAAAACAAGCTTCCTCAAGGAAGAACCAAGAATGGCTCCTGGTGCTCAGAGTCTGGCCTTTCTCTCCATTTCTCCTCCTCCTCACCCTGTATGCAAATCTCACCCGATCCAAGCTGAACCACAGGACACGAAAGTCTCAGGTAGCCAGATTGCTAACTATGGCTCTCCATGCTGATCCTCCATGAGCTTTGCACTGGAGTAAAGAGAGGCTCATCCTTTAGGACAATGGTTACTGTCCCCCTCCCCAGGCTCAGACTAGTCCATTCCCACCTGCTTCCTGTTGGGTTTTTTTAATGAAAAGGTTTTCTATTAGGAATTTGGTTATTCCTTTAGTTCACAGAGCACAAAGGATAAAGAAATAACTCAGAAACATGGAGGGATTCAGCACAGTCTCACTGCGACTTAACATACATAGCAAGTCCTTCTTGATTAGTGGTCCCCTATAGCTTTAGCCCATTATTTTGTGTCCTGCGCTCTGGGATGATCAAGAGCAGATCTTGGCCCTCCTCTGCATGACTGTCTTTCAAGTATTTGAAAGTGCTCTCATGTCTCCCCTCAGTCTTCTTTTCCAAACGCTAAACACGCCCAGTTCTTTCCCTGTAGGATAACACACCCAAGCAGACCAAGCGGCAAATCCAGAAGGACTGACTGATGGATGAGAAAGAAGCAAACGACCTATCCAGTGGTTATGCAAAATCAAATGTATTGACCGAAATCCTACGGTTGTTTGTGTGCATTTTGTGTAACTAGGTGTGAATGATTGTGGCTCATTGATGAGGTAGAGAGGTGCCTCTGAGTTATGAGACAGGGAACGTGAGCAGGCATGGCCCATGGGGGGGATTCAGTGCCATGGGCTTCTCAAAGAGAGCCCACCCGAGTCCTCTCCGGCTCCTTTTCACCCACATCAGGATGGGTATGTGCTGGAAGGGGAGTTGCCACCAGCCACAAGGCTGCTTTGCACAGGATTTACTGGGAATGGGGGCTGGGGAAAACTGCTCCTTGCGTGTAATGGAGCTGCACGAGATGGGTGTGGAAGGCAATGTCTGGTGCTCTTCATACATCTCTTTCCCAACCCCAGAAGCAGCAGCGCTGTTGCTGTCCAAGCTGACAGGGTTGGTCTGAGTGCTGGTGCCATCCTGGTCCTTCTCTGGCATGTTGGCTCTTGGGGAGCAAAATGCTTCGTTCGACATCTTTGGGATGGTGGGATTGGGGGGGGGGAAAGGAAATTAATGAACATGGATCACACACTACATCCAAAAAATTATGTGGACAGGTTATATTTAATGTGGAAAATGGGAGATTGTGGATAACAACCAGTAGAACAGGCCACAGAGGAAGAAAGAGGAAGCCCCAATGATGAGATTAATAGAAGTAGAGAAAAATTACTTAAAGCACTGAAAATGGAAAACATGGTGAAAATAACAGAAACCAAGGTTGAACGTATGAAAGATCTTATGGGGCTTTCGGATCCAAGTGGACAGACCCTTCAGGTGGTGGCTTCATAGAGTGCTCGATCAAGACCCTGGGAAGCCCCTTGCCCTCATGTGGTCGCTGACGTGGGCGGGCCCGGTTTGGGTTCTCCTGCTGCCAGGCTTCCGCCCACCGGGCCTCAGCCCTCTGCAGCTGGTCCACCTCTTTCAGTGGGAAGGAAATGCGACCAACTCCTCCATCGAGGGGTCACGGCTCCTCACCGTCTCCAAGCCGTCAGTTGCTGGACTTGTGGTCGTGGGCCCCTCCTCATCTTGGCAGGCATCCTCGTCTATGTCGTTGGCCTAAGCCGCCACCGCCGCCTCCTCCTCCTCCTCTTCCTCTTCCTCGCTGCTGGAGCCCCCTTTCTCAAACGTCCCTGCTATTGGCATGCCTGAGCCTCTCCGGGTGCATCCTAGAGCTGAGTCGTTCCAGCCCCAATGGTTGGGTGAGCTGCCTGTGCTCAGTGCCGAGGCGTTTTGAGGTGGGACATCCACCTGCAGGGAGACGGGCTGATGCCCGGCAGCTTCTGGCAGTCCCCCACAATGCCATCCCTGCAAGAGGGTTGAAAAGAAGACCATTGTATGGAAGAAGTTAGCGGTTGGGGAACTTGGCTTGATCATGAGGATGCTAAGGTCAGGAACTGTGTGTAGGTGACACAAAGGTGTTGCAACCCCCCCACCCCATCCTATACTTGTGGCCTCTGCCTGTTTGCCCAATGAGATCTATTGTTTCAACCATGTAAGAAGTTGACCGACATCTTCTAGATCTAAATATCCTTGAAATACCCATCAGAGAAAGAAGCCAACTTACATCAGGCCAAACTATTTCTACATCGGGGCAAAACCCTTTTCAGGGTTTTCTAGGTAGGCCATACCCAGAAGTGGTTGACTTCTGTGGGGGCACCCTGGGACTGTGCAACTTGCCCAAGGCCACACAAGCTGGCCCTTCTGGGATCAGACTCCCCACCTCTGGCTCTGCAGCCAGATGCCTAAGTTGTTGAGCTATCTAGCCATAGTTTTACTACGAGATCTGAGCAGATTTCATTGTCCTTCCCCTCAAAACCTCGCTCCTCAAACACAAAGGAGATAAAGGAAGGTGAAACACTGTTAAGTTTGAACAAGCATTTTAAGCATGGTTGAATAAAACTGAAAAGCCTCTATCAGCCCTTTATTATTGCACAGCAGCTGAATACATAGACATGTTTGCTCCAAATTGTTCAGTAAGTCTTAATCGAGTTCAGAAAGTTACATTTTGAAAAATGTGTTGCATTAGGTAAAGGTAAAGGTTCCCCTTGACATTTAGTCCAGTCGTGTCCGACTCTAGGGGGCGGTGCTCATCCCCGTTTCCAAGCCGTAGAGCCAGCGTTTTGTCCAAAGACAGTTTCCGTGGTCACGTGGCCAGCGCGACTAGACACGGAACGCCGTTACCTTCCCATTGAGGTGGTACCTATTTATCTACTCGCATTTGCATGCTTTCGAACTGCTAGATGGACAGGAGCTGGGACAAGCGACGGGAGCTCACTCCATCGCGTGGATTCGATCTTACGACTGCTGGTCTTCCGACCCTGCAGCACAGAGGTTTCTGCGGTTTAACCCACAGCGCCACCACGTCAATGGTGTTGCATTACCAATTACTTATTATTATCCAAGTTGCTCCTATTATCATTGCTTCCACTGTGCAAAATTGATTTGAATGCCCTTTAAAAGTAACTTTTGAAAGTAATTAGATGTTCTTTAATGTTTATAAAGACAAACCCAAAGACTTCTCTTGTCACTTAGGTCTGATAATAGAACCTGAATATTTTCTGTCAACATACTACCAAAAATTCATTTGAACGCCCTTTAAAAGTAACTTTTGAAAGTAATTAGATGTTCTTTTTCACAGCTAAGTAACTCAGGTGTCGTTTTCCCAAAACAGCAATTTTATATTACAAAGTTTATAACTTTATAACTATTATACTCCAGGAATTTCGTCTATGGTAATTATATTGCCTTGACAGTCCAGGGGGAAGATTTGAGGCCATCGAGCACCAGCTGACCTTGGCATTAGAAGATCTTTCCTCCTACTATAAAAACAACCGGCTGAAGCCAAACCCTTTAAAATCACAGGTCTGTGCCTTCCACTTAAATAACAGAGAAGCTGAGAGGAAGCTCCGAGTTAGCTGGGAAGGCAAGGTTTTTGGAACATTGCCCGAGCCCAAAATAATTAGGGCTCACTCTGGATCGAACCCTGCCCAAGGGGGGGGGGGGGAAACACAGTCTAAACACCCAACAGAAAGTGGCTGCCAGAAGTAACCGACTTAGGAGGCTGGCTGGGTCAGACAGGGGTGCACACCCACAAACAATAAGAACAACAGCTTTGTCACTCTGCTGCTCTGCGGCAGAAGATGCGAGTGTCGTGATGTATGGTACAAATAAGCACATGCCAAACAAGGGGCTGGAGGTCTTAATGAATCCTGCAGGGTTACGACTGGCTGCCTGAAAGCTGCACTCTTTGAAAATGCCCATTCTTCGGCTGGCATTGCCCCTCGGGAAGGACCTCAAGAGATGCTAGCAACTCAGGAACTGAATAAGAAAATACGGCACCAAACCCATCCCCTTCATGGACACCAACCTCCGACCTAGACAACGGCTAAAGTCGAGCAGACGTTGTCAGCACACCTCTCAAGCTCTAAACAATAAACCAGAAGAGACGAGGCTAAACCCAGGGAGAGCAGAAACAACACACCTTGCCGAAAGGTGTGTTGAAGAGGGTCTCCCACCAGGACAAGACTCTCGCTGGGCCCCCTGGAAGCTCCTGAACAGACTCCAAAACGAAGTTGGAAGATCAAAGGTAGGAACAATCAAGTCAGACGGGGCTACCTGGGTAGCGGACAATTTTTCTTGACAGTGGAGAAATTCAGTCCATGAAGCCCACGTGTACGTACAATTCATGCCCCACCACGTGTACAAAGGAAGAGCTGGCAAACGGCTGAGATAATGCTACTGAAGTAGCCCACTTCTGGTTAAAAAGGGTCTAATTATCTTATCATTTCAATTTGTTTTAATTTTACTATATTTCATATAAATTCATAATTTTGAATCGTTCAACTCTCTGACATGAATAAAGAAAGAAAAAAGAAAGGAGTTATGTTTGCATGTTGCCCAAAATCACTAGCTACAGATTAACATGACCTTTAATTCATTCCTTTCAAGCTGTGACCTATTTACCCACTTCTTGTGACAATCTTTTCATAGAATCATACAACAACGGAGTTGGAAGGGGCCTCTAAGGCCATTGGGTCCAACCCCCAGCTCAAGGCAGAAACCCAGGTCCAAGCAGATCTGACAGAGAGTTCTCCAATTTAGAGTTTTTTGGGTTTTTTGTTTTTTTTGCCAGAAGCGGGCAACTTCGATCGCTTTATCTTGGCCAGATACTAGATCTTCTTTTGTACACGTGGTGGGGCAGACATTGTATGCACAGGAGGGCTGCATTGACTGAATTTCTCTGCAGTTACAGAAAATTTGTCCTGTCTCCAGGTAGCCTCTTTTTACTTGCTTATTCTTTGATCTTTCCACTTCGCTTTGACATAGGAGTGTCCCCCAAAGCGTGGGAGAGTTGTAATCCCGGACGCCCAGAAAGCCTTGGCTTGGCAAAGCATGTTCTCCAAGGAGATCGAGAGAGCAGACGTATACCTTGTGATTTCATCCTGAGGTCTGAAATCAGCCAGGGCTCTTTCAGATCAGCAAAATCTACGTATTTAATCCCCAAGGTGGTGGAATTCAGTAATCAACGCAGGACAGAATCCCTCTTTCACACAAAGCTAACAAAAACAGGACCGCATTCAAATTTGTGAAAGCTTCTGTATCACATTTTAATAAAGAATCAAAAGTATAGCCGTTTTACAAGGTAGGAAACTTGAATACATTCTCTATAATAACCTACACATTGACATGAAAAATGATAAGAACGGTAGCAAAGTTTCCTCACAAGTGTAAATTAAAATTAATGTGGCCGGAGAACTCCAGGCCACAAGGAGAGGGGAGTGGCGGCCCACGACCTCGGTGAGGCGAACTGCTCCCCTCTCCCAGTCGTCCCCGTGCCCTCGGTAGCCTCGGTCGATGCCGCACTGCTCAGGTGGCCATTTGCGGGATGGGCGATGTCTCCGGTCGTTGCCCGAACTGCCCTGAGGGTCCCCACGCCTCCGCCGGTCTCCATCGTGGTGCTCCTTGTGGAAGGCTTGCTCATCGTGAGGGTGCCGTTCTCCTCTCCACCTCTGGTTGGCGTTTCCACCACCGCTGAATGGGCGATCCCTCTGCCGTTCTCCTCCATCTGCAGGAAAGCAGAGGGTCTTTGGCCAGACGAGCCTTTTACAAAAGGTCCCTCGAGCAGCAAAGGTCTTTTTCTGAGGGTTCCTTCAGAGCTTTGCAGCGGTTCCTCTTAGAGGATGCCAGCGAGAAGGACCTCCCAAAAGGCCACTTCAGCAGGGCCAGATATTCCGATGCTGGGAATTACATATCAAAGGCTGAGGTGTGTATTTATTTAGGACAACCATGATTTCCATGGAAAATTATATCATACATAATCTAAATATATCGTATCTGTATTATCCTGATATTTACAACAGGACAACCCATATAATAAAGTGACTTCCTCAAGACTATGGACCCCAGCAAGAAGGGCCAGGATGTGGGTGTCTCCTCTTTGGGCCCCTACCTGCATCTCTGAAGGGCCTCTTCTCTGGGTGGTTGTCCTTGTCCCGTTGGTGCCGGTGCCCTTGGGAAGAGTGAGGGGGCCGCGGGTGGAGTCTCTGAGAAGGAGGGCCGTGAGGGACCGGATCCAGGAGGCTCCAACAGGAACGGGTTCTTATCCCCCGCGGTCTCCGTTTTCCTCTGTTCTTGCTGAGGGCCAAGGATGATGGAGAAAAGAGGAAGATTAGGTGCAAAGGGAAGGGTCTCAACAGGGGTCAGGGCTTTGTGCTGCCTGACCCACCAGAGCAGACGACCAGAGGGCTTTGGTCCACAAAGGTGTCTCTGGACTGGGAGACACGTTCTTCCCTCACATCAGCCACCAGTCTGGCCGCTGCCTTCTGGACCCCCTGAAGCTTCTGTTCCAGCTTCAAGGGAAGCCCCCCATAGAATGCATTGCAGTCGTCCATTTCTGAGACTGTCAGTAGGTAGGGATGCAGCGGTGTAATTCGCCCACGTTGGTAGAAGGCAGAGGGACCACCACAGACAAGACTGGGCTCAAGGAGCAAATAATATGACCTGGTCTAGTAGGAAAAGGATCTTTTCTTGCATCTATCTCTCTTTTGACAAACTTGTCACTGCATATACAGTAGGACCACGGGATCCGCGGGATCAGGATCTGCTGCTTCACTTACCCACTGCCTGAAAACAGTAAGTTAAAAAACCCCAGAAATATGTATCAATGTGTCTTTCTAGGGTGTATTTTGTAGAACTGGCCACTAGAGGTATCCAGAGACCACGCAGTGCATAACATTTGAACAGTTTCCCGTTCTTTGGAATCCACAGGCTTGCAACTGATCCCCGGCAGATACCACAGTCCTACTGAATATGCATTTCTAAAAGCACACCATATAATCTGTGGGATCAAGGGAGGTATGAGATCTGATACAATACTTTAAAAATCGGTTTTGCAGGAATCAGTCTGTCTTGGGATTCGTGAATTGTGGTTTGGCTGTAAAACTATGCCTAGAAAGGATTAGAAGGAGCCAGTGCCAAGAAGCTGGCAAGCCACACAGTACCAAGCTCCACCACCCCATGCCTGCCTCTTCCTGTGCCTACGCGAGCACATGGGGCTTCCCAAGGGCACTTTCGGTACGTTGTAGACTTCTACTCTACAGTTGGTCAACCTTTAAACCTTCTACGGGTACGAGCAAAGAAAGAGTATCCAAGTGTATAGAGGGACGGCAAGACACCCCAGGAACTGAGAGCATGTGGTGGAACCATTCCGCTAGTTCTTATGTAAGGTTTGACAGACAGACCACCTTCCATGGCTTTTTGGCCCACAAACCTAATGGAAAATGGAAAAGAAAGTTAAAAGATGTACACACTAAAGCATTCTACACATTCAAAGATTATGGTCCATGTCGAGGAATTATGACCGCGGTCAGGGATGCTGGAGGAAGGCCACCACTCCATGAAGATCTCATGCTTTAGTCGCAGAAGGACCTCAGGTTCGAATCACTGTCTGCAAGTCACAGACTAAAGGAATCTCGGTCCAAGATCCCAGAGATCAGGTACCAGTCGGAACTGACAGGACACCCCAGAGGAACCACTTGTCTGATTGCATAAAAAGCAGCTCAAAATACTGGAGAAACATTGGCCAAGATCCAGCAAGCCCTTCGACCAGGCCGTTTTCACTCAATTTGGCCGCGCTTACACAAGAATCTTTGAAAGTCTCCCCAGAGCTGGCAGCTGTGAGTTGAGAAGATGGTGCCCGGAGTGTCTTTTTCTCTTTTGATAAGAAATCTTCTCAGAAGAATACATTCTAATAGAAAGCTATTGTGCCAGTCCTCCAGCAGCTCAACTCTTTGGCCCACCGAGCCAACATCTTCGGTGTTTTCAAACAAGATCAAATTCATAGCTTCTCTGCCACAAGGGCGTCTTCAAAACTGCTCCTCTGATGTCGTTAATGCAACACCCAGATACTGTGCCGCTGGAGCAGCTAAGCCATGACTTCAAGAATAGCTAGATCTCTGCCAGATGCTGAATAATGGTAATGTAAGAACACTCAAGCAGTCTGAAGAATTTGGATCAGTGTAACTCCTCTGTCAAGCGTTCTAAACGTCTTTCATCCAACAATGTAAGGTAACTACCTAATACAATTCCAGGTCCTCATATTTAATAGGATTGCACCCAGAAGACCACATAGCATCATGCATTTGATCCTCAGCAAGCCAAGAGTGCTTCTCTTAACTACATTGGAAGAAATTCCCTCCTGTACTCTTGACAACTGCAGACGTCAACAGGATGACGGCTTGATTGCTCTTAGGTCTACAGCCGGGTTGCCCAACCTTTGGTCCCCAAGAGGTTCTTGGACTGCAACTCCCAGAAATCCTGACCAGCACAGCTCGTGGTAAAGGCTTCTGGGAGTTTTAGTCCAAAAACGTCTGGGGACCCAAGGGTGGGAACACTGGTCCAGAGGCTGAGCTTTTCTAGCATGAGGTTGCAAACCTTGACTCTAAGCAAAGCATACCTGCTCCTAGCATCACCGAGGGGTTGCAGTTGTTGGCACAGCTGATGACTCCAGCAGTAACCGCAGATCTGTGAGCCAGCCTGTACTCCTTTCCTTCGTACTCAACAGGCACCGCATCATTTTGCTTTTCGGCTGGAATCGGAAAGCCTTTAAAACCAACCTATGAGACCAAAAATCATTGGAACGAGGGATCAATTGAAGAGAGAAATGAACACCCTTGTCACAAATTTGTGCTTGAACTCCCATGGGGCGTATATGCATGTGTGTGCATTCATTCATTCTTTCATACTGGGTCCCCAAATTGCTTTGTGGAGGTGAGATGGTTGGTTCTTGTCGCCCTCCTCTGAATTTGTTCCAGTTTGTTAGCATCCTCCTTGAAGTGTGATGGCCAGAACTGGACACAATACTGAAGATGAGCCCTAACCAGTGCCAAATAGAGGAGAACCAGGACCTCATGGGATTTGGAGACTATACTTCTGTTAATGCAGCCAGAAATAGCATTGACCCTTTTTTGTAGCCACATCACACTGTTGGCTCATATTCAGCTTATGATCTATGACAATTCCAAGATCCTTCTCATCCGTAGTATTGCTGAGCCAGGTATACTCCATCTTGTAACTTTGTGTTTGGTTTCTTTTTCTGAGATGCAGGACTTTGCACTTACCCCTGTTGAATTTCATTCTGTTGTTTTCAGCCCAGTGCTGCAGCCTATCAAGATCATTTTGAATTTTGTTTCTATCTTCCAGGGTATTAACTATTCCACTCAATGTTGTGTCATCCACAAATTTGACAAATATTCCCTGCACTCCCTCATCTAAGTCGTTAATAAAAATATTGAAGAGCACTGGATCCAGGAGTGAGTCTTGGGGTAACATACTTTTTACCTTCTCCCGGTTGGAGGAGCCATTAATCATCACCCTCTAAGTACGATTCTGTAGCCAATTGTGTATCCACCTGACACTTGATCTATCCAGCACACACCACAACAGTGGAACTGTTTCCAAAAGATCTGCAGGGCAGCCAGATTGAAAAAGGTTGCCTTCCGTTTGAGGAGAGAATTCTCCTCCAAGGGTGAACGCTTCCTCTGGAATTGGTTGGGGGCTCTGTGCCCGAGATGGGCAAGACTGAAGCTGGGGGCAGATGGGTACAAGGACCGAAGGAGAAGAGGGCGCTCCTTTCCTTTGGCCTCCTCTGCCGCATCGCTCAAGCTGCTGCCGGAGAGGAGAGGTTCTTTTCTGGAGAGACCTCGACGGATTGCTTGGTTCGTCCCATTTCTAGGTCAACCTTCTCCTGGTGAGGGCACCCAAGGTGCCTCGTAACGATTAAAACACCTGGTCAGCCTAAATACACCATGGATGACAAAGTTTTAAAAAGTGAAGCATACAAGAATAATTAAAAAGCAATTCATTCATTATTTAATAACAATTAAAAGGCATTTTTAAACTTTCAAACCCCGCTTAAAACGAACATATGTCCAGCGTCTTGGAGCCACTCAATCTTAGATATTAAAAGCCTACCTAACGAGGCAGGTCTTTCAGCGTTGCTGAAAGGAGAAAAGGGAGGTGGCCCACCTCAGTTCCAAGGGGGAGCATCTCGCAACCAGAGGGAAGCCCCTCTCCTACGTCCCTGTTAAACACGCCTGGGATGCCAGTGGGGCCAAGAGAAGGGCAAACTTCTAACCATCACAGTTAAGTCCCTAATGCCTTTTTAAAGTTCAGATACTTTTTCATATTTACTCACTTTTAATTATTCAACTGTATTTTATGAACAGAAGGTTTAATTGCTTTTTAATTGCATTTAACTTATGTTTTTAATTCTACTCTTCTAATATGGTGAGCTGCCTTGTGTCTCCTGATCAGGAGAGAGGCAGAAGAAGAAGAACAACAACAACAAGGTAGGATCTGTGAAGGGTCATCAGGAGAGAGACGGTCCACCAGAGAGCCTGAACCCAGACAGTAAAGGGCTTCCGACTGTAGGTCATCACCAGCACTTTGAATTGGGCCTGGAAACAGACGCGTCGCCGGTGCAGCTGTTGTAGCAGGGGAGCTATAACCTCCTTGTAACTGGCTCCCGTCAGCCGTCTGGCTGCTGCTTTTCAAAACCAGCAGAAATTGCCCAACTCTCTTCAAACCCAGCTCCATGGAGAGCATGTTCCAGTAGTTCAAAAGGGATGTAACTAAAGAAATGTGTTGCAGTAACCAGATCCAGCATCTCAAGAAACAGGTGCAGCTGCTGCACCAGTTGTAAGTGTGACAATGCACTCCTGGCCAGCTCAAAACCTGGCCATCCAGCCTCAGGGATGAGTCGAGGAACACACCCAAACTGCGGATCAGAGCTTTCAGGGTTTTGAAAGAGGCTTATGGTCGGGAGACCAGATGAGAGCATAACAACCCAAGAGCGATGGGTTGCCTGTTCCCTGCTTGAGATGGAAGGCAGGATATAAATGCTAAACTTTGTGCATTGGCAAGTTTGCAGTGCAACACGTCTGGAAGTGAAGGATCGGCCATCTGCCCACCAGTGCCCAGGGGACACCCAAGAGTACTCACCATGCTTTCCCACGCTTTCAGGGAGGCTCCTATGTCAAAGCGAAGTGGAAAGATCAAAGAATAAGCAAGTAAAACGAGGCTACCTGGAGACAGGACAAATTTTCTGTGACTGTAGAGAAATTCAGTCAATGCAGCCCTTCTGTGCATATAATGTATGACCCACCACGTGTACAAAAGAAGATCTAGCATCTGGCCAAGATAAAGTGATCGAAGTTGCCCACTTCTAGTTTAAAATATTCTAATTATCTTAACATTTTAATTCGTAATTGATTTTACCTATATTTCATCTGCTGTATATCCATAATTTAACATTTAAACAAAGAAAGAATGCTAAATGTGGATGAAAAACTTTATTCATTTAATTGGGGGGGGGGCTCTTTCAACCTGAAGGCTGAATTTAATTTTGGGGGGCCATAATCCAGTGATGGTCAGGCAAAAGAGTGGGGCCAAGAACTGCCAACCTATTTGATTTGAGACCTCCTTTTCCGACCAGCAATGAAACAGTTGGAGAAGGGCTTCAACCTTTCAGAATATGAAAATAAAGCATTGCAAAAATCCACTGAACTGGGAAAGGCCCAGGGGACCAGATTAGGCCTGCTGGGGGTCCCCCTGTGATTACCCAGAACTGCCTTAAACTGAATCAATGGCAAGAGCTCTCTGGAAAACTGTACAATGTGTGCAATTTCTACCCCACATTTAAACTGAGGTAACATGTTATATTTGGGTGTCTCTCAGTGAAACATGGGGAATTATGAATGGCATATGTATTGCTGGCCAGCATCTTAAAAATGGGCATTAACCATATCAGTTGTCCAGGTCATTGAGTTCCAGGCTGCCAGAGGTTCTTGAATTTGACATCTTAGTCCCACTCTGTGCCCAGCATTACATGCATCTCTCTTAACCGCAAACATTTGCTTGATTTTGAATGCCCTTGTATATCCTTCCCCTTATAGGTAGACTCTTTCAGATGATAGCTCCTGAAAAGTCTGCCTGCTGCCCTTCCTTTTTTTATATTTATTTATATATTTAATATATTTAATATATTTATATATTAAACATAATGTGGATCCATGAGGATCCGTGCTTCGGACCCATGTTTTTGCACTACTGCAGAGCAACATGTACGCACCACAACTTGCAAAATGCTGTAAAGTTCAAGAGATGCCACCTCTGTCTGCTAGCCCAGTCCCCTTGAAACGCTGAACATCCTTTTCCTTCCTCTGAAGTGTTCTCTCCCTTGGAATGCGGTAACTGCATCTTCTCCCTTTCGTCTTTCAGTTTTGTCCCTGCGTGTCTCCACCCTCTCCCCACTTGTCCCCATCATTGGGGATGGACACTGAGGAAATCTCAAGCTTGGCAGAAACCCGAGAGAAGGAAGTACGTCCAAGTGCAACGGATGAGCTGCTCTCCCAGTTGAAGGTATGGGCTCTGGGAAAAAGGGAATCGTTATTCTTCAAAGAGCAGGGAGACAGAGAGACCTCAGGTAAGCTCCATGTAGGCATGAAGTTTTCTGTTCTTCTTTGTGGTCCCTGTGAATCACACACATGGGGCTTTTCTGCACATCCATGGAACCTTGGAATCCTGAAGCTTCCACAGAACGCAAGAAGGGAGCAGCCCTCCCCCTCCCTCCGAGTAGACCACCGTGCCCAACGGTCACTCTCCTCACTTCTTTTCAGCCGTTGCTAACTGAAGTGGTGTTTCCTAGCAGCTCCTACTTACCTCACTCTTCAGATTTCCAACCTTCCCATTTTCCTGTGAGTCCAACCCTTCTCATTTTTCCTGATCCTTGGTGAGTCCCAAAGAAGAAAAAAGAGAGAAAGGAGAGTTATTTTTTTTGTTCCCAGTTCCCTGAACATTTTTCTTGCCATTTCATGGCTCCCAAGGAACCCCCATTCAAAAGATGCTTGGAGTGTTCAGATAAAATGGCCATCAGCGACGGGCATTCGCGCTGCTTGTATTGTCTGGGTGAAGCCTACCAGCCCTGGATCAGCCGTCTTTGTCGAGATTTCGCTAAGCTCGAATTGAAGGACCGGAAATGTGACCTTAGAAAATACCAGATGGAGAAAGCACTACAGCCTGCGGATTTGCCCTCCTCACAGCCACCCCCCAGACCACTGACTTTGGGGTGTAAAACAATCTCAAAGAAAATTAGGATGGAAAAGGCAGTTGCTGAATCGATGAAGCAGTTAGAAGAGGACAGGAGTTCTAAAGAGTCAGAAAATCTGGCAGTTCAGTCAGACAGACCTTCAACTTCGAAGTCCCATATGCCTACCCCTCAACCAGCTAAGCGAAAAAGACCAGCTTCTGGAAGCCCACCCCAGCAACCTGCGTGCTCGGTATTCATCCATTTGATCTGTCTAAAGCCATATTGTCCATGATCGTGATGGGAATCTTTAAGCCTTCAGGCCACAGGTGGATCCCAAAGGCTGTTTTTGCAGCCCTTGGAGCACCCTTCCTCAGAAAAACACACACACCCCCGACAAAATAAGCCCCCAAACGGAGAGGCTGAGGCAGGGTTTTGACTTCTTGTGATTTACTTTGTTTTTAAATTGAGAAGGCTGTATCAGAGGGTTCTGGAGATGCAGAAAAGACACACACACACACAGGCATCCATCCGCTGAAGCCTAGCTGGCTCTGAGTCACAGGCAAAATTCACACTTCTGTGGTCCTGCAACTGAAGATTCTGGGATTTGCCTGTGGAACTTGCTTTATGGAAACTGGGTGCTTGGCCTGGCCTTGTAATCCCCAGGTTGCCCAATTGGTCTGCATTGGTTCACAGCAGTTTATGATCCAGGAAGGGAACTAAAACACACACATTTCCAAATTAGAAGAACACACAGTACTGTATACGTTTCTGCTTGCTTTTAATGCTGTGCAAGAAATCTGCATTGCTGTCACCAGTGGAAAACCCTACCAACCTACCATAGTTCTGTCAGGGCACGTGCTGGCAGCCAGACCCTCTGCATGCTGCGTTCACTAACACTTCTCAAGTTCGTAGTGCAGAAGAAAAATCTTTCTGCAAAATACTTGGGAAATCTAAACTGAATTAGGCAAAGTAGGCAGTATCAAACACATTTTTGTATAACCTTCACAAATCATGGAATTCAGGTTTCTGATTGCAGAATTGGGGTTAGTTTGGTGCCAAATTTTATTTCTTTTTTCCCTGTCGACTCACATCCTCTGAGTGCCTCTTGCAGGAAAAAGTACATTATTATCTAGCATTGGAGTATCCACAGTGTAAGTGGCAACTGATTTTATGATATGAGGGAAGATAGGTGCTCACTCCAAAGAATGAAAATGGCAGGTTGGAAGTTTATTACATTTTCCTTTTAACTGGCTTTTCTCCTACCCTAGAGCCAGGTGGAAAAGAGGGAGCACCGTGCAAAAAAGGGAAAGAAGTCTCCCAAAGGCAGGGATGAGCATGGGAATGGAGTCTCTCCTCCTCGGCAATCAGACAAGCAGTCTGTGGAATACATTCAGGTAAACTCAACTTAGGAAAAAAAATTTGTATACTAAGACTTCTGGCAAAGCAGTTGAAGTTTGGCTAGAAGGCATTCTTTTTTGCTTCACTGGGTGCCTTCTAATTTAAATTCCAATTTTTAAAATAGTATCATTGTCTTTCTTTTATTGCTTTTTGTTGAATGGCCTTCTCCTCCTTGAGATCTTTCTGAGGAACGGAGGGATGAGAAATGATTCAAACGAATCGATGGGTTGGATGTCCCTCTCTTCTCTCTAGGTGGATGGAGTGGATCAAAGCCCTGAGAGAAAGAAGCAGAAGACAAAGGAGGATGAGGAAGGCAAAGAAAAAGAGACTGCGAGTAAAAAAGGGAAGGAAGGAGAGAAAGAGAGAAAGAAAGCAAAGGACAAAAGAGAGAAGGTACAAGATACCTGTTGCACAGAACTGGACAGGGTCTATCCCTTTCTTCCTGCTTACACCAGCAGAGGCCCTTTTGGCTGCCCTAACATGATTCACTTGCATATGGGTTAACAACTGGGCCTTTGCATGTGTTGGTGGTCTATCTATCACCATTATAACACCACAGGTAGACATTTCCTTCCTCCTTGCTGCATCTCCAAAACAGTGCACCTTCAAGGATGCTGTTCACATCTTCTGCTGTTTCCTGTTTTGTTTTACTTATATTT
This sequence comes from Intellagama lesueurii, assembly GCA_037013535.1. Classification (NCBI taxonomy): domain Eukaryota; kingdom Metazoa; phylum Chordata; class Lepidosauria; order Squamata; family Agamidae; genus Intellagama; species Intellagama lesueurii. Next base: position 18,360,093 of record JBAJHW010000011.1, read on the forward strand.
TTCCTTATGAACATGTGCCTCCGCACCGTGGCAACCTCTGCTCTGTATCCTCTGTACATGAATAAATGTCTTCCATCTTTTTATGTTTTGCTTTTATAATTTCAGCTCCTTTGCATGACTTCTCTCACTTTGCATGGTTTTATTCTGGCTTCGCCTGTCTCTGGGGAAGCCGAGGAGCAATATTAGACACTGCACCAAAGTCTCTCTGAAAACTGTAGCCAGGGAGTTGGGAGGTATTGGGCGTAGACCTTCAAACATGGCATCTCAACTAGAAGGGCTAGCCCTCTGCTCCCTTTTGTGATGTTAAGGCCGGAGTCCCAGAGAGCACAATTCTGAGACTCTAGCACCACCACCTGGCCCCTTCCCCCCTCTGTTTTGAAACCACAGCACATATTTGGCTTGACATTCACTCCAGCCTGGCTAAAATGTTCTCCTTTCCCAGCCCAAGGGCAGCGAAAATCAATCTGGAAGGAAAAGGAAACGGTCTCACAGCCCTGTCCAGGTTACTGCAGGGAGCCAACCTGTCTCCATCGGAGAAGATGAGGATGACAACATGGATGAGGAAACCTTCAACATAGTAAGGATTTTCTCCTGGGACATGGGGAGAGAGGGGGGAAGTGCCTGGGAGTCTTGCTGAATCCTTCCCTTCCCTGTACCCTCCAGTGTATCTCTGATTTGGAATGGTTGGGGAAGGAGGATGAGTGACGCGGGAAGGTTGAAAGGTCCTCTTTCCAACTCTGTTGTGCCACTGACGTGCACCTTTGCTCTCTCTCTCCCCTGTTCCTCTCCAAGTGCAAAGAGAGAATACGGCCAGTCAAAAAGGCTCTGAAGCAGCTGGAGAAGCCGGGCAAGGGGCTTTCTCTCCAAGACCAGCTGGCGAGCACACGAAGCAGCCTGCTAAAGATTGGAGATCACATCTCAGAATGCTTGAAAGCATATTCTGACCCGGAGGAGATCAGGCTGTGGAGAACGTAATCTTTCCCCCTCTCTCTGCTAATCACCGAGTCACCTACTCACAGGACACAGAAACAGAACCCCAGATTGGACAATGCAAAAGGGGCTCACTTGGCTGTCCATGTGACCCCGTAGATGAGTTGCAGCCTAGATTACAGTGGAGTAGAGGGTGGGGTTGAGTTGAAAGGAGGATGGGGATTTTAGTTCAATAATATTTGAAGGGCCCAGTGGCCCAGAACCCCTCTAGACTGACTGGAGATGGTTGTGTCGGCCAACATCTTGGGAATTGATGCCAGGATGGAACCTGGTCTATTTTTGGTCAGAACTAGTGCACAACCATGCCCATTTCCATTAGGAAGATGGGAAGGTGCTGTCAGATCTTTGGTCCATCTAGCCAGAGGTTGGAGTACCTCCTCTATGTTGGAAAAAGTGTGGTGGGTGGCACAGGCCAGACCGTAGGATGTGTCTTTTTTTGGTGGCTCTTTGTGTCCGAGGCCTGGAATGACCAAAGTTCCTGCCGAGAGGGAGAGGGCAGGGAAACTGACACCATCTAAAGCGCTTTTCTCTCTCTCCCTTCTGGTTAGCTCCTTCTGTGCCACCTTCCTCTGGAGTTAAGGTTTGGGGCTTCCAAGCCAGGCTGGTGGTGGAAGAGTGGGTTTCAAATTGTTATTCAACCGTTTGCAAGAACAGGGGGAAATCGTCCTTTTATCTTCCAGGATCCTGTGGATATTTGCGTCCAAGTTTACCGAATTGGATGCAATGAAGCTCCACAAACTCTATAAGATGGCTCACAAGATGCGGCTGAAGGATCAGGAGGTGAGGTTCAAATCGGAGACGTCTGTCTTTCAAATCGGTGACTTGGGGACAGACTCTTGACCCTGAACAGCAGAATAGATCTAACTAAATGAATAGAGGAGGCAAAAAGAATGTACTCTATAAAGAAGAGAAGAGAAGTGAGTCTTCTAGCCACATTCTTAGAAGCTGGGATGTATTTGGAAGAGGTTTGCTTCATTTAGTACAGCTCCTGCTCTTTTTCTGGAAGAACCTTTAAAAAGAAATTTAATTACTCATGAAGTCCAGCGATAAGCGTTTCTTGACTCGAGGGCTGGACATCAGGTTGAATGCAGTCACTCTGTCCTGAAGCTTGCTGGGTGATCGTCACCTTATTATTTCCTCAGATTAACATACCTCCCAGGACAGTTTGTGAGGGTAACTGGTGATGATGTGCATTCGGACTACTCTGATTTTTGTGTGTGGTTTTTTTGAAAGAAAGATGGGATAGACATATAATAAGTCTCATATAAACAGGGTAACTAAATGTGTGCCTCCACCCCATTAACTAGGAGAAGAAAGATGGGCATGTGAGGGGAGAGGGAATCGAAATGTAAAAAATGGCAGGCAGTGAAAATGGCCTACACAGAACTTCCTCATCAACAAATGGTTAGGAGATCACAAGGGTATCCCAGCATAGATAGGAAAGAGGGTATCTCCCTGTCCAGAGACCCATTTGTGGTGTGAAGCCCTATTGTAGTTCGCTCAGGTGGGTCAGCGAGCACAAAGCTTTTTGAGACCATGGCTCTTAATATCCCCCTTTTCTCCATCTTCTTTTCCCTCAGCAAGAACAGAAGAAAAAAGTGACCGTGGGGGATGAAAACCACTTGGAGCCTTCTGAGTCCAGAGAGAATTCTCCAATGTCTCGGGTCTCTCATGGCCCTCATCCTGAGAAGCTCCACCCGTCTCCACCTCATCCTTCTCAGGTGCACAGCGAACCAACGGGTCAATTAATGCCACCCAACCATTCTCAGCCGTGAAGCTTGGTGAACCAGAAGCAGCTGAGCAAGACCTGTCTAATTTTCCTTTGACGTACGATAGTGAAGCCCTGCTCTTCTAGATTTGTGTTTGCTATTTTGCCATTTTTGCTCCCAACCTGTATTTTTCTTAAACATTTGTTCTTCTTTTCCCTGGACTCTTGTCTGGATCTAATGGTTGCTGATTACGGTAGTTGACCCTAGCCTTTGAAATCCCTGATTCTGGATTGGCACTAAGTAGCATGCTTTCCTTATAACCACATCTGAATGTCCTGCCTCAGCATAGTACTTATTCTAAACTTTATATACTTTATATACTTTATAGTTGATATGTACCAAACACTAAAATATAATTGGGGGTGGGGCGGGGGGGGGGGGAGAGGGAAACACCTTTCTGTTCTTTAAATCTTTGGAATAAAATGAAATTAAAGTCAACAACACAAGAGTCCTCATTTGGCCCTCGGCCATTCTACCCGTGCCCTCCAGAGCCCTAAGATTCCCTTCACACAACTCTCTTGATCCCCGATTCTAGAAAGGAACACCACTCTTAGCAACTGAGTGACTGCAATGCCTCAAGGGAAGAAAAAGGCCTTCCTGGAAGGGCAGAACTGGGAGGAGGGCACCCCCAGGGCTGAAAAAGTGCTCCCCATAAGAACCACCCACCTCACCTCCTTTGACAGGCCTGCCTAGAGAGGTTCGACTCGGATCTTCAACAGGGTGATGTTAGAGCGGCTTAGCAGTCAATGAGTTCCACCTACTGTTAAGATACCTGTACTATCGTCAATCTTTACCCAAGATTTTGGTCTGTTTTTGGTATTTTTTTCCACTTTGAAGTTCATTCCTGTCTGGACTGCTGATAACAAATGAGGGGTCAAGGTACTTTCTTTCCAAATGGAGTCAAATTGGCTTGACGGTAGGTAAGGTCGGCTTCATAGCAGACACACTTCTCAGATTTGTTTTTATTATTATTATTGTTTTGAATGTGAGAGCTCTCATTACTGAGTTCTTCTCTGCAGCTTACTCTAGCAAGGTTGGCCCAAGAGGTTTTATTGGCCGAAGCAAAAGACAAAAGGGTGCCTCCGCACGCAGACACACCTTCCACTTACAGCAGCTGGTCAGACTGGTAGTTGAATCATTACCTCAGCTTGACTGAACCGTACCCTCTCCAACATCCTCCACCACGCCTGAGAGGAACACACTAGCTTAGATGTTCAGAACAGGCTACTTTGGACACACGACTCTGTTTGCCAACAGGAGGATACGACAAGGGACTGTTGCCACACTGCCCTTCTTTTGCCCTATGAAGTAACTGTCTCCCCCTATACACCCCACAAACTCCACAGAGAAATCATGGATCCTTTGGCAGACGGCTGTTCAGTGGAGGAAAAACAGGGTTCCAAGGCCCAGATCCACAGAATTTCACATGATTTGTAGATGAAATCCTCTCTAAGCAAACTTCACATCATAGAAACTATCTATGTCCACACACTACAACATAGAAGCCATGCGCATAACTCTGCAGTGGCGCAAAAACTCGATGGCTGGGGAAGAATGATGGTTTTGCACCTCGCTTATCCGGAGAGCATAAAAAGATCTTCGAGCATCTTTCACTGCTCCTAAGTAGGCATTGGTCGTGATTTTTGCAGCTCTTAATTTAAGTACCTTCAGGGCTCGCCTCCAAATGCTCTCTAGCCTTCTCCTATTTATCCCGATACATTATTCCGATGCTATGAATTGAGCTATATGTGATGTTTACTTTTAAGTCTATTGGCACAGAAGTGTTTGGTGGTGTTTATTTTACTTGGGATTCTTCCCAAACCAACAAAACTTGCATATCTCTTCCACCTATGCACAATGATAAAAAAAAGACACAACTCCCTAACTAAAGGTGTGCCATGGTACAAAAACATGGATCCAAAGCCTGAATCCTCATGGATCCACATGATTGTTACATAGGATCCTCCCAAACAACTGTACAATCACTGTTCCCATCTGTGCCCATGGAGAAGATAATCATGAATCTTCATGAATCTTACCTGGAATTCCTACTAAACCACCATCCAGTTAGGGGTCCTGTCTGCCTACACAGTCCAAAAACCCGAAATCATGGACCCCTCAATGCATGACATCAGCATTGTGCAAACATCTGGATCCAAGGCTGTGGCTCTTACACAACCAGATGACTACATGAATCAAAAGCAGAGGTCTTTATTGATCCATAGGATCAAGTACAGCTAAATTGTGGCTCCCTCTGCTTCCATAAAGTCAAGCATAAGAGCACAGTATCTCGTGCACGGCATCTTCATAATGCAAAAAATAAAATAAAAAACCCAAAAACCGTTGGATATCTGTGGCATAGACCTCATGGACCACATGATTGTCAATTGGGAAAATTGCTTCCTGCACCTCCTCAGCTGATCTTCCAGCCCTGGCAAGAGCTCAGGCTCCTTTGCCCTGCTCTCTTGGCTGATCTCTTACTTAAACAAAAGGGCTGGGTAGAGAAGTCTGTGCTCTTGCTCATGACTGGGAGATTAGCCGAGGAGGTGCAGGAAGCTAGAATGCTGGGCCTAGTGAGTGGCTGATTGAGCCAGAGGAGGTGGGGGAAAGGGAGCAGCAGCACCCGTGCGGCCACCTTTAGGAACAGGGACAAACTGGGACGAACCAGTTCATGCCCATCTCTAGTTCTGATATCTTTCATGTACAGCTTGATCTAAGTGGAAATCCAAGAACTGGTGCAGATTTAGATGGCTTCTTCTGACCTTCGGAGATCTATAAACTATAGGGAAACCTATAATTTCACCTCTGGTGGGAATACATGAGGTGAAGAAACATGACTTTCTGTTCTTCAGGTTTATAATCATTGCTAATTAAGGGTGGAGCTCTCTGCTATCTCCTGAAATTCCTCATTGAGCCCAGTGGGGCGTATTTTCAAGACACTGGATATGGGATTGCCGCCAAAATGTTGCAAAATGAAAAAGCTATCAGTAATCAATCCATTTAGGGGCATGATAGAACAGGAGCCGATTACAGCTCTGTCTTTCAGGATCGCCTCAAGCTGTTCAGGTAGTAGAAGTGAGTAACACTGCATTTTTAGACGACAGCATCTCAGAATCTGTGAGGCAGCACGGTCACGTATGCACAGGTCTCAGAGCACCCCCAGAAGAAGGGAATGGCAAACTACTTCTGAATACTCTCTACCTAGGAAAGCTTAGTAAGAGCCACCGTAAGTCAGATCTGACATGAAGGCACCCAACTGTTATTAATTGCAGGGTGTCACCTCATCTGTCAAGGCCTCAAGAGACAAAAGTCCTTCTCTGGTTAAAAGATTGAACTGTTCCCACATGAAACTGAAGCAATTACTCCAAAATACTAGCTCTTTGTTGATCATCACATAGAAATGAGTGTTCCAAAGTACTTGACTTAAGTCACAAAGCATCTTCTAGGAACAAGGCCGAGTGACAAATGTGCTTTTCTTCAAGGCTATCCATTGATCTTTCAAAGTATTATTGTACCCAAGAGATATCAAGTAGTAGAGCTTAATAAAGCCATCAACTCTAAGAGAAAGAACCCTTGTTGCATATAGTTCCATTTAGAGATGGGGGCTTCGTATTTGTATACAAATACAAAGTCGTCCCCCAGCACAGGTGGCCAGCCTGATTATCTCCCACCCCCAGACTCCAATGGACTACTTACCACGTGTCAGGAATGGCTGGAGTCATCATCAGTATGCCAATCGCAGCACTAGCTCAGCTGACACAGCCCCACCTCCTTGCTCACCCATTCACTCCATGGCTGATCAGGGAGACTCGTGGCTGGGCAAGCAAGGAGCCACGGCTGCGGCAGCTGAGCCACTGCTGCGACTGGCGCGCAGACGATGATTCCGGCCACGTAAGTGGTCCGGTGGGGTCTGGTGATGGGAGATAATCAGGCCGGCCACCTGTGTTAGGGGGCATCTCTAGTTCCATTTATGCAACCTTTTTGCTCAGGGACTGCAAGTGAGGCTAAAAACTGGCGTTCTCTTTGCTTTCCAGTAGGTGGCAATGTCCAACAGAAGTCCAACAATTCATGGTACATATTTGGATTGTTCACCTACGGGTTTGAAGCCATCTTGAGATGTTAGAGAGGCAGTACAGCATTGTGAGAGGCTAAGGAAAATGAAGACAAAGATGAATATTACTGCAGTTAACTCTAGCAGGAGAGACAGATCAGTTTGGGAAAGCTGAGCATGTATAATCTGGTGTTGGGCGAAGGATGATGGGAGTCAGTCCAAACTGAATGGTGGCCTCCACATTTGGAAACACTGCTGTGACCAAGCAAAAGACCAGACCATTCTACAAAGAAATGTTAGATATCTAAATATTGCATGTGTTTTCAAAACCACAGCTGTGTTTATCTGTGCATGGGCAAGGGGTAATCATTACAGTATGTATTCTAATCATCATCATCATCTTAATACTGCACAGCTGAAAAGGACCCTAGGGATCATCAAGTCCAGCCCCTGTCAAGGAGGCCCAGTGTGGAATCGAACTCCTAACCTTTGGCTCTGCAGCCAGAGACGTAAACCACTGAGCAATGCTGAAGAGCGAATCTTTCCTCAAAATTCCTAAGGCGGGGCTTGAGAAATCTATGTGGATTGGACAAAATGGACATTATCACCTTTTCTCACTGCCTGTCTAAGTTTTTAGTCTTCCAGTCTGTATTGGAGAAGAAACAGAAGTTCCAGGAAAATTTTTGTCATGTTCAAATTCAGTTGCTGTTTTTCACCTGCTAGTGCTTGGATTTTATTCCACTCATTCATGCTGGTCTTTGCAGAAGATTATGTGAAACTCAAAATGGAATAGGAAGCAAATACGTGTTGTAGGTATTCTTTCAGGTGGAATAAACTGAAAGACCAAGGCATTGGGGGCAAAAACAGAGGCTATTATTGAAAGGAATGAATGCCGCAGCTAAAAAGTGACAGCATGCAATGCAAAGGATCTCCTTTAGAGGGCACTGCAATGTTTTGTTTTCTGAAACCTACTAGACCAGCGGTCCCCAACCTTGGGCCTCCAGATGTTCTTGAACTTCAACTCCCAGAAATCCTAGCCAGCAGAGGTGGTGGTGAAGGCTTCTGGGAGTTGTAGTCCAAGAACATCTGGAGGCCCAAGGTTGGGGACCACTGTACTAGACTAGTGTGCATATACAAACCCTGGATATTTGAACCAGCTCAAGGAAGGGAACCCAAAATGAGTCCTGTGAAACAGACCAAAAAGAAAAAAGAAAAAAAGAAAAGTCACTTTCCGATTGGTAGGAAATTCAATGACACAGAGCACCTATCATGACCAGAAAATAGATTTGCATAAGAAGGTTTCAGCAGGAAAAGAAAGTTCTGTTTCAGAAACTATGAGCTTCTAAAGGGTTGGACTTCCAATTGCCAGGATCCCGCTCATTTAGAAAGTAAGAGAAATTGAAGGAGGAACCACAAAAATTTAAGACAAAGGACCTCCCTGAAAGTAGCCCCAATCCATCCCTCTGGACTTCCTCAAATGTCCACACCCTCTTCCCCCATAAGTTAGAGTGGTTTCTCAGCTGGCGTGTGGTTTCCTGTCCTCTTCTAAAACGTGGACGACCCTTTCCATTGGTTTAGCTACTTGGAGCTAAAAAATGTTTGTAGATATTTGGTGTTTTCCTCCCCACTTAAGTATTTTTGGCCACCAAGAAACTATCTAAAACTGGATTGGGCTGAAAATGCTCCTCCAGTCTTGATGGAGATGAAAGAGTGACGTAATGCAGAGTGGACTGTACAGGATAAATTGAAAAGGTTCGGTCTGGTGGAGTGCTGTGGAAGAACCAAAACTCTGGCCTTCACTCAGGGCTCAGGCCCATTTCCAATAGACCAGTGGTTCTCAATTTCTTTTTCAGCTCATGGCTCCCTTGACTTATTGGCCACTGGCTCCTTAATATTATTATTATTATTATTATTATTATTATTATTATTATTATTATTATTATTATTATTATTATTATTTATTTCATTTATACCCCGCCTATCTGGTCTTGCGACCACTCTAGGCGGCTTCCAAACAACATAAAACAACAGATAAAATCACAAAATTATTACAAAAACAATTTCCATAACAATTATAAAACAAAAAATAAAGATAAATAGAAAAGGTAAAAAGATCAGGTATTGACTGGAGGGAAGGCCTGTATAAACATCCATGTTTTTAATTGATTTTTAAAGATACCCAGCGTAGGGGCGGCACGAATCTCCGGAGGAAGATTATTCCAGAGGCGAGGAGCCACCGCCGAGAAGGCCCGATTTCTTGTTCTTTCCCTACGGGCCTCCCTCGGCGTCAAGCTCCTCAGCCTCACCTCCTGACTCGCACGGGTGATCCGGGTAGACCTTGGTGGGAGTAGGCGTTCCGCCAAATATCGAGGTCCTAAACCGTTTAGGGCCTTATAAGTAAGCATTAAAACTTTAAAGTCAATGCGGAACCGAATGGGCAGCCAATGCAATGCGGCCAGAATAGGAGAGATATGCTGGTATTTTCTCACTCCACTAAGGAGTCTGGCTGCCGCATTCTGCACCACCTGAAGTTTCCGCATCAACCTCAAAGGCAGCCCCACGTAGAGCGCGTTACAGTGGTCTAATCTTGAGATTACGACCTTTTTTGGATCCCACACCTCTGGCACCTATGTGGCGTTGGACCCACTCGTGCCTTGGTCTGTCCACCTAGACTCAGACCTCAGAGCACACCAGGGCAAAACTGATCTCTTTCCTTTCTTCCACTGCTGCCACCAGGAGATCCCTAGATCCCCTTAACTCCTTTAGAAAGAATCAGGTCCACTCTTTAATGAAATAGAAAGATCTTTTGTTTATTTGCTTATTTGTTTCAGTATTATAATATTCAGTTCTATTCCTTCTCCCTTCCAGTCACTGGTCAATCACTTCTCAGATCTCCTACTATATTTTCATCAGTCAAATCACAATCACATAAATCTCTGAACTCTCTAATCAAACTCCTTCCAAAACTCTGATCTGATCTTTTTCCCCCTCAGGCTCTGCCTCTTATACTCTGCCTCTTGGCTCCGCCTCTCAGCAACATAAATATGCATGACTCACTCTAACTAAACCTGAGCCATGACCACATTTAAAGGAGAACGCTACAGACCTCCCCCCTTACTTAGGTTTGTTTGGGAGGGGAAACACATTTTTCCTCCTGAACAAACAGCTGCAATAGCTTAAACTTTTTTTTTTCTCATAACATTTTAACTTTCACATTTTTACTAAATTTCAACCAAATCCTTACCTTATCATTTAATAATCAATACAATACTTTACCTTATCATCTACTAATCAATAATATACCTTACCTTATCATTTTACAGAATTTACAACCATACAGAAATCACGATCATGAACTTTTACATAAATAATTAACTGTGAATTATAGTCCATTTCAGTTTATAATAAAAGTCCTGGTATCATTCATCTAGCCTCCTGGAAAGCACATCTGCGACAACGTTGTGGGCTTTCGAGGCAAGAACTGAGTCTCTGTTGCAAAGGCAAAATTTGCAAAGTCCAAGTCTCTCACTTTCCCGTCGTAGTCTGGCGCACCATGGACTGGTCCGGTCGTGGTCATCTCCTTCAGCTGGACACACCTCTGCTGGTACTCAGGAGTCCCTCTGTTGACCACTGGCTCCTTTCTCCGCACCCTTTTCCATCGACTGGCGGTCATCGGCCACTCGGTTGTCCACAGGATGTCATCTGCTGGTCGTTTTAGTGTGACGTCATCTTTAAGTCTGGCTCGGGGCTTCACTTGCTCAGCTAGGGAAAGGGTAGGCAGTTCCCTCTTCTCCTCCCGAACATCTTTAGATGCATCCCTCTTTAAGGCATCAGGGCCTTCCTCCTTCTTACAATTATTACAATTGTTTATTGTAATAATACAATAAATTATTATTACAATTATTTATTGTAATAATACAATACTTTGGGCAAGAAGAGAAGGAAGAAGGGAGGGGGAATGATGGGAGGGCCTGCTCTGAGAAATCACAAGGAAACCACCTCACGCTATTGAGGTCCCAGGTGCTGGCCTGGAAATCTTTAGGAACTGGAGAAGGGGATCTGGAGAAGAAAGAGGGGGAGCAGGAACTCATCAGAACTTTTCTTTAACTGGCTCCAAAGGTGGCTTTCATCTTGTACCTCAGTTCTCCCAAGTTTCCATTTGTTTCAATCTCCAAACTGAACCGTGAGCCTTGTCATTTTAGCTGTCCTTGTCCTGTTTGAATTAGTTTAGCCCCTGACACTTTTTTTATTTCATATCAGCAGAGAGAGCAAGAGAGAGAGAGAGCGCTCCTGGCCAAGGCTTCCTTCCCTCGCCTGTCTTTCCTTCAAAGGCTCTTCTGATAAACCCAAAAGCCCATGGGCAATATTTTTCATTTATTTCCCTCCCTGAATCTAATTTGAGCAGATGCACCATGAATGACAAAATTAGACCGTCTGAAAAATAGGCTTCCAGACCTCGAGGCATAAAGTTGAAACCTCTTGGAGAGTGATTTTTTTTTCTTTAATCATCTCCAAGCAACTCATTGGATTTGTTGTTATTTGTTTAGGTGGGGCGGGGGGGGGGGAAGCTAATGTAATAAGACAATACAAAAACAGCCTGGCATGTTAGACAGTTTAATCCTGTATGTGCTTATTTTTTCTTTGAAAAATGCAATATTCATATACAGTATTGCCCAATAGCCGAGGATTTCTAAGTGGTTTACACCTAATTCTTTTTTAAAAAGTGTAAGAACTATTAATTTCAAAGGGACCTACCACCCAGAAAGCATGTAGAGGATTGTAGTATTGATCTCAAAGGAACTGGATAATCAGTACTCAGTGGCTGAAATCTTGCTGTATAACTTATGCCTGTGAACAGGTGATAATGTTATCAGGAGAGCGCCAGTTTTGGTAATTAAAAACTTCCTTCTTTTGTCTCGCAGTTTGTCCAACTCCCATGTAATATCTTTTATTGTGTGGAAGCCGTGGGAGCTCTGGGATAGAAGGAAGAAGTCTTTAATTACTGAAAATCACCCACTGTTGCCAATGTCATCACTCTTCTGCAGGCATAGTTACATCAAGAGGATTTCAGGTTTTTTTGTATTTGTATTTTTGGTTTTTTGAGATGGAGCAGAGCAAGGGATGGGAGACAATTTCATTTGATCCACATTTTTCATTAAGCTGAGCTAATGCATACCTCCCACACTAATATGAGAATCACAGTAATTATCATTTGAATTGTTGACATATCTGACATTTGTAGCCCTTCTTCAGCTCAACACATTGCACACAGAAATGCAAACCTTTGAGGAAGTTATATTAAAAATGTGTATATTTAAGAAAATGGTGTATAAAAATATGCACCATAGAAATGCATATAGTAGGGATAGGTTCATACAAAATGCATACGTTAAGGAAAGTGGTGCATGAAATAAATGTGAATTTCCATATGTGTGTGTTAAACTGATGTGGGAATTACGTCCAAAACTGACACAGTCCAAAAACATGATATTTTGTCCAGCTCTCAATGCAACAAAATGGACAGGGTCTAATTCTACAGAACTCTTTCGTCCCTATCTGTTCCACCAGCTGTGAGAAGATAGAATTAGCTGCTCCCAAAGGTTCTTATTGCTTATAGCAACAAGAGTTTTATACCATTTTCCTTCTTTCATTATTAGGAACATCCATCCGTGTTCCTTAGGCTGCCCAAAGACTTGGACTACAGTTGTACACACTTACATGCTCACATAGACATAACTGCTTAATTTCTTAAGTGACCATTATCAAAGAATATCCCTTTTAGATAAAGCAATTTGGAATTCTCTGTTCTTAAGTCAAATGTGAACATTTCACTTCTTATGCTCATGCAGACCGGGGTCAACCACAAGCAGGCAAATCCTGGTGGGACTGGGGCCAGGTTCCAGAATGGGCAACAGGGCACGTCCGTTTCCTACAGTACTTTGACAAATTGGGTGAGACTGGCTCTCACAGATCTAATCAGGATAAAGCATCTACAAGACAACTGTCTGCTTACAACAGGAGTCTCCAAACTTTTGAGCATGAGGGCCACATCGTATGTTTTCAACCTTTTTGAGGGCTAAAGGAATGTGTGGCTGCACACACGCACCTCCCCCCCGCACATATGGATGCCTGCCCGCCCGCACACATCCACACACCTCCACCTGCAGGCCCCCCTGCAGACCCACCCAGACGCCCACACACACACACGACCCCGCCTCCTGGACGCACGCAAGCATGCACACCCCCTGCGTGCCCCCCCACATGCATGCACGCACGGGCTGAAGGGAATGGGCTGGGTAAAATGGCAAGGCGGGCTGGATGTGGCCCGCAGGTGGTAGTTTGGAGACCCCTGGCTTAGAATATAGACTTAATACAATGTTTATTGGTTGTTGTGGGTTTTCCGGGCTGTTTGGCCATGTTCTTAAGGTTTTTCTTCCTAACGTTTCGCCAGTCTCTGTGGCCGGCATCTGTGAACACAGAGTTCTGACTCCTGTCCTCTGAAGAGGCAGGCCACAGAGACTGGCAAAGCGTTAGGAAGAAAAACCTCCAGACCATGGCCAAAGAGCCCGGAAAACCCACAATCACCATCGGATCCCAGCCGTGAAAGCCTTCGAGAATACACAATGTTTATTATCTATTTGTTTGTGATATTTATGTCCTGCCTTTTCTCCAGTGCCACTGAGCCCATATACATGGCTCTCCTCCTCCCAACTTTGATCCTCACAACAGCCTTACAAGGTAGCTCAGGCTGGGAGATAGTGACTGGCCCAACATTAGCACTGAGTTTCATGACCCATTAAAGATCTGAACCTGGATTTCCCATGGAATAGTACAACCCTGGAACCATGACACCACTCTGGCCTTCTTATGCCTGCTGGTATATTAGACAGAGTTTGGTCATGTTATCTGTTGTTGTTGTTGTTACTCTCAGGCAGTTGTGGTCCAAAAAAGTAAGATTTGCAAGATACGATTTTGCATATATTCTAATAACTTGATTTATATATATATATAAATGGCAGGAATCCTGTTGCATATTTATGCCAGCAATACCCTATTGGTATAACTTCCAGTGGCAAATTGCTGAAGGTGATTAAGTCAGCAGAAGCATTTCCTATCACACACCGATATCCACTGGGTGTGCATCATAAGAAACAACTACGCCAGCTTTGTACCCTGTGGAAGACTGAAGGTTACAGTAATTTATGTTCCTATGTGTAACTAAAAGGATTTGGGCCAGTATAATTAAAATCCATGTTTGGAAAGATCATGTACGTGGAAAGACATATTTGGAAAAAGAAGCCTTCAAATTGTTATCCGGTTTCCCCAGGTAGGAAGCTCCCAAAATGAGAGACTGAGGCACGAAGGCTTCTTGTGAGGTTATTTTATTGCAAAGGAAAACGCCTGCTGCAGAAAGCGGGGAGAAAAACAATTCACCACACGGGGCAAAGGCTTTTCTCCAAAGAACAAAAGGAGTGGTACAATCTCTTATAGCCTGTCCCTTCCGGGCGATTTGGGGTGGGCGCACAATCTCCTTAAAGGGGTCAGAAAGTTAGTTGGCGAAAATTCATTGGATTAGTAAAAACACCTTTCAAACATGCGCAGAACAGATAACCGGACCTTCTTCTCTCCCTGGGGCCCCTGCATTCCATTCTTATCTACTACAAAGCATGTTGTTTCTATCTACTACCAGCGTTGTTTCTCAGTAAACGGATCCTTTGTCTTTCAAGAAACATTAGTCCTTGAGTCAAGAAGAAAAGCAAAGGGGAAGGGAGGGGTCGGGCCCGCTCAAAAAGAAAGGGAGGGGTTGGGCCCGCTTTTACGGGGCATTCTTTTCTCTGAATAAGTCAAACACAATTTTCCTAACAAAATGGTGAACTCAAGTAAAGAGACAGATCCACTCTAATTCTATTGATGATCTGGATTCAATTGATGATGATGATGAAGAAGACAATAACAATGATGATAATCATCATCATGATCATCATAATGTGCCATCAAGTCCATTCTGACTTATGCTGATCCCTTTCAGGTTTATATCAAGGTAATTGTGTGTGTAGACAGCACAACACTAAGCATGAACAAGAACCGGTCCCTCCCAAAAGACAAATAACTTTCTGTCCTTAATTTTTTCTTCTTTCTCACAAGACTGCACCTGAATGGAAACGTTTAAAATATTCACAGTGGAAAATATGCATAAACACATTTAGTAAATGTGTATTAACATTACATACAGAAATGCATGCTTATTAAGTATGTCACCAACGCCTTTCTTCTGCACAGATTCCCTTGGGAGGGGGTGGGAATAGAATCTGATATGCATCAACATGGAATGCCGGTGGGGTTTGGGGTCAAACCAGAAGAGACAGCAGCTTTGCAGTTAAAAGTGGAGCTACCTTAAGAAGTAAAAGATGTTTGGTTATTCTCCAGTGATGTTTCGGAACTTCCACAAGCTTCTAATCAATTTGTTTTTGTCTGATTCTGAAAGAGATCTAATAGCCTGACATTTCCTGATAAAATTCAAAGCATTGACCTACGGTGCATAAATTCTACCAGGGAAGTGGCGGGAGTTTCAGCAAAGCACAAGAAGAGTGGACAACAGGTGTCTGGAAGAACCCGCACATGCAACAGGCTGCACAAAATGTGGCCGTCGGGGCTGCTCAAGGAGCCATGATGCAGCACGAAATGCAGTATTCGGCCACCCCTAACTATAACTACCCCAATGACATGTGAGAAGTACCCCCCAACGTCCCCCCGATTGGTAGCTACCCCAGTGAAATGTGATCCAGTTAAGGCCTGAGGTGGAAAGAACCAAGTGGAGCAGGAGTGTATGTGTGTGTGTGTGTTTCCTTGTGTATAGGGAGGGTTGAATTCCATTGTACAGGTGGGATGGGACTGTACAGTAGCTTCGTTAATGGCGGAGGCGTGTCACATTTTTATTCTTCCCCCCTCGACTTTCTTCCAGGATAATTCTCCTTGGACAGACTTCTCTCTCTCTCTCTCTCTAACTCTCTCTCCCCCCCCCCCCCCATTCAGAGACATTGTGCACTGACCTGCAGGACAGTTGTACCGTGCTGTATTGACTGTGTGTGCTCATATTTTTTTCTTCCCCTTTTTGTGCAACAATGTGCAGTGGTGGGTTTTCTTTGCTTAAATTTACTGTGGTGGTGATAGGTGATGCGTAGAAAGAACAACCTCAGCTAAGGGCCAGTGGAGAAGTGGGATCCAGGGCTGTGAGAAGACAGATGGGGGCCCCCTGTGTGTTGCCTTGCTAACCCAGTCCATGAGAGCACCTTACTGCAAAAAAGTTCATCTGGTTCGTTCCGTCTGGGGTATTGTATTATTCCGCCTGTATAGGACATGGCTGGCTTGCTAAGCGTTCAAATCCTGCTCTCCCCAGATTGGAAGGCTGCCCACCTACTCTCTTCATTTCGTACCCTCCCATGGAAAGCTACAGCTTTCCCTAACATGTGCTATTATAAAACAGAAGTCCATTTCTGATGCATCCACGGCAGGATGCATCAGAATGTGAGCAGTCCTCCATAGTCCGAAATTAATTTGGCGCATTCCAGACATCCCCTTGTGAAATCACACACACTCAGGCAGAGGTGGCTGCCCCTCCTGTGTCACATGAGGCTGCCTGCTGCAGCCATTGCCTAAAGGAGGGTCACCCTCCTGGCAACACAAGGTGTTGGGTGTCTCTGTGCAGGAGTGCCAAAAATGTCAAACCTGTGGCTAAGGCTTGTGGTGTGAACCGTTTGACATCCTGGGATCCTGGCCATCATATTGGAGGAGTTCTTCTCGACCATCTCATGTAGGTAGAAAACCAGGGCTAGAGATAGGCTGGAGCCAGGGCGTTCCCAGCAGACAGCTGTCCAGTCTCTGCTCAAAGACCTCCAGAGAGGGAGAGTCCACCATCCCTTGTTACTAGATTTGTGACCCTGTGATCTGAAATAATCCTGTTTGCATTTAGCCATTCTCCTTGTGACACACAGCAGATCTTGAATGGATCCACACTTTTCAGGGAGGAACAGGCACTCCACCTTCCCCTCGGTAGAGCAGGGGTAGGGAACCAGAGGCCCTAGGGTGGAAACAGACCTCCCTGGGGGTTCCAATCCAGCTTCTTTGGGTTTCTTCCCTCTTTTGTCTTTGGCCATGCCTACCACTGGAATGTGCTCCCCCTGAGACCTTTGGAATTGAAAGAGATCCCTCAAGCTTGCTCTGCAGCCTTTTGGGGATCAGAATAGAGCAACGCTTTCTGTAGTCTGCCTTCCTGTAGTTTCCCTGCCTCCCCTTGTAATCTTGCAGAGCAATGCATCATGAAGCATGTACAGCAGCTTTGCTAATCATGGACTCAAGCCTTCATCTCGTAAAAAGGCGAACTTGGGAAGCCTCCGGGATAATAGAGTCTGGACATACCTTTGCACCAAGCAGGCAAAACTTGTTCATGGTAATGACAATAAGACCATGGTATCCACAGGGGACTGGTTCTAACTTCCCACCCAGGGGGCCGAAAAACACATGGGTATGGAATGCTATACATTGCATGGGCTCTGTCTCCCCCTAGTGTCCAGTTCTAATAAATACATCCTGGAAATATGTATAAAGGCAGCAGATAAGTGAATCAGCGGATACTGATCCTGTGGATAGGGTGGTCCTACCCCCAGCACTGTCCTGCTACATTCTGTGGCACGGAATCATTACTTCTCTGCCTCTAAAGTAAATATTTATAAGTGGGCTCACAGTTTAATTAAAGCCCAGTTGTTCCACTGGGATAACAATACTTCAAGATCCCCTCTGCCTGTAGAACATAGTGCCCCTGCCTGGTAAGACTAAACCATCTCCCTCTTGGGTGCGCATGTATATGCACAACAACAGCTTTATTACATGGGCACCTGTGCTGAGCATCTGATCTCTGGAATACAGTGGTCACTTATGAGATCCAGCATTCCTGGTTAATCTTGCCAGGATCAGACCACAACATTAGAGGAGTATATTCTAATCACCCCCAGACTGTCATGATCGGTTCTTAACTATTTGCAGTTTATTAGCTCCTATTTATGCCCAGGTATTATTATTCCCATTTCACAAAAGTGCATTTTCTTCCATTGCAGCATTATTATTATTATTATTATTATTATTATTATTATTATTATTATTATTATTATTATTATTATTATTATTATTATTATTAGTCTGCCTTTCTCTTGATAAAGGGACCCAAGGTAGCTCACAATTTTAAAAAGAGTAAGTTAAACATTAAAAAAAGAATCAAACTGTATGCTAATTAAAATACAATTGAATATCTAAAAGCAACTAATCATTAAAAACTATCTAAACTTTTAAGAGGCATTCAGGGACTCACTCCTGATTGCTAAAAGTGTGCCTGAAAAGATGAGTCTTCAGCTGTCAGTGGAAGGATAAAAGGGAGGGGGCCAGCCTGAGCTCCTGAAGGATAACATTTTATTACTCTGTTTTATATAAATAGAGGGCAGATGAAAGATTTTTAAACATTCCTATTTTAGCTTCTCTTTAGATGCCCCCCTCTTCCTCATGTGTATCAAGACACACACACACACACACACACACACACACACAAGGAAGACTTTGTAAGTACAGAGTAGCTTTACTTTAAAGAAAATCTAGCAAGAGATTCCAAGAGGAATCTTGTTCATTTCTCACAATGCGTGAATATTAGTTCATCAGGGATCCTTGAACTTCTTAACAGAGAATTAAATCAAAGCAGTGAGGGAAATGGAACACAATAAAATTTGAGAACAATCTGTTTCAAGGCCTTGACATCCAAGATGAGCATCAAAGGCATAGTTCCACAGGTTGCTTCATCCTGCATGTTAAGACTCACACGATGGAATGATCTCTTCTAGGAAGAATTAGTAAATCAGCTCCTACATCTAGAAAGCTAGCATGTCAAGGAGAAAGTTAGGCTCCTCTCCTTCACATGTTAGTTTTTGTATGCTCTCAGATAGCACGTTTTTCTATGGAGGATTTTTTGGTGTCATAATCCAACCTATCCCAGATTGCCTTATTCAAAGGGAACAAAGCTTGTATGGCAGCTAAGTTGTGTATGAGTGTTAAGGTGTGATAGCACCCAACATTTCTTGTTCATTGGATCTGTGCACAGTGGTGGTATTGCAAATTTGTGGTTTTTTGGACTGCAACTCCCAGAATTCTCCAGGCATCTGGGGAAATTCTGGGAGTTGTAGTCCAAAAGCACATAACTCCACACCGTGAGTATGCAGTCATCCAGAAAGTGGGAGGGTGTATGTCCTCTTCTGAGCCTAGGTGAGACATGTGCTAACAGCACATCTTAAGGACTGAAGATCTGAATGGCCTGCTTTGGCTTTGCAGCTCTCATCCTGAAGACAAGATGCTTTCCTGAAATTCTAGAGAGGTACTTAGTGATTGCCAACAGTCTTGGTCTGGATGTACCAAAGTTCTCATTTAGTAGCTTCTAAGCTGTGACTCCCATTCTTCTGTCCTATTTCTAAACTTTCTTTCTTTCTTTCTTTCTTTCTTTCTTTTTCTTTCTTTCTTTCTTTTTTAAATCTTTTGAGGCAGATAAAGCAGGGGAACCAGAACATTTGTAGGATCTTTAAGACTAACTGGTTTTTATTTTTCATAAGCTTTTGTGCACCAAGTTTATTATGTGTGCCTGGACACACAAAAGGCTATGAAAGATAAAAGCTAGTTAGTCTTCAAGGTCTTACAAGATTCCTGGGCTCTCTTTTGCTACAAACAGACTAACACAGCTACCAGCTTTTTAAAGAAGGGGTGATTGGAAATGAATCGGAAGGCACAGGAATACCCTGAGAGAAGTCATTCCTCACAGCAGATTAATAAATGACACCTTTCCTCCAAATCAAGGTGCAGAAGGCCCAAAGCCAAGCCATCTGTTGGGGCACATACGACAGGACACCTAACAAACCCTTCTCCCCATCCTTGTTGGTCAGGATGTAATAAATACAATTTAAGTCATTCACAAATTACTGCTGTTTCAGGACTTTACATCTGTTGACTGAGGCAATGGCCTTGCTCTGTCTTGTGGTAAAGATGTGAAAGAGGGTGTGTGATCTCTTTGAAGCTCTATCTCTGTCCGCAACACTCAAGTATTCCCACATCTGTGACCCTCCCAAAATGTCTGGTAGGTCCATAAGCCTTCCTATCCAGCCACAAACTTGAGGTACCAAACCACAATTGCCAGCTCTGAGCCCAGTTCTTCTGCCCCCTTTTTAAAACTTATTTTTCTTTCTCACTATTCCTTGTCTTTGCACCCTAAACTGGATTCTAGTTGCCCCTTTGCTCCCCTGGATTATGGGATGCATCTCACCTGCTACTAGTGAGCATTATCTTGCTCAAGTATCTGTGAAGATTCTCAGTCCTCCAGGTGAGGTCATCTGGAAGTTGAGTCATGGCAACTGGACTTCTTTCTTATGGATGAAACATTTCACTACTCACCCAAGTAGCTTCTTCAATCTGAGGAGAGTTGGTGGGATTTTCACTCATCCCCTGTCCTTTGTCCATCTAAGGAGCCTATTCAGACCAGGGGGAAGTGAAACCAACGTGGAGGATAGATATATCAGGGGTCTCCTGCCAACTCTCCTCAGACTGAAGAAGCTACTTGGATGAGTAGCGAAACATTTCAACCTAATAAGAAAGAAGTGCAAAAAAGCACAAGGTTTGGGAGTGAATCAGATTGTCAGACCCACTGAATGAATGGGAGTTTGAAAATCAACACTATCTGTTGATTCAATGGGTTTCCTCTTGTAGGTATTAAAACGCCAATTCAGCCCTAGGATGCCACGGCTAGTGTTGTTGGCCAGAAGTTGACTCCAGCGCACGCAGCAGCACATACCCATGCTCCAGGCCAAAGTTCGGCAGGCAGCTGCCAGAGGCAGAGCTTTTTCATTGACTACTATGGGCTGGAATAGTTGGTGGCACACATCAAACTAAATCCTGACCTTAGAAGCAGGGAGGCAGTAAGAGCCGGTTTTGAGATGTCACTCACAGACCACCACCTCTTGAGATCTGTAGGGAGCTTTCATTCCTTGGGAGCCAGTGGCTGGATTACTCCTGAGAAAATAAATCCAGTCTGACAAGGGGTCGTATGCATTTTTGTTAATAATTCCAAAGTTGAAAATAGGAAGATGAATGTGTTTTTTTTCTGAATCTTTGCACTGAATCTGTGTGTATGTGCTGCGCATTTCGGCATGGCCAAGGTTTACCCTCTGCTGAGTTCTCCTGCCTGGTGGAAAAAAGAAAGATACGGGCGATCGTGTTCTGCATTTTTTTTGGTCACAGACTCCCAGAATAGCTGTGGTGCCATAAGTAAGCCTGTTAATGTATCTAGTTCACAGCAGAGTTTTTAAATACATGTTATATATACTAATGGGAATAGAAGGGGTGGGGGAGGGATTTTTAAATATTGGGACCACTTGTGATCATTCCATGTCTGTCCCTGATGAAACAGTGTCAACCTGGAGACTAATGAATAAAACAAATTATATCAAAGGCTGGATTTATTTTTTCTGGTCATTTTTTACTGGGTGGTGCCTGCAGTGGTGAAATCTCACCAGAAAACAGGAAGACTCGAGGGCAGAAACCTGCCATGGGAGAAATCTGTGAAAGAAAACTACAAGAGAGAAGAGGAGTGAGAAGCATGTGGTGAAATATGAAGAAGGGAGATATATAAATGAAAAGGTGATATGAGAGAGAGAGACAAGTCAGATGCATGTGTGAGAGACTGGCAAGCAGCCACACTTGGGAGCGCGCACCACTGATCACATTGGCTAGGAGATTTTTGGCATTTACGGATTGCTGACCGGTATACAGATACTGAGAAAAATCCTGCTGTGCAACTTTGCACCAGTGTAACCTGGACTGGGCACCAGAAACATTTAGTTTAAAGTCATGGAAAGTTTCCTGTCTCCCCATTTCAACTTTTGAGACTCTCTAGGGCTCCCTTTTCACCTGAGGAAGTCCTATTAAAAAAGGGCAAAAAAGAGGAACCTGGGAACTACAGGCCAGTCAGCCCGACGTCAATCCCAGGCAAAATTCTGGAACAAATTATAAAACGGTCACTATGCAAGCACCTAGAAAACAATGCAGTAATAACTAGAAGCTGACACAGATTTGTCAAGAACAAATCCTGCCAGACTAATCTGATGTCATTTTTTGATCAGGTAACCTCTTGGATAGACAGAGGGAATGCTGTAGACATAGTCTATCTTGACTTCAGCAAAGCTTTTGACAAAGTGCCCCATGAGATCCTGATTAGCGAGCTAACTAGGTGTGGGCTGGATAGATCAAGTGTCAGGTGGATACACAATTGGCTACAGAATCGTACTCAGCAGGTGATGATTAATGGGTCTTTCTCTAACTGGGAGGAGGTAACTAGTGGGGTACCCCAAGGCTCAGTCCTGGGCCCGGTGCTCTTCAACATTTTTATTAATGACTTGGATGAGGGAATGCAGGGAATGCTTGTCAGACTTACAGATGATACAAAATTGGGTGGAATAGCTAATACCCTGGAAGACAGAAACAAAATTCAAAACTATCTTGATAGGCTGGAGCACTTGGTGGAAAACAGCAGAATGAAATTCAACAGGGATAAGTGCAAAGTCCTGCACCTCAGAAAAAGAAACCAAATGCACAGTTACAAGATAAGGGATACCTGTCTTAGCAATACTACAAGCAAGAAGGATCTTGGAACTGTTGTAGATCACAAGCTGAATATTAACCAACAGTGTGATGTGGCTACAAACAAGGTAAAAGGTAAAGGTAAAGGTTCCCCTTGAAATTTAGTCGAGTCGTGTCCGACTCTAGGGGGCGGTGCTCATCCCGTTTTCAAGCCGTAGAGCCAGCGTTTGTCCGAAGACAGTTTCCGTTGTCACGTGGCCAGCGTGACTAGACACGGAACGCCGTTTTACCTTCCCACCGAGGTGGTACCTATTTATCTACTCGCATTTACATGCTTTCAAACTGCTAGGTTGGCGAGGAGCTGGGACAAAGCGACGAGAGCTCACTCCGTTGCGTGGATTTGATCTTACAACTGCTGGTCTTCTGACCCTACAAACAAGGCAAATGCTATTTTAGGCTGCATTAACAGAAGTATAGTTTCCAAATCCTGCAAGGTGCTAGTCCCCCTCTATTCAACACTGGTTAGGCCTCACCTTGAATATTGTGTCCAGTTTTGGACACCACACTTCAAGAAGGATGCTAATAAATTGGAACAAGTTCAGAGAAGGGCAACAAGGATGATTAGGGGGCAGGAAACCAAGCCCTATGAGGGAAGACTGAAATAACTGGGTATGTTTAGCCTTCAGAAAAGAAGACAGACGTGTGATATGATAATACTCTTCGAATACTTGAAAGGCTGTCATACAGAGGAGGGGCAGGATCTGTTCTTGATCATCCCAGAGTGCAGGACATGCAACAATGGGATCAAGTTACAGAAAGCCAGATTTCGGTTGACTGTCAGGAAATATTTCCTAACTGATGGTTGTTGTGGGTTTTTCGGGCTCCTTGGCCGTGTTCTGAAGGTTGTTCTTCCTAACATTTCGCCAGTCTCTGTGGCCGGCATCTTCAGAGGACAGGAGTCAGAAGCACAGAGCACAGACAGAGTTCTGACTCCTGTCCTCTGAAGATGCCGGCCACAGAGACTGGCGAAATGTTAGGAAGAACAACCTTCAGAACACGGCCAAAGAGCCCGAAAAACCCACAACAACCATCAGATCCCAGCCGTGAAAGCTTTCGAGAATACATATTTCCTAACTGTTAGAGCCATACGGCAAGGGAATAAATTACCTTGGGAGGGGGTGAGTGCTCCAACACTGGAGGCATTCAAGAGAAACTTAACCACCTGGCAGATATATATTCTTTGATTTGTATTCCTGCATCAAGCAGGGGGTTGGCTTTGATGGCCTTGTAGGCCCCTTCCAACTTCACTATTCTATGATTCGATTAAGACCTTTAATAGTTTTTAAAAAATCATATCCATTACTTCACTGACTGGATTAAGTCAACAGTGAATACAGTAAATGGCCAAGGAGATTGACTGATAAGGATACATATATTTGATCAGTCTGTCATAGGTACCTTTTAACAGCAGAGACGTGCATGCACCATTTTGACAGGAGCTGGCAGCTATCAGCTGCTAAAGGACTGTGTGGTAAAGGCAAGTATTTAAGATAAACTGATAATAAAACAGAAGATCATCTAACAGATTATGCTACTGTTTATTCAATAGTCAGGGAATTGCTGCAGTCTAATTTTGATGTCAAAATTCAGATCGTGGAATTTTAATAACTTTCTTGCATTGTGATCTCGCTGGTCAACATTTTATTTCACTTTGGATTGAGCCACTTGAGATAAGCCAATAAATGTTTCTGAAATGAAATTGTGTTTCTCTATGTTTTGTGTCACCAAGCTTTCTACTACCAAACAAAAAACACACACCCCAAACACAAACATATGCACACACACACACACACGCAGAAACCTCCTGTTTCCCATAGAAAATTATTTCCTGAACATTTTTTTTAGTACATCTCTTTCTGAGGCTCTGATGGGCATTTCAACTCCTCAGTTCTGTCTCTGATTTTCAGTACTAAATCGGGAATAGGTTTCAAGGCACTTGCTTTTCTTAATGCAGTCTCTTATGTCTGCTTTGACGACGAATATCAGGCAAAATCCAAAGAGAAAAAAAAGGACTAACAATTAAAATTAAAAAAGGCAAAAACCTTGTGGCACCATATGAGTGTTCATGGATCAAGTCCACTTCTTCTTTATGGAATAAAATAAAATACAGAGTTCACAAGTAAAACATTCGTTGGTTTTAAGAGTCTGGGATTTATGGTTGCATCTCACGTGCAGTAATTTATGACCGATTTTTGGTGTTCAGTTCTATTGTAAACATTCCCACAGGAGACAGAAAACATAACCAGGCAAAAAAGAGAAGGGAAGGGTCAATGTAGTAAATGCAGTGAGACTTAAGTTAAGCAGCCCTCCTCAACAGGCTTCCCTCAAGATATGTTGGACTACAATCCCCATAATCCCCACAGAATGGATTATGAGAGTTGTAGTCCTCATCTGGAGAAGACTTGCCATAAATTTGCACTTGGCTCCTCTTTTTCTTGCTACTTTTCATATATATATGGAAGGAGCCCCCTCCTGCCAGCTGAGAGCTTTCCTCAAACCCCTCCTTTTCCCCTTCTGTGAGTGACTTTCAGCACTTCCACCAGGGGGAGATGAAAAAAATCAATGCTCCTTCAGCCGTTCTTTCTAGGACTTTCATCTATGATTCGTGTACTCTCTGGGCGACGAACCGGAATGTGGATCCTCGTTAACCTCTTATCACATCTATGATCAATTTACTCCTCTCAAAGAAGCGGAAGTTAAGCCTTGCCGTCAGTCAGCGTTCTACTCTATGGTCTCCGGCTACCGGAAGCAGAAGGTCCTAGTCTAAAAGGTTTCCCCCGCGCGAAATGGGAAGAGGTTAGTTTAGTTTGTTGGTCGCAGGAGGGGAGATGGGCGTGGCTGCTGCCTAGATTTATTTATTTCTGTTTTAACTCTGCCATTTTATTATCTCGGCGAGGAGAACGCTTTCTTTCCCAGTTGCTTTAGTGTCAGAAACAAAACAACCCTGTGAGGTTGGCCAGTGAGATAAAGTAAGTAGCCCTCGGCCAAGCGTACCTGCTTGGTTGGTTGATTTATTTGTTTAAAATACTTTTACCCCGCCTTTCTCCTTAGAAATGACCCAAGGCGCTAACATCGTTAAAAGAGGGTATTTAAAGCTAACCACGGTGAGTATGCTAATACCAAAAAGAATAAAATTCCACACTGAAAATGGTAAACGAAATCAACACCAAAAACACATTCAAAGCACGAAGGCACAGCAATGTATTTAAACATCCTACTCAGGCAGCCAGGGTTTGAGGGAAAGCTTCTCTCTCATGTCCCCACCAAAGGCACCCAGTGGTTATTCAAGGACTTAAATGTCCTACTATTTATTGATTAATTGAAGGTATTTGTCACTTTTCTGCTCCCCACCACCACGGCTTCCAAAGTAGTGCGTAATAAAATAGATAAAAACAACCCCCAAAATAGAGTGGAAATCTCCCATCTGACCTAAAAGCAAAAAAAGCCAAATGCAGTTTCTTGTAGCTAAGTGTTTACATAACACACATTATTATTATTATTATTATTATTATTATTATTATTATTATTATTATTATTATTATTATAATAATAAAAACATTGACTGGTATATAACAGATACAAGTTATTGTTGCTGTTATTAAAAAACATTAGGCATGGTCAAAATTATAAAAACATTGACGTATTATATAACGGATAGATGATGATGATGATACACTAATTTAAATGCTTGTTCTGTGTAGCATTATCCGCAAAAAAAGAGCAATGAGAGTGAAGAGAAATTTGCAGGGTTCTCCCCGGGGAAATTCAAATGTTGTAGTTAACATACATATTTTAATTTCCTATTTAAAAATATCTTCAGCTTGGATTCCTGGTTAGTTAGTTAGTTAGTTAATAATTAATTAATTAATTAATGGGCTGGGTAATTAATTAATTAATTAATTTCTACCCAGCCCATTTAGACACAAGTTATAAGCCTTGAACCTGACAGTGTAATTATGTACTGGTTTCCAAGTCCCCTTGTATTCAGTGGGGCTTATTCCATAATAAATGGGTTTAGGATGTCAGCCAACAGCTGCTGCAGAGAATATGATATGGGAATGGTTTTTAAGTGATTGTTTTAGGCCACAGTTCTGTGGTTACAGGTAAGTGAGCAGACTGGTGGTGGAGGAGGAAAGGATCTCCGTCCATTCTCCAGTTTACAAGCTTCCTGTACTACCTCCAGAGGAGGAAAAACCTATCCCTCGGCATCTTTTGGCATGCTTTCTTTTTGTTCTGGGATTTGTTCTGGTAGACAGCGTTTAGCAGTACAATGCTTTCCAAGGGGGTTTCATTTCCAAGTCCTATAATTAGCACTTAATTAGCGTTAAAAAGAAATTTTAAAAACACTCCAAAGACAAAGGAGCACTGCAATACAGACACAAATAACAGAAAACCCCAGAGGCCTGTGGTGCAGAATTTTTGACTGTCTGATCACACTCTGAGTTTCAAGTGCAGTGGGTTTTATTTGGTTTTATTCTGAATGTTAGATGCAAGCAGGTCTATGATTCTGTAATTAATGGATCAGGATATGGATGGTACCTACTCTTCAAAGAAGTGGCTGGATACAATATTCTGAACACATATGTATGTACAAGTGGGCAAGTCTGGGCACACAGGAAGTGTCTTCGTCCAAGTCGTATTAGCCCTCCGTGGGACCCTGCCAAGGACAGATATTTATGCTTTTTTATGAATGTGTTCCACATATTTTTCTTTGCTTTTAGGAGCTCCTGGAAAAGGAACGACAGACATATGTCCAATTGCTCATTCCAGCTAGAGCAGAAACATTGAATCAATTTTCCGAACAATAAGTCTATATTTCTTTGATTCACTGGCTCTGCTCTGACTGGGATGAATAATTGAGTTTAGGGCATAATTCTGAAATATGTTTGGTGTGGTAAATAAATAAATTATTTCTGGCATTTTCTTTATGTTTATAAATTGTTTCTCCTTTTAAACATTCTTTTAATTTTTTTTATTTTGGTAAATAGAATCAGGTACGGGCAGGCATGGGGACTCGAGTCACAGGACTCATTGTCAAGTCACACTGGTGACTCAATTCAGACTCGACTTGGGGTTCTCCCCCCAAATGACTTGAACTTGACTTGAGACTCTGAACCCACCCACCCTTCCCTTTTTTCCGGGGAAAAGAGCTTGTTTTTAATAGGGACTTGGACTTGGGGCTTGGGACTTGGGACTTGGTACCAAAGACTTGGACTTGGACTGGGGGCTTAGCCCCAAAGACTTACCAACATCCCTGAGTATGTGAAGAGTCATTGTGAGAAACTGCATCTCGACTGTTTGCCCAGAGGTGTGGAAAAAGTTACTTTTTTGGACTATAATTCCCATAATCTCCCAGTCAGCATGCCCAGTGACTAGGGAATTCTGGGGCTATTGAGGGGATTCAGGGAGTTATAAATTTTGCATTTAAATTCATGAAGTCTGTCTATATTTTTCTCAGTACCAAGTACGTAATACAGTCAAACCTCGACTTACGAACGTCCCTACTTACGAACCGTTCCGTTCGCAAAATATTGCTTCGACTTGCGAACGGAGCTTCGAGTTACGAACGAAAAAAAATGCGGGGAAGGCAGGGAAAGCGGGAAATTTGAACTTCCAGTTAGCGAAGAGGCTGCTTGTCTGTTCCTTGTTCGCCCCAGCGGTTAGAGAGTGGGGAGAGAGACCTGCGACTGCCTGGTATTGTAATTTTTAAATGTAAAATTGGGTTTAAAAGGTGTTTGTGTTCTTTTTAAAAAGTGTTCGTTCGTTCCCTCCGTCGTTTCCTGCCTTTTTTTTTAACCTAAGTCATCTTAGGTTAAAAAAAAAAGAAAAAATTCTGCCCCTAGTGGTAGGAACGGATTAACCGCCTTTGCATTAGTTCCTATGGGAACTAATGCTTCTACATACGAACGGCGCCTCGACCTAAGAACCAAAAACAGCCGGAACGGATTAATGGGTTTTCAATGCATTCCTATGTGAAATTTTGCTTTGACTTACGAACGTTTCGACCTACGAACGCCGTTCTGGAATGGATTAAGATCGTAAGTTGAGGTTTGACTGTACCTCACAGAAAAGTGCATCCCTGTCAGATCGAAGGTTCCTAGGGACGCTCATTACATGGGTAGAACTGCTTGGTTGTGGCTGTTGCAGAAGGTAGAATCCTTGGTGTCTGAGATGCTTCCATTAAGCTTTGTTGTCAGATTCTACAAGGAGCCAGTAGCAGGGGGCCAGTGTGGTTCAGGGGATAGAGCGATGGACTGGGCTCAGGAGACCTGCGTTCAAATCCCTGAATGGTCGTGCAAACTGACTGGGAGGCAGCAGTCGCAAACCACTCTTTGAACATCTCACATTCCTGAAAGCCTTGGCAGGGCCACCACAAGCTGGGAGCAACTTGGCATCACATAATGACAACAAGAACCTGTCAAAATCAATCACCATTCGCACCATCTGGGACTGTCAGGTCAACAGCATCCAGCTCCCTGAGATTTCAGCTTCAAAACCTGGAATCAGGAGTGGGCAGTAAATGATGTTCTTGGGGATGGATCCTTGTGATGTCACAGAGACAAAAGTGGAAAGAGGGAGGGTAGGAATTCTTTTGGCATTTTAAGGCATATTTAAGAGGCATTTTGACATGAAATTTTAAAGCCACATATCCTGCTCTTAGCACTCCTAAATGGCAAGGGAAGTATTGTTCTAGTTATTCCCAAGGTGCAATATCAGAATTTGCCATCAGAGGGTATCGGAGAGTATTTTCCTGTAATAATAATGCTCAATGCAATTGCCTTTGCAGATTAAAGGTAAGGATAAAAGCAATATTACTGTTACCTTGCTAGGTTCCTTTCTTTTAAAAAACATTCCATGCTGTGGCAATAACAGAGCATCCTGCGTGAGTAAACAAAGAAAGAGGGGCATATACATTCTACTGCTGTGACATCCTCTTAAACTATAAGGCAAGAAAATGTGAGTTTTGGCTGATCCACATTCAGAAATGTTGAAAAAGATAAAATGTCTAAATTTTTAAACTAGATGTCTGAAAAAGGAGCATAGGTACAGATTGAAGGAACCTTTTAGCACAAAGGCATCCATGGAGAAAAAAATGTCTGTGGAATCAGGCTAATGAAGGCTAATCTCTTTTAGAAATAATCAGAGTTTTAACTGCATAGAAAGAGAAGAACTTAAAGCCTGGTGAAGCTCCCCAGCCCTCTTTGATGAAAAGAAGGGGAGGACATCTTTAAAGAGATGGACAAGGAAGATATTTTCAAAAAGTATACAAAGTTTGGGTTATTATAATAGACTGAGAAACTACTAGACTGGAACAGAGAGAGAAAGCTTCTGTAATTTTGATGATGCAAGAAGCTACATTAGGAAAGACTAAGGAAAGTGGGCCTGTTAAATTGAGTGGTTATACATCAAAAGCATCAAGAGGTAGCTTCTTGCTTTATTTATTTATTTTAAAAGCCTATCTGAAGAAAAAGAGAGAGAAAAATACGTTGCTACAGAGCAGCTGGGACAGAAACTAACAATAATGTTGAGGGAAAGTAGTAGTGTTGACAATGAATAAGAAACAAAAATCTGGGCTAAGTAATACCTTTACTGAATCACTAAAATGTTGCAAACATAGAAAGCTTTCAAGTCTGCCAGAACTATCCTAACTATAGACTTAGATGCAGGAGATTGGGAAAGAAGCAAAAATTTCAAAACTCTGGGCAAGCCTAAATGCTATTGTCTTTGTAGGCAGACTGATTTGCAAGATGGGGATTAAAGATTCAATTGGGAACAAAGGAGTCCTGCAGTTTACAGCCTCTCTCTTCTCTGCAGACAAAAGCAAGACAACAACTACTACAGATCTTCCCTTTGCTTTGGGCAAGGCATGCAAACTCCCTGTATTGGCTTAGAACAGGGATGCTATGTAAGACATTGAGAACTCAGGGCTATGTTAAATTGTTCTGAAGAAGAAGGGTATCCATGATTTATAAGGCAATGAATGATTGACAGAGGCAATAAGCCAGATGAACTATTGGCAGTTCAGATAAAGCAGAGACAGTGTTGAAAGGGTAGAACACAGGAAATCAGCAACCAACATGCCTCTGCCAGATGTCCACCCAACCTCGGTTTAAAAATGTCCAAAGATGGAGATACCACTATCCAGGAAAATTCACTTAATTGTCAAAACGCTCTCATCTTAGAGAAAAAAAAATTGTTCTCTGAATATATTACTTTCGGTTCTACCTTCTGGAGCCAAATGAAACAAGTTTGCTCTATATTCCACATGAGAGCTGCTTAAATCTCTGAAGATGGTCATTCTCTTTTTCTTGAAGCTAAACATATATAATGTTTAGCTTCAAGAAGCTCTAGGAAGAAAACTCAAGGACTTTGGGGCCCAGATAGTTTTTTCTTCCATCCTACCGGTGCTCGGAAGAGGAATCGAAAGAGAAAGGAAGATTACCTGTGTGAATGACTGGCTACAAAAGTGGTGTTGATGAGAGGGATTTGGTTTTTGGGACCATGGGCTAAGCTTCCTGGAAGAAGGACTGCAAATAAGGACTGGGAAGAATGTGTTTGCCCACAGCATGAAGAGCTTCATCAGGAGGGCTTTAAACTGAATTGGAAGGGGGAGGGAGATGCAAGCACAGAGTTAAGGGTAGATGAAGCCTTACACACAATAGGAGGAATGGACCAAACTGATCAAAAGGGCAACAATAATAATCACAAAAATAAACATCATCATCATATTCATAAAAATGTACAAAGACAAACAGGCCACAAATCACACACCCTCCGATGTCTGTATACGAACGCCAGGAGTATGGGAAACAAACAAGAAGAACTCAAAATTTTAATTCAGGAGGGTAAGTATGACTTGATAGGAATAACTGAAACTTGGTGGGATGATTCCCATGACTGGAATACAGCAATTGAGGGATATAAACTGGTCAAAAAGAAGAGAGAGAATAAAAAGGGAGGTGGAGTTGCAGTATATGTCAAAAATACGCATTCCTGCACAGAAATACAGGAGGAGGAGATTGGCTGTCCCATCGAGAGCATCTGTATCAATCTATATTTGGATATCCCATGATATCCTGATTAGCAAGCTAACTAGATCAGAGGTCGTCAACCCCTGGTCCGTGGCCCAGTGCCAGTCCGTGGCCTGAGCCGGACTGGGCCGCAAAGACAGACCTCCCACCCACCCCGCACGCACTCCCCTCCCCACAGCTGCTGTGCACGCATGCCAGCGCCAGCGTGAGCACTCACCCACCCCTTCAAGCATGTGCCCGAGCGCCCACGCGAAGGGGTGGGCGGGCTCGCAGGCGGGCGTGCAGGCGCCCCTGCACATGCGCGAAGGGGTGGGGGAGTGGTCACACCAGCGCTGGCGGGTGGGCACTCCCCCACCGCTTCGCGCATGCGCCTGAGAGAGCGCGCGCACCTGCGGGGGGGGGGGCGCCTTCCTCGTAGGCTCAGCCAGTCTGCAGTCCGAAAAAGGTTGATGACCTGTGAACTAGATCATTAAATACCTTGCATATGTAAAATATAACATAACTCATAGTGCTTACACATTTAGTATTTGTCATATATGTTCTTGACTTATTGACAAACATATTTTTCTCTAGTAAATTACTAACTCTCATATCCTTATACTATTACATTTGTAAGCCCTATCTGGCCCTAACAAATCCTGTTAGTTACATCATTAACTTTGTCAGCCCTATCAGCCCTATTACATATTTTAGTCCCTGTTTCATATTGGACCCTGTCACTGTCTGACACATGTTTGGTTCCTGTCTGACTTACATATTGTCTGGTTCTTGTCTCACTGACTTCTGATGCCTGCCTTATATACCCTGTTTCCTTAAAAAAATGACCTAACCATTAAGCCCTAGTATGTAATTGAGCCCTAGTATGATTTTTCAGGATGCTTGTAATATAAGCCCTACCCCAAAAATAAGCCCCAGTTAAGTGAAACCCTGCCGTCCACCACTGTGCAACAACCAGAAGAAAATGACATGACTGTATTTGAATAAATGTAGATTGTTGTACCCCTTCATGGATTGCTGCCTTGTTCTGGCAAAGGGGCTTGAGTAATTCAGAGAAGCTATGGGCTGTGCCGTGCAGGGCCACCCAAGACAGACAGGTCATAGTGGAGAGTTCTGACTAAATACGATCCACCTGGAGCAGGAACTGGCAAACCACTCCAGTATCTTTGCCAAGAAAACTCCATGGACGGAAACAAAAGGCTAAAAGAGATGACGCTGGAAGATGAGCCCCTCAGATCAGAAGGCGTCCAACATGCTACTGAGGAAGAGCGGAGGACAAGGACAAGTAGCTCCAGAGCTAATGAAGTGGTTGGGCCAAAGCCGAAAGGACGCGCCTGGAAGTGAAAGGAAAGTCTGATGCTGCAAAGAAAAATACGGCATAGGAACCTGGAATGTAAGATCTATGAACCTTGGTAAGCTGGATGTGGTCAAACAGGAGATGGCAAGAATAAACATTGACATCCTGGGCGTCAGTGAACTAAAATGGACGGGAATGGGCAAATTCAATTCAGGGCAATACCGAAATCAGATTGATTATGTTCTCTGCAGCCAAAGATGGAGAAGCTCTATACAGTCAGCAAAAACAAGACCTGGAGCTGATTGTGGCTCTGATGATCAGCTTCTTATAGCAAAATTCAAGCTTAAACTGAAGAAAGTAGGAAAAGCCACTGGGCTAGTCAGGTATAATCTAAACCAAATCCCTTATGGATACACAGTAGAAGTGAAGAACATATTTAAGGAACTAGATTTGGTGGGCAGAGTGCCTGAAGAATTATGGATGGAGGCTCGTAACATTGTACAGGAGGCAGCAACAAAAACCATCCCAAAGAAAAGGAAATGCAAGAAAGCAAAGTGGCTGTCCAACGAGGCCTTACAAATAGCAGAGAAGAAAAGGAAAACAAAATTCAAGGGAGATAGAGAAAGCTAGAGAAAATTGAATGCTGACTTCCAAAGAATAACAAGGAGAGACAAGAGGGCCTTCTTAAATGAACAGTGCAAAGAAATAGAGAAAAATAATAGAAAGGGAAAAACCAGAGATCTGTTCAAGAAAATTGGAGATATTAAAGGAACACTTTGTGCAAAGATGGACATGATAAAGGACAAAAATGGTAGGGACCTCACAGAAGCAGAAGACATCAAGAAGAGGTGGCAAGAATACACAGAGGAATTATACCAGAAAGATCTGGATGTCCCGGACAACCCAGATAGTGTGGTTGCTGACCTTGAGCCAGACATCCTGGAGAGTGAAGTCAAGTGGGCCGTAGAAAGTATGGCTAACAACAAGGCCAGTGGAGGTGATGGCATTCCAGTGGAACTATTTAAAATCTTAAAAGATGACGCTGTTAAGGTGCTACACTCAATATGCCAGCAAGTTTGGAAAACTCAGCAGTGGCCAGAGGATTGGAAAAGATCAGTCTACATCCCAATCGCAAAGAAGGGCAGTGCCAAAGAATGCTCCAACTACCGTACAATTGCACTCATTTCACACGCTAGCAAGGTTATGCTCAAAATCCTACAAGGTAGGCTTCAGCAATATGTGGACCGAGAACTCCCAGAAGTACAAGCTGGATTTCGAAGGGGCAGAGGAACTAGAGACCAAATTGCTAACATGCGCTGGATTATGGAGAAAGCCAGAGAGTTCCAGAAAAACATCTACTTCTGCTTCATTGACTACACAAAAGCCTTTGACTGTGTGGACCACAGCAAACTATGACAAGTTCTTAAAGAAGTGCCTGACCACCTTATCTATCTCCTGAGAAATCTATATGTGGGACAGGAAGCAACAGTTAGAACTGGATATGGAACAACTGATTGGTTCAAAATTAGGAAAGGAGTACAACAAGGTTGTATATTGTCTCCCTGCTTATTTAACTTATATGCAGAATACATCATGCGAAAGGCTGGACTGGATGAATCTCAAGCCGGAATTAAGATTGCTGGAAGAAATATCAACAACCTCCGATATGCAGATGATACCACTCTGATGGCAGAAAGTGAGGAGGAATTAAAGAACCTGTTAATGAGGGTGAAAGAGGAGAGCGCAAAAAATGGTCTGAAACTCAACATCAAAAAAACTAAGATCATGGCCACTGGTCCCATCACCTCCTGGCAAATACAAGGGGAAGATATGGCGGCAGTGACAGATTTTACTTTCTTGGGCTCCATGATCACTGCAGATGGTGACAGCAGACACGAAATTAAAAGACCCCTGCTTCTTGGGAGGAAAGCGATGACAAACCTAGACAGCATCTTAAAAAGCAGAGACATCACCTTGCCGACAAAGGTCCACATAGTCAAAGCTATGGTTTTTCCTGTAACGATGTATGGAAGTGAGAGTTGGACCATAAAGAAGGCTGACTGCTGAAGAATTGATGCTTTTGAATTGTGGTGCTGGAGGAGGCTCTTGAGAGTCCCCTGGACTGCAAGGAGATCAAATCTATCCATTGTGAAGGAAATCAACCCTGAGTGCTCACTGGAAGGACAGATCCTGAAGCTGAGGCTCCAATACTTCTCATGAGAAGAGAAGACTCCCTGGAAAAGACCCTGATGTTGGGAAAGTGTGAAGGCAAGAGGAGAAGGGGACGACAGAGGACGAGATGGTTGGACAGTGTCATCGAAGCGACCAGCATGAATTTGACCCAACTCCGGGAGGCAGTGGAAGACAGGAGGGCCTGGCATGCTCTGGTCCATGGGGTCACGAAGAGTCGGACACGACTTAACGACTAAACAACAACAACAACAAAAGATTGTTGTACATGAAAAAAATAAAACATCCCCTGAAAATAAGCCCTAATGCGTTTTTTGGAGCAAAAATTAAAATAAGACCCTGTCTTGTTTTCAGGGAAACACGGTAGCTGCCTGGCTAACTGCATACACATTCTGATTGGTCAAAATCTATGCTATGCAAATACAACATTCTGGTCTTTCATAGCAAACACATTTAAACATACATATACACATACACGTACTGTGTTTGATAATTATATATATATATGCCAACATATTTACCATCATTGTTGCCTTCCTCTAGATATGATCCAGTTCATACCCTTTTAAATCTGTGGTGCCCAGAAGTTGACAGAGTATTCCAGTTGAGGTCTCGTCAAAATAGTACTTTTACTTCTCTTGATCTGCACACTGTATTTCTGGTAATAAAGCCCAGGACTGCATTAGCTTTTTGCTGTTACATCACACAGTTGACTCATACTAGTTATTCATGTTTAGCTTGTGGTCTACTGACATCTTTAGATTCTTTCCACATGTACTAGTTGCCAGGCCAGCTGTCCTCCATCCTTTATTTGTGCCTCTGATTTTTCTTGCTCAAATGTGGCCTTTTTCTTTCTCATGGCACTCAATTTTGGTTGTTTTGGACCAGTTCTTCAACTTGTTCAGATAATCTTAGATCCTGATTTTATATTCTGAAGTATTACCTACCCTCCAAATGTGGTTTCATCTGCAAATTAGTTAAACATCTCTCCATACCCTCATCCAAGATAGTTATAAAGGAGATGAACAACATCAGGCCCAGCACAGACACCCTGTGACACCCTGTTAGTCACTACTCTCCAGGTTGAGAGCAAACCATTGGTAAGAACTCTTTAAGTACAAACTTGTCTACCATCTGCAATCCACCAAATAGTAGTGTTGCATAGCCAACCTTCTCAGCTCCATTTTGGCTGCTATGCTGTAAGAATATCAGAAGGGATCTTATCACAACCCTTGCTGAAATCAAGGTACGCTATTGCCATTGCTTTCCTATATTCCATGAAGCTTGGTACAAAGAAAGAGATAACATTAGTTTGGCATGTAACGTTTTTGAGAAAACTGTGATAGAAATCACAGTGTTCTTTTCCAAGTTCTTGCATCAAGTAAATTTTAACTTATAGCAACCATTTTCAGGGTTTCTTTGGTAGAGAGTACTCAGAAATGATTTACCGTTCCCTTCTTCTAGGGACATCCCAGGACTGTGCCGCTTGCTGAAGGCCACCCAGGCTGCCTGTTCTGGGATGCACAGTGGGGAACTGAACTTCCAAACTTCGGCTCTGCAGCCAGACACCTAACTCACTGAGCTACCCAGCCAGCTAAGTTCTTGCAAACCTACAGTTTAATCATCTTCCTACAAGGTTTCCTGGTATCACTGTCAAGCTGGCCAGTCTGGTTTTTTCCCTGCTTTTGAAGATGGACACAATATATGCCGTCCTCCAGGCTTCAAGGACTTCATCAGTTCTCCAAAACTTCTAAAGATGTTAGACAGAGGCTCTGAGACCACATCTGCAAATTTATTTATTGCCCTTGGATGCAGCACTTCTGGCCATGCAGACTTGAATTCATTTAAAGTAGCTACATGTTTCCATACCACCTGTTGGGTTGAGGGCAGTCCAGTAAAAATTAAAGGAGACAGTGACATCATCGTGGGCAGTAGCTACATGCCTCCTAGCCAGTCTGAAGTTCGGGATTATGTTCTCCTAGATCAGATTACCAAACATGCAAAAAGGAGACATACAGGACTTAATGAGAGACTTGGACTAGCCTGACAGTTGTTGGAAATCCAATTCCATTAAGAAGGTCAAGTCCAACAAATTCCTCACTTGTCTGCTGACAACTGCATCTTCCACAAGGTGGAAACAGTTACACGTGAGTCAATTATCCTGCACCTGGTCCTCACTACAGGCAAGTGGTTAATGAGATGGAAATAGTGAGTGGAAATCTGGGTGGAAGTTGTGCATTGTTTTAGGATTTATTATACCAGGCAAAGGGAAAGCTGACAGTAGTATAACATGCACTCGGGTTTTTAAGAAAGCTGGTTTCAATAACTTTGTGGAAATGCTGCTGAGATTGGGTAGCAAAGGGAATCTGGACCAAAGGATGCCCTGGAAGACTTTTGAGCCTTTTGAGTTTGTACTTTTGCTAAGACAGCTTCTCTCAGCCTTGCTCTTCAAAATCTCCTCTGCTGCATAACTGTTCTGGAGCTGTCACCAGTCCTACACCAGCTTGCTACGACTCATCTTATTCTCAAGCAGGTTCAGCTAGTACCTGCCAAACAGCAGAGCAGGGAAATGTCACAAAGGGAAGTGCTGATTGATGAGGTTGGGGTTTTAATGCTAGAGAGGAAACACAGTATTTCAAGTCCTCTATAGAATCTACCTGGGGTGTTTCTTGCATGGGAATTTGCAGGATGTGGGCAGGCTAACTTCTTAGAATGGCCTCTGCTCTTCTTCTCTCTGTACTGACCTACTAACGAGTTGTAAGTGCAGGAATTCCCCAGCTGCTCGCATTGATCAACTCCATAGCAAGCTGTTGAATTTGCAAAGTGCAAGTGGAGACAACTCTCTCTGACCATTCAAAGGTAGCTCCACCATCAACAAGCTATGTACTGGCTGGGAAATTTGATATACATGACACATTTATGTACTATTTAAAGGATGTCATATCACCATCTTAGTGGGAGCCAGGAGCACAAAAAGGAAATACCCTTTTTCCCCCACAAAGCTATTTTTAAGTGAGTAGCTTATTTTACCAGTGTATTTAAGTAGTAGGAAGTGTACTTATTTAGACCTTGTCAGAGAAGAGGTTTATGTCAAAGATGGGGCCAGCCTGGCCTCCTGTTAGAGGGAATTTCAAAGTCTGAGAGCAGCCACAAAGAAGGCCTTCTCTTGTGTCCCCATCAAATGCACCTGTGAAGGTGGTGAGACTGAGAGAAAGGTGTCTCTCGAGGATCTTAACATTCCAGCAGGCTCATGAAGGGAGATGCAATCCTTGAGAGAGCTTGGACCACACTGTCCCCAGCCCAATAATTGGAATTAAGATTTATGGAGGAGAGGCACCCACCCCGCCTGATCCAGAGAAAGGCCTGAGAAATTCCCAAAGGAGCTGCTGCTGCACAGCTTTTTGGCTTTTTTTAAAAAAAATTTAATCTCAAGCTGTGCTGACACAGAAGGGAAGGTTGGCTGGCTCTTGGGGGTGATCAAGACGGCTGGCCAATTGCAAAACTCCAGGAGAAAAGCTAACTCTAGAGAAAACTTTTTTTCTTGCCAGCCTGCTTGCTTGGTGGCTTCAAGTGTGATTTAAAGTGTGAAACCAACCAAACCAGTCAGGCAAGAGAGTTGAGGGGAAGGTTTAGCAGTTCTCTGAGAAAGCCCCTCAATTCATCTTTACTGCCAGCAAGGAACGAGAGCCATCCTGTATGAGGAAAAGACCACGCCTGGTCCGTGAGAACCGGTGAGTAAGCAGCCGGCAGGTTCCAGAGAGTGCAGCCCCTTTGGATAGCTCTCTCTATTGCTGGGCAAAGGCCAGGTTTGTCATTGTAGTGCAATGGCCTGTGTTTTCCTTGCCCCTCAGGGCCATTGCTGGTGCTACCTGGAGTCTGGAGCCAGCTGCAGTGGGGAGAATGAATAGCAGCCCATTCCCTTCTCTACCTGGAAAGCAGCTGCATGCTCCCAGATGTGGACCCTTATGGGAGCACACTGTTTCGAATCCAAGCTGCCTATGACTTCCAGAAAAAGCCTGGTGTTCCTCAAACAAAGAGCTAAAGCCACATATGGGATAGGAAACATGAATGCTTTCCCCCAAGTCAGTAGTTCCCAAATCTTTTTGACACATGGCTCCCTTGGCTCACTGGCCACTGGCCGCAGCTCCCCAATACAACACTTTGGGTTAGTGGGTAGAGAAGGGAGGGGAAAGCCCAGCCTGATTAGTACGTCAGTAGTAAGGTAGCATAGCACCTGTCAAAATCACTGATGACCCCAGAGTGGAATTCCCACCCACTGAGAGGATGTGGGGAAGGGAAGCCTGTAGCGCTGCTTCTGACGGGTGCCTGTGGGAGGAGGCGAGGCATGGAATCCAGGGCGCCCACACAACACCTGTGGGCCCGATCTGCTCAAGCACCAAACTGCAGTTAATGCCCATCTCTACTTCCCACAAAGGATGAGAGGATTCCACAGCACCCCTGGCTGGGCTTGGGAGCACTCCAGGGTGCGACCGCCCACAATGTGGAAACCACTGCCTTAAGCACTGACCATCCTAAATAGCAATTGGGGAAGAAGGGAGAGATGAGACGATCTGCCGGCCCCCACCTTACCCCACTTAAGGAGAAGTTGTTGTCAGATTACGGTTCAGCAAAAGGTGTGTGTTTCGGCCCTATGTCACGTATGTTGTGGACACTGCTTGTTACGTACCCCGTCTTGTATGATGTAGTGCTTTGCTGTGTGGATCATTTTGGAGCTCTCATGGCAACAATCTTGTCTATGTCATATTGTAAACAGGAAGTCTTGTATCCTAACAAGCAGGGAGAGTAGGTGAGAAGTAGGACGAAGAGGAGAAGGGGACGACAGAGGATGAGATGGTTGGACAGTGTCACCGAAGCTATCAACATGAATTTGACCAAACTCCGGGAGGCAGTGGAAGACAGGAGGGCCTGGCGTGCTCTGGTCCATGGGGTCACGAAGAGTCGGACACGACTAAACGACTAAACAACAACAAGGACTTTTCCATATGATGTATTCATGAAATGTTTGCAGAAAAATAGGTATCAAACTGGCTTTCAATGGATGTGATAGAGCTGGTGTGACCCACCCCTACTTTCCTCTACCTAGTGCGTGCCACCAGCAAACCACAGCCACCAACAGACCCCTTCACTAAGTTTGGGATTGCCACTTAACTTGCAACAAGCACTTCTTTCCCTAGAACAATAGTTCCCAACCTTGGGTCACCAGATGTTCTTGGACTAAAACTCCCAGAAGCCTTCACCACCAGTATGCTGGCCAGGATTTCTGGGAGTTGTAATGCAAGAATATCTGGGGACCCCAGGTTGGGAGCCACTGCCCTAGAATATTCCTTTTACAAAAATCAGTCAAACAGCCAGTGTTTCTTTTCCACTGCTGTTTAAATGCTGTCACAGCTAAGGCCTGAATTTACACCGCCCTTTTCTGAAGGATAAGAATACGCACTATGTATGTTATTTCCATGACACAACCTTGTCTCTTTCCTTATACATTCTCTCTTTTCTCATACATTCTGCAGAATTGGTTCTTTATATGGCTGTATAAATTTTTGGTTTTATACAGGTTCCAATTAAAACATACAAAACACTATATTTCCACAGCTTCTCCGCAGAAAACAGATACCCTCAGCCCAGCTATTAACTACTTCATGGTGCCTTCTCTCTTGGACTCAGAAACGTGGGTCCAAAACATGGCAGCCAGATTGTTAACCGGGGCTGGTCACAGACAGGGATCCCATAATCCCCATGACAGCAACTACACCTGGCACACACCCAATTTATGACTGCCAATCAAAACCCTGTCCTTCACCAATACATACTTACATACAATATAAACCATGTGGCATTACCACAGGTGATTTGAAAGTGTTTTGTCTTAGAATCCCATGTTTGCCATCACTCTGTTCACATGTGATGCTTGCAAACACTACCCTTTCTATTGTTATTAACTGTGGGAGAGGTGGAGGAATGGAAGCCTGTTCTGAGATGTTTTCTGAGGAGATGACCATAAACTGGTCACAGGTGACAACTGGTAAAAAAATGGCCAAGCAAAGTATTGTTATGCCAGAAATTGTTGTTACTATGTGCTTATACCAATAGCTGAAGAAGTTATTTGTGCTGCGAACCAGTTCCCTGAAGTGATTTGTGTCATCCCCACCGTGAACCACAAATGACATGGCTTGTGTCATTTACTAGTCCCAGACTGATTTCTGGGACTAGTAAATTTGATCATACATCCCCAGTCTTGACTCACCTTAATTGGCTTCCTGTCAGTTTCCATGTATAATTCAGGGTACTGGTTATGACCTATGAAGCCTTTAATGGTTTAGGACCTCGATACTTGTCAGAACATTGGTCTCAGAAATCAGCTACCCGTTTCACCCGTTCCTCTCAACCCATGTTGCTAACACAGGCCACACCAAGAGAGGCCAAAAAGGCAACAACAAGGAATTGGGCCTCCTTGGTGGTATTCCATCCCCCTAGACTTTGGAATAACCTTCCAACTGAGGTATGCCAGGCTCCTTCCCTCCTGATAGTCAGGAAATTAGTGAAGACAGAATTATATAAAACTGCCTCAATATCTTCTCCCCCCGATACTGTTAATATTTTCTTTTATTGTGCTCTCTTTTTCTTTTTGTATGAATTTTAGATCTAGACTGATGTACCACCAAATTGATTATATTATTTTATGGGATCATGTGAGGTTTTCATTTGTAAATCACCAGAGTAGTGTTTCCACTAAAGGGGCAGTATGGAAATAAAATAAAATAAATCTCCACAGAGAGCTTGCCAGCCACTTTGTTGCGTAAAAGCTCTGTTCCAGCCTGCCACCTTAATTATATGGTTTTGCCTTTATGTCATCTAATATGAGCCCAGCCCACAGGATACAAAGAAGCTAAAATGAACACATAAGCGTTGTTTGCAATGTGCAAGGTAATGGTTTAGGAGCAAAAAAAGAAAAAAGCCGTCTTCATATATTATCTGAAGAGAAGGGTGGGTGATACCTT
Source organism: Intellagama lesueurii (assembly GCA_037013535.1). Lineage (NCBI taxonomy): Eukaryota > Metazoa > Chordata > Lepidosauria > Squamata > Agamidae > Intellagama > Intellagama lesueurii. The sequence continues at coordinate 18,402,152 of JBAJHW010000011.1, forward strand.
AATTAAACCTCTAAAATCTCACATGCCAGCTTTTAACTCCATATGAACCTTCATCAAGCTGGGCGTTACAGAGTAGTGCAAACAAAACACACACACACATACAGTACTCCAAAATCCAAGGCTAGATGTACAAATGTATGGGCAAAGTTCTTTGTTTAAAGCAAGTTCCAAAATGAGGGATGCAGAATCCGCTCCGATGTGGTAGATTTCAGATTTCACCTTTGGAGATATGGATAAGAATGGCCTAAACCAGAGGAACCAGGGGAACCTAATCTGAATCTCTGTTTCAACCGGCAAGTTTAAGTAAACCACTCCATACCATGAAGAGATTTGATTATGAAATGATTTTTAAAAGTTTTAATGTTGATCTTTGGAATCTAGGGTGTTCATGTTGCTCTTTGAATGTCTGCAGATTGTAACACTGCTAAAAGTGCAACTTTGTGCATCCTATTCTATTGCTATTCTGATTGGCATTATTGCTGTGTTATGCACCCTTGCTTGGAAAGAGGCATCCTAATGCCTTCCAGGCTTGTATCTCTGGTTTGCCAGTCATCGGAGTCTGTAAAATAATCAGACTGGCCAGTTTTGGTAATTAGTAGCAGAACTGATAGTTATAAAAGACATAATGAACAATATTTGTGGAGTTCCATTTTGATCCAGTTACAGCTGGTTTTGGACGTGGTATTGAATGTGTCACAGCCAACACAGAAGTCCAGGGAGTGATGTGTATTGTACGGGAAATTTACTGTATAAAACACATCTGTACACTATTTCAAGGATCTCATGCCACCTTATTGGGAGCTGTGAGTACAGGAAAAACACACATATTGCAGGCTTTATTTACAAACCTATTGTTCTAAGAATAGCTTATCTTATCAAGGTGATAAGATGCTGACCTGGTCAGACAAGAAGTCAGTGCCACACAGTCCATAACAGTTTATCCTCCCATGGATACTGGGGCCAACTATTGTCTTCTATTTCTCTCTGCCGGTTTCATCATAGGGAGCCTAGGGTGTAAGGGCCTTTTTTGACCAAGTGATAGGGGCCTGTCTATTGTGGGAAGAAAGGCTGGCCATCTATGAAGTGCTAGATCCTAAAGAATCATGACCAGATGGACTCAGAGGGCATCCTAGCCTGTGATGGTGTTCGTGTGTTTTCCTCTGCTATCTTGTATCATCATCCCCCCATCGGTGTCAACTGTCCAGATGAGAAAACTCTCAAGGCGCCACTGGCTTTCTGTCTTCATCAAGACTCAGGGTGACCGCGGTTGTGGCTAGCCCAAACCTCCCAATTCCACAGAACGATCTCCTGAGGTGTCCTGACTACGGCTGCTCTGTGGGGTTCAGTGTGGCATTTGTGGATAGGCTGCCGGGGGCTCCTTAACCAGGTGGCATCGGCCTGTCTAAGTGCTCTTCCCTGCAGGGCCACCATCCTGGCTACTGAGGGCTGTAACCACCAATACTGAGAATATGCAGGACTTCTTCAAGGGCTGCTCCTTTTTTTCAAGGCGATCTGATGCCAGCTTCAGAAAGAGTCTTACCAGGAGAGGACTAAGAATACACAGAGGTGCTTTGTGTGACTTTTGCCAGAAGACACTTCTGTCTTTTTCACCTTCAACCAGAATTTGGTTTATCAGAACAAATAATCAGATCTCTGTAATTTCCAGTAGCAAAAAGTGACGTTAATTCTGGTTATTCTAGAGAACTGAATTATCAGGGTGATCGTTTCCTGCTAGCTTGCAGTTTCTTTCAGTGACACCAAAGGCACTTGCTTGATTTCCTGTGCACTGTGAGAAGCTCACATTAGACCCTCTCCTGGAACCTGGCAAGCTGTATTCCATAGAGTGCCCCCCATCTCCATCCTCTTTGACTTCCTAGGTTCTGAAAGAAAAGCCATGCTGGGCCACTGGGTTGTACCTACACAGCTCCAATTTCTGAATCCACCCCTGATAAAAGCTGGAAGACACACATCGAACAAGAGGAAAGCAATGCTAGTAATCCTCAGGAAAGGAGTGACACCCCAAAACAGCAACTCTTATGAGGCAATAACTTCCACCTGTTCATATTTACACTATTGCAAAGGGTGGAAATTGAAGTCAGTTGCTTGCGTTGATGCAGAAGATCTGAGGGATAACCCCCAGCATCTCCAGGTAAAGGGTCATATACCAAGTGAAATGAATAAAGCAACGCCCAAGTTCTTGGAACACCATGGTCAGTTCAAGGTGACAAACTGCCTTCTACCAGGTAAGACTATTCACCCACCCAGTAAAGCATCATCTTGAACGGGCCGTGGTGTTCCGTATACATATATATGGCCAGACACTTCCCCCAAAGAAACTATCGTGGTGGCCTTTTTAGGCAGGGTTTGTTAAAACAGGGGAGGGCAACTGCAGCCCTCCAGGTGCTCTGGGGGCTGTCAGCCTGAGCAGCCCTTGGCAGCCACAGTGAAAGAGAGAGAGATGCTGGCCGTTGCAATCCAACCCTATCTGGAGGGTCAGGCATCCCCCAGCCTATTTTAATTGAGCACAAATACGTACACAAATGTTCAGAAACCACATCAGTTCTAAAGACCTTGAGCTCGAAGACACCCCTGTGTCTTGCTCAGTCATGACTCTGCTGTCGCCAGTCACTGTCCAGAGACAGGAAGAAGAGGAGAAAGAGCTAATTTGTCATCGCCCTCTGGATATGCCTCCGGTTGTGTTCTGCGAGTCAACTCATTGAAGACACCACAAACAGCAAGTTGGTTTCCCTCCTCCCCGGCCCCTCCAGCTGCCTTTTATGACAACCTGATGGACGAAGAGCTCTAGAGACCTTAAAAGCTTACACACATTTTGTGCCCTTTGATTTGGCCTAATCAGGGGATTGTACTACTTACTATGGATCTGGAGATTTTTCTTGTGGCTAGGACAGCCAACTTTGCCTTTCATGAGTTTTATGAGAGAAGCACATATTAGGAGTCTTACCAGTAAGGCGGACGGTGGGAGTATGGGAGATTCTTTCATTCTCTGCAAACAGAAAGCCTTCATTGCTACATAACACCTTCTTAAATCTGGGACATATTTTTCTGTTGGTGTGAAATCAACCCATTTCTTTTCCTGTCTGTTTTACAGCCACCAGGGGTCAACTCTGCGTTTGTTTAGGGGTTGTCCTTCCCAGAAAATTCGGGACTTCACACTCACTTTTCTCAGGCATGGCTCTAGGCTGCCACCTTTGCGAGGGAGGCCACCTGCCAGTCACTTCCATGAGGAGGACGTCCAGTCGGGTCTTACATTTCGCCACATCAGCTGATCTCCATTTCGCTCCCCACACCAGTGCTGACCTCCCATGAAACAACTCTCCTTGACTTCCCTTCCGGCCTGTGCTTGATTCCTGGCACTCTATTTTGCTCCACTGAGGGGTGGATGGGTGGTATGTACTTCATGAGATCACACAGCCCTGCAGCAATTCAACCATTTCCGGTCTGCCTCCGAGCCAGATTCAAGATTTTGCCTGGAATCCCATTCGCCTAGAAAGCCTTGGGACCAAGGCTGTCTGAAAGAGTGCTGCCTCTCTCACACGCAGCTAGCTGCTCGGAGTCTGAGATCTTCAGCAGAGGAACACACTGAGCCTCACGGTTCATGGCCACTACTTCCAAAGAAAGCACTTGCAGGGCTCCCTGCTGCCATGAAGGCGAACCAAAGACACAGGAGCGGAGTTCAAGTCCAGCTGCCGAGGGCGCTAGCTTGATTTCTAAGCCAAAACAGACAGCAGAGGAAGCAACGGGGTGGGGAGGAGAAAGAAGCCAGTTATGCAAGAGGCTTCTTTCGGACCACCTAGGAGGGCTGCAGACTTTTCAGGCCACAGTACCTGGAGACTCAAGAGAGGGGTTGATCTGCCAAAGCAGACAAAGGAGGGAGCCCCTCACCCTGCCCAAAGGAAGGAGCACATGCACATATCCCTGCAGCACTCACTGATTTAGGGGAAAGCAACCACCTGAGGAGGATATTGGTTTCTAGTTTCCTGTCATCTCCCCCACAGAGCTGAATCAGCAGCTTCTGTAATAAGGAGCTGAAGTTTATAGGTACCTGGATAAAAAGTTAGTTTTCAAACTACCTTTTCTGTTGCAAATGGTGTGTGCACACGTGTCTATGTTTTAAATAAGCAACTCTCCATGATTTGGCTTGCATGCAATGCTGAGGCGTCTCACCAAGGACATATCCCATGGCTTGGAGTGTCCCGAAATCCAGCTTGGGCCTTATTTGTAAGTCTGATCTGAAGAATATTTGTGCAACAGGAACAGTTGCGACTGCAGTAAATTCTTGTGGGCCTCAAAAGGTTATTATCACTCATTCATGTGTCACCCACTTTGGAATTTAATTTTTAAAGAAATATCTGAAATAACCGGATTGAATATTCAAATGTCTCCGTTAACTGCTTTATTGAATATGATTAAGAAGGATCAATTGTTGAAAGAAAATAAGGATTTAATAGTAATAATGATTACGGCTGCAAGATTAATTTTCGCAAGAAACTGGAGAAATGATAATAAATTGAGTATAGAGGAATGGTATAGAGAATTATGGGACATGGCAATTAATGATAAACTGACATGTGATATGAAAATAAGAAGAGGCCAATTGAAAAATAATGATTTTAAGAAAACATGGAATGTATTTTTGGAATATGTATTTCGGAGAGGGAAGGGGTATACACCGAGGGAAGAAACAATGAAATTTTGGAGAGAAAATGGATTGAACGAAGTTTAATGCTAGTCCTGAAGGTGATGGGGGCACGTGTGAAATTGTATCTTTTGTTTGTTACTGGTTTTGTAATTTTTTTTATTATAGTTTTATTTGTGTGGTAGGAGATTTATGTTTAAAAATTAAAAAAAATTAAAAAAAAGAAATATGATATAGTTGTTTCAGTCTTACTTTGAGAACCTGCATGATATGGTGGACAGAATGATGGACTAGGACCTGGGTTCAAATCTCTGCTCCATCATGGAAACTGACTGGACTGTGGCAAAGGTCAACAACTCCTTGAACATTTTGTATATCTTGAAAATCCTGCTGGGGTTGCAAGGCAAAGCTGCTTGTGTGCACATACCAAAAGTCCCGTTTTTGAGGTTCGGAGCATACACACTTTAACAAACCCAAACATTTACTGGATCACTGAGAAGTTAAAAAGGTTGATTCCTTATAGGCTTTGGTCCTCCAGCTGATTTGAACTTCCAGAGAGTCCAGTCTGCGTGGTCAGTGAGAAGGAACTGTGGGAGTTGTAGTCCAAAACAGCTGGAGGACCAGAATCTATGGAGAAAAAACAGGGGCAAGCTTTGGCGTTCAAGGCCGGCGTCTGGTCTAGTCCAAAGTGACTCAGACACAGGGCTAGCTAGCCAGGTGGTCGGTCGGGGTGTGTGCCCGACAGGCTTGCATCCAATGCGTGTGTGTGTGTGTGTGCAGTGTGTGCACTGCAGTGAAGAATGATGGGCGGCGGTGGTCCCCGCTCCTTGCGAGGACACCGGGAAGGCCGTCCGAGGCCCCGGGAGGCCGCGGCCCTCTCCATCTTCTGGACGCAGACCGATGTCGGCTCTTTCGGGCTTTTGCTAGTGCCGCCCGCGAGCCTCTGGCAACCGGGCGTCGGCTTTGCCACGCTCCCATCCGGCACCCGCTTCTTCGCAAGGCCCGCTCGCATGTCCGCTGACTCCCACTCGGGGCGCCTAACGGGGAGACGTGGTGCAGGAAATCGGAGTGGGCAAGGAAGTCCGGCGGCGTAAGAAGGAGCAGGCGGAGGGCCGCGGGGAAATCTCCACCTCTCCACACCGCGGTCCCGAGAGCCCACGGACGGAGGGGGCCACCGGGGTCCGGGCGTCCTACAGGCACGGCCGCCCGGGGCGCTCACTGCCGACGGGAGCGAGGCCCGGGTGGCCAGGCCAGGGATTGGAGCCGCGCGGGCGCCTTCGAGACCCGGGCGCAGCCGCCTGGGACGGGGCCTCGCGCGGGGGAAGGCCTGCCTGCCTGCCTGCCTGCCTGCCTCCCTCCCGGCCCGGCGCAAGGACACGACGTGCGAGCGGCGCGGAGACCCGCCTCTCCCGGGCGCTGCTGCAGCCGGGAGTGACGGCATCCAGAGGCGCCCGCCGGCCCGCCCGCCTGCCTACGCTGCGCTCTCCGTGCCCCGCGGCAGCCGGGCGGGCAGGCAGGCAGGCAGGCAGGCGGGCCTGCGAGCGCGAGCAGGAGGCGGCGCTGCCGCCGAGCAGAGGCCGCCCTCCGTCGTGCCCGCTCCTGCGGCAGCTTGCGAGTAAACAAGCGCGTCGCTGCCGCCTGCGGGGCGGGGGCTCCTTCGGGCTGGGCTTCCCGGTTCTCCCCTCCCGTCGAGATGACGCTGCTCCGCCGCGGCGGCCGCCCATAAAGGGGCCGGTGGGCGCAAGCAGGCGCCGGAGTGCACCGAGCGCCGCACGGAGCCGAGGACCGCCCGCCCGGGGCCGCGGAGGGAAGGGAAGGGAAGGGCGAGCGAGCGAGCGAGCAGCACGGCGCTTCCCGGGGCAGAAGGTAGGATGGTCGTCGGAGGGGGCTTGGCGTTGCCGCGGGTGGCGGGGCGCTGCGCTGCGCGAGCCCCAGGAGCTCCGGCCTGCGCAGCGGCGGGGGCGCCTTCTGGAGGCGGGCGCGAGACTCGTGGCCGGCTAGGCGCAGCCCCTCGCGGGCTCTCCTGGCGGTGCCCTCGCAGTGCGTGGCACTCGGGGGGGGGGCAGGCCCGCGGCCCCCCTTCGCCGGCTGGGCCTGCGCCGAGCTTCGGAAGAAGAAGCGGCGGCCGGAGGGCCCCCCCCCCCGCGCCCCGAAGGCGCTCCCCTGCTTGCTTGCCTGCCTGCTTGCGTGGGCGGACGCAGCGTCGCCCTTTCCCCGCCGACCCGCCTGGTTCGCTCTCGCCGTGGCCATCTGGTTCGGGTATTAAGCCTGTAACCGCGGCGAAGGCGGAGTGACTCACGCGGCTTTCCAGACGGGCCTGGACGAGCAGCCCGTCCCCGTCCCCGTCCCGGGCTGTCGGGCTGCGGCTGGGCGAGGCGGAAGTGGGCGCGGCGGCGGCGGCGGCAGCGGCAGCGGCGGCGGCCTTTCCAGGCGAAGGCGGCCAGGTGAGCGCGGCGGCCCCCGACCCTGTTAGGTTCGCCGGTGCCGCTGGCCTGGGGGCGCGGGCGAGAGGGTCCCCGGGGAGCTCGCGCCTGGGAGGGGCTGCCAGGTTGGGGGCGAGGCGGTGGGCAGCCTGCCCTTCGGGGCTCCTGGCCCGGGCCTAGAGACCTCCTTCGTCGGAGATGGGATGGGCGCCCACCAGTCGGGGGGAGGACACCGGGCGAGGTGTTCGCGTGACCTCCGAAGCTGGCCTTGGGGAGGAGAGCTTGGAGGGAGCTGCCCTCCGGCTTCCCGGGAAAGGGAGCGGGGAAGCGGCGGAATAAGACGAGGATGGCCCCGGCAGGGCTCCCTCCTGGACCTGCGGGGGGGGGGGGGGGAAGCACTTCCTGAAGGCCACTGCTGTTGAGAGTAATTGCCAGCCTCTGCTGAACTGGGCCTCATCCAAGAACCTTTGGGCTTCTGGGAGCAAAATAATCCAGTGTTTGAGAAATCAAGTGGGTGGAAACCAAGAGAAGTAGGCACTCCCCTGGCAGAAATGCCACCTTAATTTCCTGGGGTCTCTCCTGGTTCCGGTTTGGTGAGTGGAGAGTAGGTGAACCTTTTCTCTGCTACTATAAAATAGGGCTTCTAATAAATTAATATGGTATCATAGGCAGAATGGAAAGGAGCTGCTGGCTGATTTTATGTGCTTTGTACGAAGGCAGTAGAGAATCTGCCCCTGGTGTTGGTTTGCTTGGTTCTGCCCAGACCTCTAAGACTGATTAAAGGGAAATGGGGGAAATCAGCCCGAGGGGCACCGGTAGGGATCAATCAAATCGTGGCAACTCAGCAATGACCCACAGAGGAACTTTAGGAGACCTGTCTTTTGGAAAAGCTACCCTGGAGGTGGAGCAGGGGTGAATGTTCCCCGCTTTTTTTGTTTGTTTGTTTGTTTTGTTGTTGTTGTTGTTTGCATTGTTGTAGGACCAAGTGGGGCATGACTCTTAGCCTTGTGGAAAGAGAGAAATATTTCCTGAACAGACCAGAAGAAATTGTGAGTGTTGTCCAAAACAGAGGCTGAACGATGGTTGAGTCCAGTACAAGGCCTGCAATATAGAACTTCAGCAGAGTGCTTCCTGAAGCCAAGTGTTTCCTAAAAGGTGTTTAAAATATGGAGCAGCAGTAGGTTGCCTTTGAGACCCAGTTACTCTACGAGGGACATGTCCCCGACTTATATGCTGGTGTCGCTGCCCCTTGGAAGCCGTGGGCCCACATTGGCTGCCTCTGATGCCCTGCTGTGGTTGTGTTTAAGGGGTGACAAGGCTGTGTGCAGGGCAAGGGAGAGGCAGAGGCTCATGAAGATCCTCCCTAATGTGCTTCTGAGACCCAAAATGTTGGACACAACATTTTGGCCAGCCTTGTCCCAGTGTTGTGTCTCTGATTATCCAAGGAGTATGCAGGGCAGAGTGGGGTGATTCTGATCTGCTCCACAAGCGGTGCTGGGTCTGCCTGAGCCATGAGATTAATTGCTGCAAGCAGTGCTTTTATGCACCCTTGCTCAGCTTAAGCTTTTGCCTGTGTGTAAGAGTCTGTCTCCTTCAGCCCCGTATGAATGTGCATCTGCTATATGAGACTTGTGGCCTGGACTGGGGAAAAAACATTCCTCTCATTTTTCAACCAGAGGCAGTAAATAGATGTGCCACTCCCTAGTCTTTATGGCATTTCTGAATCCTGATGCTTGAAGTTCAAGAGCTGCTTCTGTTGCCTCCGCTTGGGCTCCCAAAAAGGTATCTGGAGACTATGTAGGCAGCTAATGAGCATGTCGAGGGAGAGGGAGGCTGAGAGCTTATTCACACACCTCAGGTCTGATCTGTCAGGATTTTGGTTGTTGCAAAGCAGGTTTGGCTGGTGCTGTCCCCCACCTTTGAAATCCTGTAGCTGTTTCTGGGAGCATACAGGATTGTGAAGCCAAGTGACGATGTGGGTGGGTGGATGCACTCCTGTCTCCTTTTGATGTCTGGATTCCTCAGCCCTCGGGGAGGGTCTGAAGTAGCTTGGCCTTAGGCAGACCACCTGCTTTACCTTCACAGGGCCTCGGCCTTAGAGACCCTGGCAGTATCTCATTGAAAAGCCCTTTGGTAGGAGGTGAGGGAAACCGCCTTCTCAGCTTGCGATTCTGGAAGGCCATTGCGGACAGTCGAAATGATAGTGCTGGACAGCTGAAAGACGACGGTCTGATTCTAGTTGGCTTCTGATTTCTGTCGGCAAGAACTTTGGCAAATTTTTGCTGACAGAAATCAGCAAGAACTTGGGGGGGAGAAGGAGGAGAGTAAACAGTGGCCAGGCAGGAAGAGCTGTAATCGATTCTTCAGATTCTGTTCCAAAGTCTAACGTTCCCACTCTGACCCCTTTTCAAGCAACAGCTGAGGGCTTGGGTCCCACATTTGCTGTATGTTATGGTGTTGGACTTGGAATGCCCAGAGGCAAACAGTTCTTTCAGCCCCTTTACATGCATGCACATGTACCCACGTGTGCGTGCGCACATACGCACACTTCCATATAATCCATCCAGCAAGTGTGTTTGTCAGGTACCCTTGATCCAGCCCTCCTATGAACGTCCATGTGGGAATGTGGGGGCTGTGTCTGCCAGGATGCAGAAGACAGCAGAGCAACCTTGGCTGAGGAGATGGGAAAGGGGTGACCGCTTTTGCCGATGTGCAGGAGGTGGCCAGAGGCAGATTCAGGGCAGAATTATGTGACGGGAGGGATAATTTGTGGGAAATGCTGGCAAACAGCCTGTTTCCCAAAGTGGGCTTCTTGTTGCCTGCTTCAGTTTATCTTGCTTCACCACCATGGACCTGAGCCCCATCCCAAAGAGAAAACTCTTCAGACTGAGTGAGGGGTACAAAGATACAGTAGCTTTTAGTAGAAATTTTCCGAGTGATGCATGTGTTTTAACAGCCCCGTGAGTGGGAATGAAGGGCCTCTTGGGCTGCAGAGGCTTGCCCGTCCCATCCGTGAGCGTCCTGCTGCCATGTCTTTGTCACAAGACCATCCAAGTCGAAGTGAATGGCAGAAGGACTCCTGTTCCTTCTTCAGCCCGCAGCCTGTGGGCTTTTGCTGGGCCTCTCTTGCCTTTACCCTGGAGCGCTTCCTGCCGAAAGGAGATTGGCCCGGAGGGGCCTTAGGGTGGTCGGCTGGGTGAAAAAGCTAGGAGGGTGACCCATAGGGCAGTTGCCTGGGCTCTGGCACACCTCTGAGGCCGTAGACATCTGGCAGTGTCGAGTGGCTCCTTGCGGGTCCATGCCTTTGCTTTTTGCATGGATGTGCCAATGAGTTGGCTAATTTTCCCCTTCTGTCCTTAGGTGCTGCTGCTGTGCAGGAGTTAGCTTCATCCCGGAGGCTTCCACGCTTCTGGTCCACTTGAGTACCACCCCTATGCTCCCTCGGACTGACTGGGGCCTTGCTGGGCAGAGCGAGTGCCTCCTTTAAGGTGCTCCGTGGACTCCTTCCTCTCTGGCTTTCATGGATCTGAGACCACCCCTGCTGCTTTTCTGGTACACGCTGATGGCGGCCTGTCTGGCCCTCCTGGGCAGAGAGGTGCTTGGCCAGCACATCTACACCAACACCTGGGCGGTGCTGGTGCCTGCAGGGCCGCAGGAAGCTGAGCAGATGGCCAGGAAGCATGGGTTCAGGAACGTGGGTCCGGTGAGTGAGTGCTTCCCCCTGTGCGGAGGGTCACCCTGGCACTGACCTGGCGTGTCTTAGGGAAGGAGGGAAACAGAGCCGTGTGGAACAACCTCTGCACATGCCTAGGAAAGGGGAGAGAAGGTAGTGCTGCTACTTTTAGAGGACTCCTGTGTCCTTCTGCCATTTCTGTGAAACAGTGGCTGATAGGAAGGGTCTTGCCAAGCCACAGATAGAGTGGGCGGGAGGGGTACCTTTTCCGGCCTCCTGCATGGCTCCTTCTGTTCCTTTTCCTCTTGAACAGCACAGGGGAGTCACACAGCAAGGGCCAAGAGGGGTCGGAAGCGTTCTGTGGAAAGCATTGCTTGGAAGGAGAGGCCACGGGGAGTTTCCTCTCCACGACTCTGGCCCAACGTTTGGGGATTGTTTTGTCTCTTCCCTGTTGAAGAGGACTTTTGTTTGCTTTATGGTGATTCGTAGAGCTCTGCAGACCTCTCCTTAGGGCGGTGTTTGCATGGCCTCCAGGGACAGTTGCCCCTTGTGGCACTCAAGTGGACCAGATCAAGCTAGAGTTGGGACACTTTGCTCCTCTGTTATTCTTGCCGCAAGGGGAGAGGACTGCCCTTTTTTTTGTTGACTGGTCATCACTCCCTGTTCCAGCAGGTGCTTATCTTGGCAGTGAAATGTGAGCGCTGTGCTTATCTGGAGAGTAACCATGCGGGCATAAGCACAAGGTCCCAGCTGCCCCGTGTTGACACAGGATCAGTGCCTAAGGAGCTTGGTTGGCAGCAGGCACGGGGATGGTGGCCACATCAGCAGTGCAGGTGTCAGTGGGTTTGTGCTCACTGGAGGGAGCCGCACTGACTAGGAGTAGATTATTTGTGTTGTGGAGGTTGGGCTTTTTCATCTATGCAGGTATTTTCTGCACGCACGCACACACGTTACTGCAGCTCTGAATCGCTGGATCTCAGCTCTGGAAGTGGGGGGGGGGGGATGTACCATTGGCACCTGTTGGCTCTTGCAGAACCACTGAACAGGGATGGGAGTAAAATGAGGCTAAGAGTCTGGCGGGAGGGGGGAGGAGTCCACCTGGAGGAGCAGGGTCTAGGTTATTGGCCTCTTTTGAACGGGTAGATCATTTGCATCTGGGGGAACGAGGCTCTTGCTGGTAGATGCTGGGGCTGGCTGACTTTTCCCCTCTAACAGTATGTGCACTTGCATAGTCCCACTTAATGTGGGGCAGGAATTGAGTGGGCAGTGGTCCCATGAGGTCATGCTCGGGCCTGTTTTGTATCTCCCACATCCTAGGTGGAGCACAGTTGTGGGCGGCGGGGGGAGGTCAAGCAGAAGCATACGTCCAACTGCCTGTGTCTTGCCTGTGGGAGAGCCCCCGCCTTTTGCTCCCCCCCCCCCCCAATGCATAACATTTGTGCTTTCATCCTGGCTTCCCTTGTTCAGGTTTCTTTTAGGTTAAATAGCTTAGAGATTGCCACAGATGAGAGTGGACAGGAAGAAGGGCAAGTAGAAAGGGAGAAGGGGGTGGTACTTCCTGCCGAGTGCCCCCTGTGCTAGATAAACTCTCTCCAAGACAGTGGAGCCCTCGAAGGGGAAAAGGCTCCCCACACCGGCCTAGAGACTGTCCTTGGGGGGGGGGGTCAGGTGGGGAAAGTGGCTGCTGGGTCGGTCCTTCAGGTGAGGGAGAGAGGCTGTTTGTGCCATCTCAGCAGAGACCAATTTGCCTGTAAACCACCATCACCCACTTCCATCTCTTAACAACCATGAGGTTATTTAAGGTGCTCCTGTTCACTTCTGGGAGATGATATTTCTTCTGGGGGGTGTTTGTTTAAAGATTAGGGATTTAGATTAGAATCGCCTTAGAATCTCAGCCGAGGAGGTGCCTGGGGAGATGGAGGAATAAGAAGGGGCCAGCTGTTGGGCAGAGGAAGGGGAAGGGAGAAGCATTTGGATCTGGCACAGAGATTCCCTCCCTGCCGCCACCCCCCCTCCGCCACCAGGATTCTACCAGCCGGCAGAGAACAGAGGCCCCTCTCCTGGGATGGGCAGGGAAATTTGCTTCTAGAACCAGTGTGGACTTTATTCAGGTTTTTTGTCTCTCCCACTTAGATCATTGGAGACTATTACCTCTTCTCCCACCGGGCAGTGGCGAAGCGCTCTCTCTCACCCCACCGTTCCTGGCACACCACCTTGAAGAGGGAGCCGCAGGTGAGTGCAGGCAACCCCCACCCACCATCCCCTTCAGCTGCCTGTGTGGGGGGAGGGGTTCCCAGGAGGCCCAAAACAGAGTTTCTGTTGTCTTTGGGTGGCTGGGCAGGTGAGGGCCTGAGTGCCCGTCTGGTCGGGCTGGTTGAGCCAAACTGCCTGATGCCTCAGGTTTCAAACACCTTTCCAGGAGGGCCCCATTGGAGGGTCCTGCAATGGGCAGCCCCTGCCTCAGGAAGGGTTTTATCTGGCTTTCTGTGTCCCAGGTGGTTCTGCCATCTGTTCTGGGAGTGGCTGTTGAGGAAGACATCTAGTGAGGCTGCTTCTGAACCACTTTGTCTCGTTTTGGAGGCTGGAGGAAGAGGTCCCAGGGACTCACCGGCTCTTGGGCCTAGTTTTCTGCCCACGAAGAGCCTGGCTTTCAGGATATTTGTATTCATGGTTGTCTTGCCCTTTTGCGAAGACATTCCAGGTAACCCCTGTGCCAGCTGCTGTAGGCCAGGGCCCCTCTGAGCTGTGCCCTCTGCCACACCGCCCTGAGCCAGAGTCCTGGAGCCCCATGCTTCTGTTTGTGCTTTTAATTCTATTGACTCTTAATATTTTGTGTTCTAACATTCTAGTCATTTGTGTTTTTATTTGTATCTCTTTTCCCAACCTGTTGTGAGACAGGAAAGAAAGACACAATATAAATATATTGTGTGCTGTGGGGCAGGTCTTCTGCTAGTAACAGCCTGTTGTGGGGTTTGGAATGGCTGAGCAACCGTGGAACTGTAGGAAGCTGGGCCCATCCTGACCTGGACTCATGGAGGCCTGACTGGCCGGTTCCCACCTCAGCCTGCCCCTTCTCCTGCCAATTCCTCAGCTGGCCCAGCCTGACCTTTGACTGTGCTCTGGGGTCTAAACCTTGAGGGAAGGAGGCTGGCAACCTTCCATCCTGTGTCTTCAGATCTCTCTCTCTCTCTCCATTGCTGCCTCAGGTGCACTGGCTGGAACAGCAGGTGGCAAAACGCCGGACAAAACGGGATGTATTTCTGGAGCCCACAGATCCCAAATTCCCTCAACAGTGGTACCTGGTAAGTACTTTAAAAAAGAAAAAGCCACCCGGTGTGCTCTGTCTTGAGGGCACGATGCCACTGTTGGGGGGGGGGGGTGCCCTGGTGTGACTGCTTGTTGGCTGCTAATCCCCTCTGGCTGAGTTAATCACTTCTGCCTTGGGGATTAGGGTGAGCTGCCAAGCACAATTCCCCCCTCGCTCGAGCTTGCAAAGCAGCAGTGCTGCAGCAGTTCTTCTGCCTTTGACCTGTGTGGGGAGCCTGGGGGGGGGGGGGGGTTCAGCCCCTGCCTGGCAGTTCTGTCCTACCCTAGGAAGACTGAAGCCCTCTTGAGGGCAACAGGCCTTCCACCAGGCATTACTGGGGCACAAAGAGAGTTGGAGTTTCCTTACTCCCAGTCTCCACGTTTTCGGAGTTGCGATAGCCAGATGAATCCACTATAAGGTAAAATGAAATACATTGGCTAGAATCCTATTGGCAATGTAACATTTGCATGACAAGAATTGTCTTAAGACACGGGGAGAAATTGCAGCTCATTAACGAGGTGCTGGCTGCATTCCTGGGCACGTGTGTGCCTGGGAAACACAACCAGTACCTTGTAAATGAGTGGCAGTTTGCCCCAAGACTTAAGTCATTTCCCTTACATAGGTGTAAAGTGCTGATAGGATTCTGGCCACCCTATATTTCAACCAGTTGGAAACGATAACAAAGTATCCATACTGGAAGTATACTGACAATAATTTAGGTGTTAAGAACTCCCCAAATCATGAACAGACAGGGAATTTGGCAACAAACACAGCATCTGTAGAATGGATCGCTAAGACAGATGGCATGCGTTCTGTCCCAGCTGAAAGAAGTGAGGCACGGCAAAAGAGGCAGTGGTTGCCTAAAGGAGCTTCAGAAGGCTCGATCTTGCCAGTTTAAAAACACAGGGAAGGAGGGAAGTTGAATTGTCTGGTTTAAGATCACAGCATCCGGACCTCTAGAGCCCATGTGGGCGTTTCTGCTGTCTTGGCTTCTCTAGTCCTGTCATAGTTGGGGAGAGGCTTGAAAATGCCATCCTTGTCTTCCCTTCATTCTTGAATAATAGGCTATTCAGCAGGCAAGAACGCAGACATAGTGATTTACACCTGTAGAAGCTGCCTTGTTCCAGATTTGGTTGGTACTTTGGTAGTGTCACGGAGGTGGAAATTGGTCAAGGAGAGCTAGGAAAATTGTAATTAAGATATATTTGTGTAGCGGATTGTTGAGAGGCTGCTTCAAGAGGGCACTCAGCTTGCTGCAGATTGAGCAGAGAAGCATCAGACTATAAGTGTAATGTAATGGGGAATACTTATGCCATAAACAGTTATGTTCTGTTGTAAAAAATTGATTGGTGGTTAACAGTAAAATAAAGTAAAACAAATATGTTGGTGATACCATTATTTTATTCTGGAGAAGTTAACTTGTAACTGGATGCTTTATGGGCTCAAAGAGGAAACAGTTGCATTTGATTTGAATATCTTGATGAGGTCAGCAAATTGTGGCTGGCTGGCTAGTAGCCAGATGCTATGCTATATCTTCTAGCCACTGTCGAGCGCGGTCCTGACACAGTACTCCCAAAAACAAAAATGAGGTTGGTTTGGAAAGCAGACTTTTTATGCAAAACTACATTAATAAAAAAGTTGTATTCAGACATTTATTTTGGTGGGGGGTTTTTTGTTTGTTTTTTGCAACATAGGAGGTAATATTCATTATTATGAACACTTTAGCATGGAACACTTTCTTCTCTACTACAAAATGAAAACAGCATATCTTTGGATCAAATATTAGAAGTTTACATTTAAAAAAAGAACAAAAATAAACGACTAACGGAAAACCCATTGTGCCAGTTTTCTAAGATGCTCAGAAAAACAATGTACTTCAGTCGATTTAGTGTCCTGTCTAAGTGTGTTTCTTGTGGGCTATTCAACCTAAAGCTGATGCGTGTTCTCTGAAGTCAATGTATAATTTCAGACTGCACATGGATTTCAGACTTTGCACTGATATGTCAGTGCTGTTAACAACTGGCGCAAACTTGATGGTGAAATTTGTGTTTTTACAACAGTGGTGGATGAAAGGATGGGGCAAAAATAGATCTTTAGGGAATGGTTTGGGACCAAATAAATAGTTTCAAGGCAGCACTCCTACTTAGTGTGGCTCATTTTGGGATTAGTTTGGAGCAGCCTGCGGCGGCAGCGTACAACATGTACCGGTAGTAGATAACCTGCAATTTACCCAGTGGACCACAATATTTGTCCTTGTACTGCTCTTAATTCAAGGAGTCAATTCAAGGAATTTATACTCTTTAAAGAAGAGTGGAAAGTAACTGGAAGCTTTCTCTCCCACTCCTGAGTGTACAAACATAACCCTGTGTGATGGAGCCATGCGGGTGAGAGGAATGATAAGACAGGAAATGGAGTTTTGCTTTTTTTGCCACCAGTGAAGTTGAATTAAATTACAGTGGAGTTTGCTGCTGTTGGATTTCAGTGAACAAGCACTTTGCACCCTGCACCAAGCAAAGAAAAGCTTGCAAATGGGGTCTCGTTGCTGCAGACATTCATGCTCCACCTCCTTCCTTGTTGCAGACCTTCTAATTTACCTGTTCTGGAAACCATTGAAATCACAGGCACAGAAAGTTGTACTTGCCCGGTGATTCTACCATGATTTCATGACACTCATGGAAAGCTGTGTTTGGAATTACGTTTTAAGTATGGTTTTTAAGAGGGCAGTTTTTAACATGCAGTGGCTGGATGTCAAACTTCATGCGGATGTCCTTCCATGGCTTTCACCGGCTGTTGGACTACAAACACAAAGATCATTGAAAAAGTGTGCCAGGAAACTTTTGAACCATGTAATATTGGAAGTGGAGCTCTGGAGACACATGGACTGTTGCATCAGAAGAACCTGAAAATTAAATGGCATCAACAGTTGATTGCAACATGTTTTGATTTAAAACCAAGTACAAGTTGAAGTAGTAAAGGTGTGAAGGAGGAAGAGAGAGCCTCTAAAGAACACATTCAGAAAGGTGAAGAGTGCAAAGAACCAGATGCCAGATAAACTAATATGGTTGCTTATATAATCAAAATATTATATGGTGGCAGACCTCATTCTGTTATCCTACTGAATGGTCTCAGACAAATAACCCCACAGTTTCATTCTGGAGAAACAAAGCAATGTGTACTGTCATTTTTGGCACCATACTTTGACCTTTTACTAAAACAACAGAAACAGTGTCAAATATTTATTTGTTTTGATAATCCTCTGAACAAGGTGATTCAAGAGTCAGATGGACTGAGCCATTCATTTTGGTGACGAATACTGCCAGTGAGTTTCCATGCGGTACCTGACCAATGCCTTTCTTCAGATGAGTGCTACTGAAGACTTTCAGTTCAAGAATGTCTTTTTCACCACTTGGAAAATTACTGCAAAGCTTCTATTAGAAGGTCAAATGTAAATAATCTCTTTGTGGGGGGGGGGAGGGGGAGAAAGAAAAGCAACACTAACTGCAAAGGGAAGGAAAAGGAATTGATTGACCATGTAGTCTTTGGGACCATATAGTACATGAAGGTCTTTTAAAACAGAATTATATATGATGTGAAATGCAACCTGAATTCCATCTGGTGAAAGACATTCCCCTAGATAGATGGGCATTATACACTACTATGCCTGGAAGCATACAATTTGCTCAGGAGTTTTGCCGTCCTTGGTCATTGTAGAATGTTGCATGTCTTTTTAGAGCCAGCACACTATTTGACAATGCCAAAAAGTACGTTGAAGAAGCAAAATTCCAAAAAATGTTAAAGTTGCATAAAAGTTGCCAGGCAAGATCCACTCATTAAATCCCAAATGGCTTACATGAAGACAATGGCTGGAAGTTGGGAGGCATTTCTGCAAAGTTTTCAAAGCCAGAAACGAATGGCTTCACGAACTAATCAGGAAGTTAATGAGTCATTGCATAAAATCAGAACTGTTGCAAACATTGTCATCTGGATCCCATTTGTTAACAGTGGAATTGTCTGAGAACTTGCTTGATAGAAAGAAGATCAAATTTGGCTGTGTAGCAGAGGTCATAAACTAGCGTAAGTGAGCATGAAGTGGCTAAATTTTTCCTAAAAAGTTGCTACAGTTGCTGAAAAATTGATTGAGAGAAGGCCTTTGACATTCAATATATTTCTTGGATTATCATCAATGCCTTTGTTGTCTTTAACACACAGCCCTAGAATCACAAGAATAGGGACTTCTACATGAATGAGATCAAGCTGATGTTACAACAGCTACTGCAAACATGTTTTACACTCTTTAAACCTGTAGCTGCCCACAATGAATGCAAGCTCAGATTCAAGTGTATGTGGCAAACAAGATAATGA
Organism: Intellagama lesueurii; assembly: GCA_037013535.1. NCBI lineage: Eukaryota > Metazoa > Chordata > Lepidosauria > Squamata > Agamidae > Intellagama > Intellagama lesueurii. Next base: position 18,420,574 of record JBAJHW010000011.1, read on the forward strand.
AGTGGGATTGGACACATTTTTCTTCTGAGACCTATGGTGTATTGTAAAATGTGCCTCATCCTGTCTTGCATACAAAGTTCAGGTGAAAGGCATCAATAAGCTGATGTTAACAGGGAATTTGAATGAAGAAGCTATCGCCTGTCAACATCTGGTTTGCAATGCCATCCTACATTTGGGAGGACTGAAATTTGATATAAGCGATAAGAGTTTGTTGATGGTAGTGAATCAGGTGTGTCTACATGTGGTCTAATGGAGCCAGGGCTCGCAGGGCCAAAATTCTGGGGCTTTCTGAGTAGCACAGACTATGGCATGATCTGCCATGCAGCCAGAGTCCCTATTCCTTGTGTGCTTATTTGTGGTCCTCCCAGTGACTGGGAGAGGAATAGCATGGAACTGCAAACTGTCCCTGTTGTAGTGTAAAACATTTGCAGATTGTTTGATCTTGAATGGGCAATTAAGAGTCATAAATGGCAATTAACAGTCATTAGTTTTGCAAAATATCTGCCTTTCTTTCTTTTTTCCTTTCCTTTCCTTTTCTTTCTTTTTTTTGCATCTGACCCCGTTGCCTGTATTTTTGGACTCTGCACATGTTTGGGGAGGGAGACTGTTGAGGATGTGCACTTGCAAATTTGCCACTGCTTCATGGTACATGGAGTACTTGGAAGTTAAATCATAGCACTGTAGAACTGGAAGGGACTCCCAACAGTCTTGGATTATGGCACCCTGACAAAGTAGGAAATCCACAGCTAAAGCACTCCTGTCAATGAGATCAGTTCCACAATTCATTTTCCCAGTAAGGGAGAGTCCACCACCTTCTGTGGGAGTCCATTCCATTGTAGAACTGATCTTATTGTCAAGATGTTTTTCCTAATGTTTAGGAATTTGTAAATTTTCTTGTAATTTGCATCTATTGCCTCTGGAGCCTAAGGAAACAAGCTTGCTCCATCTTCCCTGTGATAGCCTTTCAAATACAATGCCTGCCATATCACTTTTCAGCCTTCTGTTTTGCAAGCAAACATTCCCTCAACTGTTCATTATGTGGTTTGGTTTCTAGACCTTTTACTATCTTGGTTGCCATCCTCCAGAAATGTTCCAGATTGTTAATATCTCACTTAAACTGTGGTGTCCAGCATTGGACATGTTGCTGCAGGTGTGGGATCCTGTCATCCTACCTATATTTGTGGATCTCATTTTCCTGCCTAAACAGTTCTCCCTGTTGATAAATAATTTTGGATGCTTTGGCCCAGTTCCCCCATGTGTTGAAGTCATCTTGAATCCTGCATCTGTCTTCCGATGTATTAACTGCCTCTCCGATCTTGATGTCATCTGCAAATTTGTTAAATATGCCCTCTGCACCCCATCTTCCTCATTTACAAAGATGTTGAACAACTTTGGACACAGGACAGAACCCTGTGGTATTCTGCTTGTCATTTCTCTACAGGGTGATGGAAAACCATTGGTGAGTACTCTTTGGGCACAAAGGCCACCCAGCACTAAACATCGTCTAGCCCACATCTTACCAACTTGGCCACAAGAATATCATGAGGGACCTTGTTATAGAAGCCTTGATGAAAACAAAATACTGTATGCTATGTCCAAAACTTTCCCCTGATGTACAGAGCTTTTATTTAAAAAGAAAAGAAAACGATAGGATTAGTTTGGCATGACATATTTTTGAGGAAAATATGCTAGATTTTAGTGTTTTTTCTAAACTGAACAGACCATTTATCTATTCTAGAGTTTTCCTGATACCCAAGTCGAACTGCCCATTCAGGAGTTGTCGGGATCCTCTTTTTTCCTCCTCTTTGAAGATGGGGAGAACTTTTGCCCACCATTAGGCTTCAGTGACTTCAGTTGTTAGATGTGTTGTTGTTGTTTAGTCGTTAAGTCGTGTCCGACTCTTCGTGACCCCATGGACCAGAGCACGCCAGGCCCTCCTGTCTTCCACTGCCTCCCGGATAGATGTGCAAATTCCTTTATTACCCTTGGATGCAACTTATCTGGCACTGCAGACCTGAATTCATTTAAAGTAGCTAGGTGTTCCTTTACCACCTCTTATCTTGAGCAACAGCCCTCTTGCTGCCTCCTTCATTCTACTTGCATTAAATTGAACATTGTTTTCCTTTTGGGAGAAAATGGAGGCAAAATGAATGTTCAGCAGTTCTGCCTTCTCTCTGACACCGATTAGTATTTCTCCATCCTCTCCACACAGCAGACCTACCCATTCCTTCTTCTTGCTCCAAACATAACCAAAAAATCCCTCTTAGTTATTTTTAATCTCTTGCAAGTTTGAGCTCATTTGGAGCTTTAAACCTCCTAACCGTCTCCTTACAAATATTGGCTACTCGTTTATAATCTTACTTGGTGATTTACCCCTTGTCCCATTTCTCATACATGCCCCTTTTAAGGCTTAACTCGTCTGAAAGCTCCTTATGCAGCTTCCCTGTTACTTTAGATGTCTCTCACTTCTCTTTCTCACGGAAATTACTTACGATTGTGCCTTCAGTATCTTGCCCTTAAGAAACTCCGTCCATTGTGGACTTCTTTCCTCATGAGCTTTTCTGACTGAGATCTGACCCAATATTTCCTTACATTTATTGAAATCAGCTTTCTGAAAGTCCAGAGTGGACATAATACTCTCAGCTTTCTTTTTCCTCAATGTAACAAATCCTAGAAGCGTATGGTCACTGCCATTCAAAACTTTCCACAATGTCCAACTCATTCAGCCAATTCTTCTCTGCAGGATAGCTGATCTTGTCTCTTGTTCCACCTTGAGGAAAATTAAGTTGCCAGTGAGGAATTTGTTGGACCTTGTATTCTTGACGCTGACTGGCTAGCTCATTGGTTGAGGTATCTGGCTGCAGAGCCAGAGGTTGGGAATTTGATTCTCCACGGTGCCTCCTGGAAGTAGAGCCAGCCTGTGTGGTCTTGGGCAAGCTGCAGAGTCCCAGGGTGCCCCAGAAGAAGGGAATGGTAAACCACTGTAGAGTACTCTGTACCTAGAAAATCCTGAAAAGGGTAATCATAAGTCAGAACTGATTGAAAGCACATGATTATTATCACAGTAGTTTAATATTCCCATTACTACTGCATCTTTCTAGAGTGGTGAGGTCTAGGAGGGCATTGTCTAAATCTTTGTGCTGGCTAGTTGGTCTGTAGCAGACCCCCATAGTTATGTTAATGTTGTTTTTGCCTCCCCTGATTTTTACCAAATGCTCACCACCAGTATTCTATGCTCTTAAACATCAATCTGCTCACAGTTATGCACATCCTCTACTTATACGGTGCTACTCCTCTGTCCTTCCTGTTTACTCTGTTTTGAATAAGTTACACTTCAATAATTACATTCCAGTCATGGGTCTCACCCCACCAGCTTTCTGTAATGCCTATTGTATCATGTCAGTGTCAAGCATTCAAGCTCAACTTGTTTGTTTCCCATGCTCTGTGTATTGGTATTGCCGTTTCCTATAGCTGCTACCATATTTTCCCATTCACTGATGAGTTCATGTTCTACCATCCTAGTTTCTATTGCATGTCTTAACTTTTGGCAACTTCTGTCCTCTGGAATACCACCCCCTTCCCCTGCAGGAGTCAGTTTAAAATCCTTCTGAGCAAGTTGGCTTGACTTCTAATAAATACATATTCCCCAACTGCCGTAAGATGCAGTCCATCACTCACCAGGAGTCCTTCTTCAGGGAAGCATGGACTATAGTCCAAGAAACCACAGTTTTCTTGACAGCAGTTGTTCACTTCAGTTCACTTGTTTCTTCCTGTGCCACCACAGTCAACAGGTGGAAGTGATGAAAATGCTAAGGTCCTTCACCTTCCCACCCAGAGACTCATAATCACTTTCAGTACATTGAAGACTCTGTGTGGCAGTGTAACGTTTGTTCCCACAGAAGGTGGGCCATCTCCCTGATGTGAAGACTCAAAGATGTGACAGAGATCTTGCCAGGACTCATCAAGCCTACTGATTTTCCTTCCTTCCTTCCACCCACCCACAGAATTATCTGCAGCTGCTTTGTGCTGTGTACTGTTCTTGTCCCTGTTTCAGCAGCTCAGACTCACTGTCTGTGAGGAGAGTAGGGTATTAATTCTGTAATTCCAAGGACATAACAACCTGCCATTTTCCTGCTTCTCTTGTGTTGCATTCCTCCAAGTGCTTGCCACAGCACTTAGTATTCTTCCTCTTCCTCTTCAGAGGCTTCTTCCCTCTGTTGCTTTCCTAGGAGAATCTGGTCAGCTCAGCCTGAAACAGTTCATTTTCCCTGATGAGACAGTTGGAGGCAGTCCTCCAGTTGCTGCACCTTTTTTCCGAGCAGGGCGAGCAGCTTGTGCTGACTGCAGATGTAGGTTTCTACATCCTCAGGCAGGGAGAGAATCACGCCACAGATTTTGCATGTCATCTCAAAAGCTCTGTTGATGTTCATCTGTCTTGTCTGTATAAATTTGTTGGAACAAAATTCCGGACCTCCTTCTCAAATGGCCATGAAGTATGCCCCTATTTGTTTAACCCATTCATGATTGCTTGCTCACAAATTTGCACGGACTCTATACACCTGACAGCTGCTAATTCCTCCTCCAATCAAGTCAGTGACTCAGTTCCCCTCAATTCTGTAGCCCCTCCTCCAGTACCATGTGCTTGGAGCAGAGCATACAGGTACTGTCAAACAAAGAGCTACAAATGTACAAATAAACCTCCAAACAGCTGGGACAAACCATCAGCCTCACTCTCTTTTGTCTCTTCCACCAGTTCTGTGCAAATCAGCCCTATTTACTCCTGTTCACGATCTGCTCACAAGCTTGCAGGGACTCTGAGTAGAGTAAATATAAACATAAAGAAGAAAAGAAGACATCTGGGAGAAAACCCTTGCCTTGGAAAAGCTTTTTAAAAAACAAGAATGAGAAAAGAAGCCAAGATGGAGCTATAATCAATTGATCAGAATTGAAGGGAGTTGCAAAACAAAAAAAGAAAGAAAAGAAAATTATACATTGCTGTTTCTAACTCAATTTTTTGTTGTAATTTCAGAATTATAAGTTTCATAATGGGCTTCAGTTAAGCCATTTTTTAAAGGGATATTCAGTGGAATCTCAAGTTCATGTGTGATTTTATTATGCTTCTAAAGCAAGAACAGAAATCCTTCTTCTTCGTGGCCTCTGTGAATGCACACAATTGGGTTAGACAGCGCCTGCGCTGGTCTTCTCGGAATCTTCTAGAGCTTTTTATAAAAAAGTAACAAGTTAGAGTCGCCCCTATCGCGCATGCTCCACCCGCCTCAGCCTTCAGTTCCATTTTACCGCCTCTGGTGCTTGGAACTTCTCGGTATTAGAGCTTCTATTTCAATCAATTTTCAAGATATTTCGGCTTTTGACACGGACTTTCTTCGGATATTTGATATTGCTGTTGCCCCTTGACCACGGACTGCCTGACGATTCTTTGCTTCGCGTGTTGGATGGTGGGTTTTTTTTTCGAATCACCGTTTTCCCGCCTTTTTATAGCCTACCGCTATAACCCCCTTTTCACTCTTCTTCTCTGACAATTTCGGAGAATTGGATATTTCTGGACTTACTATCAGTCAGTCGTGAGTCTACCACTTATCTACCCAACTTTATGTCCCCGTCCGGACCCTTCAGTAGGTGTGTGTCGTGCTCCCGCAAGTTACCCTTTTCTGATGGTGACGACCGCTGCCTATTTTGTTTGGGTGAGTCCCACCAGCCCCATTCTTGTAGGCATTGCAAAACCTTCACTAAAGCTGCCCTTAAAGCTCGACAACAACATCTAACGCTCTATTTGTGGGGAAAAACTCTTTCCTCGTCGAAGCCGTCCGAGATGGAAACGACTCCGACGCCGTCGGCTACCCCCCGATCTGAGGTACGGATTGCCTCCCCTCCACCCTCGTCGACATCGAAACCTGTCGACAAATCATCAAAGAAGTCGTCCACGTCGACAAGAAAACCTACCTCGGCGCCTAAGACTTCTTCGACCTCGTCGTCGAAAGATCACCTGAAACAAAAGAAGGTGTCAGAAAAGACCAAAAAGGATAAGAAAAAGGACAGTCGTAAACGGATCCCTCCAGTCTCGGCTTCATTGCCGTCGCCGATCTTGGAAGATTCATCCCGGGACCGGGAATCTTTCTCTGAAACCGCCGCTTCCCTCCCTCCGCGACAGCTCGAGACCTCTCCTGTCGGCCCCGACGGCTCGCCGAGCCCTAGCCAGCTAGTGGACATAGTCTCTAGCCCGGCTTCTGCCCATTATAGCCCTGTTTCTACCGGGCGGGCATCACCGGCACCTTCTTCACCGTCGACTGTTTCGAGACCTGTTTCTCCGCCTCGTAAACGGCTGGCGAAGACGAAGTACTTGTCTCCGGATCGCCACCGGTCTCCACGACATGAGGTAGTAGTTCTGCCTTGACCTTCTCGGCGCCGACATAGAACGACGTACGACGACCCCATTTACATTGAGGTCGATCGTCACAAGTCCCGTCGTCGACGTCGATATGACGACTCGGACACCGAATCCTTGTCGAGTGACGATGGATATCATAGGAAGAAGAAGATTAGATATGTATATGCCTCTCCGTCTTCCTCTTCATCCTCGTCTCCACCTCGACCTCGACGTCGACAACATCTCGATGTCGACATCCAACGGGCGCCCAGGCGCCAGGAGAAAGCTAAGGAAGTGTCGACGCGGACCAAATCCACATCGACGTCGAAGACTGCTCCACCTAAAACCTCTTCGACTTGTACACATCCTTTATCTGGACCAGATAATAAAAAGCGAAAATCGAAGAAATCTACACAGTTACCTTCCGCCTCCGATCAAGGTGATATACTTACATCTCCTGATTCAGATCATGACGAGGAGGTATTCTCAGAAGTCTCGGAGGAAACATCTATGGAGGGAGACAACGTTGAGTCAGATGCTGGTGATCCCCACCCATCCTCACCCTCAGAGGATTTTTCATCATATGTTCAGATGATTTCTAGGATGGCTAAGACACTGAAGTTACAAACCGAACAGCCTGCCCCTCCTACTGAAGACCTCATATTTGGGGACATTAATCAAGAAAGAACTCCTCCACTGAGCCTGGCGTTCATTCCAACTTTAATGGACCTTATCAAAGAGTCATGGGATAAACCATCTACTTCTTCGCCCGTAGCTCGTAGAACTGAAAATTTATACCGCACCCACGGAGATGACACTAATTTTCTCATCAAACACCCGGCCCCAAACTCCATAAATGTCCAGTCTAGTTCATCTAAATTGTCTGGAAAATCACAAGTTACCCCTACAAATAGGGAAGGTAGGAAACTGGATGTGCTGGGTAGGAAGATATACTCCTTCACCACATTCTTGCTCAGGGTGGCGAACTACCAAGCAGCCATGGGGGCTTACCAGAGACAACTCTGGTCTAAGGTCCTGCCGGCCCTTCAAGCAGTCCCAGATGACACTAAACAAGCCCTCTTAAACACTTATGTTGAGGCCCTTACTGTCTCTAAACACCAGCGACTGGCTTCTCGCCATTCAGCAGACATAGCTTCAAAAACACTGACATCAGCCATCACCTTACGACGGCATGCGTGGCTCAGATCCTCAGGGATTATAGATGACGTCAAGACTCGGATAGAGGACTTGCCGTTCGATGCTAAAGGTCTCTTCAATGAGAAGACCGACGACTCACTAGAAAACCTGCATAAAATCAAAAAGACTGCTAAATCTTATACAATCCAACAGCAGCCCAGATTCAACAGATATCAGTGGCGCAAACCACAACAACATTATCAACAATCGACTTCTCAAACCTACCGTCCCTTCAAGAATCAGAATCAGACTAGATCCTTTCAAGCCTCTTCTTCCGCTTCTACTTTCCGGCCACAAAATTCTTCCCAGCGCCGTCAACCTTACAGACCACCTGCAAAAAAATCAAAACAGTACCTTTGACTTGACAGTGATGCTATTCGAACCTTGCCATCACACTCGACTAGCCCCATATTTTCACAACTGGGTCGACATCACAAACGACTCTTGGGTCTTAAGTATTATTCAATTCAGATACCGTTTAGAATTTGCAGAACTTCCTCCTCTAGGACAAATCAAGTTTACATCCTTCGACCTTGTGCTAGAAGAAGAAATTCTCACTCTTCTCCAGAAACAGGCTATTCAACAAGTGCCATCACGGGACATTCCACACGGTTTTTACTCCCGTTACTTCGCTGTACCAAAGAAAGACGGCGGGGTCAGGCCTATTCTGGACTTAAGACATCTAAACACTTACCTGCATCCACGGCGTTTCCGGATGATCACATTGGAATCCATTCTTCACCTACTAAAACGAAAAGATTGGTTCGTAGTAATAGATCTAAAGGACGCCTATTTTCATATTTCAATTCATCCACATCACAGAAAATATCTCCGCTTCATTTTTCAAAACACAGCTTACCAATTCTGTGCCCTCCCCTTTGGACTGTCCGCAGCTCCTCGCACTTTCACAAAGTGCATGGCCCCAGTGGCAGCCTTTATTCGTCTACACGGCATACAAGTATTCCCATATATAGACGATTGGCTGGTGATTTCCTCATCCAGACGAAAGTCAATTCGAGACACCAAGTTTGTCCTGCAAGCTCTTAAGAGGCCTCGGTCTCGCAGTGAACGAGAAGAAGTCCCATCTGGTACCATCCCGGGTGGTCGACTATAGAGGTGCAAGACTGGATTCAGTCAGGGCGCGGATATTCCTTCCACCAGACCGCATACAAAAGATAAGCAGAGCTGTTCACAAATTTCGACCTCATTCAAAGGTCTCAGCTCATCATGCACAACATCTGCTCGGCCTCATGGCCTCCACGACATCTGCGGTGACACATGAGCGCCTGAAGATGCGCTCTCTGCAGGCATGGTTCCTGACTCTCTTCGATCCCCTTCAGGACAGTCCAAGGAAACGTCTGCCTGTCACATCAGAACTATCAAAACAACTACAGTGGTGGACGTATCTGCCACATCTTCTGATCAGCCGCCCATTTCGTCCTCTGCAACTATCAATACAAGTGACAACAGATGCCAGCCCCACAGGATGGGGTGCACATTGCGGACCCCACAGGATACATGCCCTGTGGTCCAATTGAGACAGACATCTCCACATCAATCATCTTGAGATGCTGGCGGTGATAAAGGCCTTCCGGTCCTTCCTCCCTCTCATACAGGGTCGTGGTGTACAGATAATCACCGACAACACCACGACCATGTACTACATCAACAAACAGGGAGGTACACGGTCCATGTCACTCCTGTACTTGTCCATACACCTATGGGAATGGTGCTACCAGCATCATGTCTTCCCGGTAGCTCTACACATATCCACGACCGACAACGAACTGGCGGACAGATTGAGTCGTCTCACGGGACAGTCCCACGAATGGGAGCTGAACGAGGACATCTTCCACCTGCTCTGTGCCCGGTGGGGTTATCCCACAGTGGACATGTTTGCGACTCAGAGCAACAGGAAATGCAATGCGTATGCCTCCCGTGCCGGCAGAGGCGAGGATGCGCTTGGGGATGCTTTCATGATCCCATGGGAATCGGAGCTTCTGTATCTCTTCCCACCAATTCCGCTCATACAGAGAACCCTGGTCAGAGCTCAACAACAGAGGGCAGATGCAATTTTCATTGCACCATGGTGGCCTCGTCAACCCTGGTTTTCCACCCTGAAGGAGATGGCGGTGGACGTGGTCAGATTGCCAATGGTTCCTCATCTCCTCACCCAGGACTCAGGGAACATCCTCCATCCCGATCTGCAATCATTACATCTGACAGCTTGGAGGTTCACCCATCCATACAGGAGGTCCTAGATAAAGCAAGAAAGCCCTCTACTAACCTCCTTTACAAGTACAAATGGACTAACTTTCTCAAGTTTGCCCAAGACAAACAGTTAAGGGCTTCTCCTGTTTCTCTCCAAACCCTGCTCACTTATTTACGTCACTTGTTTGATGCAGGCTTGGCGTTATCCACCCTTAAAGTTTATATTTCTGCAATCGTTTCTTTCCAACCCCGTGACTCTGATTCGTCACGACTTTTCTCTCACCCTACCCTCAAGGCTTTTTTGAAGGGTCTGTCTAATATCCGACCTCCTGTTAAGCCTCCTGTGCCTCAATGGTCCTTACAACTCGTTTTACGCGCTCTTATGCGCCACCCTTTTGAGCCCATGGCATCCTGTGACATGCGTTTGCTGTCATTTAAGACTTTGTTTCTGGTTGCCATTACTTCGGCAAGAAGAGCGAGTGAGTTGGCAGCTCTTCGATCCGACGCTCCCTACCTACAGTTCTTTGAAGACAAGGTTGTTCTATACCCTGATGTTTCATTTCTACCTAAGGTTGTGTCTGATTTCCACCTCAATCAATCACTAACGCTACCGACTTTATTTCCTCATCCATCCTCGGACATCGAGCGCATGCTCCACTCCCTAGACGTTCGGAGAGCCTTGGCATATTATGTTTCACGGACTAAGGACATTCGTACTGCCCCAAGGCTATTTCTTTGCTTCCAAGGATCACGTAAAGGATCCCCTGTCTCCTCCTTAACGGTTTCTCGTTGGCCTGTCTCCACTATTGCTCTGGCTTATGAACTACAAGGCAAGACCCCACCAGAGGGTCTGAAAGCACATTCCACCAGAGCTGTTGCAACATCTACAGCGTTGCTACGTGGTGTGGATGTTCCAGATATCTGCAGAGCAGCCACGTAGTCTAATGTGTCCACCTTCGTGACACACTATAGACTGGACCTTCGGGCCAAAAAGGAGACGAGTTTTGGGAGAGCAGTTTTGACATCTGTCCTGCAGTGACGGCCCTCCTTCCGGTAAGTGAGCTTGCTAGTCACCCAATTGTGTGCATTCACAGAGGCCACGAAGAAGAAAGAAAGGTTACCTACCTGTAACCATGGTTCTTCAAGTGGACCTCTGTGAATTCACACATCCCGCCCGGCCTCCCCACTATCCGTCACTGACTATGTCTATACTAAGCTCAGGCTATTGTGGCGGATAAATGGAACTGAAGGCTGAGGTGGGTGGAGCATGCGCGATAGGGGCGACTCTAACTTGTTACTTTTTTATAAAAAGCTCTAGAAGATTCCGAGAAGACCAGCGCAGGCGCTGTCTAACCCAATTGTGTGAATTCACAGAGGTCCACTTGAAGAACCATGGTTACAGGTAGGTAACCTTTCTTTTTCTTGTTCTTTCATTATTGTTTTGCCATTTGTCACTGTTTAGAAATTACTCCACTAGGAAAAGTTGAAGGAAGTAGGAATTGATGGATTGATTCAAACAAAGTAGCCATGGCATCTTATTTGAAATACTGGCTAGAGCAAGGCTACTAACAACAGGGCCTTTTGTGTTTAAAGAAGCTGATATTGAACATCTGTTGACAAATAATCTCATTTCAGGACTTGAGCAGTTTTCTACTATTTAATTAAACTTTTTTCTAACATAATCTGTTTTTTAAAAGTTGGGGTTATTTTTGAATGGTGATTGAATGTTGATCAGTGAACATTATGGGAAAGGAACATAAAAATTTAATGACAACTCTGTACATTTTTGTAGTGAGGTTATCATGTTGTTAATGCTAATAGCTGTCCCATAAATTTAGGTTTACAGCCTTACTTATCAAGATTTAACAGATTATTTATAGAGTTTAGCAAATCCGACCACACTGTACCCCAAGTATAAACGTAAAGCTTCAACCTTTCATGCATAATTAGATAAATGCTGGATCATGCTTTTGAGAAAACATTGTAACATTTTCCAATGAAATGGAACTGTATTACTTTTTTTAATGCATAGGTTTTAAATTTGGGATTGACAATGTGACTTAATCCAATTTGGAGTGGCCCCATAGGACATCCCATCCCCAGAGACAAGCCTTTCCCCGGGGGGAACTGTGTTGGGGGAACTGTGTTGGGGGGGCAGGCTTCTCTGCACCTGGGGGCCAGCAGGAACAGAGAAAAATAAAAATAAAATGAGAAGTGGCTGTCCAGTTACATCCTTTCCTTGATGCACACAGCACCATCACTACCACCCTCAATTTTTTACCGTTTCCAGTTGTCCCCGATGGCAGCTGGGGGCACAATCTTGGCTCCAAGTTCCACTCATGTTGCACATCTCTATCTTCCACAGTATATATATATATTATGTATTATTATTGCTAAGTGAAAACTTCAGAGACATTTTTTATTTTGTGTAATTCAATTCCACACTTTCCCATGACTTAAATAACTTTTTGATCAGAGTTTAAGGGCTTTAATTTATTATTCTTTCGTCTGGTGCTACCCTGGTCATCTTGCCAGTTTTCTGAAATGCTGGTTGACCAGTGAGTAGAATCATTGTGTAGAGTCATTGTGTATTCCTGTGTCTTGTGTTAAATACAGTTAACACTTTTCAATTTGTTAGATTCCCAAGTTGTTCCATTTTTCTTTTATTGTGGCAACTAGTTTTGGTTACTCTTCCATCTGACCCTTTAGAGTAAGACATGTTTGAAGGGAGATGGGTTGTTTCTCAGCCCCCTTTTCAGCCGTTCCAGTAAGGCTGGAGTTCTTGGCATAGCCGTGGCTGTGGTGAAGAGCTCCCTGCTCTTTTTCCCTTCTAGTCCAACGGGAACCGGAGAGATCTGAATGTGGAAGAGGCCTGGCAACAGGGCTACACGGGCCGTGGCATCGTAGTCTCCATTTTGGATGACGGCATTGAGAAGAACCACCCAGATCTAGAAGCCAACTACGTGAGTAGAGACAAGAAGGGGCAAAGCAAAGCTTCCCTAGGCAGCTCCTAACGGTCAGCCCTCGGCAGGGTCTGCCCTCATGTCGTGTTCTCCTTTTTATTTATTTAATTTAATTTTTTGTTTATTTAATATTTTTATCTCACCTTTCTCCTTTAAAAGAACCTAAGGTGGCTTACATAATTGAAATACAGTATTTAAAGAGGAAAACAATGAGTCTACAATGGTGGTTTGCATAATTAAAAGACAATATTTCAAACTAAGAATAATGAGTATAAAAAGGCAGCTTACATCATTAAAAGACAATATTAAAGCTAAAAACAATAAGTATGCAAATATTAAAAAGGAACAAACAAATACCACTCTGAGAAATGGTAAACACAAGCAATGCTAAAAACAGTCAAAGCAGCAATACATAACAATTCATCTAAAAATCCCACTCAGGCAGCCAGTTGCTGAAGGAAAGCTTGCCTGAAGAGAAAGGTCTTTGCCTGCTTGTGGAAGGACAGCCAAAATGGGGCCAGTCTGGCCTCCTGTGGGAGGGAGTTCCAAAGTCTGGGTGCAGCCACAGAGAAGGCCCTCTCCGGAGATGTGTCCCCATCGGATGCTCCTTGACCTGCCTCTACCCACGGCCTGGTCTGTGTTTGCCCCAAAGGCCCAGCAGTCCTTCCTAATCGAGCAGGGTTCATGGGGTGCTTGAGTGGCTGTGTCTGCTCCAGGCCGCTTGTGGCCCCCTCTCCGTGTCTCTTGGACCCCACGAGGGAAAGGCCGTGAGCCTTGGGCTCCTGGGGGCTGGCCCTGCCACTTGAGCTGTTGGGAGGCCACTTGCCACCCAAGCTGGGGGTGTGGGGCAGGAGCCCATTTCCGCCAGGGAACGGGGTGACCCTGTGCTCTTGCTTCTGCAGGACCCGGCAGCCAGCTTTGACGTGAATGACCAAGACTCTGACCCTCAGCCACGCTACACGCAAATGAATGACAACAGGTGAGGGGGAGAATGGGTGGGGTCAAGTCAGTGAGCTGAGCCGAGCCGAGCCCCTGGAGCTTGTTGCGGAGGGGGCTCGGGGAAGATGCTCAGCTGTCGCAGGCATGCCAGGGCCGCCGAGTGGGCTGCCTCCTGAATAAAGGCGAGGCGGGAGGTTTAGGGAGTCAGGAGGCAGAAGGGGTGGCGGGCCAGTCCCTTCCCCACAAGGGCCTTGCAAAGACCCGCACTTCTCTTCTGCTGGCCCAGCCTGACTTCACTCTCTCCTGTTGTAGGCATGGCACACGGTGTGCGGGGGAGGTAGCGGCTGTGGCCAACAATGGCATTTGTGGCGTGGGCGTGGCGTACAATGCCAGAATTGGAGGTAAGCGGCCAGTTGGGAGGAGCAGCTCCCTCCGACACTCTCGGGGGAAGAAGAAGAGGGTGCTGGTCCAGCCGGCTTCCGTTGGGTCCTTGTGACACCAGTGACCGCCTCTCTTTCTCTTAGGTGTCCGGATGTTGGACGGGGAAGTGACGGATTCTGTGGAAGCCCGTTCGCTGGGCCTGAACCCCAATCACATTCACATCTACAGCGCCAGCTGGGGCCCTGAGGATGATGGCAAGACGGTGGATGGCCCAGCCCGGTTGGCTGAGGAGGCCTTTTACCGAGGGGTCAGCCAGGCAAGCGAGCAGGGATGGTGCTGGCGTTGATCCTGGTCCCCTTCCCTGCCTGCCCCCTGTTTCCCCTCCCTCACTGTCACCTTCTCACAGGGCCGCAACGGGCTGGGCTCCATCTTCGTCTGGGCCTCTGGGAACGGTGGCCGAGAGCATGACAGCTGCAACTGTGACGGCTACACGAACAGCATCTACACGCTCTCCATCAGCAGCACCACCCAGTATGGCAACGTTCCCTGGTACAGCGAGGCCTGCTCCTCCACCCTGGCCACGACCTACAGCAGCGGCAGCCAAAACGAGAAGCAGATTGTGAGTCCCATCCCCACCCCAAGGCTATGAGGGGAGGCCTCCGTGTCGCGGTTAGGGGCGTCATGTTCTTCGGCTGCATGTGGCTCATTCTGTCTCTGATGGCGCTGAGAGGGCTCTTGACAAACCTGGGGGAGGGTTTGCTGAACTTGCTCTGGCTCGTGAGGAAGTAGGTGTGCTTTGCTCCTTACAAACACCCCCAGGGGGAAGGCAGGTGGGAGGGAGGGAGGGGAGGCAGTCTGGGCCCACCCAGTTTTCCTGGAGCATTGATTCCTAGACCAAGGTTCTTCTTGACCCTTTGAACTGCCATACATGAAGAAACTGAATGGGTATATAGGTATGTGACACAGACCCAGGAAGCGGGTGGCAGGCCTCTTTAGCTGAACAAGGGACAAACTCAGAGGTAGGCACGTAATGAGCTCAGTGAGTGAAGAACTGGACTCTTGACTGCAGAAACCTTGTTGACCAGGTTTGTGAAGTGGTGGCTTTTTCTAGGGAAGCCCTGGAAAGGTAGGAGCTATGGAATTTGTAACAGCACCAGTGCAATGCATTAAGCATGTTTGTTTCTGTAGTTCGAAACAAGACTGCAAGCCTCTCCTTCGAAGAATGATGATGCCGACTTTGTGACTTCATAGTCGAGTCAATTTTACTATTTTCCGTTCCACAGTCTGTAACCTAATGAAGAAAGCTGAAGGCTAACACATTCATTGTGACCTCTGAGTTGACCCAAAAAGGCTTTCTAAGCTTAGTTTTCTGGAGTTGATATCCAGTCAGCAAAGCCAAAGGGTGGACTGTAAGAGGAGTGAGTATGCTCCCTCTGCTGTTAATTTATTAGCCTATTCCAAGGGAGGCAGAGAAAGATATGAAGGTTTTGGCGACAGGTGGAAAGACATTTTCCAGACACTAATCCTGTTTGTAGATTTCTTAGAATCCAGTCTGTTGGAAATGGTAATTGTGATTTCTCATACTACCAGTTTTTTTAAAAAATCCATAAAATGTATGAATTCCCAGAAGAAAATTCACACAATTGAGCTTAAAAGTAATGCAAAAATTCTTTCATGTTAGCTAACAACAATGGGAAAAGTAAAATGGGCTATTCTGAGCCTCTCACCGTGTGCAGCAGTTTAAATGTCACTCACCATAACATTAAGGGACAAAGCTAGGACAATGCATAGCAGCATGTGCAAGTTATGCACACATACCGCTATGCAGCCTTTCTACTCTAGTCCGTCAAAAATTGCCACAGATACTTGTGTATGGGTAGGGGTTCAAAAGTCAGAAATCTCCTGCACCTGCCTCCCTAGATCTCTTATTGAGCCCGGTTCTAGGTAAACAAAGGATACCTGGGATTTTCTAAAGTTCTGCCCTGTTTCTTTAAACCTTTCCAGACAAAGGTGGTTTTCTAAAAGCCAAGGAGCGACAGAAATATTCAGAGTGGGAGTGAAGCTCAGATTCTTGGCAACAAGCCCTCCAGGGAGCTGTAGCCCCTCACTCTGCGCCTTTTCCCTTCCTTTCTCTCCCACCTCCACAGGTGACCACTGACCTCCGGCAGAAGTGCACAGAATCACACACAGGGACCTCTGCGTCTGCCCCCTTGGCCGCTGGAATCATCGCGCTTGCTCTGGAGGCCAAGTAAGGGGGCTGGCTCAAGAGGAGCTCTTCGGGGCTGTGGCAGGGAGAGGCCTCTCTGTCTCTGTGCTGGGGAGAAGGAAGGGGTTGCAGGGAAGGGAGAAGAGCGTCTGTCCTCACCAGTGACCAAGTTGTTTGCTCTCTGCAGCAAGAACCTGACCTGGCGTGACATGCAG
Source organism: Intellagama lesueurii (assembly GCA_037013535.1). Classification (NCBI taxonomy): domain Eukaryota; kingdom Metazoa; phylum Chordata; class Lepidosauria; order Squamata; family Agamidae; genus Intellagama; species Intellagama lesueurii. The sequence continues at coordinate 18,437,071 of JBAJHW010000011.1, forward strand.
CATCTTGTTGTTCGGACCTCCAAACCTGCCCACCTCAACACGAATGACTGGGCCACCAACGGGGTGGGTCGCAAAGGTAGATAGAGAGATGGCAACTAGAAACAAGACTGCGTGTGAGAAAGAGGGAGGGAGTGGATGTGTGTGTGTGTGTGGGGGGTTTTCAACAGAATCATGTACCCACCAGTTTGCCTCTCTTTGCAGTCAGCCACTCCTATGGCTATGGCCTCCTGGATGCTGGAGCCATGGTGGCTCTGGCCAAGAACTGGACCTCGGTGGGACCTCAGAGGAAGTGCATCATTGACATTCTCACAGAACCAAAGTACGTCCCAAGTGGGGAGAGGGAAGGGTTGGGAGCTGAGAAGCCTGTCTTCTTAGGTTTGCCTTCTGTGTCAGTGACGGGGCTTCATTTTCAGAGGCTGGAACCGGCTTGGGAGGCCGGGCTTCTTGAGGCGTGGATTTGTATACGTCATTTCATTTTGTGCCCTGAGTGCATCTCTTCTCTTTGTGGAGTTATAAAGCCAACACTGACGAGCTGAAATAGACTGTGGCCTGGAAATTAGGTCAAGGGGGGTGGCTGCATCTTGGCTTGATATGGGTTCGGCAGTTCTGAAGGATCTGCAGCCAACTTTGCCTGCCTCTGAGACATACCACAAGCTGTACCTCCTGCTCACAACAGAACTGAAAGTAGTTGGAGGTGTATTTTCATTTCCATTTCACCTCCTTTCCCATGCAAAAACAAAGTGCTCGAGGGCTATGAGACATGCTTTATAGATAAAATCATGATTTCTGAAGTTTTCTAGGAGTGTGAATCTTTAAAAAGTGGTCTGTGTTAGTTGTCTGGGCAGGATTTGCTCATGACATCACAGCACTGCCCCAACCCCCTGAGCTGAGAGGAGAGCTTTCCAAGTACAATACTTGGGTGGGCCATTCCTCTCTCTCCGCTGGGTTGATATGACTGGGGCAAGAGAAGGAGGCCGCTCCCTTCTTTTTGCCCATTTTGTCCACCAAGCTATGCTCAGTACTGGGGCTAGAGTGGCGCTGGCATTATTTATAGGGGTAGGGTGTATTCGTGTAGAGAGGGGGGGCACAGAAGGACAGGCCATGTTGCTTTGGGACTGCCTTGCAGTTGGGTCTTGGGTAGGGACTGGAGGCCAGAGGCCCACCTTAGGGGCTCTGTCTCCCTCTGTATTTTTCCTGTGTGTGCCCTACTGTCTTTCCATGAAAGCAGCTTCTCATGAAGCAGAGCATTAGGGCTGATGCTCCACAAGGTAGGCAAGAAAAGCTGGAGGTGTTTCCCCCCCCCCTCCTTCTAGAGCCATGCCCAGCTCCCCTCCCCTTACAGAGCAGTCTTCCAGTGGAACACTTGGCTCTCGAACCCTGTGCTCCTGTGCCCTGGCCTGGGCCTGATTCACACGGCCAGTCCTTCTGCCGCTTGGACTGCCCATGCCAGAGCTCCTTGTGAGGGGGGTTCTCTACTGTGGTTCCGCCCTGCAGGGACATTGGGAAGCATCTCGAGGTGCGGCAGAAGGTGGACGCCTGCCGTGGCAAGGCAAGCTACATCAGCCAGCTGGAGCACGTCCAGGCTCGGCTCACTCTCTCGTACAACCGGCGGGGGGACCTGGCCATCCACCTGGTCAGCCCCATGGGCACCCGCTCCACCCTGCTGGCAGCCAGGTAGGTCTGCTCCAGTCCTCCCCCAACCCCCGGGGCCACCTCCCTCCCCCTCTGGCGCTGTCTGCAACCCCCTTCCCTTCTTTCCACCCAGGCTCCACGACTATTCTGCAGACGGCTTCAACGACTGGGCCTTCATGACGACACATGCATGGGATGAGGATCCCACCGGGGAGTGGGTGCTAGAGATCGAGAACACCAGCGAAGCCAACAACTACGGTAACCCCTGAGCCCCAGTGTTCTCGGCACGTCGCCCTCAATGCTGCCTTCCAGGCCCCTGCCCGTGGCCAGGAGTCGGTTTTCCCAGCCCCTGACCCCGGGCCAAGCAGCATGCTTTCCTCCACCCAATGGCCGCTGTTTTGTTCCCTCTTGCACTATTTAATTCCTTGCCACTGAGAGGCCCCAGACGGATTTGCTGGTGGGGTGGAGGATATCTGGAATTGGGGGGGGGGGGGGGGAAGCTTGGCCAGCTGCCAGTCTTGATCGGTCCTCTGCTTTAGCTTATGGCGGGATGGAATGGGTGAAGGAGCTGGGAGTGATTCTCCCCACCGCTCAGGGTCTGAGTTTGCCTCTTCATTGTAGAGCCTTTTGAAGGGAGGGGAGGGTGAAAGTCATGCCCTGAAATATCCAGCTAGGTGAAGGTAGCACTTTTGCTAGAGGGATTCTAGGAAATCTTTGAGGGTTTTTTAGCTGCCTTCAGTGAGGGTTGGGGGAATGCTGTGCAGGTCCCAAAATGTTCCCCAGCAGAGGGCACTAGAGAGGCCTCCTGGCAAAGGGAAGGGGAGACTGGAATTGTGCGTGCATAGGAATAACGTCTGGCTTGACTTCGTTTTGTCCTCCTGCTCACAGGGACCCTCACCAAGTTCACACTGGTCCTCTATGGGACGGCCCCTGAGCCCCCCAGCCTCTCCAACCAGTTTGAGGGCAGTGGCTGCAAAATACTGGCTACTAGCCAGGCCTGTGTGGGTAAGTTTGAAGGAAGCACCACTCTTGCCAAGCAGGGCTGCCTGGTTTGTCCTGAAATAATCCATGTGGCTCTTGTTCTGGATGGGGATGCATGTGCTCAGTCTTTCGGAGCGATAAAGCCCTTGTTTGGGGCAAAATAGGGTCGGTTAACTTAATCTATCCAGAACATGGTGTATCGCCCCCACTCCACCTTTTTTTTTAATGATAATGAGACACTTGTGATTTTGCAAAAAAAATAAAAAATGGGGAGGGTGGCTAAAACTATTTGTGGGGGGGGGGGGGGGACCAGGAGAGGCCCCCAAACAGCAAATTGCAGCCTCTGGAGGCCTCTCAGAAGCGAAGGGAGTGTTTTTAGCTTGCCATTTTTGTCTGGACAAAGTTCATCTCAGCATGAAAGGCCCAGGTGGGCCCAGGCAGGGTGCCTAGATCCAGGGCTAAAGGAATGGCACACATTCCTCACTTATTTTTGACTGTAGCCCCTCTTTGTGAACTGCTGGGGAAAGTGTTCCACCTCAGCTGGTTCTCTGCATGGGTGGCAAAGGAACTGGTCTTGGATGCCATGGAAGTACATCCAGGTCTGCTGCCTGGGAGAGACTTCTTTTGTCCCACCCCCACCCACCCCCACCCTCTGCAAGCGGCCCGTCCTGTCCTGCGTCATCAGATAAGGCCTCTGTCTGGACTGGAGCCAGCTGCTCCCTCGGCTGCTGTTGTACCCCCGTGGGCCCTGCTTGAAGCTGACGAGCGTCCTCTGTTTGCCTTCCTGCCTTCCTTCCTTCCTTGTAGTGTGTGAAGAGGGTTTCTTCCTCCATCAAAAGAGCTGCCTCAAGACCTGCCCGCCTGGCTTTGCTCCGGACCCCGAGCCCCCCTCGCTGGAGAACAGCTTGGACCCCCACCTGCGCCCTCGTCTCTGTGTGCCCTGCCACCCGTCTTGTGCCACCTGCCTGGGACCGGCCTCCACCCAGTGCTTGTCCTGCCCGGCTCACGCCCACTACAACAGTCAGGAGCAAAGCTGCTCCCACCAGATGCAGACCAGCCGGGCCTCTCCTGCCCTGGGAGAGGGTGTGACTCTGGCCAGCACCTCTTCCTACATGCCTGTCCTGTTGGCCAGCCTCAGCTGCCTCTTCATCGTCCTGGTGTTTGTCACAGTGTTCCTGGTGCTGCAGTTGCGCTCAGGCTTCCGTCTGAGGGGAGTCAAAGTTTGCTCCCTGGAGAGTGGGGGCCTCATCGCCTACAAGGGGCTGCCTTCTGAGGTGTGGCAGGAAGGGCCCGAGGAGGAGGAAGAGGAGGTGGCCGGCGAGAGGACTGCCTTCATCAGAGACCAAAGTGCCCTTTGATGAGCCTGCGGCCCCTGGCATCACAGGGGAGAAACCGAGGGGCCCGATGACTCTTTGCACCCCCTTTGCTTCGGGTTGTGTGGGGACCCGGGGCAGAGGCCCTGCAGTTGGGGGGCCAGCTGCTGCTACTGGAGACCTTGTTCAGCCTCTCCCCCCCCCCTCCTCTGGTTTTCACTAACCAAAGTGATTTTTTAGACTGGACCAGTGGGTCCCTGTTGTGGTAGGAGGGGGCATTTGGCAGAGCTCCCTCCTTCCTGCTTGGGGTATGGAGGGCAGTGGCTTTGGGGGGCAGGGGGAATTCCCCCTCTTGCAGGTCCATGGGCTTGTCTGGCGCAGCCGGGGGCGTGAGGGAGACCATGCTTCTTGGCAGGATGCCAGCTCCCATCCCCTGCCTGCAATAACTGCTGAAGTTTCTCTCTCCCTGGACTCTGGAGTTCTCCTTTCCTCCTCCCCGCCCACCCACCCTGCACCTCCTCAGTCCAGATTGTCTGTCCCCCGACCTCTGCTGCCCGTGCCTGGGCAAGTGAGCTGGGCTTCTCTCCCACACAGGACAGTGGGGTTGGGAGGAATGAAGGCTGGCCTGTCTGCCCCCCCCCCCCCCGGCAGCACCACGTGGGGTGCGGGGGGGAGATGCCCACAGGGCCCTCTTCCTTCCTGCTTCCTGATTGGGTGCAGTATTCCTGCAGGGCAGCTGTGAAGGGAGGGGGGCTTCTTGCTTGCCTGCCCACCCACTGAGCCGTCCCCAGCACCTCCCTGGATCCGCCCAAAGTCACTGGAGCTTCCACCTTTCCTCATGTGCCTTCTTGCCCTCTGTCCTCTTCGATGACAATCGGTCACTGGTCCTGGGGTGGGTCAGTTGGCCTGCCTGCCGGCCGGCCTGCCCTCCCACCCACCCGCCCCCTGGGCTGTTGCCGCTGCTTCTGCTGGCCCCGGGGAGCTGCCTGGTGGAGGGAGGCTGTGCAGTTGGGGCAGAATGGGGCTGCCCAGGACTCTTTTTCTATAACTTTTTGGTGCACAAATTATTTCTTGTAATTTAAACAAGGAGCCGATTCCTGTGGCCAGTGTTTTTTAATTTAATGGATGTGGATATAACGCTAGAGAGATTAAAGTTTATTAAATGTTGGAACTATGCAAACTTGGCTTTTGCCTGCTGTGTTTTCTAGACAGAACCCTGGGGTCAAGGAATGTGTGCTGAAGTACGTGTTTCCACGTGGGGAGTTTCCCCATCACGTCCATGGCCTGGCCTTCTTTGGCTACTGAAATGATGTCTTGGGGTCTTTCATAAGAGCTGGCTTCCTTTAACAAGTCAGTCCATCTCATATTTGGTCTTCCTGTTTCCCAGCATGGTTGTCTTTCCCCAAAAATCCTGCCTTCTTAAGACGTGCCCGAAGTAGGACACCTTCAGTTTCAACATTTTTGCCTCCTGAGATAGTTCAGGCTGGATTTGATCTAGAATCTACTTGTTTGTCTCTCTGGCAGTCCAGGGTATCCACAAAGCTCTCTTCCAGCACCACCTTTCAAACAAATCAGTTTTTTTCCCCGACAGCTTCTTTCCTGTCCAGCTTTCACACCCATACGTGGTGATTGGAAATACACAAGTGTGGATGTTCTTGGTCTCCAGTGATACATTCTTCTACTCGATTATCTTTTCTAGTTCCTTCATTGCTGCCCTTCCTAGTCTCAGACATCTTTTGATTTCTTTGCTGCAGCATCTGGATTGATGATTGAACCAAGGTATACAAAATATCTCACTATTTCAATTTCTTTAGCTCTAGTAAATAAAGTGAAGTAGGAGCATGGTAAGAGCAAAATAATATTGGTAACCAAAATTTGCAAATGAATTCAGCCACATACTGGAGAGCTTCAGTAAGCCAGAACAATTTTTTAAATAATAATTTAAAAAAAGAACAAAAGGGCACTTAAATACCTTTTATTTTGTGATCCTCAATAGTACAATATAACCTGTTTCTCAGGTACTGTCAAGAGGTGTCCTGAGCATGCAGAAAGAGCACACATACTCAGAAGCCTATAGTGCTGAGTAGTCAGAGAGCCTAAGAGCCAGTATAATTAGTGTATTACTGCCTGTGTGTACAGTACAGAGTCAAAAGTACTTACATGTGTGTGGAATTGTTTCTCTCTGTTTGCGAGATGCCTGCAAGTCTCACCAATGACGGGAAGGGGTGTTCCTAGACCCCAGGCAACATGCTGCTGTGTAGCAGAAGAGGTCTGTTGCCCAAACATCCTGCTGCTGCTGGCGTTTGGCCATTGTGTGAAACAGGAAGTGATGTGGGAGGAAATACACCTATGGTCTGTGGTTCTAGCATGAATGTTCTTGTGACTGGCTGGCTGAAGACTGTTTGCTGTGACCCAGGATTTGCTGATTTGGTGGAGTCTGGGCAACTTTTGGCTCCAAGAGTGTCATTCTCCTCACTTCTGCGCCAGGAAAACACATTACAAGAGGAAGCTTCCCTAGAGGGTGGGGAGGAACCTGCCTAAAACAGGCATGGGGTTCCTAGACCCTAGTCTGTCACACAAGGACAGGAATCAATTTCTCCATATCTGGGAAAAGGCAGAATAGGCCACTGCTGCAGACCCACCTCTGTGCAAGGAGAAAGAACCGAAGAATGGCACTCACTGCCTTGTGGCAGGGCAGAGCCCGGGCTCCTATGTATACAGGCACAGAGGTATGTCCATAGCCCAGGTCACAGTCGGGACTGGACAACCACTGCTCACGTCCAGCACGGGCTGTGTGACCATTCATCCAGCAGGCTTGCGGGAGACCACGTTGTTGGGTTAGCTTCGGGAAGAGAACAAAGGACAAAGAGCTGGCAGCTTTCTGTCAAGCAGTCATGGATCATCCCTCATCCTGCCAACTGTTCTGTGGTCTCTAGTCTCTGTTACCTTTGCATTTGGGAAGACCAGAGCTGGCCTCTGAAGACCAGGGCTGGCCAAGTGCCCTCTCCAAATGTCTGGGCTGGCTAGTGGGCTCTCTAGGCCACGGGGACTTCCAAACTCCTAGTGTTCCCAAGATGGGACAGTTGATGCTATATTGCCCTGCAAAGGGTGTGTGTGTGTGTGTGTGTGACAGCAAGGACCTTCTTTCTCAGCCTCTTTCTGTCTCTGGATGCAGATTTCAGGGGCTGAAGCAAAACAAAACACAGGAAGAGGGATTCTTGCAATACCAGTGGGCCTTCCTGTTCCTCTTACGGAGCTTGGCAACGCAGACTCCGCACAGCAACACCCAAGGGATTCTCTTTAGGTGGTGTGTGTGGAAATTGTGCCCAGCTTTCTTGGTGGTGAGCAAGGGTCCGCTTAACTCCAGCATGGAGCCCTCTAGCCAGAAAGCCCATACAGAGGGAAGGCTGCCAGTGCCACTCACACCAATGGCCTTGAGGTCTGAAGGGGAGAGCAAATGTCCCTCTGTAACCTTGCCGTCGTCGTCACCCAGCCCAGGACAGCTTTGAGACTGCAACAGGGGCATTCACTCACGCAAACAGCCCTCCCCTCAGTCCAGCTGAAGCTTCACCTAAGTCCAACTGATTGGGTATATGGGCAGTGAGTGCCTCAAACCTATATGGCCTGCCAAGCCTGCTGAAGTGCTTGTGGGACCTTCGGAGTTGCTAGGCGGGTGTTTCATTCCTGCCCTGCCCTGCCCTGCCCCCTGCATTAGCCTTGGTTCTCAAGACGGAGAGTTCCTTGTTGAAATTCTGAGGAAATGCTCCAACCTCAATGAGGAAGCAGCACAGGCTGTGAGCTGCAAAAGGGAAGAGGCCACAAGCCACCATTATCAAAGCAGTGTCCAAACGAGATGGGAGCTGGGTAGCCGGCTGAAAGGTCAGGCGCCCTTCCTTCCTGCTGTGTCGGTTCACCTCGCTGTCTGGGAAGGGGCCTGCTCGCTCTCCTGCGGGAGGGGCAACAGCCTCACTAGCTTTTGGCATAAGGAGACGGAGCCCAGTCTGCAGCCCAGTGCCTGGCCGCCATGGGCTTCGGGCTGCAGCTTGGATGCCCTGAAGGCCACAGCGCCCTGCTGCAGCTGCAGGAAGCCGAGCTGCGCCTGCTGGAGGGGCTGCGCAAGTGGATGGGGCAGCGAGCCAAGAGCGATCGGGAGTATGCGGCAATGTTACACCAGATGCACTGCTTGGCAGAGAAGCAGGAGAGCAGCGCGCAGCCAAGAAGCAGCCAGATCAGCCAGGTAAGTCCCGTACCTGGCCAGGGCCACGCTACGTGGCATGCGGAGGCAAATGGGCTCCAGGACAGGGTGCTGCCCAGGGAGCTGGGGGGCAGCCGGGGGAAGAGTGGGAGCCTTGCCAGGGGTCAGTGCCTCAGATGTACAGCGCTGTATTTCTTCGCCACGCCTGGATGTTTTCAGGGAAGGGGATAACAGCCATGTTGCTGCCATATGACTCCACTGCAAGAGTTTGGTGGCATCTTAATGAAAAGCAGTTTTCTTTGGCATAAGCTTTATTTGGCTTAAACCCACCTGTATCTGATGAAGCAGGCTGAGGTCCACAAAGCCTTACGTAAAATAAAATATTTTAGTCTTTAAAGTTCCACAAGACCTTCTGTTGTTTTTACTCTCTGCATGTATCCTCCTTCCCTTCCATTTTATATATAGAAACCGCTCCCCTCCCCTCAGTTGGCTCAGGTGCATCATCTGCCCATAGTCTCCTCCAGCTGCACGGCTAGGCCAGAACCATATGACCCCTGATGCTCTCTCTGAATCATCTTCCTCAGTTAGGTTCTCTCCTCAGGCACCATTTTGAGGGGTCCACGAGCAGCTTACAACAGGGCTCCCCGTCTAACACACATGCTTCTCAGAGAAGTGCGTTTGAAAGCCTGGGAATAGCTACTGAGCCACTCTCTCATGTCCTCACCAAGTAAGCCTGGGAAGGTGGTGGAGCTCAGAGAATCTTAATAGCCAAGTAGTCCCATATAGGGTGATACGAACCTGGACCCAAGTTGTGTAAGGCTTTATAGGTAATAACCAGTACTTTGAATTGAGCCCGGAAACAGATCGGCAGCCAGTGAAGTTGTTGCAATCAGGGAGTGACATGCAAATGACTCCGTCTTACTGGCAGAAAGCAGCAGTGACTGGAAAAGACTTCTGATGAAAGTGCCAAAGCAGGACTGCAACCAAACATTTAAAAAATGACAAAAACCATGACAACAGAAGTACACAATGTTAACATCGACAATGAAGAAGATGAAATAGAGATTTTGGATGCCTTAGTTCAATTATCCATCCAAAAGGAGACTGCAGCCAGGAAATCAGAAGAAGGCTGAGACCAGGAAAAGCAGCAACGAAGGAACGAGAAAAGATCATCAAGTGTAAGGATGCGTCAATGGAGACCAAAACCAAGGTCATCCACACTCACGTATTTCTGATCACTATGCATGGGTGTGAAAGCTGGACAATAAAGAAAGCTGAAAGGAGAAAAATTGTTTCGTTTGAAATGTGGTGCTGGGGGAGAGATGAACAAGTGGGTCGCAGAGCAAATAAATCCTGAACTGTCCCTGGAGGCAAAAATTTTTGAAGCTAAGGCTGTCGTGTATTGGGCATATCATGAGAAGACAGGATTCTCTGGAAAAGACAATAATGCTGGGAAAGGTTGAAAGCAACAGGAAAAGAGCAAGACCAAATACAAGGTGGATTGACTTCCTAAAGGAAGCCACAGGCTTGATTTTACAGGAGCTGAGAAGGGCAGTTGAGGACAGGGCATTTTGGAGGTTGCCTATTCATAGGGATGCCATAAGTCGGAGGCACCTTGGTGGCACATAACAGCAAGAACTTGCTCCCTAGAACTACTGCTAGTTAGCAGTCTGGCTGCAACATTTTGAACCAGCTGAAGTTTCCAAACGTTCTTCAAAGGCAGCCCACATAGTGCACTTTGCAGTAATCCTCATGAGATGCAACTAAGGCATGTGTCACTGTGGCCAGATTGGACATCTCAAGGAATGACACCATCTTACTGGCAGAAAGCAGCAATGACTGGGAAAGACTTCTGATGAAAGTGAAAGCTTTCAGTGTGCAAAGGCATTCCTGGCCATTGCTTAGGCCTGTTGCTAGAGAAGATGAGCACCACTCCGCACTCGTCTAGTTTTCAGTGTAAACAGCTGGGTGGGTTTGATTTAAATCAAATTGATTTAAACTGCGAATTAAATTTTAAAAATCAGATTTTTTTTGACCATTTAAATAAAAAAGCAGTTTTAAAAATTTACATCAAATTTACAGTTGATTAAAAACAAAAATATATATATTTTAACCACCCTGGTAAACAGGGACTGAAACTGGTTTTGAAACTAAAATTGGAGTGAGCCTTTTATACCCCTGAACTAGAATCTGAAGATCTCTGTTGAACCTCGATCACAACAGAAATTTCAACAGAAATTTCGGGGAAATGTGGGTTACCATTTTCAAAGGAGGCTTTAACTCAGCAACAATACACTTGATATGATTTCTCAAGATTAAGAACCAGAATCAGAATGTGATATCAAATAAGATCTTTTATATATTTAGTGCCATAATTACTGGGTTTCAGAGAGTCTTGTTGATTTGTTTCAGCAAAAACAAAGTCACATTTTTAAAAAAAAGTATTGTTTATTGTGAATCTTGAAGATTTATATAGACTCCTATATTCCTGTTAGTCATTAAATTCTGTATTCTGCTGGGCCTGGGAAGCATTAATAAGGAGCTGGTGTCCTCTTGAAAAAGCTACACACACAAAAGTCGTGTGAAGTGACACAATAAGACGCAGGATACATTGGGTGATCTTCATATGTTCTTCTGATCTGGTCCCACCCCAAATCCCTCCAAACGCATTTCCCTACTTCTTAAGGTTAGATGTTACCTGTTCCCCCTCGCACATGTATCTCTTTTCCCCCTCTTAGTAGCCTGTTGGAGTCAGTCAGTCTGTTGAGGTATCTTGTTGAAGGCAGTTATATTTATTCTTAGTTTGCTGTTTGAGCTCTTCCACTGTAAGTAAAGAAAGTGAGTTATTGAGACTGTAAGTGCCAGCTGATATAAAAATGGGGTAAACTAAACTGGACTTGAAGCTAATTCTGCTCGGTGAGTCCCTGCACTTCTGCTGACCAGCTAGGGGAATTTAACCAGAAATTTGAAAATCTGTAACACTACCTGCATAAGATGCCTTCCTAACCTCTCCCCCCACACCTCTGAAGACAGAGACCACTCAGTATCTGAAGGGAGTAATTCTCATTGGGAGTAATGTTGCAATTTTAGGCACAGGAGACAAACCTCTTACTCATTAAAAAAAAAAAGGGGGGGGGGTTAAAAACAGCTTGGAAATGTTACTTTTTTGATCAGCAGTCTAGGACACTGGAGGATGCTGGGAGCTGTAGTCCCAAAAGTAACATTTCCAGGCTCTGAACAAAACAATGTGTATTTGCAAATGGCTGTTGCTGGATGCTTGTGAGGATGAAAGTACCCTAAGCTAAGGGGCACTCCTCAGAGTGTGCTGTCCGCCTCCTCGGCTGAAGACACTGAGGGACAGATGCCCACCCTGGAGGAGAACCTAAAGGGACTGTATTTGGAAGAACAGGGGCAGAAAGGACAAGAGGAGAAGGAACCACCAGAGGGCGTCCTTTTCGGCAGGAAAGGGAGAGGGGGGGAAAGGGGGGGAAGGGGGCCGTTGCAAACGGAAGGAGGAGAAGCGTGTTGGGTGGAGGAAGAGGAGGAGGAGAGGAAAAAGGGGCTGGGTGGGGAGAGTCCAGGAGGACCCCTGGACAGGGGAGTGGACGGAGCTTAAAGTCCCAAGGGATTATGCTGAGAAGGAATGGAGGAGGAGAAAGCCACTTCACTGGGGGGAGACAGAAGAGAGAGAACGAAGGAGGAAGTTCAGGGAGCAGCAGCGCGAGGCACCAAGAAGGGAGAACAAACCCTGTCCAGACCGTCCAGGGAAACCCCGTGAGCATGAAGCCAAACCCGGGCAAGAAAGTATGGGAGCCACAGGGGGGGGGGGGGTTCCACACACACACACACACCCCCGAAGAAGGTCAGCTACAGGCGAACCTGATCGACGGGGCGTTCCACGGAGGTGGAGGTTACAGAGACCGGAGCTCTTTCTGCCCGGATGCCATTAGGAGGGGGTTTGTTAGGGTTCCACGAGAACGGGAAAGGCGCAACGTCCCTGAAGCAAGAGACGGAGTCTGTTGTTAATGTTGAATTGAGCAAGTTGTCAAAAGAATAAAGGATTTTCGTTAGAAAACTGCTGATGTCCCTGAGTCATCTCTCCAGCAAGACCCAGCTAAGGGAGAAAAGGGAACTGCACAAGGTCGCAATGCTGGGAACCACCGACAAAGACTCAACCTTTGGTCACAGCTTGGCTGATGCAAAGGCCATAAAAGTGGTGAGCTCTCACAGGAGAGTAAAGCAAGTGTGTCTGACTCAACACTCCTCTCCTCTTACTGTTCGTGCACTTTTGTCCTTTGCCTTGTGGTCACTCAAAGCAAGACAACTCTGTCTCCTGTTCTCTCAACACCCAAGAACAAAGTTCTCCAGCTGAAAGCCACAGCTAGCATTTTGACCGGCCACTCTTTGTGGTCCTCCCAGGCTCTCTTCTGTGATCTTCTTAACCCCTTGCAGGCACTAAGCCGTGACCAACTCATAGGTTCATTACCATGTCTAGCTAAAAGTCATCTCCCCACACCCCCTTCTGTCATTACACCAGTGATAAACTTGAAACTGCAGTCCCATCCCACCCACCTGCCCCCCTCAAAATGCGGGCAAATGAATAGTCCATAAAAACAAATGAGGAGCAGATATTTTGTTAAGCTAATGGCTCTAAATAGCACTTTAAAAAACAAATTATCCTCATATAGTTGCTGTAGGTTTTTCAGGCTGTTTGGCTGTGTTCTGGAGGTTTTTCTTCTTCCTAACGTTTCACCAGTTTCTGTGGCCGGCATCTTCAGAGGACAGGAGCTAGAACTCTGTCTGTGTTCCCGGCCGTGAAAGCCTTTGAGAATACAGTACATATCCTCATATACTTTGCATTAGAACAGAACTATCTTAGGAACAATATACTGCTTATGGAAAAATGCATTTTTCTTCCAGCTGCTCTGAGGATTTCAGCTAAGCTCAGAGAAAATATAAAGATCTGGGCAAGGGCTTGGTGGCAGATGTTGGTATACTGTAGTTCTTTCTGATCAGAAAGTGCCAGGGCTTTGCCTGTGAGCTCTGGTTACACCATTGCATTATACAGTAGGACCCCCTGTATCCGCAGGATCAGTATTCACGGTTTCACTTATCCATGGTCTGAAAATATTAAAAACATTTTTTTAAAAAATCCAGAAAAAACTATTTTCACATGTATTACCAGAACCAGACACCAAAGGGAGCCAGAGACTGTGCTATGAATACTTATTAGTGAAGACTACATAGCATGGTCTCTCGCACCCTCTAGTGGCCAGTTCTCATAATGCAGATAAAAAAATTTCCATTTTTTTCCTCCCTTTTACCATGCTCTGTACAGTGTATGGTGTTCACTGTTATCCATAGTTTTTAGTATCCGCGGGGGGGGGGGGTTGGAACCAATCCCCAGCAGATATGGAGGTCCTACTCTACATACATATACATATATACAATACATATATACAACAAAGAGCAAAAGGATCAAACAGGGTTTGTCTAAATTATTAGATTAGAAAACAGATCATTATGGGAGAAGAGGCGACACATGTTAGGATTTCAGGTTCACGTGTGGGAGAAAACCAAAGAGGAGGGACACAGTTGCCGTACACTGAATTCTCCTTCCTAAACTGCAGCACTCTGCCCGCCTCTTGGAGAACAGCAGGTTAGCTTCCCATTTTGCATATGTCTCTGAGGGTACAATTGAAATGAAACAGTTCAAACTAAATAAGGATTTATTTGTTTGGTACCTTGTTGTTTTCTTAATCTTGTTTTGTTTCATGCCCTTACTGCTCATCTCTGTTTGTTAGCTCAGCTGCACCAAACTGTGCTTATACTTAAACTTTCTCGTGTGAACTGGAACTAGCTGCTCAACCTCTATTAGCCTGACCCAGAACCGGGCCCCGGCCTCTGCCATTGCATCTGCACTGACGTAACCCACACCTGGGAAGAGGGAGAGGTTGCCTTGGCACACCTGTGTTGTGGCACAATGTACACTGTGGGTCGTACTAGAAGCTGAAGATATCTACCTTGCCAGGGGAAAGATCCCTCTGCCCTTCGGCTAGTGCCTCTGTACACAGTTCTCTCCTCCTCCTTGCAGTGTTGGTGGTCACTCGTGACACAGACAGAGGCACTGAGCCAGATTCTACAGCGCCATGCAGAAGCCCTGACCTCCGGACCCCTGCAGAAGCTAAATCTGTTAATCCGTGATAAGCAGCAACTGCGTCGAAGCTACAGCGAGCAGTGGCAACAAATGAGCCAGGACTTAATCCGGGTACGCTTACCTGCTCCCTTATGTCTCAACCCTGCCTCCTACTGGGCATTTGGGTTTGCGCTTGATGCTTTAGCTCTCTTGGCCTCCGCAATGCATTCCAAAAGTGGCAAGAGCTCGGGTTGGGGAAAGTGGCCCATCTCTGTGGCCTGCTTCTACGAGACTGCTGGTGAATCAGAGCTTCTCACTCTTTCCCATGGGTTGTTCTAGACCACACAACAGGAGCCTGAGCGCCTGAAGGCCCAGTACCGCACGTGTGTCCGGGATAGTACTCAGGCCAAGCGCAAATACCAGGAGGCCAGCAAAGGTGAGTGTGGCTGCAGTCTCTTTTGGAAGCGCCTCTGGGCGGAGATGAGTCCTGAGTCCAGCCGCCCTGAGGGAAAGCCCACAAGCACAATAAGGGCCTGGCAGCAACCTCCTGCTGCTTGTGTTCCTCGGCAACTGAAAGTCACAGACGTGCTGCCTTGTTGCTGGGAGGGGTATAAGCCCACCCTGACTATCGGTCTGGGCCCCTTCTAATACTGGCCACACCTGGTGTCTAGCACTACATGTTAAGGAAGAACATTCCTTCTTGTGACATGTGCTCTGTCTACCCCTGAATTTTCCCCACTCAGCTTTACTGAATGACTTCATACTGTTCCATTATGGAAAGCTCTCTCTCTCTCTTCTCTCTACCCAAGCCATACATTTTTAACACTGGTTGCTGTTTTCCCAGTTTGCTACTGGAGCAGACAGTTGACAGGGTATTTTGAGTCACCGATCTGCTGGTTTTAAATTGGTCTTACAGGCCCCTGCTGAAGTTCATCTCAGCAATTTGGCACAGAATTTCAATGGCACAATTTGGTGAGTGGGGGGGGGGGGCACACCTTTTTATCATGCCCCTAGTCCATTTTTCTAAACTAAAAAGCTGTAGATATTGTGGCCTTTCTTCAGAGAGGGATTGCTCCAGCCTCTGGATCATTTGGGCAGCCTTTTCCTGTACCTTCTAAATAAATAAATGTTCTCCAGTGTCCTCTCTGAGGTGTAGTTATGCAAACTGTGGACTCTTTTCCAAATGTGGTTGAACCACAGACTTATGTAAACGCTTTTTAATATGAGCAATTTTAATTTTGATCCCTTTCCCAGAGACCCACAGCATGGAACCTGCCTTTTTCCGGCAGCCACACATAGGACCAACGTTATCATCACAGCCCCAAGACCCTTTTCCTGGCCAGTTGATTCAGCCCCCTTGAGTGCATTTGTGAAATCAGGTTTTGTTTTGTTTTGTTTTGTTTTTTCGGCCCACTGTGCATCTCTTTGCAGTTTCACGAAGCCATGTATTTGCCATGGTACCATTCATTTTTCCTATTTGGAGAGATTCTTTAGCCCTCCCTCTGGTTTGCAAAGGGGCAACTCCAGCCTTTTGCAGCCTTGTGCCCCTGGTGCCCTGGTAATGGGACTCAGTCCTCAGGTTTCTGGCAGCAGCAGGGCTTTGCCTAAGATGACTGCCTCGTGTGCAGTGGCTCCCACCCTGACCCTGTGCATGCATTGCTGTCTCAGCAGAAAAAGAACGCGAGAAGGCCAAAGACAGATATGTCCGGAGCCTCTGGAAACTCTATTCCCTCCACAACCAATATGTGTTGGCGCTCAAGGCGGCTGAGGTGCAACATTTGGCCCACTATCAGAGGACCCTGCCCGGCATGCTGGAGTCCTTGCACTGCCTGCTTGAGGAGATGGCCTACCTCACGTAAGATGGGCTGCTGAAGAGCAGCCGCAAGTGATCCCATCAGGGCTGGAGCTCAGGTGGTTTGGGTTTGGGTTCTGTGCCTCCCCTGGAAGCACCAGTGGGCCACCTGTCCAGTGTCCCGTTTCTGTGCCGACAGAAAGGTGACCTTCCAGGAATATGCCAGCATCACCAGCCTGGTGCAGGAGGAGATGGTGACCGTGCATCAAGCCATGGGCAGAGCCATCGAGCGCCTCCAACCGGCCACGGAATACCAAGGATTCATTCCGCTGTGCAGGTACCGTCCACAGGGCTCTTTCTCCTCACCCAGGCAATCGCTACATAGATTTGAGATGCTTGGTGGCTTGGAGTCTCCAGACAAGCCTTTGCATCACACCCCGGGGCCCTGTCTTTCCAGGTGTGGAGGAGAATCCCCAGCTGTGGTCACTTTTGACGAGAGTCTGCTAGAGGAGATAGAGAATGAAGGCCTGAAAGCAGGAGAGCTCCAGCTGAATGAGCTGACCCTGGAGAGCATGCAACACACGTGAGCGACAGGAAAGGGGCTGCCTTGTGGGCTGAGGAGGAGCAAAGCCAGCTTGGCCCACTGTTGTTGTGCGACCGGGGAAAGGAAGCCTGCCGTTGCCCCTTCCGTTCAGCGGATGTGTCTGTGAACTCTGTGCCCGGCTGGAGGCGGCAGAGGCCGCCTCTCATTCTCTCTTTTTCTCTCTTCTCCAGCCTGACTACACTGGAGGAGGAGCTGATGAGTGCCACAGAGAGCACACACAGCCATCTACAGCGGGTTGAGATTCTGAAGGATGAAATCCAGAAGGAAGAAGCAGCTGGGATGCCTGGAGAACGGTGAGGCCGGAGGCTCACCTGGGATAGTGAGACGAGAACCGGGGCAGTTCAGGCTGAAGGAATCCCAAAAGGAGGTGCAAAGAGAAGCGGCCGGGGGTGAGAAGGAAGGGATCCAAGTGCACGGGTTAGCTTTTCCCAACGGGCTTCTCCCTCTCCACACAAGATCTTGGTGCAGGCAAGCAGGCTTATAGAAAAAGCATCCATTCATACCTACGGAGGCTTTGCCCCCAACCTGATTATGTGTGGGATCTAATGAGAGGAGACCACTGGCTGGATCCAAAGGTGCCCAAAGCCAAAGATTCCTTCCTTCTGGCATAGGCTCCGTGAAGTATTATGTTGTGCTGCTAAATGATCTAATCACCTGCACCCGCAGTTGCACAGAGTATTCTAACCGGTGGGAAGATGGGGAAGAGAAGGGCCTGCCTTCACGGGCATACATACACGGGCACAGGCATGCACACAGCTGTGATGATGGCACCGGCCAGGATGTGATCCTTCCAGCCTCATCAGGCACATCTGTGCCCACCATGTCTTTCTCTTTGACAGCATCCAGCTGCTGGGGAAACGCCAGGCCTTGCATGAAGCCCAGCACCTCTGCCACCTGGCCCAGGGCACTCAGGACAAGCTGCAGGCCCAGAGAGACTTGCTGCGGCACAAGCTGGACAAGCTGGGAGCTCAAGACCCGCCACCCGCCCCGGCCCTGCAGGATGACAGTCAGTCCCTGTCTTCCGGGGTGTGTGGAGGCCCTGCGTGTATCTCCGTGCGGGAGACCCAGGGAGGGAGGGAGGGTGAGGAACCAGGCCCACAGCTGCAGCTGGACATGGCCACCAGCTAAGAAGGGAAGACTGACGTCTGCGGCTGCAGACCCATTGCATCACTCAGGGCGCAGCCTCACTTCTCAACTGGCAACCATTTGCAGCTACAATTGGCCCTGACACAGCGACACGGGCATAGTTTTTCATTTGTATTCTGGCCAAGGCATCCTCTACCCAAGCGGTCCCTCATGCCAGCTTCGTTTCCATGCTTGTTAGGGAAGGAGGGAGGGAGGGATATGCCGTGGGATAGACTCCAGGGCTCTGGGGCCCCCACAAAATGTCTTTTCCTTGCTGCTGGGCTGTGGGTCTTGGAGGGTCAGAGCCTTGGCCTGCGGGCCTGTGGTTGAGTCGGCGCTTTCAAGCCCAACAGGCCTTGCTGGTGTTTACCGCTGCTCTGCTGTCCTTTCTTTCTCTCACAGGAGCAGGAACGTGAGGGAGGTCGAACCCCAGCCTTGGAGGTCTTGAAGCAGCATTTCATTGTTATCTTCCGTCCGCGAGTCACGGTGAGTGCCCCGCACCTTGCTGAGACACACCTGCCCAACTGTATCCCAGCTCAGCCATCATTACTAACTAGGCCCTGCCTGTAGGATAGTGGTCAATCTGGAAGTGCAGGTGCTAATCACAACAGCTCCTGCGCCCCCACAAAGAGAGTCTAAAAGTGCAGGCGGAGGGATTGGTCCATATCAATAAATGAGCAGCAGGCCTTCTGTAAAGTGAATGGCTCTTAATTGCACATTGAAAGCCAAATGATCTTCAAATATGTTTCATTACAATAGGGATGGCTTGCAAGAATAACCTGCAAGAATAACCTGTTCGTCAGAATTGTAGCTAAGCTGAGAGGGACCAGGGGAGGCTCGGAGGGTGGTAAAGGACATTGCAGTGCCTGCTATTCAGAAAGTCTGGGGGCTTCAGCCCTGTGAGTCCTGCTTTCACGACAGCGCTGGAAAAAGCCGAATTAGAAATAGCCGGGGGCCATGCTTACGCCCTTTGGGAAACGTACCCGTCGGAGGGCCCGGTGGTCTGTCTGCATGGCCCTTTCCTGTCTCTGTCCTCAGCTGCCGCCCCCCGTCACCCTCCTGCCTGAGGTGCAGAAGCCGCTGGGCCAGCAGAGCTGGTATCACGGTGCCATTCCCCGCGCAGAGGTCCAGCAGCTGCTGCAGAGCGACGGAGACTTCCTGGTGCGAGAGAGCCAGGGCAAGCAAGAGTACGTCCTCTCCATCCTGTGGGACCGGCAGCCCCGCCATTTCATCCTTCAAGCAGCGGACGTGAGTGACCCGTCAGGGTGGGAGAGCAGCCGCCAGGGGAGGAGGTGGTGGTGGTGGTGCTGCTGCGGCGGCTCTTTGGGGAACGGTCAGGGCCCCCACGTCCCCCAGCCGCCTTGCTGGTGCCCCACTGATCCAGGACAGAGGTGGCCTGCCTGCTTTTCTGAACCTACCAGCCCCCCTCCCTTTTTTAAAGACTTCCAGTCCGTTAGAGCAGAGGTGGGAAACCTTCTGCTTCTCTGGGGGCACACGAAGCCACCCGAGACCTTGGTGGGCCAAATCCATTCCTGCAGTCACCCCAAAAATATATTTCTTGTTTTCCTTTTTTTTTTTTTACTGAAAAAGTCCCCTTTTTACTTCTAGTACTAAATATATTAAAAAATTACAAATTGGGACATGGGCAGGCAGAGGGGCTTATAGGGCCTTAAAAACAGCAAAAAGAGACTTTCTGAGCAAAAGGGTTTAACTTTTTTTTTTAATGGGAGTTCTGAGGGGCAGGAGATGTGGGGCTGCCTGTGGGCTGAAGGAAGAGCTTTAGTTTTGGGGGAAAGCAAGCATTTGAGCTACAGAGAGTCCCGAGTTTGTATCTAGGTTATAGGATGCACCCTAGGAAAGAGGGGTAGCTCCCTGCTCCCTGTCAGCTCCTGGGAAGGATGCCTGACTTTCCCAGGATGAAGGGTTAATCCCAGAATGAAGCCAGACAATCAGTGACAAGCATTTCCAAACTCATCTGGGTTTCTAGTTATAAGTATTTTCTTTGTTGCAATAATTCCAAGCAACTTCAAACTTACCTATTTTTGTACAAGTTTTATTTTACATAGCTTCTCAATTCCATAATTCAAAATTAGCAAATCCAAAGTACTGAAATACTGAAAACAGTCATATAGTTGTGAAGAAAAAAATTTCTTGCAACTTATAAAAAGCCACAGGTTTTAAATCTTGATTTGCAGCAAATACTTTAAAATTACAGGAGCATATTTTAACAGCAAAGGAACAATGAGAATGTTTCAAAAACATTCCAAAAATGTAATAGATTACAGCCTAATAATAAGGCGTATTAAAACAGCAAAAGACAGAAAGTATATCTGTAAAAGTGTTAGTTTTAAATTTTGAAAATATATGAACCAAAAAGGCATTACAGTACTTGGCTCTAAGCATGTTTAAGAAAAACACAAATGGAAAAACATATTTTCACCTAGCCATATGTAAAATCCACTGTTGGTTTTCTGTGCCAGGCTGTTGCCTTTTTGCTGCTCTAAGGGCATTTGCCTGGCATTAGTTCTATTCTCGGTCTCACGCTCCCTCTTCTTCCTTGGATATGATGTCTTTCCATTAAGTAGCAGTGTATGTCTCCCATCATGTCTCATAACACGGTGTATTTCCACCCGATATTTATAGTCCAACCAAACCAAAACAACCGGCCTTATTAGGAAGGCCAGGATGTCGCTGGTATAGGACATTGCTATGAAAGCCATCTGGTGTTAGAGTTTATCGGTACTAGAGCTTATCATCACTGTGTTGTGATGTGTTCTGGCCCTCCTGTGAAGGGCAAGTATAGCAATCCACTAGAAGACTGATCCGCTAGGGTAAACAAGGAGTGTGGGTCATATTAATGCTGATAGATGGTGCTACAGGATAACATATACGGTAATCTTATACCCATTTTCAAAACACTTATTATTAATTATGAGGCTAAAGCCTTATAAAACAAATGACACATTTCTTTCTCTTCTCTACTTGCTTCTTATTACACAAACAGCTTAAAATAACATTCATCTTGTTCCCCTTTTACATGATTTTGCAAATGCTTCTATTGTACAATATATTGTTATTCTCATTTGCTCAACACAGGTTTCCACATCTATTTTGTGGTATTTCTTTGTCAATTAATATTATAGGTAAAACACAACATAAGCAGCATTTCAAAATGCACTTCACTTTTTTCTCTTTGTTTCACATCACATAATTGTTTTCTTGCTTACTCTTTTTTGCAAAAACTGTCATGAAACTGAATGAGTTACTTCTGCCTTGTTATCTTATCAGTAGCTTTGTTCCAAAACAAGCTGTATTGTAATATAAACTGTCTCCCAAGTTGTAGTTTTTCATTTGTACTTTCACATTTAATGAATCTCCAAAGCACCTTTTAAAAAGCAGTTTTCATTTTTAGGGCACCCCTCTTCACCCCATAAACTAATTTTCGTAAACTTATATGAAGACCGACTGACTGCTGGATGGGCCAACCAAGCCTTTTAAATTCATTTTCCCCTAGAAATCCATGTGATCAACCTCCAGTAACAGAGCTGTAACTAGCAATTTTGGCACCTGGGGCTTTGGTGCCATCCTAATAAGCTTGGGTCGCATGAAATTGATGTACGTGGGGAGAGAACATAGGAATCAAGAGTCTGAGAGCACATTAACCATATTGGTTTTGTGCTGAGCTCTCCTGTTTTGAGTTTTCTTCCACGTGAGGAGGAGGAGCTGGAAGTCCTATACTCACTCAAGGAAGGCTAGTTTGCACTCTTCCGCCAGTAAATACTCTCCAACACCAAATTTTTGTGCTCTACACAAAATCCCCAGACACCCTGCCTTATTGCCAGCTCTGCCCAATAGGATAGGTAGCTGCTTTAGAAAAATAATCCCCCCACCTTTTCCCACTCCCATGCCCTCCTGCCTCCTTAATATGCCCATCTCGGTTGTGACCCCTGAGAGGCCAGACCCACCCAGTCCAGAGGACCTGACAGAATAGAAAGAGTTCACCAAGCTCCCTGCCTGGCAGTAGACTGGAGTGGAAGTGCCCACTCGCCCTGGCTATAACAGAGTGCCCTTCTTTCACCTGATGGTGGATGGTGGAAGAGCAGGGAGACGGGGGGGGGGGGGTCATACCTACTTAAGAAGCTGTGTACAGTATTTGGGGTGAGAGCTTCTGCCGACCACTGATGTGCTGGGCTCTGATCCTACCAGGCAGAGGGGCTTTGCAAGAGCAGCTCGACCAGCAGGGGCAATGGTTGGAGATGAAGGCCTGGTCTTTCCCAAGAGACTGCCCCCTCCCCTTCCTGGGGGAACAATGCTTTCCTATGGCGTGGGGGGCTACCAACATGAATTTGACCCAACTCCGGGAGGCAGTGGAAGACAGGAGGGCCTGGCGTGCTCTGGTCCATGGGGTCACGAAGAGTCGGACACGACTTAACGACTAAACAACAAAAATGGTGTGGGGGAGTGTGTTGGAGCAGCAAAACTGTGGGGTTGGGAAGGGAGTCTTAAGCGGCAGTCGTGTGTGGTCTGCTTCTCCCCCTTTCCTTTGCTCACCTTTATGTGAGGGCTCTCCCCTGGCACACCCAGTTGTAAGTATGTACCAGATCTGGGTATGGAGTGCCACAAGGTGATGTGGCTGTAAAATGATATAAGAGGTGGTATGCTCCCCAGCCGCCACAACTCTCCCTATTTTGACCATTCCAACAGAGCATCTTCATTAGAGGATCAGTTATGTGGGCACAGCTATTCTGCTATGGTCTTTTGCTAGCACGTCTCTCATGATAGTGGCATTATTGTCCGTTGTTTGGGCTAGAAAGGCTTCCATCATATGTTGTAGCCCCTCAACTACAGGGTTGGAGCCTAAGACTCTCTTTCATGCTCCTAACTCCAGGTTTGATAACTTTCTCTGGTGTGAATGAGAAATTCTCCCAGATGGAGGACAGGCACCAGTGATCAAGATGAAACATCTCCCTTTCAGATTTTTCCACCAGTCGGGGACATTTGAAAGTGTCACCTTTACTTTGTTGTTGTTGTTTAGTCATTAAGTCGTGTCCGACTCTTCGTGACCCCATGGACCAGAGCACGCCAGGCCCTCCTGTCTTCCACTGCCTCCCGGAGTTTGGTCAAATTCATGTTGGTCGCTTCGATGACACTGTCCAACCATCTCGTCCTCTGTCGTCCCCTTCTCCTCTTGCCTTCACACTTTCCCAACATCAGGGTCTTTTCCAGGGAGTCTTCTCTTCTCATGAGATGGCCAAAGTATTGGAGCCTCAGTTTCAGGATCTGTCCTTCCAGTGAGCACTCAGGGTTGATTTCCTTCACAATGGATAGGTTTGTTCTTGCAGGCCAGGGGACTCTCAAGAGTCTCCTCCAGCACCACAATTCAAAAGCATCAATTCTTCAGCGGTCAGCCTTCTTGATGGTCCAGCTCTCACTTCCATACATTGCTACTGGAAAAACCATAGCTTTGACTATGCGGACTTTGTCGGCAAGGTGATGTCTCTGCTTTTTAAGATGCTGTCTAGGTTTGTCATCGCTTTCCTCCCAAGAAGCAGGCGTCTTTTAATTCTGTGGCTGCTGTCACCATCTGCCGTGATCATGGAGCCCAAGAAAGTAAAGTCTGTCACTGCCTCCACATTTTCCCCTTCTATTTGCCAGGAGGTGATGGGACCAGTGGCCATGATCTTAGTTTTTTTGATGTTGAGCTTCAGACCATTTTTTGCGCTCTCCTCTTTCACCCTCATTAAGAGGTTCTTTAATTCCTCCTCACTTTCTGCCATCAGAGTGGTATCATCTGCATATCTGAGGTTGTTGATATTTCTTCCGGCAATCACCTTTACTAGGGTCATGTTAAAGTATCCTAATAGCATTGATATTTTCTTGAATGAGTCACCGAATGATCCCATTAGTCTTTTTGCATCTGTGCACTAATGTAGAAAGAATAGAGGATAAACAAACAAAATGAATGGATCAGGTTTTTTTTTTTTTTTTACATCTTAGCCCCTTCCCATAACAGACATGCCAGAGTGGCAACCGCTTGCCTTTATACTGCTCCAGATGAATCTTGTGGATTTCCCTCCCCCCCTAGAACCTATATCGTTTGGAAGGGGAAGCTTTCCCCACCATCCCACTCTTGATCGACCATTTCCTGAAGACCAAGCAGCCCATCACTAAGAAGAGTGGCATCGTCTTGGCAAAGCCCATTGAGAAGGTACTGCTGACAACCCGACCCTCCAGTGCCATTGGGCTGGGCTGGGCAAAGGAGGATTGTGTGATAGATTCTGCCCTAAAACTGGCTGCTTTTGCTCCAGGACAAATGGGTGCTGGACCATGAGGATGTTCTGCTGGGGGAACGTATAGGGCAGGTGAGTGAATCGCCGGGATGATGGAGGTGGAGGGCAGATAGTGGCCAGGGAGCCCTCAAGGGACTCTGCCGTCTTGGGGTGGGACCCACAATACAGGACTGGTGGCACTAGTGGTGCTCTGTGCATTGTGCTCCAGTGGTCAAGATGTGCAATGGCCTTGGGGAACTGGCCAGCTCTCAGCCGTACTTGCTCATCTGCTGCTAAGGAAAGCAGAGCATTATTCTGTTTCTGATCCGTTTAGCCTCTCTCGAGCAGGAAGAAGAGTGGGCCTTGGGAGGCTCAGCTCGAGGACAGCCTGTTCGCATTTAAAGTCACAGCATAAGCTTTTTCCTTACAAAGGTTTGGACCAGAAGTTCCAGCGTAGTAAGGCACACAGGAAGACACCAGGAATAAATGCAGAGAATATTTACTTACTGTACATATTTACATAGTGCTCACAGGAACATAAAGATAGGCATTCAGCAGTCAAACAGACAGAACGTAAGCATGACAGTCAAAATAGAAGTGTGAAGGGCACACTAACCAGCCTCTTAATTTATACTACCGTGTTTCCCCAAAAATAAGACAGGGTCTTATATTAATTTTTGCTCCAAAAAACGCATTGGGGCTTATTTTCAGGGGATGTTTTATTTTTTTCATGTACAACCATCTACGTTTATTCAAATACAGTCCTGTCATCTTCTTCTGGTTGCTGCACAAGGGTGGAGGGAGGGGTTTCACTTAACTGGGGCTTATTCTTGGGGTACGGCTTATATTACGAGCATCCCTGAAAAATCATACTAGGGCTTATTTTCAGGTTAGGTCTTATTTTTGGGGAAACAGGGTACCTCTAACCAATCAAATTAGTGGTTCACCTCATGGTAGTTAATTCCACACGGCTGTGTCCTTCTTGTCACATAGGCAGTGACTAAATAACTCCACCTGCACTAACCAATTGTTAATTACATTTCTTCTTCTTAAAGACCTAACAGAGCCCCGAGGCTTCCTCCTACTCCTTCACTTGAATGGGAGGCAGCCAGAGCCACTTTCACTGGCTGTATAGCCCCTGCTGTTGGCAAGCCTTGGCTAGTCCCCACCACCTCTGGCCCTACATGACCCCACTCTTTGTGCATGTTTGCCACACAAATTAAATTCCAAAGCACCAACAGCATCAGGGGGTCCCCAGAAATTCTTAGTAAGGCCCTGGCTCTCTCTCACTGCATCTGTTTCCATGCAGTCAACCAGGAGTAAGAAAAGCAGGCTGTGCCATTGGCCTGCTTCCTTTTCCTCCTCTGCCTTTGACTTATTTCCTCCAGGGCAACTTTGGAGAGGTATTCAGTGGCCGCCTGCGTTATGACAACACTCCAGTGGCTGTCAAGTCCTGCCGTGAAACTCTCCCTCCAGAACTGAAGGCCAAATTCCTGCAGGAAGCCAGGTGTGTATACAGCAAACATCTTCCAATTTGCACAGTCTGCCTGTTGGGAAGCATGACGTGGTAGCAGCAGCAAGGTCCCTTCGCTAATGTCCTGACTATGGTCCCTCCCTCCCTTCCTTTCTCCCTTCCTTCCAACACCATCAAAAGGCCTTAAAATAGGCTGCCTGACCACTACTGCCCAGGGTTTCGGGCACGAACCTTGCTCAGCCCTTTTTGGATAAGCCAGGAACCAGAGGTGGCACCTCCTGCAGGCACAGCGTTGCTCTCTGCCTTCTTCCCCTCTGTTTGCAAACAAGGCGGTGTAAGAAAGGGGAGGGAGGGGAATCCCACCACTCTTGCTTGCTTGGGAAGGGGGAGAAGACTTTTCAAAGACACCCCTTGCCGTCTTCCTTGGGAAAAGCAGCCTGCAAAGGTTCCCGATTTCCCAAGGTGATGATGATCCAGCAACCACACCCGATCTCCCCACCTACAGAACTATGCCTTTTCCAGCCCAGGATGGCCACCAGAGAGCTTGGGATCTTTTCCATCTTGCCAGCAAGGCAGCTACCCTGTCACTCAGGGCCTGCCTTTCTGAGCATGGGGCCCCCACCTTCCATTTCTTTGTAGCATGCAGTCGTCTCAGTCAGGTGTTGAGGAAGCAATGTCTCTCCCGCCTGGTCCACACCCCTCTGTTTTTCTTTTTTGACTCTACTTGCAGAATCCTGAAGCAATACAGTCACCCCAATATTGTTCGACTCATTGGTGTCTGCACCCAGAAGCACCCCATTTACATTGTCATGGAGCTAGTTCAGGGTAAGTCCAGTGCTTTAGTGCCCATTGCTCCTTTGGGAAAGCCTTGGGGGTTCTCGATTTAAAAGTCCCCAAAAAAGGTATATATGCTGATGAGTGAGATCAGGTGGTTGTGTTTGTCCTGCTCTACCACTGGTAAAAAGTGGCAGGAGAGCTTCCTGCTAAATAGGGGCCCGTTTTTCGGTGTTCCTCTTCTCTCCCTTTCTCCAACCCACTCCCAGTTTGTCCAGGAGGGCTGTGTTTCATAAGCAGCTCTGAAAAGTCACTCTGCAGTCCCTATCCTGCAGTGACTCATCCCCCCCTCCCGCCCACCCTGCAATTTCTGGCCCTAAAGAAGGGAGCCATAGCTAGATTGGTTCCAGCTCCCCCTCCCTCCTTCCTTCTCCAGGGGGTGATTTCTTGACCTTCCTACGGAATGAGGGGTCTCGGCTCAAAGTCAAGGAGCTTCTGCAAATGATAGGAAATGCTGGTGCTGGGATGGAATATCTTGCAAGCAAGCGCTGCATCCACCGGTGAGTTGACCCTAGTCCAACCTGGCTTTCTTGCTGGGGCCCTTTTCCTTCCTGGCCACAAATTACTATTTGGCCCCACTCCTGGCCTTATTGCACGGGATCTGCCATCAATTAGTTTAGCATCCGTGTGGATCAGCTGGTCATAAGTCCCTTCTCCAGCAAAGCAACTGCCGTGCACTTTTTCTGCCTCTCCTTACTCCAGCAAGAATGGCAGATGGTCGGCCAGAGTCAAACCTGTAGCCATTGGCACTGGCCAGATTGCACTGGAGCTGGGGCGGGAGAGCAGGATGGTCTCAGCAGTTCTGCATTTGTGCCTCCTCCTGCCTCTTAGGGACCTCGCAGCACGGAACTGTCTGGTGACAGAGAAGAACACGCTGAAGATCAGTGACTTTGGGATGTCGCGAGAACAGAAAGATGGCATTTACTCCTCCACGGGTGGCATGAAGCAGATCCCTGTAAAGTGGACGGCGCCAGAGGCCCTGAACTATGGTAGCTACAGCCATCAGAATGGAGCAGACTTTCTGAGGCTCACACACTCGAACGTATGCTCCAGGAGGCAGGCGAAGGGGATAGGCCCAGAAGCTGTCATCCAACTGGGCTCCCAGGTTCAATGGCCAGTCAGCGAGAGATTGATATATGGGCTCATGTATGGCTCATACAGTACCTCATGCCCAGTCTTCCTCCCTTCTAGGCAGGTACTCCTCAGAAAGCGATGTCTGGAGTTTTGGGATCCTGATGTGGGAAGCCTTCAGCCTCGGAGCTACTCCATATCCTAACATGAGCAACCAGCAGACCCGCGAGGCTGTGGAAAGGGGTAAGACCTGGCAGAATAGCTGTAGTGAGATGGGGCAACTGGATGAGTTCCATGTCTCAGGATTAAAAAAGCTTTAAAAAGGTGCCAGATTAAGACACTGCTCTTAGTACAGGCAGTTTAAACTACTTGGAGCTAACTGGGTGCAGCTCAGTTTACAATGAAGAAGATGTCTTACAGGGGGAGAGGAAGAGAGAGGAAGAAGGGTCTCCTCAGGTTTCCTAGACCATCCTTTACCTGCTTTGATTTACGCTAACCTTCCTTTAACCAAGACTGCTAATCTCAGGATTTATTATGTCTCTTCTTTCTCACAAGTCCTTCCCGACCCTTTCTAGGAGCAGAGAGAGGAGGCCTCTCGCCTTTCTTCTTGAGGAGTGAGAGGGCAACCATGGCTCCCTTTCCTAATGTAATTTATTTCTCAAGTAAACACCAGCTTTTCCTTTTTTCTGATATCTATAATGTCCCAATGTTGTCTTGATTTTACTGTTGCCTAATTTGATTAGCAGATCATTGTGTCATTATACTATTATAGGCATGCATTATACACTATACAAAAGATTATAGCTGAAACTCTATCTTAAAAAGCAAGAACCTTCAGACCACAGATCATTCCCCTGCCTCACTCAAAACACAGACACCCTTCCATGCTGTAGTCCTCTTGTACCTTAACGTCCACCCCAAGTCAACACAAAGCATGAGCTTTACGTATGTTTGATTCCTTGAAGAGAAAAAATAAAAACCTCTGCTTACTTAGAACAAAGTCCATAGAGCAGAAGACTTCCTTCTCTGAAACATAGATTAACTGGACTGGGTTAGCAAAGATGACAGATCTGTGAGACAAATGTGCTGTTTGTAGATAATGACACTGTCAAAGCATGTGTTTCATTTCAGCTCTTACAAGGAGTGGAGTGGCCAGCTTGATTACGTTGCAATGTTTGCATGGGGTGACAGTTAACAAGAAGAGTCGATCAGTGTTTTGAATGAAGAGCAGGATATTGTTCTGTTGTCTGAATTTCCTTGCTTTTTGGAGTTTAGCTCGAACTTTTTGCTTCAAACCATATAAATTTTTTGCATCGGTGTCAAAAAATGATGTACATTTGTACTGAACAATTTAGGATTAAATAACATTTTTAAACATCATCATGTAAGTAATGGAGGCTAACAGCAACGCAACACCTTATATTCACTATGCAAAGAAGATCAACTCCTCCCAATCAGTTGTAGCTGGATCTCTATGCAAACTATCTTACAAAGGGGAAGGAGCTGCCATTTGAGCCTTTTTTCATAAAAAAAAAATTATAAGTCTTGCACATGATATGGTATTACCCATATATATGCCATCTGTGGTGTTGGTGTGGTGCTGGAAAACACACTCCAGGATCACAAAACAAACTGCTTCTGTCCAAAGAGGGGGGGTATTGGACTAGAAAGCCACAATATTTACCCCACAATCTACATTGTCCAGGTAAGTGAAACATAGAAATAGAGACATTAAGCTTTCAGAGTGTCAGGATTCAGAAGCAGTACTGCAGCATCAGTGAATAATAGCCATAATAAAATAATAGTAAATCATTATGTGCCATCGAGTCAATGCCAACTTATGGTGACCCTTTCCAGGGTTTCCTAGGTACAAAGTACTCAGAAGTGGTTTACTGTTCCCTTTTTCTACAGCCAAAATAAGAAGGTTGCAAAAAGGGTGGGGTGGGGACAGCCTACAGCACTGGGGGAAGATAACACAGAAACCTCTCATCAGTATAACTCTACTGGCTGGTTAGATTACATTTCATCTGAGATTCAAGACCTTGCCTTATGCTAGGTGCAATGGAACACTTCTTTGACCCTCTCCCCTGCCGTGTCCCTTTGTGACCCAATTGTGTTTTTCTCCTTAGGAACCCGTATGAATGCTCCAGCACAATGCCCTGAGGAAGTGTACCAGCTCATGCTGTGGTGCTGGGAATATGAGCCACAGAACAGGCCAAACTTCAGCACCCTACACCAACAGCTGGTTGCCATTCAGAAGAGGCAATAGTGAGAGCCCTGGTGCTGGGACATCAGAGCAACAGAAGGCAGATGTTGTGTGCCCCACCAAAACCAGGCCAGAGGTGCCTTCTCACCTGGTTAGGACTGCATCTTCAAACTCCTCCATCTTCTTTGCTCTTGACTCATCTTTCATTTGGACGTTGTCCCTTAGCATTCTCGGTACCCTGAAGAACCCCCCTAATTTGGCAGCCTAGACTTTGACTATATCAGTTCCTCTTTACAGCTGAAAAACACTATAATAAAGGGTCAAATATGTGTTTAGGTATTGTCCCCTTTCTAAACCAGTCACCAAAATACACACCTGGCTAAAAGCACAGTTGAATGCTTTCCTCATTAAAAAAATAAAAAGAATAAAGGAGACCGAGAGACCAAAGCTAAAGAAAGCTACAAAGATGAAGAAAGGTTAAGAAAGGAATCTGAGGACCAAGGTTCTAGAGATAGAACAACAGTAACAATTGTAATAAGTAAATATGATCATAAACTGTACCTTTAAAATGTGTGCAGCACAAGGAAAGTCTCTTGACAACTCTTATAACGACCTAGTATGCAGGCATGACTTTAAATTTACCAGAAGCAGCAAGTGACTGTGAGTTGAACATAGTTGTACAATCCAGAGTTGACAAAGGTATAAAAAATCTTGAAAGAAGGAAGAATTCAATAGAATTGGAGGGATATGTGTGTGTGCGAGCACCCGCGTGCATGTATGTGTGTGTGCATGCATGTATATACTACTGACATCTAAAGGTCACAGAAACACATAATTGGGTGGGAGTAAGGAGACAAGCAAATTTTGAGTCAGGAATTCCTTTAAAAAGGGAAGAAACATAGAATGTGAATATTGATGCGCTTCTGATATTTACTTTTTGATTTATAATAATTTATAATATTTATATATTGTCCTTCCACAGTGCTACAAAGGCAGTGTACAATTGTTAAATAAGTTTGAAATGTTGAGTGCCTTTCATTAGTTTTAAAAGGATGGAACATTTTCAAATCAGAAAAGCAGCATTCCACAAAGAAAACGATAACATTCATGAAAATCAAACCAGTGGTTACATACCGACATTTTTTCACACAAAGCAGACTATGATTCTGCTCTCACTAAAGCTGTCTAAACAGATATGATCCTGAACAAACTTAATGCTTTGAATGAAATATCTGTGGCATGCAAACTCAAGACTTATGAAATGCGTACCTACTTCAAGTGTTATCTAGCGCCACCTGAACTCCCAACCATCCTGACTTGGAGAAGTTCCCAACTCTATGGCAGCAAAGCTGGCAAATCAAAATAAGATTAAAGCAGAAACCAACACACCTTATCTGCCTGCAGGGATGCAAATAACTCATTCCTGTAGGTCCAGATAGGTAGGTCCAGCCGAACCCCCTTCTGGCTCCCAGAGCTCCCCGAGATCTAGATGTCTTCAGGATAGGGTCTGAGTAGCAAGAGAGAAAAGCTTAAACTCTAATCCTAGCTAGATAGACATGTACCCAGTGGCCACATGGGAGAAGAGCAACTGTGTGTCCGCCCCAGGAAAGAAAGTAAGGAAGTGATACTGATAGGCAGATCCTAAACATCTCAGTCTAACAATAGACGCGGGAGGGTCAATCCGTCAAAAGCCCAGCCTTCTCTACTCTCAAATCTCCTTGTGGTAATTTCGGCTAGACAGATGCTAAGGTGTGATGTTCAGAGGACGGCAGGCTGAGAGTTATTACGAACAATACAATGTCTATGTGCATTTATTGGGGGGGGGGCAAATAGTTTTTAAGCTCCAAGGTTCAATGGCCAAGTTTAATTTCCACATCAGCTAAAAGGCCTTCCATGTGTCCTGGAAGAAACCAAGGGAGCCACCACAGCCAGAGCCAACCTTCATCCATAGACTCCCAGTGACACCAGCAGAAGATTAAACTATGGAAGATTAAACTACCCTGCCCAATAGTCCAGGGGTGTACGAAATCAAGGTCCCACCGTGTGAAGGGAAGAATAGTGGGTGGAGCTTGACAGGACAAACATGGCAGCAGTGCCATGGGTGCCAAAGAGGGTGAAGGAAGAGTGCTGTTAGCAGAAGCCGCCACCCAAGAATGCAGCTGTCATGTATCACAAACCGGGTAGAAAGCAGAGAAAGATGCAACAGGTATGTGGCAAAACCAGGGATGGTTCATGACTGAGGCAGACCCTCTTCTCCATCAGCGCCCCCCCCTTCCCATGTCCTCAGACAACATCCTGCATCCTGCCTCAGCCTCAAGACTCAAACCTGAATGGGATTCCTGAGCCTCAGAATCAGAGGCAACAGCCCCAGGAGTTACTTTGAAATTCTAGTGGCCTAGTTTGGAAATCCTAGTCCCCACCTGACCTAAGGGATAGGGGGATCCCAGGGAGACCTCATTGGGCAAGGTATACCCAAGTGGGTTGGACACCAAGTTTCCTCTAAGACTGGATAAAGGGTCTCCCCCATTGGAAGCACTGCAAGCCAGCTCTCGAAATCACATTAGATTCTCGCATTGCATTGGGGGTGGGTGGGAGGTAGACGTCCTCCAAAAAGGGCAGGTAGGTGGAAGGGAGACTTGGAAGAAGGTGGTGAGGCAGCCCTTGGCCCTGGGAGACACTGAGACCAGCTACAGTTTGGGAAGAGGTCAGATGCGTGGCCACAATCCTAACCTTGCCACCAGTGGTACCTGGGCAGTGCAACGCCCTCCGCAGGAGAAGCTCACATGACGGTCTTTCTAGTGCCAGGAAAGTCCTGAAGATGGCAATATACAATCTCACAAATCAACCTCAGGGACATAACAGACAAAGATTATAACTAGACAAAATTGATTCTGTACAAGACATTCATTAACAAGTGAGGAAAGTTACAAATATTTCATCCGAATAGGTCTCTTCAGAAACTGCTGTCTGTTCATCGAAGCCCGGATTTTTGGCGGGGAGGGGATTGAACACTGGAGGCAAC
Organism: Intellagama lesueurii; assembly: GCA_037013535.1. Lineage (NCBI taxonomy): Eukaryota > Metazoa > Chordata > Lepidosauria > Squamata > Agamidae > Intellagama > Intellagama lesueurii. The sequence continues at coordinate 18,469,725 of JBAJHW010000011.1, forward strand.
CTGGCAAGCTCCTGGAGTTGCCCTCCTACTAACCCGGTCTAGGAAGGCTGGAGGGCAGATGCTAAACCACCAGGAGATCGTGGCTACATGTTTTTTTTTAAAGCCAAGAAGTCCTTCATTAACTTGTAAAGAGACAAAAGTTGAGTTATATATGTGTCAGCCACGGGTTCCCAAATGTTGGAAAGGCCGTTTTCCTGCCGGGACAACCGTCTAATGGCTGCTCAAGTGGCCAGTTTCCGAAACAGACCATTTCTGAACCGTCAGATGACTGAATTGTATTTGCTTTTGCTGCTGCTGCTGTCGGTGCTTCTTTTTACGATTGTCCCAAAGGGAGCCTTGGAAGTGACTCCCGCGCGCTGCTCAGAGGGCGATGCGGGCCCCGGGTCCTTGGGGGGGGGGGAGGCTCGGCCGGTTTGAACACCGGGGGGCGGGCGGGGGGGCGGGGCATGCCGGTGGCGGTCGTAACCCCTCCCCCTACTTATCGAAGAGTGCGGGGGGGGGGGGTTGGGCAGGCTGGGCCTGGAGGAGGGAGGGGGGGGGCGCTGCGGTCGCTGTTTTCTCGCCCGCCGTGGCTCCTCTCCCCCGGGCACCGACCAGCGCGTCCCGCCTGCCGCCCGCCCGGCCTGAGCGCGGGATTCCCGCGGGAGGCCTCTTCGGCTCCTAAGGCGAAGGGCTCCGTCTCCGCCGCCCTCCTCCTGCGCCCCCCCCCCCGCGCAGTCAACCGAGGCCGAGCTCGGGCCCTCCCGCTTACTTTCAGCAGCTGCGCTGCAGCAGGGCCGGGGCTTCCTCGGGCGCCGCTGGCTCCCGGAGCGGTGGGGGGGGGGGACGGAGGGGCCCCGGCGGGCGGCTTCTCCTCCTCCTGCGCCGAGCCAGGGGAGCGAGCGCGGACGCCCTCGCCGGAGCGGGCGGAGCTCAGGGCGAGCGGAGAGCTGCCCGAGAAGGAGGCGCGCCAGGGCCGGGCCCGGGAAAGAGGCCGCCGACCGCGCAGAGCGGGGCTTCGACGGGCGCCCTTCGTGTTGCCCGGTTGCAGCCGCCGCCGCCGCCGCCGGGCAGCCTTGCAGCTGGGAGGCCGGTGACGGGAAAGAGGGGGCGGCGGCGGCGGCGCTCAGTAGGCGAGGCCAGCCCCCCCCCCCCCCGGGGCTGCATCCCACGCACCCTCCCGAGCTCGGCTGCACGCCCGGAGGTGGGCCGTGCCAGAGCGGGGCCTGGTTGCTTTCCGCCTGCCCTCCTCCTCGGCGGCAAATGGGAGGTCTGCTGCCCACCCGCCCGCGACCGTGAGGAAAGGGCGGGCTTGCCGCGGCGCGGACGGGGGCTGGTGGCCGGGGTGGGGTGGGGTGGGGGGGTCATTAGATTTCCCCGTGCCCCTGGTAAGGGCGAGGGGGGACGTGGCCCGCGGCTCCCTCCTTCCGCTGCCGGCTGACTTGCAGATGCCCGCTGCCGCGCCCGCGGGATGAAGCTGAAGAAGCAGGTGACGGTGTGCGGGGCGGCGATCTTCTGCGTGGCCGTCTTCTCCCTCTACCTGATGCTGGATCGCGTGCAGCACGACCCGGCGCGCCACCAGAACGGCGCCAGTTTCCCCCGGGTGAGTCAAGCAGGCCTGGCGCACCTGGGCAAGCATCCACCTGTTTTGATCTCTTGCTGGGCTGGGACTAGGCAGGCCCCAGAGGGCCCTAACACCCCTCAAGGCTGAGCATCCTTGCCCCTTTCAGGCCAAGCTGGACCGTCTTACTTCCCTCCTGAGCAGTGACACAACCTGCCTAGCTGCCCATCTAGTTGGCGATGGAGACAAACGATCCTCTGGCTGTCTAATCTCCCCCCTCCCCCCCCCCCCCGATATGCCCCATCTCATCTCCCTCCAATAGAGCCAGATCTCAGTGCTCCAGAACCGAATTGAACAACTGGAGCAACTTCTGGAAGAGAACCATGAAATCATCAGCCACATTAAGGATTCTGTGCTGGAGCTGACGGCCAATGCTGCTGCTGAAGGTGGCCAGGCCGTGGTGTTGCCGCTCCGCCTGCCCAATGGCTCCTGGGTGCTGCCTGTGGAGAATCGGCCCAGCTTCTTCTCTGTCGCTTCTCAGGACTGTCAGTTCGCACTCAAGCCCAGTAACCAGAAAGCAGATCTGCAGGTAAGGGGAGGGGGGGCAAAAAGTGAGGGGGGGAATGGGAGAGATGGGTGGCAAGCTGAGCAGTGTTTTTGATGATGAGGGCAAGCAGCAGTTAAGGAAGGAGAGAAGAGGCCCAGAATCTGATGGTGGGGTGGGAGTGAGGGTCATAGCTGGTGTTTTCCCAGCTGCAAGTTGGCAGTGGCAGAGAAAAGGCAGATGCAAGTACGAAGGAACCACTTATCCTGCTCAGTCTTCCTTTCCCAGATGTTGGCAGTGTCAGCGTTGCTCCCCTATGACAACCAGGATGGTGGGGTGTGGAAGCAAGGCTTTGATATCAGCTATGAGCCCCACGAATGGGACACAGAAGTGCTGCAAGTATTTGTGGTGCCACATTCTCACAATGACCCAGGTAAGCACATCAGATGCTGGTGGCCAGGATGGCCCCCGTTCCCTCCAACCCACTTCTCAGTGGAGGCATAGCTGTGCCATGTCTGTCTTGACAGCTTGGGTGTTTGCAGGAGCACCAAAGTCAGGAACACATATAGTGGCTACAGGATCAGAGCGCAGCCAGGAACACTATCAGACAGTTTTAAGTGCCGGCTGTTGGACGGTCACTTGTGAATGGTGCCCTCCGTACAGGGAAGATATCAGAACAGAGAAGCCCAGAGCGCACTCACTGCGTACATGAGGAAGAGACAGATAGCTGGCAAGAGACCTCAGTGTATTCTGTACAAGAGGGAGATTCCAGGGCTTTCACCACAGCAAAAAGCAAAGCAAAGTGTTCTGCTTATATACTGGCCCATAATGCTTACAGGACTCTGTGGACAGTTTACAAGTTATACATTGACCCCCTTCTCCCCCCTCCCAATGAGGGGGGGTACTCATTTTACCAACCTGGAAAGGATGGGTCAACCTTGAGACAGCTACCTGGGATCGAACCCTTGTGAGCACAGTTTTGGCTGCAGTCCAGCAGTTTAACCACTGCACCAAGAGGCTCCTCCAGAGCAAACAAATGTGAGCAGCTACAAACATTTGGAATCAAAAGCTCTGCACTTCCAGCAAGCAAGAGTTCAGATTCTCTGGTAGCCTGCCTACTGGGAGCTTGAAAACAACCTGCCTGTTACTGTGCAAATAAATAAGGAAGGAAGGGAAGCAGGAGCCAGCTTCACATCTCCATAGGGCTGAGATGCTCAGTAGCATCTATGGAGCATCCACGGTTGCACTGGTGCCCATCTGAAGGAAACCACTTGCTATAAAAGAGAGAGAGAGAAAGAGAGAGAGAGAGAGATGGGAGGAAAAGCAGACCAACAACAGTTACTTTACAGAAGGCACCAAGCCCACTGTCATCCTATAATTTTCTTGACTAATAGTGCTATCCTTTATTTATTCATTCATTCATTTAAAACATTTTAACCCCACCATTCTCCTTTAAAAGGACCCAGGGCAGCTTACATCATTAAACGACTATTTCAAGCTAGAAACTGTATACAAATACTAAAAAGGATCAATCAGATACCACAAAATATGGAACTCTTCATGAAAATATCTCAGATCTTCAGCAATAGAGAAAAGTCTCTAGCAATTTATTTCAGAAGAAGGAGGGAATGTTACTGTTGTCATATGAAAACCATATATGAAGAATGAGAAACAACCTGTTGTACTGCTGATTGAGGCAAACAAGGGCTTTTTAAACATTGGATAGATGGAGGAGACTCGTAGTATTAATGAGTTGGTAATTTCAGCACCATTATTAAAAAAATGGATGTGCAAACACAGCATTGTTCACAGTTATTCAAGAAGATGTTGACTTTTGTTCATGGTGACCACAAACTTTTATAAATTAATCATTTGCAAAGGTAAAACACAACACTAATGAGGCAAATTGGCCGCTAACCTGATACAGTAACTCAGTCTGAACTGTCACAACTGAGTGGTCAGATTAGACTGTTGTTCTGTTGGTTCAGTGCTTTGCTTTAATGCTCTTTGACACTACGGCAACTAATTTTCTAAGCAGTTCTGCAAATGTGCCTCACTTGTTTAAAAGTGTTATGACAGCAGTAACTTCCCACCGGCACAAAAGTATCAGTTTGTCCGCTTTAAAAGGCATCGTGTTTACACTGAGGGTGTTTGCTTTCGAGAGCCCCTGTCCTACTTGGATTTGTAGAAATTTAAAAATTTGTAGAATTTGTAAAATTAGAATTTGTTTGTTCTCAGTCTCCTGATTGGAACTGAAAGTACGGAACTCTTATAGCTGAAAGGCAGGGCTGTAACTGGGGCAAGAAAACTGGGGCTGTGCCCCAAGGTGCCAAATGTAGAAGTCTAAAGTCAGCTGAGGCAGCCCTTTTGTTCGAGCTTGCCTGATGCCTGTGGCCTGCAGCAGGAAGCAAAGTGCTACCCTCTCAGCTACTTCCATGATGATGCCCAGTACCTGAAGGAGAAACCCAGACCTGAAGAGTTTCTGCAGTGAGACAAGAGGAGCATTGCTTCCAATCTCTCTCTCTCTGTGTCTTTTTTTTTTTAATGTTGGTGCCAAGAGGAGGTTCTCAGAACCAAGCTTTGATTGGAAGGGTAATCTCAGAGGTTGTCTATTTTGGAACACAGTTGACACCTCATGCCTTGGTCTCCAGGACCTCCCCTTGAAACCAATATTAAAGAAAAGCTGATGGTGCTGCAGAGCCCAGGCGCCTTGATTCAGGAAGCATGGGAGCTCAGTGTTCTTGTGGTGGTGTGCAGTAGAGGCTTGATTATTTTTCCAAGCATTCACAAAACTATGCTTTGTGCCTGCAATATTTATTGAACGTGGGAATCAGTGTGAGTTCCTTACAAGGCGCAATCATAGCCTCAGTACAAGAATACCTTCAGAACAATGCTTTGTATAAATTGCATGAGTTTTTTTTTTAAGTAGTATTTTTGAATTGTATTTAACAAAAGAGAAATGAGTTGTCAAGGATCACAGTGGCATTCCTTGAGTTCCAGATGTTAGAATCATTTCTGATTTTGTATGCTAATTTTACTGTCTAATTGGAGTTGTTGCTGAAATGTCATTGGTAGATTAAAAGGAAAAGACTGAGGTGAGCAAGCATGCTGAATAAATCATCCCTGCCGTCAGCTCTGACATCTTTTAGAGAGGTAGCCATGTTAATACATTTAAGCCAAAAAGAAAGAAAGAACCCAAAAAACATCATTTCAGAAAGAGGTTTTGTGGATTACAATCCACTTGTTTGACACATTGGCAGCACAGTATCTAGGCCACAGGTTTAGATATGGTATATATTTGTTGAATTATCCTGTACATTGAGAAGAGCCAGTTGTCAACACCAGAAAATATTTTTCTGAGAGAAACCTGACCCCTTGAGGATGCAGAGCTAAAAGCATCTTGAGCTTGAGTTCTTAGACAGTAGTCGGTCACTGGATTCAGCCAGCCGTAATGCTTGTTTTTCTGCACACTTCTCTAGGCTGGATCAAGACATTTGACAAATATTACTTTGACCAGACACAGCACATCCTGAACAGCATGGTGGTGAAGCTGCAGGAGGACCCACGGCGGCGTTTCATCTGGTCTGAAGTCTCCTTCTTCTCCAAGTGGTGGGACAACATCAGTGCCCAGAAACGGGCTGCTGTGCGCAGGTAATGGGAGGGGGGGCTCCATGCCTAGTGCTGTTATCTGTGTGAAGATGCCTAGGACATCAGAACTATATAGCAGAATTTCCGCAATGTAGCCATGCATCCTGGCCTCCTGCTTCTTAAAGAGAAAGCCGTCAAGAATAAATTACTTGCCTTTCAAAGATGGTAGTAATCCTAGAAGAACTTTTACATTTGTTGAACTCCCCTGTGAAAGAGATGGAGGCGTTTGAACAGGCATTGGCAGGAAGGCTTTGCTTCCACACTGTTCACACTGGTATGTGTTAGCGTTAGAAGTCTCTGAGCAAAGGTGGAGGCACTGAAATTTTAGACTTTTAAATGAAGAAGATGAGAGAAAGGAAGAGACATTTCTAGTGAAATGGACAAAAGACAGTAAGATATGGTCATTTCTGAATTCAAACTCTATAGAAGGGGTAGAAAGTACATATTGCTGGGTAGGAAACGGAGTATCCATTGCTAACTTTGACCTTATAAACCTCTGCATGACTTGAGATTTCAGCATTTGATGGACTGCCTCTTCCCTTTTATGCTTGAAATAAGTCTTTAAGTCATATGCCTTCCTTCCTCAATCTGAAGTGTGAAGGGTAGCCATGAGAGGCCTTCTCACTGGTGGCTTCCCAGATTATGGCATGTTGTCATTAGAAAAGCTTCCTTGATGCCAAATGTTGTTTTGTTGCTTGAGTGATTTTTTTTTTTTAAATTATGCCAGATCTTTTAAGAGCTGTTTTTATTTATGTACTTTGTTATCTCTTGAAGATATTGCGCAGTGTTTACATTCTGTGTATTTTAGTTCCTATAATATTTATTTATTCATTCATAGAGACATAGATACATGGATACATACATAGATACATACATACATAGATAGCCTTTCTCCTCAAGAAGACTCAGGGTGGCTTACAGTATTAAAACACATATAAAGACTGGAAGGAGAAAAAATAAACAGCATTTCTCCATTCCCCTTAGGCTGCCAATTACTGAGAAGAAGCCTACCTGAACAGAAAGGTCTTTGTCTGCTTGCAGAAGGACAGCGAAGAGGGTGCCAACATGAACTTCCATGGGATGGAGTTCCATAGCTTGAGAGCAGCAACAGAGAAGACCCTCTCTTATGTCCTCAGCAAACATCCCTAACAGAAAGAAAGGCCTCCCCAATTATTTTAAAACCCAAGCAGGCTCATAAAGAGAAATACAGCCTTTCAGATAGCTTGGACCCAAATCATTTAGGGTTTTATAGGTCAAAACCCACATGCTGAATTGTGCCCCAAAACACACAGGCAACCAGTGGAGCTGTTGTGACAGGGGAGTTATCCCTGTAACCATCTCCAGTTAACAATCCAGCATGCCATTTCAGACCTGCTGAAGTTTCTGAGCACATGTCCTGCCGCTTGCTTGTTTTTAACTCCTGTTATTTGTGTATTATTCAATGCTGGTACTCATGTTTTGAGTTTGGGTCTTAGGATTTCAAAAGAGTCACATGTTGGGTTGTTGTTTTTAAAAAACGTTAGCCAATGTTATAATATTTTGGGACCCAAGATAACTTTTTAAAATAAAGTATCCAGTTAATAAATTAATAGTACAGAGAACTATATGTGAAAATAAATGACCCTTGCTTTAGCGTTCCTGACATTAGCCTCCTGTCCATAGGCTTGTAGGCAATGGGCAGCTGGAAATGGCAACAGGAGGCTGGGTGATGCCAGATGAAGCTAACTCCCATTACTTCGCCATGATTGACCAGCTCATTGAGGGGCACCAGTGGCTGGAGAAGAATATTGGTGAGTATCTTGGCCTTAGTCAAGTAGAGGGTAGCAGCTGTGATGTGACTCGACCAGGCAGAAGAAGCACTAGTGAGTGTGATGGGACTAAGTACGCCGCTGAAGTCTGGGACCTAGGTGGGAATGGAAGCAGGCTGAAGGAAATAGCTTTGATTGAACCAGATTGGACTTGATTTTGAGTCTCAAGACTTCTCCGTTTCGCAGAGCCTTAAAGAGCAGGCTCCCTGATGTATATAGAAAAAGGCAGGTTACAACGATGGAAACATTTGCCTTACAGAACTGAGACTATTTTGGAGATTGGCTTTAATGGCCATAAGCCACTGTCTGTTAAGTTTTTGAAAGTCCAAAATTCCCATGCTTGTGTCTATTTTTGTGCAAACAAGATACATTAATTTCTTCAGGAACTTTTCAGGATTGTTTTCCCAAGGCTAAATGCGTAATTGCCTCTAAGTAAAACACTGTGTGTTCCATGGAACTTCCTCTCCAATTACAATAGACTGCAATGGGCTTTTGTGGAATACATCCCATTGGATGGAGTACGACCTCCTTCACAGCAAACCTAGAAGGAGCAGGTTGTAAATATGGTCTGTCTCTATTGTTTCCAGTCTGGGAGCCGCTCCCTCCTGTAAGGCAGTGGTGGGAGTTAATCGTTGTTGTACTACACTTCCCACCAGTGGTGAAGAGTGTTGGGAGTTGTAGTCCAGCACATTGGAAGGCCTGCTGTGAGGGCTGCTTGTATCCCTTGCCCCAAAACACTTGGCACCCCAGGCTTCCTCCCCACCAGTATCTCCAGTTGCAATAACAAAATACTTCTGCCAGAAAACCTTGGAGCGCTTTTGCTGCTGCCCATCAGAGTTTGTACTCATGAGCTTGATAGACCATGGCTGTGATTCCATGGAAGGCACCTTCCTGTCCCCCCATTGCCCCCCCACCCCCAGACTGCCTGCTTGTATGTCTTCACAGCAGCATCTATCCCAATTTTGCCCCCCCCCCCCCGGGGACTTCTTCCTGATCCAAGGAACGCAAGGGAGTGAAAAGGAGATAGGTTGCTGCCTCTGAGCTTCTCAAACTCCCTCGCTGATGTCACAGTGGGAGGCAAAGCAAAACTTGGACTGGGTATGCAGGAGGAGGCCAGGATCTGTTCTCAGTCATCCCAGAGTGCAGGACACGTAATAATGGGCTCAAGCTGCAGGAAGCCAGATTTCAGTTGAATATCAGGAAAACCTTCCTAACTGTTAGAGCAGTACGACAGTGGAACCTATGACCACGAGAAGTGGTGAGTGCTCCAACATTGGAGGCATTCAAAAGAAAATTGGACAACCCTCTGTCAGGTCTGCTTCGATTTGTTTTCGTGCATTGAGCAGGGGGTTGGGGTTTATAGCCTTATAAGTTTCTTCCAACTCCATTATTCCATGATTAGAGAGAGAGAGAGGGAGAATCCCACCTACCACCCACCACTCCTGCATCAGGACTTATGCCCTCCTGATCCTGTAAGGCCAAAGTTTTGGGGGGAGGACTGGTTGGCAAGGAAGAGGAGTGGTTTGAGAGAAGGGCCTGGTCTTTGCCAGTAGAGGTCCCCTCGCATGCCTGAAGGACATTGCCCCCTGATAGGGGTGGTGGGGAGTGATTTGGACCATTCATGGGTGGGTGGGGGGAGTTTGCAGAGGAATGGAGAGGGAAAACATGGGAGACGGTTGCATTTCTGAGCTGTGGCATGGTTGCCCCCTCTTCCTTTCCTTCCTTGTGGGACAGAAGGATTATTTTAGCCCTCCTGCTTGTAGGAGAGGAGGCAATATGTTGCTGGTTGATTGTGTCTGGAATCCCAGGGTCAGACGAGGGGGTTCTAGGCGCAGCAGTGTTTTTATTTGTATAGTTTCCTGGGCTTTCTAGTCTGTTACGTACAGCACCTCCTTTCTCCCTACTCCCTAACCTGCTGTGAGCTCTGAGTGAGGTGCAGCCACGCACACCATGGTCAAACTGTGGTCTCCTTCTCTGGGCACTGTGTCCTGCTTGTGGTGTCTATTGATTTGGCATGAAGTTGCACTGCATCCTATGCCATGTCAGAGGGATGGAGAGGTTATAGGCACTGTGGGATTCCACTTTGAATTCCTACCCCACCCATTCAGTGAGAGGGAAATTAGGGGCTCACAATCAGAGGCTGCTGTGACTGACCATGGCTGGAGCCTGGATTAACAGAAGATGTGATGTCCGTCTGCTTCTGGCCCAGCCAGCCAGATCCTGCCCACAGCTTTGCCCCACGTTGGCTCTTAGGCTGGCATTTCTAAGATGTCCAGTGAGATTGCAGACAGTTCCTCAGCTAGTGGAGCTCGAGTGCATGGTTGCTCTGCCATTTACACAGAAACAGAGAGAGCCGTATTGGCCCATCAGAAGAAAAGGAAAATCCATAGGCAAGCAGTGTTTTAATATGAGGAGAGCCTGAAGGAGCTTTTTCAGTAAACCCCCCCCCCCCGTTAATCCCCCACAAAAACTAATTTGGGGTGAGTGGGGCATGGGGACCACATGCAGAGTCCTCTGAGGGCCAAGGATGGTCCTATGTGGTCCTTGGGCCTCTGGAGATTTCCCATCCTTCCTTTGATAGGACCAGATACAATCTCAACATAGTGTGCAAGCATTGAGTTCTCCAGACCTCTGCATCCTGATGGTAAAAACATGGGACTCGGGTGAGGGTAAGGGAGAAACATGGAAGCCTAAAGACTAGCTAGACCTTTAAGCCATGATGACTCCTCCCCAAGATGGTGCCGGCCTCCTTGATGAGTCACCGGCAGACGTGCAGGTGTCAAGTTACACATAGTGTTCTGGAGACCTCAAGTAATTGCAGAATGGCTTAAGAAAAGTAGGGGCTGGCTCTGAATTTTCTGTTCTGCAGTCTGAAATTCACACATTACTGTCTTGTTTTGCTCAGCAGTTTCCAAAGTACAACACTTGCCTGCAAATAACAGAACTGAAACAGACGAGGATGGGAAGGGCCATTCACAACGTCTCCTTAACCAAGTGTTATTATAGATGACTTAATTTTTAAAAAACTTTTTCCATTTCCAGCCAAGGGTTTTGGTCATGTTGTCGAGCTACGAGGACAGAAGAGGCTGGCAGGAAGAGGGGCTGGCTTCTCTGCCAAGCTCCTTTTGCCATGTCCAGCATAGGAAGGCAGGCAGGCCAGTGACGTAATCCCTCCCAGGAAGAGTCAGGATTTTGAGAGTCTGGCTGTGGCATCTTGTTACCCTTCTGAGGGTAGACCAGTGGGCGGGGACCTTCCTCGTTGGCTCCCGTGCACAGAATAAGGCTTTTTTGGCTGGCTTGGGGAGGAGGTAAGGAGGTAGCAAATGCTGGGATTGCTCTGAGAAGTTCTCTCCCTCTTTATTCCTGGTTCCCTAGGGGTGATGCCACGCTCTGGCTGGGCCGTGGATCCCTTTGGCCACAGTGCCACCATGCCTTATCTTCTACGCCGCGCCAACCTGACCAGCATGCTCATCCAGCGGGTTCACTATGCCATCAAGAAGCACTTTGCAGCGACACAGAACTTGGAGTTCATGTGGAGGCAGAGCTGGGGTGAGATGGGGATGGAGGCGGGGGGGGGTTGGGGGGGCTTTGGCGTCAGTTCTTTGCCCTGTGTTGCCTGGCACAGCTCTCACGGGCAGCCAGGCCTGGCCCCTAGAGAAGGCGGCCCGTGTCTTCATGCAGAGGCCAGGAGGCGTGGCTGGTGCTCCCTTCCCTGCAGGATCTGGCTGGGCTTGTGACCCCGTGGGCCCCTTTTGTGGCCTTCTGGCACCGTGGGGGTCTGCTGAGGGCTGACGAAGGGGTGGTTGACGCACCTGTCTCTGAAGGGGGCGGAGGCTGACCCAGGCCCCTTCCGGAGCACAGAGCGATGCTGGCTTTGGCCTCCTCAGATCCTGACTGCAGCACCGACATCCTCTGCCACATGATGCCCTTCTATAGTTACGATGTGCCCCATACCTGTGGTCCTGACCCAAAGATCTGCTGCCAGTTTGACTTCAAGCGCCTGCCCGGCGGCCGCATCAACTGTCCCTGGAAAGTGCCCCCCAAAGCCATCACCAGCTTCAACGTGGCTGAGCGGTGAGTCCTCCTGGCTGGGCTCGGTCCTCCCGCCCATTCCTGGCCTCTTGGGACGGCTCCCAACCCCTCCTGTGTTGCTGGCAGAGGCCCTTGAGGGGCTTGCGAAGTGGCGGCTGCGGCGGCTGCGGCGGCTTTCCAGGCCCCTCATTCGACTCTCCCTCCGTCTCCTTAGGGCGCAACTCTTGCTTGATCAGTACCGGAAGAAATCCAAGCTCTACCGAACCAAAGTGTTGCTGGTGCCCCTGGGAGATGACTTCCGCTACGACAAGCCCCAGGAGTGGGATGCCCAGTTCCTCAACTACCAGCGCCTCTTTGACTTCCTGAACGCCCACCCGGAGCTCCACGTGCAAGTAGGGCTGGCTTAGCTGTGGGGAAGAAGTGGGGTTGAGTCTGCACGGGCAGGAGGGCCGGGATGGCTGCTTTACGGGAGAAGAAAAAGAGACTGTCCAGTTAAGGGAAGGGCTGGGCAACCTGGCCCCTTCGTGATCTTTCAGACAACGACCCCCAGAATCCTGATCCAACCAGCCATCCTAGTTGGGGCTGATGGGAGTTTTAGTCAGAATATGAGAAGAGCACCGGGTTGCCCAGGCCTACGGAGGTGGAGCAGCCTCCTTTCCCTCCACCACAGGGTCGAGGCCAGGGCCTTGGGTAGCTCCCTTTGGCTCGACCGTTCCTCCCACCGGCTGGTGTGCTTTTGCGCTTTCTGATGCTCCGCTTGTTGTTCTTCTGCAGGCACAGTTCGGGACCCTCTCAGATTACTTTGATGCGCTGTACAAGCAGATGGGCATTGTGCCAGGCATGCACCCGCCTGGCTTCCCAGTAGTCAGTGGGGATTTTTTCTCCTACGCAGACCGCGAGGATCACTACTGGACGGGTTACTACACTTCCCGACCCTTCTACAAGAGCATGGGCCGTGTGCTAGAGGCCCATCTCCGGTGAGTAGCCTTCAGAAGAGGTGCTGGGGCAGCTGCCAAGGCAAAGAGGGAAGGGGAGGAGGCTTTAAGCCTGGATCAGGAGAGGAGGCTAACAGCATCTGCCTCTTCTTCTCTACTCCAGCGGTGCTGAGATCTTGTACAGCTTAGCTCTGAGTCATGCTCGTCACGGAGGCATGGACAGCCGGTACCCGCTGTCAGACTACGCCATGCTCACAGATGCACGGCGCAACCTGGGGCTCTTCCAGCATCATGATGCAATCACAGGCACAGCCAAAGAGGCAGTGGTGGTGGACTACGGCATCAGGTGTGTGCCAGGAATGACTTGAATAATGGGGAGGCCAGCAAGGAGCCCTTCCTAGCCAGGCTGTGTGCCTCAGGCCCTGAGCTCTGTTTCCCTTCCCTCCCACCCTCTTCCAGGCTGCTCCATTCTCTGATGAATATCAAGCGCGTGATCATCAATGCTGCATATTACCTGGTCTTAGTGGACAAGGAGGTCTACCACTATGATCTGGCAGCTCCCTTCCTTGGCACAGTGAGCAACTGTCTGCCCCCTCCCCTTTGTGGCCAGAAGAACTGGTCTAGAAAAAGAGAGAGCCAGGGACTGGTTTTGTGTGTGCGTGCATGCGCACGTATGGGGACGCAGCTCTTGGGCCCAACCAGGTTCTCGCAGGCACTTCCTGACCCCTCAGGGGCTCTGAACAGCTTCTTTCTTCCAGGATGAAACTCGCTTGAATCAAGATTCTCTGCCAGAGAAAACCGTCATCAAGCTGGAGGCTGCACCCAGGTGGGAAAGGAGAGTCCAAGGCTGTAGGGACGGGAGGAACCTGGACATTTGAATCCCAATGGGTTGGTTCCAGGTTGGACTTTGGCGTGAAAGGCAGAAGGAGTGGGATGCTGGTGCTTGAAAGGGCCAGCCAGCTTTCTGACTGGTTCGTACCACCCCCATTCTTGCAGATTTGTGGTTGTCTTCAACCCTCTGGAACAAGAACGCCTGAGCATGGTGACCTTGCTGGTGAACACCCCTCGCATTCGTGTCCTCGATGAGGAGGGACAGCCCCTGGCTGTGCAGCTTAGTGCCCAGTGGAGTTCTGCCATGGACATGGCCCCTGATGTCTACCAGGTAGCTTTCGGCAGGCTGGTAGCAGGGAGGCTGTATCTGAGGGAAGGGGCGGCATTTTCTTGTGGGAAGCCACGCCAGGCTGTTGCATCAGAACAATGCACAACAACAGTTTGTGTCGTAAAATTTTGTGCATTAGCTGAAAGTCATCTGCCACGGTTGCCAGAAGACTGTCTTGCGTCTTCCCCCGGGTTGATTGCAGTGGGTCCAGCTGCCCCATTACCACGATGGATAGAGCCACCCGCCTTCCCTGTTAGATCCTCACTAAACCTCATCTATGCATTCCTGTTCCATAGATCTCCATGGGTACTCCTCTGCTTAGTACAGGCCCCTTGCCAATGGCCCTTTGGCCCATCAGCCATGCATGGTCCGGATCCATGGAGACTACTGTCCTCACTCTCTCTGCTTTGACCGGCAGGTGTCCATCATCCTACGTCTGCCAGCGCTGGGCCTTAGCATCCTGCAACTGAGCAAGTCCTTTGACAACCACAATACCTTCAAGTCTTCTGTTCGCCTCTTCCTGCATGGGCGTGACCTTCCTGTGCACAAGTACGAAGCCTTCCCAGTGCAAGTCATCCCCACTGCCACGGATGACTTCTGTCTAGAGAACCAGCACATGCAGGCGTGCTTCTCAGGGCCCAGTGGTTCACTCAAGGTGAGTGAGATGCCAGGAAGCAGAGCAGGAGGGATGGTGGGCAGGAAGAGTCATCCTTACCAGGGCTTCCTTTGCTTTTTGGCAGAGTGTTTCTCACATGGGAGGTGAGCAAGAGCAGAAGCTGAGTAGCCAGTTTCTTGTCTATGGGACCCGGAGCACGAAGGACAAAAGCGGTGCCTACCTCTTTCTGCCTGATGGAGAAGCCAAGGTTTGGCTAGGACTAGGCTGGGTGGGGTGGGTTTCGTAGGGTGCCCCCAAACTTGCCATGGTTGGGTAGGGGATGGGAAGGCAGATATAGGGGAGTGGGCCTTGGCAATTGAACACTTGAGCTTGGCAGAGGGATGTGGGAATTATATTATTGGCAGTCCTACCTCAGCTGCTGTTCAAAGGGGCAGATCCTTTCCTTTTTTCTAGACGATCTGCACAGACTGAGTTCAACAAGACCGTGTTTCCATTGTGGCTATGCTTGTCTTCAAGGCAGGAGTGGGCAAAGTGTTGCCTACAGGCTACATAACCCTCACTAACCCCCTAAATCTTGGGGGGGGGGGGGGCGGAGTTGGCCATTAAAATGGCCAGTTGTGTCCTTTCAAAACAGGAACTGATCTGAAGTACTCTCTATTATTAAATAAACAAGGCTTGTGGGTTTTTTTTTAAGCTGATACAACCAGTCACAACTCTGAAGGGATTCTGAAGATCAACTGGATGATATGAGGGGAGAGGAGGCTGTAAATCTCCTATGAGTAAATGTCCTGTGGGCAGCCATTATGGCCGTGACTTTTGGAAGTTGCCCAGCCCTTCTTTAGGCTCTGGAATCACTCTTTCATGGGAAAGATGTCATCCCTGTAGATCTCTCACATGGAAAGGCAATAGTGCCCCTGAGTCAGTTTTATGCTCAGACTTCCCTCCCCACTGAGTTCAGCAAAACAGCCTCTTTGCATCTCCCTGGCGATCTTCGGGGTCTGATTTTGTAGCTGCCGTTCGAGGGACAGGCAGGTAGAGACATCTGTCTGTCTTTTTTGCTGTGGTGTTCTTGGATGTGGAGATGATCTTCTGGACAGAGGGGGTCTTGCCCAGGAAAGGCGGAGTGTTCCTGGTCTGCAGTATAGGAGAGGTTGCTTTCCTGCAGTGGGCGAAGGCTGGGAGAAAGGATAAGGGAGTTCAGCCTTCTGCAGGATGAGCCATGCGCTCGCTTGTGTTTGGGTGGTTCTTTCAGCTCATGCCTTGCAGGATTAGCTGAAATATTTTGACATCTGCAGTGTAGGTTTTGAAGGCTTCGTAGCAACGTTCTGTTTTGGGGCCCGGCTTTTCTGGAGGACATTTCTAACTGGACTTTTTCATTTTTGTAATTACATGTCCAGTATTATGTATTTATAGAGTTAAATGATTGCTTTAAATGCACTGCTCTGAACAGAGTGGGTGGGTTAAAAAAATGCTCAAGCAGAATTAACTCTTTTCCCCTACAAAAAGCATCTGCCTGCCTGCCTGCCTTCATGATCCCCTTCTTTGCAGCCTTATGTCCCCAAGGAACCCCCCTTGATTCGGGTGACAGAAGGACCTTTCTTCTCAGAGGTGGCTATTTATTACCAGCATGTCCAGGAAGTAGTCCAGCTCCACAACGTGCCAGGTGAGGTTCTCTGGAGACCAACAGTGCTCTGCAGAGGGGGGAACTGGTGCTTGCACGAAGCCGGAAGGGACTTTCATTCCAACCCTCAATGGGTTTGTCTGGTCCCAGGAGTCGATGGGCTGTCCCTGGAGATCTCCTGCCTGGTGGACATCCGAGACCACATCAACAAAGAGCTGGCTTTGCGGTTTAGTACTGACATCGAGAGCAAAGGTGCTTTCTTCACGGATCTCAATGGCTTCCAGGTAGGGGACTAGAAGGGAGGTGAGAGGAGGTGAAAGCCTACTGTCGAGACCGACAGGGACTCCTCAGAATTCCTATGTCCCGGCAGATCCAGCCTCGGCAGCACCTGAAGAAGCTGCCGCTTCAGGCCAACTTCTTTCCCATGCCCACCATGGCCTACATCCAAGATGCACGGAGCCGCTTGACTTTGCACACAGCCCAGGCCTTGGGCGTTTCCAGCCTCAGCGGTGGTAAGTAGCGGGCATGCTTATGGCTGGAATGGAGCCCGTCCCCTGGACACCCAGGCTGGCTAGACTCGGCAGGAGGACGGGGGAGCATCCAAGTTGGAGTCTGAGGCCACCTTCCCGTGGGCAAGCGAGGCACCTTCCTGGTTCATGTCACAGGTGGAGAATTGGCACCAGAGAGCCTTTCTTTATGTGTGGCGGGGCTGCATCGGTGAGGTGGAGTGAGCAGAAGAGGTGCTGGCTTCCTTGGCTGACTGTACTCTGAGCAGGACGCCCTCCACTTGGTGCCAAGCAGACTTTAGACGCTGAGATACGTGTGAAGACATCCTGTGTGAGAAATGTTCTCTCCCTTTCCCCCTGCAGGACAGCTGGAGGTAATTTTGGACCGGCGTCTCATGCAGGATGATAATCGTGGCCTAGGACAAGGCCTGAAGGATAACAAACGGACCTGCAACCGCTTCCGGCTGCTCCTGGAACGACATAGCACTGCTAGCAAGGTATAAAGATGGGGCAAAAGCTGGGCCAGCTGCCACCAGTGAGAAACTGTTCATTCCTCATAACATCTCCAACAGATGTCTTTCCCTTCCCATGGGAATCCAGCAAACACAAGAACAGGAATATTGAGCTGATCCAGAGCTCTTTGGGACAGACAGAAGCTCCTCTGCAACACACTCGAGGTCTATCCGCCCCACATGTCTCGGTGCTGTTGCTCAAGGGTGGTGGCTGCTTACCGTTTCTTGGCCATCATAAGCCTCCCCAAGGGAAGGGTAGCCTTTCCTTTTGCAAAACACATTGAAAGAAGCATGTCCGGCCCCTTTGAGGGGCCTGAAAGATGGGCTTCCTCTCACATGATCCCTGTGAGGGTCCCCTGAACCTGCGAAGAGCCCTCCTGTTCGTTCTTCCTACAACCTGCAGCTTGAGCCAGATTTTTTTCTTTTTCTTAGAACTCTTCGCCTTCACCAGCCCCCCCCCCCCCAGCGGTTAGTTTCAGCTGCTCTTCTGAATAGAGGTGTTGGAGGAGAAACTAAGGATAGCTTTACTCTTTACTCAGTCTACTGATTTTGGAAAAACTAAGAAGAAAATACTAATGTAATCCATCCAGTGAACAGAATTTCTTTGCAAATGGGAGTGTTGGAGATGAGGCAAATCCCAAGGTGTTTCTTTGGAACAACCATAACAGGAGGGAAGAAGAGGGGGAAAATGACAGAGATGGCCCTGGGAAAGCTTAAGCATGAAAGAAGAGGTGAGAGGGAGGCAGAGAAGCCAACAAAGGTTATCATGCAGAAATGAGAGGTCTCTTATGTTACTTCAACCAGGACGGAGAGATACAGACGGTTGAAGCCCCATGCAATGGCGGGGGAGACCTGCTAGTGGCACTCTTGCATAGAGTTCCCAGTCTGCCAGGGCTGAGGGGGTGCCCTTTCCTTTTGATAATGTGGCTGTTCTCGTTGCCCCTCTCCCTAATCCCCCCCAGAGCTCCGGCTTCTTTTCCAAACTGACTTCCGTGCTTAGAGACTTGGTCTTTCCCAGCAACAAGGCTGACAGCCAAGAGGTAACGCTGAGCCCTGTCTTGTGTGTTAGCTGGTGGTGACGTAGCTGGGTCCAGCAGCCTTGTGTGTGTGTATATTTTAGGCCAGTTCCTAGATGGGTGGCCCTAGCGTAGAGACCTGAATGTCTTCGGGGGTACCTGCGGGTTACTCAGCAGCCCTGGAGCCCTGGCTGCCACGGCCAGTCTCCTCCACTCATGGGCCCTTGGGGGCATCTCTGTCGCCTTCTTTGTCCACGCAGGTGCAGGAGACCCCACTCGTGAGCTTCCCATCTCTGCTGAGCCATATGACCTCCATGTACCTAAACATGGAGGTGCTGGTGATGCCTGTTTCCCAGGAAAAGCCACCTCCTCCCACGCTGAGGTCGTTTGTGCCCCTTTCAGCTACCATGCCCTGTGACTTCCACCTTCTCAACTTGCGCACATTACAAGGAGAGGTGAGTGCTGGCATAAGCGGAGCTGAGCAAATGAAGCCAGTCCTTGGAGGACCGCTGTTGGCATCCATCACCTTCTTGGCTGCTGCTGGCGCTCTTAACCCTAAACTTTGTCTGTGGTGGAGGGGGGGGGCATAATCTTCCATGGCACATCTCTGCTTTTCCTCCAGGATGATTCCTTGCCTTCAACTGAGAGCGCTCTAATTCTGCACCGCAAGGGCTTTGACTGTGGCCTGGAAGCCAGGAACTTGGGCTTCAACTGCACAACCACCCAGGGCATAGTATGTCTAACAAGCTTGGTGTCTCTGCCTGGTGGGAGAGGGGCAAGAGTGAGGATTGGTGGGGATGAGCATTAGGTCGGGTGCTTTCCAGAGCCTGTTGTTTGGCTTTGCTCTGCGAATTGAGGAGTGAATCTCTTCTCTGGAAGCAGGGCAGGAAGAGCAGGGACTCTTCCAAGTTGGCTGGCCTTGGCTCCTGCCCTTACCTCTCCTCTCTTGCCTCCTAGCTATCCCTCGGTGGCCTGTTCCAGGGTCTTGAGCTGGTCTCCCTACAGCCCACCTCCTTGACGCTGATGTACCCCCTCGCCCCTTCGTCTCCCAACAGCACTGTCGTCCACCTGGACCCCATGGAGATTGCCACTTTCCGTCTTCGCTTTGGATAGTGCCAAAGCCGGGCATTCTGGGAGTGGGACTGGTCATCAGCGCGGCTTACTCGGCCTGCATTCCAGCCCATCCGGTGCTGCCCTGTAGGCTGTGACACCGGGCCAGGGGCTTGCAAGGCCTGATAGACTCAGTGGAACTCTTGTCTCCTTATTTATTTGTCTACCCTTCAAGAAGCTGCAGAAAAAGACACCCCGGAGGTTATGTGGTCAGTGCACAGATGCTTCACCACACACCCCTCCCAACTAGTTGGTCCCAGCTCCCTAGAAGTGGGGGATGTGGGGATCCCTCCAGCCCAGCCCTTCCCATTCTCAGGGAATGAAATGTGTGTTCTCACCATGCCTGCCCTTGGAGGCCCAGTCTGATGCCTCATGAGCAGGGAACCAGGACTTGAAGATGTAGCAAACACTGGAAAGGGGGGGGGGGTACGTGTGAGCTTCCAAGAGCTCTGGACAAACTTTGAGAAAACAAAGCCCTCCTTTGAAGCCTTTGTCTCTAGAGTCATGTTTGCGGTCTTTCTGTAACATCTAGCCAGAATGCTGCTGGTGAATGAGGATGGGAGGTGGGTTCTGGGAACGGGAGGTCTTCTTACTGACTGGTGCGCCCAGAGGCACACTCCTGAGGGTCTGCTGGCCTGTCACAGCTCCTTTACAAATCTGGAGGTGCTTTGCGTTCTTCCCCAATAGAAGTGCCTGACATACTTGGAAGGTGCTGTCTTTATCCCAGAGAGGTTTGTGGCGGTTGGGGGACAGAGATCATCTCAGTAGGAACTAAAACACACTGTGCTCAAGATCCTGTCTGAGGATGTGTCACAGAGCCATGTGGCAGCGGTGGGCTCTGCTGCTGTTCCAGTCTAAGGGACTCAGAGTAGGTGCTAGCATTTGCGTTGTGCAGACCAAGAAACAGAAGCTGAAAGTATGGCTTGTCTCGACTGTTCTGCTTCCTAGCCAAGATGGGCTCAACATTCTCCTCCTTCACCCTACCTATTGGCATTCA
Source organism: Intellagama lesueurii (assembly GCA_037013535.1). Classification (NCBI taxonomy): domain Eukaryota; kingdom Metazoa; phylum Chordata; class Lepidosauria; order Squamata; family Agamidae; genus Intellagama; species Intellagama lesueurii. Next base: position 18,489,769 of record JBAJHW010000011.1, read on the forward strand.
TTGTGAGAGAATCCTGGCCCACCTGTTAGTTTCAAGCAATGCACATGAACAAATAACTTAGGAACACTCGAAAACATACAGCCCAGTCTTTAAAGCTGTGCAGATGATGAGGGTTTTGTGCCAAACCCTTCCACCAGGTGATGTTGTCAAGGAGGACTTTGAAAAGTGCAGAGGGACTTTTAGGAACCTCGTCTCTCCAGGCCACTGTTGTCTTCAGATCAGATCCTGGAGTCTGGGTCTGCAGAAACAGACTAGAAAGACTGGAGACCAGGGCACTTCTTTCTGTGGTGTGAATGCTGGGGCTCCTATTGTATGCTTTGCCACAGGAATGGCAGCTTTGGGTGGAGCCACTGAGGATGGAAGAAATGGTGACTCCTGCAGGATGGAGATGGGAAAACCCCCTTGGAGAAGATTGCTCTTGGATGTACGTAGCTGCCTGGGCCTTGCCTTTAACAAAGAATGCACGCCAGGGCACACCGTCTCTAGCACGAGAAATGGCTGCTGTTGGCTTTTGTTAAACTGCTTGGAGCACTTGCCAGGAAGCCCACCTCTCCTGCCAGCTACACAAGTCAGTGGGCCATCTAGGAGCAAAAGCAAATGGCCTGGCAGATTCTTTAGGGCAGAAAAAAAGGAATGGCTCCTTCTGGATTTGTTCCTCTGTGGAGTATTTTGGTGTGGTAAAGCCTCATTTTCCAGGGAAGAGGAGGAAAGCAATGTAAGCTCTCGCAGAAGCTGTAAAGTGCATGAAAACCGGGAAAGGACTTTGGAGAAACATTCACAACTTCCATGAGGCTTTATGCACCTACAAGGGTAGGGTAAGATGCTTCTCAGGCAGGTAAAGGTAAAGGTTCCCCTTGACAATTTGTCCAATCGTGTTCGACTCTAGGGGGCGGTGCTCATCCCCATTTCCAAGCCATAGAGCCAGCGTTTGTCCGAAGACAATCTTCCGTGGTCACATGGCCAGTGCGACTTAGACACGGAACGCCGTTACCTTCCCACTGAGGTGGTCCCTATTTATCTACTCACATTTGCATACTTTCGAACTGCTAGGTTGGCGGGAGCTGGGACAAGCGACGGGCGCTCACTCCGTCACGTGGATTCGATCTTACAGCTGAAGATCTACAGACCTTACCGCACAGAGGCTTCTGCAGTTTAACCCGCAGCGCCACCACGTCCCTTCCAGAAGGTCCCATAAATAATTCCCAGCTTCTCTGGCTAATTCATAAGTGATAGGGAAAAACATTTGCTTGACACCCGGGAAAGCAATTCTGAAAAGAAATGCAAAGCTATGTGTTAATTCAAGTTAGTTCTGACCTATGATTACTGTTAATTGGGTTTTGAGCTATGTGAGCTGTTTATGGGGTAGCTTGCCACTGCCAGCCTGCAGTGAGTTTCTGTGGCTTTATGAGGACTTGAAACCCAGTCCCTGAGTTCTAGTCTGACACTCTATCCACTACATACACCACACTGGCTATCACGGAGTTAGGTGCACCCTGTTAAAACAAGGCATTGTTAATGTATTAATCTTTGATTCAGAGATACGTGATGGTAAGATTATTCTGGCAAGAACAATACAACAGGAGATTTCTCTCAAAACACGAGTCTTTCACTGCTGGATTGCTTACCACATTGGATCCAGCAACATCAGCAAGCAAAACCCACTACAGAAAAGCCAGTACAATGAGGAATACAAGGAGGATGCAGAGAAGGAAGGCACCCGAAAAGCCAACCATGCCCTGATACTTAAACTAACCTTCCCTTCATTTCTTCAGTCCATCGCAGGTTACAAGCCATGATGGGGATGTACAATGTCCAGGCTTAAAAGGAAGGGACCTCCAAATGCCAGATGCAAGGGAGGGGTATCAGGAGGCAGGGATCTTGTCTCATGGTCTCCCAGAGGCATCTGGTGGGGCCACCGTGAAATACAGGAAGCTGGACTAGATGGGCCCTTGGCCTGATCCAGCAGGGCTCTTCTGAGGTTCTGCCTTGCCATGTAGTAAGAAACTACCCTTTCAGATCTGAACAGATTGAATCAACTGCATAGATTAGTGCCGCCCCTTCGGTGTCATGAAAACAACCAAGAGCCTTGTGGAACCTTTCAAAGGCAATCAAACTCTTATGGAGAGAAGCCCATCTATTGTTTCTGACAAAGTGGGCTCTTAAGTTATGAAAAACCTTGCCTCCCTGTGCGGCTTCCCTCCTGCTGGAGTAGCTGCTGAGCTGAGACACTTTCCTTTCTTTACTAGTGACACCAGTGCTAAGGTGCGTTCAAGGCAAGGCCACCAGGACTGTTGTGGTTTTTGAAAAGTCCTGGGGTGCCTTCTGCCTAATTAGAAACTCAATATGTGTGTTCAATCCGTGATCTCTGCTTCCCCTATTGCAACACTTGAGGCACCACCCCCAGTTCTGGGCTTCTGGTAGCAGAGTCCCATCCCTAATGGATCCTCCCCACCCCCCCTGCCTGGCAAGGTCCCCGTGGAGGCAAGCTTGTAAGTGCAGCCAGGCCTAATAGCTCCGGGAGGTGCTTGATGGTGCCTGGTAATGGATGCGGGAGCCAGCCAGGTCCATGTGGTTTCTTTGCTTTCCTTCCTTCCCCAGGAGGAGACAGTCAGAGCTGCCTCCGCCCTTAGTGGTGGTGCTGCTGCCGGGAAGATGCTGCCCTCGCTCAGCCTGCTGTTGCTGGCCTTTCTTGGGACAGGTATGGTACCTCTCCTGCTGTTCTTCTCCTTTCCCCAAGGGCTGTCCTGCTGTTGCTCCAGCCTGCAATGCAAAACCTTGTCTGAAAGATCTTAATCTGGATACCTACATGCTGTTTTTACCTGGTACTCTCTGTGCCCCTCCTCAGAGTCAATCAGCTTCAAAACCACTTGCCTGGGGCTTCCACAAGTCCCCCAGGGCCTGAGCCAAGCCCTCCTTGTGGGGGACTGTTCACTCTGGGTAGCGAAGGGAGGTAGTTGAGAAGTCCTTGGTTATGGACATCAACGCAAGGACTCCATGCTCAATACCCATTTGCCTGCAGGCAGCTGAGGGTGGGAGAACTTTCCAAACCTCTTTTTCCCTTCCTGCATCTCCTCAACTGGTAGCCCCTTCTTTGGTCCTTCACGAAAGGTCACTGGAGGGGAATGGGCACCCTAGAGTCACTTTACTTTCTCTCCTCATCAAGGAAGCCATCCCAGTTGTGTTGGGTGCCCAGAGAGACAACAGAGAGGCTCTTCTTGCCTTGCGGGGAGCCTTACCCAGCTCCGGGGGGGGGGGGGGGAGAGACGGTTTGGGACCAGCAGCTTCCTCTCCTGGGACAGTTTTTCCTCACTGCTCACATGGCTTCCTTCCATCCTCTCTGAAGCAGCCTGGATGACTGGCTCGCATAAGACGAGAGGGAGCAGGACTCCAGCAGGGCCCCCTCTTGCCGGCCCGCCGTACGAGATCCACCACGCCGCCCACCCGGGGGAGGGGGGGGGGCGGCCCCTTGGCACGGCCGGCCTGGCCAGTCCCTGGCGCGGCGCCCGTTCACCGGACACGCCGCCGGGGGCCGGGGGGGGGCCGGGGGGGGAGCGGGGGCAAGCGCGGGGCTGGGAGCTGGCCCGCCCTGCGCGCAACCCGCCACTAACGCCACCTCCGCCGGGCGGCTCGGCTTCCAGCTCCGGCGCAGAACGCGAGGCTCTGCGAGGGCTACGTGAGCCCGGAGGGGCGCCCCCACGCCGGCTTCTACTGCCCCCGCCTCACCGACCCCCCCTCCCACGTCTACTGCTGCCGGCCCGGCGCCCTCAAGTCCTGCTGCCCGCGGCCCGACCCTGACCACCGCCTCCCCAGCTCCAACGCATCTTCGGCGGAACCTCCGCGCCCCGGGGCGCTCCGGTAAGCCCGGGGGGGGGGGGCGACGGGAAGGGGCGCTCCTCCCACCCGCGCGGGAGGCGGAGAGCGCCGGCCGGTGGGTGGGGTCACCGGGCCCGGAACGGGTCTCCCAAATGGTCGCTCCCTCCCCGCAGGAGCCCGGGGGTGCCGCTGCCGCTGCTGGCCGTGGGCTTATACGGCTGCCTCGTCCTCACGCTCCTGGCCGTCGACGGGCTGCACTTCTGCCGCCTCCACCAGCGCCGCCTCCGCCGCCTGCTTCGCCGCCACCTTGCGCGAGGGCTCCTCCGACGCCCCCGCCCCGAGGAGCCCGCAGGCGGGACGAGCGACGGGAAAGGGCGGCGAGGGGCGGCGGCGGCGGCGGCTCCGCCCCCTGCCGGGCCGAAAGGCCTCGGTCGCGTCCGCGTGACGTCACCGCCCCGCGCCCCGTCGAAGAAAATGGCGTCGCATCCGCACCACCAGGAGACTCCCGTCCTCTCGTCGCCCGCTCCCCCGGAGCAGGTCTCGGAGCTCCGCCGGGAGGGCAACGACCGCTTTCAGGCTGGGCGCTACGAGGAGGCTCTGGCCGCTTACACGCGCGCCCTCAGCCTCTGTCCGTCCGCGGCGGAGCCCAGTCCGCAACGCGCCGTCCTTTACCGCAACCGGGCCGCCTGCCACCTCAAGCTCGTGAGTCGCTTGCCTCGGGGGCGGAAGGGGGCGGTTAGCAAAGGCCGGCCAAGGGAACGAGGGGCCTAGACAGGGAAAGGGGTGCTGTGCTGGTGGTGGGCTGACCTTCCACATCCTTGGCAGTCCAAAGTAACTCGGTGTGTTAGAGGGTTGCCATCTCTGCGCTCCAGGGCAGATGTCTCCCCCCTCTCGTTGTCCTCCCAAAAGTGTGGGTTGCTGGTTCCCTTTGGGGACTTTAAAAGCCCGAATAATCGGAGTAATTTGCTGTAGTGTTCTCCTTTATTTTCCTATTTTTAGTAGAGTGTAGCTGCTTCCATTTCCATCTCTACCAGTGAATAAACTTGCAGTTGATTTATTCAGTACTTGCAAGTTAATTTAGTGTTAGAGATGGAAAACGAAATTGAGTTCTTTCAATACATACAATGGCTGTAATATTTTTTTCATTTTAATCAAAATGTTGTATGCTTTTAAAGTAGTTGAGCCGGTTAAATTTTCATAGTAAGCACTGTATATATTGTATTGCATATCTTTTTTTCCAAACAAAGCTCAGATTTTTGATGTTCGAAGCAGAAAAAATAACTTCTTCCCTTCAATGTCAACTTTTCTTAAAATTATTCATCCTGAAGAATTCTTGTGAGTTCTTCAGCCTGATCCTTTGAGTTCTCATGACAAAGAATCATAAGAGAGAATGTATTGTTCTCCTTCCTGTGCCAGAAATATTTAGAGAACTTACTTCCTGGGATGGCCACCAGAGAGGGCTACCTCTACATCAAGTCCTGCTTTTCTTTTCTTTTTTGTGTGTTTTGTTCCTTTTGCAGGAGAACTATGTGCAAGCAGAATTGGATGCTTCTAAAGGTGAATAATTACAAGAGAAAAATGCATGGCATGGGAGGGGAAAGGTGTATTCTTTCTAGTAGTCTCTGACTGGTTTCCCTTATACTTTCTCATCTGAATGTAGCTATAGAAGCTGATGGGCATGATGTCAAGAGCCTTTTCCGTCGCAGCCAAGCTCTCCAGAAACTGGGTCGTCTTGATCAGGCTGTCATGGATTTAAAGAGGTGTATGAGTTTGGAACCCAGAAACAAGGCTTTCCAGGAGGCTCTGCGCAATCTTGGCAGCAGCATGCATGAAAAGGTAGGAGAAGAGTTAGGGTACACTCCAAGGCAGGCTCCTCTCCTTTTGCTTTCCATATAGGACTTTGGGCTGTTAAAAGCTCCCTTTGGAAATGGGAAGTTATTTTCTATCAAATCATATTTAATGTTGCGTAAGTCGAGTCCGTCGGACTTAGGGCCTGTCCAGACTGGCTGTTTTGGGTGTGGATAGATTGGGTTGTAAAGGGTCTTGTTGAGGTTGCGGGGGGGGGGGGGATGTGCCTTTTGATAAGTTCCTCCTATCCAAACAGCAAACAACACCCCCAATCAGCTGTCAATTAAACAACGCAGCTACTCTCAATGTTCCAGCTGATGGAGGAGGGCTGAAAGCTGGCTGCAGTGTCGGAGAGGCTTGGCCCCTTGTTCAAGTGACTACTGACACTCTTGGGTCCAAATCTATTCATTGTTGCCAGAGTGTAACACTTTGCTGGCATAGTTCTCTTTGCTCCCCATTGCAGAAGTGGCTGTTGAAACTAACTTTGATCTGGGGTCCACCTATAGCCGATTTTCTCACCAGATGCATGTTTATTGCAGATGACAGCTATGTCCTGTACTGACTCTAAGGTGGAGCAGATGTTTAAGTTGCTGCTTGACAATGAAGAAAAAGATCTGGACAAGAAACAAAAGGTAGCTTTCCAGCAGGCAATGAATGGGGTGTGGTGGCTTGATAGTGGTGTGCTTCAGTTTTACCTGTGTAGAGACTGACAGCCTCAGAAATCTGTCTTGTGTTTCAAAGAGCAACTCTTGTATTTTAAGTCAATGTATAGGTTCACAAACCCCTTACGGAGGTCTATAAGGGGTTTGTGAACATTGGAGAGTTTTGTCCAGAGCCCTCTGGTGATTATGTTCTAAAAGCATAACCTAATAAAAGGATGTAATTTCCTTGTTTGCAACTAACAGAATTCATGTATATATATGCTGTAACATGTTAGTTATCTGTAAGGTACCTATCTACTGTAGGTAGATGGGTGATTTACCCTATGGTCTGTGTAGTCTAATAGGAAGAGCATTGGGTTTGCAGAATCTTCACTCCAGTGTCTCTTTGTGCCTCCTGGTGTTCTTGTGGGCCAGGATTTCCAGAGATCCCCTATAGTGAGCAGGCAGAGGCTCTTTGAAAGGGAGGTAGATGTGAAGGAGAGCCACTCGCCAAACTGAATCATTCTTCTGGTCAGGCAGCTCAAAACCTGATAGTTCTTGCTCGTGAGGAACCCGGCGCTGAGAAGATTTTCCAGAGTGATGGAGTGCGACTGTTGCTGAAACTCTTGGATACAGGCCGGTTGGATATGATATTGGCCGCTGTGCGGACCCTGACAGGCCTTTGCCAAGGGCATCGCTCTCGGGTAAGTGCAGATTGATCAAAACAATTGACTGGTTCTGTTTTTAAGATCCTGATCACCGGAAGGGTTTGATTCTGAAGAGGAGAGAAATTTGCTCACAGCCTGAGAAGAAGTTGCTGCTTGAGCCATTGTCTAGCATAAGGGTCTCCAAATTCGGGGTGACCTTAGTGGCCAACTGAACATTTGTTGCCACAGCATTTTCCACTCTCAATGGCTAGGTTATTATCCATTCTTCATAAGGTGCTTGAAAGTGCAGTGTAGTAAGGCCATGTGCCTGCCACATTGCCAGAATGCTTGCTTTCCAGCAGGTGCAGTCACTGTTCTCACATTTGGAATCATCCCTGCCCCCCCCACCCCACCCCCGTGCAGTTTCTTTATTAGGAGAACCCATCATGCTCACCTTTCTTAAGGGAGCTTGGCTAACCCCTTGCCCTGTCACTGTGGGAGAAGATATGGGTGATCTCTGATCTAACACATAGCATAAGTGGGGCTGAGTATAATTAAATGAAAAAGTCTGCTGTAGGTGCTTGCATAAGTGTGTGGGTCTGATGAACGTCTGCTTTTCTGGGACTCTTGACCAGAACCTGGAAGCAACTAATTAATTTGTTGGGAAAAATAATTATTCACAATGGAAGTATATGAGCATGTTATGATTGTAATTTAATGAGGAGTAACTAACTAAGGACATGATTTCTGCTACTTTTTAAAGACCGCAGTTATAATGGTACCTAATTTGGTGGAACTGTAACAAAACATTAAAACACACATAATGTTCTTGGCAGCTCATAGTTATACCAAAGGAGCTGTCAAACTGCTATGCTGGTCTCTGTTTCTACCCAGAATGTGAAAGGAGGATGGTCCTATAGTTGGTGGTGGTGGGGATGTCCCTTCAGTTGTTGTTGGACTGCAACATTGAGGATCCCTCCCCATCAGCTGCACTGACTAGGGCTGGTGGAATTGCAGTCCCACCCATGCCTGCAGGGCTACACATGGCCTGTCCCTGCTGTGGAGAGTTGGTGGTGAGGCAAGCCTGGCTTCCTCCTAGAGTCTCAGTCATGGGCTCTCTTTTTGCAGACAATGGCGATCCTTGCTGAACTGGGTCCTCAGCGCCTTTTTGCTGTTCTTGAGCTGGAGGATGAGCAGGTCTCACTGGCCACATACAATCTGCTGCAGGTCATGTTTGATGCACTCAAGGAAGGTCTGCAGAAAGATGTACATGGCAAGAAGGAAGCTCTGGTGCCAGGTGAGTCTTTTGCCATCTTTCTGTCTTCACCACCTCTAGCTGGCAGGCTGTCCTTTTTTTTGCTTTGGAGTAGGACTAGCACTAGCACCAGAATTTGGATTAGGAATTACAGCTCTTCAAATTCAGAATTCTAAAAATTCAGAATATCTGATTATCCGGAACTCCACTACAGTCAATATGAATACTGTATAGTCATTATTTTCCCGTTTTAAAAAACACAACCGGGCAAAACATTTTAAAGGATTTCTGTGTGTCCTATGACACCTTCCCAGGGATTGTGCCAAACAAAAAGTGCACACCAGCAGCCAGCAGTGCCTAGGTATTAGGAAATGGCAGTTATGGGCATACTGATTGAACCTTGAACAGTGCTAATGGAAATGCCAGTAGAAATGACAGCAGCATTGGGGAAGCAGAGAACAAGTTGCACTGGGGAGTGGACAAACACCCTGGGAAGCATTGGCAGGCAGATTGGAGCAGCAGAGAGCCTGTGGTGGGTGGGAACTCTACTAACAGCATGGAGTACAGCACAGTTGAGTAAGTGACCACACTCTTGGAGTAGCAGTTGGAAGAATGAAAGAGGTACAAAGAGATGGCAGCAAACTGAAGCATAGCGCACCTTAAGCGCACTAATTAAGAGTGTGCCATTCTCTTAATTAAAGGGGATTTAAGGGAATGGTAGGTACCTTAAGGGGATACGTTTTTCTACAGCTCCAAGTTCCTAGTGTGAGCACTGTGGGCGGACAGTGCCTCTGCCTGAGCGAACACTTTCTTACTGGACACACTAATTGGTGGGCGAGACAAGTCTCGCTGCTGCCTTGGCCAGACCTCCCCAAAGAGACCCCTTCTCAGTGAAGTGAGACAAGAGTCCCGTCTCTTTTGGCAGGGCTCCTGCGTGTTTGCCTCTCTCTCTGCCACGTCCTTCCTCTGGGGTGGTGTCTCTGGAGGACAGGTCCCTGCCATGCTTGTCAAGAGAGTGTTCCAGAAAGCTTGTCCTTTTGTTGCAGGGTTGAGGGACTCAGGCTGTAGAATACAACTGCTGGTACTGCTGTTTCTGACTCTAAATATTAGAAATTATTATTACAGATATTGAGAACTCTCAAATTTGGATTTGGATATATTTGGAACTATCCAAATATTACTGAGTGAATTCTGAATATTTCAGAATCCAAGTGCACATCCCAACTTTGGAGACTACTTCTTGGAGGCACATTTCTTGGGAATTCAGGGTGTGGCTATTCTTAATTCTAATATATGGGCTATTTAGGGCATGTCTCTAAGTCTGTGAAGTGATCCCAGCTTTGGATGGGTTTCAGAGATCTCTGTGAACTCACAATATCTATCTGGGTTTCCCAGACACTACACAGTTGTTTATTATAAAGTGGTAAAGCCAGTGCACTTCAGCATCTATGTTGGGGAATGGCATGGGTCTTGTGATGCTCCAGATTTGAGGTTGTGCTGACAACATGCTGTAGGTAGTGCTAGATCACTTGCCCTAACCTTGGGCAGGTACGTTTTAGCACGCATTCACCTCCTGCTCTCTTTGGCTGCTGTTCCTGCAGATGCATCCAAAGAGCTAAAGTTTCTCCTCAAGCACCTTCTAGAGGGCCTGACTCGGGAGAACATTTCTGCCTATGGCCGTGACAGCATCCTCAACTTACTGATCACTGTAGTGCCTCGGAAGTCACTGCAGGACCCCAACAACTGCTTGACTCTTTGGGTCATCGACCAGGGTATGCACCTCCTATCCCTTTCCTCTGTCTTGCTTGTAGTCTCTTACTAGTCTTCAGTGAGCATGTATGTCCTTGTAGGTCTCAAGGCGATTCTGGATGTTGGGGGCACCGTGAGGCACAGTCCAGGGAGCCTGCGTGTGACAGAGAACACACACATGAGTGCAGCTGTCTTGCTCAACAAGCTCTATGGGGATTTGAAGTGTGACAGTGAGCGGGAGAATTTCCACCGGCTCTGTGAGGACTATGTCAGGTTGGTGGATGTGAGCAAGTAGATGTAAGATGTTTGGGGTAAGCCTTGTTCATATGGAAGATACGGAGTGCTGGTGGTAGAACAGTCTAGTCTAGTGCATGGTGGAGGCAGCCATTGTTTACTGGTGTGTTCTAGCAAAGGAGGCTAGAATCCTAGCGGCCAGTTATGCCAGTGTAAGAGCAATAGTATAAATTGCAGAAAGGAGGGCTGTTGATGGTTTGATTGCTAGGTGGTGCCTGTCTGCAAATGTGGGCATTTTTACATGATTGCTAGTGTTGGCCCTTCAATATATCTGGCAAAATTTTTCCAAACTCAATTTTCTCTCCATCATGTGTTTGTTCCTGGTGGCTCATTCACATGTATCTTCCCTTCCAGGAACTGGTTTGAGGACCAGAGTGTGCTTGGAAAGCTCCGGGCCATCCAGACTGCTTCCTGCCTTCTGCGAGGCCCAGCAGAAGCTGGGAACCGGGTGCTAGAGCTGAATGGTATAATGGAAAGCATTCTGGCCTTGTGTGCTTCGTCCCGGGAAGCTGACCAGCTTGTAGCTGTAGAGGCCCTGATCCATGCTGCTGACAAGGCCAAGCGCGCCACATTCATTACTACCAATGGTGTCACACTGCTCAAGGAGATCTACAAGCACAGTGAGCGTGACAGCATTCGCATCCGTGCCCTGGTGGTGAGCATCCTCCTCCCCATCAGTGATGAAAGTTCTGGGGATTGAGGTGGTGGCTGGAGGGGTGTAATCTGCTCCTGCTTCAGCTTGCTGTGGTTTCTGTTTCCAGGGTCTCTGTAAACTGGGCTCAGCTGGAGGCACAGATTTCAGCATGAAACAGTTTGCTGAAGGGTCCACCCTGAAGTTGGCCAGGCAGTGCCGCAAGTGAGTGTCTGCCTTCCTTGGCTGCATTAGGTGTCCAGCGAGGCTGTGTCTCAGGAATGTGAGGCTGTCCAGGGCCATTTCTCCATGGCCATCTTCATGCTTATAAATAAAGAGGCTTGGTTGTTCTCTTTACATTAAGGGGAGATTTTATCTGGGTAAGAGCCTCTCTTAGGTAGAAGAGAGTAGCTGAACTGTGTTCTGTGTTCTGAAAGGCACTGTGCTTTGAAGTTACCCTGCCTCCTGGGAGTATCGCTCTAAGATACGGCTTCTGTGCCTGCTGTCCTTTGCCCTTTGGAAATGATGGGGATTCCCATGGGAGAAGAAACCAGAGAGAGGATCAGGCTGTGCTGACGCAGAACTCCCTCCCCATTTCCAGGTGGCTGTGCAACGAGGCCATGGATGTTGGCACTCGGCACTGGGCTGCCGAAGGCCTGGCATTCCTCACCTTGGACGCAGATGTCAAAGAAGAACTCCTGGAGGACAAGGCAGCTCTACAAGCTCTGTTCCTCCTTGCAAAGGTAACCCTGAGTTGCGAGCATGAGGGTGGGTAAGCTGTTATGCCAAAATATCCTTACAGCTTAGATTTCTGAACTCCCGAGAGCTGGTAGTAAGAGTTTGCTTTGAAATAGCTATCTTGACATTGAACAAAACATATAGATTATGTGGAAAATTATTTGGAGTAATATTGCTCATGGATAGCTTGTCTTCCAATTCATGAAAGTCACCTTCTAGAAAATGCTCAGGTTCAAGCTTGAGTTAAGGAGTTCCATAATTCTGGAAGGGAGAACCCTTCTGACATTGCCGTCTCAGTGATATAATCTTGGCTTTGTTTCAGACTGTACCTGGGCAATAGTACTTCACAGGGGTTCCCGCACTGGAAATTGCGTCCCAGCCCATAAACTAGTGTGCCAGGTTTTTTTTAAAAAAAAAATTTATTGGGGGAGCACTATAGTTGGCAATCACAAATCAGGACTAGTATTAATTTTTAAAAAATAATAAACTAGAGAATGGTTAAACACTTAAGGTTTTCAACATGGAACGTGAAAGGCCTGAGTTCCAACACGAAGAGGGCTAGGATACAAAATGTATTGAATAAAAGTAATATGGATATTGTATTCTTGCAATAAACTCATCAAAAAAGGAGGGTTTTAATGAATTGAAGGGCAAATGGATTCAAATTTATGAAAAATCGTTTGGGACTTCAAAATCTCGGGGAGTAGCAATATTAATATCAAAAAAAGTGAATTGAAAATTGAAAAAATGGAAAAGGATACTCAAGGCAGATATTTGATATTGCAAGGTAAAATAAAAGGAGAAGACATTACACTTGTAAATGTTTATGCACCCAATGAGAAACAGGAGGAATTTTTTGAAAATATATTGAGAAGGTTGGATAAATTGAGGAAAGGTTTCGTGATATTAGCAGGAGATTTTAACAAGGTAATGGATATGAAGAAGGATAAATCAAAGTTGCGAATTGGGGAAGGGAAAATTAAATGTACAATATTAAATAGATTAATTAATAAAACAGATTTGAAAGATGTTTGGAGATAATTATAGGGTGAAGAAAGAAAGTTCTCCTTCCACTCACAGGTGCATAATACATAATCAAGAATAGATTATATATTTGTCTCTAAAGATTTACTGCCAAGGGTAAATGATACAGCCATTGAAGTCATCCAAATATCGAATCATGCCAGAGTGAATATGGAATTGATGTTTAAATGTGATTATAAGGAGGCAGTAAGGTGGAAAATTGATACGAATATTTTTCGGTATCCAAACCTGGCTGAAAAATTTCAAAAAGATTTAGAACTGACATGGGAAATAAATGATAAGGGAGGAGGTCAACCTAAGATAATCTGGGACACTATGAAGTCTGTGGCAAAAGGATGCATGTAAAGCGTCTTATATACTTTAAAAAAAGCGGGGGGAAAGAATACAGGACTTAGAAGATAATATAAAGGAATTAGAAAAAATAGTTATAAGAACTAGAGATAAGAAAGCTATAATGGAATTACAAGCAAAGAGGAAGGAACTAGAAGGGATTCATCTGGAAAAGGTACAAAGAAACTTAATTTATCTAAAAAGATTTTTTTGAATTTAGTAACAGGAACTCCAAGTTATTAGCTAAAGCATCTTCTATAAAAAAGAATAAAAGTAATATAGTAGTAATACAAGATTTGAATGGGAAAAGATGTAATAAAATGAAGGAGAAATTGGAAGCATTTCAAACATTTTATAAAACTTTATATACTAGTAAAAATCCTATAATGAAAATTGAAGATTATATAAAAAACAATTTTAATAAAAAACTGTTAGATGATGATAAAAATAAAATGGAACAGTTAATTACTGATAAAGAAATAGAGGATATTATAAATAACTTAAAGACAGGAGACCCCCGAAACAGATGGATTGGGCCTAGAATATTATAAAGTGTTTAAAAAGATTCTTATACCAAAGTTAAAAGTGTTATTTAATAAGATATTATTGGGAGAAGAAATCCCACAATCATGGAAAGAGTCATTGATTGTTTTAATATTGAAACCAGATATAAATCCAATAAATATGGAAGCATATAGACCCATATCACTGATAAATCAAGATGCTAAGATATTCACGGCAATAATGGCAAAGAGATTAAATAACTTTATGGGGAGTTATATTGAAAAAGACCAAAATGGATTTATACAAGGCAGACTAATGTCAGATTTAATGAGAAGGGTACTTAATTTAATGCATTTAGCTAAAGAAACTAACTCTAAAGCCGGAGTACTACCTTAGGAAGAACAACCTTCAGAACACGGCCAAAGAGCCCGAAAAACCCACAACAACCATCAAAACCCGGCCGTGAAAGCCTTCGAGAATACACCAGAGTACTATCGTTAGACATAATTAAAGCATTTGATTCAATGGAATGGGATACGTTAAATACATTAATTAAATATCTAGGGTTTGGACCTAATTTTAGGCAGATCATTCACCAATTATATTCACAGAATACAGCTAGAGTAATAGTTAATGATGGAATAACTGAGACAATACACCTAGGCCGAGGTACAAGACAAGGTTGCCCCTTATCTCCAGTATTATTTACAATGATAATAGAATTATTGGCACAGATAACTAGAGATGATAAACAGATTGTAGGGATAGAACATAAAGAAAATGGTAAGATAAACTTGTTTGCTGATGACACATTACTAATAGTTAAAAATCCAATAGAAACAACAGAAAGGCTTAAATTACATTTGGAGGAATTTGAGGGTATAACGGGATTAAAAGTAAATTGGGGAAAGTCAGAATGTTTATTGTTAAACCACTTGGATGAGGAGAAAAGAAGAATGAAAACAATATTTGAAGGTAAAATGGGAAATGTTATTAAATATTTAGGGATTAATATTACTTGGAATTTACAGGATATAATTAAAATAAATCTGGATAGATTGAAAAAAGATAACTGGAAGGATAAAAGATTATCAGAAATTAAAGATTTCTTGGTTTGGTAGAGTGGCATTATGCAAAATGAAAATTATTTCTAAATTAAATTTTATATTTTGGATGCTTCCTATAAAGATTACAGAAAAACAACTGAAAGAATGGCAGATGATAAATTGTTATTGCAATGGAAATAAAAGAGTGAGGATTAATAAGAAATTATGGTATGTAACACAAAAAAAGGGAGGTCTTGGATTACCCAATTTAAAATTATATTATACAGCAAATCAGCTCAGACATATTCCGGATATTATTAAAGGTAATAAAAATTTAATTTGGACAGAAATAGAAATGCAGGGTAAGGAAGAAAGAATTGAAAGTATGTTGTTTAAAGAAAAAATTGGAGAAGAGATTTAAAAGATTACTAACCCTTTCCTTAAAAATATGTTAGAAAATTGGAAAAAGTTAGAGGTATATTGAGCCCACCGATCTCTCCTTTATACCAGGTTGGGGGATTTAAAGAATTTTCCAGAAAATCTTAAAAAAACTCTTAAGAATATATTAAAAAATAAAGGGATAAATAAGATAAAAGACTGGATGGAGAAGATGAGAGATAAAGGAAATATAAAAGAGATTTTGGGAGGAGAGGGGATTTCTTGGTTTAATATGATTCAAATAGAAAGGTGGACAAGGGAATGGAATAGTAAGGAAGGGAAAAGTAGAAAAATGACAAAATTTGAAGAGATTATTGAAAAAAGATTGAAATTAGAGGAAAAGACAGAAAGAAAGGGAACTGTAAGTCAAATATATAAATTATTAATTCAGGCCGAACAGGATACACAAGGACTAAAAACACAGTGGCAATATGATTTGGATAAAGAAGTAATAGGAGAATGGGATAAAATGTGGGACCAAAGAATTATGAAGAACATGTCTGTAAGGATAAAAGAAAATTGTTATAAGGTAATATGGAGGTGGTATTTAACGCCGGTAAAACTGAATGTAATAAATAAAAATGTATCATCACTATGCTGGAGGTGTAAAAAAGAGAAGGGGACGTATATACATATGTGGTGGTCATGTGAAGTAAGAAAGCAAGAATGGAAGCAAATTTTTAAAGAAATTAAATGTGTGTTCCCCCACCGCTTCGTGCATGCGCAGGAGCGCCTGCCCACCTGCGCACCCACCCCTGCGTGTGGGCGCATGTTTGAAGGGGTGAGAGAGTGCGTGCCAGCGACGGCGGCGGAAGCCTGGGAGTCTTTTTTTTTATTTTACTCCTCGCCGCCCTCCGCGGGAAATTCAAATGCAGCCGCTGGTGCTAGTTCTGGAGCTGGAGGCACCGGCAGCGGCCTGTTGAAGGCGGCGAGGAGCACCGACCCCCGGCATCTGCCTCCCGGCTCTTGGCCACCCCCACCCCCCCACCCCCCCGTTGCTCCCGTTGCTGCCGCCACCCGCCACCGGGAGGCCAGCAGCTGGAGCACCCGGCCATGCTCTGCCTCCCGGCTCTTGGCCACCACCACCCTGTTGCCCCCGTCACTGCCGCCGCTGCCACTACCGGGAGACCAGCAGCCGGAGCACCCGGCCATGCTCAGCCTCCCGGCTCTTGGCCACCACCCCCCATTGCCCCCATCGCCGCTGCCCGGAGGCCAGCAGCCGGAGCACCCGGCCATGCTCAGCCTCCCGGCTCTTGGCCACCACCACCCCGTTGCCCCCGTCGCTGCCGCCGCCACCGGGAAGCCAGCAGCCGGAGCACCCGGCCATGCTCTGCCTCCCGGCTCTTGGCCACCACCACCCCGCTGCCGCCACCAGGCCGCAAAGACAGACCTCCCCCCCCCCGCACGCACTCCCCTCCCCACAGCTGCTTTGCGCGCTGGGGCGCTTGCGTGAAGGGGTGAGGGAGCGCTCACGGTGATGCTGGCACGTGCGTGCGCAAAGCAGCTGTGGGGAGGCGAGTGCGTGCGGGGGGGCGCGGGGGGAGGTGTGTCTTCGCGGCCCGGTCGGGCTCAAGCCACGGACCAGCAATGGGCTGCGGACCGGGGGTTGACGACCTCTGGTATAGAGAACTATGGGATATGGCAATTAATGATAAACTGACATGTGATATGAAAATAAGAAGAGGCCTATCAAAAAATAATGATTTTAAGAAAATATGGACTGTATTCTTGGAATATGTATTTCGGAGAGGGAACGGGGATATACACCGAGGGAAGAAACAATGAAGTTTTGGAGAGAAAATGGACTGAATGAAATTTTAAAATATTATTAATGCTAGCCCTGAGGGTGATGGTGGCACTGGTGTATTATGTAATTATGTTTTATTGTGGTGTTAGGTTTATGTTGTTTAGGTCGGATGTTTGTTTTTAATAAATTTATAAAAAAACCAAAAAAAAAAAACCCTAGTGTGCCAAAGAGAACAAGAGTCTCACACTCTTTGGACTGAAGTGTGAATTCTGCAGGCAGAGAATGCTTTCCTCATTCAGTTATATTGGCTCTAGCCTAAAGCTGGTGCATCCCAGATGGAGGGTGATCATCCCAGTAAGGAGGAGGCAGGGTAGGTATACAAACAGTGCCGTGTAGCACTTTAGGGTCAAAATCAGCTACTTTTCTTTTACCCAGAAGATGAGATGTTATGACACCGCTGCTCTTGGCTGCAAGGCCTTGTGCCTTTTGGAAGGGGAGCTGCCCCCTTCTATCTCCTGAAGTTTCTGAACAGCCTTTAAGGGCAGATCCGCTACTTGCATAAGATAAGAACATAGTCTTGAAGTCATTGTGATGCAAAGGTTGATTTTTGAGCCACAAAGATATCTTGACTCATAATAGCCTCTTTTTCGCTCCTTATTTACTCCCCACTCAGTCTGAGAATCGGAGTTCGCTGTTTGCCGTGGCCTCTACACTGGTGAACTGCACCAATAGCTATGACCAAGAAGAACCTGACCCACAGATGGTAGAGCTTGCTAAGTATGCCAAGCAACACATCCCTGAAAAGCACCCAAAGGTGAGAGGACTGGGGGTAAGGAGATCACCCTCTTGGGTGCAAGGATTGCAGACCTTTCCCAAGGACATGGCTGGGCCTGCAGCTCCTGCTGGGTCTCCCACCAAGCTTCCTTATCTTTTACTACTCTCACTTTGCACAGGACAAGCCAGAATTTGTGCACCAGCGGGTGCAGAAGCTGCTAGCTGCTGGTGTGGTGTCAGCGCTCACTTGCATGGTGAAGAACGAGAGCCCTTCCCTCAGCCCAGCCTGTCGTGAGCTTATCTCCAGGTGGGTTAAAGAAAATTGTTATAAAGTAGTGTGGAGATAATACTTAACATGGTGAAGTTGAACATATTAAATCAAAACGTATCATTTCTGCACTGGAGGTGCGAGAAAGAAAAAGGACGTATTTACTTATGTGGTGGTCCTGCGAAATGAGGAGGAAGGAATGGATGATGATTTTAAAGTAGATTAGGGAAATAATTGGAGTGAATATACAAATGTCTTCCAATGATTGCTGTATTGAATATGGTTAATATTAATCAAAGGAAGAGATAAGAAAAAGAATTAATTATTATAATGGTGACTGTGGCAAGGTTAATATTTGCAAAGAACTGGAAAAGTGATAACCAAATTAAAATTGAGGAATGGTATAGAGAAATGTGGAATGTGACAATGACAAAATGACTAGTGAAATGAAAATTAGAAGAGGAATATCAGAATGTAACAAATTTAAAGTAATATGGAATGGATTTTTAGAATATGTGTTTTGGAAAGAGAAAGGGTATACACCAGGAGAAGAATCAATGTGTTTCCGGAGAGAAATGGGGCAGTTTGAAATGCAAGGATAAAAAGTATGAATCTTGTCCCAAGGGGAGGAAGTTGACACAGGGTGGAGATATGAGGTTGTGATAAATTTGTTTAACTCTAGTTGATTTAATGTTGTGTATTGTAATGTTGTGGTTTTTATTTTTTTCTGTAGTAAAATAAAAAAATTAATACAAATTAAAAAGAGCTTATCTCCAGGTGAATGGAGTGGGTAGATTTTAGTCCACTTGTAGATGTGTCTGTGGGGGTGGTCTTGGTGCCCCAGTCCTTTCCACAATGGGGCATTGATGCTGTGATACTCTCAGGTATCTTCCTTGATGTTTGTCAAAGCTGCCTTTCCCTTCCAATTTTTAATACTCCCCTTCTTAATTAATTTGCTGCTCCCTATAGTATTGGAACTTAATAAAAATAAATAATACATTGTGCGGAAGTTACAGTTATAGCAGCATTTTCAAAATACAGTGTTGTCCTTTGTAACATTTCATACCAGAGAAAACAGAATAGGGATGAATATTTTCATGAACTTTATCATTAATAAGTAATGGATCCAGGAGCATATGTAAACATTGATGAGTAATTTCAGGGGCGTGAGGAGGGTGTGGGGCACTCTGGAGACTCCACTTCACTGTCTGCTCTCTGTTGTAGGGTTTTCTTAGCTCTAGTGGAAGATTCAGATGACAGAGGTGCCGTGGTGGCTGCTGGAGGGGGAAAGGTGAGCACAAGTACTCCAATATTTTGCCTTGGGTCCTTTTGGGGAGAAAGGCAGGATAGAAATATTTTAAATAAAAATTTTAAATATTTGGCCTTGCCCCACCTGTCCCACTGTACAGCACTGACTCCTGTTTTTCTGCTTTGTAGGCTCTCCTCCCTTTGGCCCTGGAAGGCACTGAAACAGGGCAGACCAAGGCAGCCCAAGCTCTAGCCAAGATCACCATCACAACTGCTCCAGAGATGGCCTTCCCAGGCGAGCGGGTCAGTACAGGGTAGTGGGCGATTGGGTATCCCCCCCCAAAAAAGCTGCTGGCTGTCCCCCCAAGAACTTGGCTTTGCAATACTGCGGCTAAGTGGGTGCTGTCAGTGCAGGCTCCCAGGTTCTTCTTCATTTTGCAGGTCTATGAGGTGGTCCGGCCGCTGGTGAGTCTCCTGCATTTGAACTGCACCAGCCTGCAGAACTTCGAGGCTCTGATGGCACTCACAAACCTGGCTGGGACTAGTGAACGTCTCAGGTACAGCTGGTTTGCAAAAAGGCCCTGCTACTTTCTCTGGGAAATATGTGGAATTTCACCTGCTCAATATTTCTCCTTTTGTAGGCAGAAGATTGTGAAGGAAAAGGCTGTGCCGTTGATTGAGGGCTACATGTTTGAGGAGCATGAAATGATCCGTGTGGCAGCAGCAGAGTGCATGTGCAACATGGCCCTGAGCCTAGAGGTGAGCAGAGACCAAAGACAATGGTTGTGTGGCTGATATATATGCTATGTATACGTGTGGAAGGAAAAGGACCTCCTGACATCCAGATCCGACTTTCACACAGGTAGCTGAGTTGTTTCTTGCTGAAGGCAGTGACCGGCTCAAGCTGATAGTTCTGTATAGCGGGGAGGAGGATGAGCGGCTCCGACAGGCAGCTTCAGGGATGCTGGCCGTGTTAACATCACTGCTACCCCAGATCTGTGTCCGCATTCCTCAAGTGGTGAGTCGTGTGAGAACACTGCCTGTGCCTGCCTTTTTTCGTTTCTGTTTTATTATGCACACTCCAGAAGGTGAGCCAAGGCAGAATACTAATACCTTCTGCTGCCACAACAGCGGCCCCGAGGGGAGACCCACAGGCAGGATCCTCCTGGCCATGTTGTTGTTTTTGGTTTTTTTTGCATC
The DNA here is from genome assembly GCA_037013535.1 of Intellagama lesueurii. NCBI lineage: Eukaryota > Metazoa > Chordata > Lepidosauria > Squamata > Agamidae > Intellagama > Intellagama lesueurii. The sequence continues at coordinate 18,509,984 of JBAJHW010000011.1, forward strand.
TGTGCTGGCAGTAAATGCCAGAGTTCACCAACTCTTGCCCATGAGAAACAGTATTTCTCTTAGCAGTTGCCTTTGCCCTCATTTGCTGACTAACCTTGTACCTGCTCCCAGACGGCTGCTTGGCTGGAGATCCTGCAGACTCTACTACTCAGCTCCAGCACAGAACTTCAGCACCGTGGCGTTGTGGTGGTGAAGAACATGGTGGCCGCTGATAAGGAGCTGGCGGCCAAGCTCATGGAGAGTGAGATGCTGGAGATCCTGTCTTCTGTCATGGCTGGTGTGAAGGACAGGCCCCAGGTGGCCCAGATCGCCAGGGAGTGCCTGGCTCAAGCTGAAGCCTACAACTTGATCAAGCCCAACTCAGATCATGGGGAGTGAGAGCCAGACTGCTGCTTCTCTGCTTGGACACGCTGCTGCTGGTGGGCACCCGGGTGGGGTCTGTGGGAACTCGTGGTACTGTGGCTTCTGGGACCAAGAAAGGAGTGAGCAAGCGACCCACTGTGAGCACTCCTGATGGCTACTGGTGCCACTTTCTGATCTTCTGATTTTTTGTGAAGGTGGTGTTGCACAGCAGGCCCTTCCAGTGCAATGTGTTGCTGCTCTTCTTGGTCTCTTATGTTCTCACTGGAAACACAGTGGGAGTGAGCTGGGAGAACAGAACTGGGAGGCCTGGAGGTCCCTTGAGCTGCATGGCCTGCCTTTTATTGCTGCTGGAAGTCACAGCTTTCCACTGCCTTAGTACCTGCTCAGTGGCCTATGACTTCAGGGCAGGGGAAATAGCTTTAAACTGCCACACTGCTCTTTTCTCTGTTTCATTCCTACTTCTTGCATTCAATTATATTAGCATTCCCTATGGCAAAGAGGGTGACCATTATAGCCAAAGATATATGGGATGTAATGTGAGTCATCCTATTAAATGAATCTGGGAAAAATGCAAATGAGCATAGTTCCCAAAAAGCACAAGTCATTCAGCACCCCACCCCACCCCCCAACTATGGCAAGGGTTTTGCATGTGGGTTGGAAAGTGACACTGGGACAAAGTGCCTGTTTCTTTTTGTGCAAGCTGTTTTGGCATTAAATTCCTTCTTCAGAAGCTGTCTAAATCATGAAATTATCTATTAGTTTTATAAGGCTACTTAAGATAAAAAGCACAAAAACTACATTACATTCATCATTCTCCCTAGCACTTTAAGATACGAGTTTTTATTTTAAATTTTAATATATTAAAAGTTTATATAACAGAATATTCATTTGTAACAATATGTACAGTTAATGTGAGAGCCAGTGTGGTGGAGTGGATAAAATTTTGGACTAACGTTCTAGAGGTCTGGGTTCAGATCCTTTCTCGCTCAAGGAAACTCTACTAGGGTTGCTGTAAGTTGAAAGTGGCATGGTGGCACATAACAACTGCATAGTTTCCAAAAGGCTGCACTTGCACAAAAACTAGCAAGCACTTTTGCTTTTATTGTTTTGAGTTTCTTTCAGGATGGAACACCCACCTGTGTTTGGGCAGGTGCCTTCAAAATATGAGCTAGGATTTGGCTTTAGCTGTTGTACTCATTATTGGGTTTTTGGATCCAGGTCATTCGGTGAATGGGTTGCCTAGAATAAGCCCAGCTCTTGGACCTCAACTTAATACATTTTAAATAGCAATAGGTTCCTTGTTTCCAGTTAGCAAGCCCATTAGGAGCTTGCTGTTAAACAAAAGGTGCTTGCTTTTAAGCAGAACTATTCTCTTGTAACTTCTCTGTTAGAGTAATTGTGCCTCCTGGCATCTACAAGGCAACAGCCCAATGTGTCTGTCCTTGCAGTTTCCATTTACCTATGTTAGTCTTTCTTGAAATTTGTCCTTGCATTATCTGGCAGTGATAAAATCTTACTACATAGTTAAGCCTTGAGAAGGCAAACAGCGTAACTCACAGCAGCATTTTGTTGGCAGTTACTGGTTTCCCACTTAAATATCTGGGCACATGCCAACCTGTGTGCCTGAAAATCCAAGCAGTAATCCATTAATTACCAATAAAAAGCTGCTGTGAGTTAGTGGTTTGCCTTTTGCCGACATAACTGTACAATAGCTTGTTTTCCACAGTATGGGTTGTGAGGGAGCACTACCTTTATGTTTACATAACTGCACTGTGGCTGAAGAGAGTGGATTTTGATGAGAACCTAGTGATCACTCTTGCTCTTTGAATGTAGTTACATTGCATATTGTCATTGGAAAACACTTTTGTCTTCTGCCTGTGCTTATATACATACAGTATGGCATGTGCTGCAATTTTACTCGTGGTTGTGGTCCTTTTGCACATGGTCTTGGTGAATGGGGAGAGAGATGAACTGCAACTCCCTATAGAATTCTAAATAGGGAGTTTGGAAAGGGGTGTGTGTGTGTGTCAGTCTTTTGGCAACAGTAATACATTGTTATACCTAAAAGCCTAGTTGTTTTTATTTGGCATGACCTCTTGTGGATTGCAACCCCTTTTCATCAAAATGATCAATTGTTGCTTCACTTGCCCAATAGTAACACACGTGAGGGGGGGGGGGGGCTGTAGAAAAATCAATTGTACACAGAGAGATCTTTACTAACTGTGGAAGACACCAAGTGATGACAGAACACCCCCAACTCCCAAGAGCCTCTTCCAACTGGGCTCTGGGTAAGGGAGGAGGGGAGGTGCCCCCCCCCCCCGCAGCTGGGAGGGCTGGTGGATAATGAGCACAAGAGGCGGCATGCCAAAAAAGAGAGTGAAGGGCCCGACGGGGTGCGGGGGGGGGGGGAAGCCAAGAGGGTCCCTTTCTTGCTTGGCCTAGTTTGAAGCCGGCCGGAGAGGCAACTGCCTCGCCTGGCGCCAGGAGGGCCGGGGGGCGGCGCGTTGCGCTCCCTTCCTTGCGTGCCCCTTGCGGTCGACCGCCGGGCAAGGCAACGAGGCAAAGCCAGGCGGGCGGCGGCGGCGGCGGCGGCGGCTACCGGGTGCGTGCCCGTTGGAGAGGAGCAGGGATGCTGAAGCGGGGCCAGAGCCACTGAAGGCGGCGGGCGCTGCTCGCGGGGTGGCGCCAGGCTGGGCGAGCGTCCTCCGGGCGGGAGGTCGGAGCGGAAGGGGCGGGCCGAGAGCGATGGCGGAGCGCGGCGGCGGCGGCGGGAGGCGGCCGGGGCTCTGGTTCCAGTTCGGGTTCCGCTTCGGGGAGCCGACGGAGAGCGGGCTGAAGCCGGCGCCGCTGGGCGAAGCCGGGACCATCCGCGGGGTCCGACCCAGCTGGAGTTTCGTCGGGATCTTGACGGACGGTGAGCGGCTCCTGTGCATGTGCAGAGTGTGGCTCTGGGCAGGGGAGGGTGGGCGCCGAACGGCCGTGGGCCTGGCCGACTGGCGGTGCTCCTCGCGGGCCTTGAGCCTCGAAATCTAGGCCGGGGAGGGAAGCTGGAGGTTTCCGCGGCTTGCTGGCCCGCGCCCCTTCCCGGCGGCCCTGCTCTTCTGCCCGGGTCGGCAGACTTACTGGCCGGTCCGCCTCCGCCTGGCGACCAGCCGCGCCCCGGCAGGAGGCGGGCGGCCCTGCTGGCCTGGCGGAGAGGGCGCCCGCCCCGGCCCGGCCCGGCCCCCGACTCGAAAGCGCGCCTCTTCTCTCCGCCTTCTGCAGGCTCGGCCGCGGCCGCCCCGGTGCTGCTGCTGCTGCGGGGCGCGACGGAGGCGGCGCTGCCCTCGGACTGTCTCGACGTGCTGCCCTCGGAGACCCACGTGCTGGTGCTGCGGGAGGCGGCGCTGGAAGGCTGGCCCGTGCCGGGCGCCGGCGCCCTCCTGGAGGGCCAGCCGGCTTGGCGGCGGGAGCTCCGGCCAGAAGACGCGGCGGCGGCGGCGGCGGCGACCGGCACCAGTGGGCAGAGGACCGCCCAGGGGAGCGCGGGAAGAGCGGCGGCGGCCCCCCCTCCAGGGCCCAGCCCCGGTTCTGAGAAACCCCCCGCCGCCGCCGCCGCCTTGCCTGCCCGCAGGCCGGCCGCTGCTGCCCTTGGTGCCCGGCGGCTTCGTGGCTCCCCGGCCGCCTTTCTTCACGCCGCTGCCGGCCACCCTGCAGGCTCGCAAGCTGGCCCTGGGCCACGAGCACGCGCTGCTGCTGGCCGCGGGGGGCGCGCTCTTCTCGTGGGGCGGCGGCAGGTGAGGGGCCCCGGGGGCCTGCGGGCGGGCGGGGGTGTGTGTGTGTGTGTGGAAACGACGGCGGCCTCTTGTGTCCTCCCTCGCAGGCACGGGCAGCTGGGCCACGGGGACCTGGAAAGCAGGCTGGAGCCGCAGCCGGTGGAGGCGTTGCAAGGCGTGCCCTCGGTGGAGGTGGCCGCCGGGGGCTGGCATTCCGCGGCCGTCGGCGGTAAGGCGGCACAGGGCGGGACGGGCAAAGCCAGGGCGGGGGGGCTGGGGCTGCCGAGCGCTTCCTCCAGCCCGGGGCTTCCTGGGGTTTCTCCAAGAAGGGGCTCCATCATGATTAGGGCGACCTTTGGGGGCAGAGGACTCCATTTCGAGCAACAGAAGAGGGTCCTGGTCAGCTTGGTTTAAAGGTTCTCCGTCCTGCCCCACCCACCCTGCCCTGTTACACATTCAGAACATGAGGATTGGGAGAATAGAGACACCAAAGGCCATGAAGCATCTGTAAGACTTACTACTACTTACCTTTCATAGGCTTTCCAGTCTCCAAGCACACTTTTTCAAACAAGTACATGTGTTTGGCAAGCAAAAGCTTATGAAAAGAGGCCTAGAGGTGCTACATGGCTTCTGGCTTCTCTTTTGCTACAACAGACTTAATACCATTTCCTGCTACATTCGGGATAAGGTAGCTTTTTTTCTTCTCTACATTGTTTTGTAAGGACACTGCTCTCTTCTTTAAAGGTTTCCCCTCCTTCAAGGTGAAATTCATCCTGCCTAGAAAGACACAGCCCCTAGCCCAGGCGAGGCCTCCTCGACCCCAGGCATGTCCCCCTTCTGCAGTTTTGGGAGGAAGAAACCCACCTTACTTCTAGCTTGTTAATTCCCACTCCTCCCATGCTTTTCAGAAACAGGTGACTTGTACCTATGGGGCTGGAATGAGTCTGGACAGCTTGCTCTGCCTTCCAAAACTATATCTGAGGATCAAGCAACCACCACGACAGCAGAGGCTAGCAGAGGTGAGACATCACTAGTCTCTAAAGCCATTTGTGATCTAATATGCACACTTATCCTCCCCCTACACACACACACACACACAGGCTTTTTACCTTCATTTTTCCAGGATCAGGCTGGGGGGGGGGGGGGAAGGAGTTCTTTGTTGGTCTTTTAATTGTAAGATTATTTCTAGGTGACTCAGAACAGAATTTGGCCCAGCAGGAAGTGGTGCAAGGTACCCACCAAGCCACCTTTATTTCCATCCAAGCCTTCCCTGCTTTGGTAGAGATGCCTCATGGGGAAGAAATCAGCAAGATCAGCTGTGGATCACGACATACTGCTGCTGTGACATGTAAGACAGCAATTCTGGTCTTGCAAAACAAGGTTGTAGTGAGGGAAGGCTAATCACTGGGAGCTCCTCCCTGCCACCTATGTTAGGCAAAAGAATCTAAATATTTGTTATACCATCTAGTATCACCTGCCAAATGCCCTGTCCAGAAGGAAAAAATTTGCAGGAGACACTGATGAACACTTGGGTCACAGCAAACCCACTAGAGGCAACACATGCAAAAGGACATCTAAAAATAACAGAAGTGCCATAAGCACCTTTTCAAATGTGCTTCCTGTTTGGGGGTGGGGTCAGGCAATTTATAAGCCTAGACCTGGTTCAACAGAGGCCACAAATTCCCCAACCCTGTGCCCTGAGATGGTCAACTCTTGCCTTTCGAGAGCTTAGAGCCCTGCTGGCACTTCACCTCTCCCTTTCCTTTGATTTTCAGGCACTGGACATCTCTACACCTGGGGATGGGGTAAGTAGAAAGATTCCTGCATGCCTCTCCTTGGAGAAATGTCGCCTCTCTGAGGTTGTATCTATGGTACTGAAATCTCATCTTGGTTATAGGTAAATATGGGCAACTGGGACACCAAGAAACAGCCAGCTCTGACGAGCCAAGGAGAGTTTGCTACTTTGTGGACCGAAACCTTTGCATAGTTGATGTGGTATGTGGACCATGGACCACCTATACACTGGCTGTGGGCCGATAACAGCTGGAATGACAACAAAACCATGCCTTTGATAACATCTTCCTTAGCAGCTTGAGCTACCTTCAACTTTGCTCAAGAGTGCTACAAGGCCTTCCCATACACCAGGTTTTATATTTTGCTTGCAGTTGCTTCTTCGCCCTTGCGCCGGAGCACTGCAGCCATTGCACCAATGGGAAGAAAGCAGTATTTAATCACCACTCACACAACCACTGCAGAATCATAATATATATTTTGGTCTGATGAACACAGAATCCTAGTATACTCATATACAGCATTAAATTGCACAAGACAGACAAAACAGGTTTAACAGTCATTTCATTAAGAAAGTTATTGCTGCCGTCACCCTTGCTGACAAGCAGTCAGGAGGCATTCAAGCCTGGATGGATGGGTGGCTGATTGGTTAGGGGGCTGCTCCTGCAATTAAGACATTTCCCCCACCTCACCTCCACATGTCTGTTTCAATCCAAGCCTCAAATTAGAACAATACAGTTGATTTTTCAATATATAGTACAACAAAGGGTGAACATGTATTCACAGAAATAAATAATGGGGGGCTGTAGTGAAAACAAGGTAAAAATGCAATCATGATGAGTAAGTATGGGTGGCAGAGGTCCATTCTCCTCTCTCTTTTTGTCCCCAAGGATAAAGGGTGCTACTCAGTTGCACATGCGGTGGTGGGAGTATTATTAGGGTTACAAAAGCCACCTGTCAGGGCACTCCCTCCTCAGTGGGCAGCCCTCGTAGCCTCCTTGCCCTCTTCCCTGTAACTACCTCAGTACTACTCCCAGACAGTTAAAGCCTCCCACCCCTCCTTATGCATGTGCATGAGAACTAGAGCAGTTTCTATGGAAATGGGACAGACAGAAGGCGAAGAGAGCCGCTGTCCAGGGGAATGATGCTGCACATGTTCTGAGCATAGCAGAGGGGCAGGCCACGCTGACCACACCCACTGCTGCTGTGCAGAGTACACCAGTGTTCAGAATCCCTCTGCTCCTTTACTTTAATTTGCTTTAAAATATAATGTTTGCAAAAATTAATCCCATTAAAAACAAGTAACTGTTAAAAGTGCCTTCCCACCTCTGCTCCAGAGGTGGCTACGCATTAGGAGGGCTGGTCTGGAAATGTTTCCCAACTCCCTCCCACCCAAGCGAGGAGGAGGATCAAGATGGGGACAGACCGGTTGGGGCAGCTCTTTCCTGCAGCACACCAGGGGCTCCCCTTCAGCTCTCAATGTTTGAAGCGGTGGAGTTAAGGATGCCAGATCTGGGCTCAGATTTGGAAGCCTTTGAAAGTTCGCGCTGTGAAAAGAGGGAGAAAATCACATCATGTCACCACCAAACAGTGAACCAAATGGGCACAGGGAACCTTGGAGCCAATGCACTCGGGGGAGCTTACACGACAAGCCCCCCCCCCCCCGCTCTTACAGCTGTCGGAGGAGAAAAGGCAGCAGACCTGTTCCATGTGCACATGCAAAGGACCCTCCCCACCCCCCCACCCCCCACCCCCACCATGTACATGTGCCTTTTTGAAAATGAAGTGCCCAATAATTCTAATCACATCCTGCGTCCAGATACCCTATTCCTGTCTCTACCTCTCCTCTCCTGTTCCACAGAAGGCACACAATTATGCAGGTCTGCACATAGTTGAGTTTGCATATAGAACTGTCAGTGTCATATAGCTGGAAAGCAGGGTGGATTTGATTTAAATCAAATGTATTTAAATCATGATTTAAATATTTTTTAAAAATCAGATTTTTTTTGACAAATTTAAATTTTAAAAATATTTTTAATTGAAATTTTGATTTAAAACAATTTGATTATTTTAAAAAATCATTGATTTTTATCCACCCTGCTGGAAGGTGAGGCAATGTCTTCCTCAGCAGGCAAGGGCAGTAGGCTGATTGCTTTCGGTGCCAGAGCTGCAACCTACAGTTGGGTGGAGAGACGGCGTAGGCCTGCAGCTAAATCAAAGGGGTTGAAGAACAGCAAACCCTTCTCCAGGCTTTTTCTATTTCAACCCTATCAAGAATGTTGGCCTCCAGAATTAGTAACCTGGGGAATACACTGCCTTCTCTGCCCACTGAAGGCTGGACCCTACCCCGGCATACTTGATCCTGAGCAATTAATTTTAAAAATGCCCCCGGTGCCACCCAACCCTATGTAGCACAGCTGTTAACAGAGGAACATGGCAAGTGACAGAGCTGAACATCTCATCTGGGAGGAAAGGAGAGGCAGATGTGATGAGGTGAGAGAAGGGAATTACCGCAAACTCTGAATAGGTGCTGGCAACAGAATTAACGCCGCAGGGACGCTGGAGAGGGGCTGTGGGGGTGCACCCACCGCTCAGAGCTGTTCCATTGAGCTGAGAGAGATTCTCCTTGTTGTGCTCTAGGCGTCCTTGGTGAGAGGGTTTGGTGGCCGTTCGGCTAGGAGTCCGGAGGGGCTGCAGAGTCAAAAGGGAAGAGCAGCCGATGGGTTAAGAGCCTATGGTGACAACTGTCTGGAATTCAAGTGTACGGATTGGAGAGAAATGACTAAGACTTAGACTATTAGACTAAGTTGTAGCTTCAACCATTGGGAGAGAGACATAAACCTGGCAGGTTTCTTGCTGGCCTCATAATAAACATGGGAGAAATGGAGGTGGGGTAGCAAACAGGCCCGCTCAAAATGTTCACTATTCCTGCGAGCCTGCCTGCGCTCCTCTTGATGGTTCCTGCACTGCAGGAATGATGTATGCAATTATCAGTCCAGCCTGTTGCTCTAGGGTAGACGCAATGAATAACACGTACAGTAAGGACTAAGGCAATAACACTATCCGGTGATAACCAGCTTTCCTCCCCAGCTTCAGCAGCTGGGGTCTAATGCTTTTGGACAACACTGCAGAGTTCTTGTACACCATTTACCTACAGTTTTTATTTTCAGGTACATGCTGAAGATATATCTATACATGGACATCTTTCTCACTTAGTTTAGTTTTATATGTGTTTGTTCTGTGCCATCAAGTCAGAACTGACTTATAGCAACCCTAACAGGGCTTTCAAGGTAAGTGAGATATTTAAAGAGTAGTTTTACCAGCTCTGCTCTGCCAGTCAGTTTCCATGGCTGAATGGGGATTTGAACCCTGCTCTCCAGAGTCCTGGTCTGTCACTCTGTCCACTACACCACACTGGGAATCCAGTGTTAGTTTCAAGTACCACACATTTAATCCCTAAAATTATTCTATATTGTATATTTTTATGATTTGGAATTAAGTAAATAAATGCAATTAGCTGTGCAGTTCTAAGGTGGTTGTTGTTATATGATAATGATACTCTCTCTCTCTCTCTCTCTATCATCTACAGGCAACGGTTCTTCCTGCTATTTAATGATAGTCGTTTTTTGGTGTGAACCAGAAAATGATGATGCCAGATAGAAAGTATTATCTCACTATCTAGTAATTTAGTTCATCCTCTTTTTTTAAAGGAGCACTCTTTAAAATGTGTAATTCCATTCACATCTCTTTCTGTTTTCCCTCCTTGACATGTTCACCGAACTGGTTAACTGTCTCAAAGCTCATGGTGGGCTTTCCCTTTCAAACAACCTTGTGTTGCTCCTAAGTTTTGGATACACAATGTTGCTTTGTAAGTTACAGCACTTAAATATCCAAGCTCAAAGAATGCTGCCGTGAGGGTCAGCAGACCCTCTGCCTTGGGCAGGAACTGAAACCACAGCTGCTTACCTTCCTTCCAGAAAGGGGTGGATGGGATGCTGGAGAGCTGAACACGGAGCCTCCCAAGACAGAGCGGAAGGTGCTGTTCGGGGTGCTAGCTGTGATATTGAACTGCAAGAGAAGGACATCCATGAGAAAAACCTCCCCAAGATGTGTTGGGTGGAGAGAACAAAGGTTCCTTTTCTGCTCCAGCTGGGGAACTGCAGCAGTCACCTCACATCTCAGGTCTAAGTCACTTAGTCACAGGAGAGCTGTTCCTGCCTCAGTCCCTTTCATTCCCCTCCTCCCATTCATTTCCAGCTCTGCCATGGATCTCGGAAGGGCATCATTTGTATACAGCAGCTACATGTGTAATGATCCCAGTTTGCCATGCTCACCTTTCGTGCTTTGCTTGGCGTGGTAAGGCCCAATGCCCGCCTTTTACTGGGGGTTCGAGGGCTGGTGCCGTACCTCATTTCTTCCTCCATCTGGCGAGATTTCTTGAGTTGCTGAAAAGAAAAACTGATGAGTGGTTGAAACAGAAGCTTGGCACAACCTTGAAAGAGGATGGCAACTGCATAAGTCCTTTGAGCTTTTGAGTGGACCAGCCCCAAAGGTGGCCTTTCCAGCTTGTGGGGGGTGCACAGGCAACTCAGCTCAGGACAGCCCAGCAGCAGGCTTCAGCTCCAGGCTGGTTCCCAGGTCTAGCTTAACTTACTTGGCTTAACTTACTCCATCCAGGTGGTGGAGATGGAGGAGAACCTGCACATCCTCATGCAAAAGGCATTCCACCCTGGTCAGTAACAAAAGGCCAGGAAAGGATCCCAGGATGCCTTCTCCCCCTTCACTGCATGGGCAGCTCCCACGGATGTGGCAAATAACAAAAGCCACTTTTGTTCACTTGTGCTTGAAATGCTCCAGCCACCAATGACTCACTCGTTCCTGCCTTTCCCTCTCCTTCTCCAGATGGTACACATGCCACTGTTCCGCCACATACTCTAGAAAGCGCTGTCCCCTCACCAGGAAGTGCTGTCCATGCTCTTGCTCCCAGAGCTCCACGCGGCCCTTCAGCTCCTCTTCCAGCTGGAACGAGAACAAAGACTAAGCTTGAGCTAAGCTGTTCTAGAGGCCCCAGCCTTGCAAGCTTGCCTCCCTTGCATGCAGAGACACCTGGAAGGAACACCTACCTTTGGAAGAGTTTTCTGGAGTTTCACTCGCAGCTTCTCCTCTTTCAGAAGGTTGCCCCCTCGGTTAGCGAATCGACTCGGATCTGTTGCTTTTCTCTAATGAGGGGAGAAATGGCTAAGCAATCCCTGCAGAAGGCTAGTGGATGTGCCACCACTCCTACATGGAGGGGGCAACCACAGCTCTTCTCCATCCCATGCTGTGCCTCAGTGGACTACCAAAGGCACTGCCTCAGCTACAGAGCTCCCACCCCACCCCACCCCACTGCTTTCCCATAATGACTCACTTCAAGCTCCTGAAAGAGGTGCCAGTTCTCTTCCCATTTGTGGATTGCTTCAAACATCTCTCGGTGCTGCTCATAATACTGCTTGATCCGCTCGGCTTCATCATCATGTTCCCGCAGGAGATTTTCAGTGAAGTCATCTAGGAAAATTAAAACACTATCACGGAACAGGACAGAGAAAATGCAGTCATGAGGCACCACCAGCCACCAGCTGACCTCCACTCACCCTGATAGTAGGGGCTGAAGGAGCGCTTCTGCTCCTCACCATAGAAACACTTGTCCCAGAAGTCCGCCAACTCAGCCCGGACAGCCTCAATCACGTTCCGTAGGTTCTGGAGCTTCAGCTCCTCCAAACGATCCACTTCTGACTGTAGCTACAAGAGGAACAAGGGGTAATAACATGGGAGGGTCAAGGGTGGGCGGCACGCTTTGTCTCCTGGCCACAAACCTCTTCCTTCATTTGCCAAATAATGTGGCATAGGGAATGCTCAGAGCACACACAGAGATGGGCAGAAGCCCATTTTTCCTGGCAGTTTCCGTTTGCTCCACAGTATGACATAAAGCCTCCCTTCTCCTTTCCCTTGGTAAGGAGACAAGGGGAGGGTGACTCCTCACATTGTTGCTCTAGGATTTGGAAGACAGAAAACTTGGGAGTAGCCTTGCAAAAACCTATCTGGGAATTGAGCAGCGGCCCTTGCTATCCACTTGATACAGTGTGGAAAATGTCAGGCAGTCCAAAGCAGCATTGATCCCACCCAAAATCAAGGAATGATGGTCTCCAGTGTTCCTTACATATTTCATGGTTCTGGCTGTGGATCCCACCATGTTGGGGGCAAATGCTTCTCTCTCCTCTGCAGGCACCTGCAGTCGATCCCAGAGCGTCAGGATTCTAGAACGCAGCTCTTCACACGAAGCTTCCTTCTGAACTCTCTCATCCTCCAGCTTGGATACATAAAGACTGGCATCAGGAAAGCAAAAGGCAGGCAAGAACTCCTGTTCTGGAGGCAAGCCCCCCCTCCTCCCATCTCTCCCATACCCCCCCCTCCAACCTGCTGCAGCAGACTCTTCAGAGCAGCAATGTTCTCAGTGGAGAGGCAGAAAGCCTCCTCACCCTCACAGACCACATCCCTCTCAAAGCTTGTGTCTGGGCTGCGCTCCAGCTCCTCCATGCAGTGCACAATCTGCTGCTTTGTGTCAAGGAACTGCATGCGCCGGCGTTCCTGGTGAGTAAAGGAAAGCATTAGCTCCCCAGATCTGCTCGGCCAACCCCCTCCTCCCATGTGTAGATGCAGACCTTCTCTGCAGTCCGTGCTGCTAAGTGGCGCCGAAAGGCATCCAGCTGGGCCAGACTAGGCACGGCCTCACTGTCAATGGCATGAGGGGCCTCGCACAGGAGGTCACACAAGTCCTGGTCCCGCTCCTGCAGCACTTTCAGCTCCTGCTTCCTCTCCCGCTTTTGTTTGAGCATAACTTCCACTCTGGTGCGCAGATCTTTCTCCAGCTGCAGGATAGTGCTCTCCTCATCCTCCTGGGGAAAGAAAGAACACATTAATGACCGCTGCATCCAAGGAGATGCTTGGGGACCACACCCCAAGCCATTCCCAACTCCCAGCCCACCTCACCTGAAAAGGAGGCAGCTGCAGTTCTCTACAGAGGACGGCCAGCTCCTTGCGACACAGGGCGATGCTCTGCAGGAGGCGCGCTTTGAGGTTCTCCTCCTCTGCTATCATCATTTCTAGCAGGCCCTGAGGGGGCAACACCGAGGCACTGTTGGCCGGGCGGAGGAAGGCAAGACCACCTCGGCCCCGCGCCGGCCGCTCCCCTTCCCGAAGGAGCAGGACGGGGTCCGGCCCCGGAGCTTCCACCAGAGAGACCCGGCCGGAGCCCCGCACTCACCTTGACGTGTTTTTTCACCACCTCGGTGCGCTGGAGGCGCTGATCTTCGGGAATCCCGATCTCCTCCCAGATCTCCCGCAGGTGGCTCAGCGCCCGGTTCAGGCAGGCCACCGACTCGTTGGCCAGGACGTCGCTGCCAGGGAAGGGAAGGGAAGGGAAGGGCGCGTCAGAGCGGCCGAGGGGACAGCGGGGGTCCCGCTGGACAGAGCCGGCGGCGGCGGCGGCGGCCATATATCCCCCCCTCGCCACCTACCTCTTCCTCATGGTTCCCCGAGGCTCGCTTTGCCCTTCAGGACCCGCGGCTTCTCCTCCCGTCGCGCTGCTCAACGACAGCGGCCGGTCCGTTTCTCTCCCCGAGCGGCTCAAATTCAAACTCACCCCGCCGCCACCTGATTGGCTTCTCCGTAAGACGCTACCGCGCAGGCCCCGCCCACATCCCCTTCGCTCCATCAGGGGGAGGGGCGTTTCTACTGTGGCCAATAGGAGGACGGAGATGTGGGCGCTTGCCTCTCCCCGTCCGGTCGGGAGGGGCCCCAGCGCCAGAGCTGGGAGAAGGGGAGGGATTGGCCGGTTGGTGCGACGGGGCTTCTCGTGGCCATGGAAACGCCAGGCCCGCGCCTCCCGTAGGCGAGCTTGAAGTGATGGCGGAGTGCCTGCAGACTCTGGAATAGTTCCAAGGACTGAGTAGTTAATGGCCTTTATAGTGACAATTGGGGAGAAAAAGCTCTTTATTTTCCTACTTCTGGCAGACGCTAACATGGGTACGTTTAAAACAACCGTTGCGTGTGATACAAAACGTTAGCTCTTGTCATCTCGACAACCAAAAGAGCAGGTGGAGGGGTCTTCCGTCTCAAATGAGTGAGACTCCCCCCCCCCATAAGTACAAAAATAACTGAAAACTCAGTTGCCCTGCCGTGAAGTTGAGCCGGTATGAGAATGAGTTATGCCTTCATTAACAGAAACAGTTATGTTTTCATAACCGGGGAAATTAATACATGTAATCAGAAGAAATTAATTAACTTTTGACTATGCTATTTACACAGGACAGGGCATTCCAAGAAATGGAAATTCTAATATCTGTATTAGTGTAATGTTCTCATTAGATCAACCAAAGGATCACTGTAGCCTTTCTTTTGGCTATAGGCACCACCACCACCACCCCCCTGGCCTCATACAGAAACCTTGAGCTCTGGGAAACTTGCACATTAGGCCTTTTTCCTTGTCATTATAAAATGTGTTATACGAATAGGACCAGCGTGTGTTCCAGTCTGGAGCACAAGACACAAGAAGGGATAGAAGGAGGACCCACACAATGTGGGCTTGTTCAGCTCTCCTGGAACAGAGGTTGAAGGCTTCCAGATCAGGGAAAGCCAAGGTGCAGCCTGGTGGCAGTAGCCTTCAGTGCTGCATGACTAGGGCAGCAAAGCAGGAGATGGGAAAAGGGAGGAAAACCCTATCATCTGGCAAGAACCATTCATACCTGGGGTGAGAAAGTGCTCCTTTGGGCATGAATCTAGCTGCACATGTTATAGTTCTAGCCCACTCAAGTCCCCCAAATCCATTGAGTGGAACAATGAGCCCTTGCACGTACAAATTAAGAGGCAAGTCCTGAAGTGGAGGGAGGGAGGAGTGTAATCACAGTCATAATCTGCTCCCCTCCACGCAAAAGCAGCTACACTGGGACGTCAGTGCTGGTAGAACATTCAGGGTGTCCTGCCTTTCTTGCTCTCTTCCTCCTAGATAACTCTTCTTGCACATCTAGTCTTTGCCCCTTCACTTTTGTATCTTCCCAGGCAGCTGTCTGCAAGGTATAGGATGTGGCACCCTCACTTGCATAGAGTCCTGAAGGGGGCTAACCACATGACCACCAGTGGTGACCAACATGCTTCTGGCCCTTCTCTGCAGAATGTAGAAGAAAGAGAGAGAAAAAGTGGCTGGCTGATATTCTGGCTCATTTGTTTAACTAAAACAAACTTTTCAGGATCTACTCAGTCCCTGACATTGTGCAATAAATACTAGATTGGTGCTACCTATAGTCACATTGGCAGACAGAGATCCTTATTTCACCTTGGCTTAGTGGGCCTCAGGGGATAGGAATGGGGAGGAGCAGGACTATGCAAGGTCAGTGGTTCCCCTCTTTTATCTGCTTGTGTGTGAATAACATTAGGCATCCCAGAGGTTTCAAGGCACAAATGCGAAAGAGGCATTCAGGAAGCTGGGGCAATGAGACATACTACCTAATGGGCTACCTTTGGGGCAAAACCTTGGCGTGGGATTAGTCCTGTGGCATCCTGGAAGATTTGGTGCTCATACCAGTCAGGAAGCTACACAGGAACACTCTGGTCTGCCTCTGACAACAACAGAGCAGCTTCAAGAAACCTCTGGTTTCCTACAGTTACACTAGTGGGCATATCTAGTGCTCCCCAGAAAATCTGTGCAGCCAGACACACTGAAAGCAGGAAGAGTGGGTCATGTAACACTCCTCTGGCTTGCCTTAGCTGTTTGTTGTTGTTGTTTTATTATTATTATTAATTAAGGAAAAACAATAATGACAATACTAACATAAAAAGTGTGTACATATATACCGTACAAAAATTTTCCCCCTGTGCCACCATCACCCTTGGGCCAGGTAACCAAATATATTCTTAATCTCTTTTCACCCCATTCCACTCCAAAAATACATTGATTCTTCTGCTGGTTTATGACCTTTCCCATTTACAAAAACATAATTCAAATATAGATTCCATACCTCTTTAAAATCATTGTATTTTGTCACTCCCCTTACTTTTATTTCACGTTAGCTTATCATTTATCGCTAAACTCCACATTTCTTTATACCAGTCTTCAAGATTAATTTGTTTGTCATTTTTTTGATTTTTTTTTGCAAATATTAGTCTTGCTACTGTGACCATTATAACTATTAGTTCTTTCTGTTCTTTTTTAAGATGGTCATCCTTGATTATATTTAAAAGGGCTGATATTTGAATATTATATCCAATAATTTATCTGATTTCTTTGAAAACCAATGCCCACTCTTTCTTATTTCACAAGTCCACCACATATGTAAATAACTTCCTTTTCCCTTTTTACATCTCCAGCATTGAGATGGTACATTTTTATTTGTGTTAGCTGTTTGTAACGATGGCACTCCCCCTTACACACCTCTTCCAGTGTGGCCTTGGGCCTATAAACCCACTTTGGAGTAGATCTTGAGGTGCTCCTGGGACCTGCTGCTTGATGGAAGCTGAGCTCAGTCAGGTTTGACTGCCACCTGCAACCCACGTGCACCTGACCAGTACCGGTGACAACTGCAGGGAGGCAAATGCCGTAGGGGAGCTTCTATTTTTATCCGCTATTGGGGGGCCCCAGGAACTACTGCTGAGCACATGTAGGCTTGAACTGTAGAAGCTGCCTAACCAGACCCTTTTATTTCTACCACAACTCTTACTGGCCAGGCTTGCTGTGATTGAGTTCATTTGAAACTTGAAGCAGTTCCTCCTTTTTGGCGGGAAATGATGACTGAAGCTTTTTTGAAACATCAACAACTTTATTTACGTTAACATTTGGCGATTCCACAACTACTTCAATCGGATCGAAACAACTCAAATTGGGTAACTGTCCATAACGTGATGACGAGAATTCCGCCTGCAGATGTGGGAAACTCACTGGGGGGCTGGACCAAACCGCTCCCAGTCCGTAGGGTTCCTCAGCGGAGCACTCCTCACCGCGCATATGGTCCCACAGCATGGATGCCTGGCCCAGTCTCCTTCCTTCGGTGGTCGATTGAATGTCTGGTTTGGTCTGATCACGTTCTTTCCTTGTCCTTGCCCTCGGGGAAAGACTACTACTGTCCATTCTAGGGCTTCAGTAGTTGATTCTCCTTCCTTTCCCAATTCTGGATCTGGCAGTAGTCCACCTACTTTCAAATTCAGGAAGTCTTCCAATAATCCGCGGGTTTTATCATATGTGAACTCATCTCTTTTCCTCTCCCTGTCTTCTTCCTTCCCTTTCTTTATCTCTCTTTCTGATATACTAAAAACCCTCTTCCCCCCCCCCGATCTTTTATATCCTCCTCCCATACTGACACATTTAACTCCTCCTCCTTTCCTCTTTCTCCCTCCTCTACTAGACAGACTTCAACCTTTCCTCCTCCTTCTTTCAATTCTATTCCTCCCTTTTCTCCTACCATCGTTTCTTTCTGTTCACTTATTTCTCTCTCTCTTATCTCTCTCTCACGTTCCAGCGTTTCTATTCGCGAGGACGGCTCACTCTGTTCTCTCTCTCTTTTTTCTGTCTCTCCTTCACACTTGCCAAAGGTGATTTGGGTCATGTCATCCTCCTGCCCTCATTGTGTGCACACACCTGTTTCCTGATCCACCAAGAACTGGATGATGCTTCTTTTTACAATTGTGATGTGGCAATAAGAGGACACAAAGCTCTTCCTTTACAAGGTGTTCTGGAAGGAGGGAGAAATGCTGAAGATTGGTACAAAAAATGGAGTTTAGCAATCAATGATAAGTTAACATGTGAAATGAAAATAAGAAGGGGAATTACAAAGTTTAATGATTTTAAAGATGCATGGAATTTATATTTGGAGTATGTTTTTTTGAAAGGGAAAGGTCATAAGTCAGCAGAAGAATCAATGTATTTTTGGAATGGAACGGGATGAAAAGTTTTAAAAGGATACCTTTGGTTACCTAGTCCCGAGGGTGAAGGTGGCACAGGTGGGAAAGGTCAACTTGTATTGTGTAAGATTATGTACTTTATGTTAGTTTTGTTACTGTTATTTAATTTTGAATAAATAATTTTTAAAAAAGAAAGAAATGAACCTCGATGAGATCCCCAGCATATCTCCTGCTGGTTTTCTGTTCATTTGTTCTTGTCTCTGACAATCTAGTCAAATTGCCTGAATAGTGATGGTCCTGTGACACTTTCCTTCCTCTGCCCTAGATAGACATGTGAAAAAGAAAGTACACCCTCTCTGAATTCTATGGTTTGATGTATCAGGACACATTAAAATAATTTGGTCCTTAGCAGACCTGAAAATTAGGTAAATGGAATGTCAGATTAACAACAAACATATTACACCATGCCATTATTTATTTTACAAAAACAAAGCCAACAAGGAGAAGCCATGTGTGAAAAACGAAGTACACCTTATGAGTCCATAGCTCAGAGAACCACTTTTAGCAACAATAGCAGTAACTTGAAGTAATCGTTTTGTCTCTCACGTCATTGTGGAGTAATTTTGGCCCAGGCTTCTTTGCAATATTGCTTCAGTTCATTGAAGTTTGCGGGCATTTGTTTATGCACAACTCTCTTAAGGTTTCACCACAGCGTTTCAGTCAGGTTGAGGTCTGGATTTGACTGGGACATTGCAATGCCTTGATTCTTTTCTTTTTCAGCCATTCTGTTGCAGATTTGCTGATGTTCATGGGATCATTGGTCTGTTGCATGACCTAATTTCAGCCAAGCTTTAGCTGTCAGACAAATGGCCTCACGTTTGACTCTAGAATACTTTGGTATACAGAGGAGTACATGATCAACTCAATGACTGCAAGGTGCCCAGTTTCAGTGGCTGCAAAACAAGCCTGAATCATCATCCCTCCACCACTGTGCTTAACAGTAGTATGAGATATTTGTGCTAATATGCTGTGTTTGGTTTTTGCCGAATGTGGTGCTGTGCATTATGGCCAAACATCTTCACTTTGGTCTTATCTGTCCAAAGGGCATTGTTTCAGAAATCTTGTGGTTCTTCTTCGTGGCCTCTGTGAATACACACTAATGGGTTAAATCTGCGCATGCGCAGAGGCCTCGGAATATTCTAGAGCAAAAGTAACTGTTTAGGACCTCCCCCCAAGCCCTCATGGTCCGCCCGCCCTAACGGTTACCTCAGTTCCTTTTTTTCCGCTGCTGCAGCAGGTCTCGTTATCTGGAGCTCTTCGCGCGGAAAGCGGAACGCCTTTATCTGTGTTTTACGATTCGCTACCGTTCATATTGCTTTCCCCTGTTAATATTTTTTAAAAAAACAAAACCTTGTTTAAACCGTTTAGCCTTTCCACATTTCCCCTCCCCCTTCCCTGCCCCTTTCCCACCTTTTATGGCACCGAAGGTTTCCTTCAAGAGCTGCGCTTCTTGTCAAAAGAAGATTCCGTCTACTGACGGACACCAGCTTTGTCTTCTCTGCCTGGGCGACACTCATATCCCACAATCCTGTCGCCATTGTAAGAACTTTACCAGACAGGCGCTAAAACTTAGAGACCTCCGTCTCCGTGCTGCTTTGTGGGAAAAGTCCCTTCAACCGCCCAGAATGGACACCAAATCTACTTCATCGACCACTGAGATGCCCATCTTATCTCCGAAAGCTAAACCACCTAAATCAAAGATTACTGTTGTTCCTCCTAAACCAAAGGCCAAACCGTCAGCCTCAAAGTCCAAAAAACCACTCTCTCCTACTATTCAACAGTTGGCGCCACAACAACCATCTCTTCGAGCCCCATTGCTCGTCGACTCTGCCATGGAGAACTCCCCTCCCATTCGGGCGGCACAGTCTCCTCTCCTACTCCAAGTGCATGCTGAACCGGCTCCATCTGAAGGGACATCCCGAGAATCCTCGGTACCCTTGAGCCCCGGATCACCCCCGCCCTCAGCTTCTGAACAGGGATTGGCTTCCCCGGTGCCGGATCCATCGCCAGCCAAAAAGAGAAAGGCGAAAACCAAGCATACCGTGCCGGATGTAGGAGATTCCCGGTCCTCGAAACATTCGGGACCGAAGGTCTCCAAGTTGACTGGGGTTCGAAAGCATCACCCCAAACATAAGAAATCCCGAGCACGCTCTGAGGATTGGCCGCCGTTTCCGTATACCAGGAAACAGATTGGTCGCTGGCGCAAGCAGATGGAGAAAATGTATGATCCCCGTTTTCTTTACGGGTTCGACTCCTCGAATTCGGAGTCGTCTTCTACGTCCTCCGATACCAGCTCATCAGACGATGACTCGTGTCAAGTGGACTATGTTCCTCCCGGTACCGAGCGCAAATGGCGCCGACAACCTCGTTCTGCTCCGGTACCGACACCACCGAAAAAGAAGCCTAAATCGATACCTGTGGCGCCTAAGCGCCTTAAATCTGATACCGCTTCCGGACTTTCGAAGCAGCGGGACCGTGAGTTGGCTACCCACGGTACCGAACCCTCCGGTACCGTACCTCGACATCGGCGGCGGGACCCTCCCGTCGATACCGGGAAACTTAAGAAACCCGAAAAACGGCACCGACACCGTTCTCCTTCTTTCGATTCGAACTCCTCGATTGTATCCGATACCCACGGTACCGTCCGCGATATCAAACGCAAGAAAACGATACCGTCTAAGATTTCGCAATCAGCTCAATCGACCTACTATCCAAGAGACGATTTTCAGTCTCCTTTCGACTCCTCTGATACCCCCTCTGAGTCGGATTCGTCAGGTCCGCCATCCCATGAATCCCCCCCTAACGCTAATACGCCGGATTCTGAGATCGACGACAATAATCCGACCTCTCCAGCTGCTGACTTTGCTTCATATTCTGACATGATTCGCCGTATAGCTACTGCCTTGGATCTATCAGTGCACCAACCACCGCAGATAGCCACTGACAAGGTATATGAAGACGTAGATGAAGACCAGAACCCCCCTTTGCGTATGGCTTTCATCCCATCGCTACTTCGCCTCACTAAACAATCCTGGGACAAGCCATGCTCTGTATTGCAAATGTCCCGTAGGGTTGAAAACCTCTACAAGATCCACGGAACCGAACTGGATTTTTTGACCAAACATCCCCCTCCCAATTCGCTGGTAGTTGATGTCACGCAAACTAGATCCAGAGCCAGCTCCAACGCTGCGCCTACTAACAAAGAAGGCAGGAGGATGGACATTCTGGGCCGTCGCGCTTATTCATTTGCCTCTTTCACACTTAGAGCCGCAAACTATATGGCCGCGATGGGCGCGTACCACAAGCATCTCTGGAACCGTGCCCTTCCATCTCTACAAGCGGCCCCGGCTGAGCTTAAACCCAGAGGCTTATCGTTACATCAAGAAGCTATGGCTCTAGCCAGACAAGAACGAGTGACGGCCAGACACATCATAGAGGCAGCCTCTCGAAGCTTAATGACCAGAGTAGCCATCCGACGCCATGCATGGCTCCGATCCGCCAATATCAATGAGGACTCAAAGACCAGAATATTGGACTTACCCTTCGATGGTACCGGTCTGTTCGATCCAAAGACGGACGAAATTCTGGAGGGGCTGCAGAAGGCAAAAAAGACAGCACGAGCTTACTCTTCACAGCCGTTCTATAAGCAAAGATTCCCTTGGAAACGTCAACCATCTTACCAATCATCTTACCAACCTTACAAGCAGTATCAAAATAAAAAAAGATTCTACCCTTCGCAATATACTTACCCGGCTCGACAGCAGGATCAGCGCCGTCGCCCTCGCCAACCCTTCAGGAAACCTGACCAGAAGGCCAAGCAGGGCTTTTGACTTCAACCTCTTGCCCACCTTTGGTTTGTCTACACGTTATTCCACCCGTCTAGCACCCTTTCTTCGAAATTGGCTTCTTATTACTACCGACAAATGGGTACTCACCATAGTCGCCCGGGGCTACGCAATAGAGTTCCTCGAACTCCCTCCTCCACGAGTCGTCTTCACTCCCCCTTCCGCCGCTCTAAGAAAGGAAATCAAAATACTTCTTCAAAAATCGGCTATTTTCCAGGTTTCTCCAGACCCCTTGGACCCAGGTTTCTTCTCCCGATACTTTTTGGTTCCAAAAAAGGACGACTCCTTCCGCCCCATCTTGGACCTCCGGGACCTAAACCTTTTCATCACTTACCGGCGCTTCCGGATGATTACCTTAGAACGCATCCTCCCGCTGCTTCATCTCAGGGCCTGGTTCGTCGTTGTCGATCTCAGCGACGCTTACTTTCACATTTCCATCAGACCAGAGCACCGAAAATACCTGCGTTTTTCTCTTGGCTCCGCCTGTTTCGAATTTGCGGCCCTACCTTTCGGACTCTCCACGGCCCCCCGTGTCTTCACAAAATGCATGGCGCCCGTGGCAGCGTTCCTCCGCACAAGGGGCATCGCGGTGTATCCGTACATCGACGATTGGCTCCTGGTAGCCCCATCAAAACATCTGGCGGAACTGCACACCGATACGACTCTGACCCTCCTGAAGAGTCTCGGTCTTCAAGTGAATTACAAAAAGTCAATGTTGACTCCTTCACAGGTGGCAAGCTACATAGGCGCTGTACTCGATACGAAGAAAGCAAGAGCCTTTCTCCCACAAGACCGTGCAATCAAGATAGGCGCCCTCATCAACCACTTCACACCTCTACAATCTGTCACGGCCCGTCAAGCTCAAAAACTCCTAGGCCTTATGGCCTCCACCACTTCCGTCATACCGCATGCCAGACTGAAGATGAGATCGCTTCAGGCCTGGTTTCTCTCCCTCTTCAATCCCATGGTGGATTCTCCCAGGATGTGCCTCCAAGTCTCCATCGAGCTCGCGCAACAACTCCGCTGGTGGACAAACCCTTACAACCTCTTCATGGGTCGCCCATTCGCCCCACTCACACTGACTTCACGGGTCACCACCGACGCGAGCCCAACAGGTTGGGACGCTCATTGCGACGGCCTTCAAGTCCACGCTCGATGGTCTCAACGGGAACAACGGCTACATATCAACAACTTGGAGCTACTGGCGATCTTCAAAGCCTGCCGCTCCTTTCTCCCCATCATCTCAGGCACGGCAGTACAGATTGTCACAGACAACACCACAGCTGCCTTCTACATCAACAAACAAGGGGGCACTCACTCCCCCCCTCTGTTGTATCTGACCGTACAGTTTTGGGAGTGGTGTCTGGAAAACCACATTTTCCCTTCAGCAATTTACATTTCCACCCACGAAAATGTCTGGGCGGACCGCCTCAGTAGGACGAGTGCAACGATGCACGAGTGGACACTAGATCAAGATGTGTTCCTTCGGATCTGCAGGAAGTGGGGTTTTCCAACAGTGGATGCCTTTGCCAATCAGGACAACACCAAGTGTGCAATTTACTTCTCCAGAGCAGGTCGAGGAGTCGGATCCCACGGCGACGCTCTCATGGTCCCGTGGAACAATCATCTTTTCTACATGTTTCCACCCTTTCCTCTACTACTCCGTACCCTTGTCAAAATACAACACGACAATGCGGATGTAGTTCTGGTGGCACCCAGCTGGCCCCATCAACCGTGGTTCACGAGACTGACGACATTGGCTACGGACTCCATGAGGCTTCCGTCTCTTCCACATCTTCTTTCTCAACACGACGGAGCCACATACCATCCGGATGTCCCATCACTTCACCTCACGGCATGGAGAATTCTTCCACAGTGACCACTGTCATCTCTTACTGTTGGAAACCTTCCACTAAGACTCTATATAATAACAAATGGATCGCCTTCCAAAAGTATACTGCTCCATGAAACTTACCTGACTCGCCAACCTCACTGGAGGCGGTTCTGAAATTTCTGGCGTACCTGTTTGACAAAAATTTGGCACTCTCTACCCTAAAAGTATATCTCTCAGCAATTATTGCTCATCAACCTCCTGACTCGGAGGGCGCCCTCCTCTTCCGACATCCTACGGTAAAGAGGTTTTTGCGTGGAGCGGCCCACCTGCACCCTCCACGAATAACACCTGTTCCCCAATGGTCATTACATACCGTCCTCAATCGCCTGACGCATTCTCCATTTGAACCGCTCACCACAGCCTCAGAGCGTTTGCTCACCCTCAAGGTTCTGTTCTTGGTGGCGATAACTTCTGCCAGGCGGGCCTCTGAGCTAGCCGCATTGCGGGTGGACCCTCCTTTCCTTCAATTTTTCTCGGACAAGGTGACTCTGTACCCAGATGTGTCGTTCCTCCCTAAGGTCTGCTCTAGTTTTCATGTGCGTCAGCCCATTATACTGCCGACCTTTTTCCCTCAACCGTCTACCCCTGTTGAGAAGTCTTTACACCTGCTTGATGTTCGCAGGGCGTTATCTTATGTTCAGCGGACTGCACCCTTTCGACAGTCTAAACGACTCTTCGTTTCTTCGCATTTGCCTCACAAAGGACAACAAGTGTCTTCTCAAACCATTTCAAAGTGGATTGTGCAGTCCATTCGTCTGGCGTACGAACTAGCACATAAGCCTCTCCCAGGCATGGTCAAGGCTCACTCAACCAGAGCAGTGGCTGCCTCTACGGCATTCCTGCGGGGTGTCCCACTTCAGGACGTTTGCAAGGCTGCGACTTGGTCCACGCCTTCTACATTTGCGTCCCATTACCGGCTTGACGTCCGTGCTAAGGAGGATGCTCGATTTGGACGTGCGGTTCTTTCTGCTGTGCTGCCGTGACGTCCCTCCACCTTTCAAAGGTAAGCTTGTTAATCACCCATTAGTGTGCATTCACAGAGGCCACGAAGAAGAAAGAGAGGTTACTTACCTGTAACTTTGGTTCTTCGAGTGGTCCTCTGTGAATTCACACTTCCCGCCCGTCCTCCCCTCTTTCCGTCACGTCTGTCTCTCCTTGGAGCAGCAGCGGAATTTGGGAACTGAGGTAACCGTTAGGGCGGGCAGACCATGAGGGCTTGGGGGGAGGTCCTAAACGGTTACTTTTGCTCTAGAATATTCAGAGGCCTCTGCGCATGCGCAGATTTAACCCATTAGTGTGAATTCACAGAGGACCACTCGAAGAACCAAAGTTACAGGTAAGTAACCTCTCTTTTGTCTAGATGCAGCTTTGCAAACCTAAGCCATGCTGCCATGTTCTTTTTAGAGAGAAGAGGCTTTCTCCTGGCAACCCTTCCAAATAAACATACTTGTTCAGTCTTTTTCAAATTGTACTGTCACAGTCCTGGGAAGACTGGCAACTCTCTTGAACGTTTTCCACCTGTGAATAATCTTCCTCACTGTAGAATGATGGACTTCAAATTGTTTGGAAATGGCCTTATAACCCTTCCCAGATTGATGGGCGCCAACAATTGCTTCTTTATGATCATTGCCGCTGTTTCCTCCTTGGCATTGTGTTAACACATACCTAAATGCTCCAGACCAGCAAACTGCTAAAACTTCAGCTTTTATAAAGGTGGTCACACTTGCTGATGATCAATTACTAAAGGGCATTTGGTTAGCAGCACCTGGCTGCTACTTAGCCTCTAATTCCTATGGAAGCAGTAAGAGTGTACTTAGTTTTTCACACGACTTCTCCATTTTGGCTTTATTTTTGTTAAATAAATCATGACATGGTGTAATATGTCATGGGTTGTTGCTCATCTGAGGTTGTATTTACCTAATTTTCAGACCTGCTAAGGACCAGATGATTTTTATTATGTTGTGATACGTAAAACCATAGAATTCAAAGAGGGTGTACTTTCTTTTTCACATGACTGTATATTTATGCAACACAGAATGTGTATATATGTATATGTGAATGAATGTGTTAATGTGTTTGCTGGAACCAGAATGTTGTATTTGCATATTATATGATTTTAACTCATCAGAATGTATCTGTAGTCAGCCAGACTGCTATACAGTCAACCCTCGACTTACGAACTTAATCCGTTCCGGAAGGACGTTCTTAAGTCGAAAAGTTCGTAAGTCAAATCAGCATTTCCCATAGGAACGCATTGAAAACCAATTAATCCGTTCCGGCTGTTTTTGGTTCTTAGGTCGAGGGGCGGTTTGTAAGTAAGTTTGTAGTTCCCATAGGAACTAATGCAAAGCCGGTTAATCCGTTCCTACCACTAGGGGCAGAATTTTTTTCTTTTTTTTCCTTTTAACCTAAGATGACTTTTTCGGTTCGTAACTCGAAGTAAAGTTCGCAAGTCGAGGCTATATTTTTCTATCAGAGCGGTTTGTAAGTCGAAATGTTCGTAACTAGGGCCGTTCGTAAGTCGAGGGTTGACTGTATAAGGCGTCAGCCAGGAGTAGGGACTGATAGGGACTTCGACAACATGAGACTAAGACTGGGCTGAGAGGATGGAATAAGGGACAGAACCAAATATGTAACAGACAGGGTCTCATAGGACAATATGAATATCAGACAGGAATAAAGATGTAATTGATTAATAGGTACTAGGGCCAAATAGGGCTTACAAGTAGAACAGTATTACAAAGAGACTGGTTTTTTTTACTTACAGAGGAAGTATGTTTGTCAGACCAAATGTCTGAGCACTATAAGTTATGTTATGTTTCACAGATGTTAATAATTAGTAAAAATTGTTTCATGTTTTAACCAAGGCAGAAGTGATTTATTTTAATATTAATTGCTGACACAAAGACACATATGGGAGAATAACAAATTTTACTCTATACAAATAGTGTTTTTTGTAATCTAAATGTTTCCAGCTACTATACGCAAATTCTGCTAAGTTATAGGTTATAATTTATTTATTAAAATCAAAAGCCAACATGCCCTGCTCTAGAGAGTTCACTGCTTATCCAAGAAGTACCTTGTTCAACTGGGTAGCCCAGAAAAAGGCAGTCCTGCCTGTCACAACAAGGGAACAAGAAGGAACTCAAGGACACAGAGTGGGCTGAAAAATCTTTATTCAAAGAAAAGTGCTCTTCCTCTTACCATTAGAGTTGGCATAAAAATCAAATCTAGCAGAAGGCAGACTGGGGAGAGAGGGTGCCCAGCCACATAAAAGGCAGCAGCCCCAATTTCCAACAGGATGCTCAGAATTGTGGGGGGAAACCCTGTAGTGTCTGTCATGGGCAATTGTGGGGTGAGCAGGGAGAAAATAATGTTTGGCCTCCCCTCCTTTGCCAGGTGGTGATGGGCAGAGACTCTGCAAACCTCTGAAAGTTATGGGAGGGAGGGATTGATGCTTGCTGGGAGAT
Source organism: Intellagama lesueurii (assembly GCA_037013535.1). Lineage (NCBI taxonomy): Eukaryota > Metazoa > Chordata > Lepidosauria > Squamata > Agamidae > Intellagama > Intellagama lesueurii. The sequence continues at coordinate 18,537,087 of JBAJHW010000011.1, forward strand.
TTGCCACAGAAGGGGTAGTAAAGCATGCCTGCCCATTCCCACCACCCTTTCCCAGACATCAGCACACCCTCGTCTCTACCATGGATTCCAGCAGCCGTGCACTGTTCGTGATGGCCGTTGTCAGGAAAATGAACCGCAGTCCTAAAAGAAGGAAAGGGTAGAAATGAAGAGCAAGCAAAGGCTGGCCAGCGTCTGCTCAGAACAAAAACTCACCCAGCTCTTCTAGAGGCAAACTGGGCAGGCTGTACTACAAAGATTTTCCAGCAGCTAGCCAATATCCATGCCTTGAAAATAGGCGAATTGGGGAACTCTGCATGTCTGTTTATCTGTGCTTTTTTCCTGGACAAGGAGTGGCTACAAGCTATTTCTGCAGAACTGAAGCCCCCAGCAGCAGCAGCACTGCCTTGATCTCATCTCCGGTGACTGCTTACTCCATGAGGGCAGAAACCTGCTCCCTCTTTAAGCTGAAAAATACTGAAATAAGCAGCACCAGTTGGCTGCCACTGGAGTTCACAGAACAAGCAGGCTTATTGCCACCCACTGCCACACCCCAGCTGTGGCTTTTGTACCTCTTTCTCTGCCAAGGAAGCGAAGAGCTGAAATTTCAGAAAAGGTGCAGCCCCCCAAAAAGACAGCCAGAATGACACGCTGTGAGTCCCGAGTAGGATTCTCCTCTGCAGCTGCAAAGAGAACATGGTTTGGTACAGGTTGAACCAAGGTCAGTTGAATTACTGAAAAGTAAGGCGATATTGCACATTTACGTTTTTCTTCATTTCTTCTTGGTTTTGTTGATGATGCAGCCATATAGAAAATACTTCTGTTATGTACTATGTTTGGTGAGGGACATTCACAGATGAGGGTAGGTGGAGGGAAGAACAGGGCTGGGGTGGTGATGAGATAAAAGGAAAACCATGGCAGAAAGGAAGGGGCTATGGAAGTAATGGTTCGCCTCCAAAGGGCAAGCTGAAAAGGTACCTGCACACATAATCAAGCCAGGTTCTTCCCTCCCAAAATGACCACAGTCAAGCTGCTCTAAATAAATCCAGTGTCCTGCTAGCTTTAGTAGGAAGAAGGGCAGTCAGGCCACCATGCCCTGTGGTAGCTGGGATTAGATTTCATCTAATTCTGTTAATTGGCAACTTTACTGTGCTTTTGTAATATTCTTTTTAAAGATTTCACTGAAATTTACTAAATTATTTTAAAATATTTCAAGACAAGAAGGCAGGACGTAAATATTTTTTAATCAATTATGAAGTTCTACTGACAAAGCCCGATCAACCCACAAAGCGAAACACTGAGAAAGCCTGCAAAGCTTTTGCTTGCTTCTCAGACTTGGCCTCTGGGGAACTGCTTATGATCCACAGCTGGGAAAGGAGGGAAGCTAACCAGTGGCATAGTAAGGGAAGAAGAGGCTTGGCTGGTTCAAGAGGGCAGCAGGAAAACACGATGACCCTGTTTCGCCACTCTCCTCTCATGCCCACTTACCTGTGACCACAAATTCATTGCTCCCAAGGAGCCGCACCACCTCTTCCAGGCCAAGCCAGCTCTTGCGCTCCAGCACCTGGACGAAGTAGAGAACAGTAAGGTGTCTGGGGCAAGCAGCAACTGCAAGGGAACAGGGCTCAGAGAGCAATGGGTGGGCTGGGGAGCCAAGGCCAAGGAAGATTTGGCTGTACGGGCTCTCAAAAGTACCTGCTCTATGATCTTGCAGCTCAACGGAATGTAGGCACCACTGAAAACATAGGCCATGTCCCGGGGCACTTTCAGGTCGTATTCCCCATCGAATCGTGGGATCTGCGTGGAGGCAAGGTTTCCATGACAAGATGCCTGCTGCTGTCCCCCGTCCTTTATCTCTCAACACCCTCCCTCCCCTGCTATCTTTCAGGACTCACAAGGCCCAGCTTCTTGCTTATGCCCCTGAAGTTGCTCTTTCTGGCCAGGGAACTGAAGGCATCTGAGAGCTTTCCTGGAGGGAGACAGAGAGCCAAGGGGAAGAAGCTCATGCAGCTGCCTGGTTACAAAGCATGCCCCTTCTTCCCGCAGAAGAGTTAGCGTGCTCTCTACCTGCAGCCCGGTCAGTCACCAGCTTGCTGACTTTGCTCTCCACAGCAGTCAGCGTCTCCCCAGGTGCCTGCTCTGTCAGAAGCCCGAGATGCTTTAGATTGTGGAAGGTGAGCAGGTGCTCTGGTCCATAACTCTAGCAGAAGGAAAGGAAGGGTAAGAGCACCTTACTGGGTGTGAGCACAGAAGCCTCATCAAGGCAGCTCCCTCATGAGGAGATCTAGCTTGGGAACATGGCAAAGGTGAAGCTACAGCAGTAAGGGCAAGAACCTTTGCAGAGGGGGTGGGACTGGTGGCAAAACCAGCACAGAGCCCGAGAGGGACAGAGAGGGTTGCCCAGTGAGAAGGAGAGCCGAACTCCTCACCTCAGATCTGGAAGGGGACTAATCAATCTCTGTCTCACCTGCAGATACTGGGTTTTAAGAGAGCGATAGTCTTTGGGAGGGAGTCCTGAAGAAGCCAGAAAGAAAGAGAGTGGTGAGTGCAAAGCCCTGGACCTGCCAAAGTGCAAGCTCACTCCTCACGCTCACTCGACACCCACCGTTCTCTGTGATTGACAACAGGCACAACATCCGCAAACTCTCAGTGGGGGAGACCTGCCACAGCAAGGAGAGGAAGAAATGCATCAGTGGAGGGCCTCCCCACCCACCGCCTGCACCCCAGCCCCAGCCTGCTCCCTGAGCAGCCCCTCACCTGGCGATCAATGTGCTCCTCAATGAAGCTGATGCTCTCTCGGATATCGAACCCTCCCAGAAGGGCTGCAAGGCAAGTGGGAGACCTTGAGAGTGGAGCCAGGGCCTGCTCCGGCCTTGGCTCCCCTGGCCCATCTTAAGCCAGCTACTGAAGGTCTTGAGACTCCTGCCTGGACCTGCACACTCTGCAGTTGTAGGCAACAACTCTGGAAGAATTTCGGGGGTCCTTTTCTGACCGGTGCCACACCAAAAGAACTCCTCAGGTGCCTGGCAGCACTTCAGACCAGCCCCACTCAAAAATGCCAGTCGCGAGGACCAAAACGTTTGTGGCAAAGCCTACGAACTATTTAGCAGGACCATCTCACCACGGATGCCACCGCCTTCCCAATATCCTGCTCCAACTCCAGCCTTTAAGAGGTCCTGAGAGGCAGTGCCTTTGCTGGGCCCGTGTGGAGGATGCTGGGCCCTTGGAGTGGTATGCATGGCAGCTTCCCCCTCCACTCAAATGAAGTCCTCCCTCATCTGCCAAAAGAGTCCCCACAACCAGTGTCTGATGTCTACACAAATGCCAGAAACCCTTCCCAGTCAAGGTCACTAGCACCCTGTTTTAACAGGTGACTTGGGGACCCTGTCGTTGCAGTTTGATTACTTCTCTCAATCCCCGAGTAGGGCAAACAAGGAATTTTAGAAAAATACTAATTTATGAAAGCACCAGGGGTACAAAGCTGTTCTGGGATGTGATTTTTCAAACTTCAAACAGCAGCCAGATTGTCTAGGAGCTATGTAAGAGGAGAAACAAGTTTCCTGGCTTTTTCAATGACTCAGACACCTGTTGCCAGGCCAGTTTGGGGAACATCAAGAGTTGCCAGGCACCTGGCTTTTGGGGACATTTACATGCCTGGAAATGTTCCACACACAGCACAGGAAGCTATATGGAGATGACCTGGTTTGGGGGGCATGGTTCTCTCTCTTACCATGCTCTGTCTTCAACAGTTCCTGGAAGTCTTGCTTGGTTTTCTTCTTCATGATGGACTCACAGGCACCAATATCTGCCGGCACAATAATTTGCTGCTTCAGAAGGGGGTGGACTTGATGAGCCTTGGGGTCACTTCCAGTTCGACAACTCTGTGATTCCTCAGTTTTTTAAGTAGGGCAGGAGTGGACAACTTAGGCAGACAGTGAATTGTGGCAATGTGGTGCGGGATGAAAAGAGCATCGTTGGTGGTCCATGCAGCCCATGGGCCATGAGGAAGAGACTACATTTTTCACCTTAAGGTTTACATTCCCTTAAGAGTATCCTTGAAGTCCATTCGGTTGGTCTGCCCAGCTGTCTTTCAGTCTCTCTCCCTCTTTCACACACACAACATGCTGTATGCCAAGGAAGAGACCTGCCTCCCACCGAGGATGGAGGGGAATGGAGATGCCTGCAGCAAGGGCTGGGTACTGAGGCGTCAAGGCCAAGAAGCTGGCACCACCCGCCGGAAAAGGGCAAGAGAAGGACCTACGTAAACTTAGCAAGCGGTGCTCTTGTTTCAGGCCCTTGAGCTCCTGGGACACAAAGTTCTTCATCTGCTTGATATCCATCCCACACCGACGCTGAGAGGGAAGAAAGTGCTGGAGGACTGACTGACCCAAGAGGCAACTCCCCTGCCCGCCGCCTTCACTGCCCTCTCCCGCCGAATCCCACTCACGTCATACTGTGCCTGCAGATTCCGGGCTTTCTGACTCAGGAAACCAAAGACGCTGGAGAAGTGCTCGTTGCGGATCTGGCTGAACACCTGCAGAGAGAGGCACCAAGGTGGCACGAATGGCTGGCGCCAAGGCCCAAATCGTGACTCACATAAGTGAGCAACCCAGCTGCTCAGCAAGGCCAGGCAGCCATCGGGCCAATCCTGCCAGGCTCCCAGGGAGGAAGGAGTGGGGAAAGGCTACCTTGTCCTGGGAATTCAGCAGGACTTTGATGCTCCGGTCAGAGGAGGTAACGTCTGGGCCAAAGTCCACACTCCCTGCAGAGAACAGATTCACCAGGATCCTCATCCCTGAGACTCCCTACTACTCAGGGGTCATTCTAGGAAGCTACCCTCCTGATGCAGGCAGCCTGGTCTTTGGCAAGAAGGCTGGGGGTAAGGTAGCATTAAGGGCTCAAGATGGGAAACTTACCACACTTAATGCGGAAAGTATCATCTACCAGGCCTTCATACACCACCTGAGAGCAAAGAGGTGTGACGTAGTCCACATCTGAAAAGAAAGCCAGTGAGTCCCCACAGTTGGGAAGGCCCACCACTTAGTGGAAGAGTACCAGCAGATGTGTGCTGGGTGATCCCCCAATTGCTCGGCACCACCTCCAAGACCCGTGCCTGCCCCAAACCCCAACGGAGCCTGGGTTCTGGTCAGTGCAGCCAATGCACAGAGAGATCAGAGTTCTGGTTTCAAGAAGACTCACTCTATCCCTCTCCAACATGTCAGGCCATCTTGCCCTTAAGCCTGCCTTCTAGTTGGTCAGGGCCTTTCCCCCTCCCATATCTCCCAGGCTCATCAGGCAAATTGCTCCATTGCGGGTTTTTTTCCTTGCCTCTTGGTTCACAAAAACACTTGGGGTGAAGAGGATCAGCCCACTAACAGGGAGCTGGGAGTAGGCACCCAAAGAAAACTAGCAGAGGGCTTTCATGGTGGGTCCAAGTACAGCAACAGCCCTCACGCACATCTCCAAATCAATGCACAACCGACCCAATGCCTCATATGTTCCTACCTCGGTCTATGAGGAAGACAGGACCGATCTCTGGCTTCTGGCCTGCGTTGTCTACCTCAGTCTCCTCTGTGATCTCACGCCAGAGCTCATGGACCATCTGGAAGGAGATAAGATCTACTCATTCACTCAGCCTACAGATCATCAGCCAAAGAAATATGATATGTGAAAGAGAGCTTCTGCCCACCGGCCCCCTTTAAATCACTTGGCAGGATATGTAGACTTCCCTGTCATGCACCACTTACCATGCCACAATCCAAAGAGGAGGATGTACAGCCCTAGCTTGTATGGAAGGAGGCTTCCAAAAGCATCTCACTGTACAGCTGTTTATGCTGAAGGCACCATGCACATCGGAAAAGTCCCTAAGGTACTGCGCACATTGGCTGGGTGGCAGGACAATGCTGGCTACGGCTAACTTCCCTCTCTTATATTTTTTTTTCTGGGGGAGCAGTAAACATAATCGCTGTGGCAGATCAAAAGATGGGATGCCAGCAGTTCCCCATCCTTGAAGTAGAGCCACTTTCTAGATCACCCTCATTTTGATTCTATGTATCCGCTGCCAGTTCTCCCTTTCTTCTCCCTTTCTGGACTCAGACAGACAGACGCACAGACAGGCAGACGCACAGAGTCTCCTCTACTGACAATGCCACACCTTGGCACATCGTCCAATTCCATAGGTCTTGGTGAATGGGCCAAAGAGGGAGTTGAGCAGCTGCAAAGCTTGGGCCACTGTGCTGATCCAGCGCTGATCCCCTTCCTGCAGGAGCACAAGAGCAACACGATGGGAAGGATCTGGGAGGTTAGCAACAAGAAGGTGTGAACAGGTCAAGATGAAAATTATGCTGAAAAGTTTGTCATCGCTGCATTCTTACATGCATGAATTTATTCCATACCTGCCCACAGCACCACAGGTGATCTCTGGAACACACTGGGGAGCAGGTACCAACCTATTCTGGCAGAACGGCACCTGGGTGCTACGAGCACAAGTCAGAGCAAACAGTATGCCCAGGAAAGTACCAGTCACATCCTGCAGGCTGATGGGGCTCAAAGGCATTTTCTTGCCTGAGGAAAAGGCAGTTCTGCCCTCCACTTCCTATAAAGACAGACTGGCAGGTGCCTCTTACTTCAGCCCTAGCAAGAGGACTGCATCTCTCTAGTAACTGAGGACAAGAAGGTACCTGGAAGGCCACATGCTCCTAAATTCTAATCTGCAGCTCCTTGCTGCCACTCCTTCCTGGCCAATATTTTCTATTAGGTAGAGCTGCATAGTTTGGTTTCTTTTGACTTTTGTAAACATGTTATGTGCCATCAAGTTGTTTCTGACTTATGGCAATCCTAATAGGGTTTCTGAGAGGCGTGTATTAGAACTGTCAAACCCAAGTGAATTTCCAATGACTGAATGAGGATTTGAATCCAGGTCTCCTAACTTCTAGGCCTACACTCTTATCCACTACACCCCACTAGCTGTTAGTCTGTAAACCTGCCAAACAATTAAATCAGTCTCCATATATAAAATCTGTGCATTTTAAAAAATTATACTTTGGCCATTTACCATTAAGAACTTGCATGTTTTGTCTACGGACACAGATGGTTTTGAAAACAGTTGCATGTTATATTGTAGAAAAATGTATCTGTTTCTTTTTCCCAGGAGCCCATGGAAGGATCTCAGATACCTGGAACTTAATTTGAATATCTGGAGCCTTCTCTCTCTCTTCTTACGTCTGTAACTGGGTAACAGCTGCCATTGCTCAAACATCAGCCACTTCCTCCTCCCTTTGTACACTTTGCTCTGTTTAATATATTATAAGATGAAGAGTTTGGGAGAACTTGAAAGCACAGATTTTGAGAACTTTGAATTAGCCTAATAAACACTTAGCACTAAAATGAATATGCATACTTTCTCTTGGGATTATGCTTTTGGCCAATACTTTTCTTTTTTCATCCGCTCTCCAGTATCTGCTGTCTTCCATGACCCCTTTCCTCTGTCAAACAGTAGGGCTGGCGCTGCAGTTTGGAGTCCCAACTATCAGTTTAGGTATCTTGTGTTCTCAAAATCTGTGGCCCAGTCCAAGATCACTAAGCTAATGAAGTTACAGTTAATCATTTCTCATAGGCCTCAATGAATAATATATATATGTATAACATAATCCTATATACTGTATTTTTTCCGTGTATAAGATGCCCTCATGCATAAGATGCCCCCCCCCCCCCACTTTCTAACCCAAAATTTCTTTCTTCACAAAAAAGTGGAGGGGGAAGGCAGGGATCAAAGCGCTTTGATCCCTCCCCTTCTTACTTCCGTGTATAAGACGACCCTAAATTTTTAATCTAAATATTTGAGATAAAAGTATTGTCTTATACATGGAAAAATACGGTATCCAGTTGTTCATTCCTACGAGAGTAAACATTTACTTAAGACTCATTGATCCAGAGGGTTTGCTCTAGTTGACCAACATACTCCACGCTCCACAGTTCCATCTCCTTAATACTGACCAAGAAGTAGTCACGGAAGAATTCTGGCAGTTCCATGCTGAGGATATCATCATCCAAAGGTAGAAGGTAGAAGGACCACTCATCCCAGGTCACATCTGGAGGAACAGAAGAGCACAAATGGGCATTTGCTTAAGACAGTACCCACCCCTGTCTTGCACTGGCTACCACAGACTTCACAGAAGAGGATGCTGGGAATTGAGTTACCAGCTCCTGGCACCCCACCTCCTGCCTCCAGGTTCCGAAACTTACCTCCATATATTCCCTCTTCCTCCAGCACCATCTCACAGGTGTAGAGCTGCAGGAAGTGGAGAAGACAGTCAGTTCCATGTAACCCAGTTTCCCCTCAGTCCCAGCCCTGCTGCTTTCATGGGTGTCCCCAGAGATTCCTCCTTCAACGAAAGAAGGGAGGAGATCTCTAAATACACAGGCACAGCTTTTATTTGTATTCAAGGCCTTTCAAATCACAGTGTTCTTCAGAACAACTGTAGGTACAATCACTTTGAGTCTTTGGCCTCCATGCTTTACTGGAAAGTCAAGAATTGGTGGTGTCTATGGTTCCCCCTGAAAAGAATATCATTTCAAAAGCTCTGGATGCTAATAAAATGTGATTCTTTTAAAGGTCCCCTCCTTCCCTCCCCAGACCAACACTGCCCAGTGCACCACACACCAACAGGGCAGAGATAAATCTGTCCAGCTCTGGACATGACACCATGGGAAACAACCACAACACACAACCCAAGAGGGAGCCCCAGGCCAGAGGGACTAACAACTGGGCAGCACTTCAGAAAGACAGCACAATAATGGCTGAGTAGTGGCTGGCCCAAAAGTGGCACAGGGGTGGCAAGTCCTAAGAAGCATCCTGCTGGACACTTGCCTTCTGAGGGTTGAAGATAATCTTGTACTTGCGGGTCCGACCAGCCGCCTTATCAGCATTTACCATGTCTGGGAAAAGACACATGTCAGACAGCAGTTGAGGCTAGTCAAACTCTTTTTGTGCCTTTTCTCAGTAGCCCCAAGATTTGTTTCCACATGTCCCAATGTTATTTATTTTGAAGTTGGAACCCTCTCTTTAAAACCATGCCATTCTGAAAGAGGCTTGTAAAGGCTTACAATAATTTAAAAACATGCAACATTCAAATTCACTCTTCCACATGCCTGCACTCTTGGGTCCTATGTCTAATAGAAACAGCCAGAGCACTTTACTACAATTTTGCAGCCTTGGGGATAAGTGACATTTGCAATGACCTGTTCTTGTTTGCAGGGAGTGGGGAGCAAACCTCCTCCAGCTTCCTTTCCCCGGCTGATGGATGAGGCCAGCCGATCCCCTGCCCCTACATCTCCTTCCAAGAAACTGGCACCTTCGGCTGTAGCTGTATAACTAGCAGCTACAAATCTTCCTTCTCCTCAAGATCAAGTCATATTGACCAGATTCTCACCTGCCACATACTTCACATTCCTGATGCGTGGCCGGACCAGAAAGCATAACCTTGGGGAAAAGAGAGAGAGACAAACTCAGCAGAGCAGGTAAGAAAATGACATTACATCTTCTCTTCTTGGTGAGCTGGTCCTTGTAAGCTCCAGAGACACTCAAACATCTCTTTTTCCCTTGGCCAGCAGGAGCATCTGTGCAGCCCCTTGGTGGAAGGGGCAAGTACAGCTCCCATTCCTGGGCACACAAGGGGGTGTGTGTGAATCTACCATCCACTCACTGGTCACTGGTACTGTGGGCCGGCTTGTTCTCCACTTTATAAAGCTTATCCACTTCATGTTGCTGCAAAGACAAGAGAAAGGGAGAGGGAGAGATTTAGCTCATGTATTTTGGAGAGGATGGGGCGTGGCAAGAGTTGTGGCTCCCCCCCCCCCCCGGCCACATACACCCTTTTACTCGGAAGTGTACAAGAGCAGCTGTGAAGGGAGATTGCTAGGTAAGGCCACTGGGACGGAAAGAGGCATCTGCGTTCACACTGCCTGCAGGTTCAGGCACTTCTGTCCGCATCCGCCTGCCAGACCCATCCCCGCCCTCGGAAACGGTGGCCGAAGCCGCTGCCCGGAGAAACAGGCAGGACCTCAGCAACGGCTTTGGAAGCATGGCCGGGACACTGCAACCCCACGAAGGCGCCCGGTCTCCGGGGCCTCTGGCACCTTGAGGATGGAGACATTGGCAATCCGGTCCAGAGGGCTCATCAGGTCGGCTTCGATGAACAGGTCCTTCTTCCCAGGGAGCTGCGAGAGAGAGGCGAAGCGGGGTCAGAGGCGGCCGAGGGGAGCCCTCCAGCCGGCCCGCCGGCCCCCAGCCAAGCCTCCCCACCTGCTCCAGCAGGTACACCAGCTGGTCCCGCGCCAGGCGCTTCAGGAGGTGGAAGTCGGGCAGCCCCGGCGCATCGCAGGAGCCAGGGGAGGCCATCCCGCAGCAGGAGACGCCGGGGCAAAGGACCGCACCACCCGGAACCGCCGGCAGCAGGACCGGGAGAAGGCGGAGCGGGCCGCCCCGCGCACCCGGAAGGGGCCGGTTTCCACGGCATCCGGAGCCGGTTGCCTTCCGGTCCTTCCATGTGTGTTGCAGTTTGGCACCGCCGCCAGGGAGGGCGCTGTGGTTTGCTTGCCCAATGGCAGCGCTAGGAAGCCGCAGAGCAGTAATCTTTGTAACTGTGAAATACTGTAATAGAAAAAGGCTGCGTGGTTTTCCCTTCCCCCTATACAAATGCAGGAGCAGATGATACTTGTTAATTGAATCACTTAAAAAAAATTAAGTAGACAGCTAGCTTTAAATGATAATTTAATTTTAGGCTGTGCACCAAGATCTTGTGTGTGGACCATGGATACAGATTTTTGATCAAATATCAGGTTACTGCTCTAGAAATCCAGGGGATCCAACTTTTCCATTCTGGGGGAGCTGCGGAGGAGGAATAGGTCTGTGATAATTATGGAGAAATCCTTGGACACAACTAAAGAAGCTACTTGGATAAGTAGCGAAACATTTCAATAAAGAAGTCCAGTTGCCATGACTCAACTTCCAGATAACCTCACCTGGATGACTGAGAATCTTCACAGATATGCTTGGACACAATTTTGCTTTGTGATTTGGTGGTCTTAGGAGGTTATGATAGAAAAATTCAAAGAATCCAGAAAGACTTGTATACCAATACCATGATTTGCACATTGCTGGTGCCAAACCATTCTGGGGATGTGCTATGGCTCTAGTGACTTTATAGGAAAACTATTAAAACCCTATGAGGCTTCATGGGTACGTGCTTTTGTGCCAAGGCAGGACAATGAATCACTGGTGTGTAGTGTTTGGGGTACAAAGCATGGCCACCAGTTAGATTTAAGACTTTATGGTGAATTTAGTGGTGCCTGTTGTAAAATTCCAGAGAATCAGTCCCACACATACTGTAGTTTGTTCTACCACAGGAGTGCTATGAAGTCCAAAATCTGAGGTGTTATAATGGATTCAGATGCATTTTGACCATGGTTTTGGTAGGATTCCCTATGAAAAAACTGAAGGGTCTATGCTCCAGACTGATGTTTTTCTGCCATGGTGGTACGATGAAATACATGAGCTAGGATCTGTATGGCTCACTTAATGAGCATTTTATTATCATTATTACTTTTTTAAACTTTATTCTCTATTAAGATGCCTTAGAAAAATAGATAAGCAAGTTGTAATACAGCACCATATAATACAATGATCTACATCATCCAATACATAGCATTACAGGTACATCTATAATAATATGGTCGATTTATATGGTCAGTTAATCCCTGGGTTTATCTTGTTGTCACCCCTTTTCTGATAGCAGTTATATTCAAGAGGTGTCAAAATATCAACTTGACTGCTCTCAGTCTGGCCTCAATAACGTACAGAAAACATTATGACGTGGAAGAACCCTGCTTCATGAGAAGGAGAAGCTGTTGGTATCATAATTGCTACTTGTCAGAGTGCCTTTCCCCAAGAACAGCAGCCCACACCACCCAATCCACATAGACTGTGCTTCTCTGGGTTGCCACTCTGGGAGAAGCCAGAAAGACATCCACAAGAAACCAGACCTTCTAAGTTGTGGCACCATCCCTATGGAATGGGCTCCCAGTGGAACTGTGCCTGGCCCCCTTCCCCACTGCCTTTAAGAGGATGTGAAAAACTAAGGTGTTTCAAGAAGCTTTTAGGGTCATCCTTGGCTAATGATTTTCAGGATTTTGCCATTGTCTTGCTATTGCTTGGTTACTCAAGCTTATGCATAGTTTTATTGCCTTTTATCCGATTTTTCATTTTGTTTCTTTCTGGTGATTTAATGGCTCATCTGTTATACTATATTTCATTGATTGTCCTTTGATATAAACCACCCAGAGCAGTGCCTAGTACTAAGTGGGCAGTATAAAGCTTTTGAAATAAATAAATAATCCCATGCCTCTGCCCCAATTCAGGTTGAAGAACTACTCTCTGAACCAAGTCCATCATTTCATCAAAATAAAATGTATTCCAGTAATCAGATATTGGATAGAGATTTTTATTAAGCATCACTACCAATAGTCATTCTTTCAATATTAGCCCAACAACAAATGACAGGCAATCCTAGAATCCTGTCAAAAACTTGTCAGAAAAGGATTTCTCAGTATTCTCTTGCACTGCTCCTCCTCAACTCAACTGCAAAACAACTTTTACAGGTCATTCGATTCTGGAGAAGATCAAGGCCAGAAAAGTGAGGGACCGATGAAGTTTTCTTATATGGGGATTCTTCTGCTATAGAATTTGCCTTCATTACAGAGTGTGGGAGCAGAGTGGCCAAACTACTTTCGGACTGTCTTTTTGCATCTTGCCACCTTAGCTATTGAATCAAAGAGCAGAAGAGTCATCAGCTGAAATGAACTTCTTTCTAAGACAGAACTAGAGCAATCCAAACACATGCAAGGTCCATCGTGGCGAGTGCAAAAACTGTGGGACAGGAAAGTAGATTCAGGAGAACTGGAGACTAATGGTCCAAAGTCCCTTCATTATTCACCCAACATCAAGATATCCAGGTGGTTTTCTTTCCAGCAGAGTTGGGCAGTGCCCTGCCATGTCAATCTGATAGCCCTCTTGCTTTAAACAACAGCCACAGCTTCTCTTCCAGCACCGGATTTGCCCCATGCAACCCCTTCACTACCTTTGAGGCCCAAAGGAAGTACTCCTGAACCCGTTTTTCAGACCAACCTGGCCAAAGAAAGATGATCCACTTGTTAGAAAACACATACAGAAATTACCTAATTGATTGGCCATATTCATGTGACAGTTAGATCAACTCACAACTTTTGAGTGGTTTCAAGAATGGTAGATTTTAGTCTGTATTCTCTGCAGCACAAAACAAAACAAAAACCTAAGGCAATTTCTTTGGTATAAGCTTTCATGGTAATGGGTTTCAGTCCACAAAAGCTTTTGTCATAAAAAAAGGGGGGGGTTGTTAGTCTTTAAAATTACATGTGGATCTGTTCATTTTGAGTGAAAATTACAATGCCTATTAGAAAGAGGGGAAGATGCTCCAGTGGCTGACAGACCCACAGCAGTACTGCTGGCAAAACCTACTGAAGATTTGTCACTCATTCCCTGTCATAGGCTTGGCTCATGGTGATGCTTCCCATAGCCTGTTTTGATACATGAATTTGCTTTGACCTTGTTTGACTCGGGAAATGCTTCATGGTTTATTTTGCCCATTTCCCTTTCACTACATTCCATCTGTCAATATATTGCAATCCACCCAAATTCTAGAGCTACAGGAAGCCAGAAATTGAGAAGAACTGAGCTTTTAACTTTCTGTTCTATAAAGAAGAAAAAAGAATAAACATGGACCCAGAGACACCAAGAATAGATAGTACAAGATGAACCTTGAGGGGTGCGGCGGTTCAGGTCTCGCAGGTTATAAAGCTTATCAGCCAGTTTCACCAATTTGGCAGCCTGGCTGCAATGAGCAGCATGTTCAATCTGCAGGCGCTTGCGCTCCATCTTCGGCAGCCTCTTGTCATCAGTCACTTCTTCTACAATGCGCTTTACTTCTTCCCCAAAGTGCTCCTCAATCTCTGAGAAGGTAGTGTTTGTGTCTTCGACTGTGTCATGCAGAAGAGCAGCCTGGAAACAGAGAAAAGGCTAGTATTTTGGTTCTAAACACAAAAATGCTGGGATTGATCTGCACGGAGTCCAACAGACTTCTCTTTTCTGCAGTGGTTTGAGGGGGAAAGGGCGCTCTGCACATGCGTAGTAGCACAGCTGCGATTTGAATTTTTTTGTTTTAGGCCTGGCCTTAACAACAGCACTAGGCAGAAGGGTGTGACGAGATTACCTGCAGTATTGCAACGTCTGTTATTCCCGCCTCCTGTGCCAATATCTGGGCCACACCTGGGGATACACAAAAGAGCAGGTCTTACTTTCTAAAAAGGAGGGAACGCTCCGCCCCCTCACCCACAGGAGGGAAACGCATTGCCTGCCTTGAGACACAGGCGCGATTCGAGCCCCGGAGCCTCCGCTTCCCGACTCACCGATGGGATGATTGATATACGGCGTGCTCTCCGGATCTTTGCGGCGCTGGGAGGCATGCTTGCGGGCGGCGAAGTCGGCAGCGTCCAGAAGCCGCACGGCCTCGGGAGTGCTCATGGCGGGGCGGCAGACCCGCAGCCCCGGCTCGCAAGGGCGCCGGAGGAACCGGTAGGGCGCTCGGCCGTCCCTCCCGCGGCCGGGCTCTGTGAGAGAAGCGCCGGAAGAACCACCCCCCCCCCCCCCGAGCGCGCCTGACTTCCGCAAAGGGACGCAGAAGCCGGTTGGAGGGCCGCCTCCGAGCAAGGACGAATCAGAGGGCCGGTGAGAAGGAAAGGGGCGGGGCTGCTGGTTGCAGCTGCTTCCAGGCCTAAAAGAAGGAAAACCTCCCTTCGAAAGCGCCTAAGACGGTATTAAAGCCCCGCCCTCCGGGCAAACGATGTCTGAGTGAATCCCGCGCACGCGACAGGAGGAAACGAGAAACCATTGGGCGAGGCCGCGCCAGCGGGGCCTACGTCACGGAGACGTAAACAAAGTAAAAGAGTAGAGTGATATGACCCATGGCGGATTTTATGTGGCCGGAAGTGAATGATAAATCGCGGAAACTCGCATAGATAGTCTCTAAGATGTCGCCCTGCTTCTGTTCTAATTTTTGTTATACATGCTGAAGTAGGCTAACATCTGGGTTTTTTAAATTAAAAAAACGTTACTGAAGAGGACGGAACGTCCGAAGCCTTTTAATGGTGCTCTACCTCTTCTTCATCGGAGCTCCCTGGGGAGAATTCCGAGATTTTAGCGCTAACTGTCATTCAACAGCAACCCTCCCTCCACCAGCCTCCCCTTCCTCATAAAAGAAAGGCCAGCTTTCCTGCTTTGACAGATACCATTACGTGGGAAATAAAACTGATTGTAACTGTAGTAAAATAAGACTGCACAATCCTGAGTAGTAAGTTTTCATACACTTTGGTTTTCCAGTCCTAATCCTCTTCTCTGACAGGCACTGACTCAGGTAAGATCTTTAGGCATTCACAGCAGATTTTTTTCTTAAATGAGGAAAACTCAGCCCTCTGCACTATAATCTTTCTGCATAGATAATCTTTCTCTACACCAGTGGTGCGGCAGCTCCCAGAAGTCTGGCAGCCTGGCCCAATGGGTCTGGGCTTCGGGCACTTGTGGTCTAGGAAACCTGGAAGCCCAATGGTTAAGCACCTCTGGGACAGTTTAAGAGATGGAAGGAGGACAGACCACACAACGCTTCTTCCCAAACCCATCCACTTTCAAAGCTACAGTGACCGTTCCAGATTATGGAGGTTTACTACTTCCCTCACCCCTGCTGGTACAGCACACTTTCTTTTTTACTGCCCACATACAACAGGTGTGGACAAAAAACATGCAATTGCTTATTCTCTCTCCCAGCTCTCTTTCTTTCACAGAAAAAGGTAAACTGCTGCTCCTGGAGACCTTTAAGTCTGTTGCAAAATCCATCTGCAGCATCTATCACCAGCAGAAAATACACACTTTTCAAAAACTAGAAGTGGACTTTTACCAAGTTCTGGAATTTTTTTTGCAGGCTGTGCAGCCCACACAAAGTTTCTGGAACAGAATATTGCCCCCTGGATTTACAGAGGTTGCCCAACCTGAGATACAGGATGTTAGCTTGATTTCCCCTCCCCCCCTTTTTTTTTGACAGGATAGGTAAGAGTAGTCCAGATAACTGTATGACACTTCTACCAAAACTGGGAAAGATTTTTTGCCCAAAAGCAAATTTTTTAAATCATTTCTCTGTGTTTCCACTTCCCCATGTGATCATAACACTATTTCCCTCATGTTTGAAAGGAGAGTCTGAACTCCATTACTCAGGTAGAACCATCAAGACAGGAGCATTACTACCATTTAGTTCTGAGTAGGCCCTGCTAAGGAACAAAACACTTCCTGGGTGGACTCCAGCATGTCTGGGCTTGCATGTTCTCTGAGAGAGCAAATAGACCCCCAGGTTGGTCCCAATTCAAGCTTCTGCATATCTACTTCACAGTTTAAAACAACACTATTACAATGTATTCAGCTTAAATGTCTGCTCCTACCATTAAAAAAGAATAATGGGAGTAATTCTTTAATTTTCAGTTAGTGTCTGAGAGATGTGTTGGCTGTATACAGAGGTTTATTTGTTTGCTGGTCACAACTGGGGAGAAGCTGGTCTGCAATGACAACTGCTAAGTGTTTCATTTGTTTATTTTTTACTTAAAATGACTTCTAGTGAAGGTGAAATAAGAAAGTGCCAAAGCAGGACTACAACTGAATATTAAGAAGATAAAAGTCATTAACTATAAAAGAACTACAAAAATGAAAATAAAGATTTTGTATACCTTGGTTCAATCATCAATCCAAATGGAGGCTGTAGCCAAAAAAATCAAAAGTAGACAGACTCTGAAAGGAGCAATGAAGGTATTAGAAAAGATCATTAAGTCTCAGGATTTGTCACTGAAGAAGACCATTCACACTCTGGTATTCCAAATCATTAGGTATGGGGGTGAAAGCTGGGCAGCAAAGAAAGCCAAGAGGGGAAAAAAAGATTCCTTTGAAAGATGGTGCTGGAGGAGAGCACTGTGGATGCCCTGGACTGCCAGAAACACAAACAAGTGGGTGCTAGAGCAAATCAAATCTGAACTACCTTTGGAGGCAAAAATGTTGAAATTGAGGTTGTCCTACTTTGGGCACATTATGAGAGGCAAAATTCTCTAGAAAAGAGAATAATGCTGGGAAAGGCTGGAGGCAGCGGGAAAAGAACAAGACCAAGTACAAGGTGGATTGACTCGCTAAAGCAGGGGTCTCCAAACTATGTCCCGCCTTGCCGTTTTATCTGGCCTGTTCCCTTCAGTGTGTGCAGGCGTGGGTGCATGCGTGCGTGCGCACGTCCATGCGGGCGGGTGGATGTCCGTGCGGGCGGGGGTGCGGGTGTACATGCATGTGTTCCTTTGGCCCTCAAAAATGTAAAAAATATACGATGCGGCCCTCATCGCAAAAAAAATTTGGAGACCCCCTGCCCTAAAGGAAGCCATAGGCTTAAGTTTGCAAGAGCTGAGCAGGGCTATTGAGGACAGGACATTTTGGAGTGTTGCCATAAGTTGGAGGGCAACTTGACAGCACATAACAACAAAGACCTTCTCTGTAGTTGCGCCTCACCTGTGGAATAAACTCCCACCCGAGATTCACCTGACCCCTTCTGTGAAGGAGTGATAGATGTAAATGAAAGAGGAGTGAGTGAGCCGTCCCCTCATACCGTTAAGACAGAAGAAAAAGAGGAGACAACAGTGGGCGTGACAGAAGGGATGAAAGATCGGAGTGTCAAGGAGAAAAGAGAGGTGGGGTTAAAGGGAGAAAAAAGGGGGGTAGAGGTTTTTCTGGTTTCAGAGAAAAAAGGCGCAGAGAAGATAGAACAGTTGTCAGTTTGAGAAGAGGAAGAGAAAGGAGATTAAGGAGGGTCTCGAGTCTTTAGAGTACCAATAAAGAAGGAGTTAGAGAGAGGAAAGGATCCTGGGGCAGAGAGAGGACGAAGAGAACCAAATGTAAAGACTAGAGGATTATTACCTGACTTTCCTAACATAAAGGTTGGAGGATTGTTATCTGACCCCTTAGAATGGACAGTGGTGGTCTTCCCACGCGGACAAGATCCCTGGAGGAAGGTGGTTCATCCAGGACCTGTACCTACCAACTGCAAGCTGGATGGAGATTGGGCTTGCCACCCATGCTGCGGGACAATTTGTGCAGTCCAGAATACTCCCTTGAAAAAGCCTACCGACCAGGAGCGGTTTGGACCAGCCCCCCGGTAAAGGAAGAAAAGTTAAATGGAGAACTAATGTTGTCTTGGATTGAGTCCCTGTTGAATGTTGGCACAGTTGGCCCTATTGAAGTTGTTGTGGACTCTCCTGATGTTAATTTTAATAAAGAGTTAAGTGAAAATAATGAGACTCCGTTATTTGTTCCCGCCGAAAAAGAGGAACTGCTCAATCTCTTTACTGAACCCAATCACACCTTCACTGGGGATTTTAAAGAAACTGCTTAAAGAGCACAGATATTCTTTTAAATAGGTTCTTAAACTGCGAACTCCACCATCTTGCTTTGTTAAATGTTTAATTGTTATGTTTTAATTTTACATTGATGAATTGTTTTTATGTTGCTTTTTTAGTTAATTACTGATATGTTTATTTGATTTTACTGTGATTAAGTTTTGTGGTGATTATTTATTCTGTTATTGTGGTTTATTTTGTTGTGAACCATCCAGAGTGGCCTTAATAGCTAGATGGGAAGTATATAAATTGAATGAATGAATGAATAAATAAACTCTTTATTTTCCCTCACATCTGCTGTAAAAGAAAAAGACCACTTGGAACAAAGGCTGCTTTGCTTTCACTCTGATTTACAGCAGAATTAATGGCTGTAATTAGTACAAAAATGGTTGGAATAGCTAGTGCAAAGTTCTACACCTAGGGGGGAAATAACCCCAAACGTACAGTTACAGAATGCTCAGTAAAATTATGAGTGAGAAGAATCCTGGAATTGTTGTTGCTCGAAAGCTGAATATGAGCCCAGTCTGATGTGGCTACAAAAAGGCCAATGCTATTTTAGGATGCATTAACAGAAGTATTATCTCCAAATCCTGTGAAGTACAAGTTCCCCTCTGTTCAGCACCAATTAGGTCTTATCTAGAATACTGTGTCCAGTTCTGGACACCACACTTCAAGAAAGCCGCTGCCAACAAACTGGAACAAGTTCAGAAGAGGGCAAGAAGGATGATCAAAAGACTGGGAACCAAGCCCTATGAGGAAGGATGTAAGAACTGGACATGTTTAGCCTTAAGAAAAGAAGACTGAGGGGAGAGATACAATAGGGGCAGGATCTGTTCTCAATCATCCCTGAGTGCAGAACACGTAATAATTCGCTCAAGCTATAGGAAACCAGATTTAGGCTGAATATCAGGAAAAACGTCTTAACTGTTACAGCAGTAAGACAATGGAACCAATTACTTTGAGAGGTGGTGAGTGCTCCAACACTGGAGGCATTCAAGAGAAAATTAGACACATCTGTCAGATCTGCTTTGACTGAGATTCCTGCATTGAACAGGGGGGTGGACTCAATGGCCTTACAGGCTCCTTCCAACTCAATTAATTCTATAATTTTATGATAGCTGTAACTGCAGAAATTGTACTTTTATTTGTTGTCTATTTATTTAATTTTTACATCACAATCCTACTCCTTGAACATGATGTGCAACAAGAGGGCAGACTGTTTCCAGAACTGCCCCAGGCTCCAACTCTGACCTTTCTGAGCTTTCGCCTTCTCCTCTTTGGAGCAGATGGTGAGGAAACAGTTGGCTCCTTCACTGAGAAGGTGCCAGCCGCCCTTGGCCAGTCTGCTGTTGTAAAGAAATCACTTGTTACATGTGGCAGCAACATCCCGGTTTTACCTCCAAGTAGGATGTTCGTTTGTAGGAGTCCATTGTTCTTGAGGCAGGGCCACCAGGCCCCACACCAGGAGCTCCAGAGGCAGCCAAGAACGTGGCCCCCAGAAGCCAGACAGTCCCTGGCTACTGGCTGTCCTTGCCAGCCTTCAGATGTCCCAGGGGGACCTTGTAGAGTAAGTTGCCCTCTCTGTCGAAGAACTCCCAGCCCCTCTGCACGGGCACCCAGGCAGGATTGTGCTTGTGCCAGTCTTCCGCCGCCAGTTCCTCCACCACTTCCAGGCTCGGCATGGGGCCAGTCTGGGCTTCCTCCTCAGGGCTGCGGGGGGGAGCCCTGCGGCCCTGGACCTCTGGCTTCCCCTGGGCCACCACGGGGACAGGGAGCTCCGACAGGCCCGGGGGGAGGGCGCCCGCAGAGCCGCTGGGCAGCGGCATCAGTACCCGGAAGGTGGCCTCCTGGGGCAGAGAGGCCTCCAGGCAGCCCCGGCTCCCGGCTCCCCCTCCGCCCGAAGCTCTGGCATCCTGCTTCCGGGCCCGCTCGGGAGAAGGGACGAAGCGGCTCCTCAGGACTCTGCGAATCACGTCGGGCGGCACCTGGAAGCCCTGCGCCAGGCGGTCCACCGGCCACTCCTCGGGCAACTCCCGGCTGAGATACCTGGCGAGGCGGACGAAGGGAACCAGGTGAGTGAGGAGCTGACCTGGGCCCGGAGCCTCGCCCGCCCCCGCCCCCGCCCCCCGCGGCCCCGCAGCCGTGGACAAAGCGCCCCAGTCCTCCGCCGCCGCCTCCCGAAAGCCCGCGCGGGTCGCCCTCTCACCGGATCTGCTCCATGGCCTGGCGGGTCAAGGTGCGCTCGGGGGGTCCCGCGGGCTCCATCAGCCTCCGGATCCTGCGCTCGCGGGCCGCCTTCTCCCGGCCCCGCAGCGCCCTGAAGGGGGGAGAAGAAGGAGGAGAGGGCAGCTCGCGGGGACCGGCGGGGGCGGGGGCGGGGGCGAAGGGGGGCGGCCGGTCGGGGTGCGACGTCCGGGCCTTACCTCTGCACCGCCGCCGCCGCCGCCGCCGCCGCCTCCTCCTCCTCCGGCCTCTCCACCAGGAGCTCGGCGGCCGGCCTTCCAGCGGTCAGGCCACCGGTCAGGCGAATCACCGCCCTCCGGAGCCCCAGGACCCGTCTCGACCCCATTTCGGTCACGGCAGAGAAAGAGGCCCGCGGGGCCACGGGAAGGGCACGGCTCCCGGAGCGACCTCCTCCGAGGTGGACGGAGGGACCCCCGCCGCCGAGGACGCGGCGCCTCCGGCTCTCCCTCGGGCGCGCCGGAGACGCCGCTCCTGGAAAGGGAAACGAGTAGGAACCGGGAACCGGGGAGGCGGGCTTCGATGCCTTGGCTCGGTCCCGGAAGTGTCGTAAACAAGCAAGCCTGAGGACTCGGGCGCTTGCCGGCTGCTGGTGGAGGCCGAAGGTGGAAGGCGGGGCGGGTAGGACTCTTCCGGGAAGGGACACCGGGGCATGATAGGAGGAGGTGCAAGGAGAGCGAGCGCGAGCTCAGCCGGAGCGAAAGGGCTCCGTTGAGCCGGTAGAACCCCTTATTATGGGCTGCTTGGTTCCGCCGACCGGGTGGGAACTGCTGTGATTCCACAGGTCAGTTTTTTGAATGGGAGAGAAATTGCTTGGAGAGGGCTGGAGGTTCTAGACTGCTAAAGGATGATACAGATCCTGACCACCTTTCTTTAGAACTTAAAAGGCTGTGCACCTAGAGCTATATTGTGTTGTGAATATTTTGCATTGATCAATAAAGATATCTGAGATTTTGCTTAAAAGGGATATTTGCATTTTATTTTATTTTTACAGGCAACTCTTGCTCTGGCATAGTGGGATAATGGAAGTCAAGAACATCCAGTTTGGACTGTGCTTCTATTGCTGTTGTTTTGCTATTTGAATACACACACACTTTTGTAAAGTACATTGTGTTTGCTATACTCATATAAAAATATTGTCTCATAGAACCCAGATAGTGGTACACTGGCAATCGGAAAAAAGGCCTGTAAATTGCAATGGCAGAGCAAAAAGTATTAGTTGCCCCACCCTCTCTCACAATGAAGAAAATACAGTGGGTGGTCTTGAGATAGAGAACCAAATTTTGTTTTTTTATTTAAAATATTTTTACTCCACCTTTCTCCTTAAAAAGGATCCAAGATGACTTATATCAGTAAAAGACAATATTTAAAAGTTAAAAACAATAAGTATGCACATACTAAAAAAGATCAAACAAGTACCACACTAAAACGGTAAACAAAATCAACACATACAGAAAACCCACATTTAAGGCAGTAAGACATAGCAATCCATTTAAAATAATTCTTTCAGACAGCCAGTCGCTGAGAGAAAGCCTGCCTGAAGAGAAAGGTCTTCATCTGCTTGCGGAAGTACAAGCAAGGATGGCATCAGCCTGGCCTCCAGTTGGAGGGAGTTTGAGAGTCTGGAAGCAGTGACAGGGAAGACCCTCTCCCTTGTCCCACCAAATGCACCTGTGAAGGCAGCTTAAAGAATAACGGCTATATTTTAATGTGAGCTTCTGTGGACAAGTCTATGTCCACTCATGTATGAGGACGTGGACTTGTTCATGAAATCTCACATTAAAATATAGCAGTTTTTAAGGTGCCACAATGTTATCTTTTTAAAAAAATATATTTGTGTGTGTGTGTTTGTTTTTTGGCCAGATAATGTAGCAGTAAGTGACTTCAGTTGCCCTTACACTGAGTAGGTTCAGGCAGAACAATCTTACCATGAGGCTGGGAGTCGGGGTGTGTGTGTCTTAGGCAACTGAACACCAGGAATGCCTGATTTGCTGTATCTCTCCCCTGCATCTCCGAAGGGACCCGGCAGCTCTACAGCACAGATTTATTTCTTGCATGACTTGCTATCTGAGATCCTTGGAGCCACAGCCTTAGAAAAAGGGTATCCACAAAAATTGTCTATGCTGATCACCCGTCCCATCATGTTGTGGCTACAAGCATCCTGAGGAGCCAGGCATTCCAGAAACAGCTGACTTTGTCTGATGAACCCCAGGGGTAAAAAAGATCAGATTCCTTCATAGAAATCCTGTAAGTGACAATGTCAGAGTAAAAAGTACTGCAGCATTGCCTTCTCCCCGTTCTTAATTTTATCTTATGGTAGGGGTGCAAAGATGCCTCTGTGGCTTCCTCCTTGTGTCCAGGGGGTGTGAGCCTCCCTCTTTTATGCCTCTCCTGTCAAGCAGGAGCAGCCCCTGTGCACTGTGTCTGGAACAGGATCTTGGCTTCCCACTTCAGATGCAGAAATAGCTTGCACTGTGTTTTGGTCACAAGCAAGTAGAAATTCTAGGTGTCAAAGTTTGGTCATGGAACAGTCAAGAACGAAGACTGTTAATTTGGGAATCCTTAAATCACAAGTTTGATGATGCGAGGAGGAAAGAGACAAGGTCATAAAAACAGCATTATTAGCCTGAAAGGATCCAGTAGGTGATCAATGCGAAAGATGGCAAGCACCTGCCTTTGAGATACCTGGGTTCTTACCAAGTGTCTGGTGCCATTTCCACAAAGGGCACTGGCCCTGCCAACAAGTGAGAAGAAAGCCAGAATATTAGCAAGGGGGTTTTGTGCTGTTAGGAGTCTCCCCTCTTTCTGAGAGCTTCTAGAAGCCGGGGGAAGAGGAACAGGATCTAAATATGCTCTTGCAGGGAGTAGGAAGAAGTGGATAAGTTCTCACACCAAAGAGATGTTAAGAAACAGAACCCCTGATGTTCTATAGTGGGACTAGAGCCTTGTTTATAAATTATTTACAGCTAGGAATGAGCAGTGAGGTGTCTGTGTTGACAAGAAATGCCAAATTAATATAAGCTGATAAAAATTAAAAAATGGATTATGAAGCTCTCCAAAACAACCACTTCAATCGGGGGAACAGGCATTAAAGCAGCAGTTGTAGTTCAACGTAAGTGTAAAGTGATGCACACGAAGGCAACAATTCTGACTTCACATCCACACTGATGGAAGGTGGAGGTGGCGAGGAACAAATCAAGAAAGGGACCATGGAACTGTAGTGCACAATTCAGTTAAAATGTTGTCGCGCACCCCCAGTGACCCCTGTATGTTTTGCCTCTCACACAAGTTCACCTTTGGACACGACTGGTTCTTTTCACTTTTATTCGCTGCCACCAGAGGATATTATCCTCACTATATCAATTATGAATCTCACACTGTTGCTGCCAAATATAACAAGGTTTATTTATGGAGTAGTAAGTAAATCACAGAAGGAAAATCATGGATATTCTATTATCATTCATTCAATAAACGTGTATTTGATTACTTATAAGCTTGCTTGTATTCAGTTATTTTAATCAAGATCTCAATAATTTCTGACTGTCAATGTACTTCTAATTCCTTTTAACTCTTTAATATTCTTTAACCACACCAATTGTCCAATATCCTGTCTAAACACTTGGCAGTCTTCTCTCTGTCTAAACGCTTCACCATCTTTTCCCTAACTGACTCTCTGTCACACACAGTTCTGTTGACTCCGCCCCTCCTGTCCTGTCATAGGCTCCTGCACTAGAGCTCTAAAATGACTGACAGGAGTGACGTGTGGGCTGTCCGCCACAAATGTTTACCAAATGTACTGCAATAGCAAAAAAGGTATCTTCCCTGGGATCATTAGGAAAGAGAGCAAGCATAAAACTCTCAATATTATACAGTAGTGTCCTTTTGCTAAATTATAGCACAACCATTGGAACAATGTACAGTTCTTGTCAAAAATAATACTGTGCAGTGCTGCAAGAGTTGCAGAAAAAGACCACTGAAATGTTAAATGAACTGGAGCAACTCCTCTATATAAAAAGGCGAGTTGCTCCCCTTTGTGTTGTTTTGTTTAATAAAAAGACAACCAAGAAAACCTGAGCTGCCCAAGGTTAGGAACCACTGCTATGAAACAATATATGGTGTGGAAAGTGAGGACAGAGCGGTTTTCTTTTTCTCTCATCGTGCTAGAACTCAGTGGGGTCAGTTAATGAAATGGGATGGATGGAGATTTATAACAGTCAAAAGGAAGAGCTTCTTTACAACAGCAGCACAATGAAAAGAGATCATTCATTGCCACTGAATATCATAATGGCTTCTACCTAGACAGCTCTGAGAAGGGGACTCACAAAACGGAGGACCCAGCTACTGGAAAAAAAATACATATAGCATTTCTGTTCTGCTTGTGGATATTTCATAGGCATTTGGTTAGTCACTCTGGGAAAGAGAATGCTTCCCTCAACAGGTCTTATTTGGCAGTGTTCTTCATATGTTCTTCTAAAAAATCATTATTCCTTTTTTCATTCTGTTTAAGTCATAAAGATCAAAGAAGAAAACCTAAAGCACATAAATAGACAAAAGAAAAATGCATCCAAAAGAAAAAACGTTCTTTTAAAAACATGGTATGTCTTATATGGTAAAGAACAGACAGACTCCAGATTATGTAACTGTATAAAATTTTAATAGAAAGTCAGCTACAAAAGAACCACTCCTCTTTCCCAGCCCATAGTACTTTTCAGGAGTGGTGCCTGGACTTTGGCAGGCTGATTGGCATGTGGGGCAGGATAGCTGAGATGCACGTGGCAGGGGTGGTGGTGGAATGGTACAGCCAAAGGTGCCTGATACTGGTCTCAGTTGGCTGCTGTCTGTAGCAAAAGTAACAGTGACCTGAAAGGGATGTGGGGTGTGTCTCACATCAGGGCCATAACACCAGGCTACAGCAACAGGGCAGAGGCTCCCATACTCTTCTTGTCCCTCTTGGCATTGGCATCAGCAATGGGACTCTCCCCAAGCCCCAGTTCTTCTTGCTCCTAGAATCTCTATGCTGCTGAGAATGCAAGTCAAGTCCCTTTCCTGTTGGAGGAAAAGGCCAAGGCCATGGCTGGGAAGGGTGGCTGAACAGCACTGGCCACAATTCATTCTGCTCTGCTCAAGCAGGTCACGACTCTGGGGTGGGGGAGTAAGTCGGCTACCTTGGCTGGTTGAAGTGCAGTGCAGTCATGTTGTTGGAGCGGTGTGGGCTTGTGCGCCGGATAAGAGGGGCTGAGGCAGAGTTGATGGCCAGTCCATGCATGTCAGTGCGATTTAGGGGGGCAGGCGCAGCTGGGAACGGAAAGCTGTTGTACATGTGGCTGGACGCTTTCCCGGTATGAGACAGGCAGCTCAGGGAGCCGGTGCTCATGTACAGGGGCCTCCTGCTGACAGGGCTGCCTGGAAAAGAAGCAAGGCAAGGCAAAAAGCATGGCATGGAGGCTCAAGTCTCGGAGATACTGCCTTTGCTAGAACCTGGAAGGTATCAAGGTAGTATGGTGGTGCTCAGGCATCTGGGAGAATCTCAGGATTTGGTGTAGTGAAAGAGAGGTGAAAAAGCTTGGCTGTAGTTGCGCCCCTCAATTTCTGAGTAGCCAGGTAACCTTTTGGCACCACTGCCAGAATACGAGTCTGCCCTGTTGCTATTACAAGACAGCTGTGGCTCATAATAAAATAGATGCCCTACTGCAGCTGAGCAGAGAAAGCAGTTCACCCACCCCATGCCTGAGGACCACTGTGCCTCCATAACTCTCTCTCCTGATACTTACTGCCTTCCAGCTTGCTCTTGGCACTGGCAAAGCGTCTCCCTCCTGTCTTCAGCATCTGGGCAAGACTGCAGGGCTCTCCCACCATGGCAGTACCCAGCCAGCTCATGTTCTTGGGTGGCTGGAGGTGGAGTTGTGGTTTCAGGTGTGATGAGTAGGAGGACTCCCGGGAAGGGCCTAGGCCTGACAGAGCACCCAGGATGGTTGGAATGAAGCCTTGGTTACCCAGCAACTGGACACGTGCACTGGGTTGCTGCAGGATATGCTGCCCAAACTCCTGGACAGAGCCCCCTAGGAGGGAGAGGGGGACGAGGGTCATCAGATTCTGGGATTCACGGTTATGAAACATATCCTGGAGGAAGTGTGGCTGGAAGAAAAAAGCAGCAGGTTGAAGTCTGAAGTGGTCCACCTGAGTTGCCTATTCGTCAAGAGATTCCCCTCCCCATTCACTTCCTGCTTCTCTGCCCACTGGGGCAGTGCTGGAGGATACACAGTTCCTGGAACCATTTTTAATGCTCCTCTAAGAAAGAATATTCTCCTCTCTCAAGGGGTGTATGCATCTCCAAAGTAACCATTAAGCATTTCTGCAGCACTGGGAACATACAACCATTTGCCTTTAAGAGGAGGCACAAGATTCCTGCTTTGCAAATGGGAAACAGAGGTCGGGACAAATTCCACGGCAGGGGTGGACCATGAACACCTGTCTCCCAGCTATTTGCAAGATCAGCATTCTTTCTTCTGGAAGATCATACTGGCTCCCAAGCCTTCTCTGCAGCGTAATACTCTCTCACTCCTAGGCATTTCAAGGTCTCAACCCACAGTCCACCTACCTGACTTTCAGAGATGTTGATGTGGGGCCTCTGGATTTCCATTGGTCTTGGCTCTGTGTGACGGAGCAGGCGGGTGAGCTGGTCAACAATGCCAAGCCCTCGGATTAGGTTTTCACGCCGCAGAAGGGCTTTGACTCGCTCTACTTCCTCCTCCTCTACAATAGCTTGGGGACTCATGCTGTCATATGGCAAGGAGGGCATCTGGGGAAGGAAACTGCTTAGGTCAAATTTGGGCATAGATGCTGGGTACATGAGGCCTATTCACTCCTCTTAAAGACTGGTAGGTAGCTTGAGAGTTGGTACTCATGTGTAGTCTTACATTAAATAAATTTTTTAACAGAACTACAGAAAAATCCTCCTCTCCATCAGTCAAGCAAAAGCAAACCTGCCAGCATCAGAAGGCAAAAACGGGTGCTCTTGTGCTCCAACTTCAACCTCTGGGCAATGCTCTGGTCCTCAGTTTGTATCATACTGGAACGGTTAGCCAGCTCCCTTATCAGTCACACTTGGCAAGGCAAAAAGGGCATCTCTTATTCCTAAGACTTGCTGGTTCTGTATTGTCTAAAAGAATTCTCAGGGCAGCAGAAAGCCCCAGGAAGCAGAAGAAAAGGGTAGCGATGGTCTCTGCTTCAGCGAGGATAATTTGTGTCTGTCAAATCACTGCAGGCACAAGGCCAGCAACTGGACTTAGCAGAACTGAGCTTTCTCAAAACCTCAGGTTTCAGCAAAAACTAACCAGCCAGCCAGACCTCTTTCTTTTATGCTGGAGGAGAATAATCTGAAAACATATAAGCAATGCCAGGCAAAAGGGACAGAGATATCCAAAGAGGGAGGCTTTAGTACCATTCAAGGCTTCTTTCTCCATAACAAGCAGAAAAAGAGTTCATCCTGTACATGCAGAACTACACAAACCCGCAAAGCATTGCTCAGGTTTGGAGCAACAGAAAAGCTGATGATAAAGATAGGGTATCTTGGCCTAGAACTGGAAGCTACAGGCCCACCCAAGCTCCCCCTTGGCACCAGGGAGGTGGGACAGAGAGAATGAGAATGGCAGCCAACAGATTGTTCTCCTGAGGGAACCTACTATGAGGTACCTTTGGATTCCAAGTTTTGCTGTGGCTGTATGCTATGCGAGTGAGGGAAGATTTGCCCCTGTTTTTCTCATGGGATTTCTCTCCTGCAGATTCTCCTTGCAAATTCTCTTTCACTTCCCTTTTCTTCTTTCCAGTAGTGTTTTCCCTCTGTTCCTGCTTCTGGCGGATCTCCTCCAGTTGTTGCCTAAAAGAGAACAAGTTGTCATGGTGGGTTGTGAGACGATGTTTCCTTCCTGTGTACCTGTTTTCAACATGCCATGGGCACAAGCCCAGTGTCCTTCCCAGATACCTGGCACACTCCTCTCTAGCCTTGGAGGCAACTGTTTCTTGAAAGAGGGATCCACTGTGCTTGAAGAAGGGGGCATACTTTTCTGTACCACGTGCTGGAAAAATGCGCCGGTAGCCACCCAGGTGGCTGTTCTCATATTGTTCTGCTTGGGCCAGCCAGGCAGCCTGGCTACTCTCCATCTGTTCTCGCCTAGAACACAAGAAAGGTCAGGTGTGGCAGCAGCCACAGGGGATACATTCTGGGGGAGAAAAACATGTGGGACACAGTGCTCTACCTGGGAGATTCTCACATAGAGCAAGAGCCTTGCCTTCTTTTTTCTGCACCTTGAACAGGCATTGTCTAGTGAACTGTTATTTCCAAGACAACCAACTACTCAGGACCAGGACTTAGCCCTCACAGCACTATCTCAAAAGAACCAAGTGGGTTGTCATTTTTCTGCTTGTACCATTTCTTCTCAGTGGAATCTGAAGAGTGAAAATGCTGATATGAGAAGGCAGATGTCTAGTGGTACCTTCTGAAGGCAGAACATCCTGGCAGCTGGTCACTTCCAGTAAGTTAAAATGCCTACAAAGCCCAGAGGAGGCCTTTAACCTGGGCTTCTGCGTGGCAGTACCTGGTTTCACGAGGTGGCTGGTGGACTTGGAGAAGACGCTCCTTCACACGTCTCTTGTCCTCCTCCAGAACCTTCTTCTTGTCACAGGCACGCAGATTGATGAGATTGATTGCATCACAGAGCAGGGCATCCTTTACTTCACGGTCCAGTCTTGAGTCTGTGGTAAAGCTGGGTGAGTGGTTGACCTGAAGGAACAAGAACACCTGAGCCCAAGTGATACTCTTCTGCATGCATAGCTTCTTGTATACTGAATGTTCTAGCATTTGGTCAGCAGTCCTACTCTCTCAAAGTCAATGAAGACTATTCTGATGTTTATATTTAAAACAAAATGATTTGTTAGACTATGTTTAGGGTATGGGGAAGTAGAAAATGCAGGTTGAGTATGTAGACCCAAACTAGGTGCTTCAGATAGAAGGAGACTGTTACTTTGAGACCTCAAGTGGTAAAACCTGGAAGATTTCTGCCTAGGATCTTAATGCTGGTTGGAAGGGTGGTGGTGGTTTGAAATTAGTCGCCTATCAGCATTGCCAATATTGATTCAAGCTGGCTGTTTACATCACTTTTACCCAAATAGCATTTGTCACATCCTAAATCTGGCTTCCACAGTCTTTGTAGGTAACCATTCCTGTTACTTTTAAGATTTAAAGGAGCACATGTTACAGCAAATGTACAGCTGGGGGTGGGGGTAGCCTACAAGGGAACCAAGACCTTGATCAGGAGAGAAGCCTGGAAGGCATCTGGGTATCTCTTCTTTGGGGAATGCTCTAGGGAGAATTTGCATTATCCTCCTCCCAGATCCTATTTCACATGGACAGATTCCCCCTTACCTCCAGCAACCAAGGTTTGAGCTTCCTGTCAAGGAGGATGTCAAAGCCAAGGATTTCAAAGCAGGCACAGCCCGAAATGTGATTAGGAAAACAGGTGCGGTAATTATGTTTCAGTACAGGGTGGGCAGCAATTAGGGTTTTGATGATGATGTCCTCAATGTCCCGCCACAGCTCAGCTGTGTCGTAGTTGTGCTCTCGCATCCAGGTATTCAGTGTGGACAGCTTTCTGTTGGGATCAGAAGGGGAGAGTAGGCAGGAGCTGCAGTGATGGCAAGGCCAGACTCTGCCACTGACAAGGGATAAACTCTGGCCCTGCCATCCACAAGCAGAGAGCAAAGTTGGACAACTGACACAGTCAATTATATCCTCTTTCTATCCTCATTTCAATGGAGCTTCTTCCCAAACAAGTGTCCTTAGGGTTGAGGTCTAAGCACACATTAAAACTCATATGTAGAAGGATGTGTCGTGATGGCTGTACAATGAAGCCACATGACACCATGAATCCATTTAGTTCAATACCATGTCCCTACTGGGTCTTTTGTAACCTGCAACCCTTTTTAGCCAGAGGGCTGCCAAGAACTGACCTGGCATGGACCTTCTACATGTGAAACTGAAGTTCTGCCACCGAGCTATTGTTCTTGCCTTCAAGAACAATACAATGAATGAAATCCTCTTAGTGTAAAAATTGCTGCTGGGTTGCCACCACTGGGATTGGGTCTGCTGGTGATGATTTTTGGCTATTAAAGGTTCCCGCACCCCAGTCCTGCCGCTCCCAAAGGCTTCTTCGGGTCAAAAAGGAGCATCAGAACCTCAAGGAGGGTGGTAGGAAGGTTTCAGTCAATTAAAATTACATATTACTATTGCTGGATGATGACATCATCCTACTTGCATGGCATAAAGTTGTACAAGAGGATTTCAGCCTGTGATTTTTCATAATCCTCTCACTCTCAGCAGACAAACAGTCAGGTATTTCACCTACAGAATCAGCTCATTTTGCAGATGGCTTATGTAGTCTTGGGCAAAACTCTGCATTTTTAGCAAACTGAGAAGCAGAACTCCTGTACTCCACCCCCTGGCTTGTTCGACTCGCCATCTAACCTACTTCACATGATCCCACACAGAAGGCAGAACTCTAACCCTGGTAATGGATTGGCAGACACAGTACCTCTTACTGCCTGTGTTGTCATCACGTACAAAGTTCTCATTATGCTTGTTGATGGCGTAGTTGGTCAGATGCATGCAGATATCATCCTGTGTGAGAGACAGCAGGAGTATTCACTCCCCCACGCCTTCAGGTCCCCTTCCTTGACCAGCAGCATCCAAATCCTGCTTCCCACAGCACTGTGTACTCACAGCCACTGCCTTACAGTATATCAAGGCTATGATCTATTTATGCAGCATTTCCAAGTGGAAGGAACTTTGCATGTCTGGAGACTAAACCTGGG
Source organism: Intellagama lesueurii (assembly GCA_037013535.1). Taxonomy (NCBI): domain Eukaryota; kingdom Metazoa; phylum Chordata; class Lepidosauria; order Squamata; family Agamidae; genus Intellagama; species Intellagama lesueurii. Next base: position 18,568,749 of record JBAJHW010000011.1, read on the forward strand.
ATGACATTTAACATGGAAATTACCACCCACCATATGAGAATGACTTGAGTTGCCAGGAGCCTCAAGAGGCACAAGCAACTTATTATCCTACAAAGCATATGCCAGTTCCTGGGAAACATCCCTTCTTTACCAGGTTGCCGCTGCTGGGCTCGATGTACCTCATGGTGGCAAAGCGTGCCAGCCCCTCCTCATAAACAAAGATCTTCAGCAGGTCACAGGAGGTAATCAGGACATAGATGCGCATGTCAAATTTGAAGCCATCAATTAGGAAGGGCTGCAAGGAGATGAGCCAAGTGAGGAGGGAAGGGTGCAAGGAGCCCTTCCCCAGGCAGCTGGCTTGCTCAGGAGCCTTGAAGTGAATGTCCCCCATGAAACCAACTTTCTCTGTGGGCATGGCATCACCTCTGTGTTCTACTGTAACTGTGGCCAAAGTAAACTAGGCTAAGTATTCTGATACCCAACTCACCTTGGCAATGTACTGCTGGCAGATCATGTGCTCGCCATGCTTGATCTCCTTGGGATTACGTGTAATGAAGATGCCTCGACCTTGGCAGCCACTGTCTGGCTTGCAGATGTAGGTTCTGTTTTTTCTCATGCGCCCATAGGCTTGGAAGTCCCCATAGCTGTGCAGAGACAACAGAGTTGCAGGTGGGCAAACACTCAAGACATCACCCTTCCAGCCCTGCACTGCCTAGAGCTCCTTCTCCTAAGTCAACAATAGGAATTGTTCTTGATATAAAATGAGGAGGGGAAATGAGACAGAGAAATCACAATTGTAGCCCATCACTTGCCCTCCTTTTTTACCCCACTTAGGCCAGAATTGGAAGCTGCCCCTCTAAGCTCTGAAATGCTTTCTGTCACTCACTCTGCTGGTAGGCACCAAGTACGGGGGAAGATGCTGTACTCTTTGGGGAAGAGCTTGAGCATGCGGTTGAGGTTACGTGCAAGGAGGTCCTTGCGACAGATCTCTGCCATGCCAGGAAAGTGGTTGATTTTCTGAAATAAGGCAAGAGGAGGAGACATTCCTGTAGCTTTGGGAAGGGATGCATGTCAGCAAATGTCCTTGTGAGTATCTCTAAGTCTTACTTTTATATATTTAGGAGTTAACCCACCCTCTAACCTTATTACAAGATTTTCAAGGCATCTCCCATATTAAAACAGAATATAAATAGTAGAAAACATAGATGAAAATTCTAAAAACACAGACACAAAATACTACTGAAGTATGAAACAGAAAAAGCAATCTGAAGTAAAATTAAAATGGAAGAATGAAAACACAAAGTAATCTATTGCAGGCAGAGGAAAATTTTGATCTGAAGATAAATAAGCAATGTAAGTGTCAGCCTAAAGCCTTTGTAATGGGAGTTTGACAGCTGGAGTGCTATCACAGGGTATATCCCTGTGCCCCCCCCTTACCCCCCGAGGCAGAGTCACCTGGCAAAAGATATGTAGGTGACAACTTACAACTAAGCTGTTCCATTTTGGATTGTACTCAGTCATATACAGCAAGCCAGGAAACCTGTTCTAACACTAGCAAGATATTCCATATTGCTTTTACAGCATGTTGCAGGAATCCAATCTGGATGTGTCCAGGGTACTGCTATGTTTGCCAAGCTATTTTAGTCCCAGAAGCTAGCCCTAGTCCATAGCTTTCTCTGTGATGCTCAAATCAGAGCAAGGCAGTGGAGGCACAGGTCCCTGACAGGGGCAAAGAGGTAGATGGTCTAGGACTATCTCTGTTCAACAGCAGGAGGTCCTCCCTCTAGAGAGTTGCACAAATCATCAAAATTACACAAGGGCTCTTCTGAGCAGCCAAAAGATCACAGACTAGCCAGTTAAGGGCACAGAAATTGTTTGGGATCATCCTATTTTATATGCTAACACATTTCCCAAACACAGCTCCTTCATTCCTACTTCTACTGCAGGTACCTGAAACCTCTTCATTTCCATGACACGCTCCAGTGAGACTGAGCAGTCAGTCCAGTAGACAGTCCATTCTTCGTCCTCCCCCACTTCTTTTAGACCACAGCGCCGAGCAGCACGCCTAACTGCAGTAAAATAAGCAAAGGGCCAAGGATCACAAAAGTTACTTGGATCACATCTAGGCCAGGCCTCCAGTGGGGTGGGGTAGCACTACAACCACCTATGCAGCAGGAATCACCCTTCTGGCAATACAATACAACAATCCTCCAAGAATTACCAGCACTGATGTGGGAAATCAAGCTCTCAAGCTGCAAGAGAAAGCCACTAAGAAGGAGCTGTAACTTACCACTCTCATATTTGCAGTTGGCCAAGTTGATGGACAGCAGCCTAGAATCAAGATGAAAGCAGCAATTCAGTGGCTGTGTGGAGAGAGACACTCTGTGAGCCAGAGTGCAGATTGGTATGGAAAGCAGTGACTGTTTGGAATAGGAAATACCTACAAAATATGGAGTCAAACAAGGAAACCTCAAGGCTACGGCCACTAACCCATGTGGTTTTTGGACGCAGAACATATTGTGATTCATGAGCCAGAAAAGAGACCTGTGAGAAGGCGGAGTGGATTCCATTACATAGACATTAAATGTGCCCCCCCCCACCAACGGTTCACCTGGAAAGATGACCCACCTGTGTTTTTTCTTTTTCTTTTGCCTTAATTCCTCTGGTTCACATTCTTCTGCAGTTTGTTCTTCCAGATCTATCAGAGAGACACTTGACTGGTCACTCTTCTTGCTTGCCTGCCTATTGACTCTGTGCCCTCCGCTCAGGACTTGTTCCTGGTCCTGAGAGCTGTTGTACTGAGACAGTTTATTCTCTGCCTCCAGACTCTTAAGACATTCATTTGCAGACTCATCTGACAGACCTCCTCCTCCGTCCTCCTCCTCTGCATCATCATCTTCATCAGTTCCATCCTCAGACCCACTGCTTTCATCTGTGCTGATCTTCATTTTCTCAGGCAGTCTTGCAAAGAACACAAAAGAAAGTAAGAATTGCCAATAATGAAATCAAAGCACACTTGTCTGCTTTACACTTATTCTCCTTCACATTATTGTTTTAATGCTTTGAATTCTCTTATGCTAATTTGAACTTTTTATAAGCCACACTAGCAACAAGTGGAATGGTAAGGTACAAATCTCTCAAGTAAAATAAATAAACATTGAGTGCTATCTGTATTGTCTTCTCCCCAACCTGCCCTAGCCACAGTAAGCTGCCCATGCCCACCCCGTTTCCGTGTACTTCCTGGCAGGCTTTCTCATTGCATCTGCTCCTCATCCATAACAGTGACTTTTCATGTTCTCTACGGCTGCTCTCAGAGGGACTGAGCTTATAACAACATGGCATCCTGCTGCTGAGTTGCTGTCTTAAAAATTATAGGTCAGAAAGAGGGAACTGTAGTCCCAGTTTGTAGAAAATGTAACGTCCTTTTTTTCAGTGTAAAATGCCTGACGAGTTTCGGCACATCACCCTTCCTCAAGGGCGTGTTTATTAAACTCTAATTAGCTCCTTCTCTGTTTATTCGGTCTGTAACCAGCTCCATTAAATCAATCAATTAACGCCCAAAACGCATCAGGCATTTTACACGGGAAAAAAAGAACATTATATTTTCTACATCCTGGGGCCACATTCTCCTCTTTTTGACCTAAGTTCCTTTCGTTATTTTATTTCCCAAATTACCAGGCAAGGTCTAGCAGATCAGCAGCCCAGGAGCAGCCAAAGCCAGAGGAGGCGCTCAGTTTGAGAACTGGATATCTGTAGACTCAAAGCGACAAGAAACGAGGGGTGAGGAGAGGGAGAGCAGCTGAGCCGAGGCTACGAATTCAGCGAGGCCGCCGAATGAAGGTTCCTGCTTTAGCAGTGCTACTCGGCCAGTACTTTACAAGGCTGTCCATCTTGCCCATGAAGAGCCACGCTTTCTCTCTGTGAAAGGGGTCCCTAAAGCGGATCCAGTGTCCGGAGGTGGAAAGTGGGAATGCCAAGAACTCCAAGAGGGGCCGAGCAGGCCTACTCAGCCTTGCTTCCCGGGCCCGTAAGGCGGGCACCTCGCGGCACTTTTCCTTGCCTTCGCCCCTCACCGGGCCCCGCGGCTTGCCCCGGGGCGACGGCGGCGCCTGGGCCTCGGGCTCCCTCAAGCCCTGACGCCGTCACCATGCCGACGATGGGCCCCGCCCCCCCAGTGGGCGGGGCCGAAACACGGCCACCCTAAAAGCGCTCTCAAGGATGGCGGCGCCTCCAAACTCCGTCACACCCGTGGAACCTCATCACCTGGCGACCGCTCTTTGTGACCTCGCCAGGGGCTCCGGTGCGATCCACCCGTGCGGCGTTGCTGATTTGAACGGAGAAGAAGGGCGGATTTTTGTCGCGATGCTCAATTCCCCGCTGTGCCCCCCAGAACCTTGGGCAAGTTGCACAGTCCCAGGGCAACCTCAGAAGTAGGGAATGGGAAACCACTTCTGAGTACTCTGTCTAGAATGCACTGAAACATATTATTTTAATGAAGGAACCATTGCTGACTGACCCTTAATAGCACATTTTGAATTATGTCCTTCAGAAGGGCTTTTTTTGTTGTTTTAAAATTGTCCCCTATCAAGCTTGTGCTTAAAAAAACAACAGTACAGTTCTAACAATGAAATATGTGGAAAAATGTTTGTTCTAGAGAAGATAGTCTAGAGATGTTTCCAAAGAAATATCCATGTATTTCCAATAGCTGTACATGAAGCTAAACGCCAATAACTTCAGCTCCTTTCTCTGACGTGTCTGTCCATGGAAGTGCACTCAGCTGCTTCTCTTACACAGCTTTCAAGTCTCAATTCCCTAACACATAAAAGTTCCATGCAAATGTTGTACAGTTTAACATTTCCTTGTCCAACTTAAAGCTGTTATCAGTCAGGAAAACAGAGTGAAAAACATAACATCGCGCTGCCAGGTTTCTCAACAGTATAGACAGAGTGCCATCAAAACTTTGGAACTGTATAATATCCCTGGGGGTGGGGAAGCTTTGGGAGATCCCCCTCAGAGGCTACGGCTGTAAAGGGCTATATTATATACTGGGAAAAGCTAACTCATTCCAAGGGGAGAGAGATATTGTCGCCAAGGGTGGACTGTGGAACTGGGAAAACCAGGACTGGAGTTGTTGATTGGATTTATGGATTAATGGAAGGAATATGCGGTGGATTATAAGGACACCTACTGGAGGAAAAGCTGAATGACAGCCTCAACACAACTCTTATATTGCCTAAGGAGCAGGTTGGATTACAAATCCTGTATATCTGATTTGCTGTGTGGAAAGCCTTTTGGGACTCTGGAACATCGCACTGAGGTTGGAACTGTACAAATATTGAGGTGGGAAAGCCTGAGATTTTTCCTAGCTTTGATTTGATATGTGGAACGCTGTTTGGGATTCTGGAACATCGTATTAAGGTTGGAACTGTACAAATATTGAGGTCTGAAAGCCTGTGATTGTTGTTAGGTTGGATTTTCTCTTTGGATTGAGTGGGACTCTGATAATAGAGGTTGAGAGACATAATAATTCTGCTAGGCTTCTTGAGAAGAAGGAACATGTTTGCCACGGTTGTATTTTAAACTGTTGGGCTTAAAACTGATTTACATATCATAATACCTGTGTAAGGACTGGAGGAAGAACCTGGGGGAGGGTTTTGGTTGTGGGTTTTGGTTGTTGGTTAAAACAGTGGAAACCTCTGAAAGAGCATGTGGTATATTTGAGGGTTGGACATTCTGGTGAAGGGTATAGTATAACTTATACAAAGTCCATTCAGAGACAGTAGGAGGAAAAATTGAGATATTGTCATTGAAAAGATCGAAATGGCCTCCAAAAAACCAAAGCCCCAAACGCCAGGAACCTTTCCTGCTCAGTCTCAAAGTCTGGGAAAACTAGTGGCACAAGAACCAGACAAAGAATGGCAGACTACCATGCAAAATTTACTAACAGCAGGATTTCAACAAGTAAATGAACGTCTCAGCCAAATAGCAGATGAAAGAGATGACACTAGATTTCAGATGCCAAACAACACATAGCTGAAAACAAAACAAAGACACAAGATCTTGAGGAAAAAGTGAGAGGAACAGATGCTAGAGTGAATCAAACTGAAGAAACATTAGAGGCAGTGCAGAAGAATCAAAAACAAAGTGACTACAGATTAATAATGCTATAGATGGAGAGAGCATCGAAGATGCTTAGATTTCAAAATGTGGCAGAAAAGGAAGGGGAGGATCTAGAGATATTAATGAGTAAGGCTTTGGCTGCAGAAATAGGGATGGAAGCAGCCGACTTGCAATAATATATGGAGGCAATTTACAGGGCGAGTTCAGGATATGCAAGAAGAAATAATCTCCCCAAAGAAATCCACGTGAGATTTATAATGTTCTTTATTTCCGTGTAAAACTTATCCCTAGTTTTTAAAAATAAAAAATAAATTAAAAAACAAATTTCCTTGTCCAAGACAAGAAGATATATTTGAACTTTCCGATGCAGCTCAGATAGTTTGCAGTGGAATCTGTCTTTGAAATGCTATTTCCTTCAAAATGGCCACTTAAAGTGACAAGTGTCCTGTCCTAGAAGTGTTCCCCCAGTGGCTTTCTAATACGGCTAATATTTTTATGTTGGATATGATGCCATCCATGTATTTTGCAGAGACTGGTCTGTTTGTCCTATGTAGAGATACAGTAAGCCATGATGCCATGTAATATATTTGGAGATGAGCAAAGCAAAAAATGTGCTGCTTATATACTGCCCCATAGCACTTAAAGCACTCTCTGGGTGGTTTGCAATTTAATTATGTAGGCTATACATTGCTCCCCCCCTCCAAAACTGCAGAGTTTTGGCTGAAGTACTGCAGTTTAACCACTCCGCCAGGAGGCTCCTATGAGCAGGTATCTGAATTACAATTCTGCAAGATATTCAACTGTATGTCCTGTGACCAAATGAGAAGATAAGCTTTTTAGTGAAGGTCCAAGTGTTTGTTAGGTACATTGTGGCCAGTATCCTGTTGCAGAGCTATGCATGCACAACAGGAATAATGTCATCAGCAGCAACACATTTCCACTGTGTAAAGACTTCCTTTTTTGATTTTGGGGTCTGTGTAATTTTATTAAATGTGTCACACAAACACCAAAACCACAAAAGGAACTCTTTAATTAGCAGCAATCTACCACTGATGTCATTCCTGTTGGGCAGGCAGAGCCACACAACAAGATATAGTTCTGTTAGGTATTGGTTTTATCACCGAACAAGTATTTTGTGAATGGCCACTCTTAACTATCTCTCACTTTATATTCTGCAGCCGTTTCCTCTGATCTGTTTATAAATCCTCTAACCATATACCTGCCAACTGAAGATTACACTTGAATGTCTTTGACTCCAGTTTGCAAAGGTTGTAATATACTTGTCAGTTTACACACCCCTTTTTGCTTCAGACAGATCTCTCCCAGTTTTCCTGGAATCCAGTATAGTTGCTTACGGCCAAAGTCTCCTGACAGATTCCTTCTCCAGTAAGAGAAACAGTGTTTTAGCATGCTTTATTCTCAGAAGGTATAAGATTAATTGGAACTATGAATGGAATGTAGGGAGCTGAACAGTCTCTGATTTCATCCTGGGTTTGTTACTGTCCCTATCACTAATCTGCCTCACAGACTGGTTATAAATTGAATACATGGATAAATGGCATTTGAGTTGTGAATGAAAGGTCAAAGTGAAGAAGGAGCATGAAGGGCCTCTCATATTTAGACACAAATTGGCAGTGGTAGAGTGCAGACATAAAAAGGCCACCACCTTTTTTCCTGCAAAGATGGTCTCGTACCTCTGTTTGCCAGGCAGCCTGGCTCCACCAAAGTCCCCTCTAATAGGGACAAGTACCTCAAAGACAACCCTGAAGAACAGTTGATCCAGTTGTATGTGTCCTTTATTGATCATTACCCTTGCATGTTGTTTTGCCATGTTGTCTGTGTGTGTGTGTGTGTAGGGTGATGACTTCGCTTTGCCTTTGCTGAAGATTGTAGCAAAGACAAAACAGCAGCATATTTGAGTTGGCACAATCCAGTGGCAGATCACCCTTTAAGGAGGCTAACTAGGTCACTCTGGAGCTGGGCAAACTGACCATCTGAGAGGAGACATTTCTGAATGATCTGAATTGCAGAAGCCTCTGTAAGGTCCTTGAAATCTTGGGCTGTTTTAATGGGCAAGTGTCCTGCCAACTCACAGAGGGCCACATTGAAGGCAGACTCTTCTTTGGCACCAAAGCAGGCTCTCCGTGGCCAGACAATGATCCGGATCCCAGGGCGAGCCTCTGAATGAATGGGCCCCTCTGGTCTAGCACCCCGGGTTATGAAGAGGTTGTGTGCAATCTCCTTCTTTACCAGATAGTCGGTGACCTGAACAACATGGTGGGTGAGCTTCTCTAACTGCTGCCCTTCACTGTAGAAGAGGAAACCAGGAGCCGGGACCTCCTGCAACTGATACAGGCTTGCCTCAGGGAGCAGGGGCACACAGGGGGCAGTTTCCACCAGCAGCTCCCAATTCAAGTAAAACCCATGGAGGTGTAAATGATTAACAGAGGCAAAAGCTCCAAGACTGTTGAAACCGATGCGGAAACCAGGGTGGGCGCTGAGGAGGACAGCATCCAAGCCAAAGCGGAGGGCCTCAGGTGTGAGGAACTGGGGCAAGGAGAGGGCAGGACTGGGGATGAGAAGGACGTGTCCAAATTCCAGAGGACTGACATTAATCACGACCAAGATACAAGCAGGGCCAGCTGGAGACGGAGTCCTTCCCAGGCAGGGAGGGCAGCCCCTGCTCATGTAGAAAAGAACCTCCGTGGGCTGGATCTTGTTGAAATTGAACTGCTGGGGGTCAAACGGCTGCTGGAGGCTGTGGATCTCCTGGGGTCGCCTCCTCTCTACCCCTCTTTGGATATTCAGCTGGGCCACAAACCCCACGGTCCCTGGCAGGATCCGGGTCTGTAGGTCTCCCAAGGGATAGCGGAAAAGTCCCCTCTTCATCCTGTCCTCCCAGCCCGACTGCAGAACTCTATCAAAAGGGGAGAGCTGGTGGCTGGCCGGCCACTCCACTCCCTGCAGCGCAAAATCCTCCTCCTCGTAAGCAAAGATTTCTGGTTGCTGTGATGTGGGGCTGGGGGTTGTCAGCTCCACAGCCATGATGAAGGCCGGGGAAGGTTCGGGGCTGGTCTGAAACAGATCGGAGCACAGGTAAAAGCTGTGAATACCTTCGTGTCCTCACGAGTCGCTCTTGCTTTTGTTAGGGTTCCCACACCACCAGTCGGAAAGCAGCTCACGGGGCAGCGACTCCACGCGCGCGGCGCCCCCCCCCCCCCGCCCCGCACAGCCTGCCCGATGTTTGACGGCCAGGGATGGCTTGGCTTCCCTCTCGAGTCTGGCCGCTCTTCGACTCTCCCAAAACCACAAGGTCTGGCACCCAGGGAGTCCGCGCCCGCGGTTTGGTGCCAGGCGGTTCCGCACACAAGTACTGCTTACCCGCAGTCCGTATCAAGAGAGAGAAGCCGCGGGGAACGGCCTTGCTCGGTGGCGCCTCGCTTTCCGGCCGGTGAGCCGGCGGCGCCTGCAAGGGGGGGGGGGGGCCGGGCCGGGCCCAACGCCGTCGCTCTCCCGCCTCAACCCCCCCCTCGAACTGCCGAGGTCGCTCCCGCTCGGGTTGGAGACCCCCGACCCCGGCCTCACTTCCTCGCTTGCCCGGGGCCAGTCCCGGGGGAGCGCTTCCCTCCTTCCCTGCCGTTCCCCGGGACTGAAGGACGGCCACGCGGCCGCCGCCGCCTCCGGGCAGGCTCAGCCAGGCGTGCCGGCATGGAAAGCCCCGACGCGCGCCGCCCCCCCCCCCGGGGGCTTGCTCCTTGCCCACTTGCCCGTCGCGGGCGCGCCTCCTCGCAGGGGTCGGTGCCGGAGAGGCCAGGCTGCGCACACGGCGGTCGAGAGCCCTTTCCCCGGCTATCCAGCCCGCCGGCTGCCCGAGGGATGGCCGGCGCTCCGGCGCTCCCGGGGGGCGGCGATGGCAGGAGGGCTTCCACGCGGACCCTTCTCGGCGGGGCGCCACCCAAGAGCGGCGGAACACGCGGGCTTGGCCCCGCCTGCTGTCGAAGGGGCGGGCGTGGCCGCCCCGGGAGCGGTTGCCGGGCGACGGTGACGTCTTGGGGCGGGAAAAGAGGTGGAGGCCCTGGCGCCGAGGACGCGGAAGTTGCCCCAGTTCTCTCCGGGCGGCGCTCGGTCCCGAAGCCATGGGCGGCTCCGGCAGCCGCCTGCCGCGGGATCTGCTGGGAGAGTACCAGGTAAGGCGGCCCGTTCCCTTGCCGGGGGGGGGGGGGTCGGGGGGCGCGCGCGCTCCTCGCGTCTTTTGAAGACCTCCGCCGGGACCGGGGCGCGCGGCCGGCCGGGTTGCCCTGGGCGAGGCTCCCCCGCGGAACCTCCTGGCGGGACGGGGGCGACCGTGCTCTCGGGGGGGGGCGGGGGGGGCGCGCTCGTCCAGCCACAGGCTGACCCTGCCCTCCGTCCTGCCTAGGAGCTGACCTTCCTGACCAAGCAGGAGATTCTGCTGTGAGTATCAGAAGCGCGCGGGGAAGTTGTCTCGACGGGAGCGGGAGGGGGTCCGGCTCGGATGGCGCCGAGCCGGCTCGCCCCTGCCGGTCGGCGGGCGCCCTGGGCCAACCTTGCCGACCAAGCTTTGCCGAGCTGCTGCCTTGGTAAGCCTGCCCGCCGCCGCCGGCGGGGCCCCTTCGCTCCACCTGCCCGCTGCCTCGGCCCCGTCCTGCCCGGAGTGACGTCTCTCCCATTTCGGCCAAGGAGGGGAAGGGAACCACCAGCGGCGCTTCCTGGGACTTTGGCCCTAGGTTGGCAGAAGAGGGAGTCGCGGCTGAAGGAGGCAGGGAGCCGCTGCCAGGGGGCAGGGGGAGCCCGGGCTTGGAGGGGAAGGGGAAGAGGAGGGCCGGGCTCCCGGCTGCCACAGTGGCCAAGGGCAGGCAGGCGGAGGAGCGGCTGCTTCCTGCTTCCTGGGCTCCCCGGCTCCCGGGAGTACAAGCTGGGCGGCCTCCTCCTCCTCTGCTTGAGAGGCTGGGAGGACCTGCTCGGGAGGGGAAAGGCCGCCCCCCCCCCCCCCCACTCCACCGGCCCTTCTTCTGTTCCAGGGCTCACCGGCGCTTCAGCGATCTCCTGCCCAAGGAGGAGCGGGAGCAGGCTTTCCTGACAAGGGTGCCCGAGAGCAAGATCCTGATGCTGCCTGAGCTACGGGTAGGCGGTGGCTGCTTCGGCTAAGCTGGGGAGGGGAGGAGGGTGAAGGGCAGTGGTTTGACTATTACGGGATGGGGTGAAGAATTAGACGCCTTGGATAGCTGGGCTTCTGCAGAGTCCTCTACTCTCTGAATGTGACTCTTTCAGGGGGTTGGCTTGATGGCCTTCTTGGTCTGGATCCCACACAGGGCTCCATCAGTCACACCTGCCCTGCCATGCAAATACCTCTTGGCTAGTTCCAGGAAGCTGAGATCTCATCTGTATGGTGTGATTTTCCCAGCAGAGCTTCAGTACAGTATATGGTTTTATACCAACAGGGGATTCCCTCATCTTTTGGTCATGGCTTAACATTTCCTTCTCGTGCCTGCAGGCAAACCCTTTCCGGCGCCGGATTTGCCATGTCTTCTCTACAGCCGAGGATGGGGATGGCAGTATGTCCTTCGAGGATTTTTTGGACATGCTGAGTGTCTTTAGTGATTCGGCTACACTAGAGATCAAGTCACATTATGCCTTCCGCATCTTTGGTGAGTGTTGGAATGGGGAGGAGATCACAACTGTAGTCCATTCACAGTATGGTTTGACGGGAGACTGACTACAAAGCAGAAGAAATTAAACCTGCCTTATTTAATTTGTACAGTGTACTAAACAAAAAACTCTAGAAAACTGTAAATGGGGGTGATCTTTTCAAAATTGGGGAGCTCAACTATGACTGTCACTTTAATGTGAACTTGCATCAAACTTTGCCAGGCGTGCACAAAACTCTCTTCTTCTTTCTCTTCTTCTTAAAAAGGACCTGCACCATGATGCTTTCCCATCTTTTCTAATTTTAGCATTCCAGTGCTGTGTTAACACAGTCTCCAAAAATTTAAGAGCAATAGACCTAGATTACCGTGATGGCAGCTGGATGCTAAGCATTGTTTTCAGCATAAGCCTCCCTGGCTCAGTCTGACTGCTGCTCTTCAGTGACAATCATTGCTGAACATGCAGGTGCCATTAACCTCTTTCCTACTTAGCTGGGGGGGCAGGGGCGGGGGCGGGCAATGCTGCAGTTTGTGAGCTCTGCATTCTTGTTACCTCAGGTGGAAGCATTTTCCTTCCTGCACAACCTGGCATTCACAGGGAAGTGTATGAGTTAACCATTTCCCAGTTTTCCCCTCTGCATTACTCAAGGTGAAAAGAAACCAATGTATGTTGTTGATGCGTGTACTCATTTTCTGTGCTTTTGCAGAAGCCCAGAGCCTTCTGACTTTTCAGTGGCAGCTGTCTATAATATTTGACATGTGTGATGCGTCACATGTACAGGTCAAACAGGTTCAGTTTCTTTTTGCAGTTTGACGATAGTCCGCACTTTTCAGTAGCTAAACAGGACTAGCTCAGAAAAATGTGTCATTCGCCCAGTGATATCAAATGAGGCGTACTGCACAACTGTAGGATTCACCATTGCCATAAGATTGCTTGTTAGTAATTGATGACAGTGGGGTACATGTGATGATGCAATACAGAATCTCTGTGTTTGTGAGCAGTTTCCTGGACAAGAAGACGCTGGAGTCAAAGGGAACATGGCAACTGGGTTAGTGCTGTTTGGCCAAGGTCAGGCCAGAGGTGGGGAACAGGAAGCCCTCCAAGAGATTGTTGGGGAACAACCATCGTCCCTTATCATGGCCCTTATGGCTGGGTCGAGTGGGAGGTATAGCCTATTATTTGTCTCCATCCCTGAGCTGCTCGGATGTTGCCAGAATGCAGAGGTGCCCTGTTGGCCATAAGAAGAATTCCAGAACTGGCTGATGGGCAGCCCTGCTATGAGTCCAATTTGGGGTGACAAAATAGTGTGCCATTATTGACCAAGCTTGGGCTGTAACCTTGGGAACACAAATGTTGCTCCTGTGGCCTTTTGTCATTATGTAGCTGGGATCTCAGCGCTGCTGTGTTTGCAGGAGCAATAACGTCAATTGAATAATCCCTCCATGCGGTTTCTTGTTGAATGAGAAAGAGGATAGGTGAGGAGACCAGGCCACTTAGGGACATGTCTCCTTAGACCTTGAGCTGCTTGTGTGCATGAACAATGCCAGAGCCACCCTCGTTCCTCCCATTCAGTAGAGAGGATCTACTCCCAAAGGAGGTCAGTGGAAAAGTTCAGAAGTATCCCCCGAGAAGAAGAACTTGTGATGGGGAAGTGAGTCTGACCATACAGAAATCAAGCCGTTCCCCCTTCTTGAAGAAGAGCTGTAGCAGTGAGTGAATAACCCTTTTTAGCTTGTTGAGCTCGACCTAACTGCAGGCTCCCTGCCTTGGTGCTCCTTCTGCCTAGATTTTGATGATGATGGAACTCTGGACAAGAAGGATTTAGAGAATCTGGTAAACTGTCTGACTGGGGAAGGAGAAGACAGCCGGCTGACCTCAGTGGAAATGGAGCAACTCATCCAGAATGTGAGTGCTGAGGAGGGGGAATGGAAGTACACAAAGACAGCTGAAGATATTTGTGTGCCCGAGATGGAGGAGAAAGGGTGTCCCTTGCACCCCACATACTAAGCCAAGCTGCAAAGTACTTAAGAATGGTCAAGTTATTTTAGAAGCAGAGGCCAAAGATCACACGAGTATCTTTCTTCCTGATATTCTAAGAATACCATACTTAAATAACTGATAACGTGCTACCCATATGAAGCCTCAAACCTATTTCTTGAGGCAGCTGCCTCACTCTGGCTCATGGTTGGGGTATCACATTGGGTCTGCAGGTCACTGCCCAGGTGGAAGGTTGGCTATGGGTAGCTGGAGTTGGCTGTCTGCCCTTCAAGGTTCCTTCATTTTCTGCAGATCTTAGAAGAGGCGGATATTGACAAAGACGGGACCATCAATCTCTCTGAGTTCCAGCACATCATTTCTCGATCACCAGACTTCACCAGGTACCTCTCACCTTCGCTTCACCTTGGGATGGTCTTTGGAAGCCTATTCTAATAATAACCACTTTCGAGGTATTGCTAACAAAGTTCACAAGCTTCACTCTTTCCATTTGCACTTCCAGTTCCTTCAAAATTGTGCTCTGACTCTTCCCTTCTACCGATGTCTGCTGGAAGACTCCGCTATGTTTCTGCAGATTAACTTCTGTCTCTCCACCACAGCTGATGGTAGCTGTGTCAAGGGAAGACTCAACATTATGCACCCACCCATGCCACAGAAGGAGTCCAGGCATCATGCGAGCTGGCCTCGTCAAGCTCTACACCTGGATGGCCTGGTGCCTGGAAGACACTTTTAATCTTCTTTCCCCTGCAACTGGTGTTTGTGTGGGGAGGGAAATGGAGCAAGAGATGGTGAGGCTGTGGCTTGGGCTTTTGGTCCCTCCTTCCCTGTAGTCCAGCCACTGCCTTGGCATGGGTGCCTTACTTGTTTAAACCATGCTCTGGCAATCTGTTAATAGTTTGAAGTGGGACATCATCTCGCACACCTTTTGGTGTGCTACGTGGTACGGATTTGCCTGGACCCACCCCAGCAGCAGAGCGTGGCTGACATTTCAAATAATACAGTGCCTTTACAGCGATGCTCAGCTACTTTAAAAGCTTCCATCCCCTGGCAGATTATTAGTGGCAATGGACTGTGTCTCCCACCACTGTCCCCCCACCTCTGAACTCCAGCCTCTCTCTCACTTGCATCTCCATCTGCAAGTGCAGGAGCCCTGCCTACAGACTTGCTTGGGCCCACATCTGGTGCTCCAGGTCTGAGCCTGGGTGAGGACAACAGTGTTGTTGCTTCTTAAAGCCCTAGCACTGGACCTTCTTTTTTAACAAAACTTTCACTTTCATGGCCTTGTCTGGTTTCTATCTACCAATAAAGCTCAGCAGTTGGAAGCCTTTATTGTGGTGCTTTATCCCTCAAAGTGGTGTAGGAGAACAGTGACCTTACCTTGGGATGATGACAGAGTTGGGACTGCACAGATCACACACACACACAGGGGGGTGGTCGTCTCACTCGTTCTCTTATCAAAAATAAGAGGCCTGGCCCATACCATTTTGCAGCATCAGGCACAAAATAGGATGTCTGCCCCTGCTCCCGTCTTTGCACAGGTACAGAAGCTGATTGGACCTTGGTAGAGCCCTAGTAGTTTCATAAGTGCTTCCTCTACAACCCCAGAGGCAGCTAGCTGGCAAGGAGGGCCCCGGGTGTGTGGGGTGGACATAGTTCTGCCCACCAACACAAGGAAGCAGGCAGGAAGCTGCTGCCATTGCACCTAATCGTAGGATTAGCAGTGATAAAGCCTGGTCCAGTGAACCGTTGAAAAGGCTGTGGAAGGTTACACCCACTCTTATGCATTCCTGAAGTCTCCAACCTATTAACAATGAGCGGTCCTTTCCACCCACCTGTTTATTTCCACTTGCAGGACTAGAGGTTGCATGAATGAGGCACCCAATTCATGCAACCTCTAGTCCTGCAAAGTGGAAAGATATGGCCAGGGAGACTGTTGCAGCCTGTTTAGTGACCCCGTAGACTGCAAGCCCAGCTTCCTTTCTTGATGCCGCCCAAGGAGCGCACAGATGCTAGCCAGTTTTGCAGTTCACTCTGAGTGGATGTGGCCCACAGTGTGTGGGTCTCAGTGTGGGGGTAGTCCAGGGAGCTAGAATGTGTCTCCTTTGGACCTATGATAATCAGGAGTCTCAAAAGAAGAAAGGAGACCTGGCCCTGCAGGATGTGCCAACCCATGGTGGTGCCAAAGGATCCACTTTATGTAAAAATACACACAAACACGCAACATTTTGTGGAAGTACACTTGTGAAAGGTGTAGGGCAGGAGGTGCTGTTCTCTCAGTGCTGGAGCCCAGGAAGGGCACGGGGATGAGCCTTTGGTGCTCAGCAGCCCTTCAACATGAGCAGAGCGCCCCCACTGCTGCAAGCTGACGGCTGCTGTCATTCCAACATGTGCACAGCATAGGGGTTGAAGGCTGAAGTGTTCAGCTGTCTCTTCCCGGCAACACCCCACTGATGATACGCCAATATACCAGACCCCCTTCATTCTTCATGCCATGCCACCCACATGGGGACATCGCCTTCCACACCAGGTCTGTATACAGCCACGCCTTGGCACTCTTGGGCAGGAAGAAGGGCAGTCACTGGAGGCACTGAGCCCTCCAACGTGGCCGGGCTGGCGAGCCAGGCCACAGCCTCCCCCTCTGCTCCCAGATGCTGGCACTTAGAAGAGTAAAGGGTCTCAAGCCTGGAGGAGGGGATCACATCCAATAGAGTTTTCTTGCCAGCTGGAGGCCTCCCTTTTCATCAAAGTTAGACGGTGTCTACTTTGTGCAGGTCTGTGGAATTCTGGCCTTGGCCCTGAGGCAGAGCTTGGAGGCCCTGGCCCTTGGCCTCTCACCACAGCAGGGGCGCCACGGTCTGGTCTGTCCTCCTGCGGAGAGGCCGTTCTGCGGAGGGAGAGCACCAGAAGCCCAAGGCCCGGTTCCACGGACGGCTCAGAGCAGCAGGGCTGCGGGTGCTGCGGGCACTGGCAGGTTCACACAACGGAGTCCCGGATCTCCGAGCCGAGGCGCACGCGGGGCCTTTGGGAAGGAGCCAGCACTTCCACAAAACTGTCGTGGATACTGAGTGGGCGCTGGTCAGATACCAAAAAAGCCATGCCAGGATGGGCTGGCGGCTCATGCCCAGGGGAGCTCGCCAGATGGCTGTCGTTGAGCGCCTGGTAGCCCTTGTGGTCTGGCAAAGCACTGGGCAGGTGGGTGCCATTCAGGGGCAGGCTCTCTGCTGGCAGGCCGGTCTTCCGCGAGGCCTTGGTGCGGGTGCACGTCCCCTGCTTGAGGAAGACTTTCATTGCATTGCGGTGCTGGTGCAACACAAACAGCGTGAGCGACGTCATCGTGACTCCAAAGAGCACGCACATCACCAGGAACTCGGTCCAGTAGGTTTTGCCTTCTCGCACGGCAGAGATGCCACCTGCAGCAGCTGCTGAGGTGCTCCTAGATGTGCTGATAGCGTCCAGAGGGTTCTGGACTGGCACAAGCCAGTCAGGCAGCGGATGCGCCATCTCAACACAATAGCTGGCCATCCGCTGTCGGAAGCTGCCCTCCTGGGACCAGCATTCATAGAGGCCAGCTTGGTCTGGATTGCCCAGCAGCACCAGCTCTCCATCTGGCAGCACGAGGAAGGAGGCATTGACAGGGGCACCGTTGTACATCCAGTGCTGGGAGCCCAAATTGGACAGCAGTGGGCAGGGCAGAAGCTTCACGGCATTGGGGTGCAGCACCACTGGCTGGCATAGGGACTCTTTCGCTGTGGAGAGAGAACATGAACCAGATCAGGTTGGAGTTGGCATCCTGCAAGAGTCGACTCGCCCTGAGTGTAGAAGATGGGAACTCTTCTAGGCTAAAGAACAGGAGAAAAAAGACCTTCCCTTCCTGGAGACAGCGAGGAGGGGGCTGCCAATGCCCCTCTCCTTTTCCCCACCTCTCAGACCATTCAGCATCCCACCTCCACTCCCAGCTACATACCTGGTGGTTGACTGAACACCTGGCTGCTATTCGGGCAGAGGCGTGTGGCATCGCCATTTTCAACATCCTGGACCCAGGGCCTGATGAGAGATGGAGAAGGACAGAGTAAAGGGAGGGGCAAGGAAATGTCAGAAACAAGGAGATTCTAAAGGCACAACGACGTACAAACAATTCCAACAAGAAAAAAAGATGGAAGGCAGCAAAAAAGACCCATGTGACTTCATAAAAAGCTCAGAGGGCTTGGGGGAAAAAAACATATATAGGAAGTGGAAGGAAGTTCAGGCCACGAAGGAGGAATACAGACAAGTATCAAAGAATTGCAAGGATGGCGTTAGGAAGGCAAAAGGTGAGAATGAGCTGAGGCTAGCAAGAGATGTTAAAAGCAACAAAAAAGCATTTTTCAGGTATGTGCGTAGCAAAAGACTAGTGGCTCAGCTACTCAATGGGGAGATTCGTTAGCCTGATACCAATCCCAGGGAAAATCTGGAGCAGATTATAGAGCAGTCACTCTGCAAGCACCCTGAAAACAATGCAGTAATAACTAGAAGCCAACATGGATTTGTCAAGAACTAATCCTGCCAGAAGAAATCTGCTCCCTTGAAATCTGCTACAGGTGTGATCATCCAAGACCGAGCACAGCAGATGGAACACTGGGTGCAGCACTACTCTGAGCTATATTCGAGAGAGAATGTAGTAACTGAAGAGGCACTAAATAACATCGAGTGCCTGCCTCTCTTGGAAGAGTTGGACAGCGAACCAACTTTAGCAGAAATAAAAGCGGCCTTGGATTCCCTCGCCTCCGGCAAGGCACCTGGGAAGGATAACATCCGTGCTGAAGTGCTGTAAAGAGATCATCACCACTGAGCTGTATTAAATCTTTTGTCTTTGCTGGAGGGAAGGTGGAGTACCACAGGACATGAAGGATGCAAACATTGTCACATTGTATAAGAACAAAGGAGACAGGGGCAACTGCCATAACTACCATGGCATCTCTCTTCTCAGCATTGTAGGGAAGCTGTTTGCCCGTGTTGTGCTGAAGAGACTCCAGGTGCTTGCAGACAGAGTCTATCAGAATCACAGTGTGGATTTCGAGCTAACAGATCCACCACTGACATGGTATTCTCCCTCAGACAGTTGCAGGAGAAATGTAGGGAACAACGACAGCCACTCTTTGTGGCCTTCATAGATCTCACAAAGGCCTTTGATTTGGTTAGCAGGGATGGCCTTTTTAAAATACTTCCCAAGATTGGATGTCCACCTCGTCTCCTTAACACCATCAGGTCCTTTCATGAGGAAATGAAGGGCACTGTAGTTTTTGATGGCTCAACATCAGATCCCTTTGACATCCGAAGCGGAGTGAAACAGGGCTGTGTCCTCTCGCCAACCCTGTTTGGGATCTTTTTTGCTGTCATGCTGAAGCACGCCTTTGGAACTGCAACAGAAGGTGTCTATCTACGGACTAGATCAGATGGAAAGCTCTTTAATCTCTCTAGATTGAGAGCAAAGACCAAAGTCCAACTGAAATGCATGCGGGACTTCCTCTTCACCGATGAGGCAGCTGTTGTTGCCCACTCTGCTGAAGACCTCCAACAACACATGAATCATTTTAGCAAGGCCTGCCAAGACTTTGGATTAACAGTCAGCCTGAAGAAAACACAAGTCATGGGCCAGGGCGTGGACTCATCTCCCTCTATTACCATCTCCACACAAGAATTGGAGGTTGTTCATGACTTTGTGTACCTTGGCTCAACAATCTCTGACACTCTCTCCCTAGATGTCGAGCTGGATAAACGCATTGGCAAAGCAGCTACCACGTTCTCTAGACTCACAAAGAGAGTATGGCTTAATAAGAAGCTGACGGCATATACCAAGATCCAGGTCTATAGAGCCTGTGTCCTGAGTACACTCCTGTACTGCAGTGAGTCCTGGACCCTTTGCTCATGGCAGAAGAGGAAGCTGAACACGTTCCATATGCTTTGTCTCCGACGCATTTTTGGTATCACCTGGCAGGACAAAGTTCCAAATAGAGTAGTCCTAGAACGAGCTGGAATTTTTAGCATGTATACATTACTGAAACAGCAATGTCTACGTTGGCTTGGGCATGTCATGAGAATGGCTGACGGTCGGATTCCAAAAGATCTCCTGTATGGAGAATTAGTGCAGGGAAAGCGCCCCAGAGGGAGACCACAGCTGCGATACAAGGATATCTGCAAGCAGGATCTGAAGGCCTTAGGAATGGACCTCAACAGATGGGAAACCTTGACATCTGAGCGTTCAGCCTGGAGGCAGGCAGTGCATCATGGCCTCTCCCATTTTGAAGAGACATTTGTCCAGCAGGCCGAAGCAAAGAGGCAGTCCCAAAACCAGCAAAATCAGGGAGCTGGACAGGGGACAGATTGTATTTGTCTTCAGTGTGGAAGGATTATCACTTTTGAATTGGCCTTCTCAGCCACACTAGACTCTGTTCTAAGTCCTCCATACAGAGCACGTTACCATAGTCTCTCAAGACTGAAGGATGTCTAAAAAAATCCTGCCAGACTAATCTCATTTCATTCTTTGATCAGGTAACTTCCTTAGTAGACAGTGGGAATTCTGCAGACGTAATATATTTTGACTTCAGCAAAGCTTTTGAGAAAGTACCCCAGAATATTGTGATTAGCAAGATAACTAGGTGTGGGAAGGATAAAACAACTGTCAGGTGGATATACAGTACTGAAAGAGTGCTCATCAATGGCTCTTTCTTAAGTTGGGAGGAGATAACAAGTGGGGTACCACATGGCCCAGTCCTAGGCCCTGAGCTCTTCAATATTTGTTTTAATGACTTGGGTGTGGAGGTGCAGGGAATGCTCATCAGATTTGCAGATAACACAAAACTGGGTGGAATAGCTAACACCACGAAAGACAGAACAAAATTCAAGAAGATCTTGATAGGCTTGAGCAGTGGGCTGAAAACAACCAAATGAAATTTAACAGGGACATGTGCAAAGTTCTACATCTAGGGGGAAAACATACCAACCAAACACTCAGTTACAAGATGCGGGACACTTGGCTCAGTAATATTATGAGTAAGAAGGATTCTGGAATTGTTGTAGATCAGAAGTTGAATATGAGCCAAAAGCCCAATGTGGCTGCAAAAAAGGCAAATGCTATTTTAGGCTGCTTTAATAGAAGTATAGTCACAGTGACATACCTTGCAGGGGAGCGGGGGGGGGGGGGTTGCCCCAGAGCACAAGCTTGTTAGGGGTGCAACTGCTGCCCTTTTGTGCCTCCCATGCTCCAACTTGCCGTTGGGCTAGCCTGGGTGGCTCCGACCGTCCATCCTCTCTCCCTCCTGCTGTCCCCCCGCCTCTCTGCCTGGTGAGGCTGTCTGGCAAACAAGGTGAGCCAGCCACTCCTGGCCCAACACAAGCACGGCACCGGGCCATGAAAGGGAGGAGACTGCCCAGTTGAGGACAGTGTGCCAGCAGCCTCCATCCAACTGGGGCTGGTGGAGGGGGGGGGGTGGCTGCCACTGCTGCAGCCGGGTTGCTGGAGCCATGCGGGCCGGGCTGGGGGTGCCGCGGGTCCAGCCGCTGCTGTGCCTCTTCCTGATTGCCATCAGGCGACTGGCGGCACTGAGCCTGGCCGGCAGTGTCTTCCTGCTGGGCTGGTGGTGGGAGCAGAGAGGGCCATGTGGGCACAGGAGGAGGAGCTGGCAGCAGCAGCGTCGCAGTGGGAAATGAAGGCACAGTGGGGGTGGGCTCCACACCCTGGCTGAGCCCAGTGACATTTAGGCGAGGAGGAGTCGGGGGAAGATGGGGAAAGAAGGGATGATGATGATGGAGGAGGAGGGTGCCTCAGGGGCACTCTTGCTGGAAACGGAGGGAGGAAGAGGGGCTCAGGTCCATGGACTAAGGGGTACAATACTTGCCCCGGGTGCTGGCAAGCCACGCTACGCCACTGAGTCTCCAGATCCTGTGAAGTACGATTTCCTCTCTGTTCAGCATTGGTTAGGCCTTATCTAGAATACTGTGTCCAGTTCTGGACACCACACTTTAAGAAGGATATCAACAAACTGGAACAAGTTCAGAGGAGGGCGACAAGGATGATCAGGAGGGCTGGAAACCAAGCCCTATGAGAGAAGACTAAAAGAAATTGGCATTTTTAGCCTGGAGGAAAGAAGACTAAGGGGAGATATGATAGCACTTTTCAAATATTTGAAAGGCTGTCATATAGAGAAGGGGCAAGATCTGTTGCTGATCATCCCAGAGTGTAGGACATGTAATAACAGGCCCAGCTTACAGAAAGCCAGATTTTGGTTGAATATCAGGGTTCGGAGGTGGTGTGCGCTCACATTCAAGAGAAAGTTAGACAGCCATGTGTCTGATATATTTTGATTTGGATTCCTGCACAAAGCAGAGGGTTGGCCTTGATGGCTTTATAGGCCCCTTCCCACTCTATGATTCTATGACTCTATGAAAGGGGGAACTAAGAGGAGGCAAGAGGTCCAGCGTGCAAAGAGGAAACAGGGTCAGGTTTGGAAGGCAGCACAAGGAAAAATTACCTCCAGTGGAAGGACTTACATTGTGTGCGGTAAGGCAGACGGCTGACAAGCTTGTCCGCTCCAGGCGCAGTAAGGGTCCCGGGAAAGGACACACTCCCCACATGTTCGATATAGGCTGCAGTTGGCAACAGGCACTTGGGCCAATGCCGTATAGGAGGCAGCATAAAGCCAACCCTGTGGGAGAAAGGAGAGGCTGATTCCCCAGGAAGCCTTCTATGTACACCGGCGCCCACTTCCTTCTTAGTGGAACTGTCTCCAGGTGTTCCAATGGTCTGCTTCACTTTCACACAGTGGCTGGCACTCCAAGCACAGGGCAGAGCCCCACAGTTGGTCGGGGTCAGGAGAAGAATCTGCCCTGCCTTGATGTACAAACAGGCATTTCTTGGGAGGATGCAACCTCCCCCAGGGACGTTTCTAGGCAAGCAACTGGTGCATTAGCCAGAGGCTGGAAGCAAAAGGCCTCCAGGTCTTCAGAGTTCCCCCAGGCGTCCCCTTTCTTTACATATGTAACTGAGGAAGACTTGCTCTGAGGTCTCAGCCTGACCTCTGCTTGCGGGGAAACAGCTATACAATGGGCTCCTTTACTTGGCTTGAGGAAAAGAGCTCAGCATCTGGGATGGGTGAGTTATTCACCCCCCGCCCCATCCCCCCCCCCCAATGAGGGTACTGGGTGGGAAGAGGGTCCCATGATGCTCCTCTGCCTTGCCTGTGCAGGATCCAACAGCAGCTCAAGGACTGGCTGCCCAGCAGGGAAGAGCTGGATCTCCTCAATGATATGAATGTGCCCTCCTGCAATCACAGCCTTGTGCAGTCGCCCGTCATCTGCAAAACATAAAGGGCATCCAACAATTAAGCCTTGAGGCTCCTCTTTGACCACCACCACCACCACAGATCTACCCACCACCTGATCCCAAATGATATAGTACCATACACATCCAGGATGGTCACCAACACCTGTCTGTGTTGCAGGTCTGAAGCCCTCAACCATGAATGCCCAAGGCCCCTCTTAGTTATATCCCCATGCCTGTTTTCCTCCTGTTGCTGGTCTGGTTTCCCATCTGCTCTCCTGAGAAAAGGGCAGCAGCACAAGCGACCTTCCTGGTCAAGCTGACTTTAAGATGAACATTCTCGATGCTGGTCCTTTGCAGAAATGTATCCCTTCTAACAGCAACCCTCCTCCTACATTCGAGCATTGTTCACACCTACCTGACAAGACATCTGAGAGAATCAGCTCTCTTTTTGTCTCTGTCCCCATTTAGCATATCAGAAATTGAGGATTTAATTCTTAAGATCGGGGAAAGCCACAGGGCTGCATGACATTTCTCCCCCCCCCCCCAAATTATTCACGTATAATATGCATTGACATGCTCCACATTTGACCAGTGTGAATTGCACCCCGAAACCAAAAATTTAATTATTCCATATGCTGATGATGCAGTCTTAATTTTTCAAATTATGCAACATCCAAGACTGATGTCTCTCAAGATAAAGGTCAGGGTCTTGCCAGTCACAGACTAGAGCAAATACATTTTCCTAAACATCTTGGAATTTGGCTTTGCATTTCTTTCAACTGAGAAGCTAAGAGGCTAACCTGGCAAAGGTGGAAGCAGAATAACATGTGGGAAGGATAGCCCACACCTTGTTGTTGTTGTTAGGATTGAAGGTGGCAAGTTTGTTTCAGCAGAATTGCACATTTAGAAGGCAAAAATGACACCTCAGATTCAATACAGTGTTGCAAAATAGCTCCCAGGCCTCCAGTTTCCTTTGGAAGGTAGCCATTCCCCACCCCCACCCCCCGAGCCATCTTCAGAGTACCTGTGGGCATGGCTGGCGCTGCCCTAAATCTGAAGGCAGAGCAGTGTGGCTTGGAACCATGTTATTCTTTATTGACTTCAGATCTGTGCTCCAGCCTGTTCCAAGACCATTATTTATCATGTATTTATTAACACTCAGCCACTTCATAGGGAAAAGATGGCTAAACAAAGATTGTATCATCACACATAAATAATTAAATCAAATTTGTGCCACCCCATGTTTTTGCCACTGGCTTTTAAGTTTCCTCTTTGTTGTCCTTGGGTGTAGATTTAGACAGGTCTCTATTCAAAAAGAAAGATGGCCAGATTAGAGCTACTCCCCACGGCCCTGGGCTCCAAGTCTCTTAAGAACTGCATGTATGTGCCTTACTTAAAATTGTTGACAATTCCTAAATTCAGAAACAGTTTTTCCTCTGGCTTGCTTCAGCTGTCTATCTTAAAAATTACAGAGGACAGATTTACAAAGGTAAAATGTACAAAGGTATATGGTGCTGCCTCTGTATATTTCAAAAGATGGAAACCATGTGCCACGTATCTATTCACTGCAGGCTTACCCGGGCATTCAGGACTTAAAAATTAATGCTCTTTTAAAATTGTTCCCAGATGGATCCAAGGATAGCTCATTGTCCAATTTTTAAACTAGAACAAGCATGTAAAAAGTTGGATTGAAAACAGAAGAAGGTTACTAGGGGAATGTTGAATAGTACTTTAAATGATCTCTCTTATGTACCATTTCACAACCACAGAAATGCTAGCCAAATGGAGAGGGGGCACGGGTGTGTCTCTAAAGACAACCTGAACAATCAGCTCCTCTTCGCCGTCTCCGTCTCCGTGTCTGTCAACACTGGGAGCAAATTCTCCCGTGAAGATCCAAGCCTGCGGCAGCTCCCGGGAGAAGGCCACCTCTGACTGCCTGGGCCTTCAAGGGCAGGAACCAGGGTCCTGCCATGTCCCTCCATGTCCATTCACCAACTTGCCTGGCTAGACAAGGGCCCCGGCCAGTCCACCCCTTGTTCTAGATCCCAGCATGGCTTTCCCCAGCCGTCAGGCTCCCCATCCCCACCTGTGCCCAAGAACAAGACGTCATAGGTGCGATGGAGGCCCTCGACACGCTGCACACTGAGCTGCTGGTAGCGGGAGTGGCCTTGCCAGAGGAGTGGCCGGCTCCGCACAGGACTGTTCATCAGGAAGTGGTCCTTGAGGTAGTTGAGCACCCGGTCAGGCATCTGGAGCGAGGAGGTGATCTTCATCTGGCGCATGTGGCTGTTGATACACTGGGGAGGAGGGAAGCGCAGAAAGAAAGAGCGGTTCAACCGGTCCCGAGGGCCACCTCTCAGGCCCAACAGAGCCTTCGGCTTCCTGCTGGCTCTCCCAACTCTGCAGCAGAGATTTGAACCACCCCTGGTCCCTTTCCCCTGGAAACCATGGGGTGGAAAAAGAAAAAGGGAAAAGACTGGCCGGTAGTCTCAAAGCAACCAGACCTTCAGCCCGACCCTGGGGTGCCCAGGCAAGCTACGTACTGCTCCCGGGCGGGGCTCCGGCACAGGGCGGGTGTCCGTATACCACTGCTGTGTCTCCCTGTTGACTTCTTTGTAGAGGCCGTTGAAGGCTTCTCTCACATCAGACATCGAGAAGGCGCACACGGCAGCCCCCCTGGGGCCCCTCCTGTCCCTGGGAGAGAAAAGCAAGCCATCAAGACAGAGGGACAGAAGAGAAGCACCCAGGTAGGCCACAGATGGGGAGGGGGAAAGCCGCTCATGATCTGGAGAGATACCATCTTTCTCAGAAGGACACCCTTTCCTGTCCTCCCTTCACCTCCACCCCTGATGAGTTCTGAGGGCCTGTACTTGTCAAAGAGAAGAGGCCAACCAAGGCTGCTCCTGGTGTGCCTGCCCTCCATCCTCCACTGCCGAGGGGTGTCTCTGACTGAGCTGGATAAAGGGGTCCCAAATGTGGTGCTGGTGACCCTGAGAACAATCGTCCCGGGTGCTTTCAACACGGCCACAGTAAAGGAAGCCGTTTGGGTCTTCACTGCTACTGAGATGGCCACCTCAGGCTTCAGAGAATGGGAAAGAGGTGTCAGAGTAAGCCCATTGCCCTGGTCAGACTACTTCCCAGTGAGGCTTGCTCCAGTTTGCTCTCTGCTTCTCTAGAAAGCTCTGAGCAACTGGATAATTCTGGATGCTGGTAAAGCAGAAGCAACACAAGACACCATCTGAAACCAAGCCAAGCCACCGGTGTGCCTGCTACACAGCTCTACGAGCTGAGAGAGAGAGAGAGTGACTTTGCTGCCGCCACGGCCTTCCTTAGCAGCTGATCAGCAGGGCTTTTCTGAGTACAGGCAGAGTAACCTCTGTCCCACCAAAGGTAATACTGAAGCCCTCTGGGCTGATTTTGCAAATCATTCTGAGGACTAAATCACCTGCCATCATAATGACTTCAAGGCTGCTTGCTATTGAGGTCAGTCAAAATGAAGTCTCTGAAGTCTCTTGCCCAATTTGTTTTGTGATCCTTTCAGTTCCAGTGACACCTGCTCAACCCATCGCATGCCTTCTCAACCCTTGCCCATCGTGGCTTCCGCCCCATGCATGAGGTTTCACTGCTTCAGTCCTGGGGACAATGAATGCCTATTGAAGGGGTGGCTCCTGCTAGCTGAGGGAAAATGCTGGTATGATCAATTCTGGGGAGGCGGGGGAAATTCTCCCTGGACCTGGAAACTTGTGATAACTAATGCCTTGTGGTGAACACTCCCTTCCAGTGCTTGACAGGGTGGTACCAGCTCAGCCCTCAGCTTTCTTGGAGGACAACCATTAACTAGAAAGACCCATTACCATCTTAATTCCAGTCTGGGGCTGAAGTGACCTTGGCCATCTCTCTTATTGAAAGAGTGTGATTCTATTGTCTTTTTCTCTCAGGGGTGCAGAATACCACTGAATAACGACCATAGTGTCTTCCTCGAAAGACTGTGGATTAGGAATTGTGGGCACTCCCTTATGGTACTTCCACTCCCGTATATAGGGCAGGCTCCTGAGGAGAGCACCAGGGGATGTCAACCTTCCAGCAGCTTGTTCTGGAGTGCCTCAAGGTACCCATCTTGTATCCAACACTGTTTAATACCTCTGTGAAACTGCTGGGTGGGCAATTTAGATGGAGGTGCCATCGCTTTGTTGACTGACACTCAATGGTCTCTCATGCTGGAATCAGAGGAGGCCATGAAGGACCTGGGTTGGTGCTTGAACACAGTGGTAAGCTTATCACCTACTTGAAGTGCTCCCTGACATACCACCTCCCCCCCCCCATCACCCCTTCTGTGCTCACCATTGAGACGTGAAGACCCCATAGAAGACTGTTTCTGACCAGGGCTCGCCTGGAGTCAACACAAACATGTCCTGCAGCACATTGAAAGGGAAGCCGTCCTCAGGGCGTGAGCAGAGCAGCTGGGCCTTCAGGAAGGTTGTCCACCGCCGCTGAAGCACGCGCTCTCCCCCAACATCACCCTGCCAGGAGGAGGGGGGGGGGAAAGATGGAAATGTCATATATTTTGCTATAACACCTCAAATGTCAGAGAAAGACGGAAAATGGAGTGCATGCAGAGACTACAGACTGAGATTGCACAGGTATCTCAGGACCACCTTTTCCACTTTCTAGTTCAACAGGAAAAGTTATTTTCTTTTGGAGTTGAACAGTGCCAGAGAGGAAGCCTGAATCCTGCATATGTGTTGGAATAATTCAAGAGGATGCTGGTGTCATGTGGGCAGTGGCAGACGTGCCTTCCTGTATTACCAAAATCTGCAGCCACAGATTGGGGATTGAAGAGCAGAAACCCCTGCTCCTTTTGACAGTGGGGAACCACCATTTCCAGCCGAGCACTATCCTAACTTTCTTTATTGCTCCTTCAGAGTCCTAACTGGAGCACCTCGAGATGAGAGAGGGTCCAGCCCCACTGAGCCATTGGGGATGAGCCAGCCGGCGCAAGGCACTTCAACCTCTTCCTCCTCCCTTTTCCAGCCAGCCCTTCAGATCTGTTTATTTTATTTAAAATACTTATTGAACATAATAAATAAAAATATACCATATCAATGCTGGAGATGCAAAAAAGGAAAAAGGGACCTCTATCCATATGTGGTGGACGTGTGAAATAAGAAAGAAAGAATGGGCAATGGTTTTTAAAGAAATTAGAAAAATTATTGGATTTGATATTCAGATATCACCAATCATTGCCCTCCTGAACATAATTAAGAATGACCATTTGAAAAAAGATCAGAAAGAATTAGTTGTTATAATGGTTACAGTAGCAAGATTAATATTTGCAAAGAAGTGGAAAAGCGACAAACAAATCAATCTTGAAGATTGGCATAAAGAAATGTGGTGTTTAGCAATTAATGATAAGTTAACAAGTGAAATGAAAATTAGAAGAGGAATGGTTAAGTCTAATTATTTCAAAAATGTATGGAATTTATACTTGGAGTATGTCTTTTCGAAGGGGAAATGCTATAGGCCAGCAGAAGAATCAATGTACTTTTGGAGAGGAATGGGGTGAAAGGGGGTACAAACTGATATTATTGGTCACCTAGTCCCAAGGGTGAAGGTGGCATGGGTGGGAGAATTTCCATGTGTATTGCGTGTAGTCACCACTGAGTTTGTATTTTAGTTTTAATTTTGTTATTTGTAATTTTCCTTTTATTATTAATAAAAAAATACTTATATTCTACTTTTCTCTTCAAAAGGATCCAAGGTGGCTTGAAGCAGCATTATAAAAAGCTAAAACAATAAATTACTAAAATATTCTTCTGCTCCATCCCCGTGCCCGAGTTTCCTCCCTCCTTTGACACAGAAGATGCCCAGAATATACACTTGACATTATCTCTTCTTTCCCACCAGTCTGGTCATTCCTAGGCGGGCAGCTAAAATTCGACAGAATTAAGACAACTTTTGAATTCTTCAAAAGTCTTGCTCAGGCCAGATGGCAGAGGCAGCTCTTGAGCTGAGCCCAACCCCTCCCTCCCTCCTTCCTGCCCATGTTCCGTGGCTTGGTCCACAAGCCACTGGTGTACTCCCCTTAGTGGGTCGGGGAGAAAAGGACAGGCAGGGCTTGTTGTGGCCGTGAGATCTGCATTTCAGACAGAATGACGTGGGCAGGTATCCGATGACACTTCACCATTCCTGAGGGGTTTGAAGATGGAACGGTGCTCCTTCCTTTCTGAAAACCTAGAGAGAGCTGTGCTTCTTGTATAAAACAGGTTAGAGAGGGACGCCCTCTCCCCTGGATTTGGGGATCTGGATTTGACTCTTTAAAAAAAGAGACCTATTTTGCTTTTCTGGGTCTGGGGTGGCCCACAGTGTCTGCTGGGGGACAAAACAGGCTCCTAGGCCTGCCAAGAGTTTCCTCTCCTGTCCTCCTTATGTGCTTCAGTGCTTCTCTTCCTCCTCTGTAAACCTCAGTTCAGACCCAGGCCTTCGACCTATACGTATCTCCAGCAGTGAACACAGATGAAAATAATGCATGCACGTTCTCTGGGACCTCCTTATCCTTCTTCAGGATAAAGCCTTTATTTTCCTTGTCATCCAAGGGTCTGGTTGTTTGCTTGGACAGCTCCTTGCTCCTGAAGTACTCCAGATTGCCTTTGATGAAAAATAATACCGTATGTATGGGGAAAGGTGAACACATGCCTCAGCAACAGTTGGCCACCAGGGGGCACTACCGATCCAGAGAAGGTGGTATTTGGGCAAAAAGTGACCATCACCTTTCGCACATTTGAAACAGCTTGTTCATAAACCTTTACTCAAAGATGTATCACTCACCTTGCAAACACGTGCAATACGTGACACAATGGTGTCTTCAAAGAAGTCAAATTCCTTGCCACTTTCGCTGAAGAAGAAGTAGATTTTGTCATCGTCTCTTGGGGTGTCACTTGATGGGAGACTCTCGCGTAGGTAGGCTGAACCCACAAAGAACGGGTCTGCACCACAAAAGAGACAAGCCCGTAAGGACAAATCCGCCTGCCTTCCCTTTCCAGCCTCTATTTGTCAGGTTGCCACATCCTCATCACTTGCCCTCACACTGCTGCGGCTTGAAAACGGGAAATTTTAAACCTTTTTACTTGAGGAATAACCACCACCACCTTTGAATGGCAGAGCTGGAAGGGACCCTGTGGATCATCGAGTCCAGCCCCTGTCAGGGAGGCACCACTGGGGAATCGAACCCCCGACCGCAGCCAGAGACTTAAACCACTGAGCTATCTATAAGCCAATTATTTTTAGTAAGCCTACAAAAGGGAGGTCTTTGTAATGAAATGAGTATTTTTTTTAATTCGCTAAGCAATGAGATGTTTAAAGTTTATGGTGGACAAAAGGGAGAAGAAATGCAGACAGGGGACCCTTCCACCTCAGGGAAAATCCTTTTAACCACTACAACTCAGCTGCGCTTTGTGGACAAGGCCACTGTACTGCCGTTGTTTAACAGACTGATATGCTGACTTTTTGAAGGGAAAAAAATCTGACAAAAATAGAAAAACCAAAGAATATATAGGTAAAAGAATCATAGCTAAAATTAACTTAAATAAACAATTACAATACAATTAAGCAGCCACGGCTGCCAAGGAGAACATCAAGACATTACAGCCTCTTGACCTAACCATCAGAGATCCAAAAATTCAAAATTTGTAGAATGACCTGACACCCTAAATAAAGTGAAAACAACGAAGAGCAAGCTGAAAAATCCATTTTCAATGCCTGCTTCAATGTGTCTCACAAATGCCATTCAGAACAAAGTTCAACAAACCTGAGGCCATATCCTCCTGCAGGCACCTCTTCCCTCCCAAACGTCATCCTCGCTGGGTGAAACCTCTTGATTTCACAGCCAGGAGCAGATTCTTTTGGCAGGAGAGCAGCACTTCCAGCTCCAGACGGGCCTCCCCAGACCAAAGGGCCGGCCCGAGATCCCAGACAAACTTCGCCCCACCCCCTCCTTCTCAAAAAATGCCTTCCAGCACCACCACCACCCTCCCACACCCATCCATCATCTCCCTCCAGACATGCACCTTGCAGCCAGTTGAGAGAGTTTTCTGTTTTAATCACGGGGCGGCTGCCGTGACTTCGGAGGATCGTCGGCTCATTTCCTTGGAAGTTGCTTACGGTCCCCGTGTACAGCTCACCATCTGTGAAAAAACAGGACTGTCAGGGCCACGAGGGCCAGGAGCTGGCAGGGCCTTCCTGATCCACCCTGGGGTGTCCACCCAAGGAAAAAGAGAGCAAGAGAAGTCCTCCACTCCACCCCCACCCCCCTCCAGCGACCCTGCCTTCCAGGTAGGGGAAAACGAGCCATGGGAGAGACCGGGGACGAGTCCCTCCAAAATCCCTCTGGGCGGCAGAGATGTGGCCGGCAGCCGCTTCCTTTCCCATTTCAACCCGGCTGCCACCCGGCCCCTCTTCTGCTTTGTCCCACAGGAGGAGGAGGAGGGCTCAACCCTCCGGCCGGCTCTGTCCGGGAGCTGCTTACCAACCATGATGGCGGTTGACCTGTATTCGGGATCAAAGGGGCAGCGTCCCTTCCCGTCTTCCAGCACCAGCTTCCCAGATGCGTCTCGCTTCAAACTGAAGTCTGGAAGGTTCTGCAGGTGAGTGGAGGGAAGGTGGTGAGGAGGGTGCCAGGAAGGGAGCTTGGTTTTCATGAAGGAAAGGACTGGGCCTTCCACGGGCCAAGAAATAACACCCTTCCGGCTAAAAGCCCCCTCTCCCACTCCAAAGGGAAGGAATGGCCTTGCTGAGGGAGAAGCACTCTGCCTCTGCGGCAAGACCAAGAATCTGCCCGCCTGCCTCCTTCCCTCTGTGCCAGCCCAGAAAATAACGTGGTGGCCAAATCATACTGAGCCACAGGACCACAGACTGAAGGTACCCTTGTTTCTGCACTACTTCCTCCCCCATCGCCAAAATTTCTCAGCGGACGCCCTGCATGAGAATGCCAGCCCTGGGAGAGATTTCTGCACAGCCCCACTGCATTCAACCACACATTCTACCAGGAAGCCCAATCCTGGTGGTGGTGGTGGTGGGGACGACTCTGGTGGGTCAAGTGCACTTACACGACAGCACAGCAAGGCTTGGGCAACAGGACTGGGCTCTGGCCTGCCTGATGTTTCTCTGGGAAGTGGGGCTGATGCTGTGCCATGAGCTTGCTCAGCACTCGGCCAAACAGCCCAGGGATCCTGTGGAGGTACCTTAATCCCCAAAGGACCTCTTAGGCCATTTTTGTGCCCCTCAGCAGACCTGGAAAACCAGTATGGCATTAAGTGGGTAGAGTGATGGACTAGCGAATAGGGTGATGGAAGAAGCAGGACCTGGGTTTGAAACCCCACTTGGCCAGAGAAACTCACTGGGAGGTCGCAATGGCAACATCTTAGATACCTCACCTACCTTAAAAACCCTACTAGAATTGTGGTATGTTTTTAAAAGGTTAAGCCAGTTTTTCGGTTAAGAAAGGATCACTGTTACAACATTTACAATGTTTAAACATTATAACAATCCACGGTGTGCCAAACGGCCTCTTGTTCACCATCCTTTAGCCCCTTCTCTCTTGGGGGGTACAAATCTAAAAGCCAGGCGGCTGCTGGCAAATCCAAAAAAATGACCTTTGGCCCCACTGAGTTCACCCCCTATAAGACGACAAGGCACACGACGTCTGACAGGGAGTGTGTGAAGGGGTGGGCAGAGGGGTGTTTGTTGACCCAGAAGGCCCTCCCTCATCCTCACAATGTAGGCGCAGGTGGGGCTGAAGGCGCTGGTGCCACAGGTGTACAAGTGGGTGCTGTTCAGCTGGAGCAGGATCTTGATGTAGTTGAAGCAGTCTCTCTGTAAGCAACCAAGAGCACGGCATGTTAAGCCTGTTGCCAGGAGAACCCCCACCCCTGACTGGGCTCCCCCCGGTAGACCCAAGTGGGTCTCACCCCTTAAGGGGGTGGAGGGAGGGGCTGTTACTCACCTGGGGGTCCTTGCCCTTGAAGACACACTGTCGCTTCTTCTCCTCCTCGGCCTCCCATGGCAGCTACAAGAAAGGAAGAGAGACCTGATGCAGGCATGGCGTTGCGGCAACTGGGCCTCTGGTCGGAGCCCTGCATCTTGCTTGACCTCTCCCGGGCTGGCCAGCCGGCCAGCCAGCCAGCCAACCTTGGAGGCGCTCCCCTGACCCCACTCCCACGTCCGCCAGGGGTCTTCTTCCACCAGGAGGCCAGTCTTCACTCCCACCGCTCCCTGCGGGAGGCCCCTCCCTCAGCTCTTCTCAGCTACGAGAGAGCCTGGCACCAAAGGACTGACCAGCCTGCAAGGTCACCTGTTTGTTACACAGGTGCCAGCCCAGTGGTGCTCAGGACCTACCAAGGCAATCCACATTGGACACCAAGAAAGGCAAACATCTTGTGATGGAAGAGCATCACCCGCTGGGGCGGCAAGACCCTTCTGAGCCTTCTCCCTTGAGCCCTGCATTTCTCTCTCATCCTCCTTTGACTTCTGAAAGTGCAACAGGTGCTGAGAGCCATGGTCAGACTGTGCTCTCTGGCCAAAGGCTGAACACTCTTCCTAGAAGAGCTCCCAGATTCTAAACCTGGCTCACGGCTCCTGTTGGGCAAGGAAAGAGCAGAGATAGGGACCCTCCCACCATCAACCTGGCTGCTGCTCTCGCCCAGACTGGGAGCCTAGGGGTGTGGCTCTTTGACTGCTTTCAGCCCAGGATTGCTGCCCAATCTGGTTCCAAGTTTTGCCAGACCAAAAACACCTGCCAGGCAAAATAAGCCTTAAGCTGAAGACTTTTACTGCCATTAGGTGGCGGGAGGGCACAGCTGTCCTACACTTACGTGCCGGTGCTGTGGCCCAGGGGAAAAGACAGTGGTGTTGAGGGCGAGTAGCATTTCACGGGCTCCCACATACAAGATGCTGCCATCTGGGCTCAACAACATGGTTGTGTAGTTGGTGATTCCAGGCATGTTGAAGTAGTTCAGGGGCCTGCGTGGAGAGCCTGGGGATGCCAAAACAAAAAACAAAAAACCACACACACAAAAAACAAAAAAAAGGAAGCAACCTGTGAGTATTTTCACTTGAGCTCATATAAATCCTTGCCCACTCCCCAACCATCCCTGTCTGCTAAATCTCAGGCTGCACTCCAATGGCCACATCAGCAGACAACAAAGCCATGCCCACAGCCCTGGCGGTCTGCGCCTTCTGCCCAGAGCAGCCTGTTCCCAGGGACCCACTTAGGGCAACTCCACAGAGCAGGGTCATCAACCATTCCCTCTTTTGGTGCATGCAGAAAACATAGCTCTTTCAGTATGTATAACAACAAGAAAGGCTGGCAGCAACTTTAAGACCAACAGATTTATTTCTATGTATTTTACAAAGATTTAATGAGTTGTTTTATAGTGTCTGTTTTACAGCTTCTAAGAAAAGGGGAAAAAAAAACAAATTTAGCCTTTGCTTCATGAGTACCGTCAAATATCAGATCTGGGTAATATTTTTATTGGACTGCTAAGCTGGGTGGAGGATGAGGGCATGAGGAAGAGAAACAATAAAAGTGCAAAAATAATCCCAGCCGGTTGTTATAGCCAAGAAATCTGAAGTTTAGGCTTGAAGTCCCAGGTTTCCTGATGCTTCTGCTACCGCTCCCAGTCAACACAGGAACCATGTGTTTTGGAGAAAGGCTCTGCATAATTCATGGTGTGCCTGTCAGTCCTTTAGAGGAGGAGACAGGCAAGTGGGTCTGCATTGCCCAAGGGGTCAGCTAATATCACTGCATCTCAAGCTGCCTCTTCCAGCATGCAGGATCCAACTTTGGACTTCAGTCTAACTTCAGATACCACAGCTATAACATCTGGGTTGAACTATGTCTGGGCTTCACCTTCACCACCAGCCGAATTTTTTGAAATGTCTAGACTGATAAGAAGGACTAAAAAAATTGCTTTTTGATTATCATTTAGTGATCCAATAAAGGTGTTACCCAACTCTGATTTTTTATTTTAAGACTGGTGTACATTAGAAATATTTAGATGTAATTAGTTTAAGCTTGTAACTCTTGCAAATAAAACCCAATTTTTCTGTGTTTATTCTGAAATATACCTGAAACAGTAAGAGCTGGAAATACAGAATTTTGTATAGGTACAGCTGGTCCCAAACTTATATAACTGAATGGGTTATTTCTCAGCTGGCCATCTTGGCTGTCCTATTGAAGCAGCTTTAACTCAAAGACGTTACCAGAAAAATTCTGGCAGTTGTGGTCTTCTTACTAAAATGGTTAGAACTAGAAAATCAAACTTTTGCACAACACTTACTGGCTTCCAAACTAAAATAACTGGATAGATTATACCTCCACTGGCCTTGCCGGCCAAAAAACCTCCAGGGGCTGTAGTCCCACAAGAACTGGGGTGAGTAGTGGGGTGGTGGGAATTAAAAAATTAGTGCTAAGAAAAAAACCGCAGGGGTGGAGGGAGAGGGGCAACAAAGCACTGGGAGAGGGCTGATGGATCTCTAGCGTTGGCAAAAGCTGAATGAGCCTCAGGGTTAAGATGGAGAAAAAGAGACCAGTTTGGGGGAAGGGGTAGAGTGAGGAGGGGAGAATTGAGGTGTCAGAGAAGAAAGCAAGCACTAGAGCGAGGATGGATTTTTAATCTGGGTGCAGCTGGGCACATTTGCCAGTAAAATAATAAGAACATGGAAATGGCTCCGTCAATACAATGCCAACATGCTGAGATGGTGCTGTGCTGCCTCCCCCCACCCCACAGGGGGGTGTATTCTGGGGGGGCAAAATGCCTGGATCATGAACAGGGGCAGGTGCCCAGTGCTTTCAGGACACTTTCTAGTCTGACAACTCTCCAAAAGGAGGCTGCCCAGCATGGATGCCAGTCTCCGATGCACACACACACACACACACCCCGTTGTACAACAGACAGGAGGGCCTGGCTCCGGAGGAAAACTCAGGGTGACTACTCAGGTGACTAAATCCCATTTGGCTTTACCTAACAGGAAATGAGAGACACCTGCAAGAGGACAACACAGCTGCTCAGGTATCAACAGTCCGGTGACTCAGGCATCTGCAGGATGGGATGTCATGAAACCAGGGTTCGTAGGCATGATGCACTCTGAGTCATCGAGCCCTTATCTAGGCCGGATAGCAGGCGACCGCCCTCTGTTTAGGCTGGCCCACAGCTAACGCTGTCCTCTCCTTCTGGACAGTCAGCCTCCAGTTAGGATGCCCTTGTAATCTAGACCAGTGGTTCTTAACCTTTGTTACTCAGGTGTTTTTGAACTGCAACTCCCAGAAACCCCAGCCAGCACAGCTGGTGGTGAAGGCTTCTGGGAGTTGCAGTCCAAAAACACCTGAGTAACCCAAGGTTAAGAACCAGTGATCTAGACTGTAGGGAAGAACAGCTTTATCCTGCAGTCCCAGGAGCTTTAAAGCTAACAGATACAAGTTTATTTCCACAATTAGTACTCAAGCCACTTAAAGCACTATGGGAAGTGGGGAAGGAGGTTCAATATAATTCATTCTTATTTTTTGCACTCTGGTTTGTCACAGACAGTGCACTCCACAAGCCCTGAGAACACATACGGAGTGCAGTGCCCAGCTCAGCCCCTCCCAAGTTCCGCCTTGCCCCTGAGAGCCTAGCTAAGCCCCTCTGCCTGGGTGGGCACTTGCAAGGAGCTGGTCTCCAGAGCTTGGGAACGATCTCAACACTTGTTTGGGAAGCCCAACCCAAATGACCTCAAGTGACCTTCCCTGTTAACGTGATTCCAGCTCTCCTGCGTAGCTTGTTCTGTTTGTTCAAAGCAAGCCTCTGCCTGCTCTCAGGAACTGGACTGGTTCCAGCCCGTTGTTGCTGCTCCACAGAGGCTGCGGCATGTTGGGGCTGAAGCACTCTCTGGTTTTTGGGTGGCGGGTGCAAACAAGAAAGGCAACAGGCTCTCTGGTTCCAGAGAAGAAACGGTGCCAGCAACATGGTTCACCTCCTACTCCAAAGGAACCTGGGGAGTTCTTCCCACTTCGACCCCACCTCTGAGAATCACACTCTTGTGAACCAGTCTAGACACAGGCAACAGTTATCTCTCTGCACCTCCATCTAGCACAGTCAAGAAAAGAGCCTGGATTCTCCATTAGTTGTTTGTTCTAGAGCCGAGCTGCTCTTGGTTGGGACTGTCCTGCCGACATTTCCTGACTAACTAGATGATCCATGGTTCATCCAGCATTGCTATGTCCTGGGCATGGACTCCTTGACCTCCCTGCACTACAGCCACCTGCAGCTTCCCTCAGAGCTATGGAGCCACCATGTAAAACTCTTATGCCATGTGGATCCCCAAGAATACAATAAGTCATGTCCAGAGTGTGCCGTTGCTCCCAACCAATTGAAAAAGCTTGAATATTGTGCCAATATCACAAATGGCACTATAACAATAAAACTATCACTCCTTGTCTTCCTGTGAAGAGAATTGTTGTCACACAGCCAAGAGTGAAGTTCTGGGAATACTTGTTCTGGGAAAAGGTCAAGAGACACAAAATGTTACCAGAATGCCCTGCTGACTTTCATGGAAATCTTCCCAGCAGAGTATTCTGGCAAAAGCCCTTGATTTTAGGATGTTGAAGAGACTTGGTCTTTTGGCTGGGTGTATGTGTGAGGAGTAAAAAAGGTGTTCCAAGAGAGAAGAAAGATAAGCTAATTTCATGACATCAGACTGAGTCGGAACACGTCGCAGGCAAAATTCTTGTCCTAAGGAGGAAAGGGAAGTAGATCAAATGGGCTCCTCGTCTTCCCATGGAGTTACTGTCTCTCTTGCAACCAAGTCACCCACTGAAAATATAATCAAAGCCATATAGAAGTTATGAGCAGATGGCATTCAGAAGTTACCTGCCAAAGGTTGATCCAGAAAACATAATTGAATTGCTCTCTAGAATTTTACAGATCTAGCAGGCTTACATCACAGGATGGCAGAATCTGGTTGATTATTGGTAGAAATGTCATAATGAGACGACCAGTCTGATAGTAGAAGCAGTTAGCCAGAGGATGCTGGGCTCCCCCTTTGTAGGAAACCTTCAAACAGAGACAAGACACTCAACCCTCAAGAACTGCTCTAGCCTAGATTTCCTGCATTGAGCCAGGGGTATATGTGGACAAGGCAGCTGGGTTTGCTCCTGGACCCAACCCTCTTGATGGAGAATCCGACTTCGGCTGTGGCCAGATCTGTCTTTTTCCAACTTAGACAGATTGCACACCTTCGACCCTATCTCGACAAGAAGTCCCTAATAACACTGGTTCACATGTTGGTAGTCTTGCAGATTAACTATTGCAATGCTCTCCAAATGGGGCTACCCTTGAAGGTGGTTCAGAAGCTGCGGCAAGTACAAAGTACAGCAGCTGGGCTGGTTTCAGGAACATAAAAAAATTGACCATATTTCTTCTTTCCTGGCTCATTTACACTGACTCTCAGTAAGCTTCTGGGCTAAGTACAAGGTATACAAAGCCCTGAATTCTTTGGGACCTTGCTACCTGGCATAGCCCCTTTCCCTCAGACCGACATTCCATCCCACCTGCATCTCCCACTCCTCGACGCTATGGGTGGCCATCCCAAGGGAGACCCGGAAATCGACAAAACTAGGAAACAGGCCTTCTCAGTGGTGGCCACCGCACTGTGGAACTCTCTTCCAGTGGAAGTGTATCAGCCCCCCCCCCCTTGCCTTTAAAAAGCAATTAAAACATCACTTTTCACCCAGGTCTTTGAAACCCTTACCCCTTTTTAATTTGTCTAATTATTTTAATTTTGCGATGGCCCTATGTGTACTGTTTATTGTTTAATTGCTGCTGCTGTTCCTACCATCCTGAGAGTTAAGTAGTGCTTTTACAGATATACTGTTGTCGGGTTCTGGGGAGGTTTCTTTTCTACCTGTTGTTTCAATTTATGTTTATTGTTTAGCTTTTTGTTTACTTCTGTTGTAAGCCACCCAAAGCAGTGGCTTGCCACTAGATGGGCAGGGTAGAAGTTCAATAAATAAATAAATCTCAGATACTCCTCCATGACGGGGAGCACTCCTGTTTGTTCTCAGTTCCCATGTTCCTCAAAAGCAGGTAAGTTCTTTTCACTTCATCTTCTCCTGGCAGTCCCCAAGAAAATCAAGGTGGGACTAGCTTGGAGGCAAAACATACTTCATGAGGAGCCAAAGGCCAGAGCCACAAGTCACCCTGGCGACAGAGCAGCCACTGAGCTGCAAGATGTGGGATCCCTGGCTCAGCAAAACTACGAGCGAGAAGGACCTTGGAATCATCGGAGATCAAAAGCTAAATATGAGCCAACAGTGTGATGTGGCTACAAAAAAAAAGGCAAATGCTATTTTAGGCTGCATTAATAGAAGTATAGTTTCCAAATCCCACGAGGTGTTAGTCCCCCTCTATTCAGTACTGGTTAGGCCTCACATTGAGTATTGTGTCCAGTTCTGGACACCACACTTCAAGAAGGATGCTAACAAATTGGAACAAGTTCAGAGGAGGGCGACAAGGATGATCAGGGGTCTGAAAACCAAGCCTTATGAGGAAAGACCGAAAGAACTGGGCATGTTTAGCCTTGAGAAAAAAAGACTGGGGGGGGGGGGGTGATATGATAACACTTTTCAAATATTTGAAAGGCTGTCATACAAAGAAGGGGCAAGACCTGTTCTCGATCATCCCAGAATGCAGGACACACAACAATGGGCTCAAGTTAAGGAAGCCAGATTTCGGTTGAATATCAGGAAAAACTTTTTGTTAGAGCAGTACAACAGTGGAACCAGTGACCTCGGGAGTTGGTGAGTGCTCCAACACTGGAGGCATTCTAGAAAAACTTAGATCATCACCTGGCAGGTCTGCTTTGATTGTATTCCTGCGTTGAGCAGGGGGTTGGACTTGATGGCCTTGTATAAGCCCCTTCCAACTTCCCTTTTCTATGATTCTATTATTCAACCTCTGGAGGTTCTTCTTAGCACAGAAAGAAAGGGCCTGGCCCATTCTTGGTGCTGGTATTCCCACAGACTTTGCTTGAGTCCAGTGGAGTTTAAGCCCAGCCCGTTGATCTGCCCATTCAGGCAAGCTGCCGTGTTCACCCCCTGCTTCTCTCTGGCTGGCATCGTCATGGCCTATGTGCAAGCCAGGCCAGCAGTGAGGAATAATGGCATGCCTCACGTGGAAGACAGAAAGTACAGTACAAGTCACAGTCCAGGAAGTGTCTCTGCCTTGCCTCCATGGAGGCCTTGAGGAAGCAGATCCTGAGGACAGCACAGGTGTTTGCATGAGAAAGTAAGACCACTGGACTGATAAACAAGAGGCCCTCCAGAGGGAAAGAGGCCAGGGCCCAACCCCTCCCTCCAGTTTAGCAGATGCTTCTCTCAAGGAAGTCTGGGTATGATTCACGGAGCAAGACCATGTGCTTTTCCTTACAAGAGACTTCCTTGCACTATGGAGCTGGCTCAGTTTTGCTAGGCACAGCACTGCATTTTTGGGCAACCAAACCTCTTTTAATTCTTGGGACACCATTTTAGCTGGA
Source organism: Intellagama lesueurii (assembly GCA_037013535.1). Taxonomy (NCBI): domain Eukaryota; kingdom Metazoa; phylum Chordata; class Lepidosauria; order Squamata; family Agamidae; genus Intellagama; species Intellagama lesueurii. Next base: position 18,609,367 of record JBAJHW010000011.1, read on the forward strand.
CAAGGTGACATGAATAGGTTGTGGAATCACACGGAGCTTTACTTAGAGTTCTCTGCTCTGCTTTCTAAAGACCTTGTCTTCCTTCCAGCTGGCACTTTGGAAAGGGTGAATGAGAGCCCTACTCTGGTAATTTATACACAACAAAAGATCGCCCATTAGGCTTACTTATTAGGCTTACTTATATTAAAGCCAATATCACAGGCCCCTTTCTTTCCAGATGCTTTTGATGCCAACTCCCCGGAAGGTCCAGGAAGCCTGGTCAGGGATTCTGGCCATTGACATCTAAAACATCAAGGGAACCAAATGCCAAGAAGCACGGCCACAGGCTATATTTTTTCCCCTTGGAAAAATCCTGTTTTCACAGATGCATTATCTTATACTAAATATTTTGTAATTAATTAGTAACATAATGTATAATACAAGTTAAATGGAGGTTGTGGTGGAATGAATACAATGCAAACTACGTATAAAATCAAAACTGTAATTAATTCACTTTTTCCAGATGACCATTCCTAGGAAGTAAGTATATCTATGCACACAACTCCTCAGGCACATGAAAATTAATATGCCAACAATTTTCACTACATTCCTTCAGGAAATCTAAGGCTGCAACCCTGTAAATACTTACTTGGGAGTCATCTTGAATTCAATTGAGAATTCTTCTAATTAGACAAGCAAAAAAATATGTTGTAAGGTAAGTGTATGTTACTGAACTAGAATGTCTTTGAAATATTTAGAGGTACCCCAGTAAGAACAATGACCAAATATATTTATTTGAAGGCAACACTGAAACCGCACAAAGTGCACTTTCCCCCTCAAAAAGCCCTACAAAGCCCAAGCCCGAGGAGGCCAAACTAGCAGGTTCTATTGAGTTGGAAGGCTTCAAGCATCATCCCAGTTATCTAACAAGACCACCCTAGCAAAGTACAGAGAGTTTCTTTTTAGGTGCTGAATCGGAGACAGCAACACTGTACACAATTAAAGTGAGAATACCTCTGATCTCTCTCAGTGCAGACACTACCGACAAAGATTAAATATAATGGATCTTCTAGAGAAGTGCCTCTATAAGGTGCTGTCATGACAGAAGATTCACAAACTTTACAAATGCACTTATGGATTACCCTCTGTCATCACCAAACATATCATCACCAAACATATCATTTTGGCTACTGGAAAGACTCTTGTTATGCATATCCATACATCTATGCATGTTCTATTAACATTTAGGTTCATTTTCCAAATACAGGTAAGAAACTCACCATGTTAGTTATTAAAATAGCAGAGTGGACATTTTCCAGACATTTTTCTAATTCAAACCTTTCTAAGACACACACACACACACACACACACACACACCGGCATCACTGGTGTTTTTTAAGATTCCGCATCACTGGTGTGGCCAGAATTCCTATAATATGGACTTGCTAGATGTGCTTTGTCAGTAGGGAGAAGAGGTCTATCTGTTTCAGACATCTTCATAGAGAATCATAAGAGCTCTGCTGTTGGGTCAGGCCACGCACTACTCCAGAATCCTGTCCAGCACCATGGCCAGCTAGATATTCAAATGGAAAGTCCACAGTCAAACCATGGGTACAAGAACACCCTCCTAACCACGCTCCCTAGCAACTGGTATGTGTAGACTGGAAATACATAGCCATCATCCTCCATGAATTGGTCAAATCCACTTCTAGGGCTACCCAGGTTGGTGGCCATAATCTGTGGTGGTGAACTATATAGGTTAATTATGCATTTCATACGTATATACTATTAATGGTTAATAATCATGATGATTATAATCAATCTCTAAGATCAGTGGAGTACCAAATGAATGGAAAAAATGATAGGAAAGAATGGCTACCCTCATTTCTTGCTGGTGGACTTCCCAGAATCATCTGGTTAGCCTCTGTGGGAACAGGACTAGAAGAACCTTTGCCATGATCGAGTGGGGTGCTTCTCATTTTGTGTGACTGTAGTTCAGAAAAGGAACTAAAATATTAAGGGAAGAAAACACAGACTTCTGTTTTCAGAGTAGCCCCGTCCTTTAGCACCACTTGTTGCTATGGTCAGCCTCATAGTCTGTTTCAAGCCTTCAAAGGGTGCCTTCACCCACCATAAGGGGACATATTGAAGCATAACAGGACTCCATCACATCCTCTTAGAACCACTAGCAAGCAAGGGAACAACTTCTTGGCCAAGTTGACTCCTGCTCAAGCTTGCCATCATTGGCTTGGCAATCAATGAGACACCTTGGGAGGCATGACAGGCACCCCAGGAACCTCTGTTATGCCAAAGAGAGTCCTTTTGTCTCATAGGCTTTCTTGATACACAGCCAGCTACCGACCATCCGAGAGCAGCGGGTCCAGGGGGTTTCAGGTTGCGGATTGACAGAACACCCGAGGACAGCTACCCTGGAGGAGGCAGGAAAAATGCCACAAGAAGCACACAGAAAGTACAAACAGGTCAACTTTCTCTCCCTGGAATAAGTCCTATGGAAATGCCTGAATCTGCTACTATGGGCATGGGTTTGGCGGTTCCTTTGAATGAACAGCTGTTTGGCGCTTCTCAGCCTTGTGAGCTCCAGTAGGCAGCCACTCAGAGGCAGAGCCCTGGCTTCCCTGCCCTGCCTCCTCTGTGCACTGCCTCCGAGAGGGTGCCCATTGGTGGCTTGGAACCACCGAACAGCTGTTCATCTGAAGGACGGACCGGCAGTTTGTGCCCATCTCCACCTCCTTCCTACAAACTACCCTGAGCAACATCTTCTGAATGGCTTAGTGGAGAACATGGATTCCAAACCTTGTTATTGAGATGGTCAATTTCCCTTCCTTCTTGCTGCAGCACAGCGGCGGGGGGTGCTGGCATGAGAAGGGGCAGAGGTGACGACTGTGCCAGAGATATTCCCAACAGATGATCCAAGCCATTAATTTCCTGATCTGGGCATCACCAGGATGAGCCATATACCTTGCTGCACATTAAAAACCTGAGACACAAGACTAGCCCAACTACAGGGTCAAAAGAAAAGTAAATAAGGGGCACACATACCCACCAAAATGAATGCAACTGCTAGTGCCCAGGAACACCAACCATATTTGGATTAGATGAACTGGGGGTGTAACATCATGCCTTCACCTTCCTGTAGGCAATCTGGGAAGGTGAACTCCAAAGCGTGTCTGAACTGGTCAAGATGGCTCCCAGCATGACCTTCCAGCTACAAGAAGTCTCCTCAACTATTGAACAGATCCTAGGAGCTAGGGCAGGGTGGTTGCTGCTGGGATCAGGGACACCCACAACCTGTCTGGCTACAGGCTGTACTGGTGTTTCATTGCAGCATCGCACTGCTGTGAAGTGGAGGACAGCTTATTATTCAGCAGCTGATTTCTTGCTAGAGCTTAGAAAGTTTTGTTTTTGAGATCACATATATTGGCCTCTCCTTCTCCTGGCTGGGCATGTTATTACTTGAAGTTACACTCACTGAGGGATGAGCACACATGTCCTCTCTAGTTCCCTAAACCTACTGAACCTGCCCTCCTGCCCTGGATAGAAAGACTTCTTTGGGTGTGATGCATCAGCTGGCAAGGGGAGCAGAAAGGTGCTGCCTCCCTTCCCCTCCCCCCCCCTGTGAGTTTCTGAGGTCCCAGCAGCCGACTGCCTTAGGTGTTCTCCGTCCCACCACGTAGCCAGAACAGGTCGTGGTTTTGTGTTTCATACCTGCTTTTGTTAAGGGGTTCACTGTTACCATCTACCCATTCACCTTCTATAATGACTAATACATTTTGGGGAAACAAAAAGATTTCACATCAAAAGATTCCAGGGATAGAACACAAGCGTCTGTAAGAATCTTCTGCCTATCCTACTCCAGTGGCCCTTTCAGAGGATCTGGGTCCGACAGCGAGCCTCTGACAAGGGGAGGACCAGGTTCTTCAGCTGCTGCTGCTGCTCCTCCCTCCAGCCTGATGCAGAGAAACCAGTTATTTCAGGCCCCCAGATGTCCCAGCTGCTTTCACTATACAAAATGCTGCTGCCAAAGAAGCTGGTTGGGACAGGTCCTGTTGCCTTCAGGCAAAGCAGATGGAGAGAGGATACTCAGGCTCCACCTTGATGGACTTCTGCTCCACATGAGTCGCTTTGTTTTGGGGAGTCAGACCAACAGAGCGATGTAATGGTGGAAATGCAGAGACTCCCCAGGGTAGGGGGAGCAATGGAAGATGCCTGGCATCTGACACCCATCTAAACCCCACCCATCCCCTTCCCAAACTCTCCCCCACACAGTAAAAAACATGGCTGGGCTGTGGCAACACTCACAGGGAAAAGAATCTCACTCTTTGCATCCACAAAGCAGCCTCATCATTGCAAGGAGGACACAGGGAGACATCCGAACACTTTCCTCACACAGCTCATGCGTTGCAGCAAGAGCTGCAAGTGGGAGGCAAGAAGCGTCACAAAGCTGATGGCAAAGAGAAATGTCCACGCAGCTCAAGAAGCCCACTCCTCAGGCCAACCCTTATGGAGGACTGACTCGCCCAGTCAAGACCACTCAGCTCCATGCAGACTCATGCCCGTCAGCCTCCTGACATCACTTCTCACAAGTCCAGAAGACTTTGCCCAAGGAAGCTCAAGGAATCCTAGGCAGAAAAGTTCCACTGGAGAAGTGTGGGTCTGAACATAGCAATGCAGGGGAACTGAGACTAGAAGAACTTTTAGCTCTAGATGCCCATCATGGTCCCTACACTTCTGCACACGGAATATGGTCCCTCTATCTGGCAAGTGTGGAACAACTAGTGTTCATTTCATTATAGGTCCATGGCACAGGCCAGTTGCAGGTTCAGAAATTTATCTTCCAAGACAAGAGACTACAATAGATGATTTCATGGCTTTTCTCCCAGCTGTCCTGATTCCAGTAAAGAGACCCCACATGTAACCATAAATATACTGAATTGTTATGGCAGGGATGGGCACTTCCCTCCACCTACATTTGGGGCCCCATCACCCACCTGATGACATCTGATTGTGAAAGCTAAATAGGGTCAGGCCTGGTTAATACTTGGGTAGGAGATCACATGGCTGCTGTGTTGGGGAGGGGGTGTAGCCGAGAGGCAGAGCCCATGCTTTAAATGCAGGTCCCAGCTTCATTCTGGAAAGAACTGTGCCTGGAATAGAAGACGGCCTCTGCTGCCATTCAGAGCTGACTATACCAGGCTAGATGAACCAAGGTCGTCTGACCTCTCATAAGGCAAGGGCTTCATGGTTCATTATTTTCACTATTTGCTATGTTGACCATAACTGGTTTGAGTTGTAGGACAAGACCCCTGGAGGGCCACAGATGCCCACTCCGGCACTAAAGCCCCAGCACGCAGCTCTCCAAGGGGCACAAACAAACGAACAGTAAAAAGGGTGGGTGGGTCGTCTTCCCCCATCTCTTTACTGTTACACCAGTATGCGAAGCGCTACAATACTTTGCACCGGCGACGGGAACAGAGAAGCGTCACGCCGGCCGCCGGCCTTCCCTCTCCATCAGATTGGTGAAGTCGGTAAAACCTCCTCCCCTCCCTCGACGAGCGGGGGCCGAGAAGCGCGTCCGTCCCGTCCACCCTGGTAGGTGGCGACCCTTCTCCGGCCGGCCGGCCTCTCGGGGGCCAGGCAGGCGGCGGGGCTAACGGAGCAGCAACAGCCCCGACGCCCAGCGGCGCTACTCCGGCGCGCCTCCCTCCCCCGCTCGGCCGCCGAGAGCTCCCCTCACTCACCGTAGCGCAGGGTCAGGCGCGGCAGCGTTTCTTCGGCCGCGGCCAGCAAGATCAAGAGCGCCGCCCCGCACAGGGCCTGGGCCCGGAGCCCCATGGCGCAGGAGGCCCTCCCGGAGCGCGGCCTGGGCCCGGGCGGCGGCGCGGCGCGGGACCCTTTGGGAAGCTTCGCTCGGGCGGAGCGACGGATCAAGTTGCAAAACTTCGTGGCCGCTCCCGTTGCTTCCTCCCTGCTCGCCCGGGCGGCTGTGCTGGTGGCGCCTCCGCCTGTTTCTTCCGGGAGAGACAGGTCTAGACCTGAGAGCGGGGGAGAGCGAGCGAGAGGCAGAGATCAGCCGAGGGCCGGGAGGCGCCCCGCTCGCGCCCCGCGGTTCCTTGGCCTGCCCGGGACCCCGCTCTCTGCCGCGCGAGGCACGCTTCGCCCGGGCCCTGGTCAGCGTCGGACCCCAGAGACTCTCCGGGCGCCCCTCGACTCCTAGCGCAACCTCCTTCGAGGGGCACCGACGGCAGGAGCGGACGGTGTCCGAAGTTGGAGCCGCGCCGGGCCGCACCTCGGGCCCCGCCCCCCCGGTTTCTGCGCCTGCTGGGCAGGTCCTGTCGACCTTTGGCCTGCCTCCGCGCTCGCTCCCTCGGGCGCCGCCGCCCCTCCGCCCTGGCAGCGCTCCTGGTCGGGATCGGCCGAGGCAGGGACGGGGCCCACGTGCCGCGGCGGGCTGGACTCCGCCGGGGGGGCTGGGCTGGGCCGGGCCGCCACAGGCCCCTGCCGGTCTCCCCCGAGCGACCGAACCTGTTGGCACCGGAAGCGCCCGGCCCGCCCCTGCCCGGCCCTTCCCGCCCTTCCTACCCCTTCCCTCCTGTCCTTTGGGGTTGCAGGTGTGCTGGCGGAGGAGGGAGGGCGGTGAGGACGCGCCCCCGCTTTCCAACTTTCACCACCCAGGTTGGCGGAAGACTGCCGGGAAAAGGCTGCGGCTGACTCAGGACAAACCCACTTGGCTCCAGGGCGGCGATTCCCACCTATTTCCGCTTACCACCTCTTTTTGATTTTTGGGAAATTCTTACCCTCCCTTTTACCCTCATACAACAACAGAAAATCAATGGGTAAATTAAAAATAAGAGTACTGTATACACTAAAATCAAAGTATTAAACATGTTCTAAATTAAAAATAGCTTTTCTTGTTATAAAATGTCAGTACATAAAAGCTTGGAACATCAGGGTCAACATTTAACGCATCACTTTTAACTTGTTGAACTCACATTAAGTTACCATTTAAATCACTTGCTGACAAAATAAGAACAGCAGGATTTACTTCCCCAAGCTGCTAAAAGACTACAAGCCAGCACACAGTATGTGTTCAAACTATGACCCGGGGATTGGCTGTTCTGTAACCCAGGGTTGGCTCTTCAAAGAGAAAACCCTTGTCAAAAACAAAGGAGAGAAACAAAAGGCAAAATATTGCTGCCCTTAATTTAGTCTTTTAAGAGGACACAAGATGGCTCCTTTTTGTTTCTCTCTGCCTCTTTTTTTACCCCCAGACTGGGGATAATTGTTTTACAATCTTCAAACAGACTTCTTAAGCATAATTGTATAAAACTGTTAGAGAAAGTGCATCAAGAAAGCATTTACTACACAACTGCTTTGAGACCAGCTATCACAACATGCCACTTAAAACTACTACCTCTCCATAGTTTCCCATGGATAGTGTAATTTACAAAAATGCAGCTAGACATTTGAATTAGACGCAGAACCAGCTTCGTGAGGAATACTTTTTGGAAGGTAGAAAATTAAGCTTGGATGATTGCATGATCCCCTAAGCAAAGCAAGTGAATGGCTGCAACGCTTCCTCTCTAGTCAGTATTTTTCCCTGTACACACTGCGCTGCAAATTAAACCATTTGTCTTTTCATTTCAAAGAGAGCTTTGGATGAACTGTTTTATTCCATTGCAGACAAGAAAATGCTGTATACAAGACACTCCATGTGACTCTGTAATGACAGATGTTTTTAGAGAGAAGCCCTGCAAATCATTCTAGTCTTCTTTTCCACTTTGAATCAGATGGTGACTTGGCTTCAAATGGCTTCAAAAGCGAAAAGCATTTTTAACATTGCTAATGGCATTCTTAAAATAAAATTATCCACGGATAGTGGAAGTCACTAATATTTTTATCTGGGTGATTTTCACTTGAAAGGGATATTACTCAATGGGGAGAAAGGCAGCATATACATAATTTAAATAAATAAAAAAATAAAAATATTAGGAAGCTCATCACTGTTACCAGAAATAGCTATGCAATTGTAGAACAATGAGTTAGATTGTTTTCCAGAATGCCATAAAGACTTATGAAAAAGTGGTTATCGGATTGTTGTGTCTGTAAAAAGCAGTGGTTCCCACACTTTGGTTGCTGATGCCAGAAGGCTGGGGGATTGATCGGGATTTCTGGGAACCATGAAGTCCAGAAACACTCATTTACTCCTATCAAAATACTTTACATACTTTATGCATACAGGTGCTTCCCTTCTATACACTTAAATTTTCACATTTAATGATGCCATTAGAACAACTTTGCAGCATTACTTTATATTCATGGCATTTTGCGTTATAAGTGGGAAAAGTAAAAAAAAATTAAATTGAAACTAAATTGTTTAACTGATAATTTATTTTAATTATAAAAATATCACAGTTTTGTATCCCTTAGAATTTCTTCATCATGGGAAAGGATCAATGCTCTGTGGTGCCTGATTATGTTGTCCTACTTTTTAAATAGATTGTGTGGGGATCTGGACTACATAAACGAGCTTTGTGTCCACCATGAACAGGAGTGCACAAACATTTGATGTACAGCTGTGCAAAGCACCACGTATCTTCCCTATGATTATATCCAGGTTCAAATCTTCTTTTTAGCCACTGAGCAACACTACCCTGTTTATCCTGGAGTGGGTGAAAGTCAGTTGTGGTTATGTCTATGGACTCTGCCTGGCACCAGTGCCTTCCAAACCCTCCTATCTACCCAGACTTGGTAGTGCTTCCAGGGAGTCCCACAACCCACAAGGCTATGCACTTAGAACCAAGGCACCCACCCTGCAAACTAGAACTACCACCACACCCACACAAACACTAACATTCCTGGTAGCTGAGCAAGGAAAAACCTGGTTTTAGTACCACAAACCCCTGAGCCAAAAACCTAGTCAGTTGGTTGAAGATATTTTTGTACGTATTTTATTAAAAGAACAACAAAAGGGGGGGGGAGTTTCATGTTTCAAAGAAGCATTTAAAAAATAACCCACATGGAGTAAAATACAATCCTGAGACAAAAGTAAAGAACAGAACAAAAAAATGACAAAACTGAACTAACTGATACACGCCGCTTAAGAGAGAGAATGAACCATCTCACCCGATTTCTGACCCATTTTTATACATCATACCACCCTTTCTAGACCTTTCCAATCAATATTTAAATTAATTGAATGTTTACCAAGACAAAAGCACCTTCTGCCCCTCTCAGCTGTAATCCTCCCTCAATTTGCATGGCTCCAGGGAGGAAGCAGAATGGTTTTGATGTTATTCTGAGAAGAGATAAGGTAGAGGTGTTAGTTCCTCCTTGGTACCGCTTTGATATCCTATTAAGAAATGTTATTTACCCCTTGTTAATTGGCAGACATTGACACCCCCCTCACCTTTCACACAGCTTTCCCTTACAAAGAAACCAGAATTTTCTAGAAGAATTCCATGTTCCCCCAGTTCCTCAGTTTCTTCACATCTTCTACACTCCAGTAGAGGCTTTCCACCCACCACACTGTCCACAGACAGCATAAATACAAAATTCATCAATCTTCATCATCATCATTCATTGATCACACCTCTTCCTTAAAGCCCCACCAGCTTTGTTTTGAGTGAATTTTTTCCTGGGAGTTACCTGGTTTAATTTCTTGAATAAACCAAGTAACTATAGGCTATTATGCACTTGTAGCATTAAGGTGTCATGTTTTTTCAGTATCTGAAGGTGTGGGAGTGTTTTCTTTACCTCTGTGACAAAGTGGCAGGAAGAAAGACAGGCAAAGTACTAGGGAAACATGGTAAAGTTACACCAGAAGATAGTCACATGCCATGAGAGGCTGATGGCATGAGAAGACTCCATCTTCCAGTAAATGCTGCACTTAATTCAACAATCAGCTCTGTAGACAATTTAAATTCACTTTCTCAAAAGTTCCCTGCCACCCTATTTGCCCATTCTGTCTGACAATTCCTTCCTGAATGGTTTGAATCTGTCTGTTTGCTTCTTCCTGTTGAAATTCACTGTGTTAGTTTTGACCCATTCTCCATTCTGTCAAGGTTACTTTGAATTTTACTTATGGTATTTCTTCTGTTACCCACAGCCTTCAGTTTTATATTTACAGGTATGCTGAGGATTCCATTCCATCTCAGGCAAATACAACAGGATAATCCCACTGGCCACTCTACTTCCTACGTATCACATCATTAGTGTGGATGAGTTCAAATGAAACAGGCTTTGACACAACTGTGGGATAGCTCCGTGGTTTAAAGGTTGAGAGTTCCAATTCCCCACTGGGCCTCCTTGACAGGGACTGGACTTGATGATCCATAAGGTCCCTTCCAGCTCTGCAGTTCTAAGATTATTATTATCAACATATATAAACAGCACATTTGCAGTGTAGTTCTATCCATCTTTTCTTTTGGTGGTGTAGATTCAACCATTACTTTTCTGTTCTTTTTCCCCCCTTTTCCTTTTCTTTCTTTTTCCCCATTTTTTTTCTTTTGCTTTAAACTAAATATGTAGGGGTTTTTTTCCTATTTGGGGAATTTTTTTTGCTTTTAGAAAAATAGTAACAAACAGGCGTCAATGTAGGGCAAAGAAGCTTTCTCTTTGCAGAACAATTTAAGGTAAGAGGCCCCCTCCAAAGCCTTTGTACAAACAAACAAAGCAAATAGTTAAAAGTAACTTACATCAACTCTCATAGACAACTGACATCAACTCTCACCATCAGTTTTTGGACTCTTGTCTACCTTTTTTTTTTTTTGGCACTATCCATGTGGTATCACCTACTCTTACATTTGCTGGAAACCGCACCTCCTGGCTGACTTAACAACCTAACTCTGAATTTGCCTCATACCAGCAAACTCAACATGGACATCTGCCATGAATTTTTAAGACTCTACCCTGCAGTTTTTCTACAATATTGATGAAGGGGTGGTGACCAGCCTGAAGAAGTAAGCTTTATTCACAAAAGCTTGCAATTTGTATGACACGGAAAATTGTGTAAACAGGTAACACAACATGGAGACAGAGACAGTCGCCAGAATCTATTACAAACCGAGTGGTCAGTTGTAACCCTATATCTACCATGGCAGCACCATTAGGGATCCCAACAATGTCAGCCACAACATCTCTTTTACTTGTTCATCTTCAAATGTGATTTACGCCAGCTTCTGCCACAAAGTCTCTCTGCTTCCTACATAAGACCAACAGGACAACCCCCGTGTAAAAGAATGAATGGACACAAATCTGACGTCAGGGCACGCAAATTCTCAGCCTCCGAGGAAAAGAGAAAATAATAGCAACCTGGCAGGGTTGTTGTAAGAAATATGAAAGTGATTTTAAAAACACTCTAGGAACTTCTAAGCTCCCAGTTTTATAGCTGGTGGCAGCAGCGAGCTTCAGGGAGCGAGGGAGGGAGCGGGCCCGGCCCGGCCGGCAGAGAGAAGGGGAGAGCCGCCGTCCTCCTGGGCGCGACTGGCGGCGGAGACACCCCCGGAGGCGCCCCCGCCCCCCTCCGACCCGCGGCGCTGCTCTTCCCCTCGTCCTGCCAAAGAGGCTCCGCGGGTGAAATAAAATAAAGTTCTCTCTGCCCCAGAGTCTTAAGAGAAGAATTAGAAACAGCCGCCGCCGCCGTAGAAGGGAGAGGAGGAGAGGGGGGCGGTCGGTGACCATATCCCCAGGCAAAGTGGGAAAGCGGATCTGAAAAGCGTGCTTTCCCGGCAGATGCCTTCCCTCTCCCTCCTCCGGCCCCTTCGTCTCGCGGGGCAAAGGGGAAGCGTCCCTTGCGAAAGCAGCCGCAGCCTCCTCGGCCCCGTCACGGCGAGGCGCTCCAGGGGACCGGCGGGCGGCGGGGGCGGCTTTCGGAGCCCCCTCCCCGGCCCTCTCTCGGCGGGACGCCGGGAGCCTTGCTTTGGCCAAGGAGCCCCTCGAACATCCCGCCCGTGGAAGGGAAAGGCGGGCAAAGCACCCAAGGGACTCTGCCGGGGCGGAGGGGGCCCCCGAGGAGGGGGGCAGCCCCGCGTCCGCCCAGCGGTTGCCACGACAACGGCATGATGAGATGGCCGGTCGCCGCTTCTGTTGCCACGGCGACGGGAGCCGGAGAGAATGGCCCCGCTTCGCCGCCGAGAGCTCGCCCGGTGTCAAGGTGCCGGGTCAGCGAGCTTCAGGGAGGGAGCGAGGGAGGGAGCGAGGGAGGGAGCGGGCCCGGCCCGGCCCGGCCGGCAGAGAGAAGGGGAGAGCCGCCGTCCTCCTGGGCGCGACTGGCGGCGGAGACACCCCCGGAGACGCCCCCGCCCCCGCCCCCCTCCGACCCGCGGCGCTGCTCTTCCCTTTGTCCTGCCAAAGAGGCTCCGGAAGCCCGGCAGCAGCGGGCGCGGAGGACCGGCGGTTGCTCTCCAGGAGGCCCCCCCCCCCCCCGTTCCTACCCACCCAGCCGAGAGGCTTTGGCCGCCGCCCGCGATGACAAAGGGCCTGGAGAGGGGCCGGCCGAAGGGCGAGTCCGTGGGACCTCCCGGGCGGCCTCTGCCTGCAAGTGGGGGGGGGGGGGGGCTCGCCGGTTGGCTGCTGCCCTGCCCTGCCCTGCCCTGCCCTGGACCAGGGATGGCCGGGGCTCGTGGCCGGCGGAGGGAGCGCTTCAGCTGGGCTCCAGGCCCCCTGCACAGCGGTGGGCGAGCGAGTCAGACGCTCCGGGTGCCTTAATTGAGGGCCTGGGGCAAAAGCCAAAGAAAAATAAACCATTAAAACAAGACAAAAACGTGGTAGCCCCTTAAAGACGGTTATATTTTCATGTGGGCTTTGGTAGACAAGTCCGCTTCCATGAAAGCTCCCATTAAAATATAAAAGTTAGTCTTTAAGGTGTCACAAGGGTTTGTTTTTGTTGTTGTTAGTTTTCTTTTTTTTTAGTTTTTGATGTTTTACAGAGGAGCACAGCTACCTCTTCTAAAATCTTAATTTGGGACCAGCAGCTTCCACCGTCCCACAGACAGGCAATGTCGGTGGCACAGCAGTGGCACTTCCATCCTACAGGGCCCTCTTAAATCGCCCCCAAATGACTCCTCTGGCCTTCCCTTTCTTGCTCTGCTCCACACACACAAACTGTGGAATAGAGAAGGGAGGGCAGGAGTTCTGGCCTGGCTGTTCAGAGAACACTTCAGGCACAAAACAGATTTCTCTACTGCTGCGCCCCCCCCCCTCGCCACATCATGCTGCTGGAGCATGGGGGGTGGGGCCCTGGAGTCTTCAAAACAGGGCTTGCTTGGGCTCAAATCGTGTTTAGGGCTCTGGAATTTGTAAGGCCACAGGAAGTAGGGGAGCTCCTCTAAACATGTCCAAAATATCCAGCTCCCAGCTCCCTGCAGTGTATATCTAGGAGGCCTGCTTGAGTTCCAGTTCTCAGGACTGGGGGTGAGGTATGCAGGAAATGAGCCAAGGAGTTCTGGGATGAAGAGAAGAGACCAACTGGAAGCAACCTTCACAGCTCCTCCTGCCTTCCTGGCCAGCTCCTGCTGATCATCAAGAGCAGCTTGCCTCCTGGTTCAGCAACCCTTCTTGCTCCTCCTGAGCATGTGTGAAGGGGTGAACTGGGGATTGAGGTGGGACTTGGCCAAAGTGGTTAGAAGGGCCGTTGAGACCGAATGGGAGAAGGCCCTTGGGGCCTGCCGTGAGGCCACAGTGGGCTCTTTCAGGTCTTCAGCTGGACTGCAGTAGGGTTTTTTTTAAAGTCAACACCAATGTCTCTTTCACAGAGAGTCCTCCTTAGGAAAAAGGGCACACAGGCGCCTGACACTCAGGCAAGCCCTGCGGTGCAGTCTGTTTGGGGACAGGGGTGTGCTGCTTGGGGCGGGATTGAGGGGGGAGCCTGGCATAAGACTGGGGACAAAGGGTGGAGCAAGAGCGGTTCTGTATTAGGTGTAATGGGAGGCCACAACACCTTTTCTCTCAACATGCTTGGCTACCTCCACTGCTTTGGGGGCCCTTCGGCAGAGAGGCAGCTGCCTCAAAGGCCAGATGGAGCCAAGCTGTCACAACACAGCTAAGGAATGTCAGAACTGTGCCAGAATGGAGGGAGCAGGTGGCTACGAAACATTGCCAAGAGACTGCTTTCCTCTGTGTTGTCATTTACTCCCCATCACTCAGAGACAGACCCTGCTCTCCCTTCTATGCTGAATTCCAGAAAGTGGGCACTGCTGCTGCAAGAGTACTGTGCATCACCACAACATTTCTGACCCTTCAAACTCTTTGGTTAGTGCTTCCTCTCCATTGCTTCACCAATGCCTGTCTGCACTATGTCTCCAATTGCTAGGTTAAAAACATGCCCCTCAACAGTAAGACCCACCTGCTAGTCTCCAGTGCTCTCCAAGAATGATCAGGAGCCCATCGGCAGGCAGATACTCCCCCAAAGCAGCTGATGGGATGCCACCTCTTGGTCCCTAGGAGTTGGCCAATGGCAACCGGTTTTGTTTACCTACAGTAGTCTCCTTTCATCTCTTTCTCCTGCACAAAACCTTTCTGCCAAATGCACAGAGCTCAGCATCGCACCCATGCAGAAGGAGTGTGGAGCTCTCAAACCTTGGGGTCAAGCCAGAAAGTCAAGGCAAAAGAGCTTGGTGGTCTGCATTCCAGAGTCGAAGGAACAAGGCCAATGAACTCATATCCTGTCTTTCACCATAAACTGGGACTCAAAGCTGCTCAAAGCAAAGTAATTTAAAAGGTAGCACCAAGACATTACAAGTTATATCACAGCACAGTTAAATTAATTATTTTGTTAACATACAGCTGATGCACCAGCTTTAATTATAAAAACACATCTCACCACCATAGAAACTTGGGCATCTAGGCTTGGGGCTAAATCCAGATGTACATCCAAACTGCAAACCTGAATCTTCAGGGGAACATAATCCTGATCAGCACAGGATGTATTGCTTTTCTCTGCCTTTTGAATGACAAAAACATACCCTGTCTTTTCTTAATTAAGCTTCAGTAGTTGCCAATATCAAATCCATTACTGACATCAAACACTGGTTTTATAACCGAAACAGCTTCCTTGAATTTATACGGAAGAAAAGAAATAGAGCTGGATGTCAGCAGCCTACTGATGTCATATAATCCCCAAATTTTCCCCAGTGTTTTAATGTACATGTTCAATTGCATGAGGGGCCCCACAAGCCAAGGAATCCTTCAGAGCCATGTTTGGAATTTGCCTCTTCAAACAGGACTATGGCCGCCATAAAACATCCCTTGCAAATCCCACCCCAGAAATCATGTCTCTAGTGGTTTCCCCATAGTGGTGACTGCTGAGTGGTGCAAAATAACTGTCTCCATGCTGTCAGTTATATAGTGGCTGAAATCCAGTAGTAAGCCACAACTTGAGAAGGCCCATTGAATCAATGGAGTTTACAGATAGGTTGACTCATGAAATGGGCCTACTTTAGTTGCAACATACTACTGGATTTAATCTGTATGTGTTTGTTGTTGCCAGATTTGGTCTCCTCTGTAACTGCTGTCTCTCAAAAGAAAATGACTTGCAACCACTGTGCTGCTGCTGACTCCTGGAATACAAGGAGAGACACAGCAATCCATAGATTGATGTGAAGCAGGCAGATGAAAATTTAGAGCAGAAAATTGGATCTCCACTATAAAAGAATAATCGGGAACTGTCTCCCCAAACATGGAATTGACAACTTACAACTGCCCTCTTGATTTCTAACAAATACTTGATTGCTTCAAAGCCATCCAGGCTTTAAGCATATACAGAAATTAAACCACCCTTAAACCATAGTAGTATTTGGCATCTAATACTGTATAAATACATGGTTTCTAACAATGCCCTGGGAGTTGAACTGTTGTGAGGCTTTGTAAGAAGAACTGGCTATTTTTAAAAAACGGTCATGTCGCTCACAGCAGCATTAGCCAGAATCCCACAGCCCCACAATGCACAGAGATGCAATGGCCCCAGATTACTCACCTTCCAACACACTTTCAGAAACAAAGCTAGATGCCACAGGACAATTGCTGCCACCAATGGAAGCAGCTGGGATCACTGATCTCAACTCCCTTAGGAGGGGATGGCCCTTTGCTGAGGGCCAAACACCTATGGAACCAGGTGAATAAAGAAAGAGAGAAATAGCAAGCTAACAAATCCTAACAAACTAAAAGCTTTGCAAGAAGGCTTCTTTCTGATCAGAAGATGCTAAGAATAGCAATTTCCAACTCCTTACTTCTGGGATTCCAAAATGGCACACACTGGGCTCCATGCCCCTCCTAATTTGTTTTTTCTTCCTTTATTTTTTTAAGTAAGGAGAATGGCAAGGGCTCCAGTACCATTGGTGTCTGCAAAAATGTACCTGAGCCCCAGAGCAAGCCCAGAGAGAAAGGAACAAGCAAACATCTCAGAGGGCGCAAGGTAGGGTTCAAGGGAAGTCTTCTTGCGTATGCTGTGATGGGCCTCTTTTTTTAACTATGGGGAGTTGTACTGTATGTATTAGGTGGCTGGCTGATTTTAAGTGTGCATTTTGCCAAGGTTTTCTATGCATTTCTGTATCTTACCTTTTTCTAGTATGTGAGTGGTTTCTGTGTTTCGGTTGGATAGATATTTGTTTTTGTATGTTTCTTTGAGTATTATTGTGGGACGTGGTGGCGCTGCGGGTTAAACCGCAGAAGCCTCTGTGCTGCAAGGTCAGAAGACCTGCAGTCGTAAGATCGAATCCACGCGATGGAGTGAGCTCCCGTCGCTTGTCCCAGCTCCCGCCAACCTAGTGGTTCGAAAGCATGCAAAAATGCAAAATGCGAGTAGATAAATAGGTACCACCACGGTGGGAAGGTAACGGCGTTCCGTGTCTATTCGCGCTGGCCACGTGACCATGTAAGATTGTCTTTGGACAAACGCTAGCTCTATGGGTTGGAAACGGAGATGAGCACCGCCCCCTAGAGTTGGACACGACTGGACAAATTGTCAAGGGGAACCTTTACCTTTACCTTTGAGTATTATTAATTTGCTTTCTGTGAAATGGGTATTTTGCTGTGCTGTGGAACCAAATATGTGATTTGGCACTGGAGGCTCAGTGCTCACTTCTACCCTGTACATTCTTTCACCCAAGTTACTTACTTCTAAGCTTCATCAGTTTGCCTTCTGTGAAATACCAGTGAGGCAGAAAATTATAGGTGTTAAGCTTTGTGTTTTGAAACTAGGGCCCCCTCCCTGCCTTGTATCAGGTGAGCACAAAAGAAGAGGAGACCCACATGATATGTTTCAAAATTCACTTGTGCATAAAAGTGATACCTGTTCATGCCTCTTCAGCCAGTGCTTTCCTTGTGGTGTCTTCCCCTTTTTTCTGCCTTACCTGCGCAAGAGAGGAGCAAAGCAGTCAGCTGGGGCTATGAGGTGCTGATCATGCCTCATTTCAGCTGGCATCTCAACAACCCTCCCTGCTGGAGCTGCATGGCTAAGTTGGTCTCCTGACCCTCCCTCTTCTCAGAGGATGAGGCTCAGAGGATGTTTTCCCTCTCAGTTGTAGCTCTACTCAAAAGCCTCCCCTTGTTGAGCCCATAAAAGGATGGTTGGGGTGCTAGAAGCAGAAGGAATTGACCCCTCTCCCCTGTCGAACTCACCCTGTCAGCTCCTGATGGAAGCAACAAACCTAGGACTTTCCTCTAGCAATACAGCAACACTTTGATGCTTCTCAAGGCAATCCAGGGTGAAGACAAAGCAGACAATTTCTGCTGGTGCCAGACCATCCCTCTATTTCAGGATTCTGGCCTGAAACATTAAGGGAGCAAGGTGTGGGAGCCTAGAAGTATGAGTTGTAGGCAAGCACACATGTTAATTCCTGCTCATGGTGCAGTTCTGATTTTCTTGATTTGTGGCCTGAGAGACAATATACCCTGTCCCTAACTCTTGGTATGAAAGTGGCATGTGTTTAGAAAATTGAACCAAAGCTCTCTCTTAGCCTCACCTGCCTGCCTCTTATGTTGGGGAATTGCCCCTTTGTGTCTGGCCACACCCACCATGGGTGATGGTTTTTAAGAGTGACCAGAACAGGGCACCAACATGTCAGACCCACCCGCTGCTGGAGAAGGGGCGGTGGTGCTCCCTGTCCCCGTTTTCTTGATCCTGAGATCCAGGTGCTTTTCTGCCCAACCCAACTGGATCCTCTGCCAGTCACCCAGATCAAAGGGCAGAAGCTGAAGGCTTAGCCCTTTCAAAATCCACAGCCAATGCCCCCCGCCCCCCGCATTACATCCTTGTGCCCCAGCCGGAGGGAGAAGCAGCCCTGCCAGGGAGGGGACACAAAGCTTCCTCCCTCCTCCGCTGGCCAGCCCCCTTCTCGTGCCCCCCCCCCGCCTACTCTCTGAAGCCCTGGAGTGGCGTGTGTCTGTGTGTCGGGGCGGGGGGCGGGAATCATCCCCGCCTCAACGCCACGGACCGCCACTCCGCACGGGCAATCGCCGCCAACCCCTCTGGAGGGCTCTCTCTTTCTCCCGGGCACGGCCGCCCTTCGTCTGGCATCGCGGGCAAGCGAGCTGCCCCGCTCACTCTCCGCCGAAGGAGCGGTGCGGCCAGCCACGCCGTCACCTCCTCCTCCTCCTCCTCGCTCGGCCTCGGCTCTCGGGAGCCGCTCGGGAGAGACGCCCGCCAGACCTCGCCGCTCCCTCCCGGGCACGCGCCCCTCACCTTCTGTGGGGCGCCGGCGCCCCTCCCTCCTCGCCGGACCCCGAGGAGTCCTGCTCCGGGAACGGCGGCGGCTCCTGCCTTTGTGGCTGGCCCCGCCCACCCGTCCACGCCCCCTCCCACCGCCCCGCGAGGGGGGAGAAGGCTGGGCCGGGCGGTGACGTCAAGGAAGCGGGAGCGACAGAAGCCCAGGTTGGGCATGGTGGCCTCCAAGCTCCACCGTCCCTAGCCTAGGCGAGTCCATCGCGAGGTGGGTGGGATGAGGGAGGCGCGCGAAGAGCCCGGGGCGTGGCCGGAGGCGCCTGAGCGGAGGCCCATCGGGCCCCCCCTTCCCCGGTGGGGCCGCCGGCGGTGCAGCAGGGGCGGGAGGTCCACACGCTTCCTAACCACGCCCAGAGTGCAAGGCAGAGACGGGGCAGCCGCCCTCAGCTAAGGCGACCGTTCCTTTTCTTCTTAAAAACGACATTTAATTGTATGGAGTGGGGTGAGGAGTGGGGTGAGCCTTGTGTGCTGGCAAGTGCCGGTCGAGTGCAGCCAGGTGTGTGCTGTTGCACTCCTGGCCTTTTGTGAGCTTCCCACTGCTTTGGCCACTTATGGAAGAGGAAAGGGGTGCAGAAGTCAGCCTTGCCATAGGTAAAGGTAAAGGTTCCCCTTGACATTGAGTCCAGTCGTGTCCGACTCTAGGGCGCGGTGCTCATCCCCGTCTCCAAGCCGTGGAGCCAGCCTTTGTCCTTGGACAGTTTCTGTGGTCACGTGGCCAGCGCGACTAGACAAGGAACGCCGTTACCTTCCCACCGTGGTGGTACCTATTTATCTACTCGCATCTTTACATACTTTCGAACTGCTAGGTTGGCAGGAGCTGGAACGAGCGACGGGCCGCATGGATTCGATCTTACGACTGCTGGTCTTCCGATCTTGCAGCACAGAGGCTTCTGCGGTTTAACCCGCAGCGCCACCACGTCCCTTGCCATAGGCCGGTGCATAAAGGCAGAGGTTTCTGCCTTTATGAGTCACCCAATTCTAGTGTCTCTAAAAATGACACCTGTTGACACCTAGTGTCCCCACTAGATGGATGGGGTGGGTAAATAAATAAATAAATATATAAATATATAAATTAGTACTGAATTAATAGCATGGACCCTTGGCATCCATGATCTTCTTTTAAACTGCTACAAAGGTGCCCAATTTCAAAAGAAACTAGTAAAATTGCCACTGTACAGCAAGTGGGAAAGTGCTGAAAATTGACAAGTCTTTTTAGACCATTTTTTGGTGAAGGCATATCATAACTTTCTGTCAAAATGTAATATTTTGGATACGTTTTCTAGTTTCTCAAGGGAGGATGTCTTTTCCTTAATTTCCTTCATTTGGTGGAATTCTGAGCTGCAGTTCAAAAAAGGGTTTCCTGACCCATTAATGCCTCTGATAGCAACAGCTAGCAAAATTATGAATATTTAGTTTAATTCCGAAGCTGGATTTGTGGCTAGTATGGCAGTGTTTTCACAGGCTTTCCATGTTGCAGAGGGAGTCTTGGGGGCGTTGTGTGCAGAGCGTCTTTCTACAGAATGTGACTTCAGGCAGAGGGAAAGAGGTCACTAGACGGCTTGGGACCACAGAGCATTTGGGGCTGCAACGTCCCCTTCGGCCTATGCTCTTGGAACGGGCTACACTTCCCAAAGGGGGAGAGACTGCAGAGCAGTTGTATCAGTGCTGATGTGGGTCTGTGGCGGCTGGGGGGCTTCATTTCTCAAGAGCACCTACCTGCACCAACTTGTGCCTGTCTTTGGTTTCCTATCTGTGTGTGTGCATGTGTGTGGGGCGGGGGAAGCACACACCCTGAGAGAAAGGAGGACAGGCCAAGCACTGGTTTGTGAAGGCTGCTAATGCACCAGTGGAGTTTCAAGGAGGAGCAGGCAATTCTGGGAGCAAGGGCCTCCCATCTAGTCTGCTTGCTTGTGAACATTTGTTGGTACTATTGGCTTTTATATGCTTATGTTCTGTCACTGATACTTGCATTATATTTTAGTGTCCGTTGTTTGTTTGTTTTGGCTTTTAAATGCCTGTAAACTACCCAGAATAGTGCTTTGGCACTAATGGGGTGGTATATTTAACTAACTAACTAACTAACTAACTAACTAACTAACTAACTAACTAACTAACTAACTAACTAACTAACTAACTAACTAACTAACTAACTAACTAACTAACTAACTAGCGGTTGGGCAATCCCTGGGATTGTCAAGCTGATCTATCTATCTATCTATCTATCTATCTATCTATCTATCTATCTATCTATCTATCTATCTATCTATCTATCTATCTATCTATCTATCTATCTATCTATCTATCTATCTATCATATTTTTACCCCACCTTTCTCCTTGAAAAGGACCCAAGGCGGCGTACAATAAGTGCTCATTTAGAATTGCAAGTGCCCGTGGAGCAGACAATATTTAAAGGTGAAAACAATGAGTGTACAACGGTGGTTAACATCATTAAAAGACAATATTTAGAACTATGAACAATGAATAAGGCTACTGTTGGCCTGGCAGTGCAAATGCAGAAGCCTGAACTTGTTATCTTTTGGATCCCGTAAGTCCCCTCCCCTTGTGAAAGCAACGTCCCATGTTTGCCTAACCCCTTCAATCCCTTCTTGTTTGTTATGGCTGAGGGCCGGAGAGACCAAGGCCAGGAGCACTGCCGTGCTCAAGTGCTTTGTTTCCCATCCTGGTGAAAGGGCTGTTCCATTGATGTATTCATTTGTGTCAGCATTGTGACAGCGCTAACGGTAGGGACGGCAGAAGCTTCTTGATGTTTTTAGCCTGGGACCCATTCCGTTTCTTTAGCAGTGCTTCTGGAGGAGTTGTAGGGAGGATGAACTCTGCCTGGTTATGTACTTTATTTACCCTGTTGTGTCACACCGCTCAGTGCAACAAAATTTATGTTATACATGGAGAAGCTCAGCAGGCCTGCGTTCCACCCACCCCACCTCTCCCTCAGAAGCATAGCTAAATTGATGGAATTGGCTCCAGGCTTTACAAATAAATAGAGATAGAAGTTGACAGAGTCTCCCAGGATCCTGTGTGTTGGGCCCTTACAAGTACAAGCGTCAAAGTGCTACGAACACCAGAGCTGTGCAGTTTCCTGAGGTTTATGGAAGTACAGGATGCCTAGAACACAACTCTTTGGGACTTTGAGGAATGCCATAAGAGATTTGGCAGAGGGATTTGGGGAAGGGTGCATGATTCCAGACTGGGGAGACCACGGGAGGAGTCTATGGAAGCCTCAATTATAAGAAAAGGCAGTGTACTCTGTACCTAGAAAACTCTGAAAAGGGTCACCATAACTCAGAAATGCAGCATCTTGTGTGGTGTAGTGCAGTGGTTCTTAACCTTTTTGAAAGAATCGCCCCCTTGAGCCATTGAGGAAGTTATCATGGCCCCCCTCCCGCCGCCGCCGGCGGGGCGGCGGCAGGAGGGGGCGGCGGCGCAGCAGTACTAAAAATCCAATCAAAACAGTAATGAATAGCAAGCTATCTAAAAATCACACACGGGTAGCTGGTTTACTGAGGGAAGGCTTGCCTGAAGAGAAAGGTCTTTGCCTGGTCACAGAAGGAGAGCAATGAATGGGGCCAGCCTGGCCTCCAGTGGCAGGGAGTTCCAGAGGCTGGGATGCAGTTTTAAATGTTTTCAGATAGAAATAAAGGAAGGGACACCTTGGTGCCACTCAGTCCTCATACAATGGGAGTCCAGGGAAGTAGTGACCCTTTCCGCAAACTTTAATATTGAAGGAAAGGGGAATTCCTTGCAGGAGGACGAACGGCGGGGGGGGGGGGCTGGCTGTTGCTTGAAGGCAGCAGGAGGAGGACGATCAGAAATGGGGTGAGGAAAAGGGCCCCCGCTTGCTGACATGGGCAGGAAGAGGAGCTGATCCATGGCAGCAGCGGGAGGGGGCAGCGGCAGCGGGAGGGGGGTGGGGGCGTGGCAGCAGCCGGAGGGGGCAGCGGTGGCGGGAGGGGGTGGGGGTGTGGCAGCAGCCGGAGGGGGCATCGGCGGCAGGAGGGGCGGCGGCGGGGCAGCGGTGGGAGCTAGAGGGAGACAGTGAGAAAGGGACTGGGAACGCACAGACGCACACACACGGCGAAGCCAGCCTCAGTGCGCATCAAACGCCCGAAGAGGAAAGAATGAAAGAACCAACCAACGAAAGAGGCAGCTCGCCAGCCGGCAGCGGCTCGCTCCATGGCCCCCCTACCGCCCCCCTTCTGTTCCTTCGCCCCCGCATTGCCCCTTTTCATTCCATCGCCCCCCTGAAAAATGAAATCGCCCCCTGGGGGGCAATATCACCCAGGTTAAGAACCACTGGTGTAGTGGATAGAGTGATGGACAGGAGACCTAGGTTCGAATCCCTGCTCAGGCATAGTTCTTATGGGGGAGTGTCTGGCAATGGTAAGACCCCTCCTTAAATATCTCACCTGCCTTGAAACCCCTATAGGGAATATGTTGGTTCCAACTTGATGACACATAAAACACACATATGGTAATTAACTTGGCTCAAAAAAACATTCAGTATAACTCAAAAACTGATTTCCTAGTTTGTGATTTAGGCTATTCCTAATAAAAGTATTATCCTATTATTATACTTCTGATTTGTTATAATAGCAAACATGGTTAACCACCTTTATTGTTTACTTTGAGATGTACACCTAAGGGTGCACCTTGAGATAAAATCATGACAATTACATGTTACCCTGAGAGTTTCATCTATAGGATGACTCATACATGAGCGATATAAATATATTTAATTCTATGTATCATATAGGCCGACATATAAGTTCATATACTGCTTGGTGTACAGCCAACATTGCAAAGACAAAATTCTCTTTAAAAAAACCAGGGAAATTCATATTGTTGCTGCTGCTGCTTTCAGATCTGCTGGTTTAAGACTAGAGTGAAAGCTATTCCATATTGGTCCATGCTGTGCAAAGCCAGGAAATTGGAACCTAAGGCAGATGGCATAACAGTTTTCTGGCTTGGTGGAGCTTACATTAACATCAGAAAGCCTTCACTGTGGTGCTGGACTGACACATTAAAAAAAATCAATGCATAGGCCTTTCATCCTGCACATAGTTTTCGAACATACTCAGGGGACTGCTGTATTCATGTCTTGATTGTGGGCTTTCCAGAGGCGTCATATCAGGTACGGTAGAAACAAAATAGTGGACTAATAGTGGGGCTTTGGGCTAATGTAGAAGGGATCTTGGTGTAATTGCCTATTCTTAAGTGCACACACACTGTCTAGTAAGTTGAAAGGATCTCTCCCTGCTGCCAGATTTTTTTTATTATTGCACTTTGTAAACCCCATCCAGAGGTAAGCACAGGAAGAAAGGACCACTGACGTTTTGGAACAGAAGGGGTTAAGCTCAGTTCCAGTGCTACAGTGTTGCCTGAAGTCCTCAATCCTTATTCCCAGTGGAAGGTGAGCATCTCTACTGGCTTCCAAAACAGGTCTACACAGATGGTTCCTTCTCAAAATTGTCTGTTGATCACTGAGAATGAGGGGGCAGTGCCATCTAGAGGGCAGATGGGAACACAGGAAGCAGATGTTTCAGGCATTCAGGGCCCAATTTAAGGTGGGGTAGAGGGAGAAACAGAATCATCAATGTTCATGGAAGGTGGAACTCTAGAAAAATTCCAAGAGGGATCTCTAGATAAAGGGTAACAGCAGGACAAAGGAAAATTCTTCCACCGTTAGAGTGTGGCTATCACAGCCTCTTTGGTTTCATGCTCCGGTCTTCTGGCTGGAAGAAGTTATTTTTCCCCTTAGTGGGATTTTGCACCTTATCTTTCTGCCAACTAATGGGATGGTCTATTTTCTGATTTCCAGTTCCCAAATTGCCAGGCAGAAGTAAGACATCCAACCCTCTCCTGCTGAATAAAATCACCTAAATCAAAGAGCAAAATGTGTAGTTAGCTTGCATGTCCATTAGAAACCAATCCGGTTTGACCCAAGGGCACAGGAGGTTAATACCTTTTTGGGGAGTAGTTAAAATGACACAAAGGAATGAGAAAGCAATTAGTTCTCCAGACACATGATTAAGACTGGATATTAACCAAACAAAAATGCTGGTGAGTTAAAAAAATGCAATTCTATGCTAAATCCAACACGCTTACCAAACACTGGCCAGAGTCCTTTTGGTGATTTACGCTTGCAAAAGGGAAATCTTGTGAGCATTGGAGACAAATTGCCACTCCTTAGCAAGGTGCTTGTTCTATTCTTGAGCATGCATATTAATAAGCAGTGATTTTTCTCTGCCCAGGCTTAAACAATTTTCCTTATGCAGGCATAAATAGCCACTGGACGAACAAATATCTTTATACAAAAGATTGTAGTGATGTTTTAGAACATTTGTAAAAAATAAACTATGTACTGAAGCTCCCCAAACCAGCACCCTCCAAGAATGAATGGCAAACAACAGAAACTCCAAAAACTGTCCTGGCAGCCCTGTGGAAACTGTTCAAGAGTAGAGCATCTGGTAGTTGTCTATTAACTTTTTCCTCCTAGCCTTTCTGATCTTGTAAAAGAAGGAAAAGCTTCCCCATAGGCACTCATTTCATGACAAAAAAAATGCATCTGACAATATATTATAAACAACCAAATAGTCTTGTTTGGTTAAAGTTTAACTGTGGAATTTACCCATATGAAGATCTCCCTCTTTTCTCTAGATCTCTCATGGGTTGTGCTCATATACTACAACTGGCTGTCTTAGAGGCATAAATCATGACTCAAGGCAGAAAGGTATTTAGAATCTGTATCTTGAAATTAGTGCTACAAAGATCTAAAGTCCTTGCATGTTGGAGATACTAATTATATCTATATCATCATCATTGCCATGATAATGATAATGCAACTTACACGGATAACTTCAATCTTTTTTAAAACTTGGATTTTAAAAATCAGCATAAAAGGAAACAAATTGGAAATCTTATTTGTGTTATGGGAGCTTTTACCCTAAATTCTTACAATGTCTTGTCATACAGCCAAATTTTGAAGACAGGGAGACACGGCTCATTTATCTGTTTATGTAGACACAAGGCAGCTTTGTTACAAAACTACATTTACACAGAAAAGGTTATCTGTAAGTAATCACAATGCTGTCCTAAACATGAGCCTTAAACCCCAACTTGTTTGGTAACAGGTCAAGGGCCAAAGTCCAACAACAGCTGTCTTACTTATTTACAGGGGGGGGGGGGGGCTGCCAACAAGCTGCAGAGGACCAGCTGCAAATGAAAAAGAGCAAGGATGCCCTAGATTCACAGAGTAGAATTATCGAGAAAGCTGAAGGATTGATCAGAGGTTGGAGGCTTGGAAGCTGATCAACAGCAGTCCAGCTCATCTTCTAGAAAAAGGCATCAGAAACATTTTTCATTTTTATTGCAAACGTGCCAAAAATGTTAATCTTTCATGCGCACAGTTGACACTAAAATCGACAGTCATCTATCTACGTTTTTCAATGGAGTATCATGTGTGGCACATCTCTTCCCCACGGAACAGATGATTGTCACATTGTGTAGAAATATCAGGGGCAACATCATGTAGTAGCAACCTTCTGCTTATGAACTGGCCTTTTGTGATGTACAAGACATTGCAAAGCCCTTCTCTTCATGGAGAAGGCATTCTGAGGTTTGCAACTTGAAAACCTAATCCCCAAAGATTTAAATGAAGAAACGCTACAGTTTTTGGTAAGGGCTGGGAAAAGCTGACGACCCTCCGCGATAGGGGGCGAGGGCAGCAGCGCCCCCGGCTGACCCTCTGCCTAGGCCACCAAGCCCGGGGAGGCCCGCCTTCCCTTTCGGATGCAGGGGAGGGGGATCAGGAGGCAGGGGTCTCGTCTCGTGGCCTCCCAGAGGCATCTGGTGGGGCCACCGCGAGAGACAGGGAGCCGGAGCAGATGGGCCCTTGGCCGGATCCAGCAGGGCTCTTCCGAGGTTCTCCGTGGCCCGCGGAGCCTTTGCAGCCCAGCCCAGGGCCAAAGGAGCTTCCCGAAGGGCTCAGCTCCAGCTGCCAAGGTGTCCGAAGCGCCGGCTCCCTGGCCGGCTGCAGACTAACCCCGGCAGCAAGCGGGCGCCTGGCTTCGCCCCGCCGCCGGCCTCTCTCCGGCCGCAGCCCAGCCTCTAGGCGAGAGCCTTTTGGCCCTGCTCTGCCCGAGCAGCGGCGAGGGGAGAACCGGTAGGGCCTCGTCTGCCGCGGCCTCCCTGGAGCGGCTCCCTCCCCGGCCTGCCGGCGCTGGGACGCCTGCCGGGGGCTGCGGCTGCCGGTTATCGCGCCCGGCCTTGGCCTCCAAGGCAAACCCAAGACCAGAAGGAGCGGGTGCCCGCCGGCCTCAAGCGTCGCCCGGCCTTCGCTTTGCACAAGGCGGGAAGGCCCGGCAGCTGCCCCAGGCGAGAGCGAGCGGGCGGGCGACGGGGGAAAGCGGCGGCGGCGGCGGCGGGGCGAGACGAGAAAGGCCCCGAAGCGCACGTGGCTCGCGCCCCGCTCAGGCTGGGAAAGGAAGCGGCCGGGCGCCTGCCGCCGCGCAGCCTCCTCCCCTCTTCCGCGAGGGTCCCGGCTCCGATGGCG
The DNA here is from genome assembly GCA_037013535.1 of Intellagama lesueurii. Taxonomy (NCBI): domain Eukaryota; kingdom Metazoa; phylum Chordata; class Lepidosauria; order Squamata; family Agamidae; genus Intellagama; species Intellagama lesueurii. The sequence goes on from JBAJHW010000011.1 coordinate 18,636,652, forward strand.
CCTCCTCGCCTCGCCCCGCCCCGCCCCGGGGAGGGCCCAATGCGCGGGCACTCGTGGGGTAGGCCAGCCAGCCAGCGAAAGGCCGGGGGGAGGCTCCGTTTGCTGCGCGGGGCTGCCGCTGCTGCTCTTGCCTCGTCCGCCTGCCGCTGCTCAGTCGCTCGGCTCGTCCGTCCTCCCTGCCGCCGCGATGGCCCTTTACCTCCGCGCCGCAGCCCCGGCCGTCGCTTCGGCCGTCTTGGGCCGCTCCCCAGCCGCGCTGCTGCCGGCGTTGAGCTCCTCGCCTCGCTCGCCGCGACGGCACTGTGAGTGGGGCCGGATGCTCGGCGGGGAGCCGGGAGGAGAGGCAGAGGGCGCCTCGGCGCGCCTGCATGGCGCGGCGCTCCGTTGGGGCCTGGCGCGGCGAGCCTCCGCGGGGCTGCCCTACCGGGCACGGGGGAGGGGGCTGCGCTCTCGGTTCGGCCGGTGGTCGCCGCCGCGCCGCGCCGCTCCCTTTGGCGGCTCACGAAGCGCCCGGGCGAGTCCTCCTTCCCCTCTGCCGGTGACCTTGGCGGCAGCCCCGCCGGCGCCTCCCCCGGAGACTATATTTAGTGCCGCCTGAAGCTCGCCTGGGGTGGCGCCCCGGGCTCAGCCCCTCTCCGGGCGCGGGGGTCCCGTGTTCGGGTCATTGGTCCGCCTTGTCCCCCGGTCTCTCACCTCCGGCCCGGGACCCTTCTCCGCCGGTGCCCGTTTTGCTCTTAACCTCGCCAGCCGCCTGATGGCAGCGGAACCCTCTCGCTTTGGGGCAGAAGTTTGGCACGTCTTTTTCTAAGGGCGCCCGGATGCCCCCGTGAGCAGCGCCAGTGCTGTGCAGAAACACGAGCGAGCGAGCAAGCGGGCGGGGGGGCGGCGGGCGGAGGGGGCACGAAGAACCTGCTTCCAGGTACCGGGAGGATCCCCCACCCCGTGGCCTGCACCATCGGTTGACCAGCAGCTGGAGGCCCGGCGCTGCCTCGCCTGAATTCTCTGCTCCCTCGTCGCTGGCCTGTGTTTATCTTCGGCGCCCCTTTGGGTGCCTTGCGGCTGCGCCAGCCCCCGAGGGAATCTAGGTCAGGCCTCCGCTGGGCATGGGGAGAGGGAGCTCACATCTGCCCCTGTTTCTATGGGAGCCTTGCCACCTTCAAGGCACCGAATCCAACTGGCACACCAGATGGGCTGTTTCCAGCTCCCAGGCCCCTCTTTCTGCTTCTCTGAAGGAGGTGAAATTTCCTGCTTAGCTGCAGCTCTTTTCCAAATGCATTTGGGGAGCCTGAACCCAGAATTGGGCTAGCACCTCCTCTGCCCCCCCCCCCCCGCTTGAAGCCACCTTGGCAGTCTGCCTTGGGAGCCGCTTGGAGAGAAGAGTGCCAGCTCACTCACTGAGAGGCAGCCTGGCCGGCAGCTGCACAGAGAGAGAGAGAGAGAGAGAGAGAGAGCGGGGGGCAGTCCGTGTGCCTGCCTGCCTGCCCACTGTCCTCTGAGGGTGACCTTGTCTCTTGACCGGCAGGAGCTGTGGCGTGGTTGTCGGTTCTGCCTCTGTCCTGGACTGTGAGGATGATGGTCCCTGGGCAGGCACAGGCCGCGGCTCAGATGAGGGTGGCTTGTGAAAGTCAGGCTTTGGGATTAGAGCCCTGCTGGGCAGTGGCAGCAGTTAATTCACTTTCCCTTCTCCTTGGCAGGGTCAGCTGCAGGCTGACGGAGCCGGCCAGCCGTCTGCCCGGCTCCCTGAAGAGCCACTTGTTGCTTCTATTCTGTAGCAATACTTCCCGTGCTTAACCACCGGCCTCGGTTGTAGGTCTCCTACGAAGGGATGGGCCTTGCTGGAAGGGGAAACAGACCGTGGCCCTGAGAGAGGGATGTTAAGAGTACTCCTGCCCAGATCTGTTTTGGCACTGGTGTGTTGGGTTGGACACACACGGCACAATCCAAGAGTCTAGGGTTTTTTTGGCATGGCTTTGCCCCGGCCTGACACAGCCCACTGTCTCATCAACTGCTGGGGAATGGATGGGGCTCTGAGAGAGACTCCCGCGGAAGGGTGGGCAGATGGGGGCCGCCCCCTGGCTGGGCACTGTACGTTGGGAGCAGGGGTTCCTCCACCTCCCCAAAGCGATGGTCTGGAGGGGCCACAAGCTGCTGCTCTCACGATTTCCGTCCTCCGTAACCTCCCTCAGTTTGCAGAGGATCTTTCTCACTGACAGGGGCCTCCTCAGTAGTAGTGGCAGGGGGAGGGCTGTGGCCAGGATCCTGGCTCCCAGAAGAGGGCGTGGCTTTTGGCCTTTAGCCTTCTGACCTCTTCTCCCTCAGATGCCGACAGAGGAAGGATCAAAGTTGCCAATCCAGTGGTGGAGATGGATGGTGATGAGATGACCCGAATCATCTGGGCCTTCATCAAAGAGAAGGTACTTTGACGTTCTGGGCCTGAACGTGAAATGGCCGAGACCGCAGGCATGACCTGTTTACCTGGCTGGATGTGGCCACACTGAAAGTATGCTGTGCAGTTCTGAGAAAGGTAGAAGGCTGGAAGATGGCAACTAATGACAAGGGGATTGGAGCACATGAGTCTGAGGCTTAGGAAAAGAGATGCCCAAGAGAAGGAAGTGTGCCTTATAAAGTGAAATGGTGTGTGTGTGTGTGTGTGTAGAAAGAAAGGCATTTTTTCCCATGTCATGATTTCAAATTTGTCAGTGAATGTTGACTCTAGTGCAGTGGTTCCCTATCTTTTTTTGAGCCGTGACCCCTTTTTATCATGGCCGAGTAAACATCAACCCCACCCCCTGCCACGTTTGCATAAAAAAGCATTTTTAATGGGGTAAAGTCATCCCTTCTCAGAAAGCAGAGGCTTCTTTCTCCCCCAAAGGGCCTATTTCTCATACATAAATAAACACCCTAACTTTAATATCTCACTCTAAAAGGTCAAGGAAGATATTATTAAGGGTTACAACACATATAAGGTGACCAACAGGCACTTCGCAACTCCCTTGGGGATCACAACCCCCAGGTTGGGAAACACGGCTCTAGCGCAACTAGATGCTGCACACACTAATCGGCAGTGACAATGACATGTGCTCTCGAGGGGGGGGGCAGAAAGGTACAAAATGCTGAGCGCTCAGAGGGTGTTTTTTGGTTGCAGCTGAAGTGCTACCTTGAGATAAAACATGGAGATAATAGGTAAGAACATGTAAAGAAATAAGTCTTTTTGTATAATTAGAAGGACGTTTAATTAAAAAAAGACCTCGGTAGTAGGAAGTTCTGTGAAGTAGAGCTCTGATCAGATGACCTGGGAAAAGCCTGTGTATAAACCCGCAACAATTAGCAGGTGACTCACAGATCTCCTGGAGAGGGCTGCGTGTCTCTTGCTCCTTACTAAATTTCAATCCCCCTCCCCCTTCAGCTGATCCTGCCCAATGTGGATGTTCAGCTGAAGTATTTTGACTTGGGGCTGCCCCATCGGGACCAGACGGATGACCAGGTCACTATTGACTCGGCCCTGGCCACCCAGAAATACAGTGTGGCTGTCAAGTGTGCAACCATCACCCCCGATGAGGCCAGAGTGGAAGGTATGTGGAGCTGTGGCTGGGCTCAGAGGGTCGGTCGACTGGCCCTTGGCCCTACAGTGAAGATCCTGCTTTTGTTTGCTGACTCCAGAGGAGACCAGATGTTGAAAGCAGTTGCTCCAGAGCTGCTGTTCACTCCAGGTCATGCAGGCAACTTCCTTTGTAAGGTAGCAGTTCCTTTCCAGAAGGAAGCTGCTCCTGTTTTCATTCCCAAGCCTGATAAGAATGAAGGGGTGGCCGGTGCCACATGGGCCGATTCTAGAGCCATGGAAATGTGCTCTTACTCTGGGCTCAATTTTCTTCTCTCCAATTGTCCCAGAATTCAAGCTGAAGAAAATGTGGAAAAGCCCTAATGGCACCATCAGGAATATTCTGGGCGGGACAGTCTTCCGAGAACCAATCGTCTGCAAGAACATTCCTCGCCTGGTCCCTGGTTGGACAAAGCCTATCATCATTGGCAGGCATGCTCATGGTGACCAGGTGGGTTGAGAGAGTTCTCATATCATGTGGCTGGAAGGGCATCTGGAAAACACTGCCAACACATTCGTCGTGGTCGGTCTCCGGTCTCCTGTTAAGTCACAGCTTGCCCATGAATTGGGACATGGTTTGAACACCACTCATTTTCATGCCTACATGGGGTATCTTCCACGCTTTGCACAGAATCTGGCAGTTGAACTTTTGTAGGACTTGCCCATTTGTAGCAAGAACAGAGGAATGTGTGAAGTGAAGAACAGGAGGGGAATCTAGTTGGGATCCTACTGGAAGGGTTTGCCTTTGATTCCCATTGTGTTGCCGTCCCCTTTGGCTGGCACTATTGATAACATATCCCCATCATCCTTAAGGGACAGAGACTTGGTTTTTGAAAAGGCTTCTCCTGAATTCAGATACTGTGTGATATTCTGTGGGGACAAAACTAGCAAAGAGGACCATGTTATGAAGGCTATATTAAAAGAACTTGTGGAGATGGGGGCATGAGGAAGTGGTGGCATGGGGTACATTAGCTAGTGGGAAGTTGAGGCACCATGGATGTCAATAATCTTTGGATTCTGCTTTTCAGTACAAAGCCACAGATTTTGTTGTGGATAAGTCGGGGACATTTAAGATAATTTTCACTCCCAAAGATGGCAGCGGAGTCAAGGAGTGGGAAGTTTACAACTTTCCCGGCGGAGGCGTCGGCATGGGCATGTACAATACGGATGAGGTGAGAGTATGGCCTTTTAAGGGCAGTGGTGGGGATCCTCCTATGGAAGACATGCCTCCCCACCCCCAAGGGGGATGCCTTGGAGCTGGACCCACTATTACAGGTTTTTTCTGGACCTCCCTGACTCCCTTCTTTGCCCCTCTTGCAGTCCATCTCCGGCTTCGCCCACAGCTGCTTCCAGTATGCCATCCAGAAGAAATGGCCCCTCTACATGAGCACCAAGAACACCATCCTCAAGGCTTATGATGGGCGTTTCAAGGACATTTTCCAGGAAATCTTTGACAAGTAAGCCAGTCTGGTCCCCTCTTGGCTTGCCATCCTGGAGGGTGGAAGACTAGCTGGGCATTAACACCCCTCCCCCGTCCAGCATTTCCTAGGGAGACCCTGTGCACGAGGTGCCCCACAGTTCAGCTGGGATGGGAGTCATGATGGGCTGAGCAGAGCCATCCTTAAGGTGGAGTCTGGCTCCGGTGGTGGAGTACCAGGAGGGCTTCTTTTGAACATTCACCTGCTTTGCCTAACTCTGGTTCCTTCTCCACCCTTGCACTGACCCTGCCTCCTTTTTTGGCTCCACACGTCTGTGACTCTGTGTGTCCTTCATTCCCTGCTTTGCCCTCTTTTGTCATCGCCTTCCTTTCACCATCCATCCATTTGCCTTGTATTGTGTCACTGCTTGTCTACTATCTATTGCACAAAGTGCAGCTTTGAAGAGAGGATGGACAGGCAGTGCCACTCTCACCACCCTAAGATGAGGAGTCAGGGTGTGGGAGGCCGTGGTAGTGGTCGTGGTGGTGCCTCCTTTTCCTTTCGTCTCCGAGAGCAAGAAGAGCCCGGGCCACCCCAGGACTAAGGGCACTAAGGGTGTTGTTGCAGCCTGACCTTGCAGGCTAGCTGCCTTCTCTCCCCTTGGTTCTCCCCTTAATCTTCTGCCTTACGCTGCCAGGCACTACAAGACCAATTTTGACAAACTCAAGATCTGGTATGAACACCGTCTCATTGATGACATGGTGGCCCAGGTGCTGAAGTCATCGGGTGGCTTTGTCTGGGCTTGCAAGAACTATGATGGCGACGTCCAGTCTGACATCCTGGCCCAAGGTAGGTACTGTGTTGGGCCCCTAAAGTGCCCCTGCTGCACACCAAGGGCCCTGGGGAAGGTGATGGGGAAGGGGAGTCTCTGGCTGTCACATGACGGCCCCACCTCCACTCCACCTGGCTTTCTCTGTGACCTGCAAGAGGAGACCAGGGCTGAGCATCCTCTCCACGGACAGGCTGCAGCAGGTCCCAGGAATTCCAGAGAGGAGGTCCTTTTCAGGCCTGCCTGGTGGTCCTGCCAGGGACTGTGCCTGGGAATGTTAGAGTGCCATTTGTGTGCTTGATTCCTGAGCTACAGGCGTTCCCTAACATGGCGTTTGAATCGAAAGGGCAGTTATCTGCCCTTGAGCCTAGACATCTATAAAGGGGACATCAGTGGCCAAAGTGCTTTTGCAGTGGAGAGTTCTCAGAGGGCGATGGCACCAGGCAAGGCCAGAAAGCTTGATCAGCTCCAGCCCCTTCTAATTAGTATCCCAAGAGGTGCGATGTATGTTCGATAGGGCAGTTTACCTCTTCTCCCAAAGTGCTGTCAAGTATTTCCCCCCCCCCATCCCGGCCACCCCCTCCCCTGGCAGGCTGGGCAAGCAGGACAGGCTTGTCTGTTGATGGTTGGCTTTGTTTCCAGGATTTGGCTCCCTGGGCCTCATGACGTCCGTTCTTGTGTGCCCGGATGGGAAGACCATTGAAGCGGAGGCTGCCCACGGTACTGTCACTCGCCATTATAGGGAGCACCAGAAGGTGAGTGAGCGAAGACTGGGTGCTCCCTCTCCTGGTCATGCATGGCATTGCCACTTCTGAGCTTGAGGATGAGAGGCTAGTCAATGTGGGTTAGTCCTGGCCAGAAGTGACTTTGCCAACCCCCGTGTTCACCCCCACCCCCTTCTCTCCTTTGTAGGGCAATCCCACCAGCACCAACCCCATTGCTAGCATCTTTGCATGGACACGAGGCCTAGAGCATAGGGGCAAATTGGACAACAGCCCGGATCTCATCAAGTAAGGATGGTGCCTCGCATCATGGCAGGTGGAGAAGGGAAGCGCTGGCAGCTCCACCGGGCTCAGAGCAGAATTGGGAAGCACAGAGGCTGCCTTGGGCTGTGCATAGAAGTGATCCATGGGGTGGGGCAACAGCTGGAAGAACACAGAGGTGTATGTGATTTATGGGAACTCCAAGGATGAGCGGGGGAGGCAGCTCCTGGCATAGCATCTTGCAAAATGTTGGTCTGCCCCAGACCATCCTGTCCTTGTCAAGGAGGTGAGAACAGTGGTATCCACAGCAGGATCTACTTTGGCTTTCCCCTCCTGCACCTACTCCTATCTCAGCCTTAATCTCTGCCCCCTTGCCAGGTTTGCCCAGACTCTGGAGAAGGTCTGTGTCGAGACGGTGGAGAGTGGGACAATGACAAAAGATCTAGCCGGCTGCATCCATGGATTAAGCAAGTAAGCAGGTGGGGAGGGAGGGAGATATTGACCCAGTGGGAGCCTCTTCCCCAGCAGCGATCCGCTGGCTCTAGGGGTGGGTGGTGGGCTCCTTCCCAGCAGGCACCAGTAACACCCCCCCCCCAGCCCTTTCAGCTGCTAACCTTTGCCCCCACTTTGTGTATTTCCAGTGTGAAACTGAACGAGCACTTTGTGAACACCACTGACTTCCTGGACGCCATCAAGAACAACTTGGACAAAGCGCTGGGCAAGCAGTAGGAGAAGCATTCAGTAGCTGCCTTCCCAGGGAGGCTGGAAAGAGCGGGGAGGCACTCAATGAAGGTGTTTTACCTCATTTTTAACAGAACAAGCTCCGGCCATTCAACCAGGAAAACATTTTTATAAGCTGTTTTCTGATGGTTGTTTTTTTAGACTCTTTTTAGGTGGCTCCCAGGGGCCCAAGAACTTATCTGGCTGGCTTGGGGGGGGGGGGGGGAGGGGAAGGCTCAGTGCTAGTCCCCACCTTAAATGGCAGCGATGAAGGTTCTGTGCTGTAATTTATGTCCTGTGGTTCAGGCCTCAAGGGGCCCAACAGAACTATTAAAGCATTGCTTTTACACACTGTTTGCTTCTTCACTGTGGCTTCAGTTTTCTAGTGCTGACAAATCCACTGCCGTGACTCTTTATGAGGAAAGGCTGCCCTGGCCAGCTTACAGATGCTTCTCCAGCTTTCTTCCATACCTCCCCCTGTATCTTTACTCCAGCACTAACCACCTGGTCCTTCTGTCAAAGAATATTTATTGCTCAGCTTCTTCGGAACAGGAAAATAAACACAGTAGATCTATGCACAAGTGGTGTAATCCACTTTGTGGAAGTGACATAATAATTTAACATGGCCACAAACTGCACAGGACAGTTCTGGACAGCAGGTTGACTGGACTGCTCTGCCAGGACAAGGGCAGCAGGGGTTGGGGTGGGGGTGTAGGTTCATGGGCCACTAGGAAATGTACAGCCCTCCATATGTGTTTGGCTGCAACCTCCACGAGCCGTGTAGCCAAGGGGGATGGGGGCTGCAGTTCAGCAACATTTGGAGGGCCACGGGTTGCCCAGCCTTGCTCCAGCCCCACAGGTTTTGGGGCCAGAGCCCCCTGCCCTGGCCATCCTTTTGGTGCAGGGCAGAGGTAGCTTGTAAGGGAGACATCCAGGGGTGGATCTGATCTGGCTCTGCAACACAGGCCAGAGCAGGGGCAGCTGACCCCTGATGGATCTCGGCCTGTCACCCAGCCTCTGGGTGCTCCTGCTCTGAAGGGGGTGTTTGTGCTGGGTGCGCAGTATCACCTTTGCCAGGTGCTGTGGGAGGTAGAATGAGGCAAAGGATGCTTCTGGCCCTTTATGGCTGGGGAGAAAAGTGTGGGCGGCCCCTCTGAGCAGAACTGAGGCAAGAGGGAGTGGTGAGGCTTCCACAGGTCCATTGCAGGGATAAACGGCAGGAGGCACAGAATCAGGTGGTCTGCCCCCCTACCCAGAGAGGCTCCCAGGCTCCCCCTTCTCTGTACGATGCCTGCCTCTCTCTTCTTCCCCCGCTACAACATGTTGTAGTAGGCCATTTCCTTCATGGCTTGTTCTGCCAGGGCAGACCCGTCAGGAGCGTTCCCCACCACCCCATAGTCGTACGAGTTCTCCTCCTCGTAGTCTTCCATCTCTGGTTGTCCATCCAGCTCTGCATGTTCACCACCTGTCAGGTCCAGCATGGGATCTGGGCAAACAACAGAGGACAAAGTGAGTCGGGGGCAACTGCTGGGGGTTTCAAGTCAGAGGTTTCTGTGTGAGCCTCCATGGGAGGGAGGCGGGCTCAGCAGTTGCAGCAGCGGCCTGCAGAGGGAGCCCTGGTGTTGCCTTTTGCCAAGAAAAGGCCCTGCCTTTCCTGGAGGCCTCCGGGCTCCTCCTTCCCATCCCACTTCACCTACCTTGACTGTCTAGACTGATGTCCATCACGCCATGCTTGATCTTCATGTGCCGACTGAGGTTGCCCTTCAAGTTGAACTTGCTGGAGCAATAAGGGCATTTGAAGGGCTTGCTGCCTGCATGCAAATGCATGTGGCCCAGGAGGTTGTACATGCGGTTGAAGGATTTCCCACACACCTGAAGGGGAAGGCAGCTGTTAGCCTTCAGAGGAGTAAGGACTCAAGGTCTGCTCAGGTCCCTCCTAGCCCTTCCAGGCCAAGGGCTGCTGATGGCAGACCAGGGTCCTGGGGTGAGGAATGGGTTCCTACCCCAGCTCAGCTGTGGTCTTGGCCCCATCCCTCCCAAACGACTCAGCCATGTTTCTGAACATGGACACGTGAGCATCGGGTGTCATACCATCATGTAGGCTCTAGACAGAGACATGGATTGTTGGGGAGCCCTTTCAAGGCCACCCTGCAGGCCTGACCCTCCCTCTCCCTGGCAGCCCTGACCCTCTCTCTGCCCTCCGCAGCCTCCTCCCCTCCCCCTCAGCACAGCTACCTTGCACTTGAAAGGCTTGACAGGTGAGTGCACAATCATGTGGGTCTTGAGCGTCTGCTTCTGGACGAACGTCTTAAAGCAGATGTGGCACTGGTAGGGGCGCACGCTGGTGTGGATCAGCATGTGCCGCTTCATGTTGGCTTGGAGGGTGAACTCCCTTCCACACACTTCGCATTTGAACTCTTTCACACCCTGAGAAGAATCAAAGACAAAGACTAAGTAGCGTGAACCTGGCCTGGGTGGGTCCCCCTCTGGGCAAACCTTTCAGGGATATTTCAGAGCAGTGCGAGACAGAACAGGAGATCCACAAGCCCTACCTGCCTTCCTCTCTCTTGGAAGTCCAAACGGCCCCTTGGCCAGTGGGAGGAAGACGTTTCTTTGCCAGAAAGAACCAACCAAGAAACCGTCCTTGGGTAGGGGCAGACAAAGCGTGTCCTCCACCTGTTGCTTGGCTGCCACTTCCATCCGTACCAATGATGAGGGGATGGGGGACGTTACTGTCTCGCAACAGCTGGAGTGCCATATCTTGCTCATGATTGCCTTTCTAAGTTGTGTTGCCCAGTCTAGCAACACAATGCCTAGAGACATGCCTATCCCACCCCACCCACTTTATATTATATTACTTGATAATATAGAAAGTCTCAGGGCGCAGTGATTAAACTGCAGTACTGCGGTCAAGATTCCACTCAAGACCTGATTTTGGTCCCAGTGTACTCAGGTAGATGCTCAAGATTGATTCAGCTTTCCATCCTTCTGAGGTCAGTGAAATTGCCCAGCTCACGGGGGATAGGGAATATGTAGCCTGCATAAATTAAATTATAAACTGCCCGGAGAATGCTTTTAAGCATTATGGAGTGGTATATAAGCAGCACACTTGGCTTTTTCTATTTGGTGAGGAGGACCCCTTAGGCTCATGCTTCGGGAAAGGCACCGATCATTTCAGCCATAAATCCCAGGCCCTTCTCCTTCATGCTCCCCTCCCGGCTTGGCCTACCTTGTGAGTCAGGGAGTGTTGCTTGAGGTGGTGGATCTGGCTGAACTCCATGCCGCACTCGGTGCAGACAAAGGGCCGGACATTCTGGTGCTTCAGCAAGTGGTTCTGCAGTTGGCTGCGGTAGTGGAAGGACTTGCTGCACTCCGGGCACGGGTAGAGTGTGGGCCCCTGGTGGGTGGCCAGGTGACGCTTGAGCTGGGTGAGCGTGGAGAAGTCCAGGCCACACTCCACGCAGACGTGGCAGCGGCCACTCTCGTGCTTGCCCTCGTGAGCCTTCAGCTCGCTGGGGTAGGCAAAGCCACGGCCACAGAAGCGGCAGCTGTAGGGCTTGATGTCGGAGTGCAGGAGCATGTGGCGCTTGAGGTGGCTGGTTTGGGTGAAGGCTTTGTGGCAGACCTGGCACTTGTGGGGCCGGGTGCCCTGGTGGGTGAGCAGGTGGGTCTGCAGGTGGCTGGGCTGCTTGAACAGCTTGTTGCAGTGGGGGCACGAGTGGGGCTTGATGCCGTTGTGGCCCAGGATGTGGGTCACCAAGTTGTACTTGGAGGTGTAGGACTTCTCACACAGGCGGCACTGCCACCGCTTCTCCACCAGGTAGGAGTCGTCGATCTGCACGTTGATGTCCAGCCGGTCCAGCTGCACCTTCTTGCTGTGTTCCCCATGGCTCTCGGCCTCGAAATCCACAGGCTCCGGCCACAGGAAGCCTGCCTTGCTCTTGCCCTGCTCAGAAGGAGAGCTGGGCAGGTGATCCCCCAGGCTGCTCAGGGTGGGCGTGCTGGGCGGGAAGCTGCAGTCTCTCTGAGGGAAGGTCTCGGCACCGTCTAGGCTAGCTTGCGGGGTTCCCTCCTCAAACATTGTGCCTGGCGACAGGTCTTGGCACGGGGGCCTCCGCAGGTGCCGGAGGCCCCGAGGCTTCCTGTGGAATGCACTCAGGTCGATCATCTTGGTGGCACTGCTCTGCACCGTCGGCTCGCAGGCTGGATCCTCCAAGCCGGCAGGCTGGCCTCCTGGCTGCTCTTCCTGCTCTTCCCCTGAGACAGGCATCTCGTAGGCCTCCTCCTCTTGATCGGCCTCTCCTTCCTCATGCTTCACTTTGGGCAGCAGCCTGACAGGGGGCCGCTTTCTCCTCCGGGCATGTTTCCCAAAGGGAGTCTCAGCCTCCATCCCTTCCTCCTCAGGGGTTTCTGCCTGGCTCTGGGCTTCGTTGTCCGAGTGGTGGCTCCCTTCTGTCTGTTTCAGTTCTAGTGGGGCTGTTGTGTCATCCATCTTGCTTGCAAAGCTTGAGAAGAAGCCCCCAGGACTGGCAGTGGCACCAAAGAACTCATTCTCAGAGACCAAGCCCAGGACGGCTGCCTGCGCCAGAGAGAGCACTACCACAGCATCTGTCTGTGTTCCAGAGGTGGCAAAACGATCCATGTCTCACACCATCCAGAACTGCCTAAAGGAACAAGACAAAAAGAGAAGCTGCTCAGTACACAACCCACACCACCAAAAATGGTAAACTGGTACCAAGGATGCTGAATAAAATTGAAGGGATTTTTATTTATTTATTTATTTAACAACCTGTACCTCAACATTTAAAAAAATAAGTAGTGACTTTGCAGCTGTTTCTGTCTTAGGTGATTTTTATATTGCTGAATTTGGTGCTATCAAGCTGATTCTGACTTATGGTGACTAGTAGAGATGTAAAATTTCTGAAAATTTCCATTTTTTTTCCTGGAAAAAAAAATGTTTTCCCCTGTTTTTTCCCAGAAAAAAAATGGATTTCCCCCCCAGAAATTTTACATCTCTAGCCAGAATCTGTGACTAGCATTGCAGAGGGGGGAATGTTCCGGAAGGGGTGATATCTAAATTAAGAAAAGCTTAACATGCAATTGGTGGGGAGGTACTTTTATTGAACCATTGGTGACTATTCAGAGTTTTCTAGGTACAAAGTACTCCAAAATTACCTTTTTGGGGGGGGGTTGTTACTCTGGGACTGTGTAACTTGTTCAAGATGACACAGCTTTGCTTTTCTCGCAGTGGGGAATCAAACTCTCAGTCTCTGACTTTGCAGCCAGTTGCGCCATTTCATAGAACTATCCAACCAGCTAAATTTGACCCCACACTAAAAACAAACACCCCCCCAAAACCAACCAACCTCCCCCCTCCCGCCACCTAATAAGACATCCAATATCACACAATCCCCTCACCAGGAAACTCCCCATTGACATCATCATTGTTCTCTGGGATAAGACGTGTCTTGTTTTGCACAAAGTACATCAACATGCAGTCCCTGCAGTCATGAGTGTTCACCCTGGGCCACCCTAAATAGAGCGTACCAAATAGCAGAGTCCAGCTCAGGGCTTTTGTGTCTGTGTATGCCAGGCACGTGAACTACAGGAAGTATAAAAGTTTCACAGCTTCGCATGCTAAATTAAATTTGTTTTTAAAGTTTCTCCAGGGCATTCATTTTCAGATTAGGCATCACAATGATCAGCACCTCAAAGAGGTGCTCTCCATCCTCTGGACTTAAATCCTGGTTAATTATCACAGGTGGGGGAATTCCCACCTTCTAGGCATGCCAACAGACTTGTTGTTTGTGTGTACTGCTCTAAACCCATTCTCCTTATTGTGACCCAACATTTTGTGTATGTTTTATCAAGCAGTCCCTACACGGTGCCAGTTGCTAGCTCTGTACCTCTCCATTCAGGTAGTTGTTGTTGTTGTTTAGTCGTTAAGTCGTGTCCGACTCTTCGTGACCCCATGGACCAGAGCACGCCAGGCCCTCCTGTCTTCCACTGCCTCCCGGAGTTGGGTCAAATTCATGTTGGTCACTTCGATGACACTGCCCAACCATCTTGTCCTCTGTCGTCCCCTTCTCCTCTTGCCTTCACACTTTCCCAACATCAGGGTCTTTTCCAGGGAGTCTTCTCTTCTCATGAGATGGCCAAAGTATTCGAGCCTCAGCTTCAGGATCTGTCCTTCCAGTGAGCACTCAGGGTTGATTTCCTTCAGAATGGATAGGTTTGTTCTCTTTGCAGTCCAGGGGACTCTCAAGAGCCTCCTCCAGCACCACAATTCAAAATTCAGGTAGTACCTACTACCTACTCCAACAGGTAAGAGTTTAGATTGTTGATGTTCCTGCAGAACGTCTGGGTCCACAAAGACAGCATGCCAGTCTCTCTAGTTTTTCCATTACCTCTGCTAATTCCCATGGTAAACAGGGATTTGTAGTTTGGTGAGGGAATTAGAATTTTTTTTTTTGCTGGAGCAATAGAGCTTGTTAGCAGAAATTCTAATTTACTGTCCCAGACTTTTCTGTAGGGAATGTAAAACTACAAATTGCAGAGTTCCACAGGATGGAGCCATAGCAGTTAAAGGGATATAAACTGTTATAACTGTGTAATCTAGATATACTCTTAAATATCAAGACCTCATAGTAGGACCTAGAAAAGTGATGATGTGGGATTAAAGATGACTGGTGCTTGTAAGATACCCCTTAAGCTTTACCCTTCTGAATGCAAAATAATAAAAACAGAGCTGGAAGGAGCATGGCCAGGTGAAACATGACTGCAGGAGATGAACTCTCTGAATTCAGGTAGAAGAAAATGCTGAGCTTATATGAGACAACATTTCTCTCCAAACCCCTGGTTTAGGGGAAGGAAATGTGATCCCCTAGGATCAGAAATGTGTATATAGGGGACTAACAGGACCTAAGGCTTCTTGTCATGGCCAGTGAGTCCAGAAACATGGTGCAGAAGAGGAATTTCATAGGCAAATTACGGACACAGATTCCTAACATTGATGTTCTTGATGTGTTTATCCCTTTTTACGGCTCTGGAGCCCAATATAGGGTGTGCCCCGAACTTCCTGATTCCTATAGGGACACGAGGGAGGCGTGCATGTGTTTGGGGGAGGACTTAAGACCCTACTTGTTGTAGGTACCAATGAGTACACAGCCAGCTGGCATCAAACTTTTATTTGGTATACCTTGTCCAGACAATATGGAAGTTTTTAAATTGAAGGCATGAAGGTTGCACGTGAAGTGGCACCCTGAGTTCCACCGAGCAAGCACACACTTTCACACGAAACCACAAAGAGCGCCGGGAGCCTGGCTGCCTGCTTTAGCAAGACTTCTTTGTGCCATTCCCTTTGTTGTGAAAATGGCAAGAGAGGAAAGAAAGAATCAGGCCTCCCCATCACCTCCCTGATGGGGAGATCCGCTCAGGAATAGATGCGCTCAGTGCCACACTCTATGGCTGGGGGTGAGAAGACCAGACAAAGCCAGAGGGATGGCCTTAATTGGGGAAAGCAGCTGGACAAACACCAGCAGAGGTTCCATCACTAAGGAAGAGAGACCGCTCTGAACAGGCCACCATGAAGCCCACCAGACCAACCGTTACCCTGTACCTCCCCTCCTTTACTCTAGTCAAGGAACCAGAACATACAGCAGCAGCAGCCCTAAAGGGACATCCCTTTCCGGGACAGAACCTTGCAGGGAGAACCTGGAGAGGCATCTCTGTCCTGAAACATTTTTTTAAAGGCTGGGAGAGTCCAGTGCCAGACTGGCTTCCTGGGCTCTGTGTTTCAAGGAACACAGGCAAGGAAGCTGGGGCTAATGCACAGCCATGGGAACAGCTGGATGGAACCAAGACAGAACTTCCTTGTTTCGAACACTTGGGGAAAAATAGTCTTGTACTCAGCAAGAGCTGCCTGCAAAAGCAGCTTCCCCTTGACCCCTGGGGTGGGGAAGCATAGTGGGTGCAGAGAAGAAATATGTGAACAAAAAAGGAGGGGGGGGAGAGAGAGAGAGAATGAGGAAGGGAGGCAGGCAGAGTGTGCAGAGGCCAAGACAAAGAGGAGAGGGAGAGGCAGGAAGGAGAGAAGGGGGGGGGGGAGAAAAGAGGGAGAAGGAGGGAGGGAGGGAAGGAAGGAAGGAAGGAAGGAAGGAGGCTGCTAGGGGTGGGGGCTAAGCTGTGATGCAGTGGCAAGGAGCCCAGCCATGCAAAACTGTGCCCCATCAGGTCATCCAGGAAAAAGCAGAAGAAACCCATTGTGCTACTCACAGGCTGGCCTCCATGCCTGACCCATTTTTGTGTGTAAACTCAGACACAACGATGTGGTGGGTGAGTGGGTGGGGGCAGAGCAGGGAAGCTAAGGCGGCACCTTCATTTCAATAGCTTACATGTGCACTGGATGCGTTTTGCTTCCCTTACTGAACAGAGTAAGCTGAGTATTCATGCTACACCCAAGCCATCACCCCTTGGCAGGGCAGGGGACCTGCATCCCATTCCAAGCCTTCTAAAAGCCCAAGAAGGACCGGGTGAGGCTGGGGGCTGAGGCAGGACCTGCTGGCCTGCCTGGAACGGAGGGTCCCAGCCAGCCGCGGGCGTTTCAAGCCTCCACATCTACCTGCTTTCCTGTCTCTTTAAATCCACTGCCCTCCCACCCACTTCATTCCCTCTATTTCTGATTCTTGCCTCTTCTCTCCTTCCCTTGCTTTCTCATTCTTTCCGTTTCCCTAGCAACGCCTCTCTCAGCTTGGTGGTTCTGTCCTCTGTGCCTCTCTTATCTCTCTCTTTT
This sequence comes from Intellagama lesueurii, assembly GCA_037013535.1. NCBI lineage: Eukaryota > Metazoa > Chordata > Lepidosauria > Squamata > Agamidae > Intellagama > Intellagama lesueurii. Next base: position 18,652,991 of record JBAJHW010000011.1, read on the forward strand.
CTCTTTCATCAATCTCCTGATCTCCTTCTGTATTCCAACACTGCACCTCTCTCTCACTCCCCCCTTTTCTTCTTTCATCTTTGCTGATGCCCCATCTCTATTTCCAGGTGATGTTAGATACGAATCCCAGTTAAGAAAACTCTTCCCTACCAGACTCCATTACTTGAATGCAGGGTCTCCCTTAAAACCTAAGATTTTCTGGCAGCCCACAAGCATTTGGCCAAACAGAATGCTCCAAAGAATTCAGTCAGTCTTCCTCACAGGCTCCTTTGTTCCTCTGGAAGGATCCTCTTGCACCAAAACAACAACAAAAACCTTGCTTTATACCAGGCTGAAGTTTCACAGGCTCCATCCCATGAGGCAGGCCTAGCCAGGATTATCTCCTGTATAAGCACCGACAGCCAACATGGGTGCAGATGTTTGCCTCCTGGTATAGTCCCCTCCAAGTTACTGTAATCTTACTTTTGTATACATGAAGTGCATTCCACCACACTTGCAGAGCATTGCCTTCCTAGAAATAACTCCGACCGAGACTGTTAATCAGGGCAGAACCACCTAGCAGTTGGCTGAGTGGCCCAACTATAGCACCATCTGATTCATCTCAGTACTGCTGCTTCCAATGATGGAGAACCAGATGCTTCCATTATTCTGTTCTTTCTTTCCAATAGCAGGTAATGGATACTGCCCACTCCTATTCCTACTTGAAGGACCTCTCTTTAATCCTGGTGGCCAGCTGTTAAGAGCTGTTCAGAAATGGAAAAATCCATGTGCTCTGGGCAAGGCCTGTTCACATATTTCTTGGACGACTCTCTCTCATAGAATCATAGAGATATTGAGCAGGCAGGTACCTCAAGGATCATGGAGTCCAACCTGTTCCCATCCAAAGGAGTCATGCCTCACAAACAGGGGAGGGAAGTTGGTTGCGAAGGTTAGATTGCAAAGAAGAAGAACAGTTTAGGTAAAATATGTAGTGCAATCCTCTGGCAAAGCATGAGACTGTCTTGCACCAGTAGTTTTGCTGGTTGATGTCACAGACACGTGCATGCAAAGGAGAACCTTGCAACATTCTAGAAGAGAACCAGGCACAAGAAGGAACCTCTAAACGCCTACCTGCTGCCCTGGGAGAGAAGCTCTGGTGCCACCAGAGTCCCCCGCCCTCTATCCAAGAGTCTGCTAGCTGAGAATTCAAAACTGAGAATCCAAACCCCTGGTCAATGTTATCTATATTACAAAAGGTGCTCAATTACTGCTAAGAAGCAGTAACTAACCAATGATTTCAAGAGCCAAACATTTAACATATGTTTTTTAATGACTAAGTTTGAATTATGAGGAATACTTGGGACTCAGCAGTCCTCCTTTCAGCCGTGCACATCTAGAAGCTTCCGGGTGCAAGACTGTATTGCATAGTTTCACAGCTGCTTTTCCTGGGATTGTTTCCTGAATAACAGATATAATGAAATTGTGATCCCAACATTAAGCGTGTTGCTGATTCTCTCTCTCTCACTCATTGTGAAAGCCAGGCAAAATTGATCCATCTTGAAGAAAGTGCCCCACCCTGATGGATGCTGTTCCTCCCCTCACCCACTTTCTATAGGTCTTGGCCAGAGGTAGAAACAAAACTCTTAATTAAATGGTGGTGGTGGCCATTACAAAGTGAGCACAGGAAGTAAGTTTGTTGATAACTCTGGAGAGCTCTTGGGTGGTGCTGCTTGTGGAAGGAGTCCTCACCCTAGGAGCAAGACAGAGAGGAGATTTTCATACAGGGCTCTCTTCAAAAGACTTCCAGTTCTCTTTTGGAAAAAACAACTTTTGCTAAAGCAAATGGAGAAAGACTTTCAAGTTCCTTCTTGCTCAAATGACTTCTCCTCCTCAGTGTTCCCTGTCCTCTCTCAAAATAGAAGTTCTATTTAAAAAGAAGCAATAAAAAAGGGAACCGAATAGAGGAAGGAGGAAAGGGGGGGAGGGAAAGAGCCTCAAGGGGGTGGAGAGAAACAGAATGAAAAGAGATGAAAAATAAGGGAGGGGGTAAGAGAGAAAGAGAGAGGGAAAGGCAGGAAAGCTCTGAAAAGAAAGAATGTCTCCACCCTGAATAGAATGTGCAGGGAAGGGAGAAAAAAAGAGAGAGAGAGAGAGAATGCCTGAAAAGAAACAGCTACACAAAATGACCCCTGATTCTCAGGCTGTGCCAATCACCAGCACAATGTATAAACCCTTTCTTCTTTTCTACATTCCCCCTCTTTCCAGTGGGGGAGAGGAAAGGGGGAAAGAAGAGTTAATTCTGAACCCAACAGAAAAAGAATCTGGTTAAAGGAAAGAGAGGAGCCACTGCTAAGAAACCTGTTTAGAAATCATATACACATGCCATGGAAAATAAAAATGTTTTAAGAGGCAAGCTTCTGCTTCAACAAAACAAAGCATCAGGAGAAATGCTTTCTCTTATAAAGGGTTGGGCAACTATTTGAAGATAAAAGAAACAACCAAACAACCTATTGTGAACAACCTCCACTTCTGGAGCACCCAAAGAGGCAGCTGCTAACTTTACACTGACAGACAGCAGATCTGCAGGACTGGATTCTAGGAGGACGAGGCAAAGACAGTCCATCCGCCTGCCTTCTGTTGTGAAGAAAGAAATGTTTAAACTCTCAAAGAGGCCCAACCACTCAAAATCTTTGGGAAAGAGCCTCAAAACACTGGTATAAATCAACTGTTAGCTCCAACTAGAGAAGACGCATTGAACCAAAGTGATTTACACGGGTGTTGATAGACCATTCAGCAGTTGATTCAATAGCTGACTCTGACAGGAGCTAGCAAATGGATGGAGGGTTTCAGTTCAACAAAATTCTGGTTAGCAATCGCTCACTTTGATAGCATTCGGACTCTAAGGAAGCAGTCCTTTTCTCTTTCTTACACACCTCAAAGGAAAGGACAGACAAGGAAACAGTGGATGGGCTAGCAGGAAATACTTGAAGTCTCATACCCGAACCCAAACGAGTGCAACAGGAAGATCACTAATTTTGGGAGTGGCCAAGGGTCAGAACCGAAGTCATGGAAATCATAATGCGCAGTTGGAAAGCAATGATCTTTAAGTGTACCAAGGAGTCTTTTAGTGTTTTGAAGTGAAGTAATAAACCATTAATTGTCTTAAACAACGTTATACACATTTACAAAAACAATTGAAATAATTTCTGACAACTCCAGCCATTTCATGGTTAGCTGTTGTTTCCTCGATTTGTGCCACAGAGAGCCCAAGTTTAGTTGCTCTGTGTGCTAAACAATGGCACGGAAAGATTCAAGTCCCACCACTAGTCAAGCCCTCAGTACTTCCAAATGCTGCTATTGAGGCTATGCTGTGTCAAGGAGGATGGCCAAGCTTTCCATTACCAGAGCACTCTCAACCGTTACTGGATAAGCTGTTGCTCTGCTCATGACTGCTAGATGCACTCCTAGATGCAGTCTGTGAAACAACACTATGGCCACCTAATGTCAGGAGATAGAGGCCAACTCATCAACTTTGTCTCTATTTTGCTGAAGAGACTTAGCAAATGCCCTTGGCTCTCTTGTAAGGAGTTACAAAACAGGTTATCTTAGAAGAAGCCATAAAAAGAGAAGTGTAGTTCAGCCCAACAAGCCAGCATCAAGAGATACCTACTGCGTTTCACTTGGAAGTCAGGGAACTAGGTGGGGCAAAGAGATGCTTCTCATCCTTGTGCAGGAGACAAAATGGTATGAATGCATCCAGAGCAAAGTGCCCTGGATGCATTCATTCATGTCCACTGTCCTGAGCTGAATGGAGACAGAATGAACCCTCAAGGCTGAAGCAAAGGTTACAAAATGAGATGAACTTCAAGGGTGATAGGCATGGACCTCAGGGAAGCACGACTCTCTCTCTGTCTGTCCCTTTCCTTCTTCAAGAGGAAGTGCCATTTGCTGTTGCTTGCATTACTCTCAGCAGCAAGGAATAGGCCACACCCTTGGTATGCTAAACCATGAGAAACTTCAGGAAGCATAAGTAGCACTATGTGGGAAGAAAATTACACTCCAGCTCGTTTACAGTGCACATCCACATTATCTTTTTAACTGAAAGACACTACGTGAGTTTTGTCTTCCAAGACTGGAAGAAAGATAGTGTCAGAAAGAAAGAAAGAAAGAAAGAAAGAAAGAAAGAAAGAAAGATTGTTCCACAGTTTCAAGTTCAACACATATACAGTCTCAGTCTTAGAAAAGGTTGTTGTTGTTTAGTTGTTAAGTCATGTCCGACTCTTCGTGACCCCATGGACCAGAGCACGCCAGGCCCTCCTATCTTCCACTGCCTCCCGGAGTTTGGTCAAATTCATGCTGGTAGCTTCGATGACACTGTCCAACCATCTCGTCCTCTGTCGTCCCCTTCTCCTCTTGCCTTCACACTTTCCCAACCTAGAAAAGGTTAGACATGTACAATGTCTGGAAACTTTGCAGATGTACAGAAATCCACGTATGTTTTTCCTGGAAATATATAGATATTCAGAGAAAAACTGTAATATGTGCCACATCTACTTTCTTGTCAAATGAAGGGGGTATCCTGTACATGTCAGATTGCCCACATGCAACGGATATATTGCAAGAGGTTTTTTTGGCAGATTTGTAGGGAAAATATAATAATTCCTTGGACATGTTTGCTCAAATTGGTTCTCTTTGCTTGTGCGATAGCAAGTTGAAAGACGATGTAGAACTTTGCTGGCAGAGTGTTCTGCTCCACCAGCATTCAAAGGGCTTTCATCCCTGGTTTACCAAATATGCCTTCTCAGAAAAGACTCACTGGCTGAGATCCTGTTGCTTAGGGTAGTAAGTCACAACTAGACTAGGTCCACTGAATCAATGGATTTTATGGAGGACTTGACTCACCAAATTCCCACTGATTCAGTGAGTTTACTCTAGTTCTGACTATGCTAAGCAATAGGAGTTCAGCCACTGTTTAGTAGAAGCAAATGCATATGGGACTGCAGCATCAAAAGTTACATAACTTAATTTGCAAATATATTAAGTATTAGGGAGGATGAGGAAGACAATGAACTAGAGAGAGAGAAACTGCTGTACCCTGTGTGCCTCAACACATGTACTGTATTTTTTGGCATACAAGGAGTAGAAAAATAAAGCGTTGAGAACAGAAACCAGAAATTGTAGTACACACAAAAAATAGTGTATTTTTAGACAGAAAATATCATAAGCCTCTCATGAGCTTTGTTAATTATAAGCAAAATCATGCTGCAGTGCAAACTGTATTTTTTATTATTTATTTATTTGAAATATTTATATTCCACCTTCTCCTCAGGAGGATCCAAGGTGGCTTTAAATAGTAAAATGATATAAAAAATGGAAGGGACCCCCCCCCAGCAGACCCCCTTCTCAGGCAGCCAGTTCCTGAGAAAAGGCCAACCAAAATAACCTGCCTCTTGCACCAGCAGCAACCCCCCCCCCCCAAACTATGTAACTGATGTATCCTGTGTGAGATCCTGCTGGTCTCCTCAAACCCACACTCTTTCTTTTCTCTCAAAATCTGTGCCAAGGTTTTGTGGAAGTTCTTTCAGCATTTTGCAGCCAAATCCTGGCCACACGGTTTTGGACAGCACTGCAGAATGTGGGCATTCTGGGGCAAAATTTGGCAAAACAAATGCAAAACTTTGGCATAGGTTGTGCAGGGATACCAAATTTGGGGGTTCATAGTTAGCTAAACTCCTCTCATAAATATAACACAACTGTCCAGTGTAGAAAGACATCTTGGATCTCAGTAGTGTGTATGTCTACAGAACACACAGTAATATTAACTGCGTTCTCTACTTCAAAAATGTCACCAAGATCTCCACCAGAAGATGAAATAAGGAGCCAAGAAAGCATTTCAGATCAACAAGAACCTGTGTGACCACTTGAGTTACCAAACTGCAACTTCAGCCAAAGTCAGAAAATTTCTAACTCATCATAAGCCCCAGAAGCTTCACTGCGGTTTCTAAGAGCTCCACTGTCTATTCACAGAGGACGGAAACGTCCTTTGAAAAGTCAGCCACAGTAATGAACAGAGCACCACGGCCCTTCTTTGTAGCTGAAAAAGTGATTCACAAACAACCCAAATTCCTCTCAGCACACCTTTGTTGGCATCTTCAGGGTGGCATGAAAAGCCATTAAACAAACATTTTTGCTAGAAGCTGTCAACAGAAGCAGAAGCACCTTAAGCTTCTGTCACCATGGACTTTCCAAGAAGGCCAAGTTGAACCAGCGTACTTCCTTCCTCTGCTCCCTAAGAAAAGCCATGCTGGATCAGACCAAAGTCGTACTTAGTTCAGTTTTCTGTGGCACAATAGCCAACCAGGTACTGACAAAAGCCTATCAGCAAGAGTCCAGCGCTCTGATATACAGCCTAAGTCAGGGGTGGTCACTACATCTTGTAGTAGCAAATTCCACAGTTTTAACTATGGTGTCAAGAGGTACTTCCTTACATCTGTCCTGAATTTCCCATCATTCACCTGCAGTGGATAACCATCCGTGGCTTTTACAGTTAGAAGAGTCTCCCTTCCGACTTACTTCAGACCATGCATAACTTCATATGCTTCTACCAACCTCACATTACAAATCGCCTTTTTCCTAAGCTGAGCAGCCCCAATTATTGTAACCTTTCCTCGTAGAACGGCATCAGTTTCTTAATCATCTGGGTTGCTGTTTTGCTCCACTTTTCTAGCTGTGCAAGGTCCTTTTTCATGTGTGCTGATTAGAACTGTACTCCAAACTGCAAATGTGGTTGCACCATGGATCAGCATAAGAACAGTTTTATTTATTTTATTTAACAGCTTTATTTTTAATCTTGTTCTATTTATGACCAGCAGTTATTTGAGGGTAGGATTTTTATTTATTTGTTTCTTTATTTTTTGCCTCCAGTGTGCGTCACTTTATACTCTCTTACACTGAACTGCATTTCACGTTTTAATGTTTATTCACTCAAGTCTAGAAAGGTCTTTTTGAGCTCCTCAAAACTTATTTTCATTTTTCCCAGCACAGGTTGGTCATAGACTGAATGGGGAAATGCCTCTTTTGAAGTTTTAAGGTGAGGCATTCCCCCTGTTTGGTCCATGAGCTGCTACTGCTAACTACCTGAAATAACAGGGTGCCTTCATGAAGAAAACCTGATGACCCTGATGTTCACTCCAACTCTAGATCATGTACAAACAAGTTAAAATGTACTGATCCTAATACATATCCTAGGGAAGCAATTCCATTCTTAGAGCCTAATTTTGATTCACAGTTGTTGAGAGAAGATAACCAACCTATATACATCTGATAAAGAATTCTAGAATTGGGTACTTTTACCCTCTCTATGGAGGCAGTGACAGATTTTACTTTCTTGGGCTCCATGATCACTGCAGATGGTGACAGCAGCCACGAAATTAAAAGACGCCTGCTTCTTGGGAGGAAAGCGATGACAAACCTAGACAACATCTTAAAAAGCAGAGACATCACCTTGCCGACAAAGGTCCGCACAGTCAAAGCTATGGTTTTTCCAGTAGCGATGTATGGAAGTGAGAGCTGGACCATAAAGAAGGCTGACCGCCAAAGAATTGATGCTTTTGAATTGTGGTGCTGGAGGAGACTCTTGAGAGTCCCCTGGACTGCAAGGAGAACAAACCTATCCATTCTGAAGGAAATCAACCCTGAGTGCTCACTGGAAGGGCAGATCCTGAAGCTGAGGCTCCAATACTTTGGCCATCTCATGAGAAGAGAAGAGTCCCTGGAAAAGACCCTGATGTTGGGAAAGTGTGAGGGCAAGAGGAGAAGGGGACGACAGAGGACGAGATGGCTGGACAGGGTCATCGAGGCGACCAACATGAATTTGACCCAACTCCGGGAGGCAGTGGAAGACAGGAGGGCCTGGCGTGCTCTGGTCCATGGGGTCACAAAGAGTCGGACACGACTAAACGACTAAACAACAACAACCCTCTCTCCAACAGTGATGTAAAAAGGAACATTCTCTACTGCTATGTTTTTACATGCCTGAATTAATATCCCCATAAAAATAATACAGCTTTAGCTTTGTTTGCCTAGAATAATTCTATACTCTAGTTACACAGAGGTGCAACAGTTTCAATATTCTATGCTTGCTCAGTGTAGATCAGGAAGGAGAACCACATTACTCTGAAAAGCAAAGACTGGGGCAACAACACACATTGCAGCAGTGCCCATGGGAATACTGGTAGTGCCCATCAGGCATTAACAAATACTGAAAAAACAGACTAATATTGTATAGTGACATGACAAGATATAAGAGAAGCCAATATATTCATGACACCGAGGACACATATCCAGATCTCTTTGCCCCATTCTGAACACAACTGATAGATATAACAATGTCTACTACCCTGGGGTACAGCAACTACTGTACACAGCCATGAACAAGTTAAGAACTCAGCTACAGATAATTCCCTTGTAATGTCTGTTGCGTCCACCCAGTTTCCCTGGTTTGTTCTCCCCAAACACAGGTCCACTCTCTGGATGCGTTTACTCTCTTTTCGCCGCCACCAGTGGATCTATAGTCCACACTATACCCAATAGGTATCACAGACACGTGTTGTCAAAATATAACTGGTTTATTCAGGTTTGTAAATCACAGATGTAAATCACTGATGTTCTTTAATTACTGTTTAAGATCTCTCATTAAAGTACTTGAATTTGATTACACGTTTGCTTGTATATACTTTCACATTAACCACTTCAACAATCCTTGTCTATCTATCTGTTTCTTATTACTTTTAACTCTTTCCTATTCTCTCTAAAGCTCCAACTTTTCAATCTCTCTTTTTCTCCTTCAATTCTCCTCTCTAACTGTCTCTAACTGTCTAACTGTCTTCTTGATCCTGCCCCTCCTGTCCTATCATAGGCTCCTGCACTTGAGCTCCACATGATGGACAGGAGTGACGTGGGCATTCCGCCACATACCTCCCCCCTTGGAAAGTTTGTTTCATGGGGTAAAACTTATAGTGGTTTACCCTCATGAACAACGTATGGATTACTTAGCAATATTAATTTTAAACATTTTTTTTCATTACAATTCTCAGATACACATTTAAATCACGTTTATATTCTTATTCTTTTACACAGTTGCTAGGCATGCAGGTTATTATTGATTAAAGCACATTAATCTTAGTACTTTATCCATTTAAAATTACATTAATCAACATTTGTGTCACTTACAATACAATCCTGTTACTTTTCTCGACTTACCATTAATTCATTTTAAAATTACATTTTTAATTACTTCTCCTATTTATACATACTTAGTACATTTTCTATACCATTATAAGTTATGTTACATATTTCTTCTTTTCCTTCGGTCAGTCTTCCGGTCTCCGTGACAATGCGTCGGCCACCACGTTTTGAGTCCCTTTCACACTCCGGATCTCAAAATCAAAGTCTTGTAGAAGTAGGGCCCACCTCATTAACTTATTGTTATTGGCTCTTATAGTTCTCAAACACAGCAGTGGGGAATGGTCTGTGCAAAGTACGAAATGTCTTCCCCATATGTATGGCCTGAGCTTCTGTATTGACCATACAATCGCTAGACACTCACGTTCTATCGTGGACAGATGTCTCTCGCCCGCCTGCAGTTTCTTACTCAGGAACGTCACCGGATAATGGTCTCCGTTGTCTTCCGCCTGGCTCAGCACGGCTCCCAGCCCGATGTTGGACGCATCCGTGAAGATGGTGAACTCTCGCTGGAAATCAGGAGCTCTCAAGACAGGACCGGTCATCAACGCAGTTTTCAACTTCCCAAAGGCCTCCTCGCAGTCGCTCGTCCACTGGATCTTTTCAGCCTTTCGTTTGTGTGTTAGGTCTGATAAAGGTTTCGCTGAAATTTTGTATGAAGCGCCAATAATAGCCGACTAACCCTAAGAAAGATCTAATTTTTTTCTTTGACGTCGGTCTAGGCCAATTACTGATTACTTCAATTTTAGATTCTAGGGGTTTGATTATGCCTCCCCCTACTATATGGCCTAAGTATTTTAATTCTGAGCTACCCAGTTGGCATTTACTAGCCTTCACTGTTAACCCAGTCTCATTTAGTCTCTGTAGCACTTTCTCAATATGGCTCAGGTGAGCTTCCCATGTCTGACTATAGATCCCTATATCGTCGATGTATGCTACAGTAAATTCCCTAAGCCTTTGTAAGGTTTGGTCCATAAGTCATTGAAACGTCGCTGGAGCATTTCGCAATCCGAAACTTAAGACCCGGAACTCATATAATCCAAAAGGGCTGCAGAACGTGGTCTTTTCCTCATCTTTGGGGTCTAACCCCACTTGCCAGAACCCCTTAGTCAGATCTAAACTGGATATGTACTGGCATCCCCCTATAGTCTCAATCAAATCGTCTAACTGAGGCATCGGGTATGCATCAGGCTTAGTGATGTGGTTCAGCTTTCGATAATCTATGCAAAAGCGGATACTGCCATCTGGTTTATCTACTAGCACTATTGGTGCTGCCCATGGACTAGATGAAGGAACAATAATTTTTTCTTTCACCATTTCATCTAGTTCCTGGCGAACCTTGGCTACATATGGCCCTGTTACTCGGTAGGGTGTGACAGCTTGAGGAGGTGTATCTCCTGTATCAATTTTGTGCACTACTCCCTTTGCTACACCAGGCTTATTTGAGAAGACCTGCTTGTATTTCAGCAGCAAGGCTCTCGCTTCATCTTGTCGCTTTGGGGTTAGCGTGTGACTGATCTTGACATCTTCAGGGTTATATTGGGGCTCGCCCCTCCCTTCCCAATAGGGTAATTCATGTTTTTCGTTGTCTACTTCTTTTATGGCATATAGGACAACGTTTTCTTTTCTATAGTAAGGTTTGATCATGTTCACATGAACCACTCTTCGACCTGTTTCTCCCTCCTCCTGAATTATATAATTCACATCACTCATCTTGGAGACTATTCTAAAAGGGCCTGCCCAATTTAACTGCAGTTTATTCCCTTTAATCGGTTTTAACATCAGGACTTCATATCCAGGACTGAATGATCTTTCCCTGGCCTTTTTATCATACCAGAGTTTCTGCTTTCCTTCCTGGCTCTGCAAGTTTTCTGCTGCTAACTTCAAAGATTGCTGCAAGGAGTTCATCAGGGTATCTAGGTACTGGATCACTGTCTCAGGATCTTGTCCCTTTCGTTCCTCCCAATTTTGCCAGAGTAAATCTAGGGGTCCCCGCACTTTCTGCCCAAATAACAGTTCAAATGGACTAAATCCAGTGCTTTCCTGGGGTACAGAATGATACGCATATAGTAAGGGTTGTAATTTATGATCCCAGTCATAGGGGTTTTCTGCAGTATAAGCTCTGATCATTCGCATGAGGGTCCCATTAAATTTTTCCACTAATCCGTTAGTCTGGGGATGATATGGGGAAGATGTAATGTGAGTTATGCCACAAAGTTGCCACAACCTTTTCATTAATCTAGATGTAAATGAGGTTCCCAAATCTTACTATCTCGGAAGCGAAGCCCATGCAACACATATAATTCAATGAGGCATCTGCCACTGTTCCTGTCTCTATATTGCGCAAGGGAACAGCTTCCGGGTATCTGGTGGCATAATAAATTATTGACAGTATGAATCGATTTCCCCGTCTGGTAACTTTAGGTAAGGGACCTACAATGTCCAGGCCTATCCATTGAAATGGGGTTGAGATTATTGGCAAAGGGCACAATTTAGCTTTAGTTTTATCGTTACCAGTACCCTGTCTTTGACATATGTCACAGCTTTGACAATATGCTTTTATCTGTTTCCCCATCCCCGGCCAGTAAAAATTTTGAGCTATCCTCTGCTTGGTGCGTGTGATCCCTAAATGAGCAGCAAAAGTGTCTGTATGTCCCTTTTCTATAATCCTTTCTCTGTACTTTAAAGGGATTATTAGCTGTTTGTGAATGCTTTCCCCTCCCCTCTGAGGATTTAATAAGACCTCTCTATATAATAGGTCTTTCTCCACAAAGTACCTTTCAGGGTTCTCAGGGGTTAGTGGTTCTTCTCTAACCAACTTAAAGCATTGTTCTAAGGTAGAATCTTCTTTTTGTTCCTTTTTAAAAGTATTATCATGAGGATTCCTTAATGACACTAAATCAGCTGTCTTATTTGATTCATTCCCTTCTATTGTTTCATTAGGGTTTCCATATTTCTCCTCAGGTGCTTTCTCTTTTTCTTTCTGGGAGCGTGTAGTTACCAAAACACTCTTAACATGCTTAGATAGATCCAGCCCTATCAAGCATGGTGCAGGAATCTGATCGGAGATGGCTATTTTCCACTCTCCATTCCACCCTTGATAATCTATTTTTATTTTAGCCACGGATAAAGTAATTAATTCAGTTCCAATCCCTTTAATGGTGAGGCTTTCATTTCTTATTATATTTTCTTGAGGGATTATATCAGGATGACACAATGTCACCTGAGAGCATGAATCTCTTAAAGCTAGATATTTAGTATCGTTTACATAAATAGTTTCACCAGAACATCGAAGAAGCTCCTGGTTACTTTTAATAAAATAGCATTGTACAACTTTCGCCAAAGGAAGTTGTTGTTCCTGGCTCTCTGCCCTTGCAGTTACTGGTGTTATGGCGCCAGTTTCAAATGCCTCAGTGGTCGCTCTCTTCTGTTGTACACAGTATACTTTCTTGGGCATACTTCCCCCTCCTTTTTGACCAACCTCTCTATTCTTTGAGGTCTGACATTGAGCAATATAATGTCCTTTCTCCCCGCACCCATAGCAGGTTTTAGAGACTCTCTGTTCAAAATATGGAGCCTTGTCTCCCTTCCCTTCAAAACTCTTATATCTCTGTTGGCTCTGCTCTGACGGCTTGCCTCTAAAATGGCTTCCAGCTGTTTGATGGTTCTTGAGGTACTCTCTGGGCTCTTTTCTTCTGTCGTCCCAAGCTTTCCCGCCAATTTTTATCTCAGAGAACCTGGGGTGTTTTATATCTGTAATATAGTCAGCCGTCTCGCTTGCCTCCTGAACATTTTTGGGCTTTTTGTCCCTGACTAAATACCTCAATTCCCCAGGTAGAACCGAATAAAATTGTTCTAGCCCTATATTTTTCATGTCTTCTAATGACTCGACATTCGCCAGTTCCAGCCATTTCTCCAAGTATCTCACTAGATTTGCCCCCAATTGAGAATATGATTCCTCATGCTTTTTAGTCAATGCTCTAAATTTTCGCCTTAGATGTTCAGCGTTGATTCCAAACCTCGAGAAAAACCAATTTTCTGTACGCCTCATAGTCTCGGGCTTGATCTAATGGCATTTGGGAATATATTTCTGCTAACTCCCTACTTATCTGAGACCTCAGCATGATCATGCGCTCTGCCCCTCTCACATCAAAGTCCCAGCATGCGCGTTCAAACAAAATAATGAATGATTCAGGGCAATCACCTTTTTTAAATTGAGGGAATTTCTTTAGGTCCACTTTTGAGACCCCCTCATTTGTATTGTTACTGTTGTTACTGTTCAGAGATGCCAATTCTAATTTTTTCATTTGTAATTGGTACTCCATTTCCTTTTCTCGCATTGCCAGTGGTCTGGCTTCAGCCTCAGCTCTTTCTCTAGCTTTTTCCCTTTCAAAATCTAACTCCTTTTCCTTTCGTCTTTCTTCAGCCCTAATCTGTAATTCTTGAGCTTTAACTTTTTCCTCAGCCCTAGCCCTTTCTCTTTCAAAATCTAACTCCTTTTGTCTTTCCTCAGCCCTAATCTGTAATTCTTGTAATTGAAATTCCCTTTCCAATTTCCACTTCTCAAATTCTTGGGAGGTTAACCCAGTTTCTCCCTTTGAAGCATCCTCCTCCTGAGTCTCATCCTGTTCAGAGACTCCCTCCTCGTGAGGTAAATCTTGAGGATCTGACACCCCCATTGCCACCTTTTCCCCTTGCTTAGAAGGCATGTTTGTTTATATTTATTTGGATAAGTTGGTTATTTCTATTGAGATAGACAGTCAAGCCTCAGTTTAAAATCTTTTTTCCTTTTTGAGTTAGAGAGAGATACTTTGTAGCTTCTCCTCTGGCAGCCACGGATTGCTACTATATTTCTTTTGGCACCCAGCCAAGCTGTTCCTTGGGTTGAGACACTGTTTCTCTTTGCCTTCAGACACCAAGGTTTTTTTCAGAAATATTTACTTTATTCAAGCCTTTGTTAGTTTCATTCACCTTAGCTATTATGACCCTGGCTTTCACTTTTATCCCCTCAGCGCTCCCTTCAGGTATTTCCACTCTAAGCGTGAGGTAAACTTTAAATCACAAATTTCCTTAGATTCTTTTCCTGTTTTAGTCTTTCTCAAGATCTGTGATCTGGAGTCCCTACTAAGCTATTCACTAAGAACAGAGGGTTTTCCCCACAGTCTCTGACTAACAGGTACCACAGACTCAGAAAATTCTCCTTTTTACTTTGGCTTACTGGAATTTTAATCGCATCCCACTGCGGCCACCACTTTGTCGCGTCCACCCAGTTTCCCTGGTTTGTTCTCCCCAAACACAGGTCCACTCTCTGGATGCGTTTACTCTCTTTCCGCCGCCACCAGTGGATCTATAGTCCACACTATACCCAATAGGTATCACAGACACGTGTTGTCAAAATATAACTGGTTTATTCAGGTTTGTAAATCACAGATGTAAATCACTGATGTTCTTTAATTACTGTTTAAGATCTCTCATTAAAGTACTTGAATTTGAATACACGTTTGCTTGTATATACTTTCACGTTAACCACTTCAACAATCCTTGTCTATCTGTTTCTTATTACTTTTAACTCTTTCCTATTCTCTCTAAAGCTCCAACTTTTCAATCTCTCTTTTTCTCCTTCAATTCTCCTCTCTAACTGTCTCACTGTCTTCTTGATCCCGCCCCTCCTGTCCTATCATAGGCTCCTGCACTTGAGCTCCACATGATGGACAGGAGTGACGTGGGCATTCCGCCACAATGTCTAAATAGTTTTGACCATGCTACATAAAGATAAGGCAAAGTTTCTTGTGCATAAGTCATGCCGGACCCACACAACTTTGAAAAAACAACAACAGTAGACCACAAGAATGCCATTGACATGGTCGATCTTAGGGCTTTTCTTCTGAAAGATTAATAATCCATGGCTGGAAAGATAATATGTGCGGTGGTTAGAAAACCTTGCTTCTTTAGTTATGCAGATGTAGCTATGTTGCTAAATCCAAGCAAATCTCTTTTGGATATCTTTCCTGCTTATATTATGGTGTATGCTTAGTCCATGATCATATCCTGTGTCTTTCTTTCTTTCTTTCTTTCTTTCTTTCTTTCTTTCTTTCTTTCTTTCTTTCTTTCTTTCTTTCTTTCTTTCTTTCTTTCTTTCTTCCTTCTTCCTACCCTCCTGTACTTATAATTTCAAATCCCGATAAAAATGAACCTTGATTCCAGCAAGGTTTCTGGCAAGGTTCCTTAGGACAGACTTTTTGGCAAGCTGGTAAAATGTGGGTTGGATGCTAGTATTGTACTCTGCCAGTGCTCATTAGTCACTCTGCAACAACCTGGAGGGAGATTTCTAGTACCACAAAGATTCCAAGTGTAGTGCCACTGTGTTGATTCAACATTGTTAAATGACTTGGATAAAATAATGGACAGGGCGCTTATGAAATTTGCAGACAGAATAATATAATGTAGAGTTGGAAGGGATCACAAGGGTCATCCAGTCCAACCTGTCAATGCAGGGGATGGCACAAAGCAGGGGAGGCAGAGGCAGCATCACAGAAGTGAGACCATGATTCCAAAACTTCACCATCTTCATTTTAACAAACTAAAATGCTGGACTAAAACCCTCTGAGATGAAATTCTACAAAAATCAATGTAAAGTCTTGCATTTAGGTACAAAGAATCGAAGGCACAAGTACAGGATGAGTGGACCTGAAGTGGCAGGTGGACACATGAAAATGATTTCAGTTATTAAGTTCATAGGTATCTTAATTAACCACAAACTGAACATGAGCCAGCACTGCAACAAAGCAGCATCAAAGCTCATGTGCTTCTTTACAGAAGCATAGCATGTACAGTTCCAGTCTAGGCACAGGAAGTAACAGCTCTACTCCATTCTGGATTAGTCAGGCCACATTTGCAGTACTATGACCAGTTCTGGCACATTTTAGGAAGGGCACTGGCATACTGGAATGCATACAAAGAACAGGAAGGGGCCTGGAAACCAAGACGTATTAGAAACGGTTGAAAGAGCTTTCTTTTTCTTTCTTTCTTTCTCTCTCTCTCTCTCTCTCTTTCTTTCATCTAGCAAATAAAAGATTAAGAGGAGATACTTAAAGGGTTTCCAAATTACCTGAACTGCTGTCATGCAGCAGATGGAATGGGGTTGCTTTCTGTTGCTCCAGAAGGCAGGGCTGGAACCAAGAGATGAAAATTGTAGGGAAGTAGGTTTCAGACAGACCACAGACAGACCAATCTTATGGCTGTCCAGATTTTACAACTTGCCATATGAGGTAGGGCTGATTGACGTTATAGAACATTTAGAGAGTCAAATATTCTCCATTCCTGTGCTAGTCCTCAAGAAAAAGTTCCTACTGCTAGGAGCATTTCAACAGTGGGACAGACTATCTAACAGGTGAAACACTTTGCTGGAAGGGTTTAAACAGATGTTGGCATTTCAGAGATGCAGTACTCGTATCCTAAACGGAGCAGACGTTTGAACTAAATAACATTCAAGATTCTTTCAAACCCTATGGCTGAAATGCTGTTGCTTAGTGTAGTAAGTTGCAACTAGAGTAGCCCCATTGAATCAGTGGGGGGTTGGTGAGTTAATTCCTCTGTAAGTTCCACTGATTCAATAGGCCTACGCTACTTGTGACTTAGGGTACACTCAAACAGGAAAATAACTCGCATTTTGGACCACTTATGACACAGTCAGGTGTGAGCTGTTCCCAGGTGATCACTTAACACAGAGGCGATAGCCCAACCCTAACCCTAACCCAGCCTGACCCTGATCCGTGTCCAAACTGGACCTTTTCAGTCCAGTCACTAGGCTAATCTTTTTTGGGGTGAGACTTGAGTGAATTCCCAACAGATAAAAGCATGACTTTAAGGGAGATCACTCTCAGCAAAGCAACCCTTTCTGGTACAATCAAATATGATCCTTTCTTCACATCTGATTGCACCCTTATTATTTATTTATTTATTTATTTATTAGATTTTTATCCCGCCCATCTAGACCAAGGGTCTACTCTGGGCGGTTTACAAATGTAAAAACAATAAAACCAAAAACATATATTGTAAGTCCAAGATGGCGAAGTATAAATAATTAAGATATGGCAGTTAAGATATGGCAGGAGGGAAAGCCTGCCCAAATAGCCAGGTTTTAAGTTTATTCAAGGCTGTATATTGTCTCCCTGCTTATTTAACTTATATGCAGAATACATCATGCGAAAGGCAGGACTGGATGAATCCCAAGCCGGAAGTAAGATTGCCGGAAGAAATATCAACAACCTCAGATATGCAGATGATACCACTCTGATGGCAGAAAGTGAGGAGGAATTAAAGAACCTCTTAATGAGGGTGAAAGAGGAGAGCGCAAAAAATGATCTGAAGCTCAACATCCAAAAAACTGAGATCATGGCCACTGGTCCCATCACCTCCTGGCAAATAGAAGGGGAAGATATGGAGGTAGTGACAAATTTTACTTTCTTGGGCTCCATGATCACTGCAGATGGTGACAGCAGCCACGAAATTGACAAGCAACAGGATTTCAGTCTATGATTCTGTGAGGGACAGCACAGCACCCACAGAGGAGGAGATCTACAAAGAGGATAGACTGATTGATCCATCGGTAGATAACTTTTCTTGGAGCACAGGAAAGGAGAATAGGTAAAATCAGAGCAGGGACCACCTCTACCAGTTTACTGAAGAAGGGGGTAGGGGTGAGAAAATACTCCACCAGGGATACTGGGAAAGTCTGTGACTTCTTCATTGTGGAAGCTTCACTGACTAGCAATCTATTTCTGGGCACACTTCAGAAACCCTGTACAATGTGGGTACAAATGCTAAAATCCCTAACTGTTGTGCAAAGATTTATAAAATGCAACAAAGTTATTCAAAATAAGTGCTCATGCTTCTACTATACTTACAAATAAATTGTATCCCGACCAACAACAAAATACTAAATTGTCAGGCTACATTTCATATTGCAATTTACAAATTTTGTCTGACTTGCATTAAATATCTGTACATTATTGTCTGCCTATAGTAGTTTGTTACTCAGCAATTGTTGCTGGCTATCTTTAGCATTCTAATCATTGCATAGTGACTTTTGTAAGGAAATACAGTGAATATGCGTATGTGTTGATTCTACATTGTTGGGTTGCACACAATATACTTGCTAGCACAGCAGAAGCACATCTTTCTTTTGAATAACCACTGCATTCTACAACCATTTAAAAGTCAGTACTCTTATCATTTACATTAATATACCATATTACTGTTATCCTAGTTGTCTTTTGTTGTTGTTGTTCAGTTCAGATTCAAAACCATTTGGGACCAAGCTATTTGAACAACTGTATTCTTCCATATGACCCCACCTAAATGTTAAGAAACTTTTTTTTATTTTTTTGTTTATTGCTTGCTTGCATTTTTATCCTTCCCATCTGGTAACAAAGCACTACTCTGGGTGGCCAATAAAAAAAGAAAAAGAAATAATAACCTGCCCACAACGTAAATCCACAATTAGACGCAACAGCAAACAAAACTCAAATTAAAACACATAGGTCAGTGAGAGTATCACAAGGGGGAGGATGTTACCAAAGGGCCTCTTTGAAAAGTTCAGCTTTCACATGTTTCTGGAAAGTAGAAGGGAGGGAAGCTGGCATACATAAACAGGCAACATGTTCCATAGTGTGTGGCCATCACCGAGAAAGCTTGGTTTCTAGTGGTAGTTTTCCAGGCCTCATCTGGGTGTGAGCACTTGCAACCACAAAGCCTGGATAGACCAGAGGGCTGAGGCAGACAATCTTAAGGAGAGATGCTCTGGGAGGTAACAAGGTCTCAGACTGTCAAGGGCTTTATAACTTAACACTCACACTTCGAATTTGGCTCAGAAGCCAACAATACTAACCTAGCCGCCATATTTTATGCCTGATGAAGCTTCCGTATCACCTTCAGAGGCAGCTCTGTGTAGAGAGCATTGCAGTAATCAATCCTAGAGATTACCAACACAGGGACCAATGTGATCAGGAAGTTCCTGTTCAGCAAGCTCTGCAACTATGAAATCTGCCAATGATGAAAAAAGGCAGACCTGGCCACAGCAGGGATTTGCTTCTCCACAGAGAGAGTCAGGTGAAGAAGCACCACCCTCAGGTTGCCGACTTGGGGATGCCTGTTTGTGTGGACTCCTTCCCAATGTTTGTGGTGAGAAATCATAGCATGGATTTCAACCCAGGCCCTTCTGTCCATTCCCAGGACTAGGAATCCTCCTGCAGTCTCTTCTGGTATTTCTGGACTGCAACTCCCACCAGTACCTGCCAGTGTGACGTTTTGGGGTGGAGGACATAATTATTAAACTAGTTCTCTTGGATTTAATCTCCCAGAATCCCAAACGGCTGGTCATATTGGCTGAGGCGACTGCAGGCTGAAGTTCAAAACATGTGAGGGCCAACAGCTTCTTCCTGATCCAGACCAATGTCAGGAAGAGGCCCTTCCCCTCTTCTCCTTGTATCCTTGGCCATCAACAGCCAGAACTAAAGCAAGAGCTAGGAAGCCAACTCTGTCCTCAGAATAAAAGCCACAAATACAGCACTCAGTCTCCTTAATCACTGTAGAAGGCATTCTCTTCCCTCAGTTATCCTGGGGTTCATGGTCCTAGAACTACACATAGGGCAAAGGAGGGCAAAATGGAGACATTCCCAATATTGTGAGAGAGCAACTCCCAGCGCCCTCCCCCAATGGCCACACTGGTGGGAGCTGCAGTCCAGAATACTGCAAATGCACAGGGTCGGAGGAGACTGCAGGAGGATTCCTAGTCCTGGAAATGGACAGAAGGGCCTGGGTTCAAATCCACACTATGTTTTCTCACCACAAACATTTGGAATGGGTTCACACAAACAGGCATCCCTGAGACAACGAGGTGCCTGAGCCAACCAAGGTGAGCACGGCATAGGCCACTAGCCCTTTTTGCACTCCAGCACTCCCTCCCTTCCCCCCCCCCCCCTTTGTCTAACAGGCCAGCTTTGCCAATTTATCGTCCTGGATAGAGGAAGGGAATTCTGTCCACTCAGCTGACTGCTTCACACACCACAGCAGCAGCACAATTTTCACTGATCTGCTCTTTGCTGCAAGAGACCTGTCCAGAAGCTAAGCAAGGAGTAAAGGGGTCATCCACCCCTTCTCCCAGTGACCATAAGGCCGATCAAGGCTGCACCTTGAACAGAGTTCCAGTGACTGAATACCAAAAATTAAGTCTGTCAGCTACAGAAGCAAAGGGGTCAAAAACAAGGGATGGCCAATTTTCTTGGACAGCGCTGGGGTTATGAAAAAAAGAGTCACAAAGACTTCTCATGGGAAAGACCTTCGGGAGATGGTGAGGACTTTGATCTCCATGAACCTGGATAAGAGCTGTCAGGTCTTGCCCTCTGCATCTGTCATGGAGAGGGGCACTGGGAGGAGTGAGCAAATGTGGGCCACTGGAGCACTGCACCTTTCCTAGACGCATGGCAAGAGGTTGTTGAGATGGGGACTAGTGCTGCCTGTGCTCCTCACCAATGCATTTCCCTCAGGTCTTCCCATGGCATAAGCTGTGGCCTGGGCAATACATACGTCTTCCCTGCAAGAAGCTGCAATGGAACAGTTTGCTGGACTGCATGGCCCAGGCTGCAATCCTGCATGGCAAAAAAAAAGTGTTTGGATTGCAGCCCCGAGGACTGGAAGGTGCGGGCTGAAGGAAAGACTCCTGCAAGTAGGATAGGCATTGTGTGCCCTGAGCAGGAGAAACATGGCTAGCTGTCAGAGATACTTTCATCAAAACAGCTTAGTCAAGGCGCAGCCACTAGCTACAGCTGCTCAGAAAGGGAGGTGGCATGGTGTGTTCTCCAGTTATATTAACTTGTAGGTGTGGAGGGGCAGTTGCTGCTAGAGTCTTCAGTGCCATGGAGATGAGTGTGAGCAGTGTGCTTTTCCTAGGGCAGGTAATACTCGAACCCCCTGTATATAAATTCCCTCTTATCTGCTCTACATTTGCATGGTATAAGACCAGAGCAACAGAATTCCACGCCACACACCCTGTCACCTAAGCGACCGTATTCCCATTCAGTGCTGACACGCTGAGACTGGTATCCTACACTGTTGTGGTAACAAAGACACGAGGGAGAAATGGATTCTACCTTCCTCTCCATAAAGACCAACAGGCTATGTTTTATTAATAGATGCAATGTAGTTGGCACTGCAAGAGCCACTGCGGCCTAGTGAAGAGAGTGATGGACTAGGACTGATGGATTAGGACTTGAACTCGGCATGTTTAGCCTTGAGAAAAGAAGGCTGAGGGGAGATACAATAGCACTTTTCAAATACATGAAAGGCTGTCATTCAGAGGAGCGGCAGGATCTCTTCTCAATCATCCCAGAGTGCAGGACACACAATGGGCTTAAGTTACAGGAAGCCAGATTTCAATTGAATATCAGGAAAAACTTCCTACCTGTTAGAGCTGTACAACACTAGAACCAATTGCCTCAGGAGGTGACGAGAGCCCTAATGCTGGAGGCATTCAAGAGAAATTTAGAAAACCACCCAGCAGATATCCTTTGATTTGTATTCCTGCACTGAGCATGGGGTTGGACTTGATAGCCTTATAGGCCCCTTCCAACTTCATGATTCTCTGACTAAGGATCCCTGGGTTCAAATGCCTACTTGGCCAGGAAAACTCACTGTGGGGCAGTAACGGTAGTCTTTAAGTATCTCACTTACCTTGAAAACCCTATTAGGGTTACCACAAGTTGGATGTTACTTGACGGCACCTAACAGAGTTGGCACTGGAGTTTGAAATGGCATACATTTGGCAAAAGTTCTATCCTCCCGCCCATATTAATTCTCCACCTTCTTTCAGGCCTTAAGCTGGCAGCGTTGTGGCAATGGTGCAAATACACCGTGCAACCTTACACCAGCCAATGTCTAGTGACAGAGAAACCCCTCACATTCTGCTGATGCAGTGCCACTTCCACCTTGCTCTACAACCTAAAGCTGATACAATTTATGCATATAATTGCAGCCCAAGCATGATTTTTTTCCCCCCTCTACTGAAATGTTTCATTCTAGCCATCTCTGGCTACTGGGACACTTTAAAGCAACTTATATAGCACATAAAATTATCAGGTCCTATTTAGTGAAAATTATAAATTACTTATTTAGTAAGAAGTCTAAAAAGTAAGTCAAATAACACGCACAGTCAGATCTCAAACCATTTATGGCTGCAGAAAAATTTCCAGTTCCAAACTTTCCAGAAAACCCAGACCTTCCCATAATACTAGAAGCTTGGGGGCCAAGGACTGATAGGAGAGGCGAGAAGGATTTCTTCCCCATAACATACATAATTAATTCATAGGATTTGCTGCCATCAGCGGTAGCCACGGCAAATTAATCTATCAATAGTGATTTGTTCCTCAACAGTCACCTTCAGAGGCAAGTTTATCCTTTAGCACCAAAGAAATGATAAAAGGCCATTTCTTTCACACATTCCTTGCTATCACTACTACAAACAGGATACTGGGATTACATGTTTCCTTGATCAATCCAGTTCAGACTATTCTGATTGCTAGGCTTCTTCCAGGGATGAGAAATGAAAAAACAAAGCCCAGTTCTGTTAGTCCATTGTGACTGAGGAACAGCCACAGTTTGGCACACACTTTCATGTAAATGCTGAAGAACTGGGCTCAAGAACAGAAGCAAAATAGCCCGAAAGAGAAAAAAGGCTGCTGGACGGTATCCTCCTTAGACTGTCAAGAATTTTCTTCAAGATCCTTTTTTTCAAAATATCTGTGTGTGTGTGTGTGTGTGTGTGTGTGTGTGTTCCATGCCCTTTCAGGTTGGACTCCACAATGAAGCTGCTGCAAATAGAAAGAATGCGCGCACACAGTGCACAACTTGTCAGAGACAATCTCAAGATGGCAGCTCAAGCTGAGCTTGTAGAAACCTCTAGAACCTGTCCATATAAATCAGGGATGGAGAACTGCTGCATATCACTGGCTAGGCTGGCTGGCTAAGGCTGATGGAATGTGTGGTTAAAAGCATTTGCAAAACCAGAAGCTGCCTACTCCTTGTTTAAATGCAGACCAGCGGTTGCAGGACACAGAGTAGCTGAAGATCCAGTTAGAAGGAGTAGCAGTGTGATGGGTAATGCATTGGAAAGGCTGATATGGAGTAAGAGTGGTGCTGGGATTAATGCTCAACAATGAGAAAAATTAACTATGAGACAGCGAATTAGAAAAGGGAGGTGATGTTCATATTTTAGTCTTCAAGCAAAAGAGAGCAACCCATTATGTTCACTGCACAAAAGGCCTCCGCAAGGAACATCTCCAGCCTTCTTCCCCCAAATCATTTCTTTTAATTTGAATACTGTTCTCTAGGAGCACACATAAACCAAAGTACCCTTAATCTCAAAGAGTTTTAAAAGATCCATAGAACAGCTGGCATACACTGGATCCTGGAAGGGGAATGCAGCTTCCATGGAAACGTTGCTCCCCCTGCTCCGCCCCCCTATAGATAGTGGTAGTGGGGGAGAGGAACACAAGGCCTCCCAACGTTCTTGGGACCAATTGAAGGAAAAGGGCTAGGAAGGAACAGAGGGAGAACTGTAAGAAACAAAACAGCTGCCAAGATGTAAAGATGCCAATGGCTGTAAAGCACTGAGGAAATAATACCTAAGTATGTAGAGGTAAAGCTATGGCAAATGTGACTGCTAAAGTATCATGGGATACTGCAAAATATTACAGAGTACATGCTGGTGTGCATGCATGCATACGCACATGCACTCAGTGGCAAGGATAGGCAGACTGAAATAGGAAAGATAAAATTAGAACAAGAAAAGTTTCTTTCTTCTGTAATTCTAGGACTCCTTCCTTCCTTCTTCATTTCTACAACTGATCACCTACGATGGACAGATATCACAAGGGAAATGTTGCTGCTCATGCAGCCCAATCTAACTCTATTATGCACACATCTAATATTATCCGGTGCTTGGATTGATAGGAACCATTCTGGACCTTTTGCTGGAGAAGAAACATGACATATTATTCAGTTAGCTAAGGTTAGTTAGATTCAGGAAAAGAAATATATTTACCTACATTTTTCATGAGCTTTTTAAGATGTGTGTGTATGCTTTAAAATGTACAGAGCTGATTTCCAGAGATTAATATAATTAAAACACCTGCTTGGAAGCACTCAAAAATAAAGCTGTGCTTCTTGAACCTTTTGCATAAAGGTTACACATTTACACATTATACCTCTAGAGTCACCTACTTTCTCCCACCATTTTGCTATACGGGAAAAGCAAAGTGGTTGAGGAACCAAAATCTACTGTTTATGGATCCCTTTTGCAACTACCCTGTTTCCCTGAAAATAAGACAGGGTCTTATATTAATTTTTGCTCCAAAAATGCATTAGGGCTTATTTTCAGGGTATGTTTTTTTTTCTTCATATATAACAATCTACGTTTATTCAAATACCAGTCATGTCATCTTATTCTGGTTGCTGCACAGTAGTGGAGGGCGGGGTTTCACTTAACTGGGGCTTATTTTTTGGGGTGGGTCTTATATTACGAGCATCCTGAAAAATCATACTAGGGCTTATTTTCAGGTTAGGTCTTATTTTAGGGGAAACAGGGTACATGTAATTTTCCCTCCTGCAGCAGATGTTTTTCAAACCTTTTGAACTGGATCCCCCTCTTAAACATCTCATAATAATACAATCAGATGACAGCTATTTTTTAAACAAGAAAGTACACAGAAACGGCACACAAAGTTGCATGTATTTGCTGCTCCTCTACAGCCTCTATGGCAAGAAAAGCACTACCTACTGCAGGATCCACCCTCGTCCTGGAACTTCACATCCCACTTTCAAATGCCCTTGTTTTGGGGGGCCCCCCCATAATGCATAGGTGGGAGAACTACAGTCCTGCAGATGGGACTTGAGCTGTATCTTTTCATTCATTCTGTTCAAACCGTAAACCCTGTAGGCAGAGAATTCTGCAGCATCTAAACACAGTGGCAAAACTTTTGAAAGTCTCCGGTGTACTTTCAATATATTCTATTCTTTCTTCTTTCAAACACTCAAATTATAACATAGTGATATCAAAGGAAGGAGAGAAAAGGTATATATGTGTATGTGTTTGTTTGAATGATTTGTGCTTCTCTTTGGCAACTGAAAGTGTTAACTCTTCAGTGGGTTAATGAGTTCTGAAATAGCATGGTATTTCACACACAAAAACTATATCTGAGCCTCCAAACACATGGACAACAACTTCTTGAGGCTGACAGCTATGAGACTCTTTGAGTTCCATCTTCAGCACAGAACTAAGGATTTTTGAAGCAAAAGATTGTATACAAATACTACTACTACTATCATTGCTATTTTAAAGAGCGGCTGGTATGAACATATTGGCATGTTGACACAAAATCATAGCTTTTAGCTGACTACTATCTAAAGACCTAATCTTTCCTTGCAGGCATTTCTTCCTCACAATGGAACATACTCTTCCCAGACTACTCCTCACAAGTTGTGCAGAAAAGGAAGGTCTTTCTTCCCACATAACCTCTTTCCAACCATGGAAAGGGAGCTGAAAGAGTTAAAGATGCTCTCCCAAAGAGTAAATGGGAAGTCTAAAGCCACATTGGCTAAGGGGTTTCTCTAACCAGAGCAGAGTTGCACCTTTGACCAAGTCTTGGGGAGACAGTGAACAGACAGCTTTTCCCATGATGTCTATTGCACACATACCAAGTATCTTTCAGGTGAAATCTCCTGGGAAATATTCGGTATCCACTATGGATAGGATTTTCAGAATAAACAAAAACTCCCAGCCCTATAATTCAGCCAGAAACCTCCAGGCCAAATTATGGGACTGGGGCTTTGCCAATTCCAAAACTCCCTTTTCTAATATCTGCTCTATTAAGTCCTTAGCAGTCAAACTTTAATTCAAGGCCAAAACTTCAAAAGACAGTCAGAGCGAAAAACAAATGAACATTTTGTTTGTTAAAAACAAACAAACATCAGTGTCCACCATGCTGTTCATAGGTTTAAAATTTCTCTCTGTAAAATATCTCTCTGTATCAGCATTTACTTTTTGAAAATCTCCTTTCCTAAAAGCTTTGAAGTACATTTCCAAACTACTTCTAAAAGGGAGAAGAAAGGATGGGAGAAGAGGGGTCCTGGCCAAGGAAAGAAATTGATAAGATGTACTACAGGGCAGGCCAACCCCGTCTGCGAGAGCAGCTCCTATGCCCATCAATAAAAGCATTTTGGGACTTGTCCACTCCAGGGTGCCAAAAGGTCCAGACCGCAGTGGTACCCCACCCCCACCCCCAGGAAGCAGCAGGCAGCAAAGATGCTGCACTAAACGACTTGACTGGCAGTCCTTTCTTCCACTCTCTGTCGGGAGAGAACTGGGCACCGCGTTTGACGAGAGAGGGCAAAGGCTTTGACAGTCGAGCAGAAGAGCAAATTGGCCCGATCCTTTGCACCAGGTCCAGCTAGGTTTCTCAGCCTCATGGCCAGCCTGCGGCAGGCAGCAAACTCGGAATTAGCATCAGACAGAGCTACAAGAGACCAGCTCTCCAGCCCCAATCTAGTCCGGCGAACTGTTTTATGTTCATCACGCCGAGAGAGGCGAAGCGGGCGGAGAGTCGGGGGAGGGGAGGAAAGCCGGCGCTTCCCTTTGCCAGGGCGCTCCGGGATCAAGCCTGCGGCAATGCGCAGAAGCGCAACAGGTTGAGCACCAGACGCCTCGCGCGAGTCCCGGAGGCGGAGGTTGCGTTCATGTTGGCTTCGGACGAGACCCTTCGGCTGGCCCTTCCTCCCTTCCCTTCTTCTCGCCTAGCTAGGCGAGCCAAACTTCGCGCAGGCAGGCAGGCAGGCAGGCAGGCGGAGGAGGGGAAAGTTGCAGTCCGGGAGCCGGGGCCGCATCGAAGGAGCGCCCCCACGTGCTGCCAGCCGGAGCGGAGCCGCAGCCGGAGCCCGGCCGTGCGCGCCTCCCTTCCCTTCCCTTCCCTTGCCTTCCTGCTTGCCTGCCTGCCCGGTTCCCTCCCTCCCTCCTCTCGCTCCCTCCCTCGCCTTCCTTCCCTCCTCCCTCTCTCTTTCTCCAGACGCCATCGCTCTTTTCTCTCGCTCCCTTCGCGCCGGCATCGGGCAGCCAAGGTGGCCGAGGAAGGTGGTTGCAGCAGCCCAGCGGGCCACAGGCCCCAAGCCCCGTTCTCCGGCCCGCGAAGAAAGGCTTTTTCCAGCGGGCGAGCGGGCTGGCCGGCCGGCCGGTCACGGGCGAACTCACCCTGGGACTCCCGTGGAGGCCTGGCAAGGGGGGGGGCGGCGGGCAACCGGACTTCGGAGAGAGAGGCGGGCAGGCGGGCAGGCGGGCGAGGCCGCGCCACCTCGCCTCCCGGAGCTGCTGCCGCCGCCGCCGCCGCCGCTGGTCTGGGCTCCGCCGCCGGCTGCTCCTCGATGGCTGGCGGTTCCCTTTCTCTTTTCTCTCTCTCGAGCAGGAAGGAAGAAGGGAATGAGGCAGGGCTGACGTGAAGGGATGCAAAACAGCCCCTCCTAGCCCAGCTCGGAGAAAAGGGAGAGAGAGAGAGAGAGAGAGAGAAAGAAAGGCGCAGCAGCGGAGGAGGGAGAGCGGGAGCAGCAGCAGCAGCAGCAGCAGCAGCCCTTTTATCTCGCTTTTGTTTTTGCACTTCCTCTCTCTCCGGCCCTCGCCAAGTTTTCTTTTCTCTCCCTCCTCCGCCCCACAGCGTTTCTCGCGCGCTCTTTCGCTCTGCCCCCTCTCCCAGCCTTCACGTCGAGCCCCTAGGAGCTCCTGCCGCCGCCGCCGCCCTCGCCCTCCATGCGGTCTGTGAGTGGGGGCCCGCCAGGCCTTCTTGCCACCAGCCAGGCGCTCAAGTAGAGAGTTGTGGCCCCTGCAGAAACCAGCCTGGGCCGGGTCAGGGGCCTCGGCCTGTCGGCAAGGGCCGGGGGGGGGGGGGGAGAGGGAGGGCGCCAGCGCCTGCCTAGAATCGGCCTCAGCCCATCAGGGTTCAACACCGTGTCCCGAGGCCTGATGGTGGGAGCACACGCACACACCAGGGCCTGTTTCACTCTCTTGGCTCTAATTGTGTCCAGAGTGAAGGGACACTTCCTTTGCTTCTTTGAACCTGCTCTCTTTCCCTGGATAAGCCCAGGCCAGGCTATTCCAAAGGGAATAAAATGCTTCTCCCCTTTACAGTTTGATGGAACACTCAGCCCCCCACCCTCTAGCATGTATTAGCTTTCCCTCCAGAGGAAAGCACTCCAAAGCCTTGGTTTTGTTGTTGTTTTGATACCACAATTTTCCCTGCACAAAAGGCAGTAACTAGGTTGACAGGATTGCCAAACTGAACAGCAGTGCAATTCCTGCAGAGCGAGTTCAGCAGCAGTAGTCCCAAAGGCACATTCCTGGAAATTTTGACACAATCCACAAATCATTTGCTGCTCAACAAGGCAACATCTCCACTTGCCATCCATGGAAGTACCATTCAAGGCACCGCTATAAGCGTTACCCAACCCAATCCTCTTTCTGTGCCCCCCCCCCAGCGAAACTTGAAAGAAGAACTATGCACTTCCCCAAAGAAGAATTATGTGAGCTCGACTGCTTTGGGAGCCTGGGCAACATCTTTCATGTGTTTGGAAGGTGCTTTTCACAGGGAAAGTTTCGGAATACTCGAACAAAAGAGGAAGCAGGCTGCAACAGCAGTTTTACAGCAAAAGGGGAAAGGCTCTATGATAGGGAACAAATCTCGATGTACAGATCCTATCTGTATACAAACAACTTGATATTTTCATTTATTAATTAAATTCATCTCGCCTTTCTCCCAGAAAATGCCCTTCAAAGTAATTAAAAATAATCATACTCAAGGAAAACAAATTCAAATAAAACAAAAAGATTTTAAAAACAGTAACTTTAGAAATAACTCAGCCAGTTAGTTGTAATTCCATCAGCAGCAATCTAGTTTAAATAGGCAACATTCCTATTCTGGAGTTTCTAAACATAACAGTAACTTTAGGTAGGGATAGGGAGATGCTGCAAGAATAGAGACCAGCATCCTGTAGAATCACAGAAAGGCTCTTCTTTCCTTTCCTAATTCCTACACCCCCCTATTTCCTTTTGTAACCCCATGTCTGATGGAACATGCACACAACATTGTGCTTTTTGTTTTGTTTTCCTGTTGGCCTACTAAAGGTATGACCCTACTAGTTATGTTATTAGCCAATGTAGCATTCTCGAAAGAAAGGATGCCGTACCCCAACCCCTTATTACTACTCCTTTTTGGAGTCACAGACACCTCAACACAATGCCTCTGGGCTTCCAGGGAAAAGAGTAAATACATCAGTCATGTGGCTGGCACATGAGCCAATCAACTGGTTAACCCAACCCTGTCTAGCATACCTTTGTTGGTTTTCTTGCAACAGTGAAAAAGTGTCCTATGATATTTTAAATACTAATATATTTGGCATAAATTTTGCGAACTGCTGTTCACATTCTTCAAATGCATCTACCTTCACTACCTGTGTGTGCTGCCACACAAGTGACAGCTGTCCCCAAACCCTTGCACTAAGCTTGGTGCTAACATTTAAACTTGTGAATAGGGACTCCTTCCTTTGGACCATCCCTATCACAAATCCAGGCAAACAACCCATATTCCTTTTAGACTGCTGTTTTAATTCTGCTGTAGTGAATTGATGATTTAGACATTGCCTTTTGAAAATATTGTTCTTGGTGAAACAGAGCCTTGTTTCCTTTGGTGATACTACATAATCCACATGTCATAGCAGTGACTAGCAGTATGTGTGGGTATATCTCTGGTGATTGTTATTTATAAAATAACAAGCAGGTTGTATACATCCTAAAGAATTTAATTAAAAAACACAAAGGAATAAATAAGGTTCAGTGAACACGTTAAAAAAAGAACAATATTTCAAGCGGTCAGTTTTTTCAGTATTTATTTATTTATTAATTACATATAAACTTTATGTTCTTCATATACAGATAAATACTTGTGTTGACACAGGTACTAACAAGACCACATTATTATGCACAATCTCTTCACAAACAGACTGACTCATTCTTACTCCCTCTTTCCACACTCAAGATGCTCACTAACAGCTCTGCCTTGGCAGCACAAACTGACTGTTTGACTCTTCCTCAAATATTCCCTTATATACCAAACAGGACCTCTCCAGCCAAGAAACATATAGTTCAATGAGCTTGCAGTTCCATTCATAAACGTTCCATTCATTTACATTTCTCAGATGTGATAGCTGTCATTCCTGGAACACATTCCCCATTCAATTGTCAATCAACCCCACTCGTTTACCATGCAAATACAAACTTGTACATATGTAACACACACATACACACACACAGTGAAAAATCACAGCATCTGAGGAATAGACTAGAGCCCATGAACACTTATGCCAAATAAGACATTTAAGATGCCACAAGACTCTTTGTTGACTTAACTTTGACTACAGATAACACAGCTATCTCTCTGGAGCTGTCATCCTACCCACCTATGTATCCTCATATAATTTCCCATATAGTCTAGTTATTAGAATCATGGAGTATGGAGGTCCATTAAAGGTCACTGTGTTCAACCCATGCTCAGTGTAGGCTCCGCAGTGCAGGATTCAGTGACATGATTGTCTAGGATCTGCTGAAGCAGTCTAGACTAAGGAGATATTAAGACCTCTTGAGGCAGTCAGTTCCACTGCTGAACAGCTGTCACTCTTTGGAAACTTCTAATGTTTAACTCAAATCTGCAACCTTTGGTTCCAGTCGTTCTCAGAAGCAACAGAGAATAGGTCTGCTCCATTTTCTGCATGTCTGCCTCTCAGCTGTTTGAAGGCTGCTATTATTTTATTTTCTGAACTAAACATATGCAGCTCCTTCTAGCATTCCTCAAAGGGTGCTGCACTGCTGGCTTACATTCAGCTTGTGAACCACTAAGCCTCAGGTTCTTTCCATGTATACTTCCACCGGGTCTCCCTAATGCCAAGCATGTGCTTTGCTGGGTGGTATCGGTGGTGGTACCCTAAATTAGACTTTAAATATCTGTTTAAAATCATCTTGTTAGTTTTGGCCTAGTGGTCTAGCTTGTCCAGATTTTTTTGGCCTTGGTCCTCTCTCAGATAATATTGGGCTGTCCCTCCTAGGTTTTTGTCATCTGCAAAGCTGTTCCAGAGCAACTGATTTCCCACTCCCTACTATAGGTAACCCAAGCATTGGGTTTGTTAGTACACTCAGTAAAAGAGAAAGAACATCCTTTGCTGTGGCTGGGGCAGGAAAAGACAGCTATCTTGCTGGTATTGTGCTGTGCTTTGCCAGTGTAGGGGGATTTCAGGCAATTTAATCACAGTCAGCTAGAATAATTCAAGAAGAAACTACATGTTTCACATCAGTTATGGGAATGGCTTAATGGAATGCTCAGGATCCAGCACCATGTCCTCCCAATTTTATCCAAATCATGGTCGTGCTTTATAGCCTTCTAAAAACAGAAGCTAAGATGAATATATACACCTCACAAATATAAGATGTGCTCCCTCTGCAATTGAAGAACTAGTTCGTGGGCACATGAACACTCCATCATGGTTTGCCAATATTCTTTTTGAGATGTGCCATGACTGGAAGTGACTGCACTATAAAGAGACCACAGAGTGGCACTGTGTCATTTGTTTTCTTTCTACAGAATGTTTTCCACTGAGTTTGCTTTCCGATTGTTAGGGGACATTGAGCAGCTTCTCAACTGGGCTTGAATGAGCCAACTCCTAACACTATGGGTCTTGCTGTCCCTAACAAACTAAAGCAGACTGCTACCAGACACTGTGTGAGCTTCAGACATTTTTGTCCCAGTGTGGTTTGCAATGCATCTACTTGCATTCTCTGAATCTTCCGTTTTCAACAGCGCTGATGGAATGCCTTTCACCAGCTCCCTGAAAGGCTGCTCACTCTCCTTTCCCTCAGAGAGATGTCCAGTGACAAAAGGAAGATAAAAGGTGGGCAAAAGAAGAGGATACCCTTGTTTACTTGTGAGAGATTAAAGGACACTGAAGTGGGAGCTGGCGGGGAGAGAACCACACTGGAATTACAGCAACCTTCATATGTTGCCCTTAAGGGGTTTTGGCTGGGAGCATCGCCGTATTATTCATCAGGCTGACTAGGCTGAAGCCTACAGTCTAGGGGGCATGCCAATTTTATTTTTGCTGAGGCAGCCTGGGGTCCAAGGGTTAAAGGTACTTCAGGAGACCCCCAAAATGGATATAGGGCTATGGACTCCAGTCTAGTACCTACCACACCAGAGTCAGCCTGTCAGCTTTCGTTGGGTGAAAGATTGAAGTGCCAGAGGGGTCCCGAAACACCTGAAAGCTCAGGGCCCAGCCATGGGTTAATATGGCCCTGGCTGGGAGGGACCTTTCTGGACTGAGGTTAATGTCAACCCAGTAGTTGCCAAATGTTTCCTTTCTGCCTCAGAATTTTGAAGAGAAGCCGCTCCTCATGGCACAATAATTAAACTGTAGTACTGCAGTCTAAACCCTGCTCACAGTCAGCATTCAGTCCCAGCAGATTCTGGCAGCCAGCCCAAAGCTGATTCAGTCTTCCATCCTTCCGAAGTTCGGTACCCATCTTGTGCGCCGGGGGTGGGTGGGGTATGTGTAGCCTATATAATTAAATTGTAAGCCACCCTGAGAGTGCTTTAGTAGCACACTTTGCTTTTGCTCTCTACTCAAGTCTTCTTTTCCCGCTCTTTTTAGTCAGACAGTTTGAAGACAAGAGTGAGCTATGTACAGTGGTGCCTCCACTTACAAACGTCCCGATATACGACCATTTCGAGTTACGACCAGCTCCGGCCGCAAAATCTTGCTTCAACTTGTGGCAGGAGCTTCGAGTTACAACCAAAAAAAGGCAGGGAAAAAAGGTGGGGAATTCAAATTGCTAACCGTTGGTGGCGAAGAGGCTGCTTCTTTGTAGCTCTTTCGCCCCAGCGGTTAGAGAGTGTGCGATCAGAGGCTTCGGACTGCCTGGTAAGGTAAGGTGCTGCTTTCTACTTTTTAAAAACTGTTCTGGGTGGGCTTTGCAGCATGGTTTTGGGCTGGATGGTGGGATTATGTTTCTATGCTGTGATGGGTCTTGCAGGGTTTGTTTGTGTTCCCCCCCCCCATTTCTGATGGGTCTTGTGGGGTTTGTTTGTTTTTTGGGGGTTTTCCCCATTTCCGATGGGTCTTGCACGGTTTGTTTGCTTTCTGCTTTGCTTTTTCCCCATTTCCGATGGGTCTTGCACGGTTTGTTTGCTTTCTGCTTTGCTTTTTCCCCATTTCCGATGGGTCTTGCACGGTTTGTTTGCTTTCTGCTTTGCTTTTTCCCCATTTCCGATGGGTCTTGCACGGTTTGTTTGCTTTCTGCTTTGCTTTTTTTGCATTTCCGATGGGTCTTGCAGGGTTTGTTTGCTTTCTGCTTTGCTTTTTTTGCATTTCTGATGGGTCTTGCATGGTTTGTTTGCTTTTTTTGCATTTCCGAAGGGTTTTGCGGGGTTTGTTTGCTTTGCTTTTCTTTTTCCCCTTTGGCCGGAACGGATTAATCGCGTTTCCGATGGGTCTTGCAGTGTTTTTTTGGTGATTTTTTTCTTCAGCTGGAACAGATTAATTACATTTCAATGCATTCCTATGGGAAATGGTGCTTTGACTTACGACCATTTTGAGTTACGACCGGAGTTCTGGAACCAATTAAGTTCGTAAGTCGAGGCACCACTGTAGTTGGTAAGCAGACTATGAAGCTGGTTAGCCAGTTAAACTCTATTCATGTAACAATCACTATTTTTTACAGAATGCTGTTTGTTTTTGATCTAATCAGAACTGTGAGTAAAAACGAGGTACTGAAGAGTGGTAGAATATACCAGATGGGCGGGATATAAATCAAATAAATAAATAAATACCTTTTTATTCTTTTCTCTTACCAGTATGTCTGAGTAAGTTGAGACAGTAAGTGCCAGTTGAGGAGAACTAATAAATAAGGGGTGATCTACTGAGGGGAGGTAAGGTAAAGGTTCCCCTTGACATTTAGTCCAGTCGTGTCCGACTCTAGGGGACAGTGCTCATCCCTGTTTCCAAGCCATAGAGCCAGCGTTTGTCCAAAGAGTTTCCGTGGTCACGTGGCCAGCACGACTAGACACGGAATGCCGTTACCTTTCCACCGAGGTGGTACCTATTTATCTACTTGCATTTGCATGCTTTCGAACTGCTAGGTTGGCAGGAGCTGGGACAAGCGACGGGAGCTCACTCCGTCGCGTGGATTCAATCTTACGACTGCTGGTCTTCTGACCCTGCAGCACAGAGGCTTCTGCGGTTTAACCCACAGTGCCACCACTGAATCTAATTCTGCTCTGTAGGTCCCAGAACTTTTTCTGCTGCATAGCTAGAGGTTTTTAATTCATAAATTTCCACACTGCCAAGAAACTACACACTTACAGAACTTTCCCAGATCCCCTGCACTCCCCAGGAGGGCAACGGTACCCTCCTTTTGTGGCTGCTGTTGCTGCCCCACCAGTCGCAGCTCATTTGGACAGAGCAAGGGAGATGCTTCCCTGCTGAGCTCACTCCTGGAAGAGGTGCAGCCCACCTTCCTGCACCTCCTCCCCTGGTCCTGGTCTGCACGGCCTTGAGACCACCCAGGCTCACAGACGGCCCCAAGTCGCTCTCAGTTGGCAAGCAGTCACGGTCACCTCGCCCAAGTCCTGGAAAAGACGGCGGAGCACCACGGACCGCCCCGCCCTCAGTCTTTCAGGCCCAAGACACTGGAGGAGCTTCTCTTCCACTTCAGCACCCCAGCAGCTTTCCTCACACCGGCTGCGAAGGCAGCAAGACTCGGCAGGGCTCCTTCTCCTAGCGCATTAGTTTGCATAAACCTACCCGTGCAACCCCCTTCCCGCTCCGATGTTTTCCCCTCCATTCTCGCAAGAACGGCGCTACAGAGTTCCCGCGCTAAGGATGAAACAGCCAATCCGTTGCCTAGCAATCAGCCAAGTCCTGCTTTCTCAGCGGGGGCCCCCCTACCCCACCCCCGTTGTCCTGAGCTGCATTGCGAGCGGGGTGCTCCGTAACGCAAGTCACCCGAACAGCTGCCGCTGGACGTGCACTCTTGACGTCCCCAGGGGCACCCTGTGCCGTTGTTCTGTGCGTGTGGCTTGGACACCAGCTCTCTTCCCCGTCCGAGCTCGTGACGCTCTCGTTGTAGCCTCTCTGCGCAGGCGAAGGGGCGGAGCGGCGTCTCTCAGCGCCGAGGCAAGGTTTCCGGTACGTCCCTCCCCGGTCGCAGGCTGTGGACGCGGGCCGCCTGGCAACGGGGTGGGAGAAGAGGGGCCTTCGAGCAAGAATGAGGAGAGAGAGAGAGAGGGAGAAAAGCTCCTGCCGCCTGGCATTATTTCTTCCTCTGCAGCAGCTCGCCCTCCTGCCGCAGGATGGGAAGAACCGTCCAGTCTGTGGCTCCTCTTAACTCCACCCCAGCCAGCTTTTTGCCCTCTTCAATCAAGCACATTGTTGTAACTGTTTCAGCGTACACGTAGTTGAGCAAAGAAAAAAAAACCTTTTACCTGAAGAAGCAGAGTAGATTCATTTAAGCCACGATAGTATCCACCCCATCCCCCAACACAAGAATTGCTGCAAGCTTTTGAGGTCCTCTTCAAATTTTCAAGCTCTCCAAGTCACTTTGTTAGGTGTGATGTTAAAAATAACCTGGCTGAGAAAGAATTACTTGATCTTAAAGTACTTTGCATATTAAGGAAGAAGGCCCAAGAAGGTCTGCAGACTCTCAAGTTGGATATTAAGCATCAACATGAATGTCTCCAGGCTTGAGAATCAAATATTAATAATATATATTATTAACAAATAATATATATTATATATCAAATATATTAACAAATATTAATAATCGTAGAACTGCAGAGCTGGAAAGGATCATATGGATTATTGAGTCCAGGCCCTGTCGAGGAGGCCCAGTAGGAAATCAAACACCCAACCTCTGGCTCTGCAGCTAGAGACCTAAACCACTGAGCTATTCAGTTCATTTTAGTTTTGACAATGACTTTAATTCATTTCCCACAACAAATGCAACTAAAAGTGGATGTTCAAAATCAAGAACTGAATTCCATGTCTTAGATTAGAATTATACTGAGCTCCATACTCAGGCGATCACTTCATAGCCCCATCAAAAAGGCATACAATGTGCTGGTGTTCTAGAATATTATCTCTTCATCAGACAACATGTTACAGGGGGAGATGAGTTTAAGTCTTTCTTGTCTATCTGTTATTTCAGGAAATTAATGGAAGAGGATAAAGAAATGGGTCTTCTCACATGATACAGTCTTGGTTTTACACAAGGTAGCCCACAGCCCTACTGAATGTTGGAAAGGCATAAACTTTATGTACCTCGTTTTACATAAAGCAAGTTCCCCACAGTGAACTCAAAACTGCATCTATCTTGTCTCCCCAGAAAGGCTCCTTGGGCAATGCAAAAGACAGCCAGCAAGTAAATGTCTGCACTGCCCATGCCAGAATTAATTTGAAATTATGGACTAGATAATGGAAGTTAATGTTGGCAAACAATACAGGTTTACTCCTTGATGATGTCCAGTCTCTGGTGACATAAATTCTTCAAGTTTTACGGACTGTTAAAGGCCAACCAAAGGTAACCATGAAGTCACAAACAAAAGCAGTGATAGCTGTATTGAAACAAAACTGGTGCAATCTGACACCACGGTATTATCTGATTAGACCCACTTTTTTCTCTGTAGCATCCCTCCTCCATTACATCCTGTTAACAACATGCAGATAAAGACTGAGGACCAGACTTTTTTTCCACCTTTTATTTCTTTTACCCTGCCCTGCTTGCTTTTAACATTTGGTTACTGATAATATATCCAACCTGAGAGTCTGCGAACCCTAAATAGAATTTACATCTTAATATGCAAATGACTTCGAAGTTAGGATCACATCATACCCAGTGTGGTGTGGTGTAGTGGATAGACTGATAGACTAAGACTCTGGAGACCAGGGTTTGAATCCCCAGTCGGCCATGGAAACTTCCTGGGGCCATGAAACTGGTAAAGCCACTCCTTCAATATCTCACTTATTTTGAAAGCCCTATTAAAGTTGCTATAAGCTGGTTCCAACTTGATGGCACATAACTATCATTCATCTACCCTTTCTCTGCTTGCTTTTTAAACATCAGGATTAATGAAGTGATCTGGAGATCTTGAGAGCTTGCACAGATGTTGATGTCTTTTATTTTCTTTGGCCCATTAAAGGCAATCAAATTTCCTGCCTCAGTACGGATTAATGGAATTGGACTAGATAGGACTGCATTGTAACTCTGCTGTTTCTAGATATTCACCTTATCAACACTTGTGTTTCCTTTCAGCTCTGCCCTACCACTAGTGATGTTCCGTGCAAAGAAAGGAAGGATTTGAGGTACAGCTGGGGGAAGCAGAACCTGTGGAATGGATGGTAGATGTCTATCCCAAGAAGGAAGATCAATGGAAGAAGGGGGCCAAACCGGTGGTGATGTCTCACCCAGAAACACCTTCGGAGGGAGAGTGGGCTCGGCACCCCTGTTGCGGTACCATAGGTCCCAGTCTGAGGAGGACCACGAGAAAACCCACAGATTGCGAACGGTTTGGAGTGAACCCCTGATGGTGAACTCTCTTGCAACGCCTGAGTTGAGGGACTGTTATGTAGAATGCAGGGAAAATGAGGGATCTGTTGGTCCAACTAAAGTCGTTGTTCCTGGTTCTCCGGTGTTTGAAAATAAAAGAAACGTTTATCAAGAAGGCCTGTCTCCACTCTTTGGGGAACAAAAAGGGGAATGGGGTTTTCCCAACGTTGAACCCACTCACAGTTGCTTAATGTTTCCTCCCTAGAAACTGCATTCAAGGATCAGATGTTCCCCACCAAAAACTAGTCCTCCAGTATCCAGGGTATGGTAAGAAAACCACACAACTGCCACTCTGCATTTTCCCTTTGGGTAAAAACCACTAGAAGAGACCTCAAGCTTTCAGAGGTAGCAGGCTGAGGTAGAACAGCAGTGTCCTGAATAATAGCTGTGATTAAAAGTTTGCCAAAATAAAAGGGAAAAGAATACAGTCTCCACTATTGGCTTCTGTGGGGAGATGACATGGAAACCTCTCATCAGTTACAACTATTCAGTGGCTAGAGCCACTGTATAACTTAGAACTCTTGTGCCATATTTTCTGTGCCACTAAAATGCAAGGTGCCTGCATGTTTTTGCAGTCTTGGGAAGAAAAATACAACTGAGCACCTTGTGTTTCTCTTTCAACAAGGTGGTATGGAAACAGGGAAATCTCCACATGTGTAAAAAAAAGTATAATGGCTCTGCTGTGATATGGGTTAGGCCTGGGTGCAATAGATTTCTCCACTGAGAAGCTATTAAGAACCCAGGTGTACCTTTTTTCCTGGCAGCAAGAGTAGACATGCATAGGATTGTTTTGTTAGGTGAGAACAGCACGAACCTAAGCATGCAAGAAGCAACGGTCACTGAGACCAGAATGTTTTTTGTTTGTTCCTTGCCTTTCTTCCATGGAATTCAGAGCAACACACACTGATCTTACTCATTTTGTTCTCACATTAAGTAGGTTAGGATGAGAAAAGGTGACTTTATGGCTGAATGGGGACTTGAACCTGGAGCTGATGTTGCTTAGGAGTCCAGTTACTTAGAATTGCAAGCCAAGGGTACAAGAGCTCCATCTCCAGTTTGGGGGCATTAAGTAGTTATGATTTTTCTTAAATATGTCAAGTAAGTGCCAATTAAAATGTATATTTAAGGTAATAAGCTCACAATATTAAAACAAGCAGAATTAAAAACACAATATATTATGAATGAAAAAGGAATTAAACCATCATAATAATTACAAATACATTAAATGATTAAAAACATTAAAAAAATTAAAAACAAAGTAAGCTAAAAACAAGCATGCAGGACTGAATTATTAAATGCTTGTCTGAAATGGTGGCTCTTCAACTGTCAGCGTAAGGATAAAGGGGAGGAGGCCAACCTAATCTCCCAAGGGAGAGCATTCCACCATCTGGGAGTTGCCACAGAGAAGGCAAAGGAAAGAGAGAGAGAAGGAGACTATGGACTGTCAGCTGCCTCAAAGGATACTTCGGAGGATTCCTTCAAGGGGGCCAAGAGAGAAGAATCGTCGCAGGGCCTAGGGCGGATGGGAGAGCTAAGAGAGCAGTTAGAAAAGGTAGGAAAGGAGGAGGAGGAGGAGGAGAGAGGAAGGGAATTAGAAGGTGGGGGAGGGAGGAGAAACAACAGTAGTAGTAGAAGCAGGAGAAGGAGAGGAGATAAAAGAGGAAGAGACACTACCACCAGGGTGGGAATGGATCTGGTTAGAAGATCCTTGGACTCACAGATTGGAGAGATTAAAAGTATCTTGGGAAGAAGCAGACCATAGGAGGAGAGTGGTGATTCCCCCAAGACCTTCATACTGGGGAGAAGCCAAGGCGAGGGAATGGAGAAGGAGGGAAGGAGGTTAAGAGAAGAGAGGGAGAAAGTAGAGCAGGAAAGATGAGAGAGGATCGAATGGCGAGCATGGGACATGAGGAGGAGGCCGGGACCGGGAGAACCTGGGAAATCATGGAACCTTCATGGGGAGAGGACAAAGTGGGAGGAATTTTTGGGAGAAGTGTCCGTGCCCCTGTTACCTATATCAACGGGGATGACAATAAAGGACTGGATACTGGCTGAGCAACCGGACCCCTAGAATTTGAGTTTTGGGAACCCTTTCGTTCAAGAAGAGTGGAAACCCTTTCCGGCCCAGTTGGATGGAAAGGAGAAAGACTGTGTTCCAGTTGAAGTAAACATGTTTATTTGATAGTTCTGAAATAAATGTTCAACCATTGCAACCACGATCGGTGTCTGTGTTTGGAGATGTGGGAATACGAGAGGAAGGGAGACAACTCGAGATCCGAACTGAACCCTCACACCAGTAAAAAGCAAGCAGCCCAAGAAATGTAGTTAAGAATCCAAAATCAAAGGGTGGAGCCTGTTGACAAATATATATGTCTTTTATATTTTATGCTTTTAACTGTAATTTATTGTATTGTACTTGTTTTACTGCACTTTATGATATTTGATTTATGTCCCAATTGTATTATTATTATTTTGTATATGTATTATTTTGTTATTCTGTTGTTTGTTTATCCGTTGTAAACCGCCCAGAGTGGCCCTGGCTGCCAGTATATCAATCAATCAATCAATCAATCAATCAATCAATCAATCAATCAATCAATCAATCAATCAATCAATCATCATCACCACCACCACCACCACCACCACCACCACCACCACCACCACCACCACCACCACCACCACCAACAACAACAACAACAACAACAACAACAACAACAACAACAATAATAATAATAATAATAATAATAATAATAATAATAATAATAATAATAATAATAATAATAATAATAATAATAATAATAATAATAAAGTGCCTTGGAATTTGGTTGAATGATCAGTGGGACCATAGTTGTGTAAAAAAAAAAAAAAGTCCAAACAGAGATGGCTCAGAGCAGCTTCTTTTAGATGAAGATGGTAATATGCAACAAAGTATAACATTGGCTTTGAGAATATGCATTGTATGAGAAATGGAAAAATGCCATGTATTCTCAGTTCCATTGTATGCTATGGAATTGTGGACTTTAATATAAGCAACTATTTTAAAAGGCAGAAGCGTATTAAATGTGGATTCATTACAGGATTTCTTGGATTGAGAGGGTGATCAGAGATGAAGTACTGAAGAAAATGTATGAAAACCAAGACATTATAGAACATGTAAAATGCAGAAAGCCAGTATATATCCTATCATATAACAAGAAACAGAAAGCACAAATGATTAAAGTTGATCATTCAAGATAAAATAAATATTCAATAAATACACAGGAGGGAGAATGACTTATTTGTTGAAGAACCAACTTTGCAGCACAATATTGTCATTGAGGCCTGATGTCAGCACAGCCATGTCAACTACTGGGAGCAGAGGAATAAAAAAAAAAGTGGGGGGAAGGAAAATTAACTAACCACCTTGTCAAGCACTATCTCATAAGCCGTAATGTGGCTTCTTAATTCATTTTGCTTCCCGTTTCCTTCAGTATTTAAATATATGTCACACTGCCTGTTTTTGCCTGATGATGGCGACCTTCACCAAGAAGTCTGTCTTGGCAATAGAAGGGACCCAAGGCAAGGCGGGCAGCTTTGAATTAGTTGTTGGAAAGCAAGGCAGAACATGGCAGAGGTCCCTGATCTCTGTTTCTAATTTCCGATTCCCTCTCCTGCTCCACTGTTGTGCTGAAGGCAGTGACTTGGCTGCAGCAATCTATAACTAGTGCATGATTGGCTGTAGCTGCTGGAAGCCGCCCAGCTGAGAATCACCTGAGAAGAACAGGTGACAGAAGCCCCAAGTGGCCAAAATCTGGGTGCTGCTCGGGCTGATGGATTTCCCCTTTGCCACTCTGGCTGAAGCAGCTATGGGACAGGCAAGCATCCCTCTGAGGCAACTGCTGTCTTCTGGAGGAGAAGAAGAGGAAAGAGAAAGCTGGTGTGACTTTTGTAAACAAGGGTCTTACTCAGTTCTTCAAAAAACCTCCAGTTTATTAATTTAGCATATTGTACTTCTGTATACAAGGTTCAAAACACTAGGAAATGGCCCAATATTGCTGCATAACATTGTGCCAGCATTGCCAACAGGAAAAAGGATGCCAAGCTTTACATACCAAAGTGTTATGGTTAGGGTGAATTTTGACAACACCAATGGCAGCAGTCAAGGTGGCCTTCAGGATACCTACTTGTGCTCAGTACCTTCACAAAGTGACACTTAAGTACGGGAAAATCCCAGAAGCTGACTCCTTACCACTTCTTACCCAAACACAAAGCAACTGATGGCTGTTTATCAAAAAGTGTGCATAGTAGTGAGTACAAGAGGGTAACCTCTTGTAAAATGTCTTCTCATCTTTTGAAATTTTTTAAAAAGGGGAAATTGTGAGTTAGCAAAGATCATCACTGGAAACCAAAACCATCCATTATATGTGAAAGAAAGTTGAAGAAAAACAGGGACAAATTTGAAATGTGGAGTCGGAGAAGATACAGACGGCCAGGCAACTAGAAAAGTGGGCGCTCAATCAAGTGAAGTCTAAATTCTCACTAGAACAAAAGGATTAAACTGAGGCTAACCTACCATGGACATATAATGAAAATACAAAACTGACCAGAAAAGAATATTGCTGATGAAAGGACAGTAGGAAGAGAGAAAGACCTAACATGAGACAGATTGTCTCAATAAAGAAGCCATAGCTATTAGTTACTGGAGAAAACACAATATTGTGGGGGAGGGCATTAAAAAGAGAGAACAACCTAAATGCTGTTGGTTTGCAAGATCTGTGCAGTGCTGTTAATGTCATAACATTTTGAAAGTCATTCACTCATATAGTCATCACACATCAGAAACAGCTTGATGGCATATAACATCTTTGAATTTTTTTCTTAATTACTAGACAGTATAGTGACAAGATGTATGGAAGGCTGGAAACTATGACAGGATATAGGCACCAAAGCTCTGCTAATATCAAGTAAGACCATCCCCAGCCATAAAGCAAAAAAACAACCCCCACCCTAATAATTCCACAGTTTAATAAGTGAGCTTCTGAATATGTATTCTTTTAAAAATCTTTTAAAATATTTTTACAACCAGACACAGAATCTCTTAACCAGCACCAATGCCTTTTGGGTCAGGAAAGAGTTAAAATGTTCACCTCCTGAAATCAGCTAATTGGATCCTGATTTACAGGTTCAGAGGTTCAGATTGCCCCAGACCTGGAGCTTACTTCCTTTTTGGAGACTTGAGTCAAGAGCTTGGTCTCAGAAGTCCTGATGCAATGTTTACTGAAAGCACTCAGGGCTTTTGTAATTCAGAAATACTTTGAATACGCCTTATAAAATTGTATGCTTATTCCCTGGAGGTACATGGCAAAATGTCCCTTGCTGGAGGACTGTCGTTCCATTGCTTTCTTTAAAGCATGTCTGTTTGGTGTTTTTTTTTTTTTACTGTAAAAAAAACACAACACCCTATATTTTGATGGTTTCTGTGACTTTTAATTGTCTTCCAAACATCTCATTTCTCAGGCCGTGAAACTACAACAATGGATCAATATTTCAGCACCTGCACCCTGGATTTGTTCCAAATTAAAAAAAAATGGTGGG
This sequence comes from Intellagama lesueurii, assembly GCA_037013535.1. Lineage (NCBI taxonomy): Eukaryota > Metazoa > Chordata > Lepidosauria > Squamata > Agamidae > Intellagama > Intellagama lesueurii. Next base: position 18,696,522 of record JBAJHW010000011.1, read on the forward strand.
CCTAACCATTGTCTTTCAAGATTTGATTTGCTCTGCAGCACAACAACATAGCTGCTTTATCATGCAGCTATACTGTAAAACAAAAACAAACAGAAAAGAAATATTGCTCCTCCCCAGCCTCAGTTCAGCAAAACATATCTCAACTTTTCCTAGGAAGCTCTGGTATAATATAGCAGGATTCACCTGGAAACTCATAAATTTACAACCTGTCTTGCAGGGTATTTACTCGGATTGAAGTATGATATTGGGACTTATGAAGTTGTCAGGTAACTATTTCTTATGATAGTTATGTTAGTTATAATACCTAACTGCTTCTTATAATATTCATGCTTTCAAAAAGAGGTTCTGTTCAGATGTTTACTCAATCTCAACAGAGGTTATTTACCTGCAAAGATGATGTTTGCAGTAAACATCACCTTGGAGGGCAAATCATTGGTTGGAAGATGGGAGATTGGTAGGAAGTGGCATGGGCGTCTTGGGGCTCCCTTTTCTTCAAAATATAAGCCAGTTTAAGCATTTTCCCTTAAAAGGGGAATAACCATTTGTGTATATCAACTCTCAAAATCAGTTGGAAGATACTAAAAAGTTATCTGTGGTGTAATCAGTTATGAATGGCTGACAAGGCAAGAACGTTTGTGCTTCTGTTGCCATCAGTGCTGGAAAGCATTCTTCTCCCTGGATCTTTTAAAGAACAAATTGATTGATGTGTGATATTAAGATGTGTGAAGCTGTCAGGTAAGGTTGCTGGCCCACCACCGAAGCCTTCTGTGCTCTGATTGGAGGCAGCTGTTTGCCAGAGTCTTAGCCAGAGCACTGCTCTCTGAGGTCCTCTATCTGGAGATGCTGTCAAGGATCTTATGTGTGACTTACCATTGAGCTGTAGGCCTTGCTGTTGGTCATGGTGCTTTCTCCTGGATTCACCCTTGTAAAATTGCTGGCACAATCTGTAGCATCTTTGTTTCTTGGAAGTGTGAATTTGCCTGCTTTCAAATGAGCTAAGCATCCTCTTCCCAGCAGGCATTATTGTGATTGTGCAAGAAGAGGAAGTCTTGGCCTTAAGTCATAGAATCATAGAACTGTGCAGCTGGACCCACCCCTAGATTCTAATCCTTTGAGAAAGCCAGAAATCAAGTCATCACCTTTTGGCTGGATCTGTCACTTCCTTGGCCCACTGATTTCCATCGCTTCCAAAGAAACCAGCTAAGCCAGTCCAAGAAAGGGATGCCACACCCACAGAAGATTGCCCAACTGGAGAGCTAGAACTTTATGCTTGAAGCCCCACTTGCCATTGTTTCCTCTGCTTCAAAGAACAGCAAGTTCTTGCCTTGATTGTGCAGCACCGATTTCTCCATCTCTCCAGGGAGGCTGCTGGTCTATCTTGCGTGTTCATCAGGTAAACCTGAATGCTGAGAAGTGAGTGTTGCTGACTGTGGAGGTTTGAAAGTATGAGGCTCTTAGGACCCTAGTTAGTATTTGGAAGAATGCAACTTTTTAGGTCGTGCAGGAGCTGGGAGTGGAACTGATGGTTGCTTGCACACACACCTCCACCCCCCACAGGAGGTTCAGGAGGTCCTTGCAGCTCATTGCTACTCTTTGGGGGCCATCCCTGCCAACTGGAACTATCCAGCAGCTTTTCCTTCATGGCACTTAGCAATTATAGTTTCTCATACTGATGTGTGTTTGGTGAGACACTCCAGGTGTTTCTGGCTAGATGCAAATTGTCCAGTGTTCAAAAGTGGAAAAGCTAATTTCTTCTAAAAGATGCTCAAAAGAGGGCACATGGGTGCTTTCTAGCAGCGTGGGTAGGCAAAGCGGCAGGTTGCACTATCAGTGTGGGCAGCCATCTTGGCACAACTTCTCTTTCGGCTTGAGTCATCTTCCTGGCTGGGAATCTCTCCATCAGCAACTTTGATAGAGAGCAAGAGTCCATAAAACAATTCATCAGTTATAATCAATGTTGTCAGGGGAAGAGCACCTTACCCCGAAGGCCTGGGAAGGGCTGCTGACTCAGCTGCGTTGAGCGGGGGCTGTGTCTTCTGGCATGTCAGGTGGCAGCTAGTATTGAGGGCTGCAGGAAAGGGGTCCATTTCTGCCTCGGAGTCAGTGGCCCCTTTGGATTCTAGGGAGCTGTATTATAAGTCAGCCCTTGGTTTGGCTGGCTCACTTACAGAGCTTCTTGGCCCAGAGGTTTGAAGGTGTGTGGAGAGATAGGGACTCTCTTGGCCACTTGTGGGCCAGCTGTCCTACAGCCCACTGAGAAGAAGGAGCAAAGTATTATTTTTATTTACGTATTTTTCATCTAAATATCAAAAACATTTATTCAACAGCATGATCAGGAAAAAAAAAAAAATCCCAAACAGTTATGAAAAGAAGCTGGGAAAACCACTATCTCAAGGCGGGCCAGAGGGCAAGCGCCCAGCCCTACTGGATCCTGCGCAGTTTTGACAGCTTGTGCTTTTCTCATGACTTGTCTGGATGCTTCTCATGCTCTTTTGGGAGCTGCCTTGAGCCTCTTGCAGCCGAAAGGTGGCATGCCTACCACCTGCATAAGTTGGGGACAGCAGTGAAGGCTAAGAGGGAGGATGGTGATAGAGAGGCCTGGTTCATCAAAGGTGTATCTACAAAGAGTTGTTGTGGTTTCTGGTGGTGCCTCCGGCCCTTTTGCAGCCACACCTGTCCCTGTGATGCTGCCGGCAGGAGCTCAGCCAGGCTGCCTGAAGCAGTCCAGTTGCTTGCCTCCCTGCACATTTTCCACCTGCAGGTCCTTCCTGCCAGGGAGCTTGGTGACCTTTACTGAGAGGGCAGGAGGGGAACAGGGAGGAGGCCTTGCACCAGCCTGAGCACCCTTTGATCCAGCTGGCTTCCTGTTGCTTCTCTTTTTTTGTTCAGCCCTTCAGGGCCCCTGAAATGTTCAAGGAAGCAAAATGCAGCTCAACAGGTGGTTTCCTGCCAAGCTGATTAGACTGCTGATCTTTCTCCTGGTAGGACTTTTGCCCCCTTGTTATGGCGGATTTATTGCACCCCACTCCTGGATAGGCATGTGCTTACAGGGCGCAGAAGGGCCCCTGAGCCTACCTTCATAGGAAAGGAGATTTTCTGGAGGATTCACACAAGGTGGTTGCTTCTTCTCTGCTTGTTCTTGGGCAGCTACTCTGCCCCAGGCTTTCCCAGTCAATTTCTTCCTTCCCAGCAGGCGCCAGCTGGCAGGCAGAGAGGAAACTGTAAGCCCCACTGGAGTCGGTGGAAGGTGGTGGGGCAGAAATGCCCTGTGGCTTCCTCCCCCCAAGCAGTGGCCACCTGGATTCACTAGTAGCCCAGGGGCCCCTCAGGACTACCTGTTGTCTTCTTCAGCACAAACCTTTCTCTGCTGAAGGCCAACGTCCTTTCAGTCTGGCATCGCGAATACTCTGCTTGTAAAGCAGGAGGCAGGCTGTAACCTGTCTGGCCCAAAACATGCTCTCCATGGGAAAGACACAATAGGACAGGATTCCTGGTCTGACTTCCTCTTCCATCGGACTTTCAGTCCACTAGCCTTCCCCCCACAGCTGCTGTGGCCCAGGTGTTGCAAGAGAGCACACAGGGGCTCCTTCAGCCAGCTCCGAACCACTAAGGAGTTGGGGTGCCTGAGTCATATTGCTTCCTGAGGTGGAGCAGCAAACAGTGCCACCATCAAGGTCCATAGTATCTAAATCTGGCCAAATTATTTTAGCACACAGGGCTGAAATTCCAGGTACTTCTCTCCCTCCCAGGCATTAAAAACACAGTCATACTAATTGGAGCAACAAACAATTCTGTGCTCTTTGAGGACATCTTCTATCAGCTGCTTGAGGCTCATACACTTTCTCTGTCAAGCAATTCTGGAACAAATTCTTCCCAAGAGAAAAAAAATCCTCCCAGAACTCCAGCAGGCTTCACCTGGTGTTTTCTGGACAGCAGTTTTTTTTTTTGTTTTTTTTTTGCACACCTTTGCCAGAGGGCTTGCCCGGATTGATCCACTGTACCTTTTAAACCCTAGGATAACTTAATGTTTTGTGAACAGTAAGGATTCAAGTAGCTGAGATAGGGACAAATGGGATCAAGGACAGATAGCCAACAGTTCCCAGCCCCAAACCTGCTGTTTGTCCCTCTGGAAAAACGTTTGGAGGGGTTGGGAATGTGAAAAACAGAACAGGAAAGCAGCCTGTGAAAAGAGTGTTGTCTTCTTATAGACCCCTAACCTCAGTCCAATATGCTGCTCCCTCCCAGTGTTTTCTTTGTGTGTACATATGGGAAATGCTTATAGAGATTGCATCTTAGCCCTCTTGCATCTCATTTGGTCTCATCTAAACTCCCCAGGAACCTGTTCTGATTTTGCTTGTGAAAGTGGTGGTGCAATAATAAGCAAGCAAGGAATAATCAAATCTCAAATCTGTCATGAACTTCCCAGGCAGTATCTTTCAGGATCAGATCCCCATACAATAATAATAATAATAATTTTATTGTCATTGAACGTATATACACTGTATACACATACAACGAAATTCACAAAGAACACTCAGAGACCAGACCAAAACACACACCCCCTCATAACAATCCTAAAACCCAGAACCCCGCCTAAAAGCACACAGTATCCACACAACATACAGCACAACAGACCAAGTAATAGTAATACAGTGCAACAACTCACTGCTGGTGATTCTTAAGTTCCTTGTTAAGTTCAGTATCAGCAGTACAGGGGGAGGGCTAATATTATTTGCCCACCTAACCGTTTGTTACAAGGATTTCTGGCATAATGCTCTTAATTCTACTCATTTTTTTCCTCTTCATAAAAATCCCAGTCTGCGTAATACCAATATTATTTATTTATTTAAAATATTTTACCCCCCTTGCTCCTAAAAAAAAAAGGATTCAAGGTGGCTTACATAATTTCAGAAGATAATATCTAAAAGCTAAAAACAGTAAGTTATTCAAATATTTTAAAAGAATTAAATAAACATTATATTTAAAATATTAGATAAAAGCATTACTAAAGCAGATTTAAAAGCAACAAAAATACATACTATCCTGTTTTAAAACTCCTCTTAGACAGCCAGTCACTCAGGGAAAGCCTGCCTGAAGAGAAAGGTCTTTGCCTGCTTGCGGAAGAACAGGAAAGATGGGGCCAGCCTGGCCTCCAGGTACTGGAGTCCCAAGCCATTCATGATTTTGTACATTCACACCAACACCTTATATTTGGCTCAGTCACAGATAGGCAACCAACACAGGCTCATTTAGGTTGATGTTATTCCCTGACAGCGTATTTGCAGACACTTTTACACCAGCTGTAACTTCTGGATTATTTTATGCAGTAGCCCCTGGTAAAGTACATGAATAACAAGTCAAAAGAGAGGTTACCAGAGCTTGGGGAACTGGGGTAAAGCTCTCCCTGTTCAGTTGCCAGCTGAAGATAAGAAAAAGCATTCCCTACTACAGCAGCTGCCTGAACCAGCACTGACAAGACCGGGCAAAGGAGTGCCCACCACAACCACTTACAGGTCAGCACTTGGAAGATATGCATCCAAAATAGAGTGCCCACTAATTTTCAGACCTGAGAACTCCCATGAACAAGATCTTGCTGGATTCCATTTAAGTTAATTGGACTTAATTCAACACATCATAGCTATTATTGTTTCCCATCTCCAATCCAGGTTGTGTAACAAATTGAGCTGGACGTCAATATTATTCTTACTGACATTTTGACCCCAAAGCTGCTGATGATCTTGCCCAGTCTTTATATAGATGCAGGCGGGAGGACAGAATGGAACCCATTTGAATACCATAGCATACAATTGCCATGGCAATGGAGGGATGCTTCTCAATGCCACCTCTGGCAAGGGTCTTGCAGGGAGGAGTGGAAACAACCTTGTCACCAGTCCCCTGCTGACCAGGTCACTCCAGCAAGATACGAAGATGGATAGTGTTAAGGGCTGCCGAGAGATCCTGGAGAATCAGTACGAAGACACTCCTGTTGTCTCTGCCCTGGCAAAGTTAATTCTGCCAAGTGACCAAGCCTGTCTTAATGTGAAAATCAGGCAGGAGAGAAGACTGAAGTGAGTTGAAAAAGACAATGCACATGAAGTGAATTGAAAACTTGAAATAAATAATACAAACAGCAAGGACTTCAGATCTTGCCTCTCTCCTTCTCACCTCCCCCGCCGCCACTTTTAACATCTTACCTGATTAAGGCACAGTATTCTTGACCGCTTGCACACTTTTTTTTGGGGGGAGGGGGCTTTTTGGTTGGCCTAATAAAGTTGTCCCTTCAAGTATTGATCTGGAAATATGTTTTAGACCAACATGGCTAATCCCTGCTTTAAAAACAAATCCTTAAGATGATGTTGTGGATGGTGTAATTTTACACAAAACACATACAATTCTGGAGGGAAGGAAAAACTGAGGAGCACATTAACTTCACTCGAACTCTGACTCTGCTACAGATGGAAAAGGCTTTGTTTGGAATGTACTTGGTTTCCAATATTTCAAAATGACTGACTAAACCCTTGGCTCTCCTTCCTCCTTTCCTCTCTTTCCCTCTTCTACTACAGAGCAGTTTACAGGACAGATTTCGAGTGATAATCTCAAAGGTAACCAAAGAAGTGGCCCCCTGTGGACCTTAGGTTGTGTGCTGCCTACTTCCCTATGAGCCCATTAAAGTCACAAGTAGCAAAAATAATCCAAGCATTGCCATGTCCAAGGCAGGGATGGCTTGAGAGAAGGAGATAAGGATCTCTTAGTGGATCTCTGGGTGGTTTGCTGATGAATAGCAAGAGCTAATTGTCAGAAATTATTTTCTATAAAAAGAACATTTGAAGTGGATTAATACATGGAAAGAACTTGTGAGCTTCGTGATGGTAGGATCCCCCATTTCTTGGGCTGGGTTTGTGCTTGCTCCTTGGTTATTAGTGCTGTCAGAGCCACTTTTTTGCACTGGAATCCTGCTAGTGGTTCTCAGGCAGGGCCAGCAAAGACTTTTTGCTCCCTGTGGCCAAGTTAAACAGGTTTTTCTTCTCTAGAAATGGACAAGATGGGCAGCTGAATCATATTTCGATGCAGGCAGTGGGAGAGCTTCCTCCACAGATGTGCCGAGTCTTTTTTAAAGCCAGCTAAGCCAGTGGTGGCTGTGGCATCTTGTGGTGATTTCTCTCATGAGAGAACGAGGCACTGGAATCAGTAAAACACACAGAACCACTTTGTGCCTCTGGATGGGTTTGTGCATGGTCGTTTCCTTCCACTTCAGTCTTTGAAAGATGGGCTGCCGCAGGTGCTGTTTCTCTCAATGGCCACCAAGGGCCTTCCTGGTGTGAGCACACATATGCCATGAACGGAGGCAGTGGTGGCAGCCACCCTTCTGCTTCCTTTTGCCTTCCACTTGTCTGTGGCCAAAGGGGGAGTGAGTCCTCCAGGGACCACCCTCTTTCTCCCCAGCCTAGCTCCCCCCCCCAGGGCCCACAGCTGCTGTGGCAGCGCTATGACTGCCTGCTCTCAAAGGGTTCGTCCCACGCACCATCCTGTGTGGCTTAATGATGACAGGACTGGGAAGGAATGTTCCCGTGGTCACCTCCTGCCCCTTCCTGGCTTTTTCTGAAGAAGGATAATAATACCCACCAGTGAGGAAGGAGCCACTGTGTGTCTTCTTGTGTGTGTGTGTTTAGAGATGGAGCTTAAAGGGATAGTGGCACTCGGTAAGAGACCCCTGTTATTTTTCCCTCTTGTGGGTGATCTATAGATCCCCCTGTGCTTTCAAAAGACAAGCTGGGCCAGGGATTCTATGCCTGCTGTTGTGATTTCTCATGTATGTTGGGTTTTTTTTTTTTTAAATTATCACAGAGTTTTGCATGTGGTTTCACTGTGTTTGCTGAGCCAACAACCCTGCAAGGCAGACCACTGTTTTACTGATGGGGAGCTGAGGCTGACATAAAGTGAACTGCCCAAGGCTGGAGTTCTGCCTGGCAGAGCTGGAAGAGAGCCTTTGGATCACCGAGTCCAGCCCCTGTGAAGGATGCCCAGTGGGGAATCGAACTCCCAACCTCTGGCTCCACAGCCAGATGCCTAAACCACTGAGCTCTACAGCCGTTCATGTCTACAGCAATGCCCCTATGATTTTGCCACCACGTTCAGTGGCTTGCTGGTTGGGGCACCAAGGAAGGAGCTTTTTGGAGCCTCAGCCTCATCTTGATGACCTCTTTGGCCGCAGGGCAGGGCTGGACAGGACTGGAGGGACCAACATGCTGCAGCAGACAGGAAGTGGGCGAAGTGCCAGATCCTCAGCAGGCTTCATTGCTCCAGAACTGCTTGAGTGAACTAGAAACCACACTGGCATTGAAACTGTTGGTTCTCTTAGGGGCTCTAGAAAACAAGAAAGAAGCTTGAAGCCTTATGTGCACAGCCTTCATCTCCTCCCACCCCCATAAGGGGATCTCAGCTTACAGCCCTTCTTTCCTCCTCCCTTGATGAGTATTTTTCCACAAATGTTTTCCAGATGTGATGGTCTAGAAGCTGGAAGGGAGGTGGCTTCAGTGTGCATGGGTGTGTGTGTGTCTCTGTCTCTTTCTCCCTATGTCTCCAGTCTGTGTTCATGTGGGGCAGTGCCTAAGGGCCAGCAAAACCACCAATGGTGTGGTGCGAGGGAGAAGCTCACCATCAGGCTCTGCTCCCACTTTCCAGCTTGCTAACGCCCCCAGTTCCCAACGCAGTGCTCTGTTGATCTGTCCCACTGCCTGCTTCTGACCAGGCCAGCAGCCCAAGAGTTAAGACAGGGAAGGATCAGTGCGGGGCTGGCTACTTCCTTTAGAGCTTTGGAAGGAACCCTCTCCTTGTGACGGATTTGGAGAGAGAGCAACAGAGAACAGGCAAGGCTGCGTGGGCCCCAGCCCAGGCGGGGAACCAGTGGAAAAAGCAGCAGCGAAGAGAGAGCAAGCTGGGAATGGGGGTAACAAGGTGAGTCGCAGGAGCTGTGTCCTCTTTCCACTGGAGGAGGAGGAGGAGGAGGAGGAGGAAGAGAAGTTAGAGTCAGCAGCACTTCTGGAAACAGGGTTATGTGTGTGCTGAGAGGATGGGACCTCCTCCACAAGGCCCCAAAGAGTTTCTAATTCAGTTTGTGATTCAACCCAAGCAGCTCAGGTAAGGAGTGGGATTACGATGGTACAGCTGCTCACTTGAATAAGCTCCAGGCCAACCCAGATCATAGGTTTGAGACAGGGAGAGAGAGAGAAGCAGAGAGAGTCAAACCGTCAATCCCTTTTTTAGAACAACCACCTTGAAGATTAACACATTCTATTGGGCCTAAACCTTTTGGGGTTTAGCCTAATGTTTTAGCATGGTTTTAGCACCCTCTGATTAAAAGGGTTTTTTTTCCTTCCCTGTTGCAAAATGTTTCAACATATAATGGCCCTAAGTCACATTGAGGAATAAGTCACTGGGTATTCATCTGAAAGCCATACTCCCATGACAACCAGAACATGAGATGTACCATGTCCCGCCCAGTGCTTCATTTCTGTGCAAGTTATCTCTCAGGCCCAATACCTGATGACACTTACCAAAACAAGCTACATTCCAAACAATGGTCCCTGTCAGATGGGTCAGAAGTGTTTTTTGTCCAAAGTGCAAGTCCCTCTTAAATGTGATGACCCCAATATGTGTTAATATAGGTTTCAGGCGAGAAATGGTTTGTGCATATCTTAAAGAGGGTGATCTCTTGGTCATGGAGATGTGTGATTATGGATCTACTAAGGCTCATTTCAAGTTGCAACTCGCCCAAGACCTTATTAATTGATATAGTGCTCCCAGAAGAAGGAGAGGAGACAAGAGGCCATCGCTCTTGAGAGCTACATATGTATAAATAATATGTGGTGTATATGGAATGGTCTGAAAATTACTTTCAGGAGCATATCCTGATTATTACCTGTCATCAGCCACGATTGGGATAGGAGCATCATCTGCAGAAATACACAGAAATGAGGCAATGATTGGGCAGGATGACAAGAGTATTTTATAGAGTGTCTTATCTGGCTGTGGTGACACATGCCCTAGTTACATCTCAGATGGATTACTGTAATGTATTCTATGTGGGGCTGCATTTGGAAAGTGTTTGGAAACTTCAGCGGGTCCAAAATGCAGCAGCCAGATTGCTAACTGGAGCTGGGAACAGGGAACATATAACTTCCCTGTTACAGCAGCTCCACTGGCTGCTAATCCATTTCTGGGCACAATTCAAAGTGCTGGTTCTAACCTATAAAGCCCCAAAGGACTTGGGTCCAAGCTATCTAAAAGACTGCATCTCCCTCTGTAAGCCTGCCTGGGCATTAAGATCATCAGAGGAGGCCTTTCTCTCGGTCCCACCACCCTCACAGGTGTGCTTGGTGGGGACATGGGAGAGGGCCTTCTCTGTGGCTGCTCCCAGACTCTGGAACTCCCTCCCACAGGAGGCCAGACTGGCCCCATCTTGGCTGTCCTTCCGCAAGCAGGCAAAGACCTTTCTTGTCAGGCAGGCTTTTCCTTAATGACTGGTGGCCTGAGAGGGATTTTTAAATGGAGCTTGGGCTCTGTTGGTTTAAATTTGTTTTAGTATTGATTTTATTTTTCCGTTTTTAATATAATACTTGTTTAATTCTTTTTTAATACAGTATTTGTATATTTACTGTTTTCAGCTTTTGAAAATTGTCTTTTAATGATGTGAGCTGACTTGTGTCCCTTTGGGGGGAAAATATATAAAACATATAACAAACCAACAAAGAGCAGTCTCCAGGTATACCATGGGCATACATTTTGTGGTGTTCCAAGGTGTCTTTCAGTGTGGGTAAACTGGCTTCCCAGCCTTTTTCAATGTCTTTCCTTCCAACTAGAAGGACTGTAGTTATTCATGACATTAAATGAAATTCAGCAAGTTCTCAGTATCTAGCAAAGTCAAGAGAAAGATCCGGGAGGGGGGGCCTCAGACGGTGTGTGTGTGTGTGTGTGTGTGTGTGTGTGTGCGTGCGTGCGCGCTCGCACACCCAGCCATGTCCTGAAGGTTCTTGCCAGGACTAGGCTCTCTTGTGCTTTCCTTTCCCTCCAAAATGGGAGGCAGCCAGTGACAGAGGCAGAGCTATTGGGATGCGTTTAGTCAGAACATTCTGGGGAATAAACAATACAAAATATAAGAGGTTACTTAAGGTGAATGGGAATGTCATTTTTCTACCTTGATACCACTTATGGCAGGTTCACCTTCTCTGCTGAACAGTTTGTCAACTCAGGATGTCGACTAACTTTCGCATGACACGTGCAGTTGCTTTATTGACCAGCTTACACAATGGAGGGATCCTTTTTTAAAATATAGCTGATGAGATGGCATATGGATAATAATTTGATTTAAACAGGAACTTCAGAATGAAAAGATTATGAGATGAGAAGCATTTTAAATTTTTAAAAAGAGCAATATCAGACAATCATGAATACAGATGTTTCAGTCTGATTATTTATCTGCAGCAATTGTGTGCCAAAATACCATGTATTTATTGCCTTTTTAAGTAGTTTGCCTTATGTCCTGGAAAAGCACATTTGAAAGTCTTGTTTGTGCTTTTTGCTCCAGGTGTTGGTGGAGGAGAGAAAGCAGAAGTGAGCCACTGCAAAACAAACAATACATCATATGTACATTCTGATAATTCTGATTTGTTAATAGCCTTTCAAACAAAGCCGCTCAACCAAAAGCCAAGGTTGGCTTTACATTTGGATATATCTGTGGGTTGTCTTCGTACTCTGAGGCAAAACCCAAGATGTCCATCACTGGGACCTAGTGCAAAAATCTTCCCTAGAGCATAGATAGGTGGGCAGTTGTACCCTTGCAAGACAAATTCCAGTTTTCCCACCCACATGTTTTTATATGTTCATGTTAGTGGGGTGGGAGAGGAGAGAGAATTCCAGGATCTCGTGGTAGAGCAAGAATACAACAATCTTTCTGAATCCATAGCTGAGAGAGTGGAATACAAGTCACCAGCTATTCTTCTTACTTCCAGAGGTGGTAAAATCAGTGTCAGTGCTGGACCCAAAAGCCCCAGACCCTGACCCCCTGTTCTCCTGGGCCATTCTCCTTCATCGTATGTCCTGATCCCATCCTTACCATGAGTCAGTTTGCTCAGGATGGAGTGATGCTGCTCATTCTTAGAAGCTACTGAGTGTTTCCCCCCCCCCCTTTCCTTTCTGCAGGAGCAGTACCTGGACAACCAGTTCTCCATTAACTATCCCACAAGGCAAGAGAAGATACTATTCTCAAGGCTAGGAAGTAGCAGTGACCTTTACCCACCTCTTGGCTGTTAAATGATTGACTAGTTAACCCAGGGTAATAAATCCTAAGCCAGGGTATTAAAGGCATGTGGTGTCTTAACTGAGCCTTCCTCTCACAGACTCCTTCCTGGCACCCCAACCATGGCCAAAGGCTTCTTCATTAGCAGGAATTTGGGCATTGGCTTTATTGTCCTTGGGCTGGCTGCTGTGGCCACTATCATCGCCCTTTCGGTTGTCTACGCACAGGAGAAGCAAAAGACAAAAAATGCTGTGTCTGCCACGACCCCAAGCAGCTCGACAGCAGTCAATGCCGCCAGCACCAGTGGCACTGGCACAAGTGGCATCGGCCCCAGCACCACAGGCAACGCTGGCATCAGCACCACTGGCAACGCTGGCAGCAGCACTACGGGCAACACAACCCAGCAAGACAGTCCTTGGAACAGGTTCCGGTTGCCCAAAAGCCTAGTTCCTGAGCACTATGATGTCACCCTCAGGCCGTTCCTGACTCGCAATGGTGATGGCCTCTACGTCTTCCATGGCAATAGCACAGTGCGCTTCAAGTGCCAGAACAGCACAGACCTCATCCTCATCCACAGCAAAAAGCTGAACTACACAAGCCAAGGGGGATTCCTTGCCTCCCTAACTGGAGTGGACGGTGCCGCGCCGCCTAGCATTGCTCAAACATGGCTACAGGAAGACAAGGAGTACCTGGTGGTACAGCTCAATGGGCTTCTCCAGCAAGGCCAAGCTTATGAACTGCACACCAGCTTTATTGGCGAGCTGGCAGATGATCTGGCTGGCTTCTACCGCAGTGAATATGTTGAGGATGGCCAAACCAAGTATGTGGAAGGAAGTGGTGGGAGGGAAATGTTTCATGGGTGGGTATGGGTGAGTTGTCCCCAAGCAGCAAATATGGTCCACCAGCAAGCCTACATGTCTGTGAAAGAGCAAGGAAAGAACCTGGAGTTTGAGAGTGGTAATGTGGGGAGGTGGCATCCACTGGAGCAGCAGGGGCAAAATATGAAGGTGGAAGGAGACAGGAACCCACTTGGCCTCTAGTCGGTAACCCTTATAGAAAGGTTTGGAGGATAAACCACCGAGGTTGAGAAACCTCAGCAAGAAGGGACGGTTTAACTCCTTCCTTCTATTCAAAACCATCTGCTGCCTCTTCCCGCTGCTTTTCTGCTCCTTTTTTATCCTCCAGCAGCCATACATTGCTGTCGGCATGGCTGCTGCGGCTGCTGCTTTATATGGTGAGGTGTCTCACCAAGGTGATTTATCCCTGATGTAACTCTTGAATGTCAAGCTCTGACAGAGCAGGTGCTTCCAGTCCCTCGTTCCTGCCCTTTTCCTTTTGGAAAAGGAAGAGACACCTTCACATTTGCAGGGGCTCTGCAGGAAAGGGGCAGAATGGCTTTGCAGGAAGCTGATGCGCTGCGGAGGACTCCTTTAAGAAATGCGGTAACAAGCTCTGGGACTCTGACCTGTGCCAGCCCAGGGAGAGGGCAGATGGACATTGCAGAGATGTAACTCTGAGCATGGGACCTCTTTGCTCCTGCAAAACCTCAGCATTCTTATTTCCTTGTTCACTCTTGTTGAGCAGCCTCCCTCTTTGCTTCTCTCAGATGCAAAGGTGCGCTCTAGCTGTGCATGTATGCGTGTGTGCATGCACAGGTGCACACTTGTGTGAAATGATTAAATTCTGACATGCAGCTATTAATTGTGACACCATGGCTAAGCCTCCAAGTAAATCCAAAAATACAGTCTGCCATGTTGAGCCCTATCAACAAAGCAGGTCCCGCGGCTTTCTTCTCCACTAGGCAGAGATGGTTGACCAGGCCATTGTCCATGGCCGCAAAACTCCAAAATACATTGTGCAGTAAAGCAACAAGGAGAACTCAGTAAATTGCTGGGAATTTCACCCGTTCCTGCTGCAGTGAAGAAGGAAGCTTAGAGGGGAACTGCCAGGAGAAGGGGACAGGGAAGGTAATTGTTCTTGCCAATGAAGGCTGACAACATGACCCTGTGAGCCCTATGTCTGTACACTACTCTGCCTGTGCATGTGTGTTCAAGGCCTAGAGAAGCTCCTGGATGGCTGGTGGGGCAAATGGTTTTTTTTTTTTTTTAAATAAAGGTGGTGGTGCTAGATATTGTGGCAAGCTCCATGTGTTGAGCAGTCTTTTTGCTCTTCCTCCAGAGTGTTGGCCACCACGCAGATGCAAGCCGCAGATGCCCGGAAAGCCTTCCCCTGCTTTGATGAGCCTGCCATGAAGGCCAACTTCTCAGTGGTGCTGATCCATTTGTCTGACCACAAGGCCCTCTCCAACATGCCTGTCCAAAGTAAGGGAATAATGGGCAAAGGGGGAGGAAATGTACCCCCTTGGTGCAGGATTAGAGGAAGCTGGGGCACCTTGGCCTCCTCCCCACCTATCCCTCTTTTCTTCTTTCGAGGGGTAGTAAATGCTTCCCTGAAAGCCAAGAGGGGAAAGTTGAGGGGGGCAGAAGGGAAGGCGAGAGGGCTGAGGGAAGGATTGGTCCTCAACACTGAAGGCCTCTTGGTATCCGCAGGAACTGGACCATTTCCCTAGTGTGTTGAGCCTGCTGTCACAGCATGCTTGTGGGTACATGGGGGCAGTCAGTGGTACTTGAACACCAACTGAGGATTTGGGTTTGATGACCCAGGAAGCTCAACGGTTGCCATTCTGTTGGCATTTGTGGGGCTGTATGGGTGGGACCCACAGAAGCTGCCTGATACTGAGTGAGACCCTTGGTCCATCAAGCCCAGTGTTGCTGATATTGCTCAAGAGTGGCAGATGCAGCACTGTTCCAAGGATTTCTGGTGGGTTTTTCTAGTCTTACCGTGAGGATCACGATAGAATTGTAGAGCAGGAAGGGACCCCAAGGGTCTTTGAGTCCAGCCCCCTGCTTATACAGGAAATGCACAGGTAACATATCCCTGACAGGTGGTCTTCCTACCTCTGTTTTAAAACTTTAGATAAAGAAGAGTCCACTGCCTTCCATGGTAGTCCATTCCATTGCTGAACAGCTCCACAGTTAGAGCTGCCTGGAAGTTCTTCCTGATGTTTAGTCAGAGTCTGAAGTTTTTGTTCTGTCTGGAAAAGAGGCACTCCATCCCTGAGCAGTGGGTCCTAGGTTGTGGTGGAAGAGTGGTTGGGTGGGAAGAACCTGTCTCTTATGCTGCACACACCTTTTCTTCTCCTCTGGGTGCCAGTGCGGGGTCAGTCTGAGACAACAAGCCGAAGGGATGGCAGTTGGGCTTGAGAATAATGCATCTGACAGGCCCAGTTCTCCTTTCTTCTCCTCTCAGGCACTGAGCAGATGATCATGGAAAATGGAGAGATGTGGAACAGGACAACATTTGAGACCACTGTCAAAATGTCCACCTACTTGCTTGCCTTCATTGTCAGCCAGTTTGACTCTGTGGATACGTATGAGGGCAAGATCCAGGTAGGAGAAGTGAGGGCGCGACAGGGAGTCCTTCTAGGAGGGTGATTTCTTCCTTGGCCTCCTCAGGAACCTTGAGGTCACAGGGCAGGTTCTCCAGGCTGGCCATGTTCTGGGCATGGCATGTGGAGTGGGCCCAGCCTTTCTTAAGCTGCTTTTGTCATTTTCAGATCCGGATTTGGGGCCGTCCTCGAGCCATCGCAGAAGGCCAAGGCGACTATGCACTCAACATCACTGGGCCCATCCTCAGTTTCTTTGAGAGCCACTACAACACAAGTTATCCTCTGGAAAAGTCAGGTTGGTGTGATGGGGGGTGCAAAGCTGAAACAGGGTCAGGGGGTACTCACTGTTTAGGGGGAGGCGGGAGCTGAATTGGAACGCTCAAGCAAGGATCTCTGACCCACATGGTTTTCCCTTTCTGGCTCTGCCACCTAGACGATAGGCCATCTCTTTCCCCTTCAACTTTGACATTTTCAAAATCAGAGCTTAGAATGACATTTCAATTTCTTGTAGCTGAAAATATCACTATGATTAGAATGCACAGTTGGATTAAATACCACCACACACATGCCCCATAGCTTATCAGTGCTGATTAAAAATTCTGTGGGTCCAAAGGGATGCTTAGGGTTGTTTCTTAAAAGACCTTCTTGCTCTCAAGAAAGCTAACAGTTTAGTTACTCTAATAACCTAGGTCATCTTAGGTCAGTGGTGGTTCTATAATCTGCTAATGGGAACTTGTCTCCTTAGACCAGGTTGCCCTCCCAGATTTCAATGCTGGAGCCATGGAGAACTGGGGGCTGGTGACATATCGTGAGAATGCGTTGCTCTTTGACCCAAACTTCTCTTCCATTGGCAACAAGGAGCGGGTAGTGACAGTCATCGCTCATGAACTTGCCCACCAGGTATACTCTTGTGTTTTGGGCTGGGGGTATCACTGCTGCCTGGGAGCTATACAAAAGGATTTTTTGGCTGGCTGGCTCCCACAGGCCATCTTCTGGGAGCAGGTCCTCTCATCCTAGGTTGTAGAACATTTGTTCAGACAGTTGGCTGGACACTTGGCATGCTCCTCACCCACTCTTCATGGGTTCTTCAGGATGGTGGGTTTGTGGCTGACTAGCTTCCTGTCTCTCCCCAGTGGTTTGGGAACCTGGTGACTCTCCGTTGGTGGAACGATCTGTGGCTGAACGAGGGCTTTGCATCATACGTGGAATATCTTGGTGCTGATGCAGCCGAGCCCACTTGGAATATTGTAAGTCTTCTTTTCAAGGTGAACAGGTGTTGGAGGGGGAGGGGGATGCAAGGCAATGGGCTGGGTCTTCCGCTGCTTGAGTTCTGCTTGCCAAGACTAGAGGAACCTGGCAGCTGAGACAGGGACAGCAGATTCCTGCCAGCCTGGGCTCTGAGGGTGAGCTGCCTGGCAACTCCGCGCTGGCTTTAAATTGACTGGTTACAGTTTTTGCCCTTCCCCAAAACCTTCTTCCCATTTCCCCTCAGAATCATAATCCCCATGTTTTGTGATAATCAAGCTGGCTTTTAAACATCCCTGCACTTGTGGCCCATGAGGAGAAGCTGCTGCATCTTCTTGGGTGCAGGGTTTCCCTTCTTCTTTGGTGGCAGACGAGTGGCTACTTGTGATGAAAAAGGCTTTCCTGTTGTGCAGGAAGCACCCTGAGAGCATGGCCAGCATGCTGCCCCAGTGGCTTTGAGATCCAGGGTGCTGTCTTGATGAGGCTGGACCAAGATGAGTGGCAGTCAAAGCCCTACAGAGATACAAGGCGATTCCTTGTTTTTAGCACAGTCTACCTCATAGGGTTTTCGTGGGGATGAGAGGGGATTACTCGCATGTATCCCCCCCCCCTCCCCTTGGTTCTTTGGAGGGGAAGAGGTACAATGCAAACAAGGCAGGCTTTTAAATATTGAGAAATTAATTTGCAGAAAGACCTGATGGTAGCGTATGACATGTACCGGGTGATGGCCATTGATGCGCTGGTTTCCTCCCATCCTCTGTCCTTCAAAGAAGATGAAATCAACAGCCCAGCAGAAATCAGTGAAGTCTTTGATTCCATTGCCTATAGCAAGGTGAGGATATTCAGGGACAATGTGTGTGGTTCTTGACCCATCCTGTCCTTTACCTGAGCATGGTAACGCATTTATTTTAAACAATTCCATGCTGTCCTTCCTGTACATGGAACCACCGGCTGCTGAAAATCCAAATAACAACTGCAGCTGTTCCCCTAGTATTTCCCAGTCCTTACCAGTTGGGCACCCCAGGTAATCACTGGCAGATTCTCTGCCAAGGAATGTTGGGGGAGATCATTGTAGAGCATTAGGAGGCTCACAAACTCATGAAAATGTTGCTCTTTCTGAAAGATCCTTTGGTAAATCATTGAATGTAACACATGTGGGTCGGGGTTGGTTGGGGAGAGGATGGATGGATGGAACCCTCTTTCCTCCCCCTTCACAGTCCCTCCCTTCTCTCTCTCATTCAGGGGGCATCAGTGTTGCGTATGCTCTCGGAATTCCTTACAGAGGACCGCTTTAAAAAAGGACTTCAGGTAAGGCCTTGTCCCTGCGGTGTCCCATGGGGGGGGGGTGCCTCCTCATTTAGTACTTCCCAGATTCTTTGCCATGGGTCATGTGGCCCAAGCCACACCGCCACCTGAGGTGGCCAAGCAAAGGTGGGAGGTGGGCAGAATGTACTTCGTTTGTTGCCTCCCCCTCTGCAATTTGAGACAAGAAGCTAGTGAAGGTGTGGCTACATCGTCAAGCCAAATCTGTGTGATTCGGTTTTGCTGCAGCTTCATTCACAGTCTCTTTTACAGATGTATTCAGTTTAGTTGATCACATGAAGATCCTGGATTATTGTGGTGCCAGAATCCACACTGGCCCTCAGTCCAATGTGACTGGATGTGCCCATGGCTCCCTTCCTTAGATACCAGGGGGTGACTTTTCAGGAAACCAACCACCCCTGGAAAGGCCGTCTCATTTAAATTTCTTTTCTCCACAGTCATACCTTCACACCTTTGCGTACGGAAATACCATCTACGATGACCTCTGGGTGCACCTGCAGAGGGTACGTTTTGGGCAGAGTAGGAACCCCTTTAAAATGCCAGCCATCACCTACTCCAGATCAAGGAACTGCTTTGGGTGGCCTTTGGTGACCAGGAGCCTCTTCCCACAGAAAATGTTCCTTTGGTGGGAAGCGTCCTCCACCTCCATTTTGTCCTGGCTGGACTTTGCTTTGCACCAGGCGGTTGCGTAGGCAACCGTCCCTGCTAGGTCATCCTCCTCCTCCCCTCATGCCTCTGACTGACACCTTTTTTAATCAACCGAGGCATATTGTTTCTTGTTCCGCCATCAGTGATAGCAGGGCAGATTGCTGTTCCCCTGACCTTTCTCTGGCATCATTAGGAAGATCGGGAAATCATTGCACAACATTCACCCCAGACTTTCACCTGAGGACAAGCTTTCTAGACCTTTGATCATCTTCATATCTTTTCTTTAAATCTTAAGATAGCTTAGTTGGCAGGGAAGTTTTCAGAGTTGTCAGGCCAGGAAGGGAACTTGGGACCTTGTGTGCCGTAGCTTTACCACTGCCCAGATCTTGGCAGTCTGGCATCCGTGCCCCCTGGCTGGTGCTGGGCCAGAGCATTAAGGGGCTCTTGCCTTTCCATGTGACCTCCAAGAGAACCCGCTTGTGGTACAGTCTCTTAGTTCATCATCCTTTTCTCTCAGTTTCTGGGTGAATCCTGGTGTAACAAAAAGAACAAAAGAAATGGCCTTTTAAAAAATTCCATGCGTATTTCCCAGGTCAGATGCTCAGTTCACTTTTACATTTTCTACCAGTTTGCAATCTCTTCTGTGGCTGCTGTGCTGTCAGAAGGCTTTCAGCAATATACCACTGATGCCCAGCATTGCCAGCCCAGCCCAGCCCCTCTGCTCCCCTCCTGTGGGCTTTACCCACCATTTACATTTCCTGCTTTATGAGGGTGCCAGTTTTACCTGAGAATAATATTCCCCAAGGGTCCCCTCAGGTGTCCTGAAGCTCTCCAGGGATTTGCTTCATCCACAGTTTCTCAACTGATCTCTCCAAGTGTTCCTTCCATCTGATAACTTCTGTTCTTCCAGCTCCACGGCCCCCAGCCACCGAACTGATCCAAAGGTTCTCTCAACTGATCCATTCCCTCCAGCTGCCACTCCCTCCCAGATCATCTGTCCTGGGGGTGACAGTGCTTTGTTTTTCCTTTTGATTTAAATTTGGGGGCTGAATCCCTCCTTAAAGGTCGTGTGCTGGGAGTGGGCAGGGTGGAAATAAACAAGCGGAGCCACATCTGGAATGAACTGGGTGGCCAGTTCCCAAGTGAAAGAAAATAATCCTGAAGTAGAAGGGAAGTGGAAGGGATCAATTTGAGTCTCCAGTGGCATCAAGTAGATCCGTTAAACAAATCCAAATCAATGGATGGCAGAACCACCTCTTTAACAGGAGCAAATGGGATTTATGGATGAGCCCTGGTTAGGCTACAAGAGAAGCAGAGGTCTGAACTGATTGCTTGCAGAGGCTTTTGAAATAAAGTCTGTTGGTTGCCCACTCTGGTCTACCTCTGTCCTTTCCTTCTAATATCCCAGCAAAATCCACCTTTTC
The DNA here is from genome assembly GCA_037013535.1 of Intellagama lesueurii. NCBI lineage: Eukaryota > Metazoa > Chordata > Lepidosauria > Squamata > Agamidae > Intellagama > Intellagama lesueurii. Next base: position 18,716,905 of record JBAJHW010000011.1, read on the forward strand.
TATGAAGCCTTCAATGTAATTCCCAGGCTGTTTGTCCAGCCATTGGGAAATCTATATGGTGTCTGGCAGTGCCGGGTGCCTTGGTTCCTTTAATTCCGCCCCCCCCCCCCCGACTTGCATTGTCCCCTCCCCTTCCTCCCTTCAAATCTAGATGGCAGGCTCCTCCTGGCATATGGGATCATAATTAGGTGTTCACGTGTCAGAGAGATGGCTTGAGTGCGTGCAGGATGGCTTTGTTCTTTGGCTGTTGGCACACCTGGCAGGTGCAAGGACAGCACCTGGAACAAGGGAGTGTTGCTTTTGTTGCTGTGTCCAAATCCTGTGTTGCTCTGGAGAGTGGGATGCTTCTCTGGAGTCATGGGCTATTGTTATCACCCATGGCATGCTTCCAGCCCATATTTCTCGAGTTTCCTTTGGAGTTCCTGATAGAAACAGACCTTTGTCCCTGTCGAAGTCAAACCAAATTACATTCAGTGCAACCCCTCCCCCATCTATAAACACCGTTATTTTATGGACCAATGATTTAGCTTGATGTAAGGCAGCCTCTTCTGTTCTTGACGCAGAAACTAGAGTGGACTATTTCCAAGCTGTCTAAGAAAGTCCATCAATAAGGATAGAGGCCAAATATTCCAGTGAGACTGGCTGGCTCAGCCTTATCAATATGCCTTGAAGCCAGTAGAGAGTTCAGGAAATGATCGGATACGTTCAATATATGGCTGCCAAAACCCTCTTTTTGCTTCCTTTGCTGGATAGGCAGTAGATGAGGATGCGTTTGTTCTCCCTGGCACCATCAAGGAGATCATGGACCGCTGGACCTTACAGATGGGCTTCCCAGTGGTGACCGTGAATACCACAACTGGGCATATCTCCCAGCAGCATTTCCTGCTGGACCCTACATCTATTGTTGAGCGCCCCTCTGCATTCAAGTAAGTGGGGAGCCTTGGCCCATAGAATCCATGAAGATACCAAATCTGGACTCCGTTCCAGAGCGCACACCTGGTTCTATGGAGAAATTATCTGGAGAAGGCAGAAGAAGAGAGTTTAGATGGAGCCATGTACCCATTTGCAGCTTCTGCTGTGTAGTTGCCTACTCCCTCTTCTACTCCCTGAAACCCTGGCCAGCAAGCTGGTGGTAAAGGCTTCTGGGAATTATAGTCCAAGAACACCTGGGTTATCCAAAGTGGGAACCGTTACACTAGAGTGATGAGGATAAAGGAGGCCAAAGGCCCACTTGATGTCTTGTTTTTCTGCAGTTACCTCTGGATTATTCCTATTTCCTGGATGACTTCAGATACTCCAAGAAACATGTACTGGCTCACGGTCAAAGAAGGTACTGTTCAATTGTGTCATCCTAATATTTTATCTTGTCCCAGGAAGCTGCAGAGTGAAGATATTATAATAATGTCTTAGATTTGACTTTTCAGGGCCCAGATTACTTGGCCTCAGTGTGGCTAAGAGCCAGAGCCATCACTAGGGTGAGGCAACCGAGACTTTGATTCAAATTGCTGAAATTTAGTGAGTATAAAAATTTGCTGCTCGGAGGACATGAACTCACCTGCTGGTATTTGCTGCTTATAAACCATAAACCCACCCATGCCACATGCATATATGACCCCCAGCTGCTCCTCCTCAGGTGGAAGGAAACAAAAACAGGCAGGTGTGTTATGAGACTAGTATGGCTGTTGTACATTTAGATCCAGGTGTTCCTCCCCGTTCCACTGTCTTCTCCCCTACCTTGACAATTACACATTACTCACAGATGTGAAGCCTCAGGTGTCTAGTTATAGCTCTGGTAAACAGGTATTTGGGGATATGATCCCTTTGATTCCAGCTGGGCAGAGAAATATATAGGGTCCTTGCTGTCTAGGTTGGGTGGAAAGAGGCAGCTCTTCCATGCGCCAAGATGGAAGCTCCTCAGTGTCTTGCAGATTGCCCCACCTCATGTTCCCTGGTTCTCTGACTGGGAGTGGCACCTGGGGGTGGCACCAGTCCAGCTATTTGGCCACCTCCCCGATGTTCATTGCAGCTATGCTTGGCATTGGGCTGGGGAACCTCCTCCCCAAGCTGCTTAGGAGGGGAAAGAGAAGTCCACTCTGGGGTTGCTGCCTCTCGATGGCAAGATAGAAGGTCACTGCTCTTTCTCCTTGCAGCTGAAAATGACACCTTTGCCACGGCAGCTACACCAGGCAAGTGGCTGTTACTCAACATTAATGTCAATGGCTATTTCCGGGTGAACTACGACTTGGAAAATTGGAACCGGCTTATGGAGCAGCTGCTGATCAGACACGAGGTAGACTAAAGGCTCTTCCCTAAATCTCCTTTCAATTGTCTGCCTAGAGGTTGTTCCACTCATTGGAACCACACCTGCAACAGCTGGTCTCTAGATGGGAAGGAGATGACCAGAATTATGTGACTGGAGGTCAGCAAGTGGGCTGCAGGGTTGCATATCCATAGGGTCTTTACGAGGTCCAAGTCTTGCTCTCTCAATCCCTGCATGTGCTGCTCTGCAAATGGCCACTCTTTCAGGCTCCCCACCCCAGTTTTTCTGCCTGTGCCTGTTGCATCCTGGTTTTCCTCGACTGCTTTCCCCGGCCTCTCACCTCCACTGTGCTTTTTAGACTGATGGAGCTGCCCTGGGGCATCCCTTTCCCACCCCATCTGTTGCTGATCTCTTCCTTTTGGCTTCTTGAAACAGTTTCAGAGCGACCGGGGGCCCTGGGGCAGGGACTGGGCCACAGTTCTGATACAGCCGGAAATGTCAGCTGTACTCAAAACCAATGGAAGAACCCGGGCGTATGAGCTAGATGAAGCTCCTCCATGACTGGACTGGATTCAGGCAGCCGGCTGCCTTCACCCAGTTGCCCTTTGCTCTCAGAGGCCAATTCTCCTTCTAGCTCCCTCCCACCCACCTGTTCTTGCCTGCTGTTTTCGTGGTCAACCTGCTTAGTAACTCCTGCTCTTTTCCAGGATATTCCACTTCTGAACCGGGCTCAGATGATTGATGATGCCTTCAACCTGGCCAGGTGAGCAATTGGTTCCTTCCCCGCACTCCTTCCTCTGGGAATCGTAGCCCGATTGCACCCACTCTTCTGCGTTTTGCTCCACCCCATCCATCAGTTTGCTTCTTTTTTGGCAGTCTTAGCCAAAGTAAAAAAGGTAAAGGTTCCCCTTGACATTTAGTCCAGTCGTGTCCGACTCTAGGGGGCGGTGCCCATCCCCGTTTCCAAGCCATAGAGCCAGCGTTTGTCCGAAGACAGTTTCCGTGGTCACGTGGCCAGCGCGACTAGACACGGAACGCCGTTACCTTCCCACCAAGGTGGTACCTATTTATCTACTTGCATTTTTACATGCTTTCGAACTGCTAGGTTGACAGGAGCTGGAACGAGCGACGGGAGCTCACTCCGTGCGTGGATTCGATCTTACGACTGCTGGTCTTCTGACCTTGCAGCACAGAGGCTTCTGTGGTTTAACCCACAGCGCCACCATGTCCCTGTGAAAGAAATTACAGTCTTAGCCAAACCTGTGTCCAAATGCCCTCTGGTGGGAAATGAAAATACTGCAGGGCATCTGAACTTGCTGAACACAAGACAACTCTGGAGAAGCCCCTCTAGCCCTCTCCGTGTTCAGATTTGGGGCAGAATTAGGTCTGGGGCATGACTGAGGCCATCAGAGATTCCTGCATATCCCATGTGAAGTGTACGGCATATGGTTTTCTCCAAGACAGCAACTGAGGCTGAACTGGCGGTTGTGGAAAGAATAGGGAATGAGGAGGGCCAGAGAGGAAGCCCCCTCCCCTGCAAAACTCTAACCCCTCCTTGTCCCTGAAATCCCTATAAGGGTTTGTTTGGCTCCTGAGCAGGGAGGCCAAGAGAGATGGCGCATGTGCTTAGGAGCAATCTCTGTGGCCCGGCTGCTTCACTGGCGCTCAGACACTGAAAACAGGCCTCAGCATTCATGGAGGACAGGGAGGGGAAGTCCCACCGACAGGTCTTGGCTGCGGTACTGTGAAGGGAAGTGGGAAAGGGGTGGCAGCCTGCCTCCGACTCGCCCGCCCCGTTGAACCGTCTCTTTTGTTCCCTTTCCAGAGCCAAGCACGTCAGCACAGTGTTGGCCCTGGACACGACACGCTACCTGGCCAATGAGAAGGAGTACTTACCATGGAATGCTGCTGTCAGCAACCTGGGCTACTTCAGGCTCATGTTTGATCGCTCTGAAGTCTATGGGCCCATGAGGGTGAGCCATGTCCAGGGGTCGGGGGCACCGAATGGATAGGGCATGCCAGCGACGTGGGGTTTCCTAGGAGAGATTCCTCCCTTTTCCTTCACCTCAAGGGGCACCTTGAGGGAGTTTCCTACAGAGGGTGCTGGTCAGGGAGGAAGGGGCATTACGTCAGGCACCCAAATTCTCTTTCTTTTTCTTCTTGGGGTGGCTGTGAAGTCACAGCTGGCAAAATCCAGCACTGTGCTCTCTCTTCCCTTTGCAGAAATATGTGGAAAAACAGGTCACTCCTCTGTTCAATTATTTTAAGAACATCACCTCCAACTGGATCACCATCCCCAACAGCCTGATGGATCAGTGAGTCTTGTGGGGCGGTGGGGGGGGGGGGATGAGAGGGATGGACCAAAGGAAACAGAATGGCCTGGGAGCCAGAGTGGATTGGTTGTGGTTGCAGGGGGGGGGGCATCCTTCCCCATTAGCCCCATGGGGAACAATCCCCAGGAGGTAGAGGGGAAACGGCTCTTGGAGTGAAAGGAAGGGGGCAGAGATTCTTATAGGCTCTGTCCCTTCCCCCCCAACTGCTTTGTTCTTGTGATTCAGGTACAATCAGATTCAAGCCATCAGCACCGCCTGCTCCTATGGCAACTCTGAGTGCGAGAAACTTGCCACAGACTTTTTCAATGCCTGGAGGAGTAACCCTGCTGTGAACCCGTAAGTGCTTACCTTGTCCGTGCTTCTTTCTGTTGCTTCTGAAAATGCCAGGAAAGGACTGGTTGACGTTCCGCCCTCAGAGCAGGCCATGGCCTCGTTGGGATTGGTTCACCATCGTTCAACGTTCAGGGCTGTCCAGTCGGTCACATACTTTCCTGCAGGTGCCTAGAGGGCAACCCAGAGCCCTCTTGGGGCTGCTTAAAGATCCCCACTTCCATGGACAGCAGCCCACTTTATCATCAGATGGAATTATCAAAGTAAACATGCACTTTTAGACAGCTGTGCTGGTGAGTTATGATTCTTCGACAGCTGAGCTTGCTAGATCATCATAACACACCCTTTTTATAGACCAGTCAGACACTTAACATTGCAAAGGACTTTGCTTAGAACAAGTAAGACCTGCTTGTGAACCTCTCCAAAAATCCTGCACAATTTCAGGTGCTCCGTCGTTTGCATATCCATATGCTTTCCCTTTGCATTTTAATGATACATTATGCAGGATGAGCAAAAACATGCTGATGCCTTTGATGTACACAGTTTTTCCTCTGCAACATTTGGGACATGCTAATTATTAATTGCTACCATGTTTGTTTTGATGAAGAATGTTCTCCACCTGTCCCACCCCTTGCTTTTTAATGCACCCCTGGCCACCATCTCCTAATAGTTCCTACCTTGCTTTCAGGATCCCGCCCAACCTCCGTTCCTCCATCTACTGCAGTGCCATCAAAACAGGTGGTGAGGAGGCCTGGGACTTTGGCTGGGAAATGTTCCAGAATGCTACTGTGGTTGCTGAGGCTGACAAACTCCGTTCAGCCCTTGCCTGCAGTAAGGAGCCCTGGATCCTCCAGAGGCAAGTGACCTTCTAGCCATCATCACAGGCTTTTTGTTTTGTTTTGGGTGTGGGGAAAGATATCTGGAGTGCTGAAGTCAATCTGTCTGGGATGAGCAGGGAGGAACCTGCCCTGCAACCCTTTTGTGGCCCCAGAGTTCAGTCCTGTGGCCTCCACACCGATCCATACTCAAGACTATGAGAAGAGAGATGAGGAAGGAGATGTGGGCTTGGGAGCTGGAGTAGAAACAGAGGGGGTGGAGTGGGGAGAGGGTGCCAACTCATGGTCATGCCACCCCACAGATACCTTCAATATACTCTGGATCCCAGCAAGATCCGCCGACAGGATGCCACATCCACTATCAGCAGTATTGCTAGCAACGTCGTTGGGCAGAGCCTGGTCTGGGACTTTGTGCGTGCCAACTGGAAGACGCTTTTCAACCAGTGAGTGTGTTGTGTTGATGATGAGAGGGTTGGTGGATGTTGGGGGGCAGGGAGGAGAACTGCTTGCCTGCCCAGGCTAACCTTGTCCCATTTTTTCCAATCCCCACTTCCCGGCAACCAGATATGGTGGAGGTTCCTTCTCTTTCTCTAACCTCATCCAGGGAGTGACACAGAGATTTGCTTCTGAATATGAACTCAAGCAGGTAATGGCCATTTCTTGTGCGATCCACATTTAAAGTGAACTTTCACTCTTGCTTTTGAGGAGTTTTTGCTCTTCTCTCCCCCTCCCCCCTTTTTCTTCTGGGCCACCATTCTTTGCTTTACCCAACATGTCCTCCTTCTTGTTATGCTTGGAATGCATTCAGCTCATCATTTGGGAACTTTTTTGCCCTTTTAAAGAAAACATTCCCAGATAAGCATCGTCTCTTGCACTATTGTCTTCATCTTATGTGCCCCATTTCCCTCCTTTCTTTCTTATTCCTACACTTCATCTGTGTCTATGCTGCTTTTTAAGGGTGTTTTCTGACATAGAGCAACCCTTTCAGAGTTTTCTAGGAATAGAATACTCAGAGGTGGTTTATCGTTCCCTCCTCCTGGGTCGCATCCTGGGACTGTGCAGCTTGTCCAGGGCCCCACAGGCTGGCTGTTCCTCTGGGAGGCCCAGTGGTGAACTGAACTCCTGATCTCTGGCTCTACAGCCAGGTTCACAACTCACCAATGCATTAGAGTCAAAATCCAGCCACAGGAGGCTCTAAGAGTCCCAGTTAGACCCACAATGAAACAGGAGACACAGAATATCAAATAACTAATATCAAATACATTTCAGATAGGAAAGCCTAAACCCGAAACCCAATTAGACAGGCCCATGCTCCAGGAGAGCACATGGCCGAGAAAAGACACCCTGCCTCCCCTTTACAGAAACAGGAAAAGAGACTGATAGGTGGACCCCGAGAATAGCAGTCCAAGAAAAGGTGCAGGAAAGTGTCCAAAGAGTAGATTCTCTTCTCCCAAAGTCCCCACCTGGCTATTTGGGCTGGAGAGGTGCTTGGAGGATGGCAGGCCAACCAATACAGCCAGTGGCTCTCAAGGGCAGGACGGCAGTTTCGTTTTCCTAACATTCATGACGGCAACTGACCAAGCACAGCTGGAACTCTAAAGCAGAAATTAAATCATAGATTTTTCTTCAAGAAAAATGAAGCACACACATACAATTATATAAGAAAATTGATATAATCCGTCTCAATTTTCATCCCTTTTAAAAAATACAGCTACTGAGATAAATTATCGTTCATCTTCATCCACTTGGCTATGTCATCCTTTCTAGTGTGGGTGGAGCGTAGTGGGATGTATATGGAGAAAAAAGTAATGATCATGTGGAAAATTAAATGATCAAGAACCTTTTAGTAAGTTATATGCAGTGCAGACTATATTTTAACAAATGTACAAGATGACGATGAATATCCTTCTCACCCCACCCTTTCTGTCTCTCATGACAGCTGGAGCAGTTCAAAGCAGACAACGCGGACGTGGGATTTGGCTCGGGCACACGGGCCCTTGAGCAGGCCCTGGAGAAGACCAGGGCCAACATCAATTGGGTGTCAGAGAACAAGGAACCGGTGATGAAGTGGTTTGAGAGAGAGACATAGTGGGGTGGCGAGTCCTGTGGCTGGGAGAAAGAGTGGGACCCGAGCATCTCTGGGGTGCCTCTTTGTGGCCAAATCCTCTCCACCTCTTCTCCAACACCCTCCAAGCTCTGTAATGCCTCCTCTAGTGGTCTCTCTGTGTCAAAGGACCATACACTGGCCTCACCTGCCCCCACTGTTAACCCAATCACACCTTGCTCTTGACAGACCTCTGATGAAGCTTTGCAATGCCTGCTCTAGTTTACATGCTCTCATGATGTACACAACTGCTTTTGCATGTAGAGCTACTGTTGGTGGCATCTTACTTGTGTTCCTACAATGCTTTGCATGACAGAGGGGTTTTATTTTGCACCACACATTTCAGTGACTATATCAGAGGTCCTAGAAGGAGCAGGTGAGAGGTAAGGGTGGGACATGAACTCTTTTCTCCATGACTATGATATCCCTCTGTCCAAAACGTTCTGTTTAATTTTGCAACTCCAAATTTGTAAATTAAAGAAGTTTCTTGAATTATATATTCAGTTTCAAAAGCATGGTGGGAGTGGAGAGAGGGAGAAGGACAGAAACAGCAGGAGTGTGTGTGTGTGTGTGTGTGTATGCATTCACCTGTGTGTGTGTGTGTAACTCTAGGACAAAGATGAGTAACTTCTGATGGGGGGCACATTGTCCCTCCTGAACCCACTAAAGGCCATCCCTCCCACTGATATTGAGCCATGAGTTTTGCTGCCATGTAATTTAATTTCAGCTGTAATTGGCATGGGCTGGCATACAACTGACACACAGTGTCCTCTGTGTGTGGAAATCTTGGAGCTGGATGGAGCTCACTGGTGGTCCATGGAAGACATTATGGTGTATCAATTGGGGTGTTCCATAACTTGTTTGGGGGTACAGAAAGAGAAGACTCCCTGGAAAAGACCCTGATGTTGCGAAAGTGTGAGGGCAAGAGGAGAAGGGGACGACAGAGAACGAGATGGCTGGACAGTGTCATCGAAGCGACCAACATGAATTTGACCCAACTCTGGGAGGCAGTGGAAGACAGGAGGGCCTGGCGTGCTCTGGTCCATGGGGTCACGAAGAGTCGGACACGACTAAACGACTAAACAACAACAACAGAAACTCAATTCTTTATCTGTCATCAGGGGTCATCACAACTAGGTAAATGTGCATTGCAAAGAAATTTCTATGTTGCTTAGAAAGAATACTTTTGTACCTTGAAGGGGGAGAGCTCTGCTTCCTGATTTGGGGTAGAGCAAAGCTTAAGTTAAGGAACACATAAACATTAGGTCCTTATTTGACTGAATAATTGGGCTATGTTTAAAATTTTTATTTAGACAAGGAACTGGGAATTTGGAGTAAGGAACAAAGAACTAACCTCAGCACTGTGCAGCCCCTAGTATCTATGTGTTTTAATCTCACCTTCTGGGTATTACTGGATGTCAACATAAAAGCTTCTGATGGTATTATAAGATTCACCATGATAATAAATCTCTTGATAGCTCATGTTTAGAGATGGGCATGAATTAAAAAATGAATCACCAAATTCATTTTAAAAATCACTAATTTGTCGATTCTTATTCATACAAATCAATGCCCCTGATGAACATGACACAATAAAGTTTTAGCGATGTTTTTATTTGTTTGGCTATAAAATGGCCTGCTAGGCACCTAGAGAAACCCAAATCTCAGGAAAGCTTCCCCTGGCTCTTCTCTACAATCCCCCCAAGTTTGGTGAAGATTGGATTTCAGAGGTCTGAGTTATACACCCACAAAGAGGGCCCCTCCAGGAACGTCCTCCCCGGCACTTATAGATACCAAAATCAGAGAGAAGCTTCTGCTGACTCTTCTCTACAATCCTGTCAAGTTTGCTGAAGATTTGGTTTCCCCAAGCCAGCTGCTAAAGGGCACTTTCCTGGGGGGATCAATTTTGTGGGTGTACAGTATAACTTGGATGTCTGAAACCCAAGCTTCACCAAACTTGGAGGGTCAGTAGTGGAGAGTCAGTAGAAGCTTCTGCATGATTTTGGTGTCTCTAGATGCCTGGGAGGAACTTTCTGGGGGGGGGGCCTCCTTGTGGGTGTATAACTTGAACATCTGAAACCCAAATTTCACTGAACATGCAGAGCTTGTAGAGAAGGGTCAGAGGAAAGCTTCCCTATGAATTTGGTGTCTCTGGGTGCGTAGGGGGTCATTCTATAGGGTTTTAAAGTCAAATATGAATTGACAAATCAATTTGGCAATTTGTCAGAAAAAATCATAAATACGTAATTCATGATTCGTCGACCTTGATGAATCATGAATCAAAGCGACTCACCTTTTAAAAAAATTCATGCCCATCTCTACTCATGTTTCAAAAAGTTAACTTGGATGGTCTTGAAAATAGACCTGATACCCCTTTCTTCCAATTCTGTTGCCGGTTTTTGGCTGATTAGAATAATTTCTAGGAAGATTCAGGATGCAGTTTCACCTCCAATGCATTGGAATCAAAATTAATATCTCATTTTTTTAAAAAAATTGTCTGCTATGAACTGATGGGGTTAAAATTCAAGGAAGCTTAGGATACAATCAGACAATATTTAGATCACATTTTGGACTGCCTCTGACACTGTCTGGTTCACTATATTTTCTGGCGACCAGATGACACTAAGGAGACTGCACACCAGACCAACTCTGCTCTGTTCCTAGTCCAGAAAATTTTGGTCCAGTGGCAGTGCTGCTCTTTTTTTGCAGCAGGCTGGAGCAATCTGGACTAGATGGCATTTGGATAGAAGAATCTCTTTAAACGGTTGCTTTGAAGATCTCACCCAATGAAACAACCCTTTCTGGTTATTAATCACAAACTTTATGTCACCATCTGATCGCATCCTTACTTTCCACCTGCTGTTTAGAAAGCTGGGAGCCATTTTCCTCACTTTTATCTAATGTGCAAGGCAGGTGAAACTGCTGGAGATGCCTGACAACTCAAAACAGTTTCACTTGCTCCGTACAATAGACCAGTGATTCCCAGTCTTGGGTAATCCAGATATTCTTGGACTGCAGTTCCCAGAAGCCTTCACCACCAGTTGTGTTGGCTGGAGTTTCTGGGAGTTGCAGTCCAAGAACACCTGGGTTACACTAGATGACAGAGAGGAAGACAGCTCACCACTTTCTAAATAATAGGCAGCAACGGAGCTTCCTTGAATGTTAGCCCTATTATATAGGAAGAACCAGCTTCCCATATAAGGTCGCCAACATCATCTCCCCCCCCCTTTTTTTTTTTTTTTACCTCTCCAGCCGTTCTATCTGTTCTCCCACTCTGCCCCTCCTCTATGATCTTAGTTAGGTGATGGTCCCCCACCCTCTTGCTCATTTCAACAGAGACCAGTGTTTGGACTGTGGCTTGTGCACATGGTCATAAGTCACCACTGTGGCTAGGAAACTGGCACTCTGTTTGACACAGTAGGTTTGTTTGATAAAGGAACTGACTAGAACCTCAAGGAGCTGCTTGGCTTTTATAATCCACACTGTCAAAATAAGCAGGGTTGGGTGCTGCTTTAAATGTCATGGTTTGCACCAAAGACTCACATTTGGTGAGAGGGTGAAAATTCCCAGGTAAGAGATAAGTGAATGACAGTTTGCGTCATGCTTTGTTGTTTCTGCTGCAACAGACTTAGTGGGCAACTTCACTGGCCATTTACTCTGCAATTTGCGTCAGATTTGGGACAGAGGAAATAAAATTAAAACCTGGCTACATGACATAAAGCTCAATGCAGTGAAGCTCGACTGGGATTCATATCGTTTCTGCAGGAAATTATCCTTTTTTTTGTTCATCCGGCAGGGAAGGTTTAATTTTGCTCTGACTGACTGGCATCATTTTTCTCTTCTTTCGGCCACGTGTGGTCACCTGCAAAGGAGTGCTCATGAGGGTATCAGTTGTCTCCAAACAACATTTTTTTAAAAAAAAAAAGGTTTTTTTTTTCTTCTTCCAAAGTCAGCACTGATAGAAAAGAATTATGTCACCTTGGAGTAAAAAAAGAAGGGGAGGGAAGGGACATTGGGTGCTCTTCTGTAGGGGGATACTGTATCCAGCTGAGAAGCAGACAAGTTCTGAACACAAAAAGTGCATGTCTCAACACTTGGAACAGGGGGATCATAGGCACTGCAAATCGAATGTGGGTCCCCAGAGAAGCAAAGAAGATCTACTCTCGCCAGTCTCTTGAGATCTAATGAGGGGCAAGGAACTTAACTGCAATGGGCATATTTTGGAGAGTTTACTCATTTGAACTCCTGGCCCCGAGCTGTGCTGGCTGGAGGATTCTGGGAAGTGGAGTACAAAAAAGTAAGTTCTTCTTGGTGGTCTCTGTGAATGCACACAATAGGGTTGTTTTGCATGTGTGCAGAGGTTCACAGAATCTTCTAAAACTTTAGCATGCGTTCACCAGAACCAGCCCCTTAGTACCTTGGCTGAAGTCACGGGACTTCTCCAATTGGCACATTCAAGCCCCAGGTTTATGGGATGCTTGCTCTATGCCCAGAACTCTGACTCAGCCTTCATTGTGGTGGACCCTCTGCTGCCTTGCAAGTGGGCAAGGAAAGCTTGTCATACTGCAGACACCTGCTGATAGGATACTGAGCCACTTCAGCCTCTTCTGAGACCATGACCATCAGCACAGCATGATATTCAGGCTGTACACCACTACCCAAAGCGTGTCACTCTTTATGATCATCCCACCTACTATGAGCCCCAGCCCAGGTCATATTGAGAAGAGCCAATGGACCCATGATTCTACCTGGAATCTAGGTGCCACCGCTACTCCTATTATTACTATGACTCATCAGGGTCACCCTCCCCACCACTAACATACCCTCTATTTTTCAGCCCCACTGGGTGGGGCTCCACATCTCTCATGCAACTTCACCCTTGCATGTGCGCATGACTCCGCTCCCCCATGCGCAAGGTTCTGTTGCGACTGGAACCAAAGGGGGTTGAACGTGATCGCTGCGCGGAGGAGGAACAGAGCTGTGCGGAGGCAGGTGGAGTCGTGCACACCCGTCTTAGAGGGAACCTTGCCCACCACAGTACTGAACAGGGACGGACACCTTCCGGGGCTTCTTTTCCGATGAGGAGTTCCAACCCCCTCCTTCAGTATCAAGACTGAGCAACTGCCATCTCAAGTGGTCTTCTCCCACCAAACTGCATGCCATCTATCCAGCCTCATTGCCGAAGTGCCCCCACCGCTCGTTACCAACACAGGCTCCTATTCCTGGACCCGCTACCACTTTATCCCAGGTCCACTCATTATCCCTACAGGTGACTACCACATACAGGAGACCCCCACCGGCTCAGACATGCTCTCTCTCTGGTTTAACTTTGGAGCAATCACAGTTTGAAGATAGCAGAGGGTGAACCTCGGTATCTAGCCATTGTTCTTTGCTTAGCATCCTGCTTGTGCTACATCCCTGGGAACCTGTACCTGCATTGTGGTTTCTGTTCATTACACTGAAGGTTCACTTGTCCTGTAGTTAACCTGGTGCTCAGACCACTAGGGATTCCCTTACCTTCTATGTGGGAAGGAAGCAGCACAGCTTATCCATTGAGATGGCCAACACATCTGCATGACCTTTGTAAATACGAGTAAGGGAATAGGGACTCTGTTGTAGTGATCATCTTAAGACCATTTCCTTTACTTCTGTTATCTGACTGATCCTAACAATGATCTTGTGAAGTTATGTGAAGGCCACCATTCCCATTCCATAGATGGGAAATGGAATCTGAAATTTATTGCCCAGAATCTTATGGGCTGGTTACAACAGGGTAATTGCAGTGGCATAAACTGAAAATGCCAATTGCTGCTAATCAACAAGGTAAAGATAGATGAAGGTATGTATAAAAAAGAGGAACAGACCAAGCGCCTCTAATGGGGCTGCAAATCCATCCATCCATCCATCCATCCATCCATCCATCCATCCATCCATCCATCCATCCATCCATCCATCCATCCATCCATCCATCCATCCATCCATTTCATTTTTATACTGTCTCTCTGGCTGAAGGCAAATCACACAATCTCCGGTGTCTATACACAAATGCCAAGAGTATGGGAAACAACTGGAAATCCTAGTTCAGGAGGGCAAATATGACTCAGTAGCAATAACTGAAACTTGGTGGGATGATTCCCATGACTGAAATGTAACAGTTGAAAGATACAGTGGTGCCTCGACTTACGAACTTAATTGGTTCAGGAAGATGGGCGTTAAGTCGAAATGGTCGTAAGTCAAAGCACCATTTCCCATTGGAATGCATTGAAATGCAATTAATCCATTCTGGCCGAAGAAAAAAATCACATACAAAAAAAAAATCACTGCAAGACCGGTTGGAATCGCAATTAATCCCTTCGAGCCGAAGGGGGGGGGGGGGGGGAAGAAAAGCAATCAACCGTGCAAGATCCATTGCAAATGCAAACAAGAGAAGGCAAAAAGCAATCAAGTGTGGAAGATCTAATGCAAAGAAAACAAAAAACCAATCAACCGTGCAAGACCCACTGCAAATGCAAACAAGAGAAAGCAAAAAGCAATCAAGCAGATCCTGCAAGATCGGAAATGGGGGGGGGGGGACTAAGAAGCAAACAAAACCCCCAAGACCCATCGGAAATGGGGGGAAAAAATCCAAAAAGCAAGGAAACCCCCCAAGACCCATCGGAAATGGGGGAAAAAACCCAACAAACCCCCCAAGACCCATCACAGCACAGAAACATAACCCCCCCAGCTCGAAACCATGCTGCAAAAACACCCAGAACAGTTTTTAAAAAGCAGAAAACAGCACCTTACCTTACAAGGCAGCCAGAAGCCTCCCTGCAAACACACACATAAGCTCTCAGAAGCAGAAGGAGGCAGTCCCAAGCCTCCGAAGCCTCCGACGATCTCTAACTGCTGGGGCGAAAGAGCTACAAAGAAGCAGCCTCGTCGCCACCTACAGTTAGAAATTTGAATTTCCCGCCTTTTCCCCCTGCCTTTTTCTGTTCGTAACTGGAAGCTCCGGCCACAAGTCGAAGCAAAATTTTGCGGCCGGAGCTGGTCGCAACTCGAAATGGTTCGTAAGTAGGGACATTCGTAAGTCAAGGCACCACTGTATAATTTTTTCAAAAAGAACAGAAACAATAGAAAGGGAGGTGGAGTAGCACCATCTGTCAGAACCAGAGGAGTAACTATCCTGGACTTGATCCTTACCAATAGAGATGACTTGGTAGAAGAAGTGGCAGCAAGAGGAACTCTGAGGGAAAGTGACTATATTCTACTTGAGTTCTTAATTTCAAAAGAAACCAAAGCAGAGTGTAGCTGCATGTATATGCTGGACTTTAAGAAAGCCAATTTTAATAAACTGGTATGATCCCATGGCAGGAAATCCTAATAGGAAAAGGAGTCCAAAATTTGTGGGAGTTTCTAAAAAAGGAAATTCTAAAGGCACTATTACAAACAATTCCAAGAAGAAGATGATAAGATGGAAGACAGCAAAATAAAAGGCCAATGTGGCTTCACAAAAAGCTGAGAGGACCTGAAAACAAAAAGGGACACATATAGGGATTTGAAGGAAAACTACAAAGAAAGAGTACAGACAAGTAGCAAAGAATTGCAGGGATGGCATTAGGAAGGCAAAAGCTGAGAATGAGCTGAGGTTAGCAAGAGATGCTAAAAGCAACAAAAAAGCATTCTTCAGGTACATATGTAGCAAAAGACAGAGAAAAGAAACAGTGGTTCAGCTACTCAGTGGGGATTGTAAAATGATAACAGAGGACATAGAAAAGACAGAAGTGCTTAATTTCTACTTCAGCTTGGTCTTCTCTCAAAAAAAAAACAAAAAAACAGTCTATACTCTTCCAGGCAAATGAGAAGTACAAAGGGAGCGGATAGGATTGCAGCTTGAGATTGATAAACAAATAGTCAAGGAGTACCTTACTACTTTAAATGAGATCAAATCCCCAGGGCTGATGAACTGCATCCAAGGATACTGGAGAAACTGGCTGAAGAGTTCACAGTACCACTATTATTTTCTTGAAATCATGGAGGATGGGTGAAGTACCAGATGACTGGAGAACAGCTACCATTGTCCCAATCTTTAAAAGGAGCAAAAAGGAGGAACCTGGAAACTACAGACCAGTCAATCTGACATCAATCCCAGAGAAAATCCTGGAGCAGATTATAAACTGGTCACTATGCAATCACCTTGCAGTAATAACTAGAAGCCAACATGGATTTGTCAAGAACAAACCCTGCCAGACTAATCTGATCTCATTTTTTGATTGGGTAACCTGCCTGATGGTGGGAATGCTGCAGACATAATATATGTTGACTTTAGCAAAGCCTTTGACAAAGTGCCTCATGATATTCTGATTAATAAGCTAACTAGGTGTGGGCTGGATAGAACAACTGTCAGGTGGATATACAGCTGGTTACAGAATCATACTCAGAGAGTGCTTATCAATGGCTCCTTCTCAAAATGAGAGAAGCTAACAAGTGGGTTAGTACAAGGCTCAGTCCTGGGCCCAGTGCTCTTCAACATTTTTATTAATGACTTGGATGAGGGAGTGCAGGGAATAGTTACCAAATTTGCAGATAACACAGAATTGGATGTAATAGCTAATACCTTGGAAGACAGAAACAAAATTCAAAAATGTCTTGATAGGCTTGAGCACTGGTCTAAAAACAACAGAATGAAATATAACAGGGATTAGTGTAAAGTTCTACAGCTAGGGAAATACCCCAAATGAACAGTAACAAGATGCAGGATACCTGGCTCAGTAATACTACGAGTGAGAAGGATCTTGGAATTATTGTAGATCAACAGCGGGATATGAGCCAACAGTGTGATGTAGCTGCAAAAAAGGCAAATACTATTTTAGGATGCAGTAACAGAAGTATAATTTCCAAATCTGTGAGATACTAGTTCCCCTCTATTCAGCACTGGTTAGGGTTCATCTAGAATACTGTGTCCAGTTCTGGACACCACATTTTAAGAAGGCTGACAACAAACTGGACCATGTTCAGAGGATGGCAACGATGATCAGGGGACTGGAAACCAAGCCGTATGAGGAAAGACTGAAAGAACTGGGCATGTTTAGCCTTAAGAAAAAAAGATTGAGGGGAAATATGATAGCACTTTTCAAATACTTGAAAGGTAGTCATACAGAAGAGGGGCAGTATCTGTTCTCGATCATCACAGAGTGCAGGATACATAACAATGAGTTCAAGTTACATTAAGCCAGATTTAGGCTGAATATCAGGAATCATGTTTCAAGTGTTAGATCAGTACGACAATGGAGCCAATTATCTCAGGAGGTGGTGAGCGGTCCTACGCTGAATGTATGAAAGAGAAAATTGGACAACCATTTGTCAGATACACTTTGATTTGATTCTATGAACAAGTTACTACTTGCATGTCTCATTGCAATCAGTTATGTCAATTGCTGAACAATAAAGGATACAAGCACCCACTAGCCAACTAGCAGCAATTCTGTAAATTACTGGCTATCCACTTGACAGCTGTTCTTTGCAGTCCATATCTAGATACGTAGCTTGCAAATCAGAATATCATGGGGCACTTGTTAAAAGATTTGCTGAAGTCAAGATATATTATGTCTACAGCATCCCCACAATCTACCAGGGAGGTTACCTAATCAAAACATTAGATTAGATTAGTTCTTGAAAAACCCATGTTGGCTTCTAGTTATTACTGCATAGTTTTCAAGGTGCTTGCGGAGTGACTGCTTTATAATCTGCTCTGGAATTTTCCTCAGGATTGATGTTGGCTGACTTTTTAATGTTTTATGTTTTTAAGTATTCAATGTATTTTAATCAGACTTAGTGTTTGTTTTTTAACATAAAATTTATTGTGTTTTTAATTCTATTATTTTCAATATTTGTGAGCCACCTTGAGTCCCCTCATTAGGAGAAAGGCAGCCTATAAATAAGATAAACCAACCAACCAACCAACCAACCATCTGTAGCTCCCATGTTCCTCCTTTTTGCCCTTCTTGAAGAGAGGGACAATGGTAGTCCTCCTCTAGTCATCCAGCATTTCACCCATTTCACCCATCCTCCATGATTTCCAGACACTATTAGACAGTAGCTCTGAGAGTTCTTCAGCCAGTTCCTTCAATACTCTTGGAGATAAGTCATCTCGCCCTGAAGATTTGAATTTGTTTGAAGTAATAAGATATTGCTTGATTATTTATCAGTCTCGAGCAGCAATCCTGTCCTTCCCCACTTGTTCTTCACATTGGCCTGGAGGGTCATATTTGTTAATTGGGAAAAGAGTGAACTAAAGTAGGAATTGAACACTTATGCCTTTTCTTTCTTGGCTGTTATTAGTTTTGCATCCCCACCAAGTAGCTGAGCTGCTATCTCTTTGCTTTGTCTTTTGCTGCACCTGTATCCAAAGAAGGTTTTTTTTGTTGCTTTTAGCATCTCTCGCTAACTTCTGTTAATTTTCTCAGCTTTTGCCATCCCTGCAGTTCTCTGCGACTTGTCTGTGCTCTTCTTTTGTGGCCTTCCTATATGTGTCCTCTCTGAGCTTTTTGTGAAGCCACATTGGTCTTTTTTTTTTTTACTGTATTCTCCTTTTTTTCATGTTGGAAATGCTTGTAGTTGTACCTTTAGAATTTCCTTTTTAAGAAAGTCCCACTCATCTTGAACTCCTTTTCCTGTTAGAATCTCCTGCCAGGGGACCTTATCACTGTTTCAAGTTTAATAATATTGGCTTTCCTAAAATCCAGCATATTCATCTGGTTACACTCCTCTTTTGCCTCCTTTGTAATGAAGAGTCAGGTAAAACATGGTCACTTTCTCCCCAGACTTCCCTTTACTGCCACTTCTTCCACCAAGCCATATCTATTGGTTAGAATCATTCTAGATACTTCTCTGGTTTCTTCCTCTACGTTTTGTAGGAGAAAATCATCAGCAACATAAGCCAGGAATTTCTTGGCATATTTGGCAGAATTTGTCTCCCAACAGATATCAGGATAATTAAAATTTCTCATTATTACTATGCTGTGTCTTTTTGACATTACTGCAATTTATTTTTTAAAAAATTATTTGCATCTTCTCCTTGATTGGGTGGTCAGTAGGAGACTCCAGCCACCAGGTTTCTTTTGTTTTTCATCCCATATCAGTCCAGATACTCTTGATGTCCAATCAAGCTCATTCTTTTGTAATTCTCTGCAGTAATATATACTTTTGACATATATTGTGACTCCACCTCATTTTGTATTCTTTCTGGGTTTTTTAACAAAAACCATCCCAAAGAAAAGGAAATGCAAGAAAGCAAAGTGGCTGTCCAATGAGGCCTTACAAATAGCAGAGAAGAGAAGGGAAACAAAATGCAAGGGAGATAGGGAAAGTTACAGAAAATTGAATTCAGACTTCCAAATAATAGCAAGGAGAGACAAGAGGGCCTTCTTAAACGAACAGTGCAAAGAAATAGAGGAAAAGAATAGAAAGGGAAAAACCAGAGATCTGTTCAAGAAAATTGGAGATATTAAAGGAACCTTTTGTGCAAAGATGGACATGATAAAGGACAAAAATGGTAGGGACCTTACAGAACCAGAAGACATCAAGAAGAGGTGGCAAGAATACACAGAGGAATTATACCAGAAAGATTTGGATGTCCCGGACAACCCAGATAGTGTGGTTGCTGACCTTGAGCCAGACATCCTGGAGAGTGAAGTCAAGTGGGCCTTAGAAAGCATGGCTAGCAACAAGGCCAGTGGAGGTGATGGCATTCCAGTGGAACTATTTAAAATCTTAAAAGATGCCGCTGTTAAGGTGCTACACTCAATATGCCAGCAAGTTTGGAAAACTCAGCAGTGGCCAGAGGATTGGAAAAGATCAGTCTACATCCCAATCCCAAAGAAGAGCAGTGCCAAAGAATGCTCCAACTACTGTACAATTGCACTCATTTCACACGCTAGCAAGGTTATGCTCAAAATCCTACAAGGTAGGCTTCAGCAGTATGTGGACCGAGAACTCCCAGAAGTACAAGCTGGATTTCGAAGGGGCAGAGGAACTAGAGACCAAATTGATAACATGCTCTGGATTATGGAGAAAGCCAGAGAGTTCCAGAAAAACATCTACTTCTGCTTCATTGACTACGCAAAAGCCTTTGACTGTGTGGACCACAGCAAACTATGGCAAGTCCTTAAAGAAATGGGAGTGCCTGACCACCTTATCTATCTCCTGAGAAATCTATACGTGGGACAGGAAGCAACAGTTAGAACTGGATATGGAACAACTGATTGGTTCAAAATTGGGAAAGGAGTACGACAAGGCTGTATATTGTCTCCCTGCTTATTTAACTTATATGCAGAATACATCATGCGAAAGGCAGGACTGGATGAATCCCAAAACGGAATTAAGATTGCCAGAAGAAATCTCAACAACCTCAGATATGCAGATGATACCACTCTGATGGCAGAAAGTGAGGAGGAATTAAAGAACCTCTTAATGAGGGTGAAAGAGGAGAGCGCAAAAAATGGTCTGAAGCTCAACATCAAAAAAACTAAGATCATGGCCACTGGTCCCATCACCTCCTGGCAAATAGAAGGGGAAGATATGGAGGCAGTGACAGATTTTACCTTCTTGGGCTCCATGATCACTGCAGATGGTGACAGCAGCCACAAAATTAAAAGACGCCTGCTTCTTGGGAGGAAAGCGATGACAAACCTAGACAACATCTTAAAAAGCAGAGACATCACCTTGCCGACAAAAGTCCGCATAGTCAAAGCTATGGTTTTTCCAGTAGCGATGTATGGAAGTGAGAGCTGGACCATCAAGAAGGCTGACCGCCGAAGAATTGATGCTTTTGAATTGTGGTGCTGGAGGAGACTCTTGAGAGTCCCCTGGACTGCAAGGAGAACAAACCTATCCATTCTGAAGGAAATCAACCCTGAGTGCTCACTGGAAGGACAGATCCTGAAGCTGAGGCTCCAATGCTTTGGCCATCTCATGAGAAGAGAAGACTCCCTGGAAAAGACCCTGATGTTGGGAAAGTGTGAAGGCAAGAGGAGAAGGGGACGACAGAGGACGAGATGGCTGGACAGGGTCATCGAAGCGACCAACATGAATTTGACCCAACTCCGGGAGGCAGTGGAAGACAGGAGGGCCTGGCGTGCTCTGGTCCATGGGGTCACGAAGAGTCGGACACGATTTAACGACTAAACAACAACAAGAAGTTTATTTTAATTGCTATATTCCAGTCCTACCAATTTCCCCGATCAAATCACATTTATGTTCCTGAACTAAGATTTCCATTGGAGTTTTATTTGCAATGTCACCTGATGTCTGTAATTTGTGTGACTGGGAGGTGGTTTTATGCGCTGGGGTGATTATCTATTTATCCAGCACTAACCAATCACTCCTTCCAGCCTTTGATTACAAAGAGAGCCCCGCCTCTCTACTGACTATTCTTCCTATCTTTTTAGTTGTTTGGTGGCAGTTGTTTGTTTGCTGTTGATCTCTTTGGTTGGTTGCTAAGTTTGTGTGCAGTAATGAAAGCAGCATACACAAGTCTGTAATTTCAAGCAATAGTAAGTAAAGAATTTTTTTAATCCTTTCTCCTACAAATGTCTCAGAGTGAGTTACTGAGACTTCAAGTGACAGTTAATGAGAAAGGGGTGGACTTTAGGGAACCTGAATTTTTACTCCTTTGTGTATCTCTGTACTTCTACTGCATAGTAAAAAGGAATTTTACCAGAAATTCAATCCTCTGCCAAAACGTTCAGTTCCTCTTGTTTGTTTCCCATACTCCTGGCATTCATACATAGACACCAGAGATTGTGTGATTTGTAGCCTTCATACATTTTTATGAAGATTCTTATTGGACTCCACTGAAGTTGCTTGTTCCCCTTATTGTGGAATAGAAAACAAACAGAAAGAAGTGATAAAGCAACAGACACTTCAGTGGTGGTGAGCCGCAAAGTGTGTGCAATGTTTGTCTTTGTCTTTGGTGAGCCATGGAGCTGGCCAGGTAGCAGGACGTGGGCCATGGGGTACTACTTGTGCTGACTGGTGTTCTGGCACAGGAGTGCATTGCCCGTGGTACCCAAGTGGTGCCATGCCTTCTGCCTGCTGTGTGTAGGGGATGCTCTGTGCTTTGTAGCAGGCTGTGGCTTGCTGAAGGACAATGGGGCCTGGAGGTTGATGAGAGCCAGAACCATTGAAGGAAGTGCATTTTAGGTTGGCCTGGCCCCACATCATGGCTCATTGGCTGGAGTCCTGAGCCTGCCCAAGGAAGTGGGGGAAAGGGAGCTGTGCCTGGCTGGGGGACATGAAAAGAAAGGAGAATCCCTTTGTGAGAAAGGAAGGGTCAAAGGCCGTGGAATCCAGTGTGGGGGCTGTAGGAGAGGCAGCTCTATTTGTTAAGTGTGACTTTTCACTGCTCTCCTCTTTAATTGTTGTCACCCTGAGCTTGGGAAGTGTGCAGGGAGCAATTCACACGGTCCTATGAGCTGTCAATTTTCTTTGCCATGTCTCTTTGTTCAACTTCCCTCCCACCTGGAGGTTGCCCTCACAGGACCTTGACTCCAAGGGCACCTGTGTCCCCTCCCCTCCCAGTTCTTATTGGCAGCCCCAAAAGTGCCAAGTCCAGTGCAGGGCTTCTTTCTCATGGGAACATTGCACTAGGTGAGAATTTCCCTCATGGGAAGGTCCATACAGAGCTGGCCTGGCTTCTGCCTTCGTGGTGCTAAAATTTGGGCTCTAAATGGTCATCAGTAAGAGGTACAGCCTGGCACATGACATGAATCTCAGGGGTGGGATACAAAGCAGGAGACTTGTAGTAACAGCTGCATAATCTCAGTGGGCATCCTAAGGATGCATAATGATGCAAAACCCCAAGAATCCGGATAGTTTTTGTGAGAAGTCTTGCTTATGGCACAGAGCTGATAACCCAGAAGACCTGTTCCAGATCCCAATAGAGAGAAGGTCCTGTTCGGAGGCAGGGCCAGACCTTTTCATCAGGCCATGAAATGTTGGCTACTTTCTTGCAATGGAGCAATGGAGTCTTGCAAAGAAGGCCTGAAAAGAACTGACATAGCTTCTGCAAAGAATGGGCTCACAAACCAGAGTTCTGGAGACAGTCAACAAAGTCCCTCCCCAAAGTGTCCTGACCAAGCCCAGCAGTTATAGGATGAGGTAGAATCACAACTGGCTAAAGAGCAGAAATCAGAAAATACTAGTAAGTGGACAATTCTCTCGACAGGGAGGTGTAAACAGTGGGGTCCCTCTAGGTTCTGTATTGGTATCAGTTCCTAAATGTGTTCATAAATAGCCTAGGCTGGAGCGACGTGTTGCAGATAGCCCACAGCAAGCTTTTTACTATGAGTTATCTACAAACACGAAGAGTCGGACACGACTTAACGACTAAACAACAACAACATCTACAAACCAGAGTAAGAGCACTCCTATCACGTGCCTGTTGTAATGTGGCAAAAATGGAATTACAGTCTGGCAAGAACAATGCTAGTTGGCCAGTGCCAATGTAGCTGGGGCTGAGAAGTCTTTCTCTCGAAGTCCCCCAACCCCCCAGCCCAACGGCCCGATTTCCTCTCTCTCATCCCGGTGCTGGTGTTCCCACTGGCCTTTTCTCCACCAGTGTCAGAGCTGGGTGGCCACTGGCTCTCCAGTTATACCCTCTGTCCTCGTCTTCCTCTCTGGGTGACGGATACTCCTCTCTCAGTAGGGTGACCAGTCTGGAGGCTGGGAGGTGGATGCTTTTCTCCTTCTCCTTTCTGGACCCGCAATTGCACCAACTTCCTTAAAGATATACTGTAGATCCCTTCCCTAGGGGACTCTGGGGATTCCATGGCCTCATATTATGTTTCTGAAAAGTCCTCCTTGGTGTCCCCCCCCCCAAACCCCTTCTTCCGGGTCCTCCTCCTCTCTGACAGGAGAGCCAGGACCTCGGCCTCCTCAGTCTCCTCAGTTTGACAGCCCATCTCCTGCCAGGCCTTTTCCACTGGGGTTCTGCCTCATATTGTGGCAAGGTGGCTTTTACCTCCCCCTGGGCACCAGGGGCAAACAAGCGCTCTCTTTCCTCCTAGGGTCTCTGCCATAGCCTCCACGGGCAGGGCCTTGGTTTGAGACCCACTGTCCTGGAAGTGGGGCTTCTCCTCCTTTACCCGGTCCACCTGTTTCCCCTCCCAGTCTTCTGACACCTCAGTGGAGTCCAGAGGTAGCTCAGTTAGTGCTTCAGGCCCTGGGTGGGAACGCAATGGCTTGCTGACAGGGGCGCCCTTGCCACTGTCCTCTTCACACAGTGACTGGCCAGGAGATTGACACTGGAGTCACGATAGATAGTTCAGTGAAAACATTGACTAACTGTTGGGCTGTTCTGTTAGAGGAAAAATCCTGCTGGCATAATTAAAAAATGAAGAGGAAAAAAACCCCTCTGAAATAATTAAGGTCTTACAGCAATCTGTGGTGTTATTTCACCTGTTTACAATGCTTATTCACAATTCTAGTCACTATAGATCAAAAAGGGTATTGTGCACTGGAGGAGATGCAGAAAAGGCAACCCAAATTATCAAAGAGTTGCAGCAACTCCACAGTGAAGGAACAATTCCAAGAAAGAAAAGTGGGAGGCATCTAAAGAAAACAGGAGAGCTGCACAAGGAGCTTTTCAATAAACTGAGATGCAGAAGAGACATGTATACAAAACGGAAGAGAGGTAAATCACTAAGGCAGATAAATGAGCTATCTATATTTTGTAGGAAATAAGGAGGACCTCAGAAGGAGTTCAGGCTTGCAGCAGAGGTGAAACCCAGTAAATCTTTTGATGAACTGAGGGAAACACTAATAAACTTTGGGGAAATGGCAGGAATGAAAGTTAATCGACAGAAAACAAAAATTTTAGGCAAGAATATCTGAACAGAAGAGGTCCACAAATTGACAAACACGACAGGCTTCCAAGAGGAAAAAAGAATCAAATATCTGGGAATTCAAATAACAAACAAAACAAGTACACTGATAAAAGATAATTATATGAAACTTTTTAAGGAGATACAGAGAGACTTGGAAAAGTGGGATAAGCTTCAACTTTCACTGATGGGAAAAATAGCGGTAATTAAAATTAATGTGTTACCTAAACTGATCTTTCTTTTTCAGACAATACCAATGTTGTTAAAGCAAACACTCCTACAGGAGTTTAAGAGAAAAATAATGAAATTTGTTTGGCAGGGGAAAAAAACCGAGGATCAAAATGAAGGCATTACAAAAATAATAACAAGCGGTGGTTCTTTGCAACATTCGAAACAAGAGGAAAAATAAAGATGCAGTTGGTCTGTTGCAGGACAATATGGAGAAATGCTAATGGGTGACAGAAAAAGACAGCACGGGTAAACACTCACTTAACGTCCCAGAAGGAAAACAGTGATCCAGCTGGTGAAAACAGGATGCATGATGCGGTGAGGGAGCTGTAGTCCAAGAAACATATAAAACGACACCAAGCTTGTTAAATTGAATTCAGATTTCCAGGGTCAGAGGAGCTGCCTCCAAAAGCACTTAATCTGCAAATAAAATTTCAGATTTTATGTTTAAGGTGTCTATCAATTTGGATTCGGAAATCCCACAAGATCTTGACCTTGTCATTTTCTGACACCCTCTCTACCTGACATTCCCATGGGTTTTTGAAGGCTGGCACTAATTTTGCCACTCTGTCATATCTGATTTTGTAATCTGTTTGTGCAATCTTTGGACATTCGCAGATGAGGTGTGACACAATTCCATATTTTTCTTTGCAGAGTCAACATTTGCTGTTAGAACTAATTTCTTGAATCTTAGCTTTCATTACATTGGTTTAGAGTGCTTGTTCTTGTGCAGCAAAAATCAAGCCTTTGGTTTCTTCCTTAATGGTTGGTCTCAGTTTTAACCATGCCCATGTTGAATTATGATCATGTTTTCCATCAATATTTCTCAGGTGTTGTCCATGTAGTGGTTTATTTTTCCAACTGTTTAATTTATTTTCAAATTGTTGTTTCTTATATTTGTTTTTGTTGTTTTCAAAATATTCTCCATTTTCACCACCTTAAGTAATTTTTCTCTACTTGTACTGATATAATCATTTAGGCTTCCTTTTTCCTCCTCTATCACCTGCTGTATTTGCAGATATCCATGGCCTCCAATATTTCGTGGGAGATATAATCTGTCCACATCACTTTTGGGATATAGTGTTCATTAGTTTCCATGTTTTTCAATGCAATTATTCTTATTCATTTTGGGTCCAATCTATTATTCCCACTGGGCATCTAATTACTGGGACTGCCCATGTGTTTTTGGCTTTGATTATATTTTCACCATTTAACTTTGATTTTAAGATTTTCTGCAGTCTTTTGATAGTTCTTTAACTTTCAGTTCTTTAACTTTTGTGTGCAGAATGTTATCTGCTTTTAGTATTCCAGTGTATTTATAATTTTCATCACTTGATAGTGATTTTATAATATTGCTATTTTTTCACTCTATTCCATCTAGTTTTTGGATCTTGCCACGGTGTATAGACAGAGCTGCACATTCCAAATTTCATTTAAATATTTTCCACTGAATATTTGCTCTGTGTTTAGCAGTGATTCTATCTCAGTGGGACTCTTTGCATATAGTTTTAGATCATACATGTATAATAGATTATTGATTTTTCCTGTTTGTTCTGAAATATGGTAACCCAATGGTTTTCTGTTTTCTGTTTTGTTTTGTTTTGCAGCTTGTAACTATGTTCCATGGCTATTATGGTAGCTGTGCTATACATGAGCTGGTTTATTTCATATAGTGTGTTCGTTGGGATTGTTCTGATTACTACATTTGCATCTCAGTAGATCTTTTACTGGTTTATTTTGTAATTGGTGCAAAATGGGAAGTCTTTGTTTTTCTGTGTTTTGGCTAATCTGGGTTTTTTTTCCCTTCAGTGGTATCTGCCGTTCTGTCAACTCATGATTTCTGGGTTGTTCCATAAGTTGTTCCTCTACTGATACATTTTCTTCCACTATTGCATCTACCTCTACCCTCCATTTGTCTTCCATACTATTGTCATTGTTCTGTGTTGATTTTTCATTTGCCATCTTTTTTAGTTCTTGCAATTCTGACTTATGGCGACCCTTTTCAGGGTTTTCTAGTAGAGAGTACTCAAAAATAGTCTACAGTTCTCTTTTTCTGGGGGCATCCCAGGTCTGTGCAGCTTGCTGAATGCCATGCATGCTGGCTCTTCTGGAATTGAACTACCAGCCTCTAGCTCTGCAGTGAACAACCTAACTCACTGAGGCTAAATAAATAAATAAATAAAAAAAAGCCAAAGAAGTGTAGCATCTTAAAGAATAACTGCTATATTTTTATGTAAGTTTTCATTGACAAATCTACTTCCTCAGACAATTACAACCTAACTCACTGAGCTATCCAGCCATACCATACTATACCTTACCATAGCATATTAAAATACATTATGACGGACAACATGGGGAAGAGGAGATCCATAAACACCACCTTTTTGCTCACTAGAGGAACAAAATGATACACATGTACCTAATAACTAAAGAGTAAATTCTTCAGAAAGGAAAGTTGTCCTCTGTGTACATGGCAAAATGTTACTTCTTCTGGAGCTAGGAGAGGGTTTAATTGCTGGTAAATTGTGATGAGGACAGAAAAATTGTGATGAGGACAGAAAAATTGTGATGAGGACAGCTGATTGTAAAGATGGCTTCAGTTGCTAGAAGCACAGGGTCAAGTGCCCCTCGCTGGAGTTTAGTCAGGAAGCTTCATATATAACCAGGCTCTGAACCCTGGCAAAATACAGGGTTAGTGTTTAAAGGTGCCATTGTTATTTTGATTTCCTACAGAATAACATGCCAGAACACAGTCGCAAGAGGTGATTTTTCTTTTTCTTATAGTTTGCTCCATTTTCCCTTATTAAAGCAACACCGGGGGTCAGATATGCAGGAGTCAGGTTTGGTGCAATATAGTCAAGAGCTTGTGTTTTCCAGTAACAAAGTGAAATAGCAGTACGAACACCACTAACTCCTGCAACAGCTCAGGAGTCTTCAGTCCTCCTTCCTAATAGGAGGGTCTCCCACCAAAAGTGACGGTGCAGGGAAGGCATGAATCAACATTGGTCAAGGGCACACAAGCCAAGATTATGTCAAGGAGCTCTTTGCTGCATACAATGCACAAGCAGCTTCCAGTAAAAGATTAGAGAACTTTCCTGTCAGAGGCTTTAAGGGAACCTTCAAGTTACTGGAGAAAGGTCCAGGAGTTGCTGAGCTTTCTTGACGGCAAAAGCACACAAAAGTCTCTTTCTTCTCTTCCTTGACTCAAGGGGATTGCATCACCGTGTTACTCATAGGAAATTCTGTCTCTGGTCACTGTTTGTTTTACTCTTGCACACCCTGGCCATGACACTGCAAAGAAGAAGGGACGTTTGAAGTGTTTGGCTAACCATGCTATGGGTGGAGTAGAGTCTTGGACATTTTTGGAATGAATCTTTTGTATGGGCAACCAACCAGCCCAAAAAAGACTTGCTTTCTTCTTAGTGACTGCAACAGGTTAATCCTTAATATTTGCACTTTTAGCAGACTAATTTCAGACTGATTAATTCTTTGACGAGCATGATGTGGTTGGCCATACTGCCTTCCAGTTTCCATGCCATCACTCCTTTGATAAAGATGGAATCAGGCTGAGTTTAATTTTTTTTCTCTCCTCAACCTGTCAGTTATAAATCCTCTCTCTGACTCCTTCAAGGAAGAGGCAGAAGGTGGGAGGGGCAGCAGCTTTGCCCACTGAAGCTCTTTGACCACTGAATCTTTAGGCTGACATTTCCTTGTTTTTAATTCTTGGTAAAATTACTTTTTGCTGCACAGTAGAAGCACAGAGACACTCACAGAGGAGATTAGATTCAGGTTCCCCCGAGTCAACTCCTTTCACATTAACTGGCACTTAAAGTCTCAGTAACTCATTCTTAGACATTTGTAGGGTAAAGAATTAAAAAAAAATCTTTACAGTACTTACAATTGCTTGAAATTTGAGACTTATGTATATTGCTTTCTTTACTGCACACATACTAGCAACCAACCAAACAGATCAACAGCAACAAACAATTGCCACCAACTGATGAACGAGAGGGATAGATCACTCAGCAAAGAGTTGGGGCTCTCTTTGTATTCCAAAGCTGGACGAAATGATTATTTAGTGCTGGATAGATATACAATCACCCCAGCCCAGAAAAATCCCTCCCAGTCACTCAAACTACATACAGCATATACGATTGTAAATAAAACTCCAACAGTTACTTGAGTGGAAATGCCTTGTTCTTCGTAAGCCAGTTACAGCAGGGAGTTGAGAGCCTTGGTGCATTGTGGGGAAATGTTTTTAAACAACTGGAAGTTATCCTAGGGCATAGCAACTCTATGGGCTGCTTCTAAGTGTTCACACACTGCCATCTAGCTGCTCTTCCTTTTTCTCTAGACTGGCAGTGACAGACGTTGTTCATGCAAAACATAACCAAGCTTGATGAGAAGATTAGATGAATTGGGGGGAGGGCTGCTAGTAAGGGTCTATCAGTGAAGTTGAATGTCACCTTCCGGTTCAGACACCAATTGCTACTGAATCCTGAGCAAATGACAGATTAGGACTGTTATATCTGCACCTTGTTTGTGGACTTGTGGGAAAGGGTCCTGGACGAGGCTGACGCAGCAGATCTCCTGAAATTTTTATGGCTACTCATGCAGAGAGCTTCCTTTACAGTTTCTATATATACCTCCTTATACAAAAACAAAACTTTTAGGAAGCAAAAGTGCTGACTGGGGGCTATGGCAGGCATGGAAAATCACTGGCGAATGGACCAAATCCAGTCCATCTGCCTATCCCACCTGCCCATCAATGTCGCTGGTCTGGTCCCTTCCCCTCCTGGAAGGCCCTCCCAAATAAGGCCAGGCGTAGGATAAAATTTAGGTTGATTAATCTAGATGCGTCTCAGCCTCACAGCTTTCTCAGGGGTATCCCCAGGATTTCTCCACCAGCAAGCTGGCTTCTACTTCTTTCCATGAAATCCTGTGCATGACAGAATTTCATGACATCTTTAAATCCTGTGCTGCAATTGATAGCACCATCTTCCTGCCCTCCTAAGATCTCCAGGAAATCTGCTGTTTGGGACATCAACCCTTTAGAAATATGAGGGATGTCCTGTCTCAAAACATTCTGTTCCCTGGATTTGCCTTGCTTTGCTTTTTGGAAGGTGGTGATGGTGGTGAAGTTTCACTGCCATCCTAAAATCATTGGCAAATCTGCTGGTTTTGACACCAGTTTTTTGAGGAATGTGGAGGAATACCCCTCCCCAAACATTCTCTTATGTTATTTCGTTTTTTAATGTTTTGTTTTGCTTTATGGGAAAACAGTTTAGCACTTTTACTGACACCTTCCCATCAGTGAGAAGCAGAGGAAAAAGTAGTGTGTCTCCTTGCTGGTGCTCTGGGCAATCTCTGGTTGCCATGAGGGGAATCCCTGCCCAGGAGAAATATTACAGATCTATAGGCAGGCAGATTAAAATACTAAATATTTCTTACGTTCCTAGGATAAATAATGACCCACCCCATGGTGAACTTTGTAGGGCTCCCCAGAAGAGTCCTGGAGTCTCCAGCAGATGTGATGATTGGGACCCTGATGTTGCCCCTTAGAAGGATTGATGCATGTATGGACAAAGCTGAAAGGCTAGAAGTGAGAATTCTCACTTGCACCTACTTCTTGGCCTTGGATCAAGCGGGCTCCCCTTTTTTTTTACATGAGAATAAGGGAATAGGGGTCTGGCCGAGCTTCTTTACATTCCTGACACTTAGTCTTATAGGTCTTCTGGTTGTAGCTTATTGCTGACTTTCTTCATTGCCACTTGGTCTCATACCACACCTACTCCTTCATCTTTCCCTGTGATAACTGCCACAGAAATTACCTTCCAGTGGCCTGAACCTTTTCTTTGGCATGCCTAGATTTCTGGCCAGCTGTATTTGGTCAATCTTAAGCCTTCCTAGCCAACTGCATTTCTTGGTGATACAGAGAAAGATTTTTATCTGACCATGACAGGTTTAGACTCCATGACAGTTTGGCTGCAGGCCCAGTTAATAAGCAGCCCCTCAATGCAGACCACACTGTAGCTCGCTGTGAAGAATTTGCACAACATTTTGCAGGCAAAATTGCTCAGATCTGCTCTGACTTGGATGCTATAACTCATTGTTTTCAACTTTAAATATTGTCTTTCATTGTTGTAAACCGCCTTGGGTCCTTTTCAAGGAGAAAGGTGAGGTAAAAATATTTTAAATAAATAAAATAAATAATCTCCCAAGGGTAATGTTGAAGCTCACTTGATCATAGAACCGTAGACCTGAAAAGGACTCTTAAGGGCTGCTCAATCCAATTCTCTACCAAAGCAAAAAATCCACAGCTAAAGCAGGTGGCCCTTTAAAAACCTCCGATGGAGGAAATGTCCCAAACCCTCCAAACCAGTCCATGCAACTATGAAACAGCTCTTCCTGATGTTTACAGGGAATCTCCTTTCTTGTAATCTCCTTCCTCATAATTTAAATCCTTAACGTTGGGTCCTCTTCTTTGGGGCTACAGAAAGCAAGCTTACTGTATTTTCTATGGGACAGCCCTTCAAAATATTTGGGAATGGTTATTTATATCACCTCTAAAGGTTTTTTCTCAGCTCTGTCAACTCTTTCCCCTTACTGCCAGGATTTTCCCCAGAAATATCTATGAAAAGGGGTCCAGAGTGACCTCCTCTTTATCGGCTCCCCTGTTTTCAGTCCACTTCTGCTTCAGTTCTTGGCTTCCAGTGAAGTCATGTGCTATGGCTGGCTCTCAAAGGGATTATTACCCCTCACAAACCACATTGCTTAAAACTTTGAGTTTTCAGCCACTGTGGCTAAAGTTTGCACAAGCTGAAGTTCAAATATATTCTCAATGATGAGGCTACACTATGCAACACAGCATAATGATCACAAGCCTTATCTTTCCCCCCTTGTTTTGTAACAGTTCATATCTTTTGTTAACTCATCTGTCAATTATAAATTTATATGAAGTTATATGGCATGAGAAAATAATACATTTAGATGGGGAAACATTTTATTGAATGAAAATAGTAGTAATGATTATAAAATAGCCATATTGCATTGTGCTCTGTGAACTATATTAACCTCTGTTAACCCATGGGAGGGGTGATTCTACACTCAGGTCCTTGAGAGTCAGGATCCTGGGATCCATGCAGACTTGGAAAACAAGTCTGCATGGTTCCCAGGATCTAAAATCCAAGGGTATAAAAGATAGATTTTGCCTTGTTTAGACTAAGAGAAGACACACAGATGTTGTTTTTGGGGGAAGAGAATATCTGCCAGGAGGGGTAAGAATTATGTAATATGATGTGACTATATTTAGGTGCTTACCGTGTTTTTCCTGAAAATAAGACGGTCTTATATTCATTTTTGCTCCAAAAAACGCATTAGGGCTTATTTTCAGGGGATGTTTTATTTTTTTCATGTACAACAATTTACATTTCTTCCAATACAGTCATGTCATCTTCTGTTTGCTGCACAATGGTGGAGGGTGGGGTTTCACTTAACTGGGGCTTATTTTTGGGGTGGGACATATTACGAGCATCCTGAAAAATCATACTAGGGCTTATTTTCAGGTTCTGCCTTATTTTTGGGGAAACAGGGTAAATGCTTTGCCATGCTCTTTGTTGCTAAACATAAGTATATAAGTATATAAGTATAATAGATTTTGAGTAATTTTCTAAAGTGACCTGTATTGAGAGTTTATGCGTTTTATAGTAAGAAAATAGTTTTAGTCCTGAGTATTTTGAAATGTTAAATTTAAGCTTTATGTCACAAGTACAGAAGATACAAACTTAGTATGCTTTCTACATATATGAATTGAGAAGACTGAAGAGTTTGGAATATATGTTCATTCATTTTTATATATCTTATACCAATGTATACCTGCTATTTTGAATCTTTCCATATATTTGCTTGTTTGCTCAATAAACCTTAGAAAAGAAGATTCCCTTTTCAACTGTTAGGTAATAAAAATCAAATATATGTCGAGAAAGAACTAAAGTAAACATAAAGGGTACAATTTCTTCTGAGACCAAAAATAAATTTAAACACAGACCTATAAGTCTCTCATGGGGAGTTGGTTGGTTGGTTGGTTGGTTGGTTGGTTGGTTGGTTGGTTGGTTGGTTGGTTGGTTGGTTGGATGGATGGATGGATGGATGGATGGATGGATGGATGGATGGATGGATGGATGGATGGATGGATGGATGGATGGATGGATGGATGGATGGATAGATAGATAGATAGATAGATAGATAGATAGATGGATAGATGGATGGATGGATGGATGGATGGATGGATGGATGGATGGATGGATGGATGGATGGATGGATGGATGGATGGATGGATGGATAGATAGATAGATAGATAGATAGATAGATAGATAGATAGATAGATAGATAGACAGACAGACAGACAGACAGACAGACAGACAGACAGACAGACAGACAGACAGACAGACAGATAGGGCTCCATTTGGTGCACCCAAGTTACTCATGCCTCCCTAAGGCTGACCATCCTCCCAGAAGCCTTGCCTGTCTTCACTCGCTGGATAGCTACCACTTCAAAGCAGGATGACTTAAGAGTGCCTGTTTGAGTATCAGGAGGTGCCAGAAGAGCACTGGCTCTGTACACAGTGGGGCAAAATTTGCTATAGTCCAAAATACTGGCAACCACCCCCTTTCGCTGAAAAATTCTACCTCAACCATAGGCAGAAACTTCAGAAATGTGCTGGCACCATGATGGATCGATCCTCTGAAACAATTGCTTAAATATTTTATTCAGGGGGTATTAAATCTTATTAGGGGGTGATACAGTCTGGTAGTGGTGGAGGGCATAGATACGTGTTGGGGGAAAGGATGGAAAGAAGGAAGAAAGCCAGAATTAAATTGAAAATGTTGCAAGAATCCAAGGAAAAAGGAGGATTTGGCTTACCAGATTGGGCTTTATATTATCAATCATCTATTCTAATGTGGTTGAAAGAATGGATTAGTTTGAGAAACAAAAGACTTTTATATTTAGAGGGGCATGACTTACAGCTGGGTTGGCATGCCTTTTTATGGTACCAGAAAGCCAAAACCCACAGGTACTTTCAAAACCATTATATTAGAAATTCATTGTACACAACCTGGGGGGGGGGGGGGGGAGGAAAATGTATACAAAAATACCAGGATGGGTTTCACCTATAGAAGCATTCATACATCCCAGTCTTCTGAACTTTGAGAAAATCTTGACATATACAGATATCTTAGATATAAATAAGAAATTAAAACTAAAAAAAGATCTGACAGATCAAGGATTAGACTCATTTTGGTGGCCCATAATGCAACTACAATCTAGGTATGAAAGAGATTTAAAAATATATGATTTTTGTAAAGAACAGACAACCCTTGACCAAATAATTTTAGCATCAGATGATGAATTAATTGGGAAAATATATAAATTTCTCTTAAATTGGAAAATGGCAGATGAACAAGTCAAAGAAACAATGGTACAATGGGCAAAAAACTTTGGATACAATATTGATCTTGAAAAATGGCAAAAGCTGTGGACTAGAAACTATAAAATGACAATGACATCATCTTATAAAGAGAACTTATATAAAATGTTCTATAGATGGCATTTACCACCTGATAGACTAACTAAAATGGTTCTTAATCGATCAAGTAAATGTTGGCAATGTCATAAAAAAACTGGAACTTACTATCACCTTTGGTGGACATGTGATAAAGCAAAAAGGTTTTGGGTAAAAATACATATATGGCTTATTAAAATAATCAAAAAACATGTAAATTTTAAACCAGATTTTTTTCTATTAGGTATAATACCAGAAAGTGTTGATAAGCAAAATGTATATTTAATACTGCATATTTTAACAGCCGCAAGGATTATATTTGCACAGTACTGGAAGAATGAAGAAGCACCTCCAGATGAAGAAATAATCAAAAAGATATTGGATTGCGCAGAAATGGATAGACTGACATTAAAAATCAAAGGGAAGGAAGATTCAGAATACTATCAAACTTGGAATCTGTTTTATCAATGGCTAGAAGCACGCTGTATAGATTAAGGACTTAATACGTATTGTAGCTGTATTAACAAATGATTATAAGCAGAACCCAGGAGACACAATGTTAAATAAGCACAGATAGATTTTATAAATAATAATAATAATAATAATAATAATAATAATAATAATAATAATAAAATAATAATAATAATAATAATAATAATAATAATAATAATAATAATAATAATAATAATAATAATAAAACTTTGAATAAAAAAAAAGGAAAAAAAGGGAGATGGAAGATGAATGGGAGGCAAAAGTGCATGTTAGGGGTACGTGTGTGCGCGTGCTGCTCCCTGGGACTGTCCAGGCCAGCAATGGGACTTCCCAAATGCCATGTTTCTCTGTCCTCTTCTGGG
Organism: Intellagama lesueurii; assembly: GCA_037013535.1. NCBI lineage: Eukaryota > Metazoa > Chordata > Lepidosauria > Squamata > Agamidae > Intellagama > Intellagama lesueurii. Next base: position 18,752,278 of record JBAJHW010000011.1, read on the forward strand.
CTGGGTAGGCCATGAGAAGGCAGCTGATCCACTGATGTAGCAGCAGCAGCAGCAGCAGCAGCCACCTCTCCTGTGCTCCTAGCTCTACCCACATGCAGTTGTTAGAAGTGTTTTATAGTGAACAGAAATTACTGCTAAAATGGCACTGTATGGGACACATGTGGGCTAATTAGTGACATAATAGTGTAATGCTTTTTCCTTTATCTACTTTTCCATGAAATAGCTACTGTAAAAGGAAGGCAGGCAGGCAGGCAGGCAGGCAGGAAGGAAGGAAGAAAGAAGAGAGAAAGAGCATTTCAGGATTGAGCTTGCTTTTTATACCGCCCCTAGCAGTCTGCTCTGATCTATTTTCCAGTCAGTGACCAGATGGCACACAAAAGATTGCAAACCACCCCGTTCTGCTCTGTGCCCAGTGCAGACCTTTTTGATCCAGCAACAGGACTACTCTTTTGGGGGGCTGGGCTGGGCCACGTGCACAGAAAGGTAGCTTTAAAGGAGAAACCCCCTCACTTGTCCAAACATGGGCTGGGGAGGTGTGAAGATCCCCTGCGTAGAATCAATTTCCCAACTCTAGGCTTGCAGCTAATGAGACATTCAAAGTGTGAAGAGCAGGCAGTGAGCAGGGGGATCCCAGCAGGAGAGGGCCGTGGCTGGCAGAGGGGTTAGAGTAGCAGACAGACTCACCCTTCTAGCCCTGTGTGCGAAAGATGTGCAGGGAATAGTTGGGCCATGTAGGCTGTGCTTTGACATCAGTCCATGGCCACACCTTGGAAATGCATGTGGGCTCGGTTCTCCACCCATGCCCTAGAAACCTGAGTTGGTACTTACAGTTGTCATATTTGTGCAAGGTAGATTCTCTCTGCATTTCTCTGTGCTATCTGTCCTTCATACATCAACCATTCCTCAGGGTCCCATGGCTGCTAGTGTTTTTCTGCAGCTTTTGGCCTGCCATCACATTTCATGCATTCCTTATTTTGGAAGCTGCCCCTGCTCTGTGTTCCCTTTGGACTTTACCCCAAGTAGTTTGTTTCCCAACCTTGCAATGCTAGGTTTCCCTGGCAACCTTTACACCAATGGTGTCAAGAGCCTCCTGTGCTGGGCCTGGGAAAGCTGCTGTGGACTGCCCCCCCCCCTCGACCCCAGCTGTTTCACACTCTGGGCTGCAAGGCTGAGTGGCAAAGTGTACAGGCACAAGGGCAGAATATGCTGGGAACTGAGAAGCAGAGGTGATAGCATGGGGATCATTTTGGGCAACTGGCTCTAATGGGGTAGGGATGATGCAGTCAGGCCTATAACTGAAAGTCAGCATCTCCGAGAGAGAGAAAAAATCCACACAACCCAAACATTCCCACCCCTCAGGCAGGCAGGCACTGTTGCTTTTGGAGTCCCGACACCTGGAGCTGCTCAGAATCACATCCTCAGATGTGCAGCTCAGCATTTAAGCATTTTCTCATACAAGGAATCTACCTCTGCCACTTGGTGGCAGGAATCTTAGCTAATTAAATTCATAAATTGCAATCAATTGAACAACAAGTTAATCTGCATGATTGGCATACAGTCATGGCCAAAAATATTGGCACCCTTGCAATTCTGTCAGAAAATGCAACCCTTCTCTCAGAAAATTGTTGCAGTTGCAAATGTTTTGGAGCTCACACGTTCATTTCTTTGGTTTGCGTTGGAACAACACAAAAAAACAGAGAAGTCAAATCTGATACAATCCCACACAGAAACCCAAAAATGCACTGGCCCAAATTACTGGCACCCCTAACTTAATATTTGGTAGCACCCCCTTTGGAAAAAATAACGGAAATCAATCGCTTCCTGTAACCATGAATGAGTTTCTTACACCTCTCTACTGGAATTTTGGACCACTCTTCTTTTGCAAACTGCTCCAGGGCCTTCAGATTTGAAGGATGCCTTCTCCCAACTGCTGTTTTGAGATCTCTCCACAGGTGTTCTATGGGATTCAGATCTGGACTCATTGCTGGCCATTTCAGAACTCTCCAGTGCTTTGTTTGTAACCATTTCTGAGTGCTTTTTGAAGTGTGTTTTGGGTCATCGTCCTGCTGGAAGACCCATGACCTCTGGTGGAGACGCAGCTTTCTGACACTGGCCACTACGCTGCGCCCCAAAATTCTTTGGTAATCATCAGATTTCAGATTTCATGATACCGTTCACACAGTCAAGGCATCCAGTGCCAGAAGCAGCAAAGCAACCCCAAAACATCTTTGAACCTCCACCATGTTTGACTGTAGGGACTGTGTTCTTTTCTTTGAATGCCTCATTTCTTTTTCTGTAAACAGTCCCATGATGTCCTTGACCAAAAAGCTCTACTTTTGTCTCATCTGTCCACAGTACGTTCTCCCAGAAGGATTGTGGTTTTGTCACATAAGTTTTGGCATACTCCAGTCTTGCTTTTTTATGCCTTTGTGTCAGCAGTGGTGTCCTCCTGGGTCTCCTACCATAGCGTCTCTTTTCATTCAGATGGCGACGGATAGTGCGAGCTGACACTGTTGTACCCTGTGTCTGCAGATCAGCTTGAATTTGTTTGGAAGTTAATCTGGGTTCTGTATCCACTGTTCGAACAACCCTTCGTTGTAATTTTTCAGTAATTTTGCTCTTCTGTCCACGTCCAGGGAGGTTAGCTACAGTGCCATGGGCTGTAAACCTCTTGATGATATTGTGCACAGTGGACACAGGAATATTAAGATCTCTGGAGATGGACTTGTAGCCTTGAGATTGTCTATGTTTTTCCACAATTTTTTCTCTCAAATCCACAGACAACTCTTTACACTTCATTCTTTTCTCCATGCTCAGTGTCACACACAACACAAAGGTTGATTCAACTTTTCTCCATCTTAACTGGTTGCAAGTGTGATTACTATATTGCCCACACCTCCTACTTGCGACAGGTGTGTCTAAATACAAATTACAGGAACATCACATGCTTGAAAAGCAATTATTTCTTACAATTTAGACAGGGTGCCAATAATTTTGGCCAGTGCATTTTTGGGTTTCTGTGTGGGATTGTATCAGATTTGACTTTTCTTCTGTTTTTTTGTTGTTGTTCCAACGCAAACCAAAAAATTGAACACGTGAGTACCAAAACATTTGCAACCGCAACAATTTTCTGAGAGAGTTGCATTTTCTGACAGAATTGCAAGGGTGCCAATATTTTTGGCCATGACTGTATGTGTAAACAAAATGAAGATATCATTTATTTGCATCAACATGATGCACACACAGGCTCCCTCTTAGAAGAGGCGTTTCATTCTGTAAGAAAGGTAGGGAGATGGGGTAGTCTCTTACAGCAAGGAACTAGGGCTGCTTACAATTTTGGAAATGATGATTCAGCTCAGTGGAAGGCCTGCAATATCTAATACCTGTGTGGGCCTGAACTTTTACATAAAGATGCTTCCAGACAATGCTTTCTATTGGTTAACTTCCCCAGCTCAAAAAGGGGAGAGGGGGATTCAGGTGCTCGGGCCTTCCATCCCCACCACTTCTTTCCTCTTCTTTCTTTTTTATCCTGTGCCTCTCCTGCTGGACGTTGGAGAGTACCGCGTTTCCCCTAAAATAAGACAGGGTCTTATATTAATTTTTGCTCCAAAAAAAGGCATTAGGTCTTATTTTCAGGGGATGTTTTATTTTTTTTCATGTACAACCATCTACATTGATTCAAATACAGTCATGTCACCTTCTTCTGGTTGCTGCACAAGGGTGGAGGGTGGGGTTGTCACTCAACTGGGGCTTATTTTTGGGGTAGGGCTTATATGACAAGCATCCTGAAAAAATCCTACTAGGGCTTATTTTCAGGTTAGGTCTTATTTTCGGGGAAACAAGGTAACATGGATACCCTGACACGAAACCGCACTAGGGTGCAGTGGATAGAGTGTTGAACTTGACTCTGAAAACCTGGGTTCAACTCCCTGCTTGGCCACAGAAACGCACCAGGGGGTGAAAATGGTAAACGGCAAACACCTCAACAGCAATAGTAAAGCCCTCCTTCCAACATCTCACATACCTGTTAGAACTGCTGTAAGTTTGAAGCAACTTGACAGCATATAATAAACAATGACCCCATGTTGCATCCAAACCACACTCTAATGTTCTTCTGCCAAGTTCTTCTCCTCTCCATAAATTTATTTCACCTTGGATGGTCAGCTGCAAATGTTTATTTTTGTTTAATTTTTTTTTATTTTCATCTAGTGACCCATCTAGTGGCTAGGCCACTACTCTGGGTGGCTTACAGTAACATAATGTAAACATATGAAAAAAAACACACTAGTAAACTAATAAAACATCACACAAAAACAAGTAAAAAAACAGCATCCCTGTATATGAAGTGTGGGTGGGATGGGTGGACATTCTGAGGGAGAGGCACTCAGACAAGTAGCAAGTTAAGCAAAACCATTTAGGGCTTTAAATATCAGCATAAGCACCTTGAACTTGGCTCAGAGAGATACTGGCAGCCAGTGCAAATTCGGACAGGTGATACATATGATCATATTTTGATGTTCTGGACACCAGCCTGGCTGCTGCATTTTGCACTTGTTTATTTTATTTATTTATTTATTTGATTGATTGATTGATTAAACTTATATACCGCCCATCTAGAACGTGTCTACTCTAGGCGGTTTACACAAAATATAAAAAATAAACTATGAAAGTATAAATGTACTAGGAATAAGACCCAAATTAACAGCAGAATCCAAGATGGAAAAAGAAAAAAAAAAGGAAAAAAGGAAAAAGGAAAGATAGGCTAGGGGATGGCTGTAGGGAAGGCCTGCCTGTGTAGCCACTTGTTGCCCAAAAGAACATAGTGAGCTCCTTATACTCAGTCAATCATTTGTCCATCAAGTGCATTATCGTCCACTCTGACCTGCAGAGTTTCAGACCGGATTCTTTCCTAGTCTTTGCTGGAGATGCTGGGAGTTGAACATGGGATCTTCTGCGTGCAAAGCAAGTGCTCTGCCACTAAACTACAGCCCTCCTCTACTTAATGTCTTCGGAATGGTGGAGCCCAAAGTCCACCATCTGCAAGAATCCAAGACCAGAAAAGGTGAGGAAGGAGGTAGCGCCTTCAGATTTACTGTCTAGGCAAGTGTTCTCAGGCTTCTGCTTAATATTCTCAAGACGGAAATACCAAAGAAAGATGGGTTTGCTGGTTATCTTGCTCGTGGCTGATGTTCTGTTGCTCCCTGCCCTCTGAGCATGTCAAGATGTGGGGTGAATAAGGTGTACTTTGGTCCCTCACTGCCACATGAGAAATAACTGCCTCAGAAGCTGCTCTCTTGCCCCCGCCCCCAGAGTGCTTACTTACATCAGGAAGCAGGAAGAAAGGCAAGGGAAAGGAGGGGAGATTCTTGGCTCATTAGAGGAAGAGTGTGAATGGCCTGCCTGTGGTGTGCCTTCCAACAGCGCCTGAGGCCTATGGGCCGGCCGGCCCTCCTGATGCCATATTTCAAAGCTGGAGAGGGGATTAGATTTGCTTATGTGTCCCGTGGAGACCGTCCTCCTAAAAACTTCCCTTTCCCATTGCAGGGGTTCAACCAGGTGGGGGTAAAAGGAAAGCCTGCCCTGCTCGAGCCCATGAGGTTCCTCCAGGAGGGCTCTCTTATGCGCAGGGGCCACTGCTTGGACCTCAGCCCTTCTGGGACCAGGAATCTCATCAGTTGCCCTTTGCAGGACAGAGCAGAATGGCCCTTGTCCAGCAGTAGAAATTGGGGGGGGGGGGGGACGGGGACACTAAGCAGAGGCCACTGCTGGAGTGCAGGCCAGAGAAGGAACCCCTAAGCCATCCCAGGGGCAGCCTCTCTTGCAAAGTGGGATAAGCCAAATGTAACGGGAAAGGTAAGTCCAGTCTGGGAAAGGAACGCTTCCATTGCAAGGCATTCCTGGGAACACAGAAACGCTGCCAATATGAATGCCAGCTTTCTCCAGCTTTCTTTGGCGAGGGGGCCACAGAGCGCCCTTTCCTTCCTGGAACTCCTTTGCAGAAGGTTTCCTGAGGGCCACCTCGGGCATGGCGCTCAAGGCCCCCCCGCCCCGGCCCTTCGGCCTCCGCGTCTCTTACGGAGCCGGCCAGGTTGTCTTCGGGCGGCCCCGAAAGGGGAATGCAAGGCCTTCAAGGCAAGGGCCAGGGCCAGGCGCCACTCCCGCCTCGGGGAGAGGGGAGAGTCGCGGGTGGGTAGGTGAGCGGACGAGTCGTGAGGCGGCAGGTGATGAGGCGACCAGGGCGACATTCGCCACCCGCCCTTCGTTCAAAGGGCCTCTGCCCCAGCCCCCCCCCCCTCGCCGCCCGAGGTGCCACTTCACACCTCGGCCCAGCATAAAGGCCGGCTCCTCTCGGCTGGCGGGCAGAGCGAGCGCCCGCCCGGCCCCAGCCCAGCCCAGCCCGCCCCGCCGCCATGGCCCGCAGCAGCTTCTTTCCCGGCCCGCTGGCCGGCGCCGCGCTCCAGCCGCCCTCCGGTTGGGTCGGCCCGCCGCACCCCGAGGCAAGCGAAGCGCCTTGGGGCTGCGCCCTCGGCCAGAGCCCGTGCTCCCACAGCGGCTCCTCGCCCGCCTCGTCCCCGGACTCGTGCGGGGGCGGCGGGCGCTTCTCGCCCTCCGGGTGCCCCTGGCGCCCCGGCCTCGGGCGCCGGACGGGTGGCCGGGCTCGGCTGGGCCACGGGCAGCGCCAGAGCGCCAGCCAGCGCGAGAAGCTCCGCATGCGGCACCTGGCCCAGGCCCTGCACGCCCTGCGCCGCTACCTGCCGGCCTCCGTGGCCCCTGCCGGGCAGAACCTCACCAAGATCGAGACCCTGCGCCTCGCCATCCGCTACATCGCCCAGCTCTCGGAGCTGCTGGGTCTCAGCGAGGAGGAGCTGGCGCGGAGGGGAGCGGCCCGGGCTCGCCCCTGCTGCCCTCTGTGCCCTGCGGGGCTCGGCTGCTGTCAGGCCGACCGCGGACCGCTGCCGGATCCACAGGCCTGGCCTTCCGAGCTAGAGCTGGCACCACCGACGACAGCCTTCCCGCCGCCCGGCAGCCCCCCGGGCGCGGCGCAGCCCCCCTCCTGCTCCGCATCCTCCGAGCCGCTCGGGTCTCCAGTCCCAGCCGCCGCCGCCCACTCTTGGGGCAGGTGGGCTCCTGGTGCCCCCAGCTGCACAGCAACCGGGACGCCCAACCAGACCCCTTCTGCCTGGGCAACGGCAGGGACACGCCGCGCAGAGATGCTCCCGCCGGAGGAGTGGCCGGCCTCGCGGGAGCTGCCCGCCCACCACCAGGTAGGTGTCGGCTGGTGCCGCCGAGCCCCCTCTCCTCTCTTGCTCCCGCTCCGACCGCCTCCCGGCCACCGCTCTTCTTCGGGTTTTCCCTTGAGCGGTGGGGACGTGAAAGGGAGCTTGGCTGGGGCACCGGAGCGGGTCAAGCACGAGGCTTCTCCCCCCCCCCCGCCCCCGCCCCCGCCCCCGCCCCCGCCCGCGAAGCTGGCCTGCCCTCTCCGCGTCAGAGGCGCGGCCCCTGGGCTCCTTTCTGGCGAGGTGCCCACTCTGCCATCGTGTGTGCTTCTGCCCTCCTCTCTTTCCAGAGTCTGCCTGAAGAGCTGCTCTCTTTCCTGGAGGGCTTCGTTCCCTTGGCATTACAGGACTGCCTTTCACCCGCCCACCCTTTGCCAGCTCTCCTGACATCTGGACTGGAGGCCAGGAAAGAATGCCCATGACGCACAGCCGTCCAGCGGCCTGGCTTGGAGAAGAACCCCCACCACGCTCCACAACCGCCGAGCCTCTCTTAGCCAGCGGAAGCCTCCTCTTCCCTCCGAGTAACAGACAATGACAATCGGAGGGGCTGCTTGTTCAGTCCACTAACTCTTCCTTCCCTACACTCCTGCTCCTGCTCTCCCGTGTAGCTTGCTTTGTTGTCTGCATTCAGGACTAGGAAGAACTTGGAAACTTGGTAGGGTGTAAAGAAACCGTGGTGCCATCCTGTCCTTTGCCTGCTTCAGCTATTTTTGCAGGAGGAGGCAGGTCAAAGTCAGAGCTGTGAATGAGGGTAGGATGGGAGCAGAAACATCCCACTGAACAACTCCAGCCAACTTCAGTTTATCTCTGGGGTAATTATGTTAGCCCTTCCCCCTCCCCCACCCCCAGCAGAAAGTAGGATTTTCTCCCACTGTCTCTCTCTGTTTCAACCTGATTTGGAAACAGGAATTCTCTTATTTGTCCTAGGACCAGCACCTGTCCTGTCCTGCAACAACACCCCCTGCCAACTTCCCAGACCTCTCAGTGGCTTTAGGCACAATTGAACAGCCATGGTATCAATCCCTGTAGAGCAGAGGTGCCAAACTCAATTTCATCTTGGGCCACGTTGGCATTATGGTTGCCCTCAAAGGGCCGGTTCTATCTGTAAGACTATATAAAGGTATCTACTCTTTATCATATTAAATATAATCCTCCTCATTCGATTATTACTGTACTGGTTTTAGTAATAACGTAAGGAATAACTGGCTCTGAAAGAAAAAGCCTATGATCAAGGTCTAGAAATAATGGCAAGCATATATTCAAGTGTACAACTATTGTACAATTTATTGAAAAGTGAGTTTTAGTAACACCCGTTGACGCCTGCTCCACAGCCCCACCTGTATTTGTTTGTTTTGTTAATTATTCACGGAAGCCTCCCACCTTTCCCTTGTGCTTGCCACAGCCCTCGGCCCTTGTTATCACCTGGCTCCTCACTCGCTTCCCTAGCTGATGTGGGAGAGGAGGCAGAGATGGCCACTGCTAGGCAACACCATCAAACTGTCCTCGCTGGGAGCCGTAAGAATGGGAGTGGGCAATAGTGAGAACTACATTTCCCAAGGTGCTGTATGCCGCCCAGGCGGCTACCCTTTCTGACTCTTTGCTGCTTTGAATGCTGGGATTAGAAGTCCCGCTGGGTGGATTCCCAGCATCCTTATGGAGCATTCTGGGTGACTGAGTAAGTGCCTGCATATTGTATGCTGCACAGTAGCAGGCAACACTGCGAGGGCCACACGAAATGGCCTGGCGGGCTGGATTCAGCCCACGGGCCTTGAGTTTGACATGTGCAGTAGAGCATCAGGGTAGAGCTTCTTGTTGGTTCTGACTCCTTATAGGCCCCCAGCTCAGGAGGAGATGCCCAAACTATTATTCTTCCATGTAGGGTTCTTTGGGATTAAGTTTTGTCTCCTTTGTTGTTTCATCCCTCCATAAATTTAAGCTTTATCCAGTTAAGACTCTGAGTTATGATGGTGCTGCTTAGCTGAGGGCTGGCCAACTGGCTTTGTGTTCTGCTGGAACTCAGCACCAGTAGTGGTCCTGGACATCCTGGCCTTGATATTTGTTGATTTGACCACTGAACACATGGCCGGAGAATGGAACATGCCCACCAGGCCAGTGTTAATTCACTCTTTGGCGTTACTGTAAAGCAGCCTTTGTACAGATATCCTTGAAGGCAGTCTGGAGTTTTCAACTGATACAGAACACTGCAGCCAGACTGGGTATAGGGTAGAAGTGAGCAGTGAGCAGGTAGAAATGGGACTCTGTAATCTTTCAGACTGAAGATTCTCAAGAGAGAGAAAGTCAAACATCTAAAGCAGTTACCAGCAGTTCAAGTTTTGACCTTTAAACCTTGTTGCAGTGGTGTGGGATAGCTCTTAAGGCACATCTTCTAATCCTAAGGACCTTCCTGCCTCCAACTTCTGAGCTCTGCCAAGAGACCTTGTTAAGGACCCTGTCCTTTTTGGACATGAAGCAAAACTTTAGGAGCACTGCCTGTATGAGGTGGACCAGGAAAGTCTTAACACCTCTTCCTGGAGAGATCAACTTGTCTTGCTTCCTTTTGAAAGATGTGTGAAAGCACACCAGCTGTTTCAAGTCCTGATTTCACAGACACGTTTTTTTGGCTGTTGTTTTTAATTGTTTTGGTTGAGACAATATTAATATTATTCTTATAACCCTTTGTCTTGTATTGACTAATGTGATGTATATTTGTTTTAACTACGTTTATTATTTTTAGAGAGAAAAGTGGGACAGAAGTGATTATTAGAAATAAAATATGATTTTTAAAAAAAGAAATACACTGTAATGTATTCATTTATAGGAGTCTTTAACTAGTTTTAAAAAGTGTGTGTTTTATAACTCTTGTGCTATAAACTGCTTGGAGAACTGCTGGCACTGAAAGGAAGATTACGGGCATTATAAAACGAAAACACCCTGTGAGGTGTCAAGAGAGATTTACCCAAGGTCGCTGGGAGGGAGTGGCAGCGAAGAGGCCTTTTGAGAAGGCCGCCTGGCTGAGACTCCGGCTCTTCCGCCAAGGGCCCCCAGCCCGTGCCACTGGCGTGGTGGGGCGGGGAAGAGAGACCGCCCGCATCCGGTCATCTTGCCCGCGCGCGGGCCGACCCCCTCGCCGAGGCTATCGGCGACTCTCCTGCCTCGGTCCCCAATAAGCGGGTCTGTCTCCCCACACCCACCGCAGATGCAAAGGGCGGCAGGCTCTGGTTCCCCATGGAGGGCCTCCGTTTGCCCCCCCCCCCGCCCGAAGTCCCCCTGCGGGTGAGGTCCCTTTGCGCGGCGGAGCAAGCCCTGAGGCCTGGCAGGAGAAGCCCGCGGCCAGCGAGCCCCGGCCACCCCGCTCCGCCGGCTGCCGCCTCCAGGTGCTCCTGTGCGCGGCGGGAGAGGCGCCAGCGGTTTAGCCGGGAGGCCCTAACGACTCGCCGCGACTCCTGGCTCGCCCCCCTCCCACCCCCGCTGCCGCCTGCCCCGGCAAAGCGTCCCGCTGACCTGTGAAATGGCTCCCAAAGCGCCAGACCCGGCGGGGCCTTTGAGATGCTAAACCCTTCTCACCTGGGGCCCCCAGTAGCCAAAGGAGGGGCTCTTGGCGCTTCGCGGTGGGGGTGATGCCGCAGTCCTAGCGGGAAACGCCACAAAGCGGAAGACCTCCCGGATTTTCCTCATACTTGGCTTTGGATCTTGTCGAACCGCAGATCCCCTCAGCCCTAGTAAGCATAGCAAATGTGAGCCATGATGGAACTTGTAGTGGAGCAACATGGGGAGGAGGCCCACCCATCACCCCATCCCCGAACTGGTGGCTCAGACTCCAGATCCAGCTCCGCCTTTATAGGGGTTGCTGGGAGGGCGGACTGAGAGCAAATCCTGCACACACACATACAGGCAGAGTCAGGCTCAGGTAAAGTTAAATGAGGGGAGGGGGTCAAGATCTTCCTCCCCATTCCTTTGAGATAGCCTCTGCCACACACACTGTAGAAATCATCATAGGTTCATTTCAGGCAAAGTGCCTAGGCCAGTCATTTGGAACAACCCGAAAGTTATCACGCAGCAGGCTTTCAGCAAAGCAGGGACTATATGAGCCATCTCCCTGTGTGTCTCAGGTGTGGCACCTGTATCCCTTTTAAGCTAGGCTAATAGCCAAGGCAGATTTCTGAGTTTTTGGAAATAGATGCTACATAACGTTATCAGTAACTGTAAATGAATCCATGCTTTCCCTGGTCATACATGTATAGGGTGTTTCTTTAGACTGCTTCTCCTGGAAGCTTCAGTGGATGTGAGCAAGCAGGTTTGAGCCTGGGTGTGATTATTAGAGGGCAGCAAGTACAACATCTGCCAAGGGCATCCCTCTTAGTAGGAGCAGGTGGGCACTGGTTGTGTCTGCTGTGAGGAGGCAAGCTGAGCTAGGGCAGGCACAAGAGAGAAGGAGTTACCTTCCCTGCTCATTGCTGCTTGCTCCAGTGGGAAAAGGAGTGCAGTCCTTGGCTAAAAGATATGGCATGGATTCTGCTCCTGGGAGAGGTAGGTGCCCAAACATTCAGGGGGCGGAAGTGGGGTGCTGGGGAGGGAACCTAGTATTCAGAGGGATATTGCTTTGGTAGAGGAGTTTGACAACACTGCACCCCATTCTGATACAGGCAATATGCTTCTCCCCTTGCAAACCCCCTAGGAGGAAGCAACAGCCCTTGCTCCCTATCTTACATCATGATCCAGCCAGTGAACAGCAGTGTAGCAAAAGCCATGGTGCCTTGCAGGAACCTGTTCCCATTTGAGAGGGGCAGCAACAGTCTGGAGGAGAGATTGGTGCTGCCCACCTTTTCAGCAGCTGCTCAGGTCTGTATGGTGGTCACACGGGTGCTATGTGTGATTGCTACTACCTGTGATGTAGCTGCACTGTGAGCTGGCATAAGTGGGCATCTTATTAATAAGGATTGCTATGCCTGCCTGTTGCTCCTGCACCTGGCCACTGCTGATTTGCTGGTAGCACTGGTGGTAATGTCTCTGGATGATGCATGGGACATCACCCTGCAGTGGCAGGCAAATGATGGGCCCTGTTGGGTGCTCATGTATCTCAGGCTTCTTGCCATTTAAGCCTCTGCTTTTGTCACTACCACCCTCAGTCTGGTTTGCCAGGCTTGCCGTCTTGCCATCGCCAAGAGTTGTCTGTGTGCAGTGTGGCTTCTGAGTGCTGGCCTCTCCATACCTCAGGAAGGCACCTAGCTCCTCTCTCTTGAGTGGAAGAGAACATAAGAAGAAGAGCCCTGCTGGATCCAGCCAAGGGCCCATCTAGTCCAGCTTCCTGTCTCTCACAGTGGCCCCACCAGATGCCTCTGGGAGCCCACGAGACAACTAGAGACCTGTCTCCTGATCCCCCTCCCCTACATCTGGCATTTGGAAGTACCTTCCTTTTAAGCCTGGAGATTATACATCCCCATCGTGGCTTGTAACCTGCAATGGACGTTTCCTCCAGAAATCTGTCCAATCCGCTTTTAAAGGCATCTAGGCCAGATGTCATCACCACATCCTGTGGCAAGGTGTTCTGCAGACTAACCACACGCTGGGTAAAGAAATATTTTCTTTTGTCTGTTCTCACGCTCCCAACACTCCATTTGAGTGGATGTCCCCTGGTTCTGGTACTGCGTGAGAGGGAAAAGAGCTTTCCTCTATCCACTTTATCCACCCCCTGCATAATTTTATACGCCTCAAACATGTCCCCCCTCAGGCACCTTTTCTGTAGACTAAAGAGCCCCAAAAACTGTAGCCTTTCCTCATAAGGGAGGTGCCCCAGCCCAGTAAGCATTTTAGTCGCTCTCTTCTGCACCTTTTCCAGTTCTGCGATGTCTTTTTTGAGGTGCGGCAACCAGAACTGTACGCAATACTCCAGGTGCGACCTTACCAGCGTAAGAGAACTTCCTGTGGGGCCGAAAGCCAACACGTGGCGAAGGAGGCAGGCAGTAGGGCTGTCAGCTCAGCATTTCTGTCTAGCCAGGACAGCTGTAAGCCCCAAATCCCAATTCATGGGGTCAAGAGTTAGGATGAGTTAGTACAAGGTACTTCCTTGTACTAGCCAGTGTGGTGTAGCACATAAAGTGTCAGAGTAAGAGGAGACCTGAGTTCAAATTCCTGCTCAGTCATGGAAATTCTTTGGGGGAGGATGACACCGGCAAAACCATCCTTTGAACATTTTGCATACCTCAAAAACCCTATTAGGGTTGCTGTTAGTTGAAAGCAATGTGGTGGCACATTAATAACAACAGCAACGTTCCTCTTAGGAGCTAGAGTGCCTTGAGGTTCAAGCTCTGAGAGATTTGGGCTTCTGATGTAGCAGATTGTTTCTCCACCTTTCCCTCTGTGAGTCTGTGTCATTGCACCAGCAGCGGTTCCTGTTCCACATGGTCATCATCAGTTCTCCACTGAACTTCACACAGTGCTTGATATATGGCTCCTTTGCCCAGCACTGGCATGAGACGGCCTATAACCTGCTCAGCTTCCTCTGTGTTTTCCTGCTTCTGCTGCTCATCATGGTTCCCTCTACTCCCAAATCCTGCCGGAGATCTCCCACCGTGTCCAATCCTGAAGCAGCTGTGAGTCCAGAGGCAGGGGCATGAAATAGCAGGCTATTTGGGGTTCTTGTAGGCTATACTGGGCCTCCTAAATTTGGGTCAGTGGCACTCATTGTTGCAGGCCATTGGTATGGCTTTCTAAAAAGTAATGGGAACAAGCATACATGAGACAGATTTTAGCCCAAAAGAGAAAAATTGGGGTTCTCGCTTCCCTCCACCCTTCCTTGCTGAGGCATTGTTGTTGTGAGCTGGTCTATATCACCACGCCAGAGACTGGAGGGAAGGTTGCTGTGGACCACTAGGGCTTAGAGCACAGCTCCAGCCCCCCCCCCCCCCCATCACCAGATCTTTCTGTTGCTCAGCATCTTCCTCCCTTCACATCAGATACAGGACACCCTGATTTAATCAGGCTATAGGGAGCCCTGCCCCTGAGGACCTACTCCAAGGACTTGGCAGATGGCAGCCCCTTTTGAAACAGCCTGCCTTTGCTGGCTAGGTTGCTGCCTCCAGGTGTATTGGGATTTGGAGTGCAATCCCCAGGGCCTACATGTAATCCCCAGGGCTGAGCGTTTTGTGCTTGCCTGCAAGGCTGCAGCTGCCAGCCACCCTAGTGGCCTTGGGGATGATGTCCTGCTCTGGAGTAGTTGCCCTGGGATACTGTCAACCTTTGAGGCCAGTTCCTTTTCTCCTTGGCTGAGTACTAGCAGCCTGGTGAGAGATAATTTTAGAACTGGGGCTCTTTACTTCTCGATGGCAGTGGCTTCTGAGTTCTCATTTCCTCTTTTGTTAGTAATTAGACTAATTCTCTGCTTGTGATCTACTGACAAGATTTTGCTGCAGCAAGGCTTTGCTGTGGCCCTGTCTTGGCATCTGATCTCAAGCAGAAAGGTGGGGGTTGTTTTGTTTGGAGTAATAAAGCCCTGGTGTAGCTTCAGCCTGTGTAGTGTGACAAAATGCTATGAAAGCTTATTAGGATCCCTGTGCCTTTAAATGAAACTGCTCTTTGCAGATTCATTTGGTTTTACACTTCCTAGAAATCCTAGTTGGGGAAGCATTGAGTATTTTGTCATTTTATTGTCTTGCGCTACTTTCTTTTTTCTTATTATTTAAATAAATGTTTTAAAAATGAGAAAATTGTGTTATCTTAAAATTCATTATAAAAACACTTCTTACAGAGCTGTTCCGGATAATTTCTGGAAGCTTCCGAAAGCGATGTGTTTGGAGCTCCCTCTTGTGTCCATTAGTGGCCACTTCCTCATAGAAGAAACTTCTATTAAGGGGCAACTACACTGAGTTCGATTTTTCAAAAAACATTTGGTTTATGAATGTGGGATATTGTGCTTCTGTACACATGATTCAGAATGCCAGGAAATGGCCTGATGTTTCTGCAAATATTATGCAGCAGGAAAAAGGATACCAAGCTTTATATGTGTATGTGTGTTCTGTGCTGTCAAGTTGGAACCAACTTATAGCAACCCTAACAGGACTTTCAAGGTAAGTGAGATATTTAAGAAGTGGTTTTACCAGTTCCACTCCCCCAGTGAGTTTCCATGGCTGACTGGGGATTTGAACTCTGTTCTCTAGAGTCCTAGCCCATCACTCTATCCACTATATCAACTGGGAATCTCAAGCTTTACATACATCAGTGTTATCATTGAAACATCCATGGCAGCAGTCAAGATGGTTACAGGATACCCTTTTCTGCTCAGTACCATTCACAAAGAGACACTACACAAGGGAAAATGACAGAATTCCTTTTTTAACCACTTCTCATCCAAACACATCAATTGCCATGGCTGGAGCAGTAAATATGATCTCTGCCTCTAGGAGTGGTCTGTCTGTCTGTCTATCTACTTCATTTATATTGGATCAGACCTCCCCATCATCCCTAAACTCTCAGAGTTAATTGATGCCTCCTCTCAGTGGTACAGGGTACCTGGCTGAGGAGTCAAGGCTAGGCATTCTATTCCCATTGCATCTTGTAGGAGAAAAGCTGGCCTGTGTGGTCGTTGGACCAGCTACACAGTTTCAGAGTGCCTTCAAGATGAAGGAAATAGTAAACTGCTTCTGAGTATTTGACACCAAGAAAACCCTGGAAAGAGTCACTGTAGGGTGGAATCAACTTGCCAGCATGTAATTAGTAATTATATACCACCACCAATCACAGCATGTTTTCAGATGTATTGCAGAGGGATGGCATCTTTCATCTATGGACATACAAGGCTGTCAGTAGGAATTTTTCCATATGAGGACAAACCTTTTTAGAGGTATTTTAGATTAATACACACAGTATGGACCACTATGACCCAGTGTATCTGTATGCGGACCACTATGAACCAGTGTGTCAGTATGTATGTGTACACATACACACACACACAGGGACCAACTTAGATTTGATGGTATATCAGTTACATAGCATGAATTGTTTGATCGCCCATCCCCACTGAAATTCTCTCTTTTTATAATATTCTCCTTGCCCCTGTGCACCAGAATAAATAGCTAAATTTGAACTACTCTTCTGGTGGGAGATATCCCCATGCATGAGCCCGCC
The DNA here is from genome assembly GCA_037013535.1 of Intellagama lesueurii. NCBI lineage: Eukaryota > Metazoa > Chordata > Lepidosauria > Squamata > Agamidae > Intellagama > Intellagama lesueurii. Next base: position 18,768,675 of record JBAJHW010000011.1, read on the forward strand.
TACTCACACATCATGAGAGGACAGAAGCTTTCCCAATAGAGGTCTGGCACTGGCCTTACCTTTTCGTCTTTGCCATCCTATGCTGATGTCATTGCTAAGATATTCTGGCCTGGAGAGAAGGGGTTGTAGGCAGCCTATGGAGGTCAGGTGTGCCCATGTGGGTAAGGCAGACTGTGAACCGAAGGGAGCTTGCCATTTGTAGTTTCATAGCCCTTCAAATAACTTCAACTTCAACCGCCATAGGCATACAAAGACTTTATTTAGAGGAAATCTCCAAAGGGCAGATAAAGTTCCAGAGTTATTTTATCCAGCAATGGAAAATACTACATTTTGTACAACTCCCAGAATCCTACCTCCCACATGGCCAATGACTTGCTAGCTGTGGGATTGTGGAAACCGTAACACTTCCCACCTCTGGTTTGACCTCTTTACCCTAGAGTGTGATAGAATGCTCACAACGTTTATATGTATTTGTAGAAGTACACACACAGGCCTTTTTGAAAGGACCTATGATTTTATAGCATTATTGTCAGCAGTAACATTCAGTTCCACAGAAATTATCCTTCAGAGAATGTTTTATTTTTATAAACCCATCACATTTATTAACTTAGCAAGCTGGGACTGAACAGAAAAGAAAAATAGAAAAGAAAACCATTCATAAGAAAAAGAAATCATGGGGATCCTTGTAAAACATAGTGAACAGAATCTGATTCCAACAAGTCATGCATATGAACTGGAACCCCTACAGATGAAAACACTTCAACAAGCTATTGCTTTACATTGTCTTCCTGACTTAAACAATATATAAAGCACCAACATCAAAATGTTATTCAAAGGAGGGAAAGTCACAATTCAGAAACAAGAAAAGAATTAGCATGGGAAGAAAACAAGACAGCTCTGGTACAGGCTCTTAATGTTCTGGAATTCTTAACACAATATTACAGTGTTTAGTTTGATAGAAAAATCATGTTTGCCTCTAAACATATACGAGAGAGATATCTACAGGAAGCTGGCACCTGGCATCAAATCTATGTGCTTTAACTGTTGGAATTATTACACACTCGTATGTTGCCTTTAAGAGGTTTTGGCTGGGAGGAATCTTTCTGGACTGGGATAACTTTAGTGCAAATCAATCGGGAGCAACCAATTGTTCCCTCTGCCTCAGAATTTTGAAGAGCCACGCCACTCTGCTCAAGTTTTCTTTTCCTGCTCTTTTTAGTCAGGTAGTCTGTAGTCAGTTAGTGCAATGTATTTTAGTCAGTCAGGCAGTTATATACTGTAGTTAGTAGTGAAGTTAGTAAATCTTTGTTCATGTAACTAATCTCTATTTTTCTACAGAATGCTGTTTGTTTTGATCTATTCAGAAATGGGAGTAAAATGGAACTGTTTATTCTTTCTCTTACTAGAGTCTGAGTGAATTACTGAGACAGTTAGTGGCAGTTGAGGAGAACTAACAATAAGGGGTGGTCTACAATAATTTCCACACTCTGCCAATATTAACAACGAGTCATCATACTACAACATGGCTCCACTTTGCCAGCAGTGGCCTGAAATGCCATTCCCTGTCCAGCAACTCAAGAACATTGGCTGCATGTGCTACAACTCATCCAGACTGGAAAAAACACAAGCCAGAGACAATTGCGAAGTATGCTTTGTTAAGAAAAATATGCAAGAACATTTTGCAAATTCTACTCCAAAGGAGAAGGCTGTCAGATACAGAAGAAGACTGTGATGAAGGGAAGAGATAGTCTGGGCATCCCAATCACCGGAGGTCAAGGAGCAAAGCGCTCTGCTCATGCCATCATTGCAGAATGGGAGAAGGAGGTTGTACTACAAACTGTTGTTTGCTTGCACTGCCATGTTAGATACGTTTGACTGTTCTACATAACTACAGATTCCAGTAGACAAAAACAACAGGTGAATACTAAATTATTTGTTGCATTTGGAGCCAAGGTGGCCTTTCAAATCTTTCTAATGAAAATCTAACACAGTATGAAGGACAGGCAGTGAGATGGGCCGGGCCTACCACAAAATGGCTGCCCCAGGCTGCTGATTCTGATGCCACAAAAGAGCAGCACACAGTTGGTTATTTAATTCATTGTTGAATGTTGACTCTCAGAGACAAGAAGAGGTTTCTGTGGGCAAGGGTGTGTGCAAAATTATATGTATATTGGTGGGGGGAACAAATTCTGTTTGTGATACTTTTGGATTATTGACCTGACCCAAGACATCAAGCCTCAGAAGGGGTGCAATGGAAGTCTCAGCCAGCAGCTTTCCCCCTCCAAAGAAAGCCTCAGGGCAAGCTGGGAATCTGGTGGCCATGTCTGCACCTGGAGCGCCTGCCTGACATAATTCAACTGCCATGAAAAAGGCCACATGAAGCTGGCAAAGAAGGCATGAGCAACCCCCAAGGTAGGATGACTGTGTAAACTTCACTTTGTGAGTTTCGTATAGAGTTGTGTCCTTGCTATGGATTTCTGATTGGGATGGTCTGAACAGCCAGGGCAGCCCAAACAATGATGAAGAAGAGATTGCTGTTACTCAGGTCCTGAGGAATATTGGAGTTTTATTTACAACCTCCCGTGCTATCTGTAGTTTCAGTGACTGGGAGGGAATTTTCTGGGATGGGTTGATTGTCTATCAGTAATCAATAGTTCCTTCCAGCTTTTGAATTTAAAGAGAGCCATGCGTCTCTGCTGAATATTCTATTCCTCTCTTTCCTTGGTTGGTGGTAGTTGTTTGTTGTTGTTGATCTGTTTGATTGGTTGCTAGTATGTATGCAGTAAAGAAAGCAGCATACACAAGCCTGTAATTTCAAGCAACAGCAGGTAAAGAAATATTATCCTTTCTCCTACAAATATATTAGAGTTAATTATTGAAACTCTACAACAAGAACTGCCAGCCTAAAGCTTCAGTGAGCAAAGAGTTTAAGTGGGCAAAGTCGCTGCCCCTTCCACCTTCTCCCTCTTATTTGAAGGAGCCAGAGAGGGGATTTATAACTGACAGTTGGAGGGGAGGAAAGTTAAATTCAGCCATGCCTGATTCCATCTTTATCAAAGGAGTGATGGCATGGAAACTGAAAGGCAGTATGTCCAACCACATCATGCTTGTCAAAGAATTAATCAGTCTGAAATTAGTCTTCTAAAAGTACAAATATTCAGGATTAATCTGTTGCTGTCACTAAGAAGAAAGCAAGTCTTTTTTGGGCTGGTTGGTTGCCAATGCAGAAGATTCATTCTACGCTTCAGTACAATTGTAGCACATGAAGCTGATGTGTGCAGGAAATCTCTTTACTCAGGTTCAGTGGATGGCCGCCTGTCAAAATGCCTTTGAGTAATTGAAAGCCAAGCTGACAGACTAATCTATCTTTAGGCCCAGAATGGGTTCAGCCCTTTTTGCTTAGCCAGATGCCAAGGAGATGACTACCTTCGAGCTGTTTTGTTGCAGCCTGGCCCAGGCTGAGAGTTCCCGAAAATTGTTAGAAAAAAGTATTGCCTCATGAGAAGCATTAACCTGCAGTGGAGAACAAGAACCTGGCAGTTATGTGGGTATTGGCCCACCTCTGTTCTTACTTGTAGAGAAGAACAAACCAATTGTGCTCTCTCTGTTGGTTCGCTCCCATGAAAAATGCCAGTCAGGAGTTTCTTAGATGAAGTTCGTCTGTTCAGTCTTTCATTATGCATATGAGAATGTGGTGGCAGATGGGCTGTCTAGAGCTTCTTTTGGAGAAATCTGATTATTGTGCTGCCAAAATATTAGTCCTTCTGCAGTTTGAGCCAGTGGTTATGTAAGAACCTGATTTTATGACTAGGTTGGAAATAACAAGTTGACCCAGGTAACTAACTGACTTGGATCAAGGTGTTAAAGTTTTGTTCTGGGTATCTTCTTAAGCCTTTTGAAAAAGGAACAAGAGGGAAAACAAATTTTATGAGCAGCAGTAATTTTGTTTGACCGGTAGATGTCATAAAAGACCATATTATGTTTAATTTCACTCTAAGAACCTTTAACCACTAAGAAATCATTGTTTCACTTGATTTTAGAGTTTAGAGTATCTTAGTTTTTACTCTTGGCTTGTTGTAGTTTTAGGAAATAAATAATTCTCTTCTTTTATGTTGATGGAACCACTGCTCTAAAGTGTTTCAGTTATATGGCATTTTAGCAGCCTGCCAGAGGCCTTCTCATGGGAATCACACCTGCATTGTCTGTGCCAGTTGAGGTAAAGTCATTCCGGCTAGTACTTGATCAGCAAAATCTGATGGCTTTCTGATGATGGGCACCTTTGCATGTGTTTGAGAAGGTTCTGGATTCACAAAGATTCTGGCTGATTCCATCACTGGTATTGAGACTGAAAGTCTGTAAGTAGAAGAGACAGAACCTTTTGGGTCTCATATCCTTCTGAGTACAGCCTGCTATTCTGTTAGATGGTCTTCAGAACTTGCTTTTAATTTGTCAGTCATTCAGAGCCTTTATTGGCATACACAAAAAATCACATATACAGGATAAGAACAACCTATTAATTAACAATCTACAAATTCATTATGTCTCATTCTGTAGCTCCTCACTATCTAGTTCAAAAAGGCCGCCACATTCTCCACTATAACTGATACTTCTGTTGATAAAATATACCTCTGTGTGTCACAATCCAAACACCCCCCTTCTTTAACAAAAACGGGTCCACGTGTTTTCTGTGGAGGTCCATGTAGAATGAACATGGATGAAAATCATGTCGGAGAGTGACTCCACCCCACCCAGCTTGCAAAGGCAACACCTCTTGCTGTATAGAATCCCATTGAATCTCTCACACAGCACTGCTGATGGAATGGCATTGTATCTAGCAAGAGTAAAGGCCCTGCATTCCTGGGGGCATTTTAGCAGGTAAAGATACCATGCTGGTTGACCAACTTTGATGAGAATCTGCAGGCTCATCGGTGAACAGGTCTTATTCACAGCACTCTGCAGTTCCTGTGTTTGTATGTCGAATAGCCTACATTTTATCGTTCAGTATGCTTCCAGTTGGGACATCAAACCCAAGGAGTCAATCGCAATGCCCATCCATCTAATTTTCTTAACCAAACTGGATGATTCTATGGGGCAGTCGCATCCTCTAGAAGTCAATAAAGCACGCTGTCCTGGTACAAATTGTAGTAGACTCTTAGCTCGTTTCCATTTCAACAGAGGTAATTCTTATGTGCCAGCAGCTTTTAAAAATTGTGTTCTGGAAACTGGACTACAATGTGCTGAGAAGCCCTATTGCTGAGGTAGCTCAGACTAGTTAGCTTTTCATATTTTGCCTGTTGTCGTCCTGGATGCCCATCTTAATGTGGAAAGGGGGTTTGAGTGTGCCAGGAAAGCTGAGAGCAGTGCTATCAGGAAGCTAGGCACTGTTATGAGTCTGGACTCTTAGAAGGGACACCCAAGGCAGAAGGGTCAAAACTAAGAAACCAGCTTAAGATGCACTCACACTCTGTAGGATTAATGGTCATATCAACAGAAAAGATGGATAGAAAAGATGTATCACTGGAGATCAAGGACAAGATGGTTTACACTATTATAATCACAATTACTGTGTCTGGATGTGAAAGTGGGACAGAGAAGAAAGCTGATAGGAAAGAGATCAATTCATTTGAAATACTGTGCTGGCAGGGAGCATTACAGATTCTGATCAGATAATATATGTACTAGTAGATGTTTCGACATCCCCTAATCTAGGTATAAATTTCTCTTTGATTTCTTAGATTTTAAGGAATAGATGTTTTCTTTTCCTCTTTTTATATCTTTTTTTTTGTTTTTGCTTTGCTTTGCTTTGATTACTACAGTAGTTCTCTTTGTCCTCATGGGCAAGTTGCTGAAAAATTTCATTTAGGATTCTGACCCTATTTCACTCTATCGGCAGAGGTGAAATCAGAAACTTGACATCTCTGAGCAAACTTTAAGTCTCATTTTGGAACTTGCTTCAGACAAAAGAAACTGACCCACACATCTGGCCATAATTCTGGAACCTTTGTGTTTCTTCTGCACTACCCACAGCTCTGTTGTGCCCAGCCTGATGAAGACTCCAGTCAAAATTGAAAGCTAGCTTATGTTTGCAGTATTTCAGTGATTTAATGAAGCTATTGCCCACCCTTGCCTTTGGATTCTGTACAAGGGCTACATGGCTTTTTTTGTTTTGTTTTAATGTTCAAGTGTAATCTTTCTTTTGTACTTTCTTCTTTAACTTTCCTCACTAGACCGTTCAAGTCATTGTTTGTTTTTGTCAGTAATATGGTGTCATCTCCTTATTGTTTATAATTGATGTTTCATGAATTTAGCTTAGACAATAGTTAAAATAGAAGAAAAATCCATCTCATCCTGTTGGCACACCAGAACCAACTCTTGTACTGGAACAGGCCCAGAAACCTGGAGAGGGGGAAAGGCAGGGAGAGGTTTCTTTTGTTTTGAGCTGTAGTTAGACACTGTGGTTTTATTTTTTACTTATCTAAAAGACTACTCCCACAGGAGGCCAGGCTGGCCCCATCTTTACTGTCCTTCTCCAAGCAGACAAAGACTTTTCTCTTCAGCTAGGCTTTCCCTTAGTGACTGGCTGTCTAAGGGTGTTTTTTTAAAATCGATTCCTGGTTTCAAATGTAGTGTTGTTGTGAGAGGTGTAATGGAGCCAGGGCTCACAGAGTTGAAGTCTCAGCTCTTTCTGATCAGCAGGGACTATGATATCATCTGTCACTCCTTCTGCAGCTTGCCTTTTCTCTCTGACCTTAGCTGGAGCTTCACAGTACAGTATTTGGGAACAAAGGGGATTTTCTCAGGAACAGTATATTGCTGCAAGCTATCCCTGCTGTAATGTAGTTGAAGATTGTTTGGTCTTAAATGGACAATCAAGAGTCGTTAGCTTTACAAAAGATCTGCTCCTCATCTGTTGATAAGGTCTGTGACTGCACCCTCACCTATTTTGCCCAGCAACAACAGAAGAAATGTGATTGGCTGAAGATGACAGAAGGAGAACCAATCCAGAGGTGTCAGCAGGCGATATATAAACAAGAGTTGAGGTTTTTCAGGGGAGTTAACCAGAGAGAATCATAGAATCGTCGTAGGGTTGGAAGGGACCTTGGAGGTCTTCAACCCCCTGCCCAAGGCAGGAGACCTCATACCATCCCGGACAGACGGCCGTCCAATCTTTTCTTGAAAACCTCCAGCAATGGGGCACCCACAACATCGGGAGCCAAGCCGTTCCACTGCTTAATGGTTCTCACCATCAGGAAATTCCTCCTTATTTCCAGGTTGGATCTCCCTCTGACAAGTTTCTACCCATTGGTTCTTGTCCTACCCTCAGGGTGGAGAATAAATCGATGCCCTCTTCCCTGTGGCAACCCTTCAGATACTGGAAGACTGCTATCACGTCTCCCCTAAAGTCTTCTCTTCGTTAAGCTAAACATACCTATTTAGTCATTCTTCGTAGGATTTAGCCTCCAGTCCCCTTATCATCTTTGTTGCTCTTCTCTGCACCCCTTCCAGGGACTCAGCATCTTTTTTGTATTTTGTTGACCAGAACTGGACACAGCACTTCAAGTGTGGCCTCACCAGCGCGGTATAGAGTGGGACTATCACTTCCCGTGATCTTGATGCTATCCCCCTGTTGATGCAGCCTAGGACTGTGTTGGCCTTCTTGGCAGCTGCAGCACACTGCTGACTCATCCTTAGGCGGTGGTCCACCAGGACACCTAAATCCCGCTCACAGGTACTACTGTCGAGCTAGGTATCACCTATCCTGTACCTGTACATCTGGTTTCTCCTGCCAAAGTGCAGGACCTTACTTTTCCTGCCACTGAACTGCATCTTATTGGATAGGGTCCAATGTTCAAGTCTGTCTAGATCCTTCTGAATGTTGAGTCTATCTTCCAAAGTATTAGCAATTCCCCCCAGCTTTGTGTCATCAGCAAATTTGAGGAGTGCTCCTTCAATCCCCTCATCCAGGTCATTTATGAAGATGCTGAAGAGCACTGGGCCCAAGACAGAACCCTGAGGGTCCCCACTGCACACTTCCCTCCATGTAGATGTGGTTCCATTGAGGACCACACGTTGAGTGTGGTTGGTCAGCCAGCTGCAAATCCATCTGGTAGTTGCGCTGTCTATCCCACTTGGTTCTATCTTACGCAGAAGTAGGTTGTGGTCTACCTTATCAAAGCCTTACTGAAGTCTAAGTATACTATATCCACTGTGTTTCCTTGGTCCACTAATTTAGTCACTTTATCAAAGAAGGCAATAAGATTTGTTTGGCATGACCTGTTCTTAACAAACCCATGCTGGCTTCTAATAATCACCGTTATTTTCTAGGTGCTCACAAATCTGCTGCTTGATTATTTTTAAGTTACAGTGGACCCTCGACTTACAGACGGCTCGACCTGCAGACTTTTCGAGTTACAGACTTCTCTGGCCGCAAAATTTAGGTTCGACTTGCGGCCGGAGAATCGACCTACAGACCGGAAAATCAAACAAAATGGACCAAAAACGGCCGGTTACGGATTAATCGGTTTTCAATGCATTGTAGGTCAATGGAGCCTCGACCTACAGACTTTTCGACCTGCAGCCACCGTTCCAATACGGATTAATTCCGTAAGTCGAGGGTCCACTGTACAAGAAGGAGGTAAATTGTATCAGGGGAAAAGGAAACTGGGTTTCAAAGTGGACTATGTCACATAATTTACTTTGTAGCAGAGAGAGCTGGTTCTGAGTAGAAAGGTTGACACATATTATTAATGTAACTTCAAGCTTAAGAATGTGCTATTTAAATAAAGAACTTACTTTTATGTTTCAAATTAAAGTCTGCTTAGCTCTAATGATTTTGGCTTAAGGCAAGCTTAAGGAAAGGAAAGGGCAGTTTAAAGGTGATTAGCCAGGATAGGGCTGGGTCACAAGGACTGACTCAGTTTCTTGCCCTTTGGGCTCTCCATGGGAGGAGATGGCCATCGGGATTGTCATGATGAGCGCCTGTACTTCCAAATTTATTTATTTATTCCTATGCCATTGGATATTATTTATTTAATAACATACTCTCCATGATCATCACCATCTCCACCAGCTTCGTCTTAATTCTGATTCCTTCTTTTGGGGAAACATTTCAAAATGCTTCTAGACATGATAGTTTGATACAAAGTCTCATTGGTTCTACCAGCCATCACCAAATATGGCAAATATCTGGAGCAGTACATGGTACGAAGCGAGCCGTAAAGAAGCAGACCGTTGACTCCAGCCTATGTACACAGAACAATGGGCTGGATGGCCAGTTCCCACCAACCCCTTCAGGTTATGGCATGTGAATCAATGAACTGCAGCAGAGCAACCAGGGAACAGGTGGACCGAAGGGCTGAGTCAGCTGAGCTAAAGAATCCCAGCATTTCAAAGTTGATGCTTCAGTGGCTGAGCTGTCTGGTCACTTTAATGGGAGCCACATTGAGCTGAGCTTTTGTTTATACACCCCAGGCAGGCAGAGGTTATGCAAACAGATGCCTTTGCCAGCCAGATCTCTTGCCTCTGGGGTAAAATGAACAGAGGGGCCTGGAGAGGGGAAAGTGCCCTGTTAGCAGCACCACTGCCACTCTGTGAGGGTGAGCAATCTTCTGCTAGGCTGGTTCTGTGATCATTCTGTGTAGCCACTCCACCCTGCACGGGAGTGGATTCTTTGGGTTCCTTCCATGCTCAGCCCAAGCTGAGGGCAAATTCTGAATGCTTCAGAAAATGAAGGTTACCTTAAAGCCCCATCAAATATTGCAGTTTAATTGTTTATGAGGAAACCACTGAGATTATTGAGAAACATAGAAAAATAGGAAGCTGCTTTATATTGGGTCATACTCTTGGTTCCTCTGGCCCACTGTCGTGACCTCTTGACTCGTAGAGGATCTCCAGGGTTTCAGCCAAGATTCTTAGTAGCCTTACCTGGAGATCCTTGACATTTCCTGCTGGTTTCCTGTTCAGTGTAGGCTCAACCCTGCTTAGCTTCTCAATGAAATAATGTACGTTTGGAGTGGTATGGGGCGATTTACATGTGACACTTGGAAAAACCATATTTTGGAATGTCTTCTCTCTTCTTGCCTCCTGCTTTGGCTTGAGACTGGTATTCTTCATACATGTTGGAATACACTACCCATAATGCAAGCTGTGGCCTCTTAATTAATCTCGACAAATAGCAAAGTGTGAAGATCTTCTTGTTCCCAGTTATGTTATTATTAATACAATGCCTTTACTAGGCCAGCCAGGAGGTTGCAAACGTTTGTGTTCTTGTGGTCTCTTCATCAGGCAAAAGCATGTTAATGGCAATGTCGGGGGAGTGAATAGACTTGATGTGGATGACCTGGTGACTGTGTGATGTACTGAAATGCATGGAAGAGGAGAATGGATCTGTAAAGATTTGAACAAAGAGCTAGCAATGATGTGATGCTTTCAGGTTCAGGAAATGCAGAAAAGTCCCCCCCCCCTTTTTTTGAAAACAAAGTCTTGTTGTGAAGGGTATCACCCCAACATGGATTTTTGTGTTTGAGTGTTTTTTTTATGGCTTTTCTCTTTGTTTCCAGCATTGTCCCAAAACTCACCCTTATTTAATATTTTGCTGTGGAATGAAATTTCCTGACCTAGCTTTGATACTTATTAAATATCCGGACTGTCTGTGCATGTTGCTCTTTTTCAAAAGAGGTGGAATTTCCGAGTGATGGGTTTAGCATTTCAGACTGTTTGCTCAGCAAGGGAGAGGAATGGAAACAGGAGGAGTCATCAGCATGCTTTCGGTCCCAGCCTCTGCTGTCCAGACAGACAGGGGGCCCATGCCTTTAGTGGGAGCTTCTGGCCCCAAAGATTCTGCAGCCTCAGCCATGTTCCAGCTTGAAATAAGCCACCCTTTTATGGTTAACAAAACAGCTGCCAGGAAGTGGCATGCTGGCACCCAAAGGCAATCCCCTTGTTTGGATAGAAAGCTGAGAAAAAGCTGTACTTTGGTCATGCATGTGCAATATTCCCCTCACTTCGCCTTCAAAAGTTTCCCCAGTAATATTTAAGATAGGTATCACTTGGTTAGTTTCTGCAGAGCCAGAGTTTGAGAGTTTGATTCCCCACGGTGCCTCTAGGGAGAAGAGCCAGCCAGTCTGGCCTTGGGCAAGCTGCACAATCCCAAGGTGCCCCAGAAGAAGGGAATGTAAACCACTTCTGAGTACTCTCCACTTAGAAAACCCTGAAAAGAATCACCATAAGTCAAAATTGACTTGACAGCACACAGTTGTTATTATCTTTATATAGTCCCAAACAGATGTTACCCCTTTTAGTCTCAGACTCTTCTTTACATATTATGTGTGCTTTGTGTATGTCTCTAGCCATGCCTCTAAATTTTGTAGCCATGTCTCTTTTGTTGCTGAACAATGTTTTATATTATATTCACTGCTCCATTCTTCTTTATTTTTCAAAAGTATACTCCCAACCTAGACTTTTCTGATTGCCTGATTCTCTTGTTCCTATGAGAATAAATATTAAGCTCTACTACTAACACATGTGCCTTTTATGTTGCTGCTCTCTGCATCTGCAATGCCCTTTCTGAATACATTTGGACCCTTCTGCTGTCCCACTTCATCCAAGACAGCTGTGTTTTTCAGGCCCCATTATCCAGAGTTTGCTCCAACTTTCTTCTGGCCTAGTTTTCAACAAAGAGCAATATTTGCCTCACTTCCTTGTGTGTGTGTTTGCTGGCAAATTGCATCTACTTGAGAGAAACCGTAATAGGTACACCACACTGGTTCTGGACTTCCTTCTTAAAAATGTTTTTTTTATATTGTGGTAGAATTTAGCTTTTTACATTGTTCATGTGTCTTTTACTTTTTGCTTTAACACATTCGAACAAGCAAAGAAGAGAAGCAAAATCAGTGTAGAATTTTTTGTTAGGGTAAGAACTGTAAGTTTAGCCTGTATGCTGAAAATCCTGCCTAAACTTGTGCTCAGAGAAATCTGCTCCTGAATTGTCAGTGTGTAAGAAGGTAAAAGATGCTGCAGTTGTTCAGTAATGAAGGAAATGCACCTCACATATGCCTAGATGCACTTTTCTTTCCATAGTCTAGGAGTTCACCTGGTATTAAACCAACTTCTATACTGAGCCCAGATCAGTCCTCTCATTAATTAAGTCCAGGCATGGAGGGTGGAGAACTTGCTGACAGATGAAAGTTTGCATATAATGTGTATTTTGTGTATGTCCCTAGAAAGGTCAATAATACAATAATGCAAAACTTGAAGGCAGTAGGAAAAGAGAAAGATTTAATATGAGATGAATTGACTCAACAAAGGAAGTTTGATAGGGCTTTGTAGAGGTCATTAATTTATTGGCCACATATTGGGAGTTGATGGCACATAACGGCACAACATCTGCAGAATCAGCAAGCAACGACACCTGCCAGAGAATGCAACTACCAATAGTACTTCTATACTGCCTGGATTCAGCATATATGCTGCCTCATCCAAATCTAATGGAAAAGAGAAATCAAGATAGATGTTACTGACAAATTGATGACATTTCACTTCAGAGCCCCAAGTGACATCCTGTAGTGGTGTTTTTTTTTTACTGTGTGGGATACAGGTGTACTCTAAGAAGGACATTAGCTTTTCACAGCCATTAGTAAGAATTTCTGCTCTCTCAAAGCTCACATCTTCTTCCAAATGGAAAGTGCCATCTCTTACCAAACCAATCTGCCCTGGATTAACCAAACTCTGTGTTTCTCCTAATCCCAATTTCCTGCACCCATTAGTGGTTGTTCTTTTTGCTAATGGGCTTATGATATTGTGTTTACTCCAAACTGTTTGGTTGTAGAGTCCTCTGACAAAAGATGTAATGGGGGCTCTTGGGTTGGGCATTGTGGGGATGGGTTTGATGAGAGGATGTAATCACTGGTGGTGATTAGAGCCTTCTGTGCATGGCCAAGTGAGAGGAGGCATCCTTTAGGGTTGGTGGGTACCCAACCCTAAAGGGCAAGAGGTAGGAGCGTTTGAGTTGTTTCATTATCTCTTCTGAATGCAACTGCTCTTGGGCTTTCTGCCTCCCTGGTTGGTTGGTTCCTGTGAATAGCATCATTGCCACTGTTACCAGATAGAATTATGCCAGATGAAGACTTGATGCAGTCGTCACTAGTCTGTTGGGCCCAGAGGACAAGATTTCCCCTTCTGCTCTTGATTTTCATCTTCAGTTTGAGCTTTCAGCATTCACATTCTCTTTTCCTTCCTTCCTTCTGTTTTGTCTTGGAAAAAGCCCCCACATAAACATTTTAAAATAAATAATGCCAGCTGAGTCTGATTCTGTACCACTGTTCTTGGAAACGGTTAGCGTAGGTGGCACACAAGCACTTCCTTTGACTTGGCTGTTTTCATGATCTCCCAGAGCAGGGCAGGCACCTTCTATTTCCCTCTGTACCTCTAATCCATCTGGCAGTCTCTGGATCTTGCATTCTTACATACCAACAGCACTTCCCCCCGCCTCCCTGCCCCACCCCTACAGAAGAGTGAAACATTTATTAACTTGTACATCTTGACTGGTACTCAGGTCCACTTCAGCACTGCCTCTTCCATTGTACAATTCTGTATCTCCAGAATTATTTCTAACCCACAGTGCCATGATCATATTTTATCCTGTGAGAAGTACTATTCAGATTCCCATTGCTCTGACCTTATTGAGTTATTTCGAGGATGGAATGAATGAATGAATGAAACATAGTATGCCACTGAGAACTGTTTAGGCAAAAGCATCATGAGAGAGCCAGTATGTGGTGCAGTGTTTGAGAACATACAACTGAGACCTGGGTCCCAGTTGCTGCTTAGCCACTAACTCTTGCTAACTGTACAGTCCATTCCACTTTATTCAGTGGAACATAACCCCCAGATGCATGTGCAAAGGACTGCAGCTACAATGATGTTGAACTTGTCTCCCTCCCTCCCTCTCTCTTTCATTTCATCAGAGAGTCAAAAACAAATCTTGGAGCACCTGAAACACTAGTAAATTTAGGATGGCATAAACTTTTGTGGACTGGAGTTCACTTCATTAGATGCAGGAGCCTCATGCATGAAAGCATCTGCCATAATAAACATCTTAGGCTCTAACATACTGAAAGACACTTTATTGCTTTTGCCACAACACACCAGTGTAGTGATCCTCTAGAAACCGTTACTTCTTCACAGGGCTGCTGTGAAAATACGGGACATCCAATACCTGGAATTCTTGCAGGAAGGATGTTAAGAAATTAGACAGGGATGCTGCTATGGATGTGATCACACAGAAATAAGAGAAAGAGACATATTCTTCACTGCTGCCAGCCATCGCAGGTGAGAAGAACAGAGAGACCCATTTATCCTGAGGCTCAACAAGGCGATGCCAAGCGAAATAATTCTCTGATTCTCTTTTGACATTTTCATAACTGTATTTCTTTGCTAGGGAAGAGAGAATCTTTTTGAGGAAGAAAGGGGACCACTTGTCTGGGTGTGGCTGTTGCTGCTGAGGAGAAGGAAGCAAGAATGATGACCTGCAGGATTCTCTGTGACTTTATGCTCTGCAGGACTCTTTAGAAACCAACAAGCAAAAATTGAATACTCAGTTGTTGGCAACAATATTCAAATATGATGTACCAATATGATTTTTCAGAAATTCACTTACATTTGCTCATTGCAAATGTTTGATCTAACCCTGATTTCAGAATGGAGTTGACACACACATTTATTCATTCTTGACAAGGCAGTCTTTCTGCCTGTGAGTCAGACTGTATCACCCATCCAGGCACATATGCCAGTGTGTCTGTGATCGGGGGGGGGGGGGGGAGCATCAGGCACGTTTTATTCTGGTAATTTCTGGAATTATCTTTCTAGCCTCATATTTTTTTCAGTATCAAGTACCTCCTGAGGTATTCACCATTCTTCTTTTATAAGTTTTAAAATGTCATGTCTACGGTTAATTCTAGCTTGGTGCCTTGTTTGGTTACACCTAGTGTCAAAACCTGGCCCAATCTTTTGGCAAAATTAACAACAATAAATTTCAATGTCTATAATATAGCATACTTCTGTAATAGTAACTGCAATATTGATTTAGAAAGTAAGAACTAAGATTTTAGAAAGTAAGAGCTAAGGTTATCGGTTACACACATTTGTAAGTTACCTGCCAACTTAAAACAATGCTGTTGCCCCTAAGGGCCCTAGATCATAAAAGCTTATGGCACAGTAAATAGATTAGACCTTTATATGCCATTAAAGTCTTCCTTGCTTTTAAAACAAAAATTGTAGTTCCACTTCTTTGTATTTCTAAATACAAACTTCAGCAGTAAAGCTGTAGTGAGTTGTTAAACAATGGATATGAGCATAGATCCCCAACAAATCTTTAATATTTCAAAAAAAGTTGCCCTGTAATCTAGTTTTTCTGATATGAGGGGAAAAATTGCAAAAAAGTGGGGCCAGTGCTTCCCCAGATTCAGTGCTGTGGTATTCTTTATGTAGCACCACACGCTGTCAACACAAAATTCCATACAGACTCCCAGGGTTGTGCATGTCAAACACAAACCCTTATCAGTTCTCCGTCCAACGGTTACAATGAGAAAGCTGGCTGGAAAAGTGATAAGGGCATGTGAGTGGCTTAAGGAATCCATGCAAGACATAAAAAAGGTAGCGGACAGAAGACAAAAAAGAAGACGGAAAGAAAAGTAGACATCACCAATTGCATCAGGAAGGACTTTACCATGCAAGAAGGTAACAGGTTCATAGGCTGGTGGCTTCAGCAATGGTTGCAAGTTTGAATTTGGATCTTCATGTCAAGGCAGATTCTTCTGCCTCTGGAGGTCCAGGCAAACAGCTGCACCCAACCATATTACCTGGCACTAAATCTCCACATTCTTCACAGCGTCTCTGTGCTCAATCTTACAGGCTCAGCCCATTCATAAATTTCATAAATATCAAGTCTCCTCCTTGGATTCTTTGGATTGGACCATCAGCCCCTCCAATTCTTTGTTTAGTGCAACACTTGGTCTCACTGGCTAGATCCAGCCTTGTGCCTCGCAGTAATTAGGATTCAAGGCAGATCAAAACTCCACCCCCTATCAAGCATGCAAGACAGAAGGGAGGCTTCAAAGAGCTGAGCCGCTGGCTGGGGCTTCTCCTGACTTTCCATGCACTTTCAAAGTAGCTGCCTGCCATATGGGGTCAGTTCCCATGCTTCTGTGATTACATCTGCATCGTGGAGTGGCTTGTCATCAAGTGAGAAGGAGTTGCCTTGCTGTGTGAAGAAAATCCAAAGCAAATGGGCCTGTTATTCAAGGGAGCTCAGTTCGTGCCATTGCCCAGTGGAGGGCAAGTACTGTCAAGGCTTCACCAGGATAGTAACACCCTGTTGTTGTTGTTGTTGTTTAGTCGTTAAGTCATGTCCGACTCTCCGTGACCCCATGGACCAGAGCACGCCAGGCCCTCCTGTCTTCCACTGCCTCCCGGAGTTGGGTCAAATTCATGTTGGTCGCTTCGATGACACTGTCCAACCATCTCGTCCTCTGTCGTCCCCTTCTCCTCTTGCCTTCACTCTTTCCCAACATCAGGGTCTTTTCCAGGGAGTCTTCTCTTCTCATGAGATGGCCAAAGTATTGGAGCCTCAGCTTCAGGATCTGTCCTTCCAGTGAGCACTCAGGGTTGATTTCCTTCAAAATGGATAGGTTTGTTCTCTTTGCAGTCCAGGGGACTCTCAAGAGTCTCCTCCAGCACCACAGTTCAAAAGCATCAATTCTTCGGCGGTCAGCCTTCTTTATGGTCCAGCTCTCACTTCCATACATCGCTACTGGAAAAACCATAGCTTTGACTATGCGGACCTTTGTCGGCAAGGTGATGTCTGTTTTTTAAGATGCTGTCTAGGTTTGTCATCGCTTTCCTCCCAAGAAGCAGGTGTCTTTTAATTTTGTGGCTGCTGTCACCATCTGCAGTGATCATGGAGCCCAAGAAAGTAAAGTCTGTCACTGCCTCCACATCTTCCCCTTCTATTTGCCAGGAGGTGATGGGACCAGTGGCCATGATCTTAGTTTTTTTGATGTTGAGCTTCAGACCATTTTTTGCGCTCTCCTCTTTCACCCTCATTAAGAGGTTCTTTAATTCCTCCTCACTTTCTGCCATCAGAGTGGTGTCATCTGCATATCTGAGGTTGTTGATATTTCTTCCGGAAATCTTAATTCCGGCTTGGGATTCCTCCAGTCCTGCCTTTCGCGTGATGTATTCTGCGTATAAGTTAAATAAGCAGGGAGACAATATACAGCCTTGTCGTACTCCTTTCCCAGTTTTGAACCAATCAGTTGTTCCATATCCAGTTCTAACTGTTGCTTCCTGTCCCACATATAGATTTCTCAGGAGATGGATAAGGTGGTCAGGCACTCCCATTTCTTTAAGAACTTGCCATAGTTTGCTGTGGTCCACACAGTCAAAGGCTTTTGCGTAGTCAATGAAGCAAAAGTAGATGTTTTTCTGGAACTCTCTGGCTTTCTCCATAATCCAGCGCATGTTAGCAATTTGGTCTCTAGTTCCTCTGCACCCTGTACCAACCCACAAATTTAAAGTCTACATTCTGTTTCAGTCTACTGAGCTTGTTTTCCTGTTTATCACGTGTGCAGAACAGAAACCTTTGCACTCCCACCTGGTCCCATGAGTGAAACTGGAAGAAATTAAAAAATGTCTGTCCAAGTTACATCAAAGTCTGTTTGCCCCATTCTTTCTCCCTTCCAGCCCCACTGCTATGCCAGTGCCCCTTTTGCTGCAGGTGGGTTCCAGCCTGTGCCTTCATAGTTTTCTATGGTGTTGCATTTATGTCAGCAACCCCAACAGGTTTTGAGTTCCAGGGCCAATCCTCCTTAGTGATTCGGCTTATCTGAAGGGTGGCTTTCTGGTTTGCAGTTTGTGGCCAGGATTTGACTTACAATTTGCTGGAAATAAGCAAACTCACTTGCTGGATCAGCCACTCAGAGCTCCTGCTAGCCCTACATTTTGCCACAGCTACTTCACAGATCCTGCTGGAATGAGAGCTGGGGTGCCCGGCCTCTGCCTCCACTCTCCCAGCTGCCTCAGCTGTTTTCATGTCGTGCAACAAGGCGAGGAATGTGCTCTTTGCAAGGCTCGGTGTTTTATTAAGCCCTTTTCAATTTTCAGCCCTCTTACCCCAGGCACCCAGCATCCGCTCCAGTGAGCATCGGCTCAGCAAGCAGCATGACTCAGTGGTCAGCAATTGGATTCCATCCCCCAGGGCACCAGCAGAGCAGAGTTTGAAAGGCTCCCCACTTCCTTTCTACATTGCACAATCCAAGCCAGGCCAAGAAGACACAGAATGAAAAGTCTAGCCCTCAGGTCCCCACTGCCACTCCCAGTTGCCTTTGTGGGAAGGTAACAGAGGGAAGCAGCAACAGTGGGGGAAACACAAGAGGCGCTTGAATGGAAGAGAGTTGTGTCAGCAGCCTCTGTAATAGACTGTGAATGGGTCAATTGCCTTGTTCCAGTTCCTGGATCCCCAGGATTCTGTTGCCAGATCCTGAAGAACCTGGATTACTGTGGACTAGTAGCATGATGGTGCATACTCTTTGATTGTCCCTGCTTGGATCAGAAACGACTAAACAAACCAGTTTTGCTCCATGGCTTGCTTGTCAGATTGTGAAAACACCACTGCCACTTGGGTTTGTTTCCATCCAAACAACCTGGAGATACGAGTCATGGTATCCCATGTTTTGGGATTGTTTGTGGATTTGCTGGGACAGAAACAAAGCAGAGAGGAAGCTGTGCCTATATTTCGGTGGCATGGCTTATTTGTTCTGCTGTGCAAGAAGAATAAGTGGAGCAGCAGGCACCTGCACACTGCTTGCAAGCAATGAGCCAGGGTTCCCCCAGCCTTACTGTGTCATGTAAAACAGGCCATTATGAAATGACTAAGAAACATTTACTCTGTGGGTGCAGTTACTACTAGCTATGACAAAAATGCAATGTCCTTTCCAATAAATTAGACATCTTCAAATTAAGAAGAGGAAACAGGCGTGGCTCCTATTTGTTCAAAATACCATCCATGCTCTCTCTCACTGGAAGGAAATCAACCCAAGAAAGCACTAACCCTGGGATATTCTCCTTGCTGGGGAGGTGGACAATATACAGCCGTGCTGATATGGGTTGTGGTCGGAGTTCTGTGAATAGGATTGTTACTGTGGGCTTGGTTTAAAGCAATGGCACTCCAGAATTTTTTTTAGTACTCACAGCAAAGGAGTACTAATAGCTCACGGCAGCCAAATGAGAGTCTCCAGGGCAGTGAATTGTTAGATTATTGCTTTTTGCTACAGTGACACACCAGAATATTCTGATTAGGAAAAACCAATTAAAAAAACAGCAGCGGGCATGTATTTCCTCTGCCAGTAAGTACTGTGAAAGGTACAAATTGGAGGTTTTTTGAAAGAGAGAAAATGATACAGAGACAGAGGGGGAAACCTGAGTTTAGTGTACTCTTAAAATAATAATAATCATGTGCCATGAAGTCAATTCTGACTTATGGTGACCCTTTTCACTCTTTAGGCTTTGGGAAATGATTCTGGTCAGTGGAGGGGGGACTATCTCTCTATGGAGATCTCAGTATGGTAATGGATTGAACTGTCTCCTGGGAGAGCTTGCTTTCACCTTGCTCACCTTTGATATTTCCAAATGAACTCAAAATGTGACAAACGGCCACAAGTTCCAAGTCACCTCCTTCTGAAAAAAACCAAACCAGAGCCCTGGAACATCTCACTTCTCTCTTGCATACTATGAGCAAAATGGTATGTGCAACAAAAGAAGACCAGCATTTGATTTCAGTGGCTGCTGGTCCTG
The DNA here is from genome assembly GCA_037013535.1 of Intellagama lesueurii. Taxonomy (NCBI): domain Eukaryota; kingdom Metazoa; phylum Chordata; class Lepidosauria; order Squamata; family Agamidae; genus Intellagama; species Intellagama lesueurii. The sequence continues at coordinate 18,788,523 of JBAJHW010000011.1, forward strand.
ATGGATATGCATTATGATGATGATTCATAATCATAATCATAAGGGCTTGAAAAATTTTAGAATGTCTCACCAGTCAGTCAAAAATTTCACCAGTCAGCATGACCGGACGATAGCCTTGCAATTTATTGGGCTTGGGAATCACTGATTTATACCCTCAGACTTGGGTTGCTTTATTTCCTGCGTGCCTGTGGGGTCATGAAGCTTGTATTTTGAATTTCTTTTGAATGTCTCCAGCAAAAATAAAACTGAAAGCAAAAGCACCCGGCCTCTTAAGGAGCCACGGTTCCCTCCCACCCCAGGATGTGTCCTCGTTTGGTTGAAATTGGGAGCAGGGAATCTCCATATTCTCCAGCATGGGACTACTCTACATTCTCCTGCAGAGCTATATCTCTATGTACCGTTCAAACTCTCTTCTTGTGAGAAGATGGCAGTTTTCCTTTTGCAATGGGAGGGGGGAGGGGAGGACTGCAGGATTAGAGAGAGAGAGAGACAGTCGGAGGGGAAGGAGGCAGGCAGGGAGGGAGCTGTGACTCATCGAGCATTTTTCACTTGTCACAGATGAGTGGACGAGTGCATTTTTCAAGCCCTGATAATCATCATAATAATACTCATAATAATTAGCTTTCATCATGTTGGTTTGGAGTGCTTATTCTTGTGCAGAAAAAATCAAGCCTTCGGTTACTTTCTTAAGGGTCCACAGTTTTAGCCATGCCCATGTTGAATTATGATAATGCTTTCCATCAATATTTCTCAGGTGTTGTCCATGTAATGGTTTATTTTTCCAGCTGTTTAATTTCTTTTCAAATTGTTGTTTCTTATATTGAGCCTTTGTTTCTGTTGTTTTCAAAATATTTTCCATTTTCACTGCCTTAAGTAATTTTTCTCTGTTTATACTCATAAAATCATTTAGGCTTCTTTTTTCTTCCTCTACTACCTGCTGTATTTGCAGTAATCAATGGCCTCCAATTTTTTGTGGTAAATATAATCTGCCCACATAACTTTTTGGATGTAGTGCGTGATGCATGTTCATTAGTTTCTATGTTTTTCGATCCAGTTCTTCTAATTTGTTTTTAGTCCAATCTATTATTCCAGCTGGGTATCTAATTACTGGAACGGCTCATGTGTTTATGGCTTTTTTGTATTTCCCCCATTTAATTTTGATTTTAAGATTTTCTGCAGTCTTTTGATATATTCCCTTTCTGTCAGTTCTTTAGCTTTTGTGTACACAATGTTATCTGCTTCTAGCATTCCAAGGTATTTATAATTTTCATCACTTGATAGTGGTTTTATAATATTGCCATTTTTTAACTATATTCCATCTAGTTTTTGGATCTTGCCATGGTGTATAGACAGAGCTGCACATTTGTCAAATCAAAATTTCATTTGGAATTATTATTATTATTATTCAAAAACTCCAGGCACAGTCAAAATTATAAAAACATTGACTGTTATTATATAACAGACACAAGTTTTAACCAAAAAACATAGTATCTGTTAACTATCAACGCAGTACTGCATTTTTCCGTGTATAAGATGCTACTTTTTCCTAAAATCATTACACTAAAAAGTGAGGTGCATCTTACACAGGGAAGTAAGCTGAGGAGAGAACAAAATGGCCTGTACCTTGCCTCTTTAAAAAGGCTGCCTCCAATCAGGAGGCTTAGCTTCCTACAGTCAGGAGATTTAGCTTCCTCCAATCACGAGTCTTATGTAACTGACGTCAGCTGATGCTGTACAAATCAATTGGAACACACCTTGTTGGAGGTGGAGCCTGTAGGCTCAGATGCAACAGGGACTCATAATGTCTGAGTGTTCTGAGCCCAGGGGCTGAATACTCAAAGCTAATTTAAAATTTCTTAATTTTGGGTTAGAAAAGTGGGGAGCGTCTTATACATGGGGGCGACTTATACACACAAAAATATAGTATGTATCCTGTTCCTAATATTGTCATTTTTTGTAGCTCTGGTGGCGTGATTTCTGAGATCTGCAACTGCTTATAGTACTGTGTGAAATTTCTTGATATTGTTCCCAAAGCCCCAATGACCACTGAAGTGTGCTTCTTCCAGAGGCAAGATGTTTCAATTGCCAGGTCTCTGTACTTTGTTAGTTTTCCAATTCTTTATTTTCAACTCTAGCATCCCCTGGAATTGCAATGTCAATGATCTGGACATTTCTTCATTCTATTACTACTATGTCTGGTGTGTTATGTTCAAGGTGTCTGTCCGTTTGGATCCAGAAATCCCACAAGATCTTGACTTCCTCATTTTCTGACACCTTCTCTACCTGATGTTGCCACGAGTTTTTGGAGGCCGGCAAGTTATATTTTTTGCATAATGATCAGTGCACTAACTTTGCCACTCTATCATGTCTAACTTTGTAATCTGTTTGTGTAGTCTTTGGACATTCACAGATGAGGTGTGACACAGTTTCATCTTTTTCTTGGCAGAGTTAACATTTGCTGTTAGCACTAACTCCTTGGATCTTAGCTTTCATCACGTTGGTTTGGAATGCTTGTTCTTGTGCAGAAAAAATCAAGCCTTCAGTTTCTTTCTTAAGGGTCCCCAGTTTTAGCCATGCCTATGTTGAATTATGATCATGCTTTCCATCAATATTTCTCAGGTGTTGTCCATGTAGTGGTTTATTTTTCCAGCTGTTTAATTTCTTTTCAAATTGTTGTTTCTTATATTAAGCCTTTATTTCTGTTGTTTTCAAAATATTCTCCATTTTCACTCCTTTCACTAATTTTTCTCTGCTTGTACTGATATAATCATTTAGGCTTCTTCTTCTTCGTGGTCTCTGTGAATGCACACGAATGGGTTAATCTGCTCCTGCGCAGGACTCCTCGGAACTTTCTAGAGCTTTGACCGACAAAGTCATGGATAATCTCCATAAGATACGGAAAACAGCCCAATCTTATTCTACTCAGCAATTCTACAGATACACACACACACACAATGGCCATAATTCGTTATGGATACCTTCTAGAAAACTCCACCTACAGGCCGCATAAGACCCACCCCCTACTCACCTGCTCTTGAAGAAGAGGTCTTCTTCAAAAGGAAGCTATCTAAAGAGTTCCCATACACAAGCACCACACCATTTCTACTCCTGGTACTTCACCGTCCCCAAACGAGATGGAGGCCTCTGTCCTATTCTGGATTTAAGAGATCTCAACACCTACATTCAACGAAGGCATTTTTGGATGGTCACTGTCAATGCTGTCATCCTGCTCCTTCGCTCTGGTGACTGGTTCGTTGTCATAGATGTACAGGACCCTTATTTCCATATCTCAATCCACCCACACCATCGCAGATACCTTTGCTTCATTTTCATGGACTCCATATACCAATTTTGTTCCCTCCCCTTCGGACTCTCCACTGCTCCAAGGACTTTCATGAAATGCCTGGCTCCGGTAGCCGCATACCTACGCCTCCACAATATCACAGTTTTTCCTTACATAGACGACTGGTTAGTAGTAGCAGACTCTTACCACAAAGCCAAACAAGATGCTCAATTCACCCTCCTTACCCTGGCGGATCTCGGGTTCAATGTAAACTTCAACAAATAACGCCTCGAACCCTCCAAAACTATGGACTACATTCCATGGACTCTACTCGCCTAGATTCTTCTGCCGCCAGAGCTTTCCTCCCTCACAAGAGGATAATCAAGCTAAGAGACGCTATACTCCTGTTCCAACCCTTTGCCTCTGTCTCAGCTCATCAGGCTCAACGCCTTCTCGGCCTCATGGCTTCAACCACGTCGGTTGTACAACATGCCAGGCTCAAAATGTGTTCCCTCCAGGCATGGTATCTGTCTCTCTTCAACCCAGTTACAGACCATCCCTTCAAGACCTTGACAGTGACACCAGAATTGGTGAGCCAACTTACCTGGTGGACTTCCGTTCCAAATCTCACAGTCGGTTGTCCCTTCTGTCCACTCCAACTTACCATCCAGGTGACGACAGACACCAGCCCCACCGGTTGGGGCGCTCATTGGCCACAGGATCCTTGCCCTATGGTCAAAAACAGAACAGACGTTACACATGAACCACTTAGAGTTGCTCGCTGTCATCAAGGCCTTCCGCGGCTTCTGGTCTCTCCTCTTAGGTCAAGGGGTTCAAGTGGCCACGGACAACATGACTACCCTATACTATATCAACAAAGCAGGGAGGCATGCACTCACTCTCCCTTCTCTATCTAGCAGTACAACTCTGGGAATGGCTCACCATGTCTTCCCGGTAGCAGTCCACGTTGCCACCGAGGACAACGACATAGCGGACCAACTGAGCTGTCTCACCACTCATACTCACAAATGGGAGCTGGACAGTGTTACCTTCCTCCAACTTTGCCACCGCTGGGGAAAACCCACCCTCGACGTTTTCGCCACAGAATACAACACAAAATGCGACTAATATTGCTCCCAAGAGGGCAGGGGCAGGCACTCTCTCAGAGATGCGTTCATGACACACTGGGGGACGGACCTCCTCTACCTATTCCCCCCCATCTCCCTAATCCAATGGACAGTTATCCGACTCCGTCAACAAGGGTCAAATGCCATCCTCATAGCCCCTTGGCAGCCACGTCAGCCTTGGTTCACTCCACTGAAAGCAATGTCATACACTTTTCTCTGACTCCCAGTATACCCCCACCTCTTGACCCAGGACGACGGCAGGGTTTACCACCTGGACCTGGACTCTCTCCACCTCACAGCATGGCAGATTCCCCCTCCACAGCAGCTGTACTTGATAGAGCCCGGAACCCATTGCTGTATTCCTATGTGGAAAGCATTTTCTGCCTATGCTCTCTCCAAAGGTCTACCTACCAAACCGGTCTCTCTAGACACTCTTCTCGCCTTCCTCCTGCATCTGTTTAACCGGGGCCTTTCCCACTCCACATTAAAAGTGTACATTGCTGCCATTGTGGCTCATCAACCAGTCAGAGGCATCGCTTCTCTTTTCTCATCCAACTTTAAAAAGATTTCTCAGAGGTCTACAGAACATTCGCCCTCCTCCGATACCTCCGCTTCCACAATGGTCCCTTCACAATGATCCCTTCAACTCGTGTTCCACACCTTAACTCGTCCACCTTTCAAACCACTTGCGACTGTCCATCACAAATTTCTTTCTCTTAAAACCTTATTTTTAGTCGCCATTACATCTGCCCAGCGAGCTAGCGAGTTGGCAGCTCTCAGGGCTGATCCTCCTTATCTGCAATTCCACCCTGATAAGGTTACTCTCTATCCAGACATTTCATTTCTACCTAAAGTTGTTGCAGACTTCCACATCAATCAGCCCATTATCCTTCCAACACTTTTCCCTTCACCTTCATCGGATCTCGAGCGCATGCTATACACTCTAGATGTCAGCCGTTCTTTGGCCTTTTATGTCTCCTGTATGAAGGACTTCTGAAAATCCCCTCGTCTCTTCGTCTGTTATCAAGGACCACGCAGAGATTGTCAAGCTTCTTCCCAGACTATTTCTTGATGGATCGTCCAGTCCATCACTTTGGCGTATGAGTTGGCTGGTAAGCCCCTGCCAGACATTCTTAGAGCACACACTACTACAGCTGTGGCAACTTCTACCACCCTACTTTGCAGTATTGACATTTCCAGCATATGTCAGGCCACTACTTGGTCTAGATCTTCAACATTTATCACTCACTACAGACTGGATGTCAGGGCCAAAAAGGAAGCAGGTTTTGGCCAAGCTGTCCTCACATCGCTGCTAACGTGACGTCCCACCAGCCAGTAAGTCAGCTTCTCAATCACCCATTCGTGTGCATTCACAGAGACCACTAAGAAGAAAGAGAGGTTACTTACCTGTAACCATGGTTCTTTGAGTGATCCTCTGTGAATCCACACATCCCGCCCGTCCTCCACTCTGTCCATCACGTTTTTGTCTTCATTTTCTCTTGACAGCGGTGGACTTCCTTAGGAACTGAGGGACTCTTCGATGGGCAGAGCATGCGCTCCACAAGGGAACGTCCTACTAAACAGTTGTCTTAAAGCTTTAGAAAGTTCCAAGGAGTCCTGCGCAGGTGCAGATTAACCCATTCGTGTGGATTCACAGAGGACCACTCAAAGAACCATGGTTACAGGTAAGTAACCTCTCTCTTTTTCTTCCTCTACTACCTCCTGTATTTGCAGTAATCCATGGCCTCCAATTTTTCATGGTAAATATAATCTGTCCACATCACTTTTTGGATGTAGTGCGTGATGCATGTTCATTAGTTTCCGTGTTTTTTTATCAAATTTTTCTAGTTCGTTTTGAGTCCAATCTATTATTCCAGCTGGGTATCTAATTACTGGAACAGCCCATGTGTTTATGCCTTTGACTGTATTTCCCCCATTTAATTTTGATTTTAAGATTTTCCGCAATCTTTTGATATATTCTATTTCTGTCAGTTCTTTAACTTTTGTGTGCACGATGTTGTCAGCTTCTAGTATTCCAAGGTATTTATAATTTTCATCACTTGAGAGTGATTTTATAATATTGCCATTTTTAAACTCTATTCCATCTAGTTTTTGGATCTTGCCACGGTGTATAGACACTGTGTATAGACACATTTGTCAATTCCAAATTTCATTTGAATATCTTCACTAAATATGTGCACTGTTTAGCAGTGATTCTGTCTCTGTGGAACTTTTTGCATATAGTTTTAGGTCATCGATGTATAAGAGATTATTGATTATTGACATGGAGATTAGTGAGATGTTAAACAGCAGTGGTGACAAAGAATCTCCCTGAAATATTCCTCTTTTGATGCTAACTTCCCCAATTTCTTCACCATGGGCCATTAAGATGGTTTTCCATTTTTCCATGTTTTTCTTGAGAATGTTTTTACTAATCCCAAACATTGATCCAGCTGTGTGGCAATGAGTCAAATGCCTTTTTATAGTCTGTTCAGGCCATGTTAAGGTTTGTTTTTCATCTTTTTTGCATTCTTCAGGATCATTTTATCAATAAGCAGCTGATCTTTTGTGCCTCTTGACTTTTTAAAGTTCCCTTTCTGTTCAGTTGGATATAGGGAGTTTTCAGTTAAGTATTTATATATAGTTCTTGCAAGTACTCCTGTGAGGAGCTTGAACATTGTTGGAAGGCATGTAATTGGTCCATAATTACTGGGTTCATTGCCCTTTTGATGATATTTTATGATCAGAAATGTGCGGCCTGTTGTCATCCAGTCTTCAGTTGTAGAATTTTGAAGTAAGTGGTTAAATTGCACTGCTGTACGTTGATGGTGACTTGTTAGATGCTTTAACCAAAATCCGTGCAGCTCATCTGGACCAGGTGCACTCCAATTTTTCACTGTCTTTACTTGCCTCTTAATCATTTCAGTTGTTATTACAATATAATTCATTTGTTTTTCTTGAGTGTCTTTACAAATGTCTTTAATCCATGAGGCGTTTTTGTTATGTCCGGTTGGGCTTTCCCACATTTCTTTCCAAAATTTTAGAACATCATCTTTACATGGGCCTACTTTCTTTTGCTCTGCATTTTCTCCTAGTGACGTATAGAATAATAGATGGTTATTTTGAAATTGTGTGTTTTCTCTATATTGTTTCAAGCATCCATCATATCTTTCAATTTTCTTTGCTGTAGCTGTTGCCCACTGTTTTAATTCTTCCTTAGTTTCAACTACTGTTTTCCTTTCTAGGTCATATATTTTACATAACCTGGCTTTTACTTTTTCATTTTTAAGTTTTGAATCTTTCAAGTGTTTTAAGTTGCTAATGTCTGCACGTAATTTGTTTATTTTTCTTTACAGCTGAATTTTCCATTTTGGGGTGCCATGAGTTTTCTGGGGTTTTTGCAGCTTGTAACCAAGTTCCATGGTTACTATGGTAGCTGTGCTATACATGAGCTGGTTTGTTTCCTTTAGCATGTTGTTTGGAATTGTTCTGATGACATTTGTGTAATTCAGTTGATCTTTTACTGGTTTACTTTGTAATTGAGAGAGAGAGAGAGAGAGAGAGAGAGTAATTGGCTCATGGCTTAATAGAGACATCGACTTAGATTTCCAAATCCCAGTGTGGCAATCAAAGCTTGCTTTATTTGTTTGTTTGTTTATTACATTTCTATCCTGCCTATCTAGTAAAGAGCACTACTCAGGGCGGCTAAACTGCAATAAAAAGTAATAATAACCCACCCACCCACCAACACAAACATACAGATATTAAAATCCAATGAAAAGAACTCTTGAGGCAATGTCGAACAAAATTCAAATTGAAACACTTAGATCTGTGAGAGTATCAAATGAGTAGGATGTTACCAAAAGCCTCTTTGAAAAGCTTAGTTTTCACCCATTTTCTGAAGGTCAAAAGGGAAGGAGCCTGTTGTATATCAACAGGTAGTAATGTGTTTGTGACGGACAGTCCAAATGACACGCCTGTCCATCACGTTTGAACCCTGATGTGGAAGCCAATGACAGAACAGGAGGGCGGAACCAAGGGAGAGAAGAGAAAAAAAGGAGGACAGTTGGGATCAGTTAGTGTGGACAGTTATGAAAAGGAGTCAGTGAGAGAGTTATAGAGAAGAAGGAGTGAGGTGTGCTGAGAGAGAGTGAGAGAGATAGATAGATAGTCAGAGATAGAGAGAGAATTATTACAAATAAATATACACTGGTTGAATGGAACATAAGTAAACAAGAAGTGATTTAATGTAGAACATAAAATATGATATTTCAGTGATTGTGATCTAATGAAAATAGACAAAGACCATCTGTGATTCTGAATTACCCTTTCATACCCTTTAATAAATCTAATTCTGTTATTGATAGCAAGTGTGAAAGTAAAGTTCTTTACTGTGTGGATAAAAGAAATCCACTGGTGGCAGCGAGAGAGAAAGAAGGAACGTCGCCAGCGTGGACCTGGGTTGAGGGAAACAAACAGGGACACGGGGTGTACGTCACAAAGTGGTGACCAGCGGCGGGATTCGAATAAGAGTCCAGTAAGGCCAAAGAAAAAGAGTAAAGTTTCCTGAGTCAAAGATACTTATTAGTCAGGGAGGTCTGTCGTGGATGGAGTGGGTAACTCTCTAGAGCTTTTGGGAAAAGCTTAGTAGAGGGGCTCCTGAACGCAGATCGGGGACTAAGATAGGGAAAGACTCTGAGGGAAAAAGTTCTGTTAGAGGTTTACCTCAAGATTTGAAAGACCAGTGGGCTAGCTTTGGATCCTAGGCTCTAAGAAGGGAGCGCTGAGGGGGCAAAAGCAGAAGCCAGGGTCAGACACAGATCTGAGGGAAATGGAACAAGCAGAGGCTTGAAAAACAGAAAAATAAAACCAATCTGAAATAGCTGGGTGTCTGGAGGCCAAAAGAAACAGTCAGACACAAAGAACAGGGAGGCTAGATGCCTAAAGTAACAAAGTAGCAAATCCGTGACTGTCAGCGGGAAGCTACAAAGTAGCTATATATATCTCTAACTCAAAAAGGAAAAAAGCGCTTTAAACTGAGGCTTGAATTTGCTTGACTATATCTCTTTGCAGAATAAACCCACAAATCCTAATAAATAAACGTACTTATGTCTCCTAAAAGAGGGGAAAAGAGTGTGATGGAAGAAGCTGATCCTGAGGAGACACAACAAGGGTTACCTCAGGAAGTTGAGGGAAATGAAGTTCCTATAGCAGTGGAACAGGAGGGTACATCAGAAAGAGAAACCTCCCTAGAGTTTCAAAAATGGAAATTAGAGAAAGAACAGGAATATGATCATAGAAAATGATCATATTAAGATCGCAAATAAGTGGAGAATTGGCTGAGATTTATTCCCAAATGCCCCAAGAACAAGCAAGAGAATATGATGTTTTTAGAAAACTGGTTTTCGCGAGGTTTGGAATAAATGCTGAACACCTCAGAAGAAAGTTTAGGGCACTGACAAAGAAACATGAAGAATCATATTCCCAGTTAGGAGCCAATATGGTCAGATACCTGGAAAAATGGTTAGAACAAGCTAATGTTGAATCTCTAGAGCAGGGGTCTCAAACATGCGGCCCGCGGGACATTTGCGGCCCGCCGGATGATAGTTTGTGGCCCTCGCCTTGCCTGCCCCCCCTGAAGTGCCCACGCGTCCTCTGCTGTCAAGAGTCAAAAAAAGCCTCGCCTCGCTCGCTGGCTCTCTCCCAAGACAGCGCCTCTTGCACCTTCCATCCGGAACTGCAGCCTGCTAGCCAGCTTGCCTGTCTGCCGGCTGGCAGGCTGCAGTTCCGGATGGAGGGTGCAAGAGGCGCTGTCTTGGGGGAGAGCCGGCAAGCGAGGCGCGCTGCCGGCCCTTTTCCCCGAGCGCCCGAGCCACCGCCGAGCGATGCCTGAGAGCGGAGCTCGCTCCCGGCCCGTCCTCGAAGAGCGCCTCCAAGCCGCCAACAGCAGCTGCCGCCGCCTCTTCCAGGGAAGCGGCTCTCTGGCTCTCTTTCTCTCTCGACACCCCCAGCACCAGCCCGGCCTGCGGCCGCCTCAGCACCCAGCGGTGCTTCCTCCTCCTCGTCCTGCTTCAGCCGCCTCGGCTCTGGAGGCTGCCTGGGCTCGCCTCGCAAAGTTAGCTCCTCTGTCGTGGTGGGGGTAGCTGCTGCTGCTGAGTGTGCCTTTTTTTGAGGGGGGGGCCCCTCAGAGGAAGGTTGCCGGACCTCCGTGTGTGTGTGTTTGTGTGAGTGCGCATGCACGCGCGCGCACCTGTGGGCCCCCCCGCCCCGTTCTGTTTAATTTTGCGGGTACTGGTGGGGGCTTTTCTCCTTTGGCAAGGCGAATTCTGTGAGGGTTTTTTTTTAATTTTATGTCGTGCCCTCCCCCCCCCCCCGGCTAGGCGGTCGCCGGTGCTCCCTCCCTTCTCCGCTTCTTCGTCCTGCTGTTGCTGCTGGTGGTGGTAGTGAAGAAGGAGCCGGAGGGGGTCGTGGCCGGCAACGAGGGCTCGCGCGCCCCTCCTCCTCCTCCTCCTTGGAGCCCCAGCCGGGCTAAGGAAACTCCTGGGCAGCTTCCTCGGGCTCTTGCTCCACTTGGCGGAAAATCTGATGCGGCCCAGCCTCACCCAGACTCTGCCTCCAGCGGCCCCCAGGTAAATTGAGTTTGAGACCCCTGGTCTAGAGGATATGAAAAATATTATAGGGCTAGAACAATTTTATTCGGTTTTGCCTGGAGAACTAAGATATTTAGTCAGGGACAAACAGCCCAAAACAGTTCAACAAGCAAGCGAGACAGCAGATTTTATTTCTGAAATTAAAAATCCAAAATTTTCTGAACTAAAATTTAGTAATAGAAACTGGGAAGACAGAAGGAAAGAGTCCAGAGATTACCACAACAAACAGGCAAATGGAAGCCATTTTAGGGACCAACCCTCAGAACATAACCCTCAGAAGTATAAAAACAGTGATGGGAAGGGAGACAAGCCCCCTTTCTTTGAACAAAGGGCCCCAAAATCTTGCTACGGCTGTGGAGAAAAAGGGCATTTTATTTTACAATGTTTAAAATCTAAGAATAAGGAGTTAGGTCAACAGGAAGTAAGGGAAAGTGGGCCAAAGAAAGTTTACTATATCCAACAACAGAAAGAGAACTCTGAGGCAGTTAAAAATGGCGCAGTAACTGACCAAACAGAGAGTCAGGAAAAACTGCCACCTCTAGCAGAGATTGTTCACTGCTACTATATTAAAAGCAACATAGAGCCAATGTGTTGTTCTGGAGAAAATATTTATATTAATAACATCAAATATCTGGCATTGAGAGATTCTTGTTCTCAAATAACTTTATGTCATACTGATATTATCCCACAGGGGGATATCATTCAAAATGAGAAAATTACAGTAAAAGGGATTGGGACAGAATTGATTAATCTACCCGTGGCTAAAGTGCACATAAATTATCAAGGGTGGCAAGGTTTATGGAAAATAGGAATTACTAATCAAATCCCTACCCCTTGTTTGATCGGTCTAGACTTAACAGAACATGTCAAGAGTGTTTTAATCACTACACGCTCACAGACAGAAAAGATAGAAAATCCTGATGATGATAGTGAAGTTTCTGAAGAAGAACTAAGAGGAGATGAATCAAATAAACTAGCTGAAGTAGCGGGAATAGCTAAGGAAGACTTAGTGAAAAACCCTAGTGATAATTCCAATAGTAATGAAAAGAAGAAAAATGATAGTTACAATAATTATATTGTAAAAGTTAATAATAATTTCAATCCACTGACCCATGAACACTTAGAGAGGTCTGTAGTTGATAGAGGAGAGTGGAACTGTATAAAATATGGTAAGGGTGGTTTCATATATACACGCTCACAAGGAAGTCAGAAAACACCCACTACAGCAACAGGAGAAAGTTGGGGAGGAAAAAGTTTCCTGGAGAGTCAGATTAATAATTGGTTTGAAGAGGGTTGTAAGATTAGGGAAGAACCCAATGAAAAGAGTTTTGTCCAGGAGCAAAAGGAGAACAATAATTTGGAGGGTTGTTTAAAAGTGTCAGAAAATCACACTCTAATATTTCCTGAAAGTCCTGAGAGACACTATATGGACAAAGATCTTATACCTAAGGAAAAGTCCTTAGCAATATTAGAGCCTAGATTAAAATTAAATCCTGGAAAAGAGAAAAACTTAAATGAGGTTCAGGAAACATCATGCTGTCCTGAAGTTGTGAAAAGGAAATCTTTAGAGGGATGTAAATTGCATTTAGCAGAAGTAGTACCTAGAAAGAAACTGGATGAATTTGGGGGTGGGAAGAATGGCTTAAACCTTGACTTTCTAAATAAAGAAAAATCCAGAGATGTAAAGGTGGAGGAGAGAAAACTGTTCTTAGCTGAGAGAGTGAAGCCCCGTGTTAAAAAGAAAACAATTTTTACTGCTAAACGGCGAGCAGGGAACGTCCAGCCTACTACAGAGAGCCGACCAAAGAAGAATCGGATGAAGGAGCCTGAGACCAGCAGATGTAACCCGGAGTGTCAGCAATCGTGGAATCAACTGGAAGAGGTGGAGATGACCGGTCCAGTAGACCTCGCACCTGACAACGGTCACCCTCTACATAGAGATGTTCAACGTCGGGCGGAGCCAAAAAGACGACAGACCATCATCTGGGGACGGTACTCTACAAGGAACTGCAGGTGAGAAAACGGCATCCATCTATTAGGGAGCGGGAGAGCATGGACATTGATTGGTGTAGAGACTGAGATATTTTATCGAAGGACATTGCTGTGGCTCCGAACTATTAGAGCAAATAAGAACAAAATGATGAGGTGGACACTATTGTTACAAGATTTTGACTTTGAGATCAAAAGTGTCAAAGGAACTCAAAATGTAGTAGCTGAAGCCTCATCAAGAAGAACAGAAGATTGAAGATAGAAAAAACAAAGAACTGTATTAAAATGTAACTTGAAGAATATGGAAACTGTTATAATTAAATGTTTTAAAATTGTAGAAAAATGGAAAATGATTAAAAATGTAGGATCCATAGGAATAAATGATAAGTAAGGTTGAATATAGTTATATAAGTAATAAAAATGGTAATAAATGTAATTTAAATATAAAGAAATGATATTAATATGTTTTAAAAGATGGAATAGAGAAAATATAAAAGTGAAAATGTATATCTGATAAATGTTTAAAGAAGATATGGAAAAATTTGGTAAGTTCTCTCATAGGTTGTGCATGAGGGTAACTCACTTTAGAGGTAACCCCATGACACGAACTTTCCAAGGGGGGAGGTATGTGACGGACAGTCCAAATGACACGCCTGTCCATCACGTTAGAACCCCAATGACAGAACAGGAGGGCGGAACCAAGGGAGAGAAGAGAAAAAAAAGGAGGACAGTTGGGATCAGTTAGTGTGGACAGTTATGAAAAGGAGTCAGTGAGAGAGTTATAGAGAAGAAGGAGTGAGGTGTGCTGAGAGAGAGTGAGAGAGATAGATAGATAGTCAGAGATAGAGAGAAAATTATTACAAATAAATATACACTGGTTGAATGGAACATAAGTAAACAAGAAGTGATTTAATGTAGAACATAAAATATGATATTTCAGTGATTGTGATCTAATGAAAATAGACAAAGACCATCTGTGATTCTGAATTACCCTTTCATACCCTTTAATAAATCTAATTCTGTTATTGATAGCAAGTGTGAAAGTAAAGTTCTTTACTGTGTGGATAAAAGAAATCCACTGGTGGCAGCGAGAGAGAAAGAAGGAACGTCGCCAGCGTGGACCTGGGTTGAGGGAAACAAACAGGGACACAGGGTGTACGTCACAGTGTTCCATAGTGTTGCAGTCACCCCTGAGAAAGTCTGGTTCCTGGTGGCAGTTTTCTGGGTCTCTCTAGGGGTGGCCACTTGCAACTGTGAAACCTGAATAGACCGAGCATCCTGGGTAGACTATCTTAAGGAGAGACTCTTCAACAGGTAACCATGTCCCAAACCTTTAAGGGCTTTATAAGTTAGCACTAGCATTTTGAATTCGGCACAGAAGCAAAAAGGTAGCCAGTGCAGGTGAGCCAAGAATTGGGAGATGTGATAATCCCTCCTTGCTCCTGATACTCCCCTAGCCACCACATTTTGCATCTGCTGAAGCTTCCATGTTGCCTTCAAAGGCAGCCTCACATAGAGAGCATTGCAGTAATCAATCCTAAGAGATTAACCAACTCATGGTCCAGTGTGATTAGAGAGTTCCTGTCCAACAAGGGCTCAACTGTGCAATCTGCTGAAGGTGAAAAAAGATCTGGCCAGGGCAGAAATTTGCTTCTCCATGGAGAGAGCCGGGTCCAGAAGCACCCCCAGGTTGTGGACCTGGTCTTTGAAGGGGAGTGTGACCCCATCCAGACCAGGCAAGATCTGCTCCCAGCAACATTATCTCCATCTTGTCTGGATTTGATTTCAATGTTAGCCCTCGTCCAGTCCATAACCAAGGTCAAACACTGCTCCAGGTTCTGCACAGCACAGCTTCCGTTGCTGATAATGAGAAGAAGAGACAGAGTTATGTGCCATCTGCATATTGATTGCAACAAACTCCAGATATCCAGATGACCTCTCCCAACAACCTTGGGAGATGTTAAAGAGCATTGGGGTGATGATTGACCCCTGTGGGACTTCACAATGCAGGACCCACAGAGTCAAAACAGCATCCCAAAGCTACACTACACACTGTCTGCTATCAGTTGCTGAGAAGCAAGTCAGTGTGTTTGTACAGGCATGTGAATGTACTTGCACTCTTGCCCTTATGAATGCTTGAGGCTTGCCATGGGCACCTAGTTGGCTGCTGGGTGAAAAGCCTGCTGGATTAAGGAAGCCTTTTGTCTGATCCAGCTTCTTATGTTCTTGAGAACTTTTGCAAACGTCCTGTCATTAGTCACTATTGATGATTCTCTCTCCCCACAACATCTCGGCTGAGTTAATGAATCCCTGTTCTTTTAACACTCAGCGCCACACACACTTCTATATATTGGCACTTTTAAATGAGGGATCAGCAACTTCCTTCTTTGAGCCCCAGGCAGCCAGCAGAGGCTCCGCTGCTCTCAGAATCCAGGAGGAGGAGCTTTGGCAGCTCTTTCTGGTGCAGAAGACACTACAACGTTATTCTGGAACACAAAACCCAGTGAGATCCTAGAATCAGGAGTAGCTCTCTTACCAATGTCTAACTCAGTGACAGTAACTAGCTCTAAAAAGGAATGAAGGGGTGATGTGTCACCTTCCCCCTGCTCTAAATGCTCCCAGGACGTCTTCTTTTCCACTTTGTGCCTGTTAGCCCCTGCAGCAATAGGTTTGTTCCATACACATTAACCAAGTCTGGCTCTGTAGCACTATCACAATACATTGAAAGGCAGGGGGAAATATACGCTGCAGTGTTGGAGAGGAGGTCACATTATAACAAATTATAAAATGGTCACTAGGCAAACACCTGGAAAACGAAGCAGTAATAACTAGAAGCCAAGACGGATTTGTCAAGAACAAATCCTGCCAGACTAATCTGATCTCATCTTTTGATCAGGTAACCTCACTGATAGAGGGAATGCTGTAGACATTGTATATCTTGACTTCAGCAAAGCTTTTGACAAATTGCCCCATGATATTCTGATTAGCACGTTAACTAGGTGTGGGCTGGATAGAACAACTGTCAGGTGGACACACATTTGGCTACAGAATCATACTCAGAAAGTGATGATTAATGGCTCGTTCTCAAACTGGGCGGAGGTAACAAGTGGAGTACCCCAAGGCTCAGTCCTGGGCCAAGTGCTCTTCAATATTTTTTATTAATAACCTGGATCAGGGGATACAGGGAATGCTAATAAAATCTGCATTTGACACAAAATTGGGTTGAATAACTAACATCCTGGAACACAGAAACACAGAAATTCAAAATGATCTAGATAGGACTGAGCACTGGGTTGAAAACAATAGAATGAAATTCAGCAAGGAGAAGTGCAAAGTACCTTGGAAAAAGAAACCAAACACACAGTTGCAAAGTGGCGAATACCTGGCTCAGCAATAGTACGAGCGAGAAGGGTCTTGGAGTCGTTATAGATCACAAGCTGAATATAAGCCAACAGTGTGATGTGGCTACAAAAATGGCAAATGCTATTTTAGGCTGCATTAACAAAAGTATAGTCTCCAAATCCTGTGAGGTACTACTTCCCCTCTATTCAGCACTGGTTAGGCCTCATCTTGAGTCTTGTGTCTTCTCCTTGAGAGGAGGGCAACAAGGATGATCAGGGGACTAGAAAGCAGGCCCTAGGAGGAAAGACTGGAAGAATTGGGCATATTTAGCCTGGAGAAAAGAAGACTGAGGGGAGATATGATAGCACTTTTCAGATACTTGAAAGGCTGTCATACAGAGGAGGGACAGGATCCGTTCTCAATCATCCCTGTGTGCAGGACACGCAACAATAGGTTCAAGTTACAGGAAGCCACATTTCAGTTTAATATCAGGAAAAACCTCATAACTGTTAGAGCAGTACGGTAACAGAATCAATGACCTCAAGAGGTGGTGAGTGCTCCAACACTGGAGGCATTCAAGAGAAATTTAGACAAGCCCCTGGCAGATATCCTTTGATTTGTATTCCTGCACTGAGCAGGGGGTTCGACTCAATGGCCTTATATGCCCCTTCCAACTTTGTGATTCTATGATTCTATGAAATGTTCTTGAACTTACTTTTGAGAGCATATTTTACAAAAAAAGGAGGGGGTTATGGACCTTGAAAACCTGTGGCAATGACACCTGCCTCAAATGAGGCCTCCTTTTGCACTGGTGTGGAATCATTTCAGAGCCGGAGGCTGCCTAGTTATGGAGGGTGTTGCTTGGGGAGGAGACGGCAGCTGCACACTGGCATGCTCTGACTGGGTGGGCAGAACCACCAGCCCAGTTTGCTCAGACAGGCATAGGCATGACCTGGCTTTTTTTTTCAGGTCTGAATTCCAGCTCCTGCATTTCCTCCCATGCCCTTGATCCCTTCCATGCAGATAGAGAGTTAATCCTTCTGGCATTAAGAGGAAATTGCAAATACCTTTTGGCGACATAACTTGCCTTTCCTTCTATGCTGTCTTTCCACTGACTTCCTCTGCCCTTTAAAAAGGGGGGGAGGGAGACTCTGCAGGGCCAGTAACCCAGGGCAAGGACTGCTTAGTCCGCTTACACAAAATGGCAAAATGTGACACAGTTTTTACTCTGATGGAGGAAGACACTTAAAAGAGATTGGGTAGCCTAACATGCTCTGGTCCATGGGGTCAGAAAGAGTCGGACACGACTTAACAACTAAACAACAACAACCCTAACATGCTAAAATGTGAAACCTTTGCCCTCAGGAATGTCCTGGGCACACAATGGCCCCAGCAACTAATACTGCAGGCTCCATAGCTGCATGGATTGCTATGCCACAAACTTTAAACCTTTCCTGTGCTACAGGCTGATGCCTGCTCACTGCAGCACTCCAAGGAGAAGGAACTCTGTGATCTGATGAAGGTGCGTCCTACTGATGTGCAAGGCCAAAGAAGGTGGGTGGGAGGCTTCCTCTGGAACCTGTTCATTGCTCCCTGAAATACAGAAACAAAGGAATCCAGGCCTTTGCGGCTGTGCTCTCAGAGTACATGTATGAACTCAGACTCAGCATGTTCTAAGTATACACAGTTATCAAAGACTCTATATTTGACCCTGGCAATAGTGTGTCTTAACATTGATTAAACCCAGTAACCCACATTCATTTATTGATCACAGAAGAATCAATCTCTCTCTCTCTCTCTCTCTCTCTCTCTCTCTCTCTCTATATATATATATATATATATGCACAGAACTGAGTATATCTGTAATGGTTGTTGTGGGTTTTTAGGGCTGTCAAACAGCCCAAAAAACCCATAACAACCATCAGATCCCGGCCGTGAAAGCCTTGGAGAACATATATCTATAACGCTTGCACTGAGGAATTTCACTGAACCAAAATATACACAATTACTGTGTTAGGGAATAGCAAAGATTGCAGTAGCACTGCATAAATGCCAAACAACAAGTGAATAAAACATGTAAGAAGCAATTAAAATATATTTACTTCAGAATCAGGAGAGTTTAATCCCAAAGAGAAAACAGGTAAAGCTACCAAGGTACCAAGATGTTGCAAGGCTTTGGGAAGCCACAGGGGGTCTGGATTCAAACGGCAGAAGATGGCATTGAGATGCTGAGGTTTCTGCAATCTGAAGAAAAAGATGAGACTGATGTTAGGATGAAAGTTATTGAAATCCTAGTAGAATTTGTCCTGAGTTTCTTTTCCGTGGCTCCAGATAAAAACGTTGTCAATGTACCTCAAACGGAGGAGTGGTTTTTTTTTGGGGGGGGGGTGTACAACAGTTAAGAAAGTGTTGTTCCAGGTCAGTCATTAATATATTTGTATATTGTGGTGCCATATGAGTACCCATGGCAGTTCCGTTTATCTGGAGATAGGTTTTGTTGTCAAATGTGAAATAGTTCTGTGTGAACACAAAGTCTCAGAGGGTGGTGACTATGTGGGCTGTTTCCTCATTTTGAATAATATTCCTGATGGCCTGTAGTCTGTCTCTGTGTACAATATTAATGTAGAGAACTTCTACATGCATTGTGGCTAAGATGGTGCTGCCAGGGAGATCATGAGTAGACGGAAGTCTCCTTAGAAAGTTTGTGGTATCTCGTATGTAGCTATGTGCATTTGGTGCCATATGGTTTGAGGATGGAGTTCAAGTATCCAGTGATGGTATTGATGCTTGAAACAATGAGCCTACCAGAGCTGCCTCGTTTGTGTATTTTGGTTGCTGTTAGAAGGTGACTGGTTGAGGCTCTTGTGGTCAGTCGGGAGCTGTTCACATATATTTCT
The DNA here is from genome assembly GCA_037013535.1 of Intellagama lesueurii. Classification (NCBI taxonomy): domain Eukaryota; kingdom Metazoa; phylum Chordata; class Lepidosauria; order Squamata; family Agamidae; genus Intellagama; species Intellagama lesueurii. Next base: position 18,807,811 of record JBAJHW010000011.1, read on the forward strand.
AAGGAAGCCTTTCATTATGTTTTGTAATTCCTTTTGATATTTGGCAGTTGGGTATGTAGCTAGGAGCTGGTAAAATTTAGAGTTTGACAATTGTCTCTCAGTTTCCTGTGTGTAGCTTGCCCATATCTGCCTCTTTGATGAGGATGTTGGGATTAATTATGAGAATGCATCATACTCCATCTAGTTGAAATTGTAAGGTACATCAAGACCATATCTGCACAGAGGAATTAACGACCTTAAATCTGACATCATGAATAGCAATATACAAAACCCTGTTTCAAAACATTTCAGTCTTTCAAGACACTCTTTAAATGACTTGAAAGTCACGGTTCTGAGGACAAAAAACACTACAAAACAAGGCTTCTAAGAGAAACGGTTGAGATAATGTACTGTATATGTAGATACTGGGGACCCATTGAAAAGGACTTAATATCAAGCAGGGTCATTAAGTCATTACCAAGCATGAAATGCCACATTGATTCACAGTTTACCACTTGTATCAACTATGCTGTTGTTATTCACAGCTTGATAACATATTCCTTTACTAACCATTGTTACTCTGTTCATTATTTGTAGCCTCATTTGGTCATGGGGCCACATATAAATCTCACTCTTATGTCTGAGGAAGTGGACTTGATCCATGAAAGCTCACAGTAAAATATAGTAGTTAGTCTTTAAAGTGCCACAATTTTTTTTTGTCTCCTCAGGTTTTTTGTTTTGTTTTGTTTCTGTTTTGTCTGATATGTTTGTACAGACTAACATGTCTACTCCTTTGACAATTTCATCTTCCACTATGATCTCTTGTTCTGTTTTGGATTGTTTCAAGCATAGGATTTCAAAATATGTAGTATTAAAGTCTTCACTCTGCTTTCAACCACATGGTACTAACCGGAGATACTACTTGCACAGTGTCTGTACACTTAGTACAATTATGAGGATCATGAGATGACACCCATTGCCAAGATCATGTGGAATGTGTGTTGAGCTGGAAATGACCCCACCCATGGTTATGTTTCACCTCCACAGTGGCAGACAGAACACAGTGGGATTGATGCTCTGGGGACATATGCTGTGCTCAGTCAGGTGGGAAGTCAGCTGCTTGTGTCTTGCAGCAGCAGAGCAGAGAGTGGGGAGCGTGCTAGGCACCCCTGTCTGGAAGCTACCCAGGTGTTACCACCTTGAGGCTCATCTATCATTTTAAAGGCCAGGCAATTATCATCCTTGGATAGAACTGTTGCACAGAGAAGCCCAACCCTTCTGCTTCTCTAGTCTGGCTCAGTATTGGGCAGAACAAGACCAGTACAGAGCTCAAATGGAGGGTAGTCACAGTGCCAGACTGCTGGCAAGGAGACATCCAGAGCCAAATTCCCAGTCCTTGCCCCCATGGTCCTCCAATGGATCAGAGTTTTGGATCAGTCTGGGTCGGTGTCTACCAGCAGGGCATAAGAAGTGGCTGTTGCTCCCCTAATCCAAAACGTGGTTATTATTTTAACAGACACAGACACACTGTGCTATTGTGGTGCATCCTCCATGCTAGACCTGTTCAAGGTTTGCTGTTGGAACATAACACCACTTTGAACTCTCTCCTTAGATGGGTGAAACACGCATTCCCTTAGGAATAGGGCTTAATATGGGAAATACTGATGCTCATAGTGGAAACTCATGGAAACTCACAACACTTCTGTTATGAAAAGATTCCTGGCCCAGTGAATCCTGGGTGACTTTAGTTCAAGTGAATCACTGTGCCTGCTGAGTGTCAGTTCATTTTTTCATTGGTGTGTGTGTGAAATGCAGTGATGTCTAGTTCCCTTTAATAACCCAGTTATTCCACTAGATGCCGCCTTTGGTCTAGTAGCTAATGCCCTGGCTCAGGTGTTGTGAACCAGCCTGCCAGCCTGCTGAGCCAATTGAATGGAGATTCCCCCTTGCTGGTAATTCTGTAGATTTTTAAAGGTTGTGTTTTAACTCACTAACCTTAATGGCCCATCTCAAGAAAGTATTGTGGAAGGAGCACAGAGGAATATCTGCCACTACAATGAAGCAGAATCCTGTTCCTGAGACATTTGCTACTGTATTGAAGTGAACATTGCCATTGAAACGGGACAGCCCTCTTGTGCCTTTAATAGGTATCCCAAAGAGGGCATTTCAGCCTCTCTCGCACAACTCTTAAAGGTTTAGGAGAGCCATCTCCTTTCTTCTGTGGCCACTTTCAAGTGTTGCCCATTAGCTAACTTGCTTTCTGTTGGCTCCATCTGCATCTTGCATCAAGCAATTTATAAATATACCAAGGCAGTCACTACCAGTATGGCTTGCTAGGAAGACAACCTTATAAAAGTTTCTTGACATTTTCTGACTGTCCAGAGACCAAACAAGACTATTACAAGCTGAGAAATTCTGGTTTGTGAATGTTTGCTTCAACACCACACTGGTAGAAACTGGCTTTTGCCCAACCACTAGCCTAGTGTACCAATCATAACTCATGACCAAGTGGTAACTGAGACACCACCAACAGAGGCAGGTTGGATTGGTGTGATTTATTCTTTTAAATTAAGTGTCCCCAGCCAAGGATTTCTCTGAAGAGTTTTGTGCCCTTTCACACTGAGCAAGGAGCTGTGCACGCATAGGGCTTAAGCACCCAAGAGCTTTTGTGAGGGGTATTCCCCTCATGGGAAGGACCACCCCTTTTTGCCATTTATGGATGTACTGAAAATAATGACCATCTCCTCCACCCACATGGTGACTCTTCATGTCGGCTAACATTCTTAGCAGCATGTATTCTAACCTGGATATTTATGTTACAGTTGCTGCAAAAAATTATATACAAACAGTATTTCTGTTTATAGCCCTACAGCTGCTTTGGCCTTCAAAGCCCAGAATCCCAGGCCATTGACTCTTTTAACTGGAATTTTTGGGAGCTCAAGTTCAAAACATCGGTAAGGCCAAAGGCTGAGAACCACGCTTGTGAAGTATGTGGTCAGCAGAGTGGAGTGCTTAACCCCAAAGGTTTGGGTGAGACATACTCTTGCTCCCAATATAGAAGCAGTCTGTCCCAATATAAGCTGGCTCAATATAGAACCAGTCTGGTTACAGACTAGAATTTAGATGTCTCATCTGCAGTTTTTACCTGCAAGGTTTATTGTACGCCTCCTGAATAGTCTACAGGTGAATCCATTCCCATAAACATGTTGGCAAAATTAAAGAGGAAAAAAGAAAAGAGAGTGTGAGAAAACAAAGTTTTGTGGCACTTTAACAGATTTCTTTCAGTGTGAGTTTTTGTGGATCAAAATCCACTTCTTTGGAGACATGGAATACAAATACTTTCCCTTGATATTTATGCATCTCGTGACCAGCTGAGAATGCACATAATAGACAAAGTGGCAATGGTTCATTAACATGAGGAGACTGTCAAGCTGTGAATTACTTGAATGAATAGGCTTTGGTCAGGGTGATAAGCTGTATGCTGGGTACTAGACTTGGCTGTCACAGGAATGCTAAGAATTGTTTCTGGGACAGAGGTCAGAGTCTATCAAGGAAGGCAACTATTTAACACCTACAAAATATTACAGAAAGTTTAGTTATTGATATATGTAGTGTGCTAAGAAGCCTTGATCTATTTTTAGGCCCTTAGAGATATGCCAGAACTCATTTATGTAGCCCATTTCTGCTGCTTCCCTTTTTCGTTCAATTTTTCTACAATGTTCCCCTTGGGATCCATAACAGGGTGACCTGAGAGGTTGATGTGTTCTGAAACTGGTTAGCTATGTTGCCATTCCTGATGTCTATTCATTCTTTACACATTCTTTTTCTTTCTTGTTGGTCTATGTAAAAAGCAGAGGGACACTGTGGCAGAAGTGAGCATAAATCACATTTGAGGAGGAACAAGTAAATTAGCTGTGACTATAGACATGGTGGCACAACTGATATCTAGGTTTATTACAGGATCTTGCTCCTGACTCTGTCTCCATGTTGTGTTGCCTGTTGTGTCACCCGTTGTTAGACGTTGGTAGGAGTGGGGTTCTGTAAGCAAGTAAGAGCTGGTCTCCAAAGCCTGAGAGAGGAAATACTGTTTTTTCAGGAGGGGCTGCACATCACTGATGCTCCATCTCCGTGGTCTCAGTTCTTCCTTTCCTTTTCACCTCTTTAATTTCACCAACATTCCAAGACAGTCCAACATGGCTAATTTTTTTGGAAATTTCTATTAAGTGTCCTCTAGGTGGCAACCTCACTTTTTCCAGGAGAAATGACTGGAAGGAAAACAAGAAAGTTGGGATATGAAAAATAGTGGTTGAAATCAGGGGAGTTTTTAAAAAATCTATGTTATTGTAAACCAGTCTCCTTCAGTGCCCAGATAACACAAATTGGGAAGAAGGGGGCAGGCTAGGGTGCCAAAATGAGTCCAAAACACACTGCTGAGCTGTTAGCTACTGGGCAGGGCATGCGGCCAGCAGCTCTGTGGCATTCTGTGTGCATGCATCCAAATGTGCCAGACTCAACAGCTACCTATTAAGTAAAATTCTCTATGAAACTGGTATTTGCCTGCCCTTGAATCTGGCCCAGAGAAAAAGTTGATCCTTGTGCATTGCCAATTCTACTGCATTTCCCTTGCTGGGAAAGCAGAAGATTCCAAGCCACTTGGTTGCATCAACAAAAGCATAGTGTCCAGAGTTAGGTACACCACAGTTTAAGAAGGATACTGACAAGTCAAAGCACATTCAGAGAAGAGTGATCAGGATGGTAAGAGCTCTGGAAACCAAGCCTTTGAGGAGATCAGTATGTTTTGTTCATTATACAATTACTAATATTTGAAGGGCTGTCATGTGGAAGATGGAGCAAGCTTCTTTTCTGTGGCTCCAGCAGGTAGAACCTGAAGGAAAGGATTCAAATCTTGGTAAGAATTTCTTGACAGCAAGAGTTGTTTGATGATATCATGGACTACCTTGGAAAATGGTGGACCCTTCTTCATTGGAGATTTTTAAAATAGATGTTGGATGGGTATCTGTCAAGGTTGCTTTAGCTGTCAGTTTCCTGCTGGGGGGAAGGGTAAATGCAGTGGCCCTTCGGGTTCCTTTCAGCTGTATAGTTCTGTGCTTCTATGAAAGAAAATGAAAGGGAGGCAAGGCCAAAACTGATATTTTCTCTTTCAGTGCAGCAAAATATTCATCCATTGGCTTCTTTTTTGAAATATTCCAGGAAGGCTGATTATTGTGGGATTGCTTGGGAAGGAGAACAATACAAATTCCTAAATCTATAGAGTCCCTTGCAGTGGCTAAGCTTCTTCCATTTGGTTCTTTGCAGCCATGCAGCCCACTACAAAAAGAACACATAATCCACTATTACATTTCTCTTACATCTTCACTTTGGGTGTGATCAGATGGCAGGAAAGGTGTGTGCAGCTGATCGCACCAGGAAGGGTCGCTTTGCTGGGAGCAATCTCCCTCAAAAGTGAACCTTCTGTCTGTTGGGAAATCACTCCATCCCGGACCCTTTTAAATATTTATTTATTTATTTATTTATTTACTTACTTACTTAACTTATTTGACTTTTTTAGCACCCTTCTGTCTGCCAAGGCCACTCTGGGCAGTTCACAACACCGTGAAACAAATGACGCTTTAAAACATAGGACATACGGTTGTACAGAAATAGAAAATTACACATACCAATCACAAATAGAAAACAACATCAAAATAACTACCACTGATCTAAAAGGCAGGATGGCGAGACATAAATAAGCGCTGAAAATGCCACTGCACTATCATGATGTGATCTCCAGGAAAACCTGTCTGAAAAGCCCTGTTTTCAAGGATTGTTTGAAAGTTTCCAGTGAAGGGGCCAGGCGGATTTTGGGTGGGAGATTATTCCAGAGATGGGGGCCAACCACTGAGAAGGCCTGGTTTCTGGTTTTCTCTTTCCGGACCTTTCTCAGGGTCAATGATCTCAACCATCCAGTCTGGGAAGATCGAGTAGGTTGGGCAGATCTCATTGGAATGAGGCACTCTGCCAAATACTGAGGTCCCAAACCATTTAGGGCCTTGTATATCAGTGTCATCATCTTGAAGCTGGCACAGAAATTAACAAGTAGCCAGTGCAAGGTGGTCAGGGTAGTGGAGATATGATGGTATTTCTTCACTCTGCTCAACAATCTGGCCGCCATATTCTGGACTTCCTGGAGTTTCCATAGCAGCCTCATGGGTAGCCCATGTAAAGAGCATTACAGTAGTCTAATCTACAGTGTGTGTACCAGCGTGGTGAGGGACCTGGTGTCAAGGTAGGGACGTAGTTGGGTGATCCGCCTCAGGTGGAAAAAGGGCATGGACCACAGATGCTACCTGGGACTCCATTGATAGCGCTGGGTCCAGAAATACACCTAGAGAGTAGCCCCACCAAATGAGACGGATGCCCCCAAACCACAGACGTTAGGGATGCCTATCCGCAGGATTTCTGTCCTGTCTGGGTTCAGCCTCAATCTGTTATCTCTCATCCATCCCAGCATGGCATCCAGACAGTGCTCAAGGGACAGGATGGCATCCACTGCAGAAGGAGGGAGAGGGAGAGGGAGAGCTGGGTGTCATCCACATATTGGTGACACAAACTCCAAACCTCCTGATGACCTCCCCCAGGGGCCTCATACAGCAATGGGGAGACGATTGACCCCTGTAGGGCTCCACAATTAAGAGTCCAAGGGGTGGACATCATCCCCCCAAGCTGCATTCTCTGAGGACAGTCCTCTAGGAAGGACCGGAGCCAGGTCAAAGCCAGGCCACCGATCCCCAACCCAGAGAGCCTTCCCAGGAGAATACCGTGGTCAATGGAATCGAAGGCTGAGAGGACTAGCAGGGACATTTTGCCCTCATCAGTCTCCCTCGAAAGGTCATCTTGCAGGGTGACCAATGCCATTTCTATGCTATGCTATGGCCTGAACCTGGACTGGAATGGGTTGAGGGCATTGGTCTCCTCCAGGAGTGCCTGTAGCTGATTGGCCCCCACTCTCTCCATTAGCTTGCTTAAAAACAGAACATTGGCAACGGGTCTGTAGTTGTTAATGTCATCCACCGCCAAGCTTGGTTTTTTACGGATGGGCCTAATGCGAGCCTTCTATCTGTTGGGAAAGCACTCCAGCCTGGACCAAAACGTTCCACCTTGGGCGTGGATCGGGATTGGCCTGGAACTCTATTCCCCGTTCTTCATGTGACTGCAAGGAAAGAGCTCACATTGGACTGCACTACAAGCGGTCCAGAATGTGAGCTATGAGCCTGTGTGATAACACCCTCTGTTGATATTGGTACTGCATTGGTAGCCAATCGTGCCCTTTTAATGATTTAGATGAATAAACAGCAACAATTGATGCAAAATTATTTGCACATAAGCCCAAGTATAGTGAATACATTTTTTAAATAAAAAGTCCAATATTACAGTGTTTGATAGCAAAACAGTAAAATAAATATCTGTGGATTTCCAGATTGGAAGGAGCCTTCTATCACAAAGCACTCCCCCTTCAGTTCAGTGATCCTTTGGCACCGGGAGCAGTCAGTGGGCAGAGCTGACAGCTCTTGGCTAGGTGCCATTTCTGACATCCATCAGGCTCAAGCACAGCTTGTCTACTTTTGTGATATATCTCAGCCAGCATAGATTTTACTAGTTCAGGTAGGCATTGTTGTCAGTAGTGATCTCCAGCCCAGAGAATACACATGTATGAAATAGTGCATTCTGGCAGATTGGTCTTACTTACATAGAGCTGTTGTTTGTACCTGGACACAGAAGAGCCAATATATATACAATCACACCATAAGTGAGTGATCATCTGCACTGTGGTGTTGTTCCCAGTCTTTGAGTTTGCTCTGGGGTTTTCTCATATATTTTTAAGTTGTTCCTTTGAATAGATCCTGGTATTTCCATGCACACATTGGGGAGGGTATTTGTTGCCAGTTGTTCATTAGGTCCTTCCGGTACCACCTGTTCACACACATCTCTGAGCTCTTAGCATCATAGATTGCTGCCCCTTTTTGCTATTACCTCCACCCTCCTACTTCACTCTCTTCTTCCTCCCTTCCTTATTTTACCCACCCACTATTTTTGAACCTTCATGTTTTCACCCCAATGCTTTCTAATTTTAATTTTTTTCATTTTCACTTTTACGCATGGTGAAAAAGTGATAACATAGAATAAAGGAGAATGCAGGAACAACTGATACCTTCTCTGCTCTCTTCTTGCCTCCCTCAGGGCTCACACACGAGAAAAGAACCCGTTATACTGATTCTTTTTATCCCTCTGTCGTACAGATGTATTTTTTTCAGTGGTCATGTGGTGTATATATATCATTTTGAACTGCATCGTTACATTTCTTTCTATTTGAACTGTTATAGCAGGGTACACTGTTCTTTTATTTTGTATCAATTCATTTTCTCTACTGTTTCTTGGGGCAATCAGGCCCTCCCCTTGTCCTTTTTAAAAAAAATTGCAAAAGTAATATATCGATAAAGCAGTACGAGCCTTCTCTCCTCCTCCCCTTTTCCCTTCTCTCCTTTATTCACTTGTCCTCCCTTTCCTTATTTTCCTGCATATCTCTCCCTCTCTGTTCTTAGCTTTCATTTTTCTTTACCCTTTTTCACAGCATCAGGAGGAGGAAGTGGGTTTTAAAAGACTTGTAAAGTATTGTGAAGAGCAGGGTTAAAAGAGAGAGGGAAGAGGTGATGCTATGCCCCTTTCTTTACCGTTCAAAGCATGAAATGTCCTTTGTCAAGTCCTCTTTCACTCGCTAGGGAGGGGGGAATGCTGTCTCCTTCTGAGCAATGTATTCATGTTGTTTTTTGTGGCGATGGTGGCTGCTACTAGCAATTTACCAGTAAAAAATAAATAATAAAGGGTACAAGCACAGTGGCCATAAAATGGCCACAGCACCCCAAACCTGACCCCTTTGCAAAGGAAATAAATCAACAGCAACATTCACACATGCTGAAATGATAAGGAATGAAGTGATACATGGTTGGTACATTTTAAAACAACCCTCCCAGTGAGGAGGAAATAGACCAATTGCCAAGGCAAATGAGTCAATGTTAGCTGTGCGTCATGTGAATGGAACATTTTGAAACAATCCAAATAATGACCAAAATGGTATAACTGGGGTTCTTTTGGCAGGTGTGATCGAGCCCTCACTCCCTTGCCTCCTTCTTTGTATCTGCGGCTCATTTTTAAACCTTCACGTTTTCACTTAATTATTAAATTTTAATTTTCACTTTTGCACTGATAGCGTTTTTTTTAAAAAAAAAAACCAAAAGCAGAATGCAGGAACAACTAACATCACAAGAAAACTAAATAGGAGCAACAGTAAGGCATGGATAGATAGAGATTGACTAGCAGAAACATACCCAAAAAGGAAATATCATCAAATGACACACCCACAAGGCACATGGCTCAGCACACGTCAAAGTAGTACTTGAGTCCTCACAAGTACGTAGATCATGCAGTGAAGCAAACTGGAGCAAAACAAAACAAAAATACACCACCATCTGGAGATGGTGTTAAAAAACACCTAGAAAACAAAGGCATTTTTTGTCCACTTTCACTGTGTTAACAGTAGTTTCTGCTTCAGGTCATGTGGACACCAGAATGTAGTACCAGTATCCTGGATGCAAGAAAAGTTGAACAACGCTCAGTGTGGATGGGTCCTCATGAATTAGAGAATCACAATTATTATTCAGGAGTTTCTAACAGGAAAAGAGTCAGCATGTGTAGCCTTTTGCAAGTTGCACAGTTCCAGAAGTACCCCCAGAAGAAAAGAATCACAGGCTACTTTTGAATATACGAGGGGGGGGGCAGGGTGAGCAGAGGATCCAGTGTATTCTGAACTCCTCTTAACTGGTGGATCTTCAAATTAGGATTGCATTTCTGTTTTAACAAAGCTCATATATTGATTGTCAGCTGCTGGAAGACACCAAGGCTGATGGACAAAGGGCTTGGAAGAGCTTGTTGTTGATGATAAAAAAATATTCTCATTAAGATTAGGGAAATAGACAAACCACGCCTTTTGGAATATTGTTGTTGTTATGTGCCATCAAGTCACCTCAAACTTAAGCCAACCCTATGAATTATCTCATTTTACAGGTCACCTCTTGGGGATTTTCTGAAGTGCTTTATTCTTCTGCTAAGAAAATAATTTAAAATGTTTAATAAAAGCAGCGGGTGGGCTGTCTGGGAAAGAAGAAGAAAAATGCTCTGATTTTTTGAAACCCAAGTGAAAGGTGGATCTGGCAACTTTATTTGAGTTTTCCTTTTGTGGAAACTATGTTAGGGATTTCTTTGGCAGGCCTATATGGAAATGTCTCCAACTTGCCAAACAAACATCAGTGACAATGAGTCAGCCTTCCCCTGCCACCCATTACCTTGTCCTCCTCACTCCTCTTGCAAAAATGCTGGTGGCGCAGACCACTCAAAAATCACAGGTCTGTGCTGTAATAAACAGGAGATGTAGGACATGGCAGCATATAGTTTGATTTGCCAGTACAACCAGATTTGCTTAAGCAGTCACAGGAAGCCCTGTGGGGGAAAACCAGCACCATGAAAGAGCTGCAGGCATGCTGACTTTGTAAGCACTACCCCCCTTGTTCCTCGGGGGGAAGAACCCCAGAAATTCCTGACGCTGATGCTGAGAGTGCCGTTGGCCACCTTTACACAACTCACAGGGAGCAGAATGCATACATTATCTCATCTTTTCTCTCCGAGATCACTCCTTGTATACTTTCTAGGTCAAAAAGAGAGGAAAGGTCCCCAACAGCAAGGATTAAATACTGACTTTTCTCATCAGCAGCAGTGTGTAGAAATGGAGGGTCTCAGGCCCTCAAGTGCTGCTAAACTATTATTTCCATTTATCTATTATTGTAGGCCAGGGTGGGAGGGACTGATGGAGCTCAACAAGACGTGGAAAGCTACAAATTCATCCCTGAGGCAGACAAATGGGAGCCTCTTTTTTTTGGTCATCACTGCCCACCAGAAAAACCTCAAGATAGCAGATTTCAAAAATGGCAGCCAACAGACACAAAATGCTTGGAAATGTATCAATACGTGTGCTCAAGCCTGGTCTCTCTCCTAAAGGCGTGGCTGGGCTCCTCAGAGCATCCATGTTAGTTTTCCAAGGGATAACAGTTGAATTAAAAATTGGCAAGTAGGAAGTATCCTGGAAACTTTTGAGCCACAATTGTTTATATCTCACTGCATAGATTCACCACATCAACTGAATGTCTTACCTGCTCTGCCTGCATGCAGAGGCCTGGAGATGACCAAAGGGCTGCTGTTCCCTGAAGAAGGCAAGGCAAACTTGTGAAGGAGAGTTGAAGCAAAGTGAGCCGTCCTCGACAGTCATAACAGTTATAGAGGAAAAGGGGAATTGTAGAGCAGAGACGCCAATGGAAAAGGAAAGCCCAATAGGAGAAATGAAGGGGAAGGTAGAAGTCTGCTTAGTAGAGGAAGGAGAGAAAGGAAAAGGGGAAGAGCAAAAGCTGTCAGTTTGGGAGGAGGGTATAAATACCCCAGGGGAGAGGAGGTTCGCTAGCTGGTTAGAGAACGAATGAATGAGAAGGAAGGAGAAGAGAAGTAAACCAGAAACAGATTATGAGAAAGCGCGGGGACTCTTAAAAGACTTTCCGAACCTGAAGGTCAGAGGTTTATTGCCAGACCTGGAACCAAAGAAGGGAGGAGAAGCGGAATATGAGGCCCTAGAATGGACTGTTGTCGTCTTTCCGTGGGGTTCGGAACGAGGCAAGAAAGTAGTAAGACCTGATTCTACATTCAATAAGCCACCTAAAGAAGGAGACTGGGCTAGGCACCCATGCTGCGTCACCATCTGTGTGGTGAGGAGCGCCCCTCTACGGAAACCCACCGACAGCGAGCGTTTTGGCCCAGCACCCCAATGAGTTACCTGGACTTTTCTGGAGAGTTGGCCTCACCTAGTTATGGCCCTTTACCGGACATTTCATGTTTTGATCCAGTTGAAATAGTTGTTGAGAAATCAGGAGGTAATAAAATCGAAGTTGAAAATAAGACAAGTAAGACTCTGTCTTTATTTCCCGCCAAAAGCGAGGAATTGCCTCAAATTTTGAATGAACCCGATCACAAAACTCTTCCCTACGATGGAGAGATGGCAAGCAAGATGATTTGGGAAATTGTTCCTCGTCTTTAAATGGAAGAAACTTACATTTGAGGGATGGTTTCCTTCAGAGATAGCAAGGTCGACCCTACTATATGAGGCAGAACAATTGCCAAGGCAAATGAATAATTCTCAAGATGTTTGAGAAAAGAGATGTGTGTCATATACCTTGCCCTGCACTGTCTTGTTCTTAATCGTAGACAGCCAAATGTCTTGGGTTGGCATGGAGAGAGGTATGATAGATGCTGGTAAAATAATCAGTGGTGCAGAGAAGGTGAATGAAGAACATTTATTCGCTCTGGAAAACAAGTAGTTATTTCTTCTCTCGCTCTCTCTCTGTTTCTCTCTCTAGTGTGGGACGTATTGCTAAAGAACTTTTGATAGCTGGTTTTAAAGTGGACTAGTATCTTCCCACTTGAAATTGCAAAAGACAAGTGAGAAGCAAAAGTAAAAGGTGATAGAAGTACTGTATGGTCAGAACCCTGAATGCAGCTTTTCAGTGACTGTCACGTAGAGACAAAGGAAACTATTTATTTATTTATTTATTTATTAGATTTTTATCCCGCCCTTCTAGACTATGTCTACTCAGGGCGGCTCACAATAAAATTATTCATAAAACTATTAAAACCATGAGTTAAATCGACAATGTTAGTATTGATCAAGATGGAAAATAGAACAAAAGACTAAGTAAAAGTAAGAGTCAAGTATTGACAGGAGGGAAGGCCTGCCTAAAGAGCCAAGTCTTTAATTGGCTCTTAAAAACACCCAGCGAGGGTGCCAGGCAGATCTCTGATGGCAAGCTGTTCCAATGCCGAGGGGCCACTGCCGAGAAGGCCCAGTTTCTTGTTCTTTCTTTCCGGACCTCTCTCGGCATTAGGCCCCTCAGCCATCTTTCCTGGCTGTAGCGAGTGACTTGAGTAGATCTAGGTGGGAGAAGGCGTTCTGCTAGGTATCGAGGTCCTAAACTGTTTAGGGCTTTATATGTCATCATTAACACTTTGAAATCAATGCGGAAACGAATGGGCAGCCAATGCAAGGCAGCCAGAGTGGGAGAGATATGCTGGTGTTTTCTCGTTCCACTAAGTAATCTGGCTGCCGCATTCTGCACCATTTGAAGCTTCCGCATCAATCTCAAAGATAGCCCCACGTAGAGCGCATTACAGTGGTCTAATCTCGAGATTACAAGTGCGTGGACCAGAGTGGTGAGGGCCCCGCCATCAAGATAGGGACGCAGCTGGGCAATCCGCCACAGATGGTAATAGGCGGAACGGACCACTGACGCCACCTGGGTTTCCATGGTGAGCGCCGGATCCAGATGTACTCCCAAGCTGCGAACCTCACTCTTTGCGGCGAGAGTCACCCCCCCTAAGGAGAGGGAGTTTCCCAAGCCGCCAATGGAGGGGCCACCCACCCTCAGGACCTCCGTCTTGTCCGGGTACAGCCTCAACCCATTCTCCTGCATCCATTGCAGTACAGCCTCCAGACAACGCTGAAGAGACAGAACGGCATCCACTGAAGTAGGTGAAAAGGAGATGTAGAGCTGCGTGTCATCAGCATACTGATGGCACGAGGCCCCACACCCCCTGATGACCCCACCCAGCGGCCTCATATAGATATTAAACAGTATTGGGGAGATGATCGAACCCTGCGGAACCCCACAATTGAGGCTCCACGGGGCCAAAACACTCTCCCCAAACTGTACTCTCTGGGGATGGTCCTCCAAGAAGGATTGGAGCCAGGCAAGCGCCAGGCCACCAATTCCCAGCTCGGAGAGCCTCCCCAGGAGGATACCGTGGTCGACGGTATCGAAGGCAGCTGAGATATCGAGGAGGACCAACAGGGACATTTTGCCCCTGTCAGCCTTCCTCAACACGTCATCCAACAGTGCGACCAGTGCCGTTTCTGTGCCATGGCGTGGCCTGAAGCCCGACTGGAACGGATCCAGGGCATTGGTTTCATCCAAAAGAGCCTGAAGCTGATCAGCCACCACCCTCTCCACCACTTTGCTGAGGAAGGAAACATTGGCGACGGGCCTATAATTGCCAATATCGTCCGCCGCCAAGTTTGCTTTCTTCCTGATGGGCCTAATGAGTGTCTCCTTGAGGGCAAGGGGGACCTTGCCCTCCTGGAGAGACCCATTAATTATCGCTGTGGCCCATTCCGTTGTTATAGGCCTGGCTGCTTTGATTAGCCAGGCCGGGCAAGGGTCAAGAGAGGAGGTGGTGGCCCGACAGCGATCAAGCACTTTGTCCACCATATCTGGCGTCACAGACTGAAAGAATTCAAGTCTCACCGGGCAAGACGGAGCACTGGACATCTCTGCTCGATCCACTGTATTTAAAAAAGGAGAGAGGTCCCGGCGAATGGCCTCCACTTTAGATTTTAAAAATGCTGCAAATTGGTCAGGTGAGATATTAGTAGGAGGCCCATCACCTAGACCAATTCCGGATAGATCGCGGACTATACGGAAAAGTTCCGCCTGCTGATTTGAAGCTTCGCTTATCCGGTTAGCGAAGTGTGATCATCTAGCAGCCCGCACCTTGTCAAGGTAGTGGTTAGTCGCGATCCTAACAGCTTTCTTATTATAATCCGTCGGTTCCTGTCTCCAATTGCACTCTAGCCGTCTCCTATTTCGCTTCATAGCTCGCAGCTCCTGGTTAAACCAGGACCCTGGCCAAGCTCTGCGCCGGAGAGGGCGTTTAGGAGCGATCGTGTCTACAGCCCTAGTGGCGGCAGCAAGCCAGCCATCAACCAGAGCCTCGACAGGAGCGCCAGACAGATCAGCTGGAATCCCTCTCATGGTGTCCTGGAATCGTAATGGATCCAGTAGCCTTCGAGGGCGGACCATTAAAATAGGTCCATGCTCCCTGCGGGGAGGGAGAGCCACTGAGAGGTTACATTTTATTAGGTGGTGATCTGACCATGACAAGGGAACTGAGACAAGGTCAGTCACCATCAGACCACACTCGCTCCGCTCAGTGGAGAACACCAGGTCTAGCATATGACCGCCCACGTGTGTGGGGCCGTTGACATGTTGGGACATGTCCAAGGAAGCCATGGTTTCCAAGAACTCAAGAGCTGGACCGGCAATCTCTGCCTCCGCATGGATATTGAAGTCACCCAGGGCCAAAAGTCTCGGGGACTCCAACAGTGCCGTGGAGACAAAGTCCGCCAGCTCCGGTAGGGAGGTGGCTGGGTCGCGGGGAGCGCCGTAACCCAGCAAGATCCCAGTACCATCCCTGGCCCCAATCAACATGTGGAGGGCCTCCAGACCCGGCTTCACCACCAAAGAGCGCCTAATAACCTCCAGGGTATTTCTATAAACAATGGCTACTCCCCTCCCCCGCCCCTCCAGTCTACCCTGGTGCTGGACTGCATAACCAGGAGGACAGGCAAGGGTCAAAGGAACTCCCCCTTCCCCGCCCATCCAAGTTTCGGTTATGCACGCCAGGTCTGCATCCTCCTCCAGAATAAGATCTTGAATAATCTGGGATTTATTGGACACAGACCTGGCATTCAACAGCACCAGTTTTAGAGCGGAGGGCCGGCTGATCTGACTACCTTGAGACTGGCAGGTGGTCACAGTGCCAGAACAGTGAACAGCCTCCAGACATCTGTTCACCGTTCTTCTGAAATGAGTGGGAACTGTGCCATCGCCATATCTCCCTCTACCCGTAATCACTCGGATGTTAGATCCCCCGCTGGGGTGGCAAGCCTTCCACTCCATGTCAAAAGAAAAGAACTAAAGATACACTAAATTACACTAGTGTATCACTACTAGATACACTACTACAATAACCAGTGCAAATAAATAGAGAACAACAAAAGGGGAAAAAACAAGAGATCTCTTCCGGAAAATCCAAGAGATGCAAAGGGAAATTCAAGCCTAGATTAGGAATGCTGAATGACCAAAAGGGAAGCACGCCATTTGACCAGGAGAAAATAAAGAGAAAGTGGAAACAGTATTCAGAATAGACAAAAAGATGACAGACTGCTTTGAAGAGGAATCCTGTGACAGAGAACCTGTAGTTGTAGAAAGCAAAGTGAAAGCTGCTCTGAAAGTACT
The DNA here is from genome assembly GCA_037013535.1 of Intellagama lesueurii. Classification (NCBI taxonomy): domain Eukaryota; kingdom Metazoa; phylum Chordata; class Lepidosauria; order Squamata; family Agamidae; genus Intellagama; species Intellagama lesueurii. Next base: position 18,824,013 of record JBAJHW010000011.1, read on the forward strand.
AGGAAGAAATAAATCACCAGGGATAAATGGGATTGAACTGTTTCAAGCCACAGAGACTGAATCTGTCAACCTCCTGACAAGAATATGTCAATAAATATTGAACACAAAACTATGGCCCACAGACTGGAAATGCTCAATATACATTCCAAACTCTAAGAAGGGATACACCAAGGAGTGCAGTAGCTATATGACCATTGCTTTAATTTCTCATGCAAGCAAAGTGATGCACAAGGTATTGCAATGACCAAATGCAATGACTTTTACCATATATGGAGTGAGAAACGCTTCATGTTCAAGCTGGAATCTGAAAAGGACGAGGCACTCTAAATCATATTGAAAATATCAACTGGTTACTGGAGAGCAGCAAAGGATTTCAGAAGATGATGAGTCTATGCTTTATAAACTGTTGTGTAGATCATGAGAAACTATGAGTTATTCTGAAATAAAAGGGTGTGCCTTGACTGTCCTGAGGCATAACCTGCAATGTGGACAAGAAGCTACTACTGTATTAGACACAATATGGAGAGACAGAATGGTTTCCTATAGGCAAAGAGGTCAGATAAGGGTGCATGTTATGCCCTTATCTGTTCAGTCCATACACAGAATATATAATGTGCAAAGACAGATTAGATTCAGATGAAGGGGGAGTGAAAATTGGTGGAAGAAACATCAATAATTTAAGATATGCAGGTGACACCATTTTACTGGCAGAAAGCAGCCATGACTTGAAATGCCTTTTAGTGAAAGTGAGAGAAGAAAGTGCGAAAGCAGGACTGCAACTGAATGTTAAGAAGACAAAAATCATTTATATTAAAAATAATTAAAGGTTTGGGCTCAATCACCAATGTAATGCAGCTAAGAAATCAGAAAAAGACTAAGACTAGGAAGGGCAGCAATGAAGGAATGAGAACATATCCTCGAATGTAAGGATGTGTTAGTGGAGAGCAAGAGCAAGATCATCCACTCTCTTATAGTTCTGATCACCATGTATGGGCGTGAAAGCTGGACAGTGAAGAAAGCTGACCAAAACAAACAAACAAACAATTGTTTTATCTGAAATGTGGTGCTGGAGGACGGCTTTGCGGATACCCTGAACTGCCAGAAAGATGAAGAAGTGGGCCCTAAAGCAATCAAGCCTGAACTATAGAGGCAAAAATGTTGAAACTGAGGCTGTCCTGCTTTGGGTACACCATGAGAAGGCAAAATTCTCTGGAAGAGATAATAATGCTGGGAAAAGCTGGAGGCAGCAAGAAAAGCAGAAGACAAAATACAAGAAGGACTGACTTTATTAAGGAAGCCACAAGTTTGAGATTACAAGAGCTGAGCAGGGCAGTTGAGGACAGAACATTTTGGAGATCACTTATTCATAGGGTTGCCATAAGTCAGAGGCACATAACAATAAAACAACGCATATGTTCTATTCAGGCATTTGTCCTATTCAGGCACCATAAATGCACTTAGAGGAGAGCACCTAGCACTATCCTCTTCTGTCATCACATTTTTCATGGTTCTAGCCCTGGATCTGTAGGAGGAGAATAGTCCTGTGCATGTCTAGGGTCTAAACATGAGCAAGTGTCCTGATTCCCCCACATTCTTGCTCGTTGTAGAGCCCATGCACAAACAGAATCTTCTTGTCTTCAGACTCAGTGCTGTAATTGTAAAATATATGATAACAGAGGGTTAGGTGCTCTCCTCTAAGTGTGCTCACAGAACCAGGTTGAAAAACACCTGAATAAGGCATATGTGTGATGGGGAGAGGCTCTGTCCAATCTATCTGTTCAGTTTAGATCTGAGATCAAACCAGATATAGATTTGTGTTCCCCTGCCATTCTTTGAGGAATCAGCCCAGTTGGACTGCTGAGCTAGATGGATTGTTCAGCTGACTCACCAACATAGTTCTTTTGTTCACATGTTCTTTACAGAGTCACAGCAGGCCTTCTTCACCCTAAAGCAGGGACTGTATGTGATTACTGAGGAAGGAGTAGAAAGCTATTCTTCCACCAACTTGTTTAGCAACTTTGCTAAGAACAGTAGAACCCTTAACAATTTCCAATTGGGTCTATGTTCCAGAGCTGGCATCTTGGGAATATATATATATATTCTGCTTACACTTGTTCCTGTCACTAAGAGGAAGAAGTGAGGAAAATGATACCTGTTGCTATGCCCTCTTACTCTTCCAGCATTTGGCAAACAGGGACAATTCTGCCATTGTCCGTTCTGCCCATCACTGATTTTCATAGGCTACTGCTTTGTTTTGTTGTTGTTGTTGTTTTTTCGCTGTGTACCAGCCTTCCAAAGAACAACCTGTGTGTTCCTTGGATGAGACATATTTCAAGTGTTTCTGTCATTGTAGCTCAATTTCTCTGTCTAAATGTTTGTATTCCTCTTGCCCTGCAGGGTAAACATGGCTTTCCATCCATGGCCTTTCTTAGTCATGCATCACACAAATGATTTGGTCACCCAAGCTTTTCCTCTGTGGGTGGGATTGTTGGGAGTAATGGGGCATGACAGCAGGGGGTCTCCTGGCTTCCTTTTGATTGGAGAAATGCAGCAGCAAAGATCTTGAAATGCAAAATGCGTTGAACACAGATTTCATTTCCAGCAGAAAGATTTCCATGGTAATTTAGCATGCAGCAAAAGCAGCAACTGTTTTAACTGTTAATCAATAATTTTTACTTTTAAGGTGGGGAAGACTTGAAATCAAAAAGGAAGTGAAAAGTGGTGATGTGGCTATAGTAGGACTGGGGTAGATTTGAGGTAGAGCAGAAGCCTAGAGATAAGTACAGAGATTTGGAGAGATCCTGGAAGTGGAACACAGCAGAGTATATAACTAAAGAGGCCCATTCATGTAAGGCACTATGCAACTAAACCAAAAAATCTACTGGCCTGGTCTAGCAGTTGTCCCAAAAGCAAAATAGTCAGACAAACTAAAAAGCTGGCCAAATAGTTTATCTCTCCATCTCATGTTTATCACACAAGCCCTTGCAGGAAATGTAAATGAGTGATAGTACAGCTGCTTTTCATAGAATAATAGAATAATTGAGTTGGAAGGGGCCTATAAGGCCATTGAGTCCACCCCACTTCTCAATGCTGGAAGCCAAATCAAAGCAGATCTGACAGATGGTTGTCCAATTTTCTCTTGAATGCCTCCAGTGTTGGGGTGCTCACCACCTGAGGGAATTGGTTTCATTGTTATTGTAATGCTCTAACAGTTAGGAAGTTTTTCCTGATATTCAACTGAAATCTGGCTTCCTGTAACTTGAGCCCATTGCTACATGTCCTGCGCTCTGGGATGATCGAGAACAGATCCTGCCCCTCCTTTGTATGGCTACCTTTCAAGTATTTGAAAAGTGCCACCATATCTCCCCTCCGTCTTCTTTTCTCAAGGTTAAACGTGCCCAGTTCTTTTAGTCTTTCCTCCTAGGGCTTGGTTTCCAGTCCCATGATCATCTTTGTTGCCATCCTGTGAACTTGCCCCAGTTTGCTGCCATCCTTCTTAATGTGTGGTGTCCAGAACTGAACACAGTACTCTAGATGAGACCTAACCAGTGCGGATAGAGCAGTAGTAGAACTTCACAGGATTTGAAAACTTCTCTTAATGCATCCTGAAATTGCATTTGTTGTTTTTGCAGTCACATCACACTGTTGGTTCATATTCTAATCTACAACAATTCCACGATCCTTCTCACTCGTAGTATTACTGAGCCAAGTATCCCCCATCTTGTACCTGTGCATTTGTTTCTCCCCCCAGGTTTAGAACTTTGCACTTATTTCTGTTAAGTTTAATTCTGTTGTTTTCAGCCCAGTGATCAAGCCTATCAAGATCTCGGAGGCTTTCACGGCCAGGATCCGATGGTTGTTGTGGGTTTTCTGGGCTGTTTGGCCGTGTTCTTAAGGTTTTTCTTCCTAACGTTTCGCCAGTCTCTGTGGCCGGCATCTTCAGAGGACAGGAGTCAGAACTCAGAGCACAGAGCAGAATACAGAGCACAGACAGAGTTCTGACTCCTGTCCTCTGAAGATGCCGGCCACAGAGACTGGCAAAACGTTAGGAAGAAAAACCTTAAGAACACGGCAAAATAGCCCGGAAAACCCACAACCACCACCTATCAAGATCTTTTTGAATTTTATTTCTGTCTTCCAAGATATTAGCTGTTCCACCCAATTTTATGTCATCTGCACATCTGATAAGCATTCCCTGTGCTCCCTCAACCAAGTCATTAATAAAAATGTTGAAGAGCACTGGGCCCAGGACTAAGCTTTATGGTACCCCACTTGTTACCTTCTCCCAGTTTGAGAAGGAGCCATTGATAAGCACTCTCTGAGTACAATTCTGTAACCAGCCATATATCCACCTGACAGTTGTTCTATCCAGCCCACACCTAGTTAACTTGCTAAACAGAATATCATATGGCACTTTGTCAAAGGCTTTGCTGAAGTTGGGATATATTATGTCTACAGCATTCCCACTGTCTACCAGGCAGTTAGCCTGATCAAAAAATGAGAAAAGGTTAGTCTGGCAGGATTTGTTCTTGACAAATCAATGTTGGCTTCTAGTTATTACTGCAAGGTCCTTACAGAATGACTGCTTTATAATCTGCTCCAGAATTATCGCTGGGATTGATGTCAGACTGATTGGTCTGCAGTTCCCCAGTTCCTCCTTTTTGCCCTTTTTAAGCAGTGGGACAATGTAAGCCCTCCTCCAATCGTCTGGCACTTCATCTATCCTACATGATTTCAAGCAAATAATAGACAGTGGGTCTGTAATGTCTTCAGCTAGTTTCTTCAATATTCTTGGATGAAGGTCAGCTGGCCCTGGGAATTTGAACTCATTTAAAGTAGTAAAGTATTCCTGTTGGTACAGAACAGGCACTTGGTACCACAAATTGATGGCAAAACTAGTGGGATGCAACAGATACACCTCAGAACAATATTTGATAAATCGGACCCATCAAATATTATTCTTTCATTAAAGCTTTATGTCCCCAAATCAGGCAGAACAGAATAAATTATCCTGGAATGGCAACTTCTGAGCAGGAGAAGCCAACCAAATTCATGACTCATGTGTGACAAGACAGGACTGGTGCAACAAGCTACAAAACATCCACAGGAATAATATTCCAGTTTATGTTACAAGTTAAAAAAATCCATATTGTAAAGAACAACCTGGACTGCCAACTTCTGAGTCAGGCAGCCCTCTGAAATCAGCCACAAATCCTCTGCAGAAACTACATTCTGGCTTCTTTTGTGGACAAGTGAATATGACTGATTGGTGAAAATGGTTCATATTGGCCTACTCAGAAGTTGCTTCCCTGGGATGCTATACAGAAAACAGCTTTTTTTACCTGAAAAGGAGCCAGAATGTGCTTCCTCTGGAGGGTTTTTGGCTAGTTACATTCTATTTTGTAGGTTTGTCCTACTCAGAAGTTGACATTCCAAGATGACTCCTGGAATACAGCACTTTAATCAAGAAGAGATGCCAATGTGTCGTTCCTTTGAATGTCTTGTGGTTTCTTCAATCACTCCCACTGAGGCCTGCAGGACTAGCAAATTAGGTTAGCTTGTCTTACTCAGAAATTACTGTTTCAAGTCTTTTCCCTATAATATGTATTTTTGGCCTAGAACAGTGGTTCCAAACCTTGGGTAACCTGAATATTCTTGGACTTCACCTCCCAGAAGCCATCACTACTAGCTGTGCTGGCTGGCTTTTCTGGGAGTTGCAGTCCAAGAACACCTGGGTTACCCAAGGTTGGGGACCACTGGCCTAGAAAGATTCCTGGAGATGTTTTGTGGCTCACTGCATCAGTCCCCTTTAGACAAATAAGACTCCCCGATTTGATTGGTTTATACTAATCAGAAGAGGCCTTTCTGGGCTTTTTTTTTTTTTTTTTGGCCAAATATGGTATGAGATCAGGTACCAGACTGTGGTAGTTTGAGGCTTGTTACATCAGTTCCTTCTAATTTGATGGGATGGGTGAATTTCATGAGGTTGTCCAACTTGGAAATTTCTGTTCTGGGCTGTTTTGTATGAGGTGGACTTTCTGCTCACAATGGAATGCAGTTTCTGGGGATATTTTGAGGTTTTGTTGCATCAGTCTAGCCACATGTGAGTCATGAATGTGGTTGGTTTATCTTCCTTGGAAGTTGCCCTTGCAGAGGGCCATTCTGTTTTGCTTTGCTTGGGGACATTAAATGGTAATGAAAAAGTAATATTTGAAGGGGCTGATTTCTGAAATATTGCTGTGATCTATGTCCATTGCATCATGCTCATTCTGGCATCTATTTTTATTATGAAGTGCCCATCTAGCATGCTTCATTCCAGCTTTTGCCTTTACTAAAGGAAAAAAAGGGAACAGTACATTTTCTCTACTAGAACTTAAAAGTGTTACACTTACATTTTCTCTGTTATAGAGCTATTTGCTTACTTCAATATCTGTTGGTGAACCTTACAAACATAATTTCACAAAATGATTCTTTTCTTATTCACAGTTATATAACTGTGATCGGGTTCTTCTAAAGCTGTTGGCGTTTCCCTCATCTTGGCGGGAATAAGAGACGGAGGCGGTTTTAAAAACTGAACAGATTCCTTTTTATTTTTTTCCACTTCAATTTCAACCATGTCAAACGGATCAAAGCAACTTAATTCCGGCAAAGTCTTATAACTTTTAACATTCAACTCAGGAGTAAATATATCGCTCCTCACATCGGGGCCCGCAAAAAAAAACACTCCCGATCGGTCATCGCCCGCAAAGGTGCACTCCTTACTGCACAAACCGTCCCGCAGCAAGGATGTCTTGCCCAGTCCCCCTCCGGGGGTGGTATGTTGAAAGAGGGTGTAGGACGAATCACTTTCCTCCCCCCATCTTGATTGCGGGGGTAGACCACCACAGTCCATTCCAAGGGTTTTATCCTATGTTTTTCCAACTTGGGAATATCTGGATCAGGAAGTAACCCACCTCCAGTCCTTAGGTTAGGGAACTCCCGCGTCAGTTCCCTAACCTTGTCAGGAGTGCCTCCTTCATCTTCAGTTTGGACAGCACAATCCCTTGTACTCCTCACTGGCCCGTCCGTTACCACCTTAAATTCGCGCGCCTCCTCCTCCTCTTTTATAATCTCCTCCCAAACTATCAGATCTAGCTCCTCCCCTTTATCTTCAGCTAAACACACCTCCAGTGCACTTTCCCTCCTTCCTTCACTCCCCTCTATCTCTACAAGCACTCCTTCTACACACTCGCATGCCTCTTCTGTTACATTTCCTCTCGGGGACGGCACACTAGCTTCCTGTCCTTCACAATAACAGACAACACAAGCAATTAAAACAAAAAAAAAAATGCTACAGTTTGTGCACCCAAGTTATAGGCACCAGCACCAATACAGAAGTTGCTTGTAGAATTGCAAAGTCCAAGTGTCCCTTTGCATTAAAATTCAGATAAACATTCAAGGCATCTTCCTCAACTGGGTTGGGTGTCCAATACATAGAAGAATCAGCTCCACGTGTAGAATCTTCAAAACTCTGAAATACAATATCAGTTCAATTTTATGCAATTCATGAATTCACTATGTAGATTCACACCCCCCAACACAAACATATAGGAATCAGATCTAAACCAAGTTGGCAAGGGCCTCAGCAGTCCAAGTGGCAACAGCAGTTCCAGCCTCTTCAACTCTCCTGCTCTTTATGATTCAAATCTCTTACTCACAGCTCTCCTTTTTCTTAGTTCCACCCTTTTAGGTTGAACCAATATTTCATAGGGGTTACATAAACACAGGTGACTCTGATATATATTCAGACCAACTGAGTGGGGGAAGTTTAAATCTATATTTCTGTGGTTGTTTTGTTTGTTTGTTTCCGTAAAAATCTTCTCTTCAAACTCAGTTCAGTCATTAAAACAAAACAAGGGGGCAGGAGACATCCTTATTGTGCCAACAGGTTTTATTTTTCCTTTGTCTGATAAAAACCAGAGGGGGAAGGTTTAAACCTACCCAATCTAGGCACACTGGTCCCGACAGAGATTGGGGCTGCACACACTCACAATGGAATACTAAAGGGCTCCATGCTATATAGTCCCTGTATACAGGTTATAGTCTGAGCTTCAGCATAAGTCAGCTTCTCTATGTCCCTGGGGCAAAACTGAATGTCAGATCCTCCTAAAACATGAACGAGCACCACTAACTAGGGACAATCAGAAAACTTTGTGCATATCCTACTTCCATAGTCAGCCCTTTGCAAAAACATTACCTTTCTTTCCTGGTAATGAAATGTTAAATCCTACTCCTAATTCCAAGGAAAATGTATGTGGATTCCTGCTGTGCCCTTCCTGTTTAAGAGCCCAGTCCAGTAGGCCTCAAGGCCAGCACACCCTATGCGAGAAACAGAAAACAATGCTTTTAGTTGGAGCAGAAGCTAGGAAATGCCATTATCTTCAGAAGGAAGGGCAATCCTGTGTCTAGTTAAGTCCTGGTGTTTCTTTCAAGTTAAGATTCTGACTGCAAGCAAAAACATCTGTACACCATCCTGCTCTTTGCCATATCTGAACAAGCCATTCCTCAGCAAGCTTTAAGTATGGTCAGTTGCCCTCTGCACCTGGAAGTAGGATTACCAGTTCAGTAGCTGCCCATCCTCTGAGATTTCAGGCCCCAAACTTGAGACAAACCATGATGTCACAGGAAGTGTGTCCTTGTGTAATAATTACAAAATAATGTATGACGGTGTGTGAGTGGAAGAAAGAGAGGGAGAGAAACAGAAGGTCGACACACAGTGTGGGTTTTCTGACCTACTCTATAAATAAATAATATCTGTGCAACTTACAAACACTTTCATGCAGAGTTAGTGTGCCTTGATGTCAGTTTGGAATGAGGCAGGAGAAGGACACTCATGTATTAAAATCACCCTGTAAAACCAATGCAAATTTCTCCTCAAAACTGATCACTCTGAGATTTGTCTCCCTGCATGGAGACCTGGCAAGGCATAGCAATTTTGTCAGACTTCAGCCAGCAGCTTAAGAGATGGCAACCCAGCCCAGGACACTTGCCCTCTTATTTTAGATCTATGGGAATTGGCTAGCTGCATGTGACAAGGGGAAAGTGTTTTGTATATATTTAGAGTCACTTTTTGACTGCCCAGTGTGGTGTAGTGGATAGAGTGATGAATTAGGACTCTGGAGAACAGGGTTCAAATCCCCACTTGACTGTGGAAATTCACTGGGGAAGTGGAACTGGTAAAACCACTTCTTAAATATCTTACTTACCTTGAAAGCCCTAATAGGGTCACTATAAGTCTATTCCAACTTGACAGCACAGAACAACAGAATCACCTTTATCTTGCTAGTTTTCCCCTTGGAACTCAGAACAGCTTCCAAGTGTGTGGGTCCCCAGGTAGGGGGATGTTAAAGGGCCCCATGGGTGTCATAATCAGTATACAGTGGGCTGGATTATGCTGCCAGAACACAGAAGTTTAACATGCAACTGTGTGCATGTGCCCCCTTTGGGCTCTGAGTAGACCTCCCCATAAGACCCTTGTATTCCCACTGTCCCTCACATCCAAGCAAGGCAGTTCCCTTCATCTCTGGTCCTCATCAGTTCGTTGTGGCCCTTTAAGTATCCTTTTCCTAAGCTTCTGGTACCCATAGGCTCTTCTTTACCTGGCAGAGCCTCTTAAACTGGCACTGCCATCGCCAACAACCCAGTTGAGTCAGGGTGAGCATCAGGGTTGGTGTTGACAGTGGCAACTTAGAGGGACTAATGGCTAGTTCCTTGTCAGGGAGGCTTTTCTGTACCTTCAGGTCCTGAGCTCTGGGACAGGAAAAAGGCTGGTGAAAACCATATAGCTAAAGTAGGAGGGTACCCAAGGATGCCATGGGCTGACAGTCCAGTCCAAAGTGTCTCTTCACACCTCTGCCTCTCCTGCACTGTCTGGTCCTTTTCTCTTTCTCAGGCTGAGATCTTCCCTCCTCTTTATACCCCTCTGCCCTAGCTGTGGAAGGATCTGGAACCTTCTCTCTCTTTTGTACTCTCTCTGCCCACTTCTGCCTCTGGCAGCACTGTGCTTGGGGTCTTAATCCTTCAGGAGTAGAGCCCCACTAGAGTGGACCACACATCTCCCCCCAGCTGGCTGTCAGACAGTTATTCCTTCCCCATGGATGTGGAAGACATGGATATTGGTTCCAGCTTTGGCCTGCAGTCCACCCACTCACACCAAAACAGAACTTTTGTCAGAGTCTTAAACTGATGCTTTAGCTCTAGTGTTAGCCAGTTGTGTTTTTTAAATGCAGTTAAAACACCAGTTCTTGGAACCTTTCCAAACTTCCTGGTTGTCCCAGCATTGGTGAGATGCCTCCTCTGGATATAAGCATCTTGGTCGAGGTGAACAACAGTTTGGTACAACAATGGACAACTTGGGTGAGTCTAGATGTCAGTCTCAGCTCCCTGAAACCCACCAGAAGCCACATATTCCCCACTGCTTATTGACTTTTACTGTACATGCCTTATTTTTAAAAATAATTGAATTTCCAGGACAGTGGGCCTCTCATGAAACAAGTAATATATTCTCCATGCACCTTGTTTTAGAGAAAAAGCAGATTTTACTGCCAACAGTAGTAACATTGAGGCCTACAGAACTGGGCGAAGGGGCTACCTGTAGTCCACAGGCTGCTTATTTCTGGTTGACCAGTGCACACCTAGCATCTTCAATGTTCACAATTGTGTGGTACTTAGGTTGTTATTTGCCTAAGACCTCATGGGAGATCTGGGCTATCCCAATATATTCCTTTCATTGTAGCCATGTGACCATGAAAACCAAGAAGTGGGCTCTAGGTTCCTGGCATGTCCTGAAACTAGCTTTTCACTGAACAATTGCCCTGCCTCATTTGTGATATTTTATGGGAAGTCCAACTTAACCCTTCTCTATTTCTTACTGCTTTTTTGTCCTTGTCTTTTTTTCTCACCCAAATAAGTCGGCTAAGGGGAGAAAGGCAGAATAGCTCCACAAGAACGTCTGGCTGGTGGTATTGGGAACCCTCCATCTGGAAGGACTCTTGGCAGCCCTCTGGACCTCCAAGAACTACATGATGTTCCATTGATGCTTGTAAAAAAGGGGGGGTGCCCCCAAGTGACAACACAGGAGGGCAGGGGTCCCTGTACCATGCTGTGCTGGTAAGCTTCCCACTGGAACATTTGGTTCACCACTGGTAGGAAGTAAGACACTGGATTAGATGGTTTCCTGCTCATCTGATTCTGTGTCAGGAGTATTATTATGGGATGTTGTGGTTATCCCTTGGTGAGGTTTTTATCTTGAGGAAGTACACAGTCTTCTGGACTTGGAAGAGTCTTTTAAAGCTATACTTGCATTTCCTAGGTAAAAAAAGAGGCCATCACAGGAGAAACCCCATACACTGTTATGGCTCTTGGTGCCTCAAGTGATCACAACTGGAGCCAAGACACTCTACAGTGTCGCACCACTGTGGTGAGCCACCCCCAGCTCCTTCTGGGTCCATCTGTGGATGAGGCTCTGGCCCACCTTGCCTGCTGTCCCCACAGATGGCCAGGCCGATGACAGAAATGAAGAGCAGGAAAGGCCCCCCAAGGTTCATTAGCATCTTCTGCTTTCTGTGGCCCAAGAATCCTCTTGTTAGGAAGGATGCATCCACTTCTGCAGCATTTATTTTTAGCTTCGAGGCTGTCAGGAGGGTTTTGAACTCAACTACTCCTGAAATGTGAAATCCGAAAAGCTATTTAAAGCTTCTGCCAGGATGCAAGAGGGGACACAAAGCATATTTTTAGAAGCATCACTGTTAAGCTCTGGCATCTTGTGCAGAAACAGCCTTATCTACTTTGGGCACACTGAAGATCTGAAAGCAAGCTAGAAATTGCAAAAAGAGACAGGTCAGGAAGAAGCAGGGAGGTGGCCAGGGTTTTGACTTCTAGCTTTTCTTCATTGAGTACAAGCCTACAGCTAAAGCATCCTTGACAGATAGCCATCCAACCTCTATTTAAAAACCTTCAACAAAGGAAAGACCAGCATCTTTTCATATAATTTATTCCACTGTTAAACAGCTCTTACTATCTGGAGGTGATATTGATGTTTAGTTGAAATTTACTTTTCTGAACTTGACTCAGTTAGTTCAGGTCCTCCCCTCTAGAACCACAGCAGAGGCGATTGGCTGGGACTTGGGTGTGATCAAATGAGGAAATAGATTATACTTTTTGGCTGCTTATGGAGTGGTCCAGTGAGATCTATTTCCTGGCAATCACAGGATGTTCAGGGATGTGCACTCTACCTGACCCCTACTCATGCCCGAGCTGAACCTTTTTGGTCCAGCTTCTACTTAGGACTTCTACTTTTGGGGACAAGGTTGAAGTGATTCCTTTATGCCTCTTCCTCCCATAGTGACTTGAGCACTCGGACACCTGCTCTTGACTTTGGAGCAAAATATGTGAGTTCTAGCCTTGCTTCCACCTGCAGCCCCTTATGCTTAGCTTGGCTTCTGATTTGATTGCTGATAGCTACTGTGCATCTTAATGAACAGTTTGTCCTTCATTCCACATTTCTCTGTGTCAGGATGTCCACATTCTCATTCTCAGCTCACTGTTGTCTCTCAGTGAGCTTATGCTGCCTGTGAAAATGCAGAATTGGGTTCCATGGCTGTTTCTGAAACCAGTGTTTACTTTTCCTATGACTTGGCAAAAACAAACAAATAAAAGTCCCTGTTCCTTCACAGAGATGTTGCTTGGGGAACACATACATTTTAATTAAATAGTGGAACTGGAACATTCCTCTTTGCTTCTCTGAATGGCCATGGTTGCATTGTGCCGCATAGCTCTTGGGGGCTCGGCTGTAGGTTTGACCTAAAGGTATTTCAAATTTTTCTGCAGGTTTTGTTTGAACATTCTAATCATTGACCTGTCTTGATTCTGCCACAGTGTTTTGTTTTGTTTTGTTTTGTACAAATGATCTTGATGCAACCAGATGACATAATGGAGCTGTCCCATCTTTGCTTTACACACATTGTCACCTGGCAGGTATGTCATTGTACACTCATGATGGTTGAGTGGTCATATGGTTGCTAACAATGCTGAGAGAGCATCTTCTGCATTAACAGTCTCTGGGGTTTAATGTGTTTTTGCTTTGCTTTCAACTCTGCTGTGGAAAATACATAGGGCTGCCATTTTTACAACTGTGATGGCTGCTCAGACTGGCAAAGAGCTCAGTGTCACAAAGCACCATGAATGCAGGACACGTCTTAGTGTGGAGGTCTCCATGATCCAAACCTCTCTCCTTCTGAGAGGCCATGTTCAGAGAGCAAGATCTGAAATTCAAAGGCTCAAGGGATCAAACGAGAGAATGGGTTGAGGGAAGCAAGAGAATAATACTGGAATTGGAAATGATGCAAGACAGTAAAGCTGGCTCTGGTGAGGCATTGAAAACTATCTACCCATCTCCCCTTCTTGTGCAGACCCTTGTCTTCTCATAAACCAGACTGCTTTGTAAACCTCCAGCTCATTGGGAGCTCAGTGTGTGGCTTCAGTTCCTGCCCAGATGTCTCCTTCCAGCAGATGCCCGTCTCTCCTGAGAGGAGGGGCTGCACCTGTAAGCCTTCTTTGGCAGGTGTTGATCAGTCTGTCTTGCACAGAAGGGCAACAGCCAGTGAAGGAGACCTCTGTGAGAGCAGACCATGGAGAGTGAAGGCAGATGACTTGCAGAGATTTAATTTTTAATTTTCTAATCTGTCCATTTTCAGAGGTCTTGCACTACTGATTAATGCATAAATTAACCATGTTACAAACGAAAGTGATCCAGTTCATTATGTGGGCCTGCTGAGAACTCATTAGTCACTTTATGCGGGAGGAGAGAGTCAAAGGAGGACGCAGTTGGCCCTGCATTTTCCCATCCCGAAGCTCTGCTTGCAGCTCTCATGCCTCAGATAATCTAATTGCCTCCCAATCTGATGTAGCTTTGGTCTGCACATCATTAGTCATAATTCAGAGGTTTAAGTCCTCCTGCCTGTGCCCAAGTGATAATGAGGTATTTCCATGCTGAATCACCAACTCCTAACCTACACAAAAGCTGCTGGAGAGGAGCTTTGGGAAGCAGCCGTTTGGCTAATCCACCCAGACAGTGGAATGCAAGCAGAAAATATTATGAACTCGTCACTGGAGCACTGACATATTGATGTGGCACTTGCACCTGCCTGTGGGGCTTTCCAGAAAATGCTCTTGAATGTTGCTGACAGATGGGTGATGATTATTTTCAGTCATGCACTGGAGCCATCTCATAAGCAGTCTGTTTAGACAGGCTGGGCAACAAATAGGTGCTGGGTGTGGGTGAGAGAGAGAGAGAAAGATAGAGGGAGGGAGGAAGAGGCCAAGGTGCTCTTGCTACCATCAGGTCTTCCCTAGCTAACCACTCGCTGCTACCACAACTCAAAGAGGTTTGATTCTTGGCTTGGATGTCTTGCATGGCTCTGGGCTGGACTTCTGTACAAGCTAAGCAAGCCATAGTTTTACTTACTCAGATTATGAGGGGCTTCTAAATATTAAATAAATAAACAATGCTACAGGGCCTCTTAAATGTGATCTATATTAAGACCCCCAGCATATCTTTATCTGGCCTTGACATGCTCAGACAGTGCAGGAGGGCTTAAACAGAAAGGCTTGACTGCCTCCAATGGGGACTCAATATTTTGCTCTGTGAAGCAAAGTCCAAAGGCACTCCCTTATTAGGACCAACACTTCAAAGAGCTGTGCCATTCAACTGCCCGTCTCCGACTATATGTCACCTGTCATTTCCCCAGAGAATGCATGACCAGGAGGTTTTCCATCCATCCATCCGTCCGTCCGTCCATCCATCCATCCATCCATCCATCCGTCTGTCCGTCCGTCCATCCGTCCGTCCATCCATCCATCCATCCATCCATCCGCTAATAGTGGAGATGGTGCTTCCCTCCTCCTTTTCTTTTTAACAACCTTTTTATTATGGGTGTTATTCATTAATCCTGTCAATCCTACTACCTTCTGAAAACTTCAAGTATTTTACCTGTTCAGTAAAGACAGACTTCCCCCAACATTAATATCTGTATGTTCTTACATATTAAAAAGCAGGGAAATTCCCCAGAGAGAGAGAGAGAGAGAGAGAAAGAGAGAGAGAATATAAAATAAAATGTTACAGTTGAAACTGTACTCCAAAAATAAGGAAATTTAGATCACAGATCAAAACAAAGGCATGCTGATGTCCCATTAGCCACCTCATTACCTGTGTAGCAGAGCACTAGTGGTGTGGAACAGCTGAAACAAAAATACAAGCTTTGATAGTGTCAGCATCTACAAACAGCATATTGGCAGTGAAGTCCTATCCCTTTTCATATTCTTTACTAGTCTGGTTGAATTTATTTGTACTTAGGAAAATTATATTTTGTTTAGCCCTGGGTAAGCAGAGGCCTTTTTTCTTTAGGAGTCAGAGTGGTGCTTGATTCTTGTATTTGCATGATGTAAAAGAGAAGGTATAGCATTTATTTATTAATTATTATTTATTTAAAATATTTTTATCCTGCCTTTCTACTTCAAAAGGACCCAAGGCGGCATGCATTTCCTTTTGGGTTCAGCTTCAGCCATAATGTTTGGCTTTACACTGAATGCTACCCTCCCATTTTCAGGAGTTATTTCTCAGTTCATGCTGTATGTCAGTTTGATATTGACTGGAATTCATGTGATGAACAACATGAGATCTCCAGGGGCACTTCTGTGGCAGAGCAGCTAAATTTGAACAAAACATCTAAAATTTTGCTGTAAAAAAATACTTCTTTCCACTCCTGCTGATATCCAGGAGTGGCAATTTTTGTATTGAGACCCAAGAATTTAAAAAAATGGAAGTGGAAGTGCACACTTCTTCTGCTTCTACTTTTTTAAAAAAGGGAGTGGGCAAAAACAGCCATTTCCAGGCCCAGTTTCAGCTGGGAGCAAAAACCTGGCTCCCCAAGATTACTCACTCCTAATACAGAGAGATTGTTGATTTACAGATTAAAATCTGATGGAAGTCTTTCAAGAGACAGAGTTTAGCAAATTGTGTCTGAAAATATATCATGAAAATTTAGGGCCCAGTTCTGTCCTGAAAAAACACCAGTTGACTGGCTATAGGCCTTGTTCTCCATACATCTGTTATATTAGTGTGAATGAAATGGCTAAAGATAGCAAAGGTCCCGGGTAAGATAAGACAACTACCGTATTTTTCCGTGTATAAGACGACGCGATGTATAAGACGACCCCCACTTTTCCAACCCCAAATAAGAAAATTTGATCGCTGCTTTCCCCCTCCACTTCCTAAGCCCCGCGAAAGCAGGATCAAAGGGCTGTGGAAGTGGAGGGGTAAAGCAGCCATGAAAAGGCTGCAGGATCGCCCTCCAGCCCTTTCATCACTGCTTTACCCCTCCAGCCCTTTCATCACCCTTTCATCACTGCTTTACCCCTCCACTTCCTAAGCCCCGTGGGGCTTAGGAAGTGGCGGGGAAAGCAGCCATGAAGGATCGCAGCCCTTTGATCCCTTCCACCCTTACTTCCGTGTATAAGACGACCCTCAATTTTTAGTCTAAAGATTTTAGATAAAAGTATCATCTTATACAAGGAAAAATACAGTAGATGTTCTAGCTTTAGACAGGAAAAACCAGAGGCACATTTAGGGATGAAACTGCAGACTATAGACTAAACACAGATCAACAGGTTTGGTGAGACCAAGTCATCTGAAGAACTCTTTCTATTCTTAAACCATAACCCAAGAAGAATATTTACAAGCCAGACTGTGTCCTGTCCAGAGGTGAACAACAAAGATCGCCAAGTGTTGGGAAATCCGGCTGTATGAGGAACAGTTGAGAGAACTAGATATCTTTAGAATTATAGAATCATAGAAAAGTGAAGTTGGAAGGGGTCTACGAGGCCATCAAGTCCAACCCCCTGCTCAACGCAGGAATACAATCAAAGCATATCTGCCAGGTGATTATCTAAGTTTTTCTTGAATGCCTCCAGTGTTGGAGCACTCACCTACTCCCGAGGTAACTGATTCCACTGTCGTACTGCTCTAACAGTTAGGAGGTTTTTCCTGATATTCAACCGAAATCTGGCTTCCTTTAACTTGAGCCCATTGTTGCGTGTCCTGCACTCTGGGATGATCGAGAACAGATCTTGCTCCTCCTCTGTATGACAGCCTTTCAAATATTTGAAAAGTGCTATCATATCACTCCTCAGTCTTCTTTTCTCAAGGCTAAACATGACCAATTCTTTCAGCCTTTCCTCATAAGGCTTGGTTTCCAGCCCCCTGATCATCCTTGTTACCCTCCTCTGAACTTGTTCCAATTTGTCAGCATCCCTCTTCAAGTGTGGTGTCCAGAACTGGACCCAATACTCAAGGTGAGGCCTAACCAGTGCTGAATATAGGGGGACTAGCACCTTGCGGGATTTGGAAACTATACTTCTATTAATACAGCCTAAAATAGCATTAGCCTTTTTTGTAGCCACTTGGCTCATATTTAGCTTGTGATCTACGACAATTCCAAGATCCTTCTAGCTCGTAGTTTTGCTGAGCCAGGTATCCCCCATCTCGTAACTGTGTGTTTGGTTTTTTTTTCCGAGGTGCAGTACTTTGCACTTATCCCTGTTGAATTTCATTCTGTTGCTTTCGGCCCAGCTTGGAGGGGAGGAGATGGAGAGGTGATCGAATAACCATCCTTAAATATATGGAGCATTGTCAGGTAGAAGAAGATAGAGCAAGCTCATTTTCTGTTGCTCCAGAGGGTAAGACCTCAAACAATGGATTCAAGTTACAAGAAAGAAATTTTGACTAAACCTTAGCAAGAACTTTCTGGTAGTGCAAACTGTGTGACAGACAGTGGAACAGACTGCCTTAGGAGGTGGTAGACTCTCTGCACTGAAGATTCTTGTTGGTTGGATGTTCATAGGTCAGGGATACTTTTGTGGATTCCCTCATTAGCAGGACTTGAACTTTTCAATTCAACAGACCTTTGGTTTCATTATTCTTTTTCTTTAGCTGATATTCTGCAACCTTGATTCCAGCACATCACATTAAATGGTTAATACCTATTATTTTGATCCAACAGGAGAAAAAACTGTGACTGGCAGTTTAATGCAGTCTTAATCAATGTTTATCTTTGTCAACAGACATTGCAAAATTATCCTAGTGAATTTGCAATGCTCAAAGGCTGATTTCAGTAGGTCCCCAGTAAATAGGCGTTCCACAGGTAAGACAACTGGAAAGCATATGTCTCTGTATCTTTCAACATCCTCATGTGAGCTGGCTTGGCTCAGGTAGCTTAACACTCCCTTTTTTACTACCATGTTTTTAAGGTTTTTAAATTTTTCACATAGGTGTACTGTTGTTGAAACTCATGTCTATCTTCTGATGGCCTTACTCGCACTTTAAAAAGCAAATGCCGGTGGTCAGTGGCAGCTCTGCCCAAATAGTGTCCAGTTTTCTAGCCAATAGGCTAGTGGGAGATTTGTAGAAGCCTGTATTTGGGCTTAAACAGTTTCCCAGGATACAGAACTCTGGTGCCCACATGCGTTATGTCACTTACTTCTTTCCCTTAGCATCTGACACGTCTCCTGAATTAGTTGGATTCCAAACAGATGTATAAGAGCAACAGTATCCGATTTTACTTATACAGCTTACTTGGCTACAACCCCTTTATAGCTATTTGGGAATAAGGCCCTTGGAAGAGAATGAAGAGTATTTATGAGCAAACAGGCTATGTCTGTGCTTGATATGACTTTCCATTTTTTATTATAAAACGGACATTCAATGTGTAGGAGAATGGGGGAATATTGAACCCTCATTTGGGCAGGCAGAACACTTTAGTTCTAGAGAATCACATTCTCTTTTAAAAAATCATGCAAAAACAGACTTACAAGGCAGGCATCTATGACATTTGTCACTTGAGATGTAACTAATGTCCCAAAGTTTTGATCACTTGCTATAGCTTAAAAAAATCTTTTGTTTTTAATGAACCATGATGGTGAGAAACAGAAGTGGCATATTCTGGGTGTCAGTAGCTTGGCCATGTTCGGAGGGGACACTGGAGTTCCCAGTGGGTTATAAATAAGGGTTTATAAGGAAATAAAGATCCACTATCTCTAATCCCATCCCTTACCTTAACTAGCATCCACACAAGCTTTCCCACTGCCTGAAGCCGAAAGAAAAATGCCACCTGCCTCCCCTCAGTCTCACGATTGCTCTGGGAGGGGAAGGCAGCAGTGATGGCCAGCTGTGGCAACAATGCCTCAGCCCCAAGAGACCTCAAGGTGAGGGCTAGCCAGAAGAATCACTCTGCTTGAGCTGAGGATTGAAGTCTGCCCTCAACACATAAACACAAATGCACGCACACACAACTTCTCTGTGTGCTGGCTGGCCTTTAGGATCAAAGCTCGGGGAACAAAATCAGAGTTCTGGACAGAACAAGATTTTCCAGAGAGTAACTGAAGTTTTCCTCTGATGAGCAATCAAACTTTCTAACCCAGCATTCCTCAGTGTGACTGCTGCCACCCCACCCAGGGTGAGCTTCCTCAACCATTGGCTTCATGGACTCCCCACTCCCATTGCTGCTGGAACTTGTCTTTATTAGGAAAGAAGAATGAGGGCTACAATGTTCAGTTGCACACCTTGTACCTCCCACCTCAATAGTCTACAGGGTGGCTCAATTACCTTCGCTAGCTCCCCATTGCTCTCTGTCCTCAGTTAGGCCCCATTTCTCCTAATTGGGCCACCAGTGTCTATAGTCTGGGGCCAGGGTCACACTGACCTGAGCCAGCTAATGCCCTTTGGGAAGAGCTGGTAATGTTGGTCTGAGGCAGGTTCCCAAGCCCCAGTAGTTCGTACTGCTCCCAGAGGATCTGCCGTAACTAGTGTCTGTGCCTCTTCCTCTGCCAGCACTGCTTATAAGTCGGGGTGTGCCTGGTGCATGGAGCTTGGACAGGCATCTGTGCTGTCATTGTGGAGGTCCAAATGGGGTGACAACTTCTGCTCTTCCCTCATGTCCTTTACCCAAGACAAAATGGACCCATTCACCCATCTACAGGTCTTTAAGAAGAAGCAGCTGGTCCTCACTGAGGGTGCAGAAGATGGGAGGGGGCTTCTCTAAGGCCTCAGCCCAGTTCTCCCCACTTCCACCTCTTCCTTTAAACCTGTCTCCTGCCATCCCATCCCAGCTCCAGGCCCATCCTGGTGTGGCTCATCCACCTTTGGATTCCCACTTAAGGCCATGCTCCCACCTTCCCTGCCCAGACACCAGGGTCTCTAGGAGGTCCACTGAGTGGCACAGGTCCAAGACAGATGGCCTGCTGGGGCAACCAGAGTGTTCCCCTCACAAACTTGTAATAAAATTCAAGAAAAAGTTTCCTACTCCTTATATCCTGCAGCTAAAAATCAATAACTTAATCAACAGTTATAAAATCATGAGGAATCCTTTTAGTGCCTGAAAGTCTAACTCAGGAAAACCTTGTTCACAGCCCATCTCTCCAGGAACATTCACCTGAGATACTACTTTTTCGTTATGCTTGAACACAAGCCTTCCAGGATGTTCAGGATGGGGGGGGGGGGGGGATATGTCTAAGATACATTGTATAAGATACATTGTCTAAGATACATTGCCATAGCCCTCTTTCCTCTCATGTATCATTGTAATTAATTATTATTATTATTTATTTTGATTAACTCAACTTCGTTTATTTTCTGAGGCCACTGAATGGTCTGCTTTCCTCAAGCAGCATTTTCTGGTTCATTCTAGATATCCTGGCTGTTTGTCCACTGCTCAAAGAGTACTTGTTTACTATAGGGATGGATAGATATATAGATGGATAAATACATGGATAGATTGATAGATTAATTCCAATAGTTCATTCATATTGATTATATCTCATCTGCCCTCTATAATTTAATGGGTGCCTCCTCTTTGCACAATTTTCTCACTGTCTTCTGAGCTTCTGAGTTTCTTTTATCCCTGCTGAAAACCACTAGTTGGAGATAAGATCAAGGCTTTGCCATCTCCTACCACAGCCCACCACACATGGGGCAGTCCAATTCTGAAAAACAGTGTCATTCCTTTCAAGCCTGCCACCTAGTGGTTCAAAGATGGAAAGCTGTAATCAAGCCAACAAATTAAAGAGGAGCCACAAAATGGAAACCTAGCTGTCCATCAACTGCCTGGCTCAGTATTTGGAAACCAGACCTTGGAATCCTTACTTTTTTGGATTGCAGCTCCCAAAATCCCCTGCCTAGCTTTGATGGCAATTCTCTATTTATTTACTATGATGTGCCTGCGTTCAACTATGTGAAAAAACGCAATAGTTACCCTCCTCTACTTTTAAGGCATCACAGGACTCTCATCTGGTAAACTCTGTGGTGAGGCTGATAAAGCTCCGTGTTGCCACCAGCAGCTTAATCCATGCCTGAAAAGAGTAGTATAGGAAACATAGGGAATTTCACTGGGTGGCAATTTTCTGGAAGACTGCAAACTCTGCCTGATCTGCTACTCTTTCCCTCTGGTCCTCTCACCCTCCTCTTTTCTGGATTTTCTTCTGCAAGAATGCATACAACAGCAGCAGCAGAAGGAGGAGGGGCTTGCTATTTAGGGCAAATGCAGGCAGGTTTGTAACAGGCAAGCTGTTCCAAATGGAGACAGCCGACCACGGCTCCTGCTGTAGCAAGAAAGGAAAAAGCATCAGTTCAGTGATGGTGTTAGAGATGAAGAAGAGGCCAATGAGGAACCAGGTGCCATTCTCATGGACTAAATGTACCCTGAATCCCCAGAATTGAGAGGTGGGGGCAGCTTCAGCATAATCAGCTTGGGCTGATTGGCTAAAGGGAGATCTATGTTGTTGTCAAGTTGGAGCTGACTTATAGCAACCATAGTAGGGTTTTAAAGATATACAAGGTATTTAAGGAGTGCCTCTATCAGTACCATCCGTCCACAGAGTTTTCATGGCTGATGAAGGATTTGAACCCAGTTTGTTTAAGACCTAGTCACTCTGTCTACTACACCACATCAGCTCTCAAAGTGTAGTTGTTCTGAACAGATAAGAATTTTCTCCTCTTGTCAGGAAGAAGACAACTGAGAAAATAAACTTTGTTTCATTTCTTAAGAAGACATGTGCAAAAGTAGCAGTACCTCTAACTGGACAAACAAATGTTTACAATAGTGGAAGTGATAATGCAGAATTCTTCTTCAGGCAGCAGTGTTTCAAATATTCTTTGAAATCTATATACCATTCATCTCAGAGCAGAAAAGATCAAACAGATGGCTGGAAGCATGCAGTATCCAGCAGCGATGGAACTGGAAAGATTCCCTAAGATGTAAGAACATAACTAAATCTCTAAGGTATTAATGACCACTATGTCGAAGGGATCTGAAGATGAAAAGTGTCTCATAGTCTCTGGTAGTAAGACAGCTGAAATTCTGGTTAGAAGATTAGACAACTGACCAGGAGCAGAATTACCAAGTTATGGTTCAAACTGGTCAAGAACATCCCACCCATCATCTTGGAGTCACTGTGCAACATTTTGGGAAATAAAGAACTGAGCACAATAAAAGTATATTACAATCCTTTTTTGTTTTCTTACCTTGAAAATCACACTACTAGTAGTAGTAGGCATCCTTCAGTCTCGAGAGACTATGGTAACGTGCTCTGTATGGAGGTCTTGGAACAGCGTCTAGTGTGGCTGAGAAGGCCAATTTGAGAGTGACAATCCCTTCCACACTGAAGACAAATACAAGCTGTCCCCTGTCTAGCTCCCTGATTTTGCTGCTTTCGGGACTGCCTCTTTGCCTCGGCCTGCTGGACAAGGGTCTCTTCAAATAGGGAGAGGCCATGATGCACCGCCTGCCTCTAGGCTGAACGCTCAGGTGTCAAGGTTTCCCATCTGTTGAGGTGGTGCTGGCGGTGGCTCAGTGGGTTCGGTGCCTGTAAAGGCAACAGACCCTTCAGGGTCTGTAAGTTCGAATCCCCGCTGGGCGGCTAAGGCCAAATTAAAAAAAAAAAAAAAAAGGAAAATCACACTATTTAGCTAATAAATGCTAATCTTTAAAATGTTGGCTTTGTATACTGCAAGATACAGGGAGTAAAAGAATGTTATCTGATGCATCCAGGATGGCTTAGACCTCCTTTGACACTTCACTCAAGGCAAGTCACTTGTGAAAAAAAGCAAGTGGTTTTTCTGGACTTTTTAAACACACTCCTTGATTGAGCTATCACTGTATGGAAGAACCAGGTGGACTGAAGCCACAATTCAGAGCCAGGGAAACAGAAAAGCTCAGGGAGAAATAACCACCGCAACACCAAAGTGTGGCCAAGAGGCCTTGTCTGAAGATTACATTCATTGCTTCAAAATCAATGGGCAGGCACAACTTCAGGTGCTGACCTTACCTCCTGATCATAGAGAGGACTTGTATTTTTGATCCCTGCTAGCTATTGGGAGAACTGACCACCGCTTGGCAAATCCAGAGAAGAGAACACAAGACTCACATGGGAGACATACTGTATAATTTGCTTTCAATGGGACTTGACCTATTTGCTGTTTACTGCTAATGTATTAAATAAACCTTCTAATTCGTGAACTCTTAATCTAGCATCTCTGTTCATCTGGAATCTAAATGAACCTGAAACAATCAATGACATAAGGAGGCCAATTCACTGTTACACTTCCCAGGAAGGAAATTCTGCACACAATTCAATTTGTAGAGAAATACAGAAGGACGAATTTTAAGGGCTTCAGAATCTCACTTCTACACTCATGAATCCCGTCAGGATTGCAATGACTGCACTGTCTTTTGCATGCTTATGGTTGCACAGCTGTTTAACTACATGCACCATTCAGGCACCCCCAAGCAGGCAACCCATACTGCTGATCAGGAGTCTTCAAAAACTGTAGATGTTTCTCCTATGCTCATCGCTCACTGCTGATGATGTGAGAAATACAAACAGTTCTCAGCCTGGGAAGGGGGAGATGGGCCCCACTCCTTTAGCAATCTTTCAAAAGAAAGAGGAGGTGATGCTTTGGCTAAAATTGGAGCAAATGAAGGCATGGGATTTGGGAGTTTCTTTAAGATTTCACCACCACTGCCACCTTTTCCTACTATAATTTACATACTGTCCCCTACTCCCTGCTGCTGTGGGCTGGAAATGTTGTGTGCTAGAAATATCAGCCAACTGCTGGCAAGTCTGAAATGGATCACAGAAGACTTGCTAGTGAGCTGTGCAAAATTATTCCAACAGCCCTTTGAACTGCTAAGCTATTTTCTGGGAGTTTCAGTGGTTGGGATGACAAGGTGGTAATATATGCCAGCATCACTGTATTGCTCACTTGGGCTCCAAGTGCGGAGAGAAGATGGCAAACAAAGTGCCCCTCCCTTTCTTCTAGTGGAAAGTGAACTCCAGTCTGCTTGTCCTCCTTTGCTTGCCCTTCCCAGATCCCATTTGAAGGAATTTAACAATGGCAGCAAGGGAGAGGGAGGTCCACAGGCAGTTATGGTACCTAGAAATCATACCTGTTTATCATAACCAGGACACTAAGTTAACCAGCCAGGAAGAAAGTAAAGATACCCACCATTATTCCAACCCAGTTCTTCAATGAGGCCAATAGCTTACCCCCACGCACCCCAACTGCTTTGTATTGTTACCCCAATCATCCTGTGTAGTCAACACCTTTTAAGTTTTCTAGATTGCTTGACACAGAAGGGAACACAGCCCAGTAACCACTGTTTTGTCCTTATAAAGTTCGAATCCAGAGATGACCATATCCCACTGATATAAAGGGATATCCTAAGAGGGTTCTCACAGAAATAATCAAAATTAAAAATCCTTGAATATGACAAGTTTTCTGGTTTGCTCATGCAGAGAGGTGCAGAGGAGTGCAGCCTGCTGTGAGTTGGGAAGGGACTGGCATCTGCGGCTGTTAAGGCTGCTTTCTCTCCCAGCTTGTAAAGAAATTTAATCAAACCTCAAAAATGTAGCAATGAGGATCTTGGTCCCTCCAGATGCCTGAATGTATCTGGAGATGTCTTTGGCCATTGCTGTAGAAGGGAAGGAGATTGGATTTGTCCCAACCTGTTCTGCCCCGGGAATCACTGAATCCTGTTCAGAAGCCATCTGTGCTAGTGGGCCCTTTGTCACACACTCAGAATGTCAAGAAAGGTGGTGGCACAGTTGCTGACTTCTTGCATTTTCGACAGTGAAAGAAAGAAGCAGTGAAAAATCACTCTGTATGATACAGGAATTTTCATTAAGCGCCCCAGTCTCACCTGCAGAAATAGGAATTGGTCTAATATCTGTCAGGCCATGTTCTTCCCATTATAATATCAAATTAAGTAGGAGATACTTTCAATAACACAAATATATTCATTGATTTCTAACTTCCCAATATATGCAGTTAATAATTTTTGCAAGCCACAGAAGCCTATGAGAATATTTCTGCCAATTTCCTTTATCCATCAATGCATTACTAACTATGTGTATGTGACTTTATAGAAACCAGGAATTAATCTATTCCCATTAATTAAGCTTTGCCTTTAGGGAGAATGAGGAAACCATGGAAGTAATTGAACTGCCCTGAATCTGAAGCTCATGCCTCCATTCTTAACTCCAGATAATCAACATTCAGCATTCACTACTAAGCTCAACAAGAAGATAGACTCAGAATTTCCTACTGAATGCTGAACCTGACAATGTGCTTGTTAGGCGGGCAGCAGTGATGATCAGCCAGCATTGAGTGCTGGCTGATCATCACTGCTGCCCGCCTGACAAGCACATTGAAAGTTGTGGGTTTTCTCGAGCTTATTTAATTGTGGTTCTCTTGGAATCTCACAGAGGTCATGACTGGAATAGCTTCTAGAAATGCTAGAAAATTCATTCTATATAGACTAGATCTTAATGGCTAATACCAGACTAGCAATTGGGAGGAAACTGAGAGATAAGAATTAACTTGTTTGGGGGTTGTTATTTCACACTCTAGATGTAGAATTTCAGGAACCCAGATGTGCTGGGACATATTGTACTCATGCTCTTCCCCTCTTGCACTCAGGTGTATTGATTTGATGGATTTACACATGTTCAGCCCTTTCCTCCCATTCAAGCCTTTGATGAAGCTTCTGGGGTGAGAAGGCATTGATGGCATCATTGCCCTCCCAGTCCTGAAGTTAAAATCCATGGAATACAAGCAGCCACTTTCCTATTTTCCAGACAATTCCTAGATGTTACCATGGTGATTCATGACCTAATTAAAGTCGTTGGAGTATTACCCACATTTTTCAGTCAAAACAAAGCTAATTGACATCATTTTACTGTCATTGTTCATGACTATTTAAAGAAGTTTGGATCTGGGTCAGTGGAAGGAAGTGAGAAGACTACAGGTAATTCTTCTTCAGCTGATTCTGTATCCAAGACATTTTCAAACAGGGCTCAGCCGGTTCTCCCTTCCCTGCTCTGCTCTGCATGCATTTGTCCTGTTCATTGTGCCTATTGTCATGGCATGTCCATGGGGCATTCTGTCAGAAGACATAAAGAGAAACCTTCTGTTGTGAATGACACCTAGCTTTACAATGGTTTCTTCATAATGTACAAAATGGCTGTGCCAATCCCCATGCAAGTAAGTGTAGTTAGTGCAGCAATTCTGTGTGCAAAATCAGCTGATGTCAACTTCCCTTCTAATTTGGTAATGATGCTTCTTCTGGGAGACACTTTCCCTCCGCACTTCCTGTATTGCCCAGCATTACCATTCTGCAGAAGTACTGAGAACTGGACACAGTTGAGCATCCATATTTGTTTCACTTAATGGAAACACATTAGCCAAAATTCTGTTGCTTATCATAGTAAGTTGCACTAGAGTAGGCCCAATGAATTACTGGGGATTTGATGAGTCACGTCTAGAGATGGGGGTATTCGTATACAAATATCTCCCCACAGGTGCAGATAATGAGGGTCCGGCCCCCTGGGGCCAGAACGACCACTCACCATTCCTCCGCTGCTGCAGGCTCCGCGCTTCCTTCCTATTGCTCCGGAGCTCGCGGTGGATTACCCACTCCTGGCAGGAGGTGGGATGATGAGCCTCTCTGCCAGGTCGAAGAGTGGCTAATCCACCATGAGCTCCAGAGCGACAGGAAGGGAGTGCGGAGTCCACGGCAACAGCGGAACAGTGAGTGGACGGTCTGGCCCCAGAGGGCCGGACCCTCGTTATCTCCACCTGTGGGGGAGATGACTCCATCTCTAGAGTTAACTCATCCATAAATTCCATTGATTCAAATGGATCTACTCTAGTTGCAACTTGGTTTAGCATAGGAAGTTGTAGTTAGGCCCATTCAAATCAGTGGAACTTATGGAAGAGCTGAATCACCAAATTCCCAATGATTCAATGGGCCTATTCTAGTGAAATTTATTACACGAAACCACAGGATTTTGGCCATTGAAAATAATAATAAACTTAGAACTACGGAGCTGGAAGTGACACTATGGATTATTGAGTTCAGTCCCTGTCAAGGAGACACAGCGGGCAAATGAACTCCCAACCTCTGACTCTGCATCCAGATACCTAAATCATTGAGCTATCCAGTAGTTCATCTTCAGGGAGTTCAGAATGGAGGATAGGAGTGTTCTACTTACACAGCTGTCTGCTTCAGATAGAGGTGTTAACAAAAATGGTTTTTACATGTGCAAAAGGAACAAAGTCTTACGGCATCTCAAAGTGGTGTAAGTGTTCATAGAACTAGAGTCATGTATCTGATGAGCTGGGTTCTAATCCACAAAAGGCAGACTGGCTGGCTGGCTGGCTCTATCCATCTATCATTGTTGTAGCTTACCTCCCCCCCCCCCCCCCACATTTAGTTCATGCCTCTCCTCTTCTCCTTCTTCCTCATATGAACTGGATCTCCCAAGTCTCATTAACTCCACCACTTAACCACTACAACTACACTGATTCTAGTAAGATGCCACCACAAGATTCGCCTCCCCCCCCTCAGGAAACACTAGGGGTTGCTTTTGCCCCAGAAGGTTCTCTTCATGGACTGAGCAGAATTAATCAGGTGAACATTTGTTTTTGAGTAGTTATCCTTTCTTTTACCATATTTTATGCTTTTCTTCCTTCCTCTCTGCGGGGTTGTGGTGGCCTTAGAAGTGCGCCCTCCAAGGGAAATTGGTAGCACAGAGTTGGGAGTGATATGTTTCCTGGAGGCAGAGGCTTGGAATGCCTGTTCCAGAAAGGAGAAGAATTTCACCCCACCCCAAAAAAAGGCAGGGGAGAAGGGATTTCAGTTTGCTTGCTAAAAGATTTCTAGAAATTATAACAGTAGAACTTGAAAAATCGTTGTGCCCGTGGCCACTGCTCAAAGGCTGGGGTTAGTTGTAAGGCAGGATGCACCAGAGTCTTCATAAATACCGGACCAGGGAAAAGAGAAGGAAAGGGAATGAGCCGAGATGGCAGGGCGGTGTCTGTATGGGTAGGATGTTATTGTATGTTCTGCCCACGCGAGCAGTCTAGGATGTCCCAGGAACAGTTCTGGAGTTGCCATCGAGTGGTGCCCGTTTCCTGGGCCAAAGACAGGAATCTCTCCTGTCCTCGGGTCTGGCAAAGCTCAGCTCCTTCGTGACCAGTTTCGACTGAGCCTGCAGGCGCCCGCGGGACGCTAAAAATAAAACCGCCGCTGCCGCATTCGGGGCTCTTGGAGGCGCGGCCGACATGGTCCTCGCGGGGACGACGACTCCTGAGCTGGGCACCAGCGGGGGCCACCGATGTGAAGACCGGGCGGGTCTCCCGCTTCCGGCCAAAATCCGGGGTGTGGGACGGAGGGCGGACCTGGGAGGAACGGCGGGCGGCACTTGCATCGCTGCCTGCCCTTCCTCTCGCCGAGCCTTTTTCGGGGAGGCGCGTGGCTTTCGTCATTACGCCCGGAGCTGCTAACGGGGAGGCCCCCAGCGCTTCCCGAAGGCGCTTCCCCCTCCCGTGGAAGATGCCCTGACCCTCGCGGGCGGCACGGAGGAGGAGGACGAGAAGGCGGCGGGGGGTGGGGGGGCGGCGGCTGATCGGGAAGGGAGGGCGGGCGGCTGGCGCAGCAGCGCCCGGTGCCATCGACGCAGCACCGCGCCTCACGGGCGGCGGCCGACGGCGTGGACCGGGAGGGACCGGGCGCCTCTCTCTCCCCGGCTTTGCGGCAGTGGCCGCTGTCCGTGGTGCTGATCGCGGAGGGGGGGGAGCCAACCGGGCGCCGCTGTCCGCGGTGCTGATCACGTGAGGCGGACGCGGAGCTGGAGGTGGCGAGCCGAGCCCGAGCCCAGCCGAGCCCAGCCGCCGGGCGATGAAGAGGCGCTGCCCGGGCTGAGCGCGGCGGCGGCGGCGGCGGGGGGCATGAGAGAGGCGGCCCGGGGCTGGCCCGGACGCCTGCCTCTGGCCGAGGCTTTGGAGAGCGGGATGCGGCGGCTGCTGCGCTGGCCGCCGCCGCCGCCGCTGCCGCTGCTGCGGCTGTGAGCTTGCCCGCCCTCCCGGCACCATGCAGAAGGGGCTGCGACTGAACGACGGGCACGCGGTCTACCTGGGGCTCCTGGCCAAGAAGGACGGCTCCCGGCGCGGCTACCTGAGCAAGCGGGAGCTCGGATAACACAAAATGGCACTCCAAATGGTTCGCCCTGCTCCAGAACATGCTCTTCTACTTTGAGAGCGACTCCAGCTCCAGGCCGGCCGGCCTTTACCTGCTGGAGGGCTGCCTGTGCGACCGCGCGCCCTCGCCCAAGCCCAAGGACGCCCTCGAGAAGCAGGTGCGGGGCTGGGGGAGGCCCAGGGCCGGGGGGCTCCGGAGGGGCTCCCAGGACTTGGAGA
Organism: Intellagama lesueurii; assembly: GCA_037013535.1. Taxonomy (NCBI): domain Eukaryota; kingdom Metazoa; phylum Chordata; class Lepidosauria; order Squamata; family Agamidae; genus Intellagama; species Intellagama lesueurii. The sequence continues at coordinate 18,853,858 of JBAJHW010000011.1, forward strand.
GGGCGGGGGCGGGAATCTCTCCCCTCCTCACGGCCCGGGGAGGGACGCTCTTGCATCTGCGGCTGCTCTTGGCATAAATCTCCAGGGAGGGAGAGGACAGGCGGGTGGGGTGCCGGTCTCTACCGATCGGCCTGCTGCATGGAGGGGGGGGGGGGGTCGATGCGCGTGCCCGGGCGTTGTGTTTGCACGTCCTTGACGCCTCAGATCTTAGTGGCAAACCCGCCTCCTGCTACCCCCCCCCCCCCCCCCGCGGTTCAGAAAGGCTCGTCCAGGCAGCTCTGCAGAGGCAGCAACCTCGCCCTCCATTCTCCCTCGGGCTCCCGCCACCCGACCCGCCGGGCTTAGGAGCAACTGTAGGCACAAAGGGTGGGAGACTTTTTCTCTTGTTTCCTATCCTCCCGGAAGAGCCCGTGCCAGCCAGCAAAATAATTAAAGTTAAGTTGGGCAGGAGAACTTTTTTCTTTTTCTTTTCCCGTGCAAAATTAGGGGTAATGATCAGTCTTATTAATTAGTCAGCAAGTTGAAATGCAAGGGCGCCCCCGGAGGAGAAACGGAGAAAGTTGGTCTTCCGCAGCAATCGCCCAACGCGCCCCCCCCCCCCCCCAGCCCAAGTTATTTTTCTCAAACAGGCATTTGGGTTATTTGTCTTTTCCGTTGATCTCTGGAACCTGCCGCATTTCTTAACTGATAAAAAACATCATGGGAACAAACACCCATCAAGGGTGTTAAGGAGGGAACCAGCTGCCACCAAGACTTTCAGGATTTCAACAACCCCAGTTTGTTGCAGATTCTCAGACAGTTTGCATTCCATTCTGGGCCTACCGTCAACTGGCCTCAGCACAGATCCCATGGATCCCAAATTATCCTCTTCCAGGGCAAGAGCCATGCAGGGGTCAGTGTTCTGTGCTGCAGAGGTGTTCCTCTGCTTTCTCTGCTTCTCTGCTCTTCCTTGGAACTTGATAGCATCACATGGGGGGTCTCATTGTCCAGGATCAAGGGAAGTAGCCTTCCCGGCTCAGCCTAGAAGGCAGGCTGCAAGTGCTGGTCCTAGCTCATGCAAGGTAAGAAATGGTGAGAATCTCTTTAGGAATTCCTTCAGGGGTCTCAATGGCTTTGACTGCTGAAACAGCTGCTCAGGTAACAGGACAGAATCCTGGAGTACCAGTGGATGTCTGTTTCTGTGTTTATGGAGGTTGTGGAATAGAGCTTGTAGAGACCTAGAAAAGTGGGGCTATTTCCCTAGTCTCACCTCTCTATTGTGCAGGCACATATGTGCATGCATGCACATTGTTTTTATTCTCCGGCAATTCACATGTTCCAAGGGAAAGACCAATTTCCAGATCTTTTATGGGTGTTTTTGCCTGCCTGCCTTAGAACTCTTTGGACATACTGAGTTCCATGCTCTCTTCTTTCATGCTGCACATTTAAATAGTTGTGCCATCATCAGTGGCGGCGGCTGCAAAGCAGCAGTAGCATTTTCATATTGCTTATTGAGTGTTTGAAGTTGTTCAAATATATTGCCCTAATCATTTTCACAATAATTCTGCACGGTAGCCCTCTTTCCCCATTAATCCTCATCATGATTTCCATTTCACCATTTCCTACTCTTCCACTTGTCAGCACTAAGGAGACTTTAGTTCTGGGTAATGTCAGCATAGGACCCTCCCTGCGAATTCTCTATAAGCAGTGCTGGAGGAAGATATGGGGACAGAAGAAATAGAGCAGGTGGGTTCTGCCACTGAAAGCCTTTCTAGGCTCTGGTGAAGAAGGCTCTTGCTGGAAACTGGATCACAGTGAACAAATTCACATTGCTTTATGGGGGAATGTGCTGTTTTAGACAGTCATGTCCCGAACTCAGATTTTAGATGTAACCGTTGCTTGTTTTTATATTCATGTATTTGGCTAATTAGGCCCTTGTCCACAGCTGGCTTACCAATGATGTTGGGCACCTCTCCTTCAAGTGGCCAGCTGCCCTAGGAGATTTCAGAGGTCCAGCTCAGGGTCTCTGGGTCAGCACCATTCAGAGAATGATGGGAAACCTGCTGGGGATTGCACGCACTCTGCCTGACATCAACTAGAGGACTTGTTTCCCTTACGTGCCAGTGCGGGTTTCAAGGATAGCCGGACTAGTCTTGTCCCTGCCAATGATACCAGCCCATATCTGAGATTCCAGAGCACTGTTTGATAACAGGAGACCATAGGGAGTTTCCAAGGGAAGCAAAGAGTTTGTTGCTTCTGCTTCCACAGGAACTCCCTGTAGGAGCAGAAACAAGATCTTGTGGCACCAACAAGTTGGCTTCAGTCCATAAATGCTGATACTCTTTAAAAGACCAGGACTTTCTTGTTTTGCAGTTACAGGAAGTTTGTCTCTCTTTTTAAGCATTCCTGTAGACATCACACAGTGAGCTCCCGTGCAGTTTCTGAAGTTTGCTCAGACCAGTGTTAAAGGTAAAACAGCATTTGAAAAAGAAACATTTTCCTGCTTCAAACTATCACAGGAACTCCTCTGGAATTTGCTTGCATTCAGTACAATGAAATGAGTCCCTATTTTTGTTACAAGATGTTGCCACATAGACCCATGTTTGATGTATGTATTGGCATGGTTTGAGGGCTAGTTCACTGCTAGCTTTTCCAGACATAAATATTAGCATCCATTGCTGTCTTCTGTGGAATACAAAACTAAACAATGAACAGTGAAATATTTTCCCTTCACAGCAAGAAGATGGAAGTCATTTGCTGTTAACTAGCTCATTTCCCACCCAGACCTCTCTGCAAGTGAAATATCTGGGTACTTCCAACAGAAAAAGTGGTTTTCATCTCCAGCAGCAGCTTGTGGAATATGATGCTGCCTTTCCATGAACTACAGAGATTTTCAGTCTGGGGTGATAGTGTAACCATGGACAGACACTATAATCAAAGAATGACTTTTACATTATTCCAAATTTTCCTCACCAAACACATATACCAGTGCTGGACCTCCAAAGACAGAAACAGAGTGGTGGTTCTCTGCAGGATAGTATCATCAGCAAACTACTGGATCGGAATGTACATTATCTCTCATACCCCCAGAAGGAGAGGAATGTCACATCCTAACTAATAATGAGAATAAGAGAAGGCTTCAACTAATTATACTTTATCTATAGTTAAAATAATTATTTAAAATAAATAATTGAATATAAATAAATAGATCACAAAATCTTCTTGCATGGACCAGGCCTTTGGTCACAAGGAAAAGAACAACGTAACAAGCAAGAGCTGTAAGGAGGAGATACCCATACTTTTTTTAATCTTTCATCAAGTCAGGAGTTGGTGACATTTTTTATTCCATCAAAATATCTCAAAACTGGTATGAACTCCGTAAGACCTGTAGAAGATGCTGATATACATGGTTGCCCAAGATTATGGTTGCTGGTAAGCTTCAGTGCCCTGCTGTTCTTCTCTGAAGTAGCTCCATTCTCCTGTTGTTCCTAAAATGCAAAACGCAAAATAAATATTCTAGGTTTGCGTGTAGGCTGTCTATCATGTAGACAGTGTGGTTTGAGAATAAGGGGAAAGAAACTAGGTAATTTTGTCACAGAAGATGTAACTGCAGCGAGGCAAAGCTCATGGGAGTGGCTACCAGATAGCTTCTGGACTGGAGGAAGCTTAACATGGCAGCATGCTGTATTCTTGTGCTTGTGTATCCTGTGTGGTTTGATGGCCTGGCAGTCTTCAGAACAGTGGCAGGCAAGACATGAGAGCTTTGGGGCTAACACAGGCCAGATTAACTGTGAGTAGCGAGTTAAGTGAGGAATTGTGCAGCCAGTCATAGTGGTTACCTAGAAGTAGACCCTTCTTGTAGTCTGAACCCTGTTGAGAATTAGAAGCATATACCCATCCTCACATTTCCCCCGCAAGGTGCTCACAGTGCCATCAGGGATCAGTGACTGGTTAGTTCTTTGAACATTCTCAGAGCAGCTGAATTATTATCATTTGGCACAACTGTTCTAAGGAACTGCGGTCTATTTGTGATTTATCTGGTCTTTTATGCAGGATCCATTTCCCAGCCAAAGGAGGGGGTTAGTTTCTAGCCACACCCCACAAGACACACAGGAGGCCTCCCCTCTTGAATGTTCTTAGTCTAAACTGGGTCCAAACAGAAACTTTCCCTTGTGGCACTTCAATACATGTGGCAAAGCACCCAAAGTTGCCATGGGAACTTGAGGTGCCAGATCAGCAACACCTCATTCCCTGACATTTCAGGGCCAAAATGTGAGACTACGGGCATGGGTCCTTGTGATGCCACAGGGGTAAATAGGTCCTTCTAATGTCACAGGAGGTATGGCAGGAAAGGGGTATGAAGGGTATCAAGTAAATGGGGCCAGAATCCAGATAAAACCTACTTATTCAGAACCAGGGGAAAAAAATTCCAGTAGTGATAAAAAGTGCTCTGTAGCTGCAACATTGGGCCCCTGTCCCACATGGCCTCAGCTAAGCATACAGGACTCATGGACTGTTTTTCCAGATTCAGTGCTGCTGCTGCTGCCGTAACTAGTGCCACAAAAGGTCTTGTGAGACTGGTCTCTACTCGCTAACCTGTTCCAAATGGCAACATGAGCGTGAGTGCATGCACTCACCAGCTTTCCCTCCAGCCCTTCCCCTACACTCCTGGCTTTTTGATGTGCTAAAGTAGTGCAAGAGGGGCATGCATATAATCACTGTACTGAGCCTGGGTGCTAGCTGGAGATGGATAAAGATGGGCTTGAAACCACTTCAGACACAAAAATCAAAATGTTCTACATTCAGCACCCTTCTCCTTGAGATTTGTTTTCTCACCTTGAGAATCAAGGAACTACAGAAGTTCCACGAGATTTCAGCCAAGGCTCAGAAACCCTAAGCCAAGACACAGAAACCCTAATAGACACATTCAGACTGAGGGGTTTCTTGTCAAAGGAGGCTGGAGAGCGCTTCTTGTGAACAAATGGAATTGGGTAATTCCATTCTTGGAAGGTCATGATCCAGAGTGGAAAAATTAGGATAAAGGTTCATCTCACTTGGCCCATATAGCATAACATAGAACTACAACTGCAGAGGGCAACTTGTGGTCCTGCAGACATTGTTGGACCGCATTTCATAGATTCATAGAATAACTGAGTTGGAAGGGGCCTATAAGGCAATTGAGTCCAACCCCTGCTTAATGCAGGAATTTAAATCAAAGCAGATCTGACAGATGGTTGTCCAATTTTCTCTTGAATGCCTCCAGAGTTGAAGAGCTCACCACCTCCTGAGGTGAATTTGCTCCAGTTCGCTTCACTGAGTAGGTCTGATGGGAGTTGCAGACCACCACATGGTGGGGGACTACTAGTCCTTGCCAGCTCCAATCTACAGAATTCTACAAGATCTCAACTATCTGTTGGAAACTCCCTCCCACTTCATCCACTTCACTTGCTAGCTTCCTTGGGCTCCAGGTTTCATGGCTGGGCTGTTTCCTAAGCCAAAAACGTTTGCCTTGTCAGCAGCATCTCAACCTGTCTGTAGTTTCAAACCATCACTTGTAGGCAAATTGTGTTATGTACATGATCTAGATGAATGCTAGGTGTGATGTCATCATGTGGACAGCTGACCTTCTGTTGATTCAGGAGATACCCACCTGACCTAGAAGTGCTTCACATTATCAGGTCAGCAGGGTCACAGAAGCACAGCCTGACCTTGCATCTGATGGAGGCTTGATAAGTGGTTGGGTTTAGTCTGCTAGCTAGAATAGAAAGGAAGATGTGATTGCTTCAGCAGGCTCCCATTCTGGCATCCTCTTTTTACCATCCCTTAAGAAAGAGGCCATGCTTGTAAATAAGGAGATCTTGGACAAGCTTTACCTTATCAAGGAGAAACACCTGCCAGCTTGTGGTCGAATATGGAGTGGTCAGCATTGTTTTACAGTGTTTAATGTCTTTGGGCATTCTAGGAATGGTAGTTGGGTTTGACGTAGGATCAGAAAGACAAGAAGAAGTAAAGCAGGAATACATAGAAGTTTTCATTTTTCATTTCATTGCATTTTTAATATTAGTACCATTCCTTTCCCCCCAAGTGGATTCAAAGTGGTTTACAATATTAAAACAGATAATATTTAAAGCTGAACCTCCCCCAATAAATTATCATAATGTTAAAATACAATTAAACAGTATCATAATAACTGGCATGTAATAACAGTTTAAAACACCAATTAAAAAAGAACAGTCATTGCAACCCTATTTTTTTTAAAAAAGAACCCTCTTTGGCAGCCACTAACTGCGAAAAAAAATCTACCTAAAGAAAAAGGCCTTTGCCTGCTGGCAGAAGGACATCAAAGAGGGGGCCAGCCTGACCTCCCATGGGAAGAGCAACAGAGAAGAACCTTTCTTTTGTCCTCACCAAATGCACCTGTGATGCTAGTGGCAGCAAGAGAAAAGCTTCTCCTGATTGTCTTAAAGCCCAGACAAGCTCATATAGTGAGGTGCAGTCTTTCAGATAGTTTGGACTCAAGTTGATGGTGGCTCTATAAGTCAAACCCAGCACTTTGAACTGGGCCCAGAAACCAGTCAGTTGAGTTGTTGCAACAGAGGAGTTTATGTTCCATGTAATTAGTGTCCATCAGCAGTCTGGTTGCAACATTTTGGACTCTCCAAGGTTCCCAGTTTCCAAAGGCAGACCCATGTAGAGTACATTACAGTGATCCAAACAAGATGCAACTAGGTTGTGTGCCACTGTAACCAGATCAGACATCTCAAGGGACTGGCATATCTGGAGTACCAGTTTTAACTGTGCAAATGTACTCCTGACCACCAGCAAACCTGGGAATCCAGGTTCAGAGACAAATCAAGGAGCACACTCAAACTTCTGTTTTGTTATGATACGGCCCAATAAAACATTTGCTTGAATGGAAGAATCTTGTTGCTATCTTTAGAATAGCCAGCATGCAACAGGAAAAGCAACGAGGTTTAAGAGAAAAAAACTCTTTATCAGCCTTGTCTGGGAATTTTAGATAGCCAAAGGTCCTTAAAGAAGCCTCATGTTACAGAGGGAGGTCAGAAACACAAAGCAAACGGCAAGAGGTTAGAATGAATAATCCCACCAAGGTCTGCTGTTACTTATTTATTTAAAATATTTTTACCCCACCTTTCTCCTTAAAAAAGGACCCAAGGTGGCTTACATCATTAAAAGACAGTATTTAAAGCTAACAACAGAGAGTATACAAATATTAAAAAGGATCGAACAAAAACCATGCTAAAAAACCTAAGCAACTCCAAAACACATTCAAAGCAGTAAGGTACAAAAATCCATTAAAAAAACCCATCCAGGCAGCCCATCACTCAGGGAAAGCTTGCCTGAAGAGAAAGGTCTTCACCTTTCTGGCTGTTTATCCATTCTAAATGATCTTTCTAACCTTTATTTCTTCTTGTTAAGGAAAAGATATGGGAGGGGTGCCCATGAAGGGGAATGCAGCTAGGAATACTTTGCTTCTGAGTCGATGAGTGGCAGGAATACGGAATGGAGAAAGTTATGCTGCTAATCTTCCTCTCTCCATTGCAGCTCCAGAGGCCATTGGCAGTGAGACAAAGAAATCATTGACCAAATGGGCACTGATTTCCATGTTACAGATAGACTGGCTGAAGCATGGAGTGTAAGAGTTACTGTGCCCCAGACATTAAAGGAGTGAAGCATAACTCCCAGTCATTCATAGTTCAGATCAAAACACTAAAGAGCCATGGCAAAATAGCTTGGATGAAAATCGCACATGATCCTGAATGTCAGCAAGACAACCTCAATGGGTTGAGAGAAGTCTGTCCACTGAACAGGAACCAGAGCACACAGTTTGCCTAAGTGAAGTCTAGATGCAAATCGCGATGGGTCTTCTGTCTTGCCACAACAAACCCATATAAGTGCAACTTTCCCAGCACCTTGTGCTTACAGTGGAGCCAGCAGTGTTGGGGCCAGCAACAGGGTCAGAACTACTGGCTATATTAGAAAGGAGGTGAGCCAGCAGGAGGGACTTTGGCATACCATTGATTTGAATGATGCACCTCTGCAGCATCTGCTGCTGGGCACTGTTGGAAGCCCCAAACTCCGTGGCACACAATGCCCTTGCCTGCCTTTTCTGAGCACTGCTCTCCAGGATGTTCTGGTGAGGGTGGGAGCTAGAGGCAGAATGAATGGTGCTCTCTGTTTCCTTGTTTGTTTCCCAAGTTACTCGGTTCAGTCTCTGGCCTTACAGAACATTACTTGTTTCCTAGGAGACTGCAGGGAAGGAGAGCAGATGAACTGCAAAACTCTTTTGCTGGGCTGGAAGCCTCCCTGATGAAAATTAACACAAATACCGTAAATGCCACAGGAAGCTAAAAATAGCCTGCACCCCCATCCATGTTCTGCTCTTGTCCAAGTCAGCCTGATATCTCCAAGCAGCGAGCACTCAAAGCTGGAACCTTAAGCAGCCTGCATTCCAGAAGATTGAGGAATATGCCACTATTTTTCCTGTAAATTATTCTGTTGTCCACAGGGAATGGCCCACAGCAAGGGCATCTCAGCCTTGCCACCTCTTAGAGCCAGTGGAACACAAACTGACTGGCCAAGCCAATTTGTTCAGAATCAGATTGGCAGGGTCAGAAGATATGCTGACATCAAAAGCAGGTTCCTCTGCCATAATTCTTGCTTCTGCAAGACCAGCTTCTGCAACCAAAATCAAAGCATTTCTTCCCCTCCCCTCTAAAATAGCATATTGGTGCGTCAAGCATGAAAGGGGACCAAACAACTTGACTACAGCTGGAATCATAGAATTGTAGAGTTGTAGGACTAGAAGGGACCCCAAAGGTAATTGAGTCTGACCCCTGGCAAAACAGGAAACCAACAAATAAAGCATCCCTGACAATTGACCAGCTAACTTTAGGCCACATTAACAGAAGTATCATCTCCAAATCCTGCAAGGTACTAGTTTCCTTCTATTCGGCACTAGTTAGGCCTCCTCTTGAGTTCTGTGTCCAGTTCTGGACACCACACTTCAAGAAGGATGCTGACAAATTGGAACAAGTTCAGAGGAGGGCGACAAGGATGATCAGGGGGCTGGAAACCAAGCCCTATGAGGAAAGACTGAAAGAATTGGGCATGTTTAGCCTTGAGAAAAGAAGACAGAAGGGTGATAGGATAACACTTTTCAAATACTTGCAAGGCTGTCATTCAGAGGAGAGGAAGGATCTGTTCTCGATCATCCCAGAGTGCAGGACACGCAACAATGGGCTCAAGTTATAGGAAGCCAGATTTCTATTGAAAATCAGGAAAAATTCCCAAACTGTTAGAGCAGGAAGACAGTGGAACCAATGACCTCGAGAGGTGGTGAGTGCTCCAACACTGGAGGCATTCAAGAGAAATTTAGACAACCACCTGGCAGATATCCATGGAGCAGGGAGCTAGACTCGATGGCCTTATAGGCCCCTTCCAACTTCATTATTCTATTATATGATTCTACCTGAACCATGACTCAAATGAAGCAAAATCCACCACATTCCAAGACAGTCCATTCAATGGACTTTCAATTGACATTGTCAAACACCTCTTACTGCCAAGAAGTTCTTTCTAATGCTTTTTTTCTCTGTGTGAAATATGCCTAGCTACCTGAACCATTATCCATAAATTTAGATTTCTACATCTTTTCTCACCTTGATTGGACTCCTCTGGATATATTCCAGCTTGTCAATATCCTTCTCAAACTGTGATGCCTAGAACTGTACACAGTTTTCCAGGTGAGGTCTCACCAAAGCAGTCGAAAGCAGTACTGTTGCTTTCCTTAATCTAGGTAGTATGCTTCTGTTGAGGCAGCCTGACATTACATGTGTTTACCACCGCCACCATGCCACACCCTTGACTCATGTTCAGCTCGTGGTTTACTAAAATCCCTAGAACTTATACATGTGCTGCTGCCAGGCCTGTTGCCATCAATCTTATATGTGTGTCTGATTTTTCCTGTCTCAGACTTTATACCCTTCTTGAAATTAATTTTGTTTGTTTGGCCTGATCTCCACATTTGTGAATGTCCTCTTGAATACTGTTTCTGTCTTTTGAAGTATTAGCTATTCCTCCAAGTTTACTGTCACCTGCAAATTTGATGAACAGCTCCTCCAAGCCCTCATCCAAATCATTTATAAAGAAGTTCAACACTGGGCTTGGGACAGAATTCCGAGGCATACCATTTGTCACTCCAGAATGACAAGGAGCCATGGTGAAGATTCTTTGTGTAAAGCTGATCAACCAGCTACCAATCTGTCTAAAAGCAGCATTGTCTAGTCCCCTTTTGACCAGCTAGGAAGCAGGAATAACATGAGGGACCTTGTCAAAAGCCTTGATGAAGGCTTTCATTCCCCTCATCTACCAAGCTTGTGGTGAAAGAAAGAAAGAAAGAAAGAAAGAAAGAAAGAAAGAAAGAAAGAAAGAAAGAAAGAAAGAAAGAAAGAAAGAAAGAAAGAAAGAAAGAAAGAAAGAAAGAAAGTCTGGCACAACTTATTTTTGAGGAACCTATACTGGGTCTTATAAATTACTATGTCCCTTTCTAAATGCTTTCAGACCGGCTGTTTCTTGATCTGCTCTGGAATTTTTTCTGGTATTGATCTTAAGCTAGCCATCTCAGATCCCCTCATTGGGAGAAAGGTAGCCTATAAATAAGACGAACAAACAAAATAAATAAACCAGTGAGTAGTTGCCTGGACTATATGTGGGACAGGAAGCAACAGTTAGAACTGGATATGGAACAACTGATTGGTTCAAAATTAGGAAAGGAGTACGACAAGGCTGTATATTGTCTCCCTGCTTATTTAACTTATATGCAGAATACATCATGCGAAAAGCAGGACTGGATGAATCCCAAGCCGGAATTAAGATTGCCGGAAGAAATATCAAAAACCTCAGATATGCAGACGATACCACTCTGATGGCAGAAACTGAGGAGGAATTAAAGAACCTCTTAATGAGGGTGAAAGAGGAGAGCGCAAAAAATGGTCTGAAGCTCAACATCAAAAAAACTAAGATCATGGCCACTGGTCCCATCACCTCCTGGCAAATAGAGGGGGAAGATATGGAGGTAGTGACAGATTTTACTTTCCTGGGCTCCATGATCACTGCAGATGGTGACAGCAGCCACGAAATTAAAAGACACCTGCTTCTTGGGAGGAAAGCGATGACAAACCTAGACGGCATCTTAAAAAGCAGAGACATCACCTTGCCGACAAAGGTCCGCATCGTCAAAGCTATGGTTTTTCCAGTAGTGATGTATGGAAGTGAGAGCTGGACCATAAAGAAAGCTGACCGCCGAAGAATTGATGCTTTTGAATTGTGGTGCCGGAGGAGACTCTTGAGAGTCCCCTGGACTGCAAGGAGAACAAACGTATCCATTTTGAAGGAAATCAACCCTGAGTGCTCACTGGAAGGACAGATCCTGAAGCTGAGGCTCCAATACTTTGGCCATCTCATGAGAAGAGAAGACTCCCTGGAAAAGACCCTGATGTTGGGATAGAGTGAAGGCAAGAGGAGAAGGGGACGACAGAGGACGAGATGGATGGACAGTGTCATTGAAGCTACCAACATGAATTTGACCCAACTCCAGGAGGCAGTGGAAGACAGGAGGGCCTGGCGTGCTCTGGTCCATGGGGTCACGAAGAGTCGGACACGACTTAACGACTAAACAACAACAAGTTGCCTGGATCATATTTTCTTCCCTCTTTGAAGATGGGGACAACCTTTGCTTGTCTCCAGTCTTCAAGGACTTCACCTAAATCACCTACTCTGATCTAGATTCCTGTATTGAGCAGGGGATTGGACTTGATGGCCTTATGGGCTTTTTCCAACTCCATTATTCTATGATTCTGTTCTTCCAGAATTCTCCAAGATTACTGATGGAGCCTCCAAGGTTACATCTGCAAGTTTCTTCAGTACCTTTGGATGCATTTCATCTAAAGTTGAAGTGCTACTTCATTTAAAGTAGCTATATGTTCCAATACCACTGCTTTACCTACCTTGGACAGCAGCCCCTCTTTATTCCTGCTTTATTTTGTCTGCACTACGTTGAACGCTGATTTCCTCTAGGGAGAAGGCGGAAGCAAATAGGTGTTCTGCAGTTCAGCCTTTTCTTTGCCATTCATTGGTATTTACCCATCCTCTCCATGCTGTGAGCTTACAATTTTTTGTTCTTTCTCTTGCCCCAAGCAGAGCTGCAAACATATTTTTTTGGTTGCTTTGAACCTCTCTTGCACACCTTAACCCATTTTGAGCTTTAGCTTTCCTAACCTCCTCTCCACAAACACTGGCTGCTTGTTCGTACTCTTCCTTGGTGATCTACTTGTTCTTCTATTTCTTTAAATCTTGTTGTTGTTATGTGCCCTCCAGTCACCTCCAACGTATGGCCATCTAATGAATGAGAGATCTTTAAAATGTCTTGTCCTCAACAGCCCTGCTCAGCTCTTGTAAAATCAATCCTGTGACTCCCCTTATAGCAGTGTTCCACAACCTGGGGTCGTGAAGGGGGTCACAAAGTGTTTCCTGAGGGGTTGTGGGTCACGTTATATGTATTGGAGCCCATGTCAAATAATTTCTTCCTTGACCTTTCAGAGTGGGACATTGAAGTTAGTGTGTATGTATTTGTATGAGAAGCAGGCCCTTTGGGGGAGAAAGAAGCCTCTGCTTTCTGAAAAGGGATGACTGGGCCTATTTTTACAAAAAGAGAAATGCCAGCATAAAGATATAATCGCTGCCACTTCCACAAGAAAGGGATTTTAACTATGACACATTATTTCCAGAAAGCCTAAAGAAGGGGAAGAAAAGGAAAAAGAAGGGGGAAAAAACCAGGTGGGGGACGCAAAAACAAACTGCCCACCTCTTCTATAGGAGGTGCAAGGAAAACGTGTTGGTTTCTGTGTCAGATACTCCCTGCGTGAAGGTTTTGACTCCCTCCCCGGTTACTGTGTTGTCCTTCCATCCCTTGGCCCATCTTTGAAGTCCTTTGTCTTCTCTTCTCCCTATCTTTAACCTCCCCCAGCCTGTTCCCTCCTCAGGTTTGAAACTGGTGGCTGCAGAGTCTCAGGCATCAATAGCGCTGCCATGTTGTGGAACAAAAACAGCAACAGCCTATTTATGCAAATGTGGCAGGGGGTCACAGGTTACTTGGCTATTATAAAAGGAGGTCACAACTCAAAGAAAGTTGGGAACCACTGCTTTAGAGAGTCAGCCTCAGGTTCAACATGTTTACCTCCAGAGATAGTTTAGGCTTGATTTGATCTAGGACCCACATGTTTTTCTTTCTGACAGTTCAAAATATCTACAAAGCTCTCTTCCAGCACCACATTTCAAAAGAATAATTTTTTCCTGTCAGCTTTCTTAACTGTCCAGTTTTCACACCCATACGTGATGATCAGAAATACAAGAGTGTGGATGATCTTGGTCTTCGTTTCCATAGATACATCATTACACTTGATTATATTTTCTGATTCCTTCATTGCTGCCCTTCCAAGCCTCAGTCTTCTTCTGATTTCATGGCTACAGTCTCCATTTGGATTGATGATTGAACCAAAGTATACAAAATTGTCCACTATTTCAAGTTCTTTCTTGCCAATCTAAAAGTTGTGTAGTTCTTCCGTAGTCATGATTTTTGCCTTCTTAATGTTCAACTGCAGTCCTGCTTTGGCACTTTCTTGTTTAAATCTTAGCTCATCTGAAATGTCCTTATGCAGTCACCCCATTTTCCTTAGATGTCGCCTACTTTTCTTTCCCATAAGAATTATTTGTAATTGTGCCTTTTGTATCTGATCTTTAAGAAACTGCCATCCATTATAGACTCCCTTTGTTTTTAGTATTTCAGAGCATTGCCCAATATATATGCAAACTTATTGAAATTAATTTTCCTAAAATCTACAAAATGTTATGCTATTCTCAGCTTTCCCTTTTCTCAGTACAACAGTCACAAGAATATATGGTAATTACCACCCCAAGCTCACACTATTTCTACCTTATTGACCAGTTCTTCTCTGTCAGTTCAGACCAGATCAAGTACCTGCCGTCCCCATGGCCCTACTAGCAGAATCCAGATGACTTACTCCTGTACAACCATGATTGTGGGTGATCACGGAACAAAGGAAGGCTAATTGCCTAAGAACAAAGGAGTCGACAGCACGGATGTCCGAACCAGTGGAGCCTAAAGGCAACGCCCTGAGAGCTCTTTTTATTAACTTAGCATGAGTTACATAGTATGTTGTGAGAGAGACAGATAGGATACTAGTTACCTAATCGTAACTAGGATTGGCTGAAATAACTCTTTGATCTTATGCTCTACCTCTAAGTGAAAGGGCAGAAGAAGGGGTTACCCCACCTGCTGGCAGCTGCCGCTTCCTGCCAGGAGTGTATGCACGTCACTGGAACAGAATGCAGCTACAACCTTTAAGCAGAAGTTTCCCACATTCCCCCTTTTTCTTGTTTTTTAAGTAAAGGCATATATTCTTTCATATATTTGCGAACTACATATAAATCTTTTCGGCGAAGGCCTGAGGGCAAAGCTTTGAGACAGGTAGTTATTATGGAAAAGAAGGTTGGTATACATTGAATAAAACAACAGCAACTTATAAGGAGTATGAGGAGCATAATTCCAAGAATGAAAACACAACACAACAGCGTCATGGAGTTAGCATTTGGCTGCGAGATAATGGCTGCTAGAAAAGTTTCAGGAGTTTCCGGGATCTGCTGCTGATTTAGAGTTCTTTTTGCATCAGCACTCAGCATCTTTATCATCCCCCAAGTAACTTTGGGCTGAGTGCCTTCAAGTCGGGCCGGGCGCTTCCGGTGACGCACAGTCATCTGGTCCCGCTCCAGAGCCATCGCTGGGTTGAATTCTGGAATCGGGTTCTGCAGGTTGCGATGCCAACTCATTCTTCCCACGATATGGCCTCACACACCAAGCCGGGATCCACAAAGGACCTGTGGGAGTAAGCACAGCAGCATAGCCATGACCCCATGTTAGTAGAGGGGCTGGACCCCCCCACTGAGGGTCAGGAGGTTGCTTTTAAGTCACCAGCGGCCGTTCCATGGGGATTTCTTTACGAAAGTGTTTCTCTACTGGCGACAACTTATGCTGACCTGCAGATACAGTTAAATGATTTAATGTGAACAATGCTATTGATACTACATCTGGAACATCTTGGGGCTTGATCCCTCTGTTTTTTGTTTGTTTTGAAAGGAGAAATGTAAAAGAGCGGTGTGCTCATTCTACAATAGCCTGACCTGTGCAGTTATAAGGAATACCGTGGGAAAGTCGAATGTCCCATTCATTGCAGAAAGTGGTAAAGGCGTGAGAAGTATAGGCAGGGCCATTGTCTGTTTTTAAGGCTTGAGGCCAGCCCATAATTGCAAATGTATGTAAACAATGTTGTATGACATGGCGAGAGGTCTCGCCACAAAGAGGGGTAGCCCAGATGTATCCTGAATACATCAATAGTTAGATGAACATAAGAAAGAGGAGCAAGGGTACGAACATGAGTGACATCCATTCGCCAAAGCTGATTGGCATCCATTCCTCGTGGGTTAACAGCATCAAAAGGAAAGGAAATGAGAGACATAGAACAGGAAGAGCAGGAGGAGACGATGTCTCGAGCTTGAGAAAGCGGAATAGAAAATTGCTTATGGAGTTGTTTAGCACTCTGATGAAAAAAGGAATGGCTGTCAATAGGATTGGAAAAGAGGGGACACAAGGAATGAAGAGCAGTGTCTGCACGATGATTTCCCTCCGATATAGCATCTTGAAATCCAGTATGAGATCGGATGTGAGCTGCAAAAAAAGGTTATGATCTGGCAGCAAGGAGGTTTTTTAAAGTCAAAAACAGGGAAAGTAAGGAAAAGTCAAGAGAATGCTGAACAGAGCTTTGAACAGAAGTAAAACAGGTTTTCCAGGTTCCGGGAGGTTGCTGAAAGGTAGCCACGCCTCTGGTAGGTGCACCATCAGTAAAAACAGTTAGAGCATCAGGGAGAGGAGTAGCAGAGAAAAGAGAGGAAAAGCGAAAGGGTACTTGCTGAATGAATGTTAAGCGAGGGTCTTTAGGTGGATTAAAATGTATATCACCAATATAGTCTGAAAAAGCAATTTGACAAGTCAGTGACATAGACATTAAATGATCATGGTAAGCTTTGGAAATAGGTAAGTAACAACACAGAAGATCCCAACCTGTGAGTTGTTTGGCACGATGGCGTCCTT
The DNA here is from genome assembly GCA_037013535.1 of Intellagama lesueurii. NCBI lineage: Eukaryota > Metazoa > Chordata > Lepidosauria > Squamata > Agamidae > Intellagama > Intellagama lesueurii. The sequence continues at coordinate 18,870,083 of JBAJHW010000011.1, forward strand.
TGATTACAAGGTCTGTAATTGCATTTAGAGTAGAGTAAACATTTCGGGGAGGGGTGTTAGCTAAATAAAGCCATTCTGCTACAGAAATGGCCTTGTCAGACTTCAGGCTACACAACAACCCAGTAGGCAGTTGGGGAGTGTTCAAGATAACCAGCTGCAAGGGACCAAAAGAAGGAATGCGGTCGACCATGGTACGTCGCAAGGCTGCATTAATTTGATGTGTGGCATGTTTCATTGCCTTGGTGATGGGTATGGAGTCAGCAGGAGACTGATGTCCCCGGAGTGCATTAAACAAAGGCTGCAATTCATGAGTAGGAAGGCACAAAAATGGACGAGCCCAATTCAAGTGCCCGAGGAACTGTTGCAACTGCACTAATGTAAATTGAGATGGAGTTTTTAGTTCTGGTAAGAATGGAGAAGATGTAGCTTGCAACAGTTTGTGCCCTAGATAAAGAAACAGAGGTGTGGTTTGTATCTTTGTGAAGGCCTTTTTTCTCTAAGCAGCTAGCTAGAGAATCATAGACAGCTAGAGGGAATTGATAGTCGACCTCTTCGGCTGTGATCAAATCATGACCGGCACTTTTAACAGTAGCAGGTCAGATTTCTTGAACTGGGGTAGTATTCATTGAGTTCCCCTCACTTGACCCGGGAGTGGAACTGCTATGGAGACTGTTTTCAACTACACTTTTTTCCAACTCTTTAAACATGGGAAGGGGAAGACTTTCATGAACATGGTGTCCCTGATTGTTACGAACCACAGGACAAACAGACATAAGTGGGAGGGCGGCAGCAACATCCTCTGGGCGTCCTTGGGCCATAACATCAGATAACACCTGCTGCACTGCTGAACGAGGAGGGGAAGGAGGGGGAGGAGAAAGGGAAGAAGGGGCTGTTGGAAGAGCGGCAGGAGCTGCGTAGGAAGGAGGATTGTTTCTATTTTCATGGAGATCTGGTGGCTTAGAGGGTGGCAAAATCTGAGGGGCTGTTGGAAGGTTAGCTAAAGACTGGGTTAACAAAGGGTTTGTGATCTTTGAAATCGCGTCCCGGCAAAGATGCCATGTATGGAGGACTTTAACTGGGGCAACAGGGTCTTTGTGAAGTTTATTCCCAATTTTCTCCCAATCTGAAAGCTTAAAGCTGCCTCCTTCCGGGTACCAGGAACAAAAAGGACCTATTTGCTTCAGTAAATCCTCTACTGAATCAGATACATCACAGTGAACTTCTCTATGAAGCAAATAAATCAAGTCTCTTTTATGTTGTTTTTGAAGCGGTGTAAGAGTGTTTCCCATTTTTAACTAAATACTCACCGGGATCCTAAAAGAGGATGCGAGGATGCGTCTGGAGCCCTTGCCGGGCGAGGTGAGCTGCTTTGATTGCCTCAGGCGATGTTGATGTCAGGTCCCTGCTTCAAGTCCCTGTTTCAGGTCCCTGTTTGATGTCCCTGTCAGGTCCCTATTCGGGCGCCAAATGTGGGTGATCATGGAACAAAGGAAGGCTAATTGCCTTAGAACAAAGGAGTCGACAGCACGGATGTCCGAACCAGCGGAGCCTAAAGGCAATGCCCTGAGAGCTCTTTTTATTAACTTAGCATGAGTTACATAGTATGTTGTGAGAGAGACAGATAGGATACTAGTTACCTAATTGTAACTAGGATTGGCTGAAATAACTTTGATCTTATGCTCTACCTCTAAGCAAAAGGGCAGAATAAGAGGTTACCCCGCCTGCTGGTAGCTGCCGCTTCCTGCCAGGAGTATATGCACGTCACTGGAACAGAATGCAGCTACAACCTTTAAGCAGAAGTTTCCCACGCATGATAGCTGTTTGGGCTGGTGAAAGAGAGGCTGAATTTCTTCTGTATTTCAGTGCTGTCACCATCACTGTACACAGGTGGAGGTTAGGACCAAGTAACAACAAGAGACCCATCAGTTCCATCCAGTCTAGCTCAGTCTGAACCACATGTGTGTCTGTGTGATGTATGTTATGCAACAGAACTACCTCCAATTCATAATTGTTGTCATGCTTTTCCTACATAGAAATGGATTCCATGCATTTTCCCTGTAACAAATTTCTAATGATTGAGTTAACTTTCTCACTTCTCACCTGAACCGTAGCAAAACTTGAATTAATTTATGACAATGAGGCATATTTGCATTGAAATAAACTGAATGTCCTAAATCAGAAAATCATAAATAACACATTGTCTCTCTGTGTGTTTTTAAACAGCATTATTTCACTGTTAACTTCAACCATGAAAACCAGAAAACATTGGAGCTAAGAACAGAGGATGCAAAGGATTGTGATGAATGGGTGGCAGCCATTAGCCATGCAAGGTAATGCCTTCTAACACCACCACCCCCTGCCCAATCCCTGGCAGGTCCCAGTTTCTTGGAGTATTGATCCTGGGAAAAGCTGGCCTAGATGTTCTGGGGGAGGTGTCTGGTGCAAAAGGCAAAAGTGGGAAATGCGAATTCCACCAGCAGAAGCCAGGAAAGCAGTCTTTAAGGAGAAGCAGAACAGGAGGGAGACAGAATGGCAAGGGGCCTTATCTCTGAGCTTCCCTCCCTGGGGAGGGCTCCTTAGGCCCCAAAGCATGGATGAAATAAAATGTTTTCTTTGATCTGTTTTCAGTGGGAAGTGCAACTCCCATCTCTGTGTTTGCAAAAATGCACCACAAAGGTACAGAAGACCCAAAATACAATGCTCCAGAAATACACGGTGTACTTGTGTAGTCAATGCTTGGAAAGACTAGAACCAGAGGGGGCTCCGAGAAAAATTCAAGGTGTTCAGTAGGAGGCAAGATTTCGTGTTCTGCACAGACCAGTCTTCTTCCTGTAGTTGGTACAAAAACCAGAAGCAACATAAAATGAGCAAATACCATGCACAATTGATAGATTTACCTTTGTGACCAAATTCTGCTTTGTTTGGGGCAGATATTAGAAAGCTTGTTTGCAGCACACCAGCCTTCACCTAGAGTGTGGGAGCGATGCACCTCACTGGAATTTTCCAGACTGGGACAGTTACTCAGCAGGCTTTGGCGGCTGAGAGGATGCTGCAAATAATTTACATGGTGTGCTTGGGAGGCTGCCTGTTGCTACAATCAGACATAAGAATTCATCCTTGACATTTACATATTAATTTTATTCTCCTTCTCATTTGTTTTCCTGGAACTACTCCATTTTTCTCAAAAATTAAAGCAAGAGGATATTCCCCCTCCTGACTCACAAGTGCAGTCTGGTTGTTGGAAGACTTCCATAATTTTTGTAATCCACAATATGCATTTATTGACAAGTACAGTGAGAAGGAGAACTGGATTCAATTGGTTCAAGCTACAGCGCAGTCTTAAGTGTGTTTATGTAGAAGTGAATTCAGTGGGACTTGCTTCCTACTAAGGGTGTTTAGGATTGCAGCATTAGCTTATCTTCCGGACAAAGCTGTCAGTGGCTACTTGTCACCCGAGCTAGACATGGCTATCCAGAGCAGCAGGTCTCTAAAACACCAGCCAGTGTGGAAGGAAATGTGAGCATACTTCTTGCTTGTGGCTTAATCCATAGGCACCTGGCTGGAGAATCTGGAAGCAGAATGCTGGCCTGGAGAGATCTTTAGACCAATCATTGTAGTTTCCTCACCCAGTCAATGTTGGCTTGAAAACAGCTTGGCCATTTTGACTCTTATAGTCTGATTCTAGCATTGGGTTAGATGGGCCAATAGATTTATTGAAGTCAATATGACAAAACATATACCATATTTTTCCGTGCATAAGACGTTACTTTTTCCTAAAATCATTAGACTAAAAATTGAGGGTCGTCTTATACATGGAAGTAAGCTGAGGAGAGAACAAAACAGCCCATACCTTGCCTCTGCAAACAGGCTTCCTTCAATCAGGAGGCTTAGCTGCCTCAAGTCAGGAGACTTAGCTTCCTACAGTCAGGAGACTTAGCTTCCTCCAATCACAAGCCTTATGTAACTGACAACAGCTGATGGTGAACAAACCAATTGCAACAGTGCTCAGATGCAACAGGGACTCCTAATGTCTGAGCGTTCTGAGCCCAGAGGCTGAATAAAGATAAAGTGTGATGCATAATATGACAGTACTGATATGTAAATGTTACCTAATTACTAAATAAAAATGTGTTCTGTTTTATGTTTAAAATATTGATTTTTTAATTTTGGGTTAGAAAAGTGGGAAGGCTTCTTATACATGGGGGCATCTTATACACAGAAAAATATGGTAACTGTTTCCTTCCAGGCTGAAATCCTGTTGTTTAGTGTCGTAAATTGCACTAGAATAGGCCCATTGACTCAGTGGGGATTTGATGAGTCAAATCCTCTACAATTTTCATTGATTCAAATGGGCCTAATCTAGTTGTGGCTTACTATGCATCTCTTGTGTTATCAAGAGTGCAACCAGGTACACCATCATTTCCTCTGTCTGTCAAGTGTGACAGCCTGCTAACAAGGCAGGATAACCTGTGTGGTTGTCCTTGACAATCGTGTAGGCAACCAAACTCTGTTTGTAACGTACATTACAACTGCCCATCTTACATCTCTGATTCTAGTGAGTTAAGTCCTCCATACATTCCATTGACTCAGCCGGACTACTCTAGGTGCAGCTTACTACTTCAACCAAGTAGTGGGAGTGAAAAGGTAAATTGAACAATTTGATGTAAGTGAAAAGAAGAAAGAATCTTCTTTGGCTTGAAGACATGCAGAGTTTTCATCCCCATCATGATCAATGAGAGAATTTATAGTATCTTCCACTAATTTCATTGACCTCATGGAACTGTTTTATATGAGCCAAAATTGACCCAAAGCATATGGTAAATCTGGAAACTACATGACATCTGATCTTGTAACAATTTAATAGTTACAATGTCCATCAAGAGTTAAAAATTGGTGTCTCTGTCAAGACAAAGCAATCAGCCAGGAAAGAGGCTGAACATGTGTGATCAACAAACTTTGAATCAGCCATGTGCTTTGGGATTCACATCTGGGGCCATGTGAATCCTCTTCTAGAATGCTTAGGTCAGAATCCTATCGGCCTACATGACCATCAAGGGCAACCACTCAGATTATCCTGCCTTGTTGGCAGGTTGTCACACTTGATAGATACAGGATATGATGGTGCACCTGACTGCACAGTTGACAACACAAAAATATTGCAAGCCAAAGGTGGGGTGGAACACTTGCCTGATGGCCAGGGTGGCCGTGGTCCCTCATGTGAAGAACTGCCCTCCTTTTTGGTGGTGCATGTCTTCTTTTTTTGGTGATGTGTGGGTAGCCAACTGACACATCCACCCCAGTGAGTTTCCCTGGCTGAGCAAGGCAAGTAGAGACTTTGGTTGCCCTTTCTTATGTTTTTAAAGTAAAATAGTTAGGAGGGAGGTCATTTTGTAAGAAAAGACACAAACCACACATGCTGATATGATTATTGATGTGTGGCAGGGAGGCTATGGCATGGCATGGCAATTCTGTATGAACTTCAGATTCAGATCCCAGGCGTGGACAGTCCGAAAGCACTGTTCAGACCCTTCTTCTGAAAAAAAAAATTATTGCCTGACTAGATATTTCAACAAAACTACAGTGACTTCTGCTTAGTTTATATGTAAATACTGTATGCCTTCTGTTTAGTTTATATATACTGTATATATTCTGCAGCTTATTGAAAATTAGTAGATACAGATATTCATTTTCAGTAAGTTGCAGAAAATAGCACAGGGCATTTCAGAGAGTTGTTAAACACTATGCCTTATTTATTTACTTGATTTATATTACATCTTTCTCTCAACACTGTACCCCAAGGTGGCTACCTATCACAGTCTTGTGCAGCATGTTAAGCAGCAGTGCATTTCACTTAAATTATAGTAATAATGGCTAATTGTGATGATATATGCATATATCAATTTAATTTAGCATATGCAAATTTAATGTAACATGCCCCCCTTTTTTGTGAAAAATGTCATCCTTTTTGGCTGCTGGGCAAGTGGCTGCCCTAATGAGTGCCCTTATGCACCTTCCCACCCCTCCCCGTAACAGGATTTGGCCTTAGCTTCTAAATGTATAGTGTGCAGACCACTCTGCATCAAACCTGGAATAGATTTGCATTATTCTGTGCTCCAATCTTACTCCACCTGCACCACAGTGGTCCGGGTGGAATAAGATGTGGTAGAATTCTTATGTAATTCTTGCTCGGTAGGATACTCACTAGATTGTCCAGATTAAGAACTCATCTTTTCTCAGTCTGGTAAGACTGATGTGAAGGCAATTGTGGCAAAGTGTCACAGTAAAATAATTGAAGTTTTATAGTTGGAAATCACAAATACAGAGGCAACAAATTCCAGCTTGTATGCAGATTTAGCCCAGCAGCATTGCCTGCCTACAGATGCTTCCAGGCAGGCACTTTGTCTGTCCTTCTGTCTGTTCACCTTTCCAAGGCCTGCCAGTCACCTGAGATCTTTCTGACCAGCGCCTCTTCCATTATTATGAACATTAAAATGCATAGTTCCATGTTGATGTGAAACTACAACAGTCTCTAAGCAAAGCTCAGCATACTACATAAAGGAGAGAAATTCTAGATTGACAGTGGAACTTTATTACTAGGAGTGCAGTAAATATCCAACCTTTGGGAAATACTGAAACTGGTCTCTTTATCTCTGTAACAGCTATAGGACTCTTGCTACAGAGCATGAAGCCTTAATGCAGAAATACCTCCATTTGCTTCAGATTGTGGAAACAGAGAAAACAGTTGCCAAGCAACTTCGGCAACAAATTGAAGATGGAGAAATAGAGACAGAACGTCTGAAATCTGAGGTAATGGGGTCTGGCCCACAAACATGCCGCTGATCCAAAGTGTAAAGCTCTGGTCAATCAGAATGCCCATTGTCCTGGATGCCTCCTGCCATTCAGGAGAAATAGGTCACATTCCTCTGGGCTAGAGAAGCGCTGCCAGCAAAAGGTTCACATTTGTATTATGCAGAGGAAGAAGAAGGTAGAGGGAGGCTTATTCTGGAACGGAACGGGTTGTGGCTGCATGGATGAAATGGAAACATTTTTCGGTCTCACATAACAATGTCATGGGCATGCTAATGTATGTAGAGTCTGAACCTTCTGACCATTGTGGTTTCTCTTGGCAACATAATGCACCTGAATGCCTTGACTTTGATGCTTCTGATCTTTGATGACAAAGGACGAAGATATTTTGGCTAAAAACCTAAAACTCTGCACCATTTGTCTGGCAATTGGACAAGAACTGGGGGAGGAATGATGTAGCTTGTGAGCCATTTTGTGCCCTCTGAAGCCTCCCTCTTATTTTTCAAAAATGTTTTGATGGTTTTCAGAAAAAGAGAAAAACAGAAGAACTGCACCAACAGAATTTATTTATTTTTATTTATTTAAAATATTTTTATCCCACCTTTCTCCTGAAAAGAACCCAAAGCAGCTTACATTATTAAAAAGCAGTATTTAAAATCTAAAAACAGTAAGTATACAAATATTTGTGTATGCCTGGACCCGGATCTCACCATGGAAACCCAGGTGGCATCTGTGGTCCGGGCAGCCCATTTCCATCTTCAGAGGATTGCCCAGCTGTGTCTCTATCTAGACGTGGGGGCACTCACGACGCTGATTCATGCCCTCGTAATCTCAAGAATAGACTACTGCAGTGCTCTCTACGTGGGGCTACCTTTGAGACTGATGCGGAGACTTCAACTGGTCCAAAATTCGGCAGCCAGATTAATAACTGGGGTGAAGAAATTCCAGCACATCTCCCCCACTCTGGCCGCCCTTCATTGGCTACCGGTTCATTTCCGCATCAACTTCAAGGTTATGATGATAACATTCAAAGCCCTAAACAGTTTATGACCTTCGTACCTATCAGAATGCCTGCTCCCAGCCAGATCTGTCCGTAATACCCATTCCTCACAGGCAGGGCGGTTGAGGACCTTGACCCCAAAGGAGGCCCAGAGGGAAAGAACAAGAAACCGGGCGTTCTTGGCAGTCGCCCCCGCCTATGGAACAACCTGCCCATTGAGATCCGCCTGGCACCCTCGCTGGATGCGTTTAAACGAGCATTGAAGACTTGGCTCTTCCATCTGGCTTTCCCGGAGCATTAAGATCTCAGCCTCCCTTTTACCATCCTTTTTGTCATCCTCTCCATCACCCTTTTTACCACCTTTATTGCCGTCTGTTTTAATTTACCCTATTTGGCTTTTATCAATTTATTTATTTTTATCATGTTTTAATATTGTTGTTTATACTGTTGTTAGCTGCCCAAGAGTGGCCTGGTTGCCAGATGGTGCAGGGTACAAATTCAATAAATAAATAAATTTAAAAATAATTAAGCAAATATTATATTAAAATGGTAAATAAAATCAATATTAAAACACATTTAAAACAACAGAACACAACAATCCATTTAAAACCCCTCTCAGACCACCAGTCATTAAGAGAAAGCCTGCCTGAAGAGAAAGGGCTTTGCCTACTTGCAGAAGGACAACAAAGATGAGGCCAGCCTGGTCTCCTGTGGGAGGGAGTTCCAAAGTCTGGGAGCAGCCACAGAGAAGGCTGTCTCCCCAAGCACACCTGTGAGGGTGGTGGGACCGAGAGAAAGGCCTCCTCTGACAATCTTAATGCCCAGGCAGGCTCATAGAGGGAGATGCAGTCTTTTAGATAGCTTGGACCCAAGCCATTTAGGGCTTTATTATAGGTTAAAACCAGCACTTTGAATTGTGCCCAGAAATGGATCAGCAGCCAGTGGAGCTGCTGTAATAGGGGAGTTGTATGTTCCCTGTAACCAGCCCCAGTTAACAATCTGACTTTTGGACCCTTTTGAGTTTCCAAATACTTTCCAAAGGCAGCCCCACATACAGCGTGCTACAGTAATCCAGCCAAGATGTAACTAGGACATGTGTCACTGTGGCCAGATCAGACCTCCCAAGAAAGAGGCACAGCTGACGCACTAGTTTTAACTGTGCAAAGGCACTCCTGGCCAATGCTGAAACCTGGGCATCCAAGCCCAGAGCTGAATCGAGGAACAATCCCAAGCGGCAGGCCTGTGTTTTCAGAGGGAGTGTCACCCCATCCAGCACAGACTGCAACCCTATTCCTTGAGCTAGTTTTGGACTGACCAGGAGCACCTCTGTCTTGTCTGGATTAAGTTTCAGTTTATTTGCCCTCATCCAGTCCATGACTGACATCTGACACTGATTTAAAACTAAAATAGCTTCCTTGGAATTAGATGGAAAGGAGAAATAGAGTTGAGTGTCATCCGTGTACTGGTGACACTGAACCCGAAAACCCCAGACGACCTCTCCCAACGGTTTCATGTAGATATTAAATAGCATAAGGGACACAATAGAACCCTAAGGGACCCCACAGGCCAACGGCCAGGGTGTGTTGAACAAGAGTCCCCCAGCACCACCCTCTGAGTTCTCCCCTCCAGGAAGGACCGGTAAAACAGTGCCTCCGAGTCCCATCTGGGAGAGATGGCCCAGAAGGATACCATGGTCGATGGTCTCGAAAGCTGCTGAGAGGTCCAGCAGAACCAACAGGGACACACTCCCTATGTCCAGTTCCCAGCGTAGGTCGTCCACCAAGGTGATCAAAGCAGTTTTTCTCCCATAACAAGGCCTGAAGCTAGATTGAAATGGATCTAGATAATCCAGGTACCCCTGGAGCTGAGAAACCACAATCCACTCTGGCACCTTGCCCAAGAATGGGATATTAGAGACTGGCCAGTACTGTGGGGTCCAAGGAGGGTTTTTTCAATATTGGTCTCACTGCTGCCTCCTTTAAGCAAGCTGGGTCGCTTCCCTGCTGCAAGGAGGCCTTCTTGGACCCACTCGGCCAGTCCCTCTCTGGCAGCTTTTATAAGCCAGGACGGTGAGGGTCTAGCAGACAAGTGGTAGCCTTCACCTCTCCAAGGGTCCTGTCCCCGTCATCAGGCTGCAAAAACTGAAACTTTTCCATCAACACAGGACAAGCAGGAGCCATAGTTACATCTGCAGGACCTGTATTAACAACAGAATCCAAGTCAGAGTGGATCTGAGCAATTTTGCCTGCAAAGTGCTGTGTAAATTTTTCACAGCCAGCTACTGAGCGGTCAACACTATCTTCCTGTGGGAAGGCCGCTGACCACTTGGAAGAGCTCAGCCAGGCGACTCTGTGCAGATGCAATGGTGGCAGCAAAGAAAGACTTCTTTGCCGCCGCCACTGCCGCAGAATAGGCCTTCCAATGGGCTCTAGCCTGTGTTCGGTCGGATTCACTCCCAAGTTTTCCACCATCGTCGCTCTAGTCTCCATCCCATTTGCTTCATCACCACTAGCTCCCCAGTATGCCAGGAGGCCAGTTTGGCTCTGCTTCGTGGGAGGGAATGCTTAGGAGTGATTGTGTCAACAGCCCTGGCCATTTCCCCATTCCAGTGATCAACCAGGGCTTCGACAGCATTGCCTGCCAAGGCAACAGGAAATTCCCCAAGAGCCATTAGGAAACCATTTGGATCCATCAGCTTCCTGGGCGAATTATCTTAATTGGTCTCCCACCCCTTCAGAGGCTCTGAGTTCCAGTGAGTCTAAGCCCCACCAGGTGATGATCTGTCCATGACAACGGAACTACAGAGAGCTCCTCCACACCCAGATCACCAACATCTACCTCAGTACAGAAAACCAGGTCTCAAGTGTGTCCTGCAGCATGAGTGGGAGCAGATTTGGGACAGACTCATGGTGATCATGGAGGACATGAAGTCCTGAGCCACTCCTAACAAAGCTGCCTCAGCATGGATGTTGAAGTCCCCCAGCACAACTCGCCTAGGAGATTTCAACACCACCCCCAAGACCAGCTCAGCTAGCTCAGGAAAGGAGACTGTTGAAGAACTGGGTGGGCGGTACACCAACAGAATCCCTATTCTGTTCCAGGCTCCCACTTTCAAATACACACATTCAAATTTGGAAAACTGAGGGATGTGGCACCTGGTGAGGAAGACAGAGTCCACCTCCCTACACCACCACCCCCGGTCTCACCTGCTGCTGCACAGAGAGCCCTGGTGGACAAAGCTGAGAGAGATTGACACCCCCAGCCTCATCCAACCAATCTCTGTGATGCAAGCCAGATCAGCCTGCTTATCCCAGATCAAATCCTGGGTGGCTGTTGTTCTTCCACTGACCAATTTGGCATTTAATAGCAGCAGTTTCAACACAGGGGGCCTGTCACCAATGCTATCCAAGCTACGTATCTAAGTTTCAGGACAGCTTAGGGGCTTTCCCCCTTCTCTCTCACATGGTCCCGTGAGTGCTGTCCCCCATCATATATCCCCCTGCCCTGGACCACTCCAATAGCTGCTCCCCGGTTCCCCCCGATACACTGTTCTTTTTCCCATCAAAAGACATCCCTCCATAAGCAGATAAAGACCAAGTTAGCAACCTCTCCCCAGAGTTGGCTGAGACTGGGGAAAAACTGTCACCAAAGAACTAAAATGAGAGGAGATTTTAGGAAGGCTGTGGTATTTTAAAACTGCAAGGAGGAGTCTGGGGCTCAGGGTCCATGGCTCGACTCCTCGACAAAAACAAAATATTTCTTTACCCAGTGTGTTGTTAGTCTGTGGAACTTCTTGCCACAGAATGTGGTGATGGCATCTGGCCTAGATGCCTTTAAAAGGAGATTGGACAGATTTCTAGAGGAAAAGTCCATCGCAGGTTACAAGCCATGATGGGAATGTACAATCCCCAGGCTTAAAAGGAAGGTACTTCCAAATGCCAGATGCAGGGAAGGGGTATCAGGAGACAGGGATATTGTTGGCTCGTGGGCTCCCAGAGGCATCTGGTGGGGCCACAGTGAGATACAGGGAGCTGGACTAGATGGGCCCTTGGCCTGATCCAGCAGGGCTCTTCTTATGTTCTTATATTACTCCTGCGACACCAAGTGTGATGCAAAGTGCGCACTTAGCGCCACACTTTGCACACTGCGGAGGCACTGTTTCTGCAGGTAGGGTTCTTTTTGTACCTGCAGGCAAGGAAAGAGACAAATCAAGGAGCCCCAGGTGATGCCAAACTCTAACTCCAAATAGAAGGCATGGTTCTCTTCCAAAACAAGGTGTGAGGCCTTCCTACAACTTGTCTTGGTGAAACAAAACAAAACAAAAATACTCAGTCCTGCTCCCAGCCAAAAGCATGTTCCACCCAAACTGTCAGTGACTTCTGGTCTTTACAGGTTTCACTGCAAGGTGTGTGTACAGTCTTGGAGCCATGGAAATGCCCCCTAGGATCTGAAGTTTTGCCATATGTGCAAGTTACAGATCAGAACAGGGATTTCAGAAGACACAATGCTGCAAATGCCCCATTACCTGCCTTCTTGCAGTACCTGGCCTTCCTTCCGCTGTGAAAATCACAAGTAAGGGACAGTTCCCAAGTTTCAGCCTACAGTCCCCAACATTAGCGTATGAACAGTGTAATCATAATAGTATCAACTAGTGCAGTGCTTGAGTCTCCAAATTCGGTTTGGGTGCCAGTTTGACTCCCATGAATGTACCCTGCTCCTACCTGGCTTTGCCAGGTCTTTCTGGCCCGCTCCAGATCTGCATTCTTTGTGGTATTTAACAATAATATAATATGTGCCATCAAGTTGATTCTGATGAAGGGCAACCCTTTTCTAGGTATAAAGTACTCACAAGTAATTGCCTATTCCTTTCTTCTGGGGGTACCCTGGAACTACAAGGGAAGACCCCCAAGACCACACAGGATGGCTTTTCTCTCAGGAGGCACAATGAGGAATCAAACTGCCAACCTCTAGTTCTGGATACTCAATTCACTCTGCTATATAGCCAGTTGACTGTGATATTTGATCCATCATATTCACTTGAATGGGAACACACAAATTGCTATAACTTAAGGGGGACATGGCACCACAACACCTACACAACATGGTACACAACAGAAAGGAGACATATGAATTTTCAAGCTTGGGGTCCAGCCACCTTCAAAGTTTACTTATTTTTCCTCCCTCCTCCCTTTCTTTTAAGCTGCTGCACTTTGCCGATGAGTGCAGGACGGGACATCCTTTCTGGTGGAGGTTATACAGGGAGAAGTAGTGTTCTCTTGACACACCAATGGATGGGAAGGAGTGGACCAAAATGCAGCATCATATACCCTACCTTACACTTTCCTTCGAATAGAAATAATTCACTAGCCTAAATGGCCTAAATGACAAACAATACCTGACGATTACATATTTTCAGGTTGTGCAAGGAAGAAAGTGGGCTCCCGATAGGACTTTCTACTCTAGATTTCTACTTCCGGACTGATCACAACTAGGGAGAAGCTGCACCTGTGGTATAAAACTACATCTCCCTAGAACAACAGTGCTTAACTGAAAGGGAAGGTGGGGTTGGGGCTAGATGACATGACACCAGGCTGCTACTTCTGTTGTGTGAGGTAGTTTGCAGTATGAGTTATTTGTGGTATAATCTAATTCTGATTTTTTTTAACCTCATGTGGCTGAGTTGAAGTAGACTCCTTTTTCAGCCACAAAACTGGCAATCGCAGTGAGGAAAATAGCAAAACAAGGGAAAGGTAGAGAAGATTCTAGAAGGGACAGAAGATTGTGGGACAGAAGATTCCTGATAGCTCAAACAACACAAGAAGATAGTGGGGTTTGGGGGAAACAAAGAAACATGGACAAGATCTTACTAAGTTGGAAGGCAACTAAGCACCCAAACCCCACAAGAACACAAACACCCAATATATATGCATACAAGCAGAGACATACCTACTCAGCCCTAAAAGTAAATTACTAGGGGGAGATGGTCAATGGCCATGTGCATCATCCACCCTTGCCTTATCTAACAGCTGCACTGAATGAGGGAAAACAAGACAGTACAAGCCCCAAGCGAACTCAGTTGGAGACCCTCCCCATAATTTGATAAGAGATGTCCTTAGTCTTCACTAACTAGGGGGTAGAACTTCCAGTCTCTTTCTCAATTTTCATCATCTAGTGCCCCCTCAGTGTCTGTCTTGTTGCTTTATGTTTGCTTTCCCTCACTTTCCAGCACATCTTTTTCAAAAACTTAATATTTTAAACCCTCAACATTTCATTTTTTTTCTAGTGTCATCTAAGGCAGTCCCAGCCATACCAGAACTGAGTCAAAGCTCCTTGCTTTGATTTGACACAAATACCCACCCACCCCTCATCAGACCTGGAATTCAGCATTCATCTGAACCCAGGGCATAGCCTGATTTTCAACATAATGGCTGAAATCTAGTTGGCACAACAAGGCCACATAAATGGTGATGACACCATCACACAGTGCCATTCAGTTTTACTTTTATGACATTTAAAACTTCCTATTCCACCGCATCCCACCCCCATCAGTTTCAGAAGGTCACTAGGGATCCCTTTAATCCTGGGGGATCCTTTAGGAATCTTGGATCCTGCATGGAGAGAGCCTTTAAAATTAAACATGCACACACACACAACTGGGTCACTGCTGGGAGTCCAGATCTAGTGGCAGGACCATCAACTGCAATTTTGCAATTTGAAGCCCCACCACAACCACCTTCAGGCCCCCAAAGGCTTCCCTAGGGCAAAAGCGATTCCTAGCTGGCCTCTGAACTTTATGTGGGGAAGGGACAAGAAATTATAACTTTTATAAAAATTAACATAAATGGTGCCAGCTGATTACGTCATCACCATTTACACAGCACAGTTGTGTTGTAGTTTCACCATAATTGTTTTTCAGCCACTGAGTAAGTAATTCCCAGGAAATATTAATACGTCGATTAGTGCATCTCTGTGTTTGAATTCATTCCGTTGAACTTTACATTGCCTCTCCACCCCACCCTGCAGCCTCATGCACTTTGAAGCATAGATCAAATTATCTTTAATGTGCAAATGTTGCTTCGTGAAAGTTGAAAGGAAAAAAGCAGCTCTTCTCTTCTATCAGTCCAGTCAGTATCTCCCTAGCTTGCAAAGGCAATGTTTCTGCCATCAGCTAGGCTGACATCAAAAGTAACTCCATTTTGTTCCAAGTATGATCTCTTTGGTAATTCCCAATTATAAATCACAGTGCTTCAGAGGCAGCCCTGCGGCTCACCTGGCAGGCTGATGGAGTGAGATGGCATGGTCCACCATGTGACCATATGTCTTCTAGTTTGGCTCAGCAAGCAGCTGGGCAACTACCCTGTTTCCCCTAAAATAAGACCTAACCTGAAAATAAGCCCTAGTATGATTTTTCAGGATGCTCGTAATATAATCCCTACCCCAAAAATAAGCCCCAGTTAAGTGAAACCCCGCCCTCCACCCTTGTGCAGCAACCAGAAGAAGATGACATGACTGTATTTGAATAAATGTAGATTGTTGTACATGAAAAAAATAAAACATCCCCTCAATATAAGCCCTAATATGTTTTTTTGGAGCAAAAATTAATATAAGACCCTGTCTTATTTTTGGGAAAACACGGTAGTTGCCATGGGGCAGTTTCCCTTTCTATGCACATTCATTGACTGGGCAGCTTTCTTTCACAATTTAGATATGGAAAGACCAGTTATTGGCTCCTCAGAAAACTGTCTCCTATACACATGTTCTGACACCTTTAGCAAGATGGAAAAGGAACCTCAGCTATGATTAAACATGTTGTTGTGTTCACTTTGGGTTTTTTTATTTTTATTGATTCTGTGTTTAGGGGAATCATCTCCTAGAGTTTCACCCTTCTAGAATTATTCCCAAATTTCTTAACTTGTACTATTGTGAAATTTCTCACTCCTTTCTTCCCCCCTTCCCCACAGCATGCTCCTGCATCATCTTGTTGCACAGTGTACTACTATATCATAGAAGAGTTCCCTTTTCCATGGCTGCCTAGAAGCTTCATGTTCTCCCTTTTACAGCTTTTGTTTCATTTTCCACAAATCTGCATTATTTATGAAAAGTGATGGTTTATCTTGTCTCTGCCATGTTAAAATATGTACAATATCTGCACAGAATAAAGCTCCCCTTTATTCCTGCATCCTACCTGCCTACTCCTCGCCACATCAGGCACTTTGAACAGGATTACCTTTGACATTAAGCTAATTACAATCCTCAAAATGTGTTTGCAATTTGTTTTGGGTAAATCTGATGTGCATTCCATTGTACTTCCAAGCACACATCCTTCTATTGGTGCAGCACTGATTTCAAAAGAATGCAGACCTGGACATGAAACAAACTGGACCTGGTGGTGGTGAGACAGTGCATTTTCTAAGTCCAGTACAATGCCCCATGAAATATCTGAATTTTGCTTGCATGGCCTCTCCCCTCAAATGAATGGCAGTGGAAACTGCTAGGTCTCACCTATTTTGTGCATTCCATATGCATATGTGAATTAACAAATAGAAGAAGCCAACTATAGCCACTTCTCCCAGGCAGCACCCACGTCTTACATCTGAGTAGTGGGGCTACAAATGGGTTGTAAATGAATTATGGGGCCTTTTCAAGTGCCCCGCAGGCTTCTTCAGAACAGGCAGAAATTAAACTCATGAAGAAGTATAAACTGGATCTGGAAGATGTAAATAACAAGACTGGTTGCTAACATCCTCTTGTTTACCAGCCAGATCCAAACATGCATGAATGAAAGAGCTTTTTTAGACCCATTTCTGCTTCTTTTCGTTAGACCAGAATCTTGCCTTGATGTCTTGTGACCTGCACCATCTTCACTGAGAGGGCAGGGTAAATTGAACGGTTGATTTTTCTTGGCCCTCTTTGCAATTTCCAATAACTTGGCAATCTATCACAGTACCTTTTCAGCAGGCTTTCTGGATTTGGACTACGCTGCATTAGTTCTACTCTAGATCAAATGGCTGATTCCAGTAGGTTGTGTTGAGACATTCTTGTTCTGCTTGTCCCATGGGGGTCCCTCAGGCCCCTGTTGTTCAACATCTACAAGAAACCAATGGCTTTAAAAATTGCTAGTTTTTGGAGTTAGTCCTTTTAAAGTTCTTTGTACTATTGATTTCCATTGCTAGTTTTTGTCTGAGTTTATTCTGATGATGTTTTAACTGTTTCATACTTTGTTTCCAGCTTTATTTTTAAACCTCATAGTTTTAATCTTCTTGTTTTGTTTTTTCTTTATTTCTTGGCAGTATAGACATTTTGCAAATAAATACATCACATTCCTCAGGAGGAAGTTACAGAAACCATGGCTGGAAGCTTGTTGCTTAGTGTGGTAAATCATACTAGAGCAGGCCCTTTGAATCAGTGGGGATTTGGTGAGTCAACTGCTCCATAAGTTCCATTGATTCAAAGAGGCATACTCTAGTTGCAACTTACTACACTAAGCAACAGGATTTCAGCCAGGGTTCTAATCTTAACTCCCTCACTACTGCCAATTTGGGTCTATGCTGCAAGAAAACAGGTGTCAGGTTTTATTTTTCAGCTAGCATGATTGCTCTCTGCTGGTGGTGGTCCTGCTCGGTAACAGGCCACTCCAGTCTCCACCAGTCCAAAGAATTCTTCAGAAAGCATCTAGTTTTCTAGTATACATGAGCCTAGACTAACCTAGCTACTCCATTTTCATGCTGCCTTTCTGTGCCTTCCATGTGTCTCCTTGTATAACAAACACCTCTTGAGGGAAAGAGAAGGATGATATTTTCAAATGTCATGGCTATCTGAAGCAGGCTGTGCTGCATCTGGTTGCTAGCGACAACCCAAGGATATTCTGCTCAAAGGTAGCAGCAGCTTTTAATAAACCAAGCTCTTCCACTTCCAGCCATTTCTGATTTGTTGATGATGGCATGTCATTTTGCATGAACCAATCTTTCTTCAACACCTCTCAGCTCATTTGTATGTTGAATTCTATTTGTTGGTGTGTGTTTTTTCTTTGCAGAGAAATAAGATGTTTTGCATCTCATAAATAGGGTCACTTACTTGCAGTGGAACCTGCCCAGTTAGTGCAAGTGGGCATTGACTCTCCTACTGGGTAGGTAGATAAATGTCACACTTTCCCCAAGCAGCAAATTAAGTATGATACAAGTGAACCAAAACAATAGATTGTCCTTCATTTCAATTAGATGTTAACTGTTGAAGATGTGTCATACAATGTCAGTGCAAAGAGACAGGAAGGGAGAGAAACAGAAGTAGTTAATCCAACCTACCATTGAGCATGGCTGCCTTCCAATGGTGACCCTTGTCCTGCCAAAGGGCAGTGGCTATTACTACATTGTTTTAGAAACTTCCCTCCCTTTTTCTGTATGTGTCGTTCCTAAGCTGTATCAAGAAGCACAATTTCTCCTTTAATGAATTGATTATTATTAAATTTCTCATATGTGCCCTTGAAAGTAACCATTCTTTTAAAATATCCAGATGAATTAAAGCAGATAAAACTGCACAAGTGCAATCTGTAAAAGAGCCAGTCCAAATACCCAAGTCCTCTGAGACATGTAAAGTATACAAGTTTTTAGTTACATGATATTGTTTATCCATCAAGTATGCTTTTATGAACCTTTAGATGTAACTAGGGATCAGATTTTGGGGTTTTCTGGACTACAAATACCATAATTCTTCATTCTGGGAGTTCTACATATCCTATAGATAACCTTAGAAACATCTAAATGTGATGCACCTGTGAGAAAGGCTTAAATTGGAAGACTTTGAGGCTTAGCTTGGCCTAGCTCAGCTCAAACTTCCTGCTCAAAAGAAAGCTCCCAGCTACCACTGGGGCAAGAACAGGAAGTTTGGGTGGAGTTAGGTTTAAGTAAGCAAGCAAGCCTTCTGAGCTATGTTTATCTTGTAGGTGCATCACATCTGTTTGTAACGTATATGTGCATAGAACTCCTAGAATAGAGAAACATGGCATCAGAAGTCCAGAAAATCTAAAAATCCCATCCTTAGATATAACATCCGTAAATCTGGTGCAAGATCTCCTTCTGTAGCTATTTGTATTTGCTATATTTTGGTTCCCATACAGCAGCTGCTGTCTATTGCTTCATGTTCTAATGGAGAAGGAAATAGCAAGGTCCCTTCTGCATAAAGGTAATACAGGCATGATCAGTTTGTAGTGGAGCACGTGGAGTTCCACGAACACTGAGAGTTTCTCCTGTGGTTTTGAGTTGCTGGGTGTTGCTCATCTTTGTGGCTTCATCTGGGTGAGGCTTATCTCTCAACATGTCAGGCCTTCCTGGTTTCTTTGTACCCACAGATTGCTGGCTTACTTAAAGACAATGAGCGCATTCAATCTAGTCAGACCAGTCCACCAAATGATGAGGACAGTGACATCAAGAAGATTAAGAAGGTATGTTCAGCTATTTAAGATACCTTAAAGCAATGTGTAAGTGTATGAGCTCAGTGGGAAGTTCCAGGCAATGTCTTTTTCTTGATCAATTGATATATGGATGCCATGATTAAAGATGTTACTGAGAGAAAAGGAACCAAGCTGGTGCAGGAAGCCACTGCTTGATGAAGTGATGGCACAGTGGATTAGTCTCTCTCCCCAAACCTCCACATTAGCTTTCCCTCAAAAATCTCTTGGGAAGAAAGGGAAAGCGAAACAAAGCAAAGAACAAAGCAAGCAAGCAAGCAACCATTTGGCTGAGCAAGCTGGAGATAAGAACCTGTTGTTGGGCAATCTGCCTCGGCATCTAGGGTGTTATCAAGCTCAGTTCAAGATGCTAATCATAAATTACATACTCCAAAAGTATTTGGATTCCAAATACTTATTGAAACAACTAAAACAGTCTTGGCCTGTGCATTAGAATTTGTGTTACATTCTGGGCTTTCCATTTTAAGAAGAATGGGCAGTATGAAAATGAAATAAATAAAATAAGTATCCAGTGACCTGCTTTTAACAAAACTGAATCCCAGGTAAGTGCTCATCCACAGAAACCTCTAGCAAATATTGCATGTTTGGTCCACGGCAGATGTCATCCACCACAATTTATACATGATATAGTTGGCAGATATGGAACTTTGGATATGAAAGGGCTTTAACACTCTTGTGCAATGGAACCCAAAGCAAAAGTCTCCACTTGTTTTACCAGCCTGTTTCAAGAACAGCTTTTACAGTTTGAGCTGTTAGAGTTACCACTCATACTTCTAAGCTTATGCAGCACAATCCCAAAAGTCTGTGAGAGGATGGAAAATGAGACAGAAACCTGGGTCCTTTTGCCTGCAGCCCTCAGCCTAAGAATGAACACCTCCATGTTCAGGCATGCCTTCAGTTTCAACTTAATCCTGTAACCTCTCCACCCAATCAATTCCAAATTTTTCTCTGGCTCTGGTAATGTGTTGATTTTCTCCCATTGTTTTTATTATTATAATAGTATTCTGTTGTATTTTGTCTGAATTTTTGGGAGCTTCACCAAAAGACTAGCTATACAGCTGACAAAAAAAATCTTCAAAATTATTTGTCTCATTTTCCATGACTTCAGAATTAAGTGTTTGTATAAGCATATTGCTTAGTGATGAACTCTGTTTCCAGAGATTTTTTGACTAACCAAAAGTTCAAAGATAGTATATCAATATAATTTTCAGAATCTGTCTTATAGTCAGCAGGATCATAAGAAGCTTTTTGTGTTGGCTGAGATTTGTTTATGGCCTTGGTTTTGCACAATCCTCTAAAGAAATGCCTTTTCTCTAAACAGGTCCAGAGCTTTTTACGGGGTTGGTTGTGCAGGAGGAAATGGAAGACCATCATTCAAGACTATATTCGATCACCCCATGCTGACAGCATGCGGAAGAGGAATCAGGTAGTTTTCAGCATGTTGGAAGCTGAGGCTGAGTATGTGCAGCAGCTGCACATTCTGGTCAACAACTTCCTTCGCCCACTAAGGATGGCTGCCAGCTCCAAAAAGCCCCCAATCACCCATGATGATGTCAGCAGCATCTTTCTGAACAGGTGAGTGGGAGGTGTTCTGACCAGTCTGAGTTAAGAAAACAACCTCATAGTCTAGATTTTACTATTGTCAAAATCCTTTCTAACCTTTGTTGTATTCATTCCCCCACATTAAAGTTATGAAACCTTACTAGCTGTCTTATAAACAAATCGAGTTGTTATAAATGTATTGTTTCATTGTCACATTTATTTTGTTGAAACTGCAAGCATACAGAATATCAGTGGAGAATTCAGCTGAATTCCTTGTTTCTCTTCAGCTCAGATCATGAAAGGAAATACCTTTGACTGAACTGATTTTTTTCATGGCCAGTCTGAAGAAATGAGTCAAATAGAGCTGACAAAAGATGCACTTCCAGCACTTATCAAGCAAGTAAAACTTAGCAAGTAATCAGGAACAGCTGGGAGATACAGTATAGCAAGCCCTTTTAAGCTTCCAATTCATAGGGAGAAGAGACAATAGGCCTCCTCAGAAGAGAATACTTCTGTCCTGTTCATTCAGTCCCCTCTTCACAAAGCTGTGAGATAAACTGTCCTTCAGAAAAGTCTCTTCTGTGTTCTAGACGGATGTGGTTAATCACTTTAAATGTATTTATTAGAGTGACTAACAAAACAGAAATATTGAAATATGTTGGCTTCTGCTTTCTTGACCACTCTGAAAAAAAGTGTCATCTATTTAAGCTGGCCATTATAGAACACAAAATATGAAGTGAAAGGATATTGTGAGTTGTTGTCCTCTAGATTCAGGCCAGAAAGTGCTAGGGTACCAAGTTTATACATTCAGATGTTTTCCTTTTTTTTTTTTCTAGTGTTCTTGGGTCTAACGGTATTTCTGTCCCAACTACAGACAGAGTTAGATTATGATGGATTTTGAGTTAAAGTACCTAGTCACTGTTCAATTTCCTGGACCTATGATTCCTGAAGCCTGTACATAGGTTGGTTGTTGTTTTACCTATTTACTGTAGAAGGCATCTAACAACCTGACATAAATTAGTTTTCAAGACCTTCAAATAATGTTCTCTTAAATATAACAGGTCCTACCGCTTGCCAACAAAGTTGTGACAATAATAAAGTGCCAACAAGAACCCTTCACCAAATTATACAAGACACTATTCATGTTTTGCAATCTAATACAAAGGATCCCAAGAACACAACACCAGACTGCCCCAAAATTCTCACCATCATCACACACCCATATATATAGTATAACAATTTTCCTCATAATATCATTGAAAGAAAAGAGAGAATAGGATGGAGAGAATGGCCACCAAATAGCAGGAAGAGGATGCAGTGGTGCTCACCTGTTTTTAAACTGAGCTGCGATACACCATGACTCCTCTCCCAACCAGTCTTCCAGCCCGAAGCCACTCCTGCCCTCTCCTAACTCACTGTCCAATGATTTGGCCATCATGGTCACACGCTGACAGTCTCCCAGCACCAGCCACATCAAGCCACCATGCTGAGTGGCCAACCACGCTGCCGACATCCAGGGGCGGTTGTCGCACCAGCAACAACATGGGCCCCAAGTGAGTCTGGGACCCAGCTTTAACATGCAAATCCAATGACTGAATGTGGTTCTTGCTCATAAACAATGTGAGCTCTGTGAAAACAAGCAATACTCCCATTCAAGAATTCTTTATTTCTCCAGTTCTCAAATCTTATTTGATTTTTGTATTTCTCTTTCAGTGAAACGATCATGTTTTTACATCAGATATTTTACCAGGGCCTGAAAGCACGAATCTCCAGCTGGCCAACCTTGGTGCTGGGTGAGCGACACTCTTTAGTGTTTGTTGTCTGCTCTGTTCCCATTTAAACAGGACAAGAGAAACTTGCCACGTGGGGTGGGGGTCTGCTGTTCTGGTCTCCAGCCACTCCACGGCTACTCTTTTTCCTTTGCAACTGTCAGTCAGCATTGTATGCACACTGGGCAGGCATAATCAGTCCTCATTGGCCTGGCGGGTTGGGTCCCCTGACAATTTTTTTAAAAAATCACTGCAGAACGTTTCTTAGAACAAGTCAAGCAACACTAAATTCACATTTTGAATACAGCGGGGAGATATCAGTGAGGCAGGGAATAGAGAAATGGATGGGCTTAGACATCTTGGCCTCTTCCAGTTCTCTGTAAGTGAAGGCTTGTAGAATGTTGCCCTCAGGTCACTTCCCACTAGATCATTTCCCCCTTTTAGTTCATTTGTTCTCTTTTGATGGGAAGGCTGGCTGTAAAGTTGCCTACAGGCTTTCCAAACATAGAAGCCAGTTCTTGGGACTTCTGTATGCAAGCCTGGGTTTTATCCTGTTTTTTCCTGGATTGATTTCTCTTGCTGCAATAAGTGTAAGTCTAAGTTTTGCCTTACCATGAGCATCCTGAGTGATTAATCCTGAATTATAGCCATAAACTCACCCTACTAGCCTGCTGCGCTTTGCTAATCTAATTAGCATAAATTACTACAGAGTTCCTTCCCAGTCCAAGCCAGCTGGTATCTCTCTTGTGTGTGCAGGTTGTTTTTGGACCATTTGGGCACCAGGAATGCACATATATAACATGAGTGTGTTGTTAGGGAGAAGGAAAAAGAGGAGAAGGAGGAGGAGGAGAAGCAGTCTATGAGATTTCCTTGGGCAATGTGCAACTGCTTCTATGAAGTGGAAAGGAGGCCAGGCCACAAAGGAAGAATACAAACAAATAGCAAGGAATTGCAGGGATCCCATTAGGAGGGCAAAAGCTGAGAATGAGTTGAAGTTAGCTAGAGACACTAAAAGCAACAAAAAAGCATTCTTCAGGTATGTATGTAGCAAAAGACAAAAAAAAAACAGTGGCTCAGCTACTCAATGGAGATGAAAAATGATAACAGATGACAAAGAAAAGGCCCAGATGAACTGCATCCAAGAGTATTGAAGGAGGTGGCTGAAGAGCTGTCAGAACCACTGTCCATTATTTTCTTGAAACCATGGGAAATGGGTGAGGTGCCAGATCATTGGAGGAGGGCTAATGTTTTCCTTATCTTCGAAAAGGGCAAAAAGAAGGAACCTAGGAACTACAGACCAGTCAGCCTGACATTATTCTCAGGGAAAATTCTGGAACAGATGATTAAGCAGTCACTATACAAGCACCTAGAAAACAATGCAGTAATAACTGGAAGCCAACACGGATTTGTCAAGAACAAATCCTGCCAGACTAATCTGATCTCATTATTTTGATCAGGTAACCTCCCTGATAGACAGAAGGAATGCTGTAGACATATTATATCTTGATTTCAGCAAAGCTTTTGACAAAGTGCCCCATGGTATTCTGATTAGTAAGCTAACTAGGAATGGGCTGCATAGAACAACTGTCAGGTGGATACACAGTTGGCTACAGTAAGAGGGTGATGACTAATGGCTCCTTCTCCAACTGGGAGGAGGTAACAAGTGGGTTACCCCAGGACTCAGTCCTGGGCCCTGTGCTCTTCAACGTTTTTACTAATGACCTGGATCAAGGGGTGCAGGTAATGCTAATCAAATTTGCATTTGACATAAAATTAGGTGGAATAACTAACACCCTGAAAGACAGAAACAAAATTCAAAGCAATTTTGATAGGCTTGAGCACTGGGCTGAAAAGAACAGAATAAAATTCAACAGGGATAAGTGCAAAGTACTGCACCTAGGAAAAAGAAACCAAACACAAAGTTGCAAGGTGGGGGATACCTGGCTCAGCAATACTATGAGCGAGAAGGATCTTGGAATCGTTGTAGTTCACAAGCTGAATATGAGCCAACAGTGTGATGTGGCTACAAAAAAGGCAAATGCTATTTTAGGCTGCGTTAGCAGAAGTATTCTCTCCAAATCCCATGAGGTTCTACCCTGTTTCCCCTAAAATAAGACCTAACCTGAAAATAAGCCCTAGTATGATTTTTCAGGATGCTCGTAATATAAGCCCTACCCCAAAAATAAGCCCCAGTTAAGTGAAACCCCACCCTGCACCATTGTGCAGCAACCAGAAGAAGATGACATGACTGTATTTGAATAAATGTAGATTGCTGTACATGAAAAAAATAAAACATCCCCTGAAAATAAGCCCTAATGCTTTTTTTGGAACAAAAATTAATATAAGACCCTGTCTTATTTTCAGGGAAACGGGGTAGTTCCTCAGCACTGTTTAGGCCTCATGAGTATTGTGTCCAAGAAAGATGCCGACAAATTGGAACAAGTTCAGAGGAGGGCAACAAGGATGATCAGAGGGCTGCAAACCAAGCCCGATGAGGAAAGACTGAAAGAACTGGGCATGTTTAGCCTTGAAGAAAGAAAACTGAGGGGAGATATGATATGACTTTTCAAATGCTTGAAAGGCTGTCATTCAGAGGATGGGGCAGGATCTGTTCTTGATCACACCAGAGTGCAGGACAAATAATAATGGGCTCAAGTTACAGGAAGCCAGATTTTGATTGAATATCAGGAAAAACATCCTAACTGTTAGAGCAGAAAGACAGTGGAACCAATTACCTCAGGAGGTGGTGAGCTCTCCAATGTTGGAGGCATTCAAGAGAAAATTGGACAACCATCTGCCAGATCTGCTTTGATTTAAATTCCTGCATTGAGCAGGAGGTTGGAATCGATGGCCTTATAGGCCCCTTCCAACTTCATGATTCTATGATTCCATGAATTCCTGATGCAGATTGAATGACGGTTGAAAATCTTGCCCAGTTCCACCCAGACAAGGCTTCTTGTGGCAGTGAAAGATGACACAATTATATATCACTACCATAACTATGGCTGCTGCTTCTTCATGAGAATGGGATTTTCCCTTCATCTCAGTTGGAGGCTAGCTGAAAGTAGTTTGAGAAGCAAGGACAGAGTAAGGTTTCTCAGGAGTGGGGTGGAGCAAACATCACTGGTCCCTTAGCTCACTTTGGCTCCTGCTGAGCTGATACCAGCAGTACCAGCAACCTTGGGTACTGATGGCACTGAGCTCCAGAAAGGTCCAGCTCCCTCTCCTGGCAAGGACCCAAGGAAGGGCCTGAGCATCTCAGGTTTGTGGTTAAAGTCAAAGGAAATAGGGCAAAATTAGGCATATCACAGCCTGCTGTCAGAAACCTGGGGGCTAACCAGAACTAGGGCTGTGGTACATATGGATCTAGAGAAAATCATGCTTAAAGCTGATACTTAGCCTTGGGCAAATAGTATTTGTCAAAGGGTGTCAAGGCCCTTGCATGGGTGGAAAAGGTTATACATACTTGTGAGTCACAATAGCAGTCTTAATTGCTTCTCAAAACATCTAAAAAAGATTTAAGGCCTCTTACAATTAAAATATACGAACTTTAAAAGCAATATGTTGTAAAACTACATTTCTCTTTTCTTCTCAACCAAACTGCAGGGATAATCCTCACATCCCATCAAATGCCTGGGGTTAGAGAAACTTCTTAACCTAGCAGTGAAAAGATGATAATGTCATCTGTAGGCAGGCCTTGATGTGGAGAGCATGCCATAGGTTGTGAAGTGACAATCAAAGAATTATCTCTCTCTCTCTCAGAGGAGGTACCTAAAAAAATTGGGAGGAAGGATGTCTTTAATTCAGCATGTAGTTTAACCCTTTCCTGCTACACCTGTTGTCACCCTAATTTACCAAGTGACTCTTCTGCAATGCAACAGCCTCACTGCTAACTTGTCCATCTAGAATCAGAGTGGGTGGTGCGGTGGGAGCTCCTTCTCCACCCTAAGAACCACAGTTACACCATCCCCATCACCTAACTGGATCTTTCATTCAACTCTGTGCCTTTGGGGTGGATAGCATCTTTTCATCCTTACTTCTTTGCTTCTAGCTGACCTCTTTGACATCCTGCTGCCAATGCTCAACATCTACCAGGAATTTGTCCGCAACCACCAGTACAGTCTGCAGATTTTGGCCCACTGCAAACAGAACCGTGATTTTGATAAGCTGTTGAAACATTATGAAGCAAAGCCTGACTGTGAGGAGCGGACACTAGAAACCTTTCTGACATATCCAATGTTTCAGGTAAGGCACACTTTTCAGGACAAAGCAAGCAGCCTGCCTGGGGGTGGGGTGGGGGAGCTACTTTCCAAGTTCCACAGATGCCCTTGACTCATTGTGGCATTTTTTCTGCCCACAAACGCCTGGATAAATTTGGGAGATCTGTTGACATGGTAAGTTTTTAATTTTTTTTTTAAACTGACTGGAACATTTTGAATTGAAGGACAGACTAGCAAAATGTTTTAAAATTGACTGGAAGATGCAGATAATATCTTGCTGCCCTTGCTAGGTCATAGGAGGGAGGGCATTGCACCAATGCATTCTCTTCTTTTCCCTCCTCTGACGACACCTAGATTCCCAGGTACATCTTGACCTTGCATGAGCTGTTGGCTCACACACCCCACGAGCATGTGGAGAGGAACAGCCTGGATTATGCCAAGTCTAAACTGGAAGAGCTTTCCAGGTTAGTGGAATCAACAATGGCTTTAGTGGGTGGAGTGGGAGGTCACACACCAGAATCCCATCACTTCCCATATGAGGTCAAAGTAGAAGACAAAGGCCACGGCAAGGCTGTTTTTCAGACATTATCTTTTTCAGGTGACTGCAGCATGCTTACATATTGGCTCTCTTATGCACGGGATAAATGCCTCCCAATGAAGCAGTCCTTTGGTGACAATTTGGGTATCCACCACCATGCTTCTCTGCATTTCCATCTTAAAGGGAACAAGAGCGATGAAGCCAAGAAGTGATACTTTCTCTAGCAGGAGAGTCCAGAAAGTCTTGTTGTGGCCTCTGAAATTTCTTGAGCCACTACCCTTATATTTTTGTGCTTCATTTCATCATTGGATTTGTTTTGTACCTTGACTAATTTTTCAGAATACTGAATGTAATAGCCGATGATGTACTTCAGGCAAGAGGGGCAGGCTCTTTCATTGACCCTGCCTGTCCTGCTTAGGGAGTTTCTAGGTCTGTGGACTCCCCTGGGCATCCTCTCTGGGACACCAGCTCACCAAAAAAAGAGAGCTCCCTCTTCCAGTTTATTTTCATGGAATACTTGCATCAAGTATTTGTTAAACAGTGGCAAGATGGTACCCTGTTTTATATTCATGGTCTCTTTTCTCTGGTCCATCTGGCAAACCTGAGGAAGGGCAGAAGGCATGTTAGTTCATCATCACAGCAGTTGGTATTTGGCTGACTTTTTTCTCTTCCTGTAGGATAATGCATGATGAAGTAAGTGAGACTGAAAACATTCGGAAAAACCTGGCTATTGAAAGGATGATTATTGAGGGCTGTGAAATCCTCCTGGACACCAGCCAGACCTTTGTAAGACAAGGTAGGGCGTCTGAGATGGCCAGTAACCTCTTGTGTAGGCCCAGACATCCTCTGGTTCTGTTCATGCCACCTCTAAAAGGATGTTGTGAAGCTACAAGGTAGATAAAGAAGACCAAACTTAATGACCAAATAGGCTGGAGCTGTTCCCCTTGAATGTTTACAGTGTAGTGTCCTTTTTCAGCAGATGGAAAAGGGAAGACAGAAACTAGCAAGTCAGTACCAAAAGCAAGGTCTGAAGCCTATCCAAATGACAGAAAGAAAGCTAGTCATGAAATACAATCCTGGCAGCTAGGAAAC
This sequence comes from Intellagama lesueurii, assembly GCA_037013535.1. Taxonomy (NCBI): domain Eukaryota; kingdom Metazoa; phylum Chordata; class Lepidosauria; order Squamata; family Agamidae; genus Intellagama; species Intellagama lesueurii. The sequence continues at coordinate 18,898,515 of JBAJHW010000011.1, forward strand.
AGATGCTGTTCCTGCAGGTGTTTTCTTGTAATTAAAGACTTTTACACCTTAGCGCTCAGAGCATTGTCCAGAGGCCAAGTACAGGCCATCAGATGCATCCACTGAAAGCAAGAACCTTATTGCTTTGGGATGAACATATTTTCATCACATACCAATTCAGCCTGTATCTTTAGCTGCTCTGTTTATTCAAATGGGCTCTCCACATCCGAAGACGATGGCTGTGATGTGGCTTAGCAACAAGGACCTAAGGGTCTTAGTGTCAAACTTGAAGTAAGGCTGATCAACCTGTTTTCCCTCTCGAAGAAGGGGTTCTTCTGAGTCCCATGCCTCAGAAATCAGACTTGCGAATCAGAGCTGTATTTATCTTCCAAAGATGAATAATTAAAGATGGATGGATGGGCTGTTTCTTGTACTGCATAACAATCTAAATAATGCACACATTGTCTTGGTATTTTCCAGCTTAATTTGTGGGAAAATCAGCAATATACATTATTTGTATAAAGCAGGGGTCTCCAAACTTTTCACCGTGAGGGCCACATCAAATATTTTACACATTTTTGAGGGCCGAAGGAATGTATGTGCACTCACGCACACGGCACTCACGCACACACGTGCGCGCGCGCACACACACGCACACACATGCCTGCCTGCCTGCACGTGCGCATGAATGCACGCACAGGCCGGATAAAAAGGCAAAGCAAGCCGGATGTAGCCCACGGGTATAAAATATTAGTGGAGGGAGATGATAATCAGTTTCTCTTCCTAGATTCTCTGGTGCAGAACCATGTAATACATTGTGGTGTTAATGACTGTAATGAGAAATTGACTTACTTATACGCAGTCACACAAAATAATGAAACAGACATACTGATTCCCCTGTAGTTGAGGAACTCCATCTGCTGTGACAAATATGCACAAGCTGTGACAAATCTTTCACCACTAGATGGAGCCCCTGTTTTAAAAACATGCTACATAATATCTTTCAGCTCTGTAGCACCCAACCTTGAGTAACCCAGGTGGTCATGGACTGCAACTCCCAGAAACCCCCAGCAGTAAAACTAGTGGTGAAGGCTTCTGGGAGTTGCAGTCTAAAAAAACCTGAGTTACCCAAGGTTGGAAACCACTGTTTCAGTTTGGTTCTCAATGGAATAAGTACAAGTGATAGGGCTTAGCTAGAAGGCTCATTTGGAGTGGGCTGGTGCAGGCTAATTAGAATCACTTAAGGTTGTTATGGTGGAGTTCTGGGATGCCATTTGGTGCAATCTCTGCATCCACATGACATATGTATCTCAAGTAACCCTATTTGGCCCGTTTCTTTTCTCCCTTAAGAAAATAAAAAAGAAAGAAAAATCACCCCCCCCCCTTGTTTCCTCTTGCCACCTCCTGAGTGTGAGAAAAAGCCTTCATTTCTCCCCCTAAAAGGTACAGCATATCAGGGTTTAAAAAAAAACTTTTTTAAAAAACCCAGAGGATTAGAGGAAATAAGTTTTTATTTCCCAATTTCCCACTATCATTAAGTGGCTAAGATGTCTGTTTAAGCTGCTAAAGATTTTGGGAAACAGGAACCAGGTGGGACATAAAAGCAGAAAGCTTTGCTTTGGTTCAGTCCCAGGTTTCGCACATCCTGGAAATGAACCAAAACAGAGCAATCCTACCCACACCTTAAAGAGAGTTGCCCCTGACAGAGACCCACAAAGGTTTGGGCAGGAAAACTTTGGAGATGTGTTGGTTCACTCTAGCAATTGCATCATCTGATCACTGACAAAAGCAGTCCCACAACAGACCTATCATGTCAGAAAAGCTGACCCCTGAACCTCTCCCTAAGAGTCCAATAAAACTTTATAGACCTCTAGGGGAAAATCAGAAGTCTGTGTTTGTCACAGCTGGTATTTATCCTCAAAAAGGGTTAATTCCAGAATGAAACCAAACAATCATTTACAATCATATCAGAATTCATGTGAGTATCAAAATATAAGTCTGTTTATTGTTGCAGTGACTCCAGGCAACTAATTCTACAAGTTTTATTTGTCTACATTGCTTCTACATTCTAAAAACACAAAAATACTTCAAAAAGTAACAAGTTAACATGTAGTGAAAACATTCTTACAGTTATGAAAACTGTAGGCATAATTGCTTTAAAATAAATTGCCATACCAATGTCTTACAACTATGAAAAGTTGCAAATAAGAAATAATCCAAAAATAAAAATTAAGTTCTAGGCAAATTTTTAAATCAGACTTAAATCCAAAATATAGTAAAATATATTTTAAGAGTCAAAAAACCACTGAGAATATTTCAATTACATTCTAAAAATTCAAGAGCCTAAGAAGACACATTTAAAAGCTGGAAACACATCTCTAAAAATATTGAAATCCTTAAAAACGTAAATATGTTTTAAAAATTAATTTCCTTAGCCTCTAGGCATATTATGAACCCACACAGAAAAATCATTGCAAGTGCTCACCCAGCCAGGCCAATTTCAATCAATGGAGAGAAATCCATAATGATTGTTGTTGGTATCTGAAAATGAAGCTGCTGTTACTACATGATCTTTGATTATCTTTGATGTCTCTTTGATGTCTGGTGCCCAAAATGGTGTGATGATGTGATGAATTCGTGAATGTCTAAATTGCCTCTGTATGTGTCTTATCTTCTTCTATTTATAATTCATTCAGTTGTTTACCTTTCTCTTCTGATTTTAAACAAACATTTCTGCAGGACTTCAAGGTCCAAAAATTTAGAGATCCAAGAATAACTTTTCAATAGGAAATTGTATTATTCCTGCACTTTCTGTAATTCCACGAGTTTTCTAACTTGAAATACGACAAGGTGCCACTATGCTTATTATGTTATTGTTATGGCTTAAATTTTACAGAGCTTGAAGGAATAAAGGCCATTCACATGAAAGGTCTGGACTCCTCAAAACCTGAAAAATCAGAACATTATAATTTTAAAGAGTGCAAATATAAAATCTGCATTCTTCATTTAAGCTTGGTTAGCATTTGCAAAGCAAGTTCTACAGGCAAGATTGTTCTAATAACAGTGATCTTGCTCACCTGGAAATGTTTTGAGATGATTATAGTAAACTATTGTTCAAGCGTATTCTCGAAGGCTTTCACGGCCAGGATCCAATGGTTGTTGTAGGTTTTTTGGGCTGTTTGGCCGTGTTCTGGAGGTTTCTCTTCCTAACGTTTCGCCAGTCTCTGTGGCCGGCATCTTCAGAGGACAGGAGTTAGAACTCTGTCTGTGTTCTGGTGTAGTGTGTGAGATAGTTGAGTATTTGTAGCTGTGGGATCAGCTTTTTGTCCTTTTCAGGAGATTGGGTGATTATGGTGATCCGGGTGTTTTTTGTTATGGGTGTATTGTTCTGATAAGGGGGGAGATGATCTGTCACTGTGATTGATGTGTGTTGTCTTTTGTGTGCAATGATCACCAGTCCTTGTGGCTGGGTAGAGTTCTGCAGATGGGAAGATTAGGGATAACTATCTTAAGATGTTGGTAATGCTGCCGGGCAGAGGGTCTCTAGTGTCTCTTGAATAGCAGTGATCTATCTAGTTAGCCTTGTGGGGAAAAAATGCTGAATTAGAGAAACTTTGGGTCTGCTCCAACATGGAAAATTCTTCTGTCAGTCGAGACATTCCTAGGCATCTCTCATGGTGGCTTCAGTCTCTTCATATGTATGACTTCAAGCTGTCCCTTGAATACAGAACCTCAGGGCCGGACTAGGAGCAGGACTAATTTGACTGCCACATGCTTCCCTTTTGCATGTTTACTTGCCTGTCTTTGAAGCATAGCACATGCAGCCCAATTAACCCCAAATCTTCCAACTTTCTACCCGCCTCTTCTCCCACTAGGCTCCCTCATCCAAGTGCCGATGTCTGAGAAGGGGAAGATCACCCGAGGACGCTTGGGCTCCCTTTCCTTGAGGAAGGAGGGTGAGAGGCAGTGCTTTCTGTTCTCCAAGCACCTCATCATTTGCACCAGAGGCTCTGGTGGGAAGCTGCACCTGACAAAGGTGAGCAGAACAGGGAACTAAGCCAACCTGTGGAGGGAGGAACAGGGAAGGGGCTACATCCCCAGAACTTGCACTCTGGGGATGGATTGGTTCACTCTGGTGATTATGTTGTCTGCTCACCAGAAAAAAGAGTGAACCAACCCTTCCCCTGCAACACATCAAACAGCGGGACCAATGCCCATCTGAGTAAGCCCTAAGGGATGGTTGACATCCAATGTGGTGTAGTAGAGTAACAGAACTCAAGAGGCCTGGATTTGAATCTCCACTTAGCCATGGACACTCACTGGGTGAGTGGAACTGGTAAAACCACTCCTTGAATATCTCACTTTCTTTGAAAGCCTTATTGGTGTTGCTGTAAGTCAGTTCCAACTTGACAGCACATAACAAAACCGAGAGATTGTTTGTTAGGACTGTGCATTGGCCTCAGTTTGGTGAATCCGATTATGTCCCAATTTGGTCTGAACCCTGAATCCGAAGTGAGATTTAGAAATCCAAATTACCACTTTTCCTGTAGACTTGGATTGGGACACAAGGTGCTGGACTAAATAAACTTTGGGTCTAGTCTAGCATTGCTACAATATTTTTTGTTTTGTTTTGTTTCTTACAAATATGCCTGTGGAGACTTGATGGATCATAAAGTAAGGTTTAGTCTTGTCACATTTGAGCCAGGTAGCTGAACTACGACTTAGAAGACCTGGGTTCACACTCCCACTTGCCCATGGAAACTCACTGGGGGATGATAGTAGTAAACCTCTCCTTGAACACCTCACAGATCTCAAAACCTTGTTAGGGTTGCCATTCATTGGAAGCAACTTGACAGCACAGAGCAAGAAGCTTCAGGATGCACGACTTGGCAGAGGCAGACAGGCCAGCAAGCAGGAAGAGAGGGGAGCTTCTGTCTTCGGATGGTTTTTGCTCCTTGGGTCATTACGGCAAGCACCGAGGTGGAAGAAGGGCCTTGTTCTTTCTCCACACAAGGAGATACAGAAGGAAGTGGCTCTGCTTGTCTTTATGAGGTAGAGGGAGAAAATCCTTCACCCCTATTTCAGAGTTACCCAGGGAAGTGTGCTTATGCACTTAGTAGTGAAGCTATGGCCCTTAGAAGAAACATTACTGCATAAAAGTACACATAAAAGTACAATTGTTGATCAGATAGTCTCAGTAAGGGTGAGGAATATTCGGTGGTGGTGTTCACGCAAACCCTCCCACAGAAATCATACAAAGAGATACAGCAATGAAGTTTCCGTGGCGGAGATGCAATGGTGGGGCAGGCAGCCAGTTACTTATGGTCCACATGAGAGATGGGATGTTTCCATTCATATACAAATACCCCAGATCCAGCTGGCTGGGAAGTCCAGTCCCGGCTCCCTGAACCAACCCATCCACTTATGGGCCGTTGTGCAGCAGGCATCCTGCTTGTCGCACCAATCCTGGACGTAGCCTGGTTGGTGCTTCTCTGCCTCCCTGCACTGCTCGCCACTCCAGCCAGGGGTCAGGATGACGGGTCTCCCCACTCAGCTGCTGAGTGGCCAGCAGTGCAGGGAAGCAGAGAAGCACCAGCCAGGCTATGTCTGGGATTGGCGCGATGAGCAGGACGCCGGCCACCCACACCGTGTGGCGATCCATAAGTGTACATGTTGGTTCAGGGAGGCGGGACTGGGCTTCCTGGCCACCTGGGGCTGAGATATTCGTATACGAAGATCCCATCTCTAGTCTGCACAGAGTTGTCGGAGATGATGTATGACACCTAGAGCTTAGGTGGCAGGCTCTGACTAGGAACTAGGCAGCTGCCATAGGGCAGAGGCAACTGGCAGTGAGATAGGTGGGTTGGCAAGTAAGAAAAGGTGAAGAGGGTCCAGCAGAGCAGATGATCAGCCCTTGCTTGCAATGCAGAGCCTCCTTGGCTCTAGCACAAGTCTGGAAGGCAGCTGTGGGCAGGTACCTAGAGAAACAGGCTGGCAATCCAGCAGGACAGCAGAGTGGAGACCAGTAGGCAGCCTTGGTCGAGACCCTTTTTGACTGAGAATGATGCAGATCCACAGGCTTGAGAGGCGGAAGCAGAGTTTGGCAGGCAGGTGGGCAGGTATGCAGAGAGGCAAAGTAGGAGAAGGGACAAAAGTCAATGAGAGATCCACTCTGCCCAAGAGTGGCCCAAATGTCCTTTCCTGGAAGAGGGCAGCAGCAGTGCTTGGCAGAGAGATGGGCCAGAGGCTAAGATGTTGCCATGTCCTGTGCTCATACGTGGGATTGAAGGCAGAATTCTACCTGCTTCCCCTGGAGCAACTTCCTGCTTCTCTGATACCAGACTAGAAGAGTCTAGCAATTATATATTGCAGTGGAGGAAGGAAGCACCTTGCTGCCCCCAAGGGTATAATTCATGAACAGATGGACTATGTGAGCAGTACAACAGATGCCCACAAATCCATTCTTTCACACTAACTTCAGCATGTCTGCTTCTCCATCTCACCATGTAACAGTGGGGGGGACTGCTGTCAGTCCCCTTATTGGAGCCATACATTTATGGCTCCCATAATCTCCACTGCCCTATCAACCTGGTCCATGACTTTGATGTGAAAAAGGCCACATCAGCACCCTTGTTTTCTAGCCCCTAAAATGCTGGCTGCTTTTGTCCCTAGGTCTACCTGACAGTGAGCAACAAATCATGCCCTCTGCCCTAGCTGCTCCAAATCCCCTGGGTGAAGTACACCATCTGTACCTATGCTTTGCATAGATGGTCCACTTCTTTCTCCCGGCACACACAGTGCAGGGAAAACAGCAATGCCCTGCCTAACAGTGGTGCACCATGGTAGTGTGTAGTAGAGACTACAAGTCCAATCAGCCTCTTGAAGTCTGAGCAAACCATGAGACTGATATTTTCGTCTTGTCACCCCTACATGTCTCACCCCATCTCTTTTACAGTTGCCTATCCAAGTTTTTTAGGGGCAGGAGAAGATATGCAACTGCTATTGTCAGAGGATTCACGACTACTTGATATTTGGGTGAATCTGCCTAGGTGGAACTTCCCATCCCAAGCAAGACTGCTTGGTCCTGCCTCTTAAGATTCAGATACACACCACTTATAGTCTCCCCTTAAAATGCCTGCTGTTCAATGAAAGCAGAGAGCAGTGCTGGGTTCTGCTCCTCGTAGTACAGAAAATGCTTTGTAGAGAGTAAAATCCCCTGCTTGGCATTTAGGGACTTGCAACCATTGCAGTTGGCACCATGGCATCACGAGAGGTCTCTGGCCCTGTCACAGAGGATGAGCCTGTCTCTATCAGATATTTTTCTCCAACAAAAGTAAGGAAGACAACAGAGTCCTCCTCAGAGATTATATTACCTCCATGCCCTTTGCTCCCTCTGTTCTGTCACTAAAGTATCTTCCAATGCTACACAACTAGTAGTGCAGGAAATCAAGCCCTGTGAAGGATTGTTGGGTTATATTTAGTTGGGGAAGAGAAGACCAAGAGGCATATTGATAGCTGTCCTGCAATATTTGAAGGGCTATCATGTGAAGAATGGAGCATGCTTATCTGTGAAGATTCTCAGTCATCCACGTGTGGTTATCTGGAAGTTGAGTCATGGCAACTGGACTTCTTTCTTGTTAGGTTGAAACGTTTCACTACTCATCCAAGTAGCGAAACGTTTCAACCTAACAAGAAAGAAGTCCAGTTGCCACTACTCAACTTCCAGATAATGGAGCATGCTTGTTTTCTGAAGCTCCAGAGAGTAGAAAGGAATGTAATTTATTCAATTTGCAAGAAAAGAGGTTCTGATTAAACATTAGGAAGAACTTCCTAACCATAAAGAGCTAGTTGACAGTGCAATTGACTGCCTTAGAAGGTGCTCCAAATCTTCACTGGAGATTTTTAAGCAAATGGCCACCTGTCAGGGATATTTTAGTTGTGGGTTTCCTGCTTTAGCAGGGGGATGAATTCAATGACCCTTGGAGTCCTTTCAAGGACACAGAGGTAGCTTGGCAGAGGCAGCTGGCACTAAAATCAAAGAATCATAATGATTCTGGTGCCAGCTTCCTCTGCCAAGGTACCTCTACTTCCATGTCTTCTTCACAAGAATCAAATAAAGCCCTTGTGGAAGAAGCAGTCTTACATGCACAAGGCTGTTGTTGACTGGACCTTACAACTGGGAGAAAGAAGGAAAACTGTGCCTCTCTCCAACCGTGCTTGGCACCCTAGGAGCAACATGTGCAGTTCTGCTAATACACCAAGGCCACCTGAGTGCTTAAGTAAATAAAATAAAAATGTTGTCCTTATCACCATCACCTTTATCCTATCTACCACAAGGAATTTGATTATCTTCTTATTGACTGTAAATAGCCAATAATTTAAAGAGATATAAGGGGAAATGTAAATGCTTTGCTTACCAAAATGTGAATGAAAAGTTAACTTTATAGCTGTAAACAAACCTATTTCTTTCAAATACTGCAATGTAAAGTAAAGTAAATGTAATGTAAAGTAAATCACATGCACAATCACACGATGGACAGCCTGGAAAACAGCTTGCTTTGGTGGCATGATAATAACTGCATAAGTCAATAGAATTCTGACCGTTGTGTCAGTTGTGCTTTGGTTAATAATATGAATTGTATGTACCTGCTTGATTCAAGATTTGATGGTGCACTCAGAACAGACACACTGTTAGGATGACTTAAAGCAAGTAAGCCTAGCAAACTGGAGATTATGTATGAGAGGGATAATGGGAAACAATGGATTAGGAACTTTGAAGTTATAATTGTAATAAAATGTTAAAGTCTCCAAAGTAACAGTGTGTTTGGGGGGATTTCACATAAAAAACATATTTAACGGAATCAACCACCAACATACATATTCCTTATAAAACCCTTGAAAACTGAAGATTGAAATGAGAAAATAAATGAAATTTGATTTTCTGACTCCAATCAATAGAGAGAGAAAAGGACTAAGGGGAAAATGGGGATATGGGTGAGAACTCAAAGTCATTTGAAATATCTGCACCACCCAGACTGAATTAAACCCACTGTATTAGTACTAAGCAAATATTTCTGAAGAAGCTTCCAAAGTTTACAAACACATTCACAGTTTTTCTCCAATTCCTGCACTTCAATAAGTAAGCTGCATCTGATCAAAATACTGTAACTCAGAAACAGTGATACAATTGTATATATACTGTAACTCCAGTGACATTACACGTAGTGTCTAATCCCAAGCCCTGTTGTTGCAGCATGCTGTTGAAACTGTTGTTGAAGGATGAAAGATAGACTCCTCAGTTATCTTTCCATTTGCCAATCAAAGTACCACTGAACCGCCCCCCCCCCACCAAGTGAACTCTCCAACACTGGAGGTGTTCAAGAGGAGGCTAGACAGCCATCTGTCTGATATACTTTAACTTGGATTTCTGCATTGAGCAGGGAGTTGGACTTGATGGCCTTATAGACACCTTCCAACTTTGTGATTCTGTGATACTGTCCAAGTGTCCCATCCATCCAACCAACCAATCTGACAAAAGTCCACTCTGAGCGGTTCACAACATTGAAATGACAATAATAACAATTATAAAAACAACAATGTAACTAGAAATTAAAATAAGAACAAAATTGACAGTACATTCAATACATTAAAAACAATTATAAAATCTGTAGCAGCTAAAACAAGTTAGTGGCTAATAGGTTCAGCAGTCTCATCAGATGAAGTATTTCAGAAAGCTTTTGAAACAGCAGAGTTTTTAATGATTTCTTTAAAATTGCCAGGGAGGGCACAAGGCTGATTTCAGGTGGCAATTTGTTCAAAAGCCAAGGAACCACTGCTGAGAAGGTCTGCTTTCTTGCTCTCTTCCTTTGGGTCTCCCTTGGGGTTAGCATCCTCAGCCATACTGCCTGAAAAGTACAAGAAAGATGGGCAATCCTGGTTGGAAGTAGTCGTTCTGCCATGTACTGGTTTATATGGTAAATTGGTTAAAAAACATTCTTTTTAGATCTAACATTGGTTTAACCGTTTAGCATTGTAGGCCTTCCAAATCCCAAAGGAGCGCTTTGGAGCATGGCAAAATGACCCAGAACCAAAGCCGTCTGATGCAATCTGTGTCACAATTTGGCTGAATTGTATGCACAAGCCTATTATTTACATAATATCTGTAAAAAACCTGATGATATCCTGTGTTCATTTCAGAAATTATAATTTTCTTTCAGTTGTAACAGCCTTCAATGGTATGTTTTAGAAACTTACAGCAGGTGACTGAAGCCTGAATATGTACATGATAGACATATGTAAACTGACAGAGGATTGAGAGCCCTTCTCTTTGTCCAGGAAGAGAAAGAAGACTGGTAGGAGGGAACTGAGTGAGAAAGTAGCAGTGGTGACCAAAACATTCCAAAGCAAATGCATGGACACCATAGATTTTACGGCAGACTTTCTTGTCTCTTTCAGAATGGTGTAATCTCACTCATTGACTGCACCTTGGTGGAAGATGCAGAGAGCACAGATGAGGACGGTACGTACTATTGAGAGCTGAAGCAAAGCATACAACCAGAGTCCCTAGGTCAGCATGAAAAATAGAGTCAACTGGGTTGTTTTTTGGGTAATGGGAGATGCCTCAGCTTAAATTTTATTTATATTATGTACTAACTGGTACAAATATGTTGAAACTTAAACTTATCCCCACTTATGTTACCTAGTCATGCTGAAGAAGGACTTGAGCAGCAGCACCGATGGCTGTAAAGTTCCTTTTGCTGCAATCTGCACTTGCTATCCACCCCACCTGATCTCTTTGCTGCAGGTGACAAAGTCTGAGATGCAAAGGTTGCAGGTGGATTCTCTCCCCTCTGCCTCCTAAACAGTTTGTCTCCCAGAAGAGGGAGGAGGAGGAAGAAGTAGTAGAGGAGGAAGTCCCATGTGTTCCAGCTCTAGTCCTTGCTTTGGTACACATAGGAAATCTTTCTGCGAGTGAGAGCAGTGGACTCAGAATTTATCACTGGATCAGGGTTATATGGATTGTAGCCCATGGTGGGGAGATGAAATCCCTAAGAGGTACTTGTGAGTCCTCCCTTTGAATTCAGAGTAGCCACCAGCCATTCCTTCCCATGCAATGGTAGTTTCCATCATACTATGTAGCATATCTCTTTCTACTAGTAGTTGTTTTGATTTTCCAGGCTTGATCCCATAGCTGGCAAGAGAGGGGAGGTTTTAAAAAAAAAAACTTATTCCTTTTCCCTAGAAATATTGTCTTTGAGAACAGAATATGCACAAATATACTTTTAGCAACTATTGTGTTCCTATCTAGGTGATTAATCAGGCGGATGCTCCTTCCATTTATAAATTACGTCTTTATAGATTAAGTGGAGATTAAAGTCATCTGAACACTATCCTGTATATATCTACTCAGAAGTAAGTTGCACTGAATTCATTGGGGCTTACTTCCAGGTAGGTGGATATAGCATTGCAGTGTTGGCGCATTGTAGTGCAACCTCATGCAGACGTTTTTGTGACAGACTCTGTTTCTATGGACAGAGCAATCCAGCGAATGTCTTTTCAAAAGTATGTCCTATGATATGTAGTACAGTTTACTCCCAGATAAACAGATGCTGGACTGCAGTTTAACAGTTTTTAAATCACTGTCTTCCTCCCACCGCACAAAATATATCTGAAAATATCTATTTTACTAAATTTAAAAAATGTTTATAGAAAATATATAAAATATTTGGCAAAAAGACAAATGCTATATGTAACTAATAAACAAAGAAGCCAACACACAGGAGCACGAAGATGGTAGGATTTTTTTTTAATTTTTAGTAAATCAGCATAGTTTGCACTATACACCATAGTTAGACAACTGAAACCCTATGAACAATGTTCCTGGGAGAAAGCCTTGTTAAACAGTGATGATTGTGCCTTGGCATATATGCAGAGTGTAAAACCTTAAATGAATTAATGCAAACCAGGTAGCTTTCATTATGCAAATAGCCTTATACGAGCAAAGTTAAAGCATTTTAAACCAAGAGATAAGAACGGCTTGGAAGGGGGCAACTGTCTTTTTTTCCCCTTTGGGTTATGTTTTTTTTTTTTTTTTTTGCATCAAAATGGTAGTCCTCTTGTGTTCTGCACTAGACACCACACAGAGACTCTTCCTCTGTCCCAAGAAACTGCATATTGACTCCTTGGGACTATTGCTGGCATCCACCTGGGAATCAGTAAGTTAAGGGAAAGGGTGAGGAGATGACTGTGTAAGAAAGAGAAGGGTTTTGGTGGGGTGGCTGGGAAATGGCTTTTTCAGAAATTCATACAGCTTTTCTCCAAAGCTTAAAGCATGGATGGGGAGAGGATTAAAATAATGGGTGGGATCTTTTTAGTTTTGTCTAGTCAAGCTTTTATTGTAGTAACCCAATGTAAAGAGCAATTTAGTATCAATGTAACTGATTAAAAAATTTGGTCTTTCCAACTTAAACCTAACTGAATTAGATTTTGAGGCTCAGTAACAGTTAATTAAACTTTAAGTGTTTTCTACTAACTTTTTCATCTATGCCAGATTCCCATGCCTTCGGTCTTTCACTCACACATAACCATTGTGGAAAACCCTGCCCCCATCAAGCCCATCATCATCATGTCTCTCTCTTTTCTAGTTATCCCATTTGACCCACACAATTTTCAAATTGCTGCTTATGTAGCACTTCTGTCTCAGCCACCATGTTCCCTACTATGTGCTTCTCATGCAATCGTGTTTTACTGAGTAAGAGCTTGGTCACACTGGCCATAAGAACCTCAGTTGAATTGTTTTTAGTGATATTTAAATCAATTTATAAATTCCTGGGCACATGACACATGGGTGAACTCGATTTTTTAAAGAGGCCAGCAGGAGGTTTTTAATTTTTTTAATACTTCTTTTGTCAGCAGTCTCAGGTTTCAAACTGCTTCCAATTTTTTTTTAACTTTAGCACTGCATCACTGTAGTGACATGCCACTTAAAATTTATTTTTAAAAGAGAGAGAGAAATGTAGACATTTCAAACGATGCCTGAAAACCCAAAGAATACATTGAAACAACATGGAAAACATGGCCTGCCAATATGCTGATTAATGAAATGGTTTAAAATATCACGTGTAGTTTCTTGAAGCAGTTTTATGTCCCTACTTTATACCTGAGTATTAATTTTCAAAGTGAATTGCACAGTGATACAAAAACCACATTACTGTAAATTAATTTAAAATACATCGGAGTAGAAATTGATACAAACCAGCAGTGTGACTGAGCCCTAAGTCAGTGCATTTGTCTTCTTATAGCCCTCAGATATAAAAGAGAGGACAACCGTGGCAAAGGGAGCAGTGCCAGTAGCTACCTCAGCAGCAGAGCAGTTTGGAACCAATTCACTGGGCCTGTTCAAACTGCAGTTAACTGTGCAGCTGCAGTTAGAGTGGGCCCATTTGAATCAACGGAATTTAAAGGAGGGGTTGGTTCAATACATCTGCTTTAGCCCATTTACTACCCTAAGCAACAGGATTTTGGTTATTGTCTAAAGTTGCAGATGCACATTTCATGCAGATACAGGTTCTTGTACCCAAGCCTGTTGGCCACATGGGGCACCCCTAGAGTCTACATGCAGCTTTTCAGCATCGTTGGGGCTCCTCGGTATAGTCCGCATTTCCCAATATGTGGGTTGTTTTTAAATAACTGGCATCAGTTTGCCCTTTTGTGCCCTCTAGGGGGAATGGGAGTAATTTTGCCATGTATTGAGGGCTCCTCACCACACCCAGGGCCCCTCACCCATCCCTAAGTTTAATATTTTAATATATGGCAACAACAGGGGAGCTTTTTCTGTAAAGAAAAACAAGACCATTTTTGTAGGAGCAAGTATTAGTGGTGGGGGTCGTGGACCCTGGTATGGCCCTCTAGGGTGCAGAGCTGAGCTCCTGTGGCCTCTGAACCTCTGGAGACCGCCTGCCTCTGCTGTACTTGAAAGCAGCAGGTGTTCCAAACAGGAAAATCTCTGCAACAGGAGAGGCCCTTTGTCCAGCACACTTTTATGCTTTTCATGCCAGCTGCTATACTAACAGCCCCAAATGCAATTTCTTGTTGTTTTCTCCTTCTTTCCTCCCCTGCAACCCTATTTGAAATTTGTATCTCCCCTTCCCCCACATCTCCCCTGTCTCTCTTCAATTATAAAGTAAAAGGATCTGGGCAAGACATAGACCATCTTGACTTCAAGATTGTGGTGGAACCAAAAGATGGTCCGTCCTACACAGTTATCCTTGTGGCATCATCCAGACAAGAAAAGGCAGCTTGGACCAGTGACATCAGCCAGGTAAGGAGGAATTAACCAACAGGGAGTCACCAAAATCTACATAAAAGATTGGAGACATTAGGTGTAAGTCTGTGTAAGGATCTTTAATGGCCTTTCAATCTATGCAATTTACAGGCCAACCAAAGATTATTTTGAGGCTGCGACTGCACTGCCTGTGGTTTGATTCGCAGCCTATCTTACAGTTCAGTTCGCTTTCAGTGATCACAGAGGGGCTTGGGCTCGATTTGGAGCCAGTAGCCACACAGCCTCCTCAATGCAATATGCATTTCAGCCCACCATCCCCCTGCCTGCCTGCCTGCCTGCCTCTCCCAATCCTTTTATGGTTCACTGTGATGCTGCTTGGTTTTAAAGAGTTGCACAGCATTAGGGAAAAGGCAGCAGCGTTCCAAAGCTCTTCACAAATACACAGAAATATAAACACATACCATGGAAACATAAGTAGTCTTCTATATTTCATCAGAGTTGTTTCTATTTCATAGCAGAATTTTTATTTTTGTGTGTAGCACTTAGCACTAAACTAGTGTGTCAGTGCAATGATTCATTTATTCAAATAAATAAAAAAGGGGGGCACTCGGGGGACAGATCTGGGACTGGGAGTTCCTGCAGTCCCTAAACATGATGCCCCAACTGCCTTCATCATCACAGATATATCCCTCTTGTGCTTTTTCAGAAGGAAACAGCTGATCACACTGGGAAAAATCCTATCAAATTATTCTGGCTTGACAAAACTAGAAGCCTCCAGCAGCAGAGAAAAAACTCCATGTCGGGAGCAAAAAGAGCCAGACTGATTCAAGTCGGCCTTTGCGCCATGTGATCAGTTTTTTAAAAAATTCATCCATTTTTTAGCCGGAGGAAATTCCATGTAACTGTATTTGATGGTGTAAGTCACAGTCTAAGAAACATAGTCCTGGAAGGATGAGGAAATTTAAAATCAACCAGGAGTTGCCCCAAGGAATAATATATGTAAGATCATTCCAAAACAAAAATACATGGATCTTTGTGTGGCTTCTAATCAAAATCAGATGTGAAAAACCAGCCCAGAATTTTGTTGTGATTTCCTAGCTTCTCTGATTTAGCACCATCACTTTTGAGTGCAAATTTCATTCTCTTGTGTTTCAGTGTATAGATAACATTCGGTGCAATGGTTTGATGATGAATGCCTTTGAGGAGAACTCAAAAGTCACTGTTCCTCAAATGATAAAGTAAGTATTTGAAATTTATTTATTTGTTTGTTTATTTAACTTTTATAACACCCATCTGGCTGCCAAGGCCACTCTGGGCAATTTACCATAAACAGGATCATGGTAATGGAGAGTTTTCATGGGCACTTTTGGCCTCTTGGTGTTAGCAAGTAAAACCCAATCCAAATTGTAAGAAGCCATGTTAATGAAGCAGTCTTGTAAACATAAACCATAGAATTCTTGCATTTATGAAACTCTGTATGTAGCTGGAAAAGCTCTGTTTATTCTTTGTTCTCATGCCCACTTATGTGATCAGAAATATAGCACTATTTGGTCTGTTATCACCTTCTGACTGCTGTTTCTTTCCAGATCTGATGCCAGTTTGTACTGTGATGATGTTGACATTAGATTCAGTAAAACAATGAACTCTTGCAAGGTCCTTCAGATCCGCTACGCAAGTGTGGAACGACTTCTGGAAAGACTGACTGATTTGCGGTTTCTCAGTATCGACTTTCTGAACACATTTCTCCACTCGTATCGTGTCTTTACCACGGCGGTGACTGTCCTGGACAAACTGATCACTATCTACAAGAAGCCAATCAGTGCAATTCCTGCAAGGTGATTCTTTGGCATTCCCTTCCCTTTGCCATTGGGAGAGAATCCATTATAGTGTGCAGTTCAACATAGGCATGGTGTGGTGATGCTGGCATGGTTTGGGGAAGGCATCTAGAAGTAGTAGTGTGCCGATTGATGTCCCAGAAAACTTTCTCTACATGACACTGATTCCTGGGCCAAGAGAGAATAAAAGGCTCTGGATGTTACTTTTAAAAAAACAGTTAACGTTACTGTTTCCTCCCCATTTATTTGTAGAAAAATAGCAGACGTTCCACTATATCCACTGTGGGATTTCTGCTCTTGCAATAATTTTTATGATATTACACAAAAGTGCAGCAATAGACATTGTGTAACGGAGCAAATCAGCATTCCGTAAGGCAACTCAAAAAACAGGGGCACCCCCAAACAAAAAAATGATAACTTTGAAACTAGACCTTGGATTAGCCCCAAATCACAGCTGCAGCAGACAGGCTACTCTTGCTCTGTGCCAAATTTAGGGATGTTTGGGCAAACAGTTTTCAAGTTATGGTTTTTTGAAAAGTAAAAAAAAAACCACATATCCTGTGCAGAGACCAGTAAGCTTTTCTGTCTACAGATTTAAAACAGATCATATACATTTGCTTACCTTGAAAGGGAGTGGTTAGTCCAAGTCCCTGTTTTTAATCTGGAAGGAATCCATGCTTGGGGGGCGGGGGGAATGTAATACTGATTTTGAAAAAAGCCATTTGAGAGGCAAAATGTGAGTTCCTGCCTTTCTTATCAGTATGAACATTCTAAACAAAAACATTCCCGAGAGCTTTTGAGGGGCCAGAGGGGAGGCCTGAACCTTAGACCCTGCCAGTCAGGACCAAATTAAATGACTTTCAGGAGACCTTTTTAATTCCTTCCTGGCCAAACAGATATTAAAAAGACTTTCTCTTCCTGGTGTAACAATATTTGAAAATATGTGTTTTAAAAATAGAGAATAAATATTCAGAAACTCATTCATTTAAGCTGTGAAATTATTGTTTTTTGCTTTGTGGCTGGGGATGATCTTCCTCAATTTTACCAGAGCTTGGGTGCCTATTCCACCCATATTGTCGCTATACAGTTGTTTGGCAATTAAGAAAATGCAATGTGTCATCAAGTCACTTATGATGTGTGGTGACTATATGAGTTACTGACTTCCAAAATGTTTTATTATTAAAAGCTCTGCTCAGATCTTGCAAACCAATAACATCTCATATTAGGTTGTTCTCTCTTCCGACCACCCTCCCTTTCTAGCAATATTGGCTTTTCCAATAAGTTCTGTTCAGATCTTGCAAACTAACAGCTATGGCTTCCTCTATTGAGTCAACCCATCTCATGTTAGGTTCTCCTCTTTTCCTATTGCTCCATTCCACTTTTCTGAGCAGTATAGACTATTCTAGTCACTTCTGTATTTCCATTATAGGTGCATGATAGGATAGGCTCAGTTGACCCATTTTTGCTCTAGTGACAGTTCAGACTTGACTTGATTGAGCACCCACTTTCTGCTCTTCTGACTGTCTTTCATATCTATATGGCTCACCTCCAACACCACATTTCAAATGAGTTTATTTTCATCCCTGTCTTTCTTCAGTTTTTCTTTTAAATAGTACGGATGATTTGGACCTTGGTTTCCAGTGACATTCTTTACAAAGTCCTACCTCTTCTTCTCTTTTTTTTTTTTTAAAGGCAAAAGGACATCTTTTGGAAAACATGCACACAACATATTCATAGAACTTTGAACTTTTGGTCCAATAGAACTTTTGGTCCAATATAGCTTTTTTCCCCTCAGCTTGCCTAACTAAAGGGTTTGGAAATTAAGACATTGCTTTCTATTGTGCATTATGTGGAATGGGCATTGTGACATTAGCTTACCTGAAAGATTAAAGGGAGTGTTTCTCCATTGTACATGTTGTAACTTCTGAAACCTTTGCTTCACCATTTCATTAAGTCCAAAACAGTCCCTCAAAATATGTCGGCCCAGCCTAGAGGTGGTACAGCCACACCCAAGCTGTTCTTGCTTCTGTCTTCTCCCAGTAAAAGATAATGTGCTCATCTTCTGGAATCCTCTAGCATTGTAATTTTATATGAGGGAAATTTCTGTTGGAATTTGTGTGTAGTGTATGTATATTTAAATTCCTGTTTTAAAAAGGCAGGAAATTAAATTTTTCAAAAAGCCTCTGGTTTATGAATGTGGAATATTCTGCTTATATACACACAATTTAAAAAAACCAGGAAATAGCCCGATATTGTTGCACACGTTGCCAGCAGGAAAAAGGATGCCATTCACACTTGTTGAAAAACAGCCCTGACAATTGCTTTGCGTTTGGGTGACAAGTGGATAACTGATGAAGAAGAAATCAGCATCTGGTATTTTCCTTTGCATGGTGCCACTTTGTGAATGGTGGCGAGGAGAAGAGGGTCTCCCAGTGTAGACTATCTTGATTGCTGCTGGTGGTGTTGTCAGCATTCAGGTTGCCCTTTGCTATGTGAAGCTTGGTCTCGGTGTTCCTGCTAGCAACACAGGCAAGATATTTTGCAGCAATATCGGGCCATTTCTTGGCTTTTTGAATTGTGGGTACAGAAGCACAATATCCCACATTCATATACTGGATGTTTATTGAAGAAGTGAATATGATAACATTGGCACTTTAAATTGTGCCTGGAAACAGACCATAGCATTACTGTTTAAGGACTAGCGATATCAGTTCCATCCAATTAGTCCCAGCTTCCAAACTGCCAACTGGATTTCGTACTAAATGAAGTTTTGGGAAAGTCTTCAAAGAAAGCCCTATGTGTAATGCACTGCATTAATCTAAATAATATGTAACCAATGAACGGATAACAGTGGTCAGGCTACCTAGATTCAGAAGATGTCATAGTTCTACTCTAAGCTGACCAAGGATACTCCAAACCACTGATGCTATTTGGACCTCCAGTGACAATGCCCGCCATTTACACAGATATAAATGTGACCCCACCCCAAACCAGGTAAATAAGGAACGAGTGTCTTTACAATTGATACACCGAGTCTCTGGTTTTGTTTTCCCAAGGTCCCTAGAACTCTTGTTTGCAAACAGTCAGAACACCAAACTCCTCTATGGAGAGCCGCCGAAATCTCCACGTGCAAACCGGAAATTCTCTTCTCCACCTCCCCTCTCCATCACCAAGTCATCATCTCCAAGCCGGAGGAGGAAGTTGTCTTTGAATATCCCCATTATTACCGGAGGAAAGGCCCTGGACCTGGCTGCTCTGAGCTGCTCCTCTAATGGTTATGCAGGCATGTATTCCTCCATGTCCTCGTTCAGCAAAACCACATTGGACATCAATAAGCTCTATGTTTCCAGTAACTACACCAACAAGGTTCCTGACGAGGGGGAAGGGAGCACCGAAAAACCAGAGGACATACTACTTAACAAGCAGTGTAAGTTATTTCTGGGTAATAGAGACTCCCATATGGGGCTTCAATGAGATCTTCCTGTAAGACCTCTATTGAGACACCATCCAAATGTACTTAACATGTTGAAGCTCCTAGGTTCATTCAGCCAGTCTGGCGAGGGTTGCCAACTGAGTAAGAATCGTCCAGTACAAGGCTAGAAGGAGGATGGGTGTAACAGATTTTGATGTCTTGAGGGAAAGGGCCACTTAGTATCCCAGACCCCCAAAACAGGACCTGAGTAACATTCCTGGGAGCTGCAAACCCCAGAGAAGGAAACCGATACCCAAGTGCTTCAGGTGAGTGTTTGTGTTTTAGACCATCCTGCCTGCTCGTGTCCCAGGTTTCCAGGATTTCCATATTTGCTCCAACCAGGTGCAGACGTTTCTGTCAGAGAAGAATCTGATGTGGACCCCAACCAGAGTGATGAGGCAGAAGCAGAGTCTTCACCAACCAAATCGCCAACAACTCCCAAACAGGTCAAAGGCAAGAATTCGTCAGGTAAAATGAGCTGGGGGACAAGGAATCGACAGGGGTGGCTGTGCTTTTGCGAATGAGGAGGAGCTGTCTTTGAAAGCATGTGGCAAAGGAATGAAAACCTTCACATGGCTGTGGGGCAGTAAGTCTTTCCAAGACATTTCCTATCTTAAGATAAAGTGCTGGAACTCCTCATCATCCTCCAGGAAGGGTGAATCAATAGCCTCAATTGTGTGACATGGTGACAGCTGTCAGATCATTTGAATTTCTTGCTACTGTGTTAAGAATCTTTTCTTCCTAATACAGAATTCCCTTTGTTCTCATATAACAATGGTGTTGTGATGACATCTTGCCGGGAGCTGGATAACAGCCGCAGTGCCCTCTCTGCCGCCTCTGCCTTTGCTATTGCCACTGCAGGAGCCAATGAGGGCACCCCGACCAAGGAGAAGTACAGAAGGCTGTCCCTGGCAAGTGCAGGTGAGAGACTTTCTGTGGCCCCCTTCCTTGGTGCTGTAAAAAACAAGAGGCAGCCCTTGGAAGGAGAATTCCCTTTGAAGACAGGAGCAAGACAATGCGACGTGTAGTGTGGGCACCCCAATTCCACCTTATATTCAAGTGGATAGGCTGCAAAGGAAAACTGCAGGCAGAATTGGTGTAGGCCTTTGAATTCCAACTGCCCCCCCGCCCCGCATGCTGGCAGCATGGCTTAATGGCCCCATGAAAGACCCACCTGGTGGTTCTACAAAGGTAATGGCCTCCACTCTGTCCCTTGCTATTCTTCCAGGCTTTCCACCGGACCAAAGGAATGGCGACAAAGAATTTGTGATCAGAAGGGCTGCAACCAACAGGGTGCTCAATGTCCTGAGGCACTGGGTCTCCAAGCACTCCCAGGTACTGCTCAATACGGAGAGCCCAATTGCTTTGCATCCTTAACTGATAGATCTGGCTCTTCTTTGTGGTCACAATTGGGTTATACTGCACCTGTGCAGAGATTCTCGGAAACGTCTAGAGCTTTGGCATGTGTTTGCTAGGACCTCCCTCCCATCACATGTACCTCGCCCATGGCATAGAGTGCCTCAGTTCCTTTCTTGCCACTGCTGCAGCAGCATCTCAGCAACAGAGCTCTGTTCACTTTTAAAAAGAGGAGAGAGAGAGAGAGAGAGAGAGAGAGAGAGAGAGAGAGAGAGAGAGAGAGAGAATATTAGAATTCCTAATACTTTTGTAATTCGACCTTCCTCCAACAAGTAGTGAGTAAAAAAGGGGGGGAGGGGAACTGCACTGTCTATATTCCCCCTCCCACCCATTCCTCAGACTTTTTTTATGACCTCTTCGGGCCCCTTCAAACTGTGTGTCTTGCCTGAACAAAATAGCTTTATTGGACAGGCATTCTCAGTGCCTCTTCTGTTTAGGAGAAGTGCATCAAACTAATTCGTGTCAGGTGTGCAAAAATTTAACAAAACCAGCACTTAAACTTTGCCTGCAATGACTACGCTCTTTCCTTTGGGAAAAATCTTTGCAACCTCCCCAGCGCTTGAACATGGACCCGAACCAGGCCCAAGGTACGGAGCCCTCACCTACCTCTCTGACCTTGAGACCAACTCAGTCCATTAAGAAGTCCAAATCGAGGGAGGAGGCGGAGCAACGGGCAGCGAGAACAGGGGAATTCTCAGGGCTCTGAGAACCCCTGGGTTTTATTCCGAGTCAGCGGACCCCCCAGGAAAGGGAGGGCAAGTTTTCCACAGGAGAAGTGGTCTTGCAGCAAGGGAGCTTGGAGACACCGGAGAATCAGACTTGCAATCTGTTTTTTCGGAAGAGTTTCCTTTCCTCATCGCAACTAACTCGTGAAGTCGCCATGATGAATTGGTGAGTAGCTGCCCGGAGAAGGGGAAGATATGAAGATTTATGATCCGACTACATGAACAGAAGTTGAACAGCTATTTTTTATGGCAAGTAACAGATCAGATGTTGTTTTTCTCTTGGAAGCTGATTGTGAAGATAGATCTCTAAGCAGCAGAGAATCTTTGGCAATGTTGGAGTCTTTTTTTACTGCATCACAACCAAGAGACTTGAGAAAGTGAAACTAACTTTTCCACCTTAACCCTCCCTCCCTAAGAATTTGGCTTTTTATAAATTAGAAGCTTGAGAACCTTGAATATCTCTGAATAATTTAATCTATGGAACTTTGCTCTGAGCCATAAAGGTGGATTATAAATCAAATGGTCATTTTTATGACCAGAGTGTCCTCCGCAAGACTTTGAATTTCGGGCTGACCAAGGATCTATGATCAATCTGAGCAATTAGTCTGTTTATGGTTACGGATGGGAGATTGAGGGTGAGACTCATTATTGGAATTTACAATGGAGGCTTGTCTTCAGGAATTTCAATCCAATCTTATTAATCATCTCAGAGCTCAAATTTTAGAAATGAAGGAAGAAATTCAGACAACATTTCTTGGCTTGGATATTAAGACAGAGATAGGAGACAAACCGACCAATTTCACTGAACTTACTGAACAACTGCTGTTGTCGGAGACAGAGGGAGAGACTATTGTTCTTGGGAAGCAGGAGATGGGAGACAAACCGACTGATTACATTGAATTCACTGAACGACCGCTATCGCCGGAGAGGGAGAGAAAGACTGTTTTCCTTGATGAAATCTTTAAAGATGGGGAAAGGAGAGGTGGAGATAAGGGGGGAAAGCATGTTGACATTATTTTAATTGAAAAGAATGTAAAAGGGAAGGCATGGGTGAATTTAGGGGCAGAAATTTATGATCAGAGATCGGATAAATCTGCGTTGCTTCAAAATCAAGACATTGATTATATTGGGAGGAAATTAGTAAATCGGATAGAAAATGCCTTAAAGAGATTTCATAGATGGCATTTTAAAACTGGCAAAAAGGGAGCAAGAGATGAATCTTGGAAAAATGATACTGGAGCTGAGAAGCAAAAATAAAAAGGGAGAAAGTAACCTGCTGATTAAATGATTAAAAAAAAAAAGGAGAAAGTAACCTGTTGATTAAATGATTAAAAAAATTTGGTTTGAGAGATATATAGTCACACATAAAGCAATATGAGTAATTATATTATGAGCAATTTTGGCCAGGTGGGAATCTCAATGGTAGACAAGCATATGTAATTATGAATTTTAGAAAGGTCGATGAAGAATAATAATATTAGATGTTTTTGTGTCCATGGTACATATATAGAGATTAAATATGTGTGAATTATTATGGTGATTATATAGACAAGATTAGGTATACAATATCTTTTTATCTGCAAAAGTGGAGATCTCTGAGAAATGTTTGACCTGGCTTGGAGTTTTTTGGTGGACAAGCAATCTTTAAGATGAAATTAGGAATGCTTATGATGAGTATTGGATAGAGGGGTAAGCAGGTGAAAGAATTTATAGAGATTTCATAGATGGCACTTCAAAGCTGGTAAAAAGAATGCAGGAAATGAATTCTAGATTTTCAAGGCTATAAGTAATCAGAAATCCCTGGTCTATACATGGAGCTGAGAAATATAACAAAAATTGGAAAGTTACTTGCTGAATGTCTCAAATGGTTGATAAGTACATATAACGCTTAAATTAGAATACATATTTTGATTATAATTGTTTAGAAGTTATTGATGATAAGTTAGAAACATAAAGACACCAAGTAATATATGATTCATAGTCTGTCTATGCAGTTAAGAATGGTTTGAATATAAGATCAATATAGATCTAAGTTTATATATTAGATAATGTATGTATGTTAATCATTATAAAGCTAGGAAGTCATTTTTTGATCTTAATAATGGTTTAAATATGTTTAGTAGGGTAATATGGTTTATGTAGTCAGAATTATATACCAGATGGATATATGGAAATTATCTCCCCGCGTATATGTCTGTGTTTGTTTTGTATGTCTGTTTGAGTTATAATAATAAAAAAAAGAAAGAAAAAAAAAGAAGTCCAAATCGACATCTAAACCGAAGCCTTCGGCATCGATGTCGAAGTCCACCTCGACCGCCCAATCTACCATGTCGACACCGAAGTCGGCTTCGGTACCAGCGGATGCACCTAAGAAGAAAAAGAAGTAATCAATGTCCACAAGCCACAAAACCAAGCACCCTCAAAGCCTCTCTACTTGTGGGTAAACCAGATCCGCCTCCTCCACTTCCAGAAGAACCTCAGCAAGAGACGGTGTGCCTGGACTCACTTTCTGGGGATGAGGATGCTCCTCTCCCCTTGTCTGGTGTTGCACCTTCTCAATAGTCAATCTCCTGACTGGGGGAATACCTCGGCTGAGGTCACTGCAGTGATGCATTTGGCACATATGAGCCCTAGATCTCAAGGTGGCTCCATTTCAGATTGTACATCGGCATCAGCCTCAGACTCAGTACGGGAAGACCCTCTTCAGAAAAGGTCCTGTAAGATTCACCACACGGACCCTCAATGGAATACCAATGGGCCTTGTGCTCCATACCACACACCTATGGTTCAGGAACCCCCATACCATCATCACTGCTTTAAAAGGGTTCGTCTTTATGACTGTCCGACCTATTACGAGTCCGAAGCCTATTATGATCAAGGACCATATGAACCAGACCCTTGATATCATAGGCACACTTCATGTCGCCGTTCTGCTTACGCCTACCGCTCTGGTTCCTCTTCCATATCGCCATCTCCTCCTTGATATCAAGCACCGTCACAGGTCCTTCCATACCCTTCTTTGGAAGATGAATGGCATACTTTGCCCCTGGTTCCAGTATCATCCCAGCATCGTAAGAGGTCGCTTCCATCGGATCAGGAAAGTTACCACCTGGCATCTAAACGACCACATCATATGACTTCGACATTGAGCTGACCGCCTCGAGCCCAAGCAACCTTATCTCAGGTACAGTCATCCTTGAAAGTCACTACAATGTACCGAGGATGGCCTCCAGAGACTCTCGATACTGACTCCAACCAACTTCGACAGCAGGCTCTTTGACAACCAGCTCTGCACAAGTCAGACAATACAAAAGGTAAATGTCCTCTCTTCTGAGGAACCTTTCTGTCATTCATCGGTATCTGCTTGGAAGGACCCTTCTCCATCCCCAGAGCAACCTCCAGTCCATCTGGACTCTAACACCGATGATTGAGATGTGGGAACTGGGGGAGATTCTCCACCCAATATTCCAACACTGGATTCTGATGTAGCAGAGAATCACCCTCCATCTCCTTCGGATGACTTTACATCCTATACTCAATTGATTCTTTGTATCGCTAAGGTCATGGACCTTGCTGTTGACCAACTGGCACCAGAAGAGTCTGACAAGGTCTACGAAGATATTACTCAGGACCAGACTCATCCACTTCATCTGGCCTTTATTTCCTCTCTGCTCAAGCTCATTAAGAAATTATGGAAAAAGCCATCTTCCGTCCCTCAAATTCCCAGACAAGTTGAAAACCTGTATAAGACACATGGTACCAATACCGCCTTCCTTTCCAAACATCCTCTCCCCAATTCACTGGTTGTTGATGTCACTCAAAATAGAGCCCAAAATCACTCTGCCTCTACTCCCAATAATCGTGAGGGTAGGAAGTTGGATGTTATAGGCCATCGTGTTTATTCCCTTGCTTCCTTTATCCTTAGAGTAGCCCACTATATGGCAGCAGAGAATCTACATTCACAAGGCCTTTCCTTTCATCAAGAGGCCATGACCCTTGCTTGCCAAAAAAGAATCACAGCACGCCATGTAGTAGATGCTGTGTCCAAACATATGGCCACAGCTCGCCATGCATGGCTTAGATCAGCGGGTATATCGGAGGATGCAAGGTCTAGAATCAAAGATTTACCCTTTGATGGCCTCGAGCTTTTTGATGAAAAGACTGATGAAATACTAGACAACCTTCAAAAAATGAGGAAAACTGCAAGGTTGTACAATGTCCAGCACTACCGCCCACTAAATTTCTGGCGCCGCCCTTATACTTACCAACTTCCATTGGATTGCCAGTGCCCACAAGCTTCAAATCCATCTGCTTTCTCCTTTCACCAGCAAACCGCTCAGCAGCGTCCACATTAGTCTGCCTGTAGACCTGAAAAGAAGACAAAGCATAATCTTTGACTCCCCAGTTCTACACATCCACACCCTCCTGCCAGTACCAGATACTTACCCCACACTGCTTGCATCCTTTTTGCACACATGGGCACACATCACTTCCGATGCCTGGGTCCTCACCATCATCACTGTAGTGTATGCAATAGAATTCGACTGTCCCTCTCCCACTGGGCTCTTCAAGAATACTTCCCCCTCTCCTGCCCTGGAAGAGGAGGTACACTCTCTACTACAAAAGGATGCTATCAACCTTGTCCAAAATGCGGGCATTGCCCTAGGGTTCTATTCCCACTACTTTGCGGTCCCCAAAAAAGATGGTGGACTATGACCCATCTTAGATCTCCGCTGCCTGAACATTACCCCACAGCGTTTTCTCATGGTGACCTTGGACGCTACCATCCAATTGCTCCAACTAGCTGACTGGTTTGTGGTCATTGACTTGAAAGACACTTACCATATTTTTCCATGTATAAGACGCTACTTTTTCCTAAAATCATTACACTAAAAAGTGAGGGGCGTCTTACACAGGGAAGTAAGCTGAGGAGAGAACAAAATGGCCCATACCTTGCCTCTTTAAACAGGCTGCCTCCAATCAGGAGGCTTAACTTCCTACAGTCAGGAGATTTAGCTTCCTCCAATCACGAGTCTTATGTAACAGATGTCAGCTGATGCTGTACAAACCAATTGGAACACACCTCGTTGGAGGTAGAGCCTGTAGGCAGTGCTCAGATTTAACAGGGACTCATAATGTCAGAGTGTTCTGAGCCCAGAGGCTGAATACACAAAGTTAAGTTTTCTTAATTTTGGGGTTAGAAAAGGGGGGGTGTCTTATAAATGGGTGCATCTTATAAATGGAAAAATACAGCACTTTCGCATAAACATACGACCAGATCACCGCAGATACCTCAGATTTGCTCTCCAAGGATCTACATATGAGTTCAAAGCTTTCCCATTCGGCTTGTCCATGGCACCAAGGGTCTTTACAAAATGTCTCACTCCTGTACCAGCATACTGCAGGATGCTTCCGCCTCCAAGGCATCACTGTTTTCCCATATTTATATGACTGGCTTCTAGTATCCCCATCTCGCACCAAAACACACCGGGACGTCCAACTGATATCCCTTCTAGCAGATCTGGGTCTTCATATCAACCCCTCCAAGTTAATCCTCGAGCCCTCTCAAAAGGTCACATACATAGGAGCAATACTTTACTCAACTCAGGGCCAGGCATTCCTACTGAAGGGGAGACAAGCAAGCCTTCACTCTCTCCTCCGTTTTTTTCCTCTGTTTTTTCATAGTTTTGGACTATGCCTACAAGCCTTCCACCAATACTTTGTATGCTTAGAAACGGAACGTCTTCTCTAAATTCATGCCATCACATAACTTACCTGTCACTCCGACGACTCTAGACGCTGTTCTTGCTTTCCTTATACACCTCTTCCAGCAAGGTCTCTCACACTCAACTCTGAAGGTTTATATCACGGCGATAGTCGCTCATCAACCTCAAGAGATGAACTCTGCATTGTTGTTCAGACACCCCACACTAAAAAATGTTTTTACATGGACAACAGAATATTCGTCCTTCACGCAGACCACCTACTCCTCAATGGTCGCTTCAGCTTCTTCTTAATCGCCTAGCGCAACCACCATTTGAGCCGTTAGCAACAGAACTGAAAAGACTCTTGTCTTTGAAAACAGTTTTCCTTGTTGCCATCACTTCGGCCCATAGGACCAGTGAGCTCTCCACTCTCCGTGTTGACCCTCCTTTGTTACAATTCCATCCTAACAAAGTCACACTCTACCCTGACCTGACCTTTCTTCTGAAGGTGATATCTGACTTTCATATACGGCAGCCCATCGTTATGCCTACATTCTTCCCTTCACCTACTAACGACCTGGAACACTCATTACACTCTTTAGATGTTCAATGGGCTTTGGCATTCTATGTCTCCCACACTACTTCCTTTCGGAAGTCAAAGAGGCTCTTCATCAGTTGTCACAGCCCTTCTAAAAGTTCTCCAG
This sequence comes from Intellagama lesueurii, assembly GCA_037013535.1. Classification (NCBI taxonomy): domain Eukaryota; kingdom Metazoa; phylum Chordata; class Lepidosauria; order Squamata; family Agamidae; genus Intellagama; species Intellagama lesueurii. Next base: position 18,926,635 of record JBAJHW010000011.1, read on the forward strand.
TCACCTCTCAGACTATTTCCAAATGGATTATCTCTACCATTCATCTGGCATATGACCTTGCCTGTGAACCCTTGCCAGGTCCAGTTCGGGCACATTCCACCAGAGCTGTGGCGACATCCACAGCGTTTCTTAGAGGAGTGGACTTGATGGATGTTTCTAAAGCGGCCACCTGGGCAACGCCTTCCACTTTTGCTGCCCGTTACCGCCTAGATGTCTGGGCCAAGGCTGATGCCTCATTTGGTCGCGCTGTCCTCGCCTCTGTTTTGCCGTGACATCCCACCTCCTGGTAAATCAGCTTGCTAGTCACCCAATTGTGTTCATTCACAGAGACCACAAGGAAGAAAGAGAGGTTACTTACCTGTAACTCTGGTTCTTCGAGTGGTCATCTGTGAATTCACACTTCCCGCCCGTCCTCCCCTCTGCCCTTCATGTATGCCTATTGCATGCTGGGCAGCGGCGGACTGTTCTAGGGAACTGAAGCACTCTATGCCATGGGCAGAGCATGCGTAACAGGGGGGAGCTCCTAGAGAACACGTGCAAAAACTCTAGACGTTTCCGAGAATCTCTCTGCAGGCACGGTATAACCCAATTGTGTGAATTCACAGATGACCACTCGAAGAACCAGAATTACAGATAAGTAACCTTTCTTTCTGAGTGTTCACTTTTGCAGAAAGCTTTGGAATAAATCTCAGTATCAGACTTTGGGATACTGAAGCTCACATGTGCAAAAGATATCCAATATAACTTCACAGCATATATTTCCATGACCAGAGACTGTTGTCTGCAAGATCCGCAGGAATGGTCATGCAGCAAAGCTGCTGTTTTTGTGTGTGATGATCCCAGATGACCATTTCAGAAGAAACTAGTACGTACAACTTTGAGAGGGGGGCGCTTTTGCCATCAGCCCCCACCCCATGCCCCCTAGAAGGTCTGATGGGAAATTTGGTACCTGGGCTCTAGGAGCACGCAGACAGGGAACTGCAGGGTCCAAGTGGAGAGGAGGAGCTGGGGCATGATAGATTCCACCTGGGTGAGGAAATGGGGGCCAAACTCAGCTGGCAGTGGACATGGATAAAAGAAGTGGAGGAGGAGGAAGCGGGAAGCTCTGGCTGAATGGGTTCAACAGAGTTAGATGGGGAAGAGTGGGAAGAAGCAGAGGAGGGCCCCATCTTTTGTGCCTCTGGGGAGGTGGGCTACTCTCTGGTGCAGAACCCCTAGATACGGGTCTGGGTGGAGTTCCCCTGGCTAAGGGGAGGGGATGTGGTGAAAGAGCTCTGATCTTTAATCCTACAACATCCACCCCTGCTCCAACCCAACAGAGGTGCTGGAGACACAAGTGTAAGAGGAAGCAGCAGGGGAGGCTGGGGAAATTTGGACATTATTGAGCAGCCAATATTACAAATCTTATTTGAAGGATGTGGGGTGGCTTGAGGCTGTACTGAAGACCCTGTGCCACCAGCAAACCATGAGTAGCTCAATCGCAGTGACATGAACTTAGAGTTGGGCAGAGACTGGACATGGTGGAGGGCTAGTGGAGGACTGGCATGAAGAGGTGCAGCTGGCAGCCTTCCTTTGCTTGTACCCCATTCCCCAACTTAAAGTCAAGTTCAAGCAGTTTCAGGGGTTTAGAATTTATGGAGACCATGATGGAGGAGGATGGAGGTAGCAGCACTCCCAGCACATCAAACTAATCTGTTTGGACAAACCCTGCAGTTCCTGGCTGCTATTGTCATTGCTACTTGCCTTGACATTGTCCTCCATCCAAACAAAGCATTGGGCTGGATGCAACTGGATGCCATGTCATGGATGAGGCTCCTCTGGAGATCTGGGTGTATAATTTGTAGTAAACTAAAGCGTATTGTGAAGAGGATGTCCCCAGTTCTTTATGTTAAATTGTCATCTGGGCTCATCATCTGCATAGTGCATTTGTTTATCTCAAAGGGAACTAATTTATCCCAAGTCAGGAAGATAGCAACCAGCAGATATGTTTTAATTTGGCATTGTCTACTCAGAGATGAGAGAAAATTACTTTTTGGACTCAAGTACCCCAGCAAGCATGGGAATTGTATCCCCCCCCCCCAAAAAATCTGAATTTCCTAATATAACTCCGTTTCAAACTTTCATTGGAATTGAAATTTCATTGGATTTGATTAGGAATTCGTTAACCACATCTGGCATCATGCCAGAGCTGCCTGTTTGCCTTGCGTATCCAAACTTCCTTCCAGGCCAGAAGGTCTGCTGCTTGTGGTTGTGTGCTAGTGTTGTTGTGTGCTTCTGTTTTGTTGGCTGGAAGCAGGACGTTTATTGAGCCCAGGCTGCTACCCTGCATGATCCAAGGGGAGCACCTTTGGTACAGTCACTGCATCTTTGGCATTATCTCTGAAGATGCTGCAGTGCAGTTTTCAGGCAGTGCATGGCTTCTCTGATGCTCCACAGGAAGGTTTTTCAGATTATTGTGCAATTGGTTTCCAACACTGTACCTGAGGACTGAAGACTGCCACCTGGATCAATTGTGATGTTGGCCTTGTGCTCCACAACATTCTCTGCCTCTTGAGCAGCATGGCAGCCATTTCCAAGGTCACATCTTCAATACACTGTCATAGCAAACTCCATCCTCAATAAAAGGAACAAATGACTAAGTTACATTTGGGTGAGAATACTTAGTCTTCTAGGGACGTGGTGGTGCTGCGGGTTAAACCGCTGAAGCCTCTGTGCTGCAAGGTCAGAAGACCTGCAGTCGTAAGATCGAATCCACGCGACGGAGTGAGCCCCCGTCGCTTGTCCCAGCTCCCGCCAACCTAGTGGTTCAAAAGAATGCAAAATGCAAAAATGCGAGTAGATAAATAGGTACCACCTCGGTGGGAAGGTAAACGGCGTTCCGTGTCTAGTCACGCTGGCCACGTGACCACGGAGGATTGTCTGCGGACAAACGCTGGCTCTATGGGTTGGAAACGGAGATGAGCACCGCCCCCTAGAGTCGGACATGACTGGACAAATTGTCAAGGGGAACCTTTACCTTTACCTTTACTTAGTCTTTTAAAGCTTTGCCTGACAACAACACAATAACCATTTTCTTTCCTAGTCATCTTTTATAGAGTGGTAGATTATTTACAAATCCTAACTAGAGACTCATAATTCAAGACAAAGAACCAAATTAGGCAAAACGATTAGTGGCAATTTACATGTGTATAAGTGAAATTGCGTAAGTCACAGCAGTGAGTTGCCTCTAATTAACAATATGCCAGTCACATTCTTGACTGTGTACCTGTTATATGACTGAGGATTTGATTACATGTGGGGAAAAACATTTTCTTAAATCAGGCTTAACATGTTTGAAATCAGTTTTAAAAATTCTAACTACACAACACATAGGGAAGTGTGGGGGTTTTTGCCAGGAAGTTGGAAAGTTTTTAGTTGGAAAGTGAGGTATTTTACTCAGCCTCAAGAGGGTCATTTATTTTAAAATGCTTGTAAAATCTATTTATTTTAAAGTTTTGGCATATGTGAATGCCTCTGTCAATGTAAATTCTGTCTGTGGGGTTTTTCAAGTAATGGATGCCAAGATCACGGGTTTCAGGCTACAAGAAAGAAAGCTGGGGTGGGGGAAAGCGATCCCTCCTTCCCAAGCCTAGAAGCTGCTAATCTTGTCAATTTCTCTGGTCAGTTTCTCTTTGCCACTCACTGGTGTGCCTTTCCTCTGCAAGCCCTAGCTGCCAGTTCCTGCCTTCTCTACCCCATGTATGTGTACGCGCACTGTATGTCTCTGTGCATGTGCATCAGACTGCAGGGAAAGCTTGCAGTCCAATCTGGGTTTTTTTCTGTCATACTGAATTAGTTCTATGCCAGATTGCAAGAAAATTATATATTTTTAAATTTTTATTTGTTATGGTCAATGACCAGGAAGATTAAAATTCATTATTTAGGCAAAATCACATAATATCAGATAATACCGAAAGACATTGGACAAGAAATGTCACCATCAATGCACTGTCTGGCTCTTTTAAGACATTAAGGTTAAGAAAAAAGTTCTAAGTTAGCCAGCGGCACTGAAGGATATAAAAGCTTTTTAAACATCACACCAATCACATAATATAAGATGAAATTAAGAGATGCATATAACCATCAGTATGACACCCCAGCTCTCCTAGAAAGTAAAATTAAACAAGAAATCTCTAAGAAGGGTGGGAGCACTCAAAGATTTTATGTGGTCAGGAAACTGCAGCAAGCTAGTAATGTAAGAAACCTTGTCAGAGAGCAGCAAATAATATAAAATTCGTCGGATCTCCCTGGAATTTTTTGAAAAATAGGGGAGATCCTTGCAGAGCTTCATTTGTCAGGTGATGCTTCCATTCCAATTGGAAGGTGTCGGAAAGAGTCAAAGGTGCCAAACCTTGTGGGGAAAAGATAAGCTTTAGCCAGTGATTGGACATGTAAACCTTGGCACATGCTCTGGTGGAGACGAAACCTGCCTCTAGGTGTAGAGCTGCGTTAGGGACACAAGGAGGCACTGCAAGAATAGCTCTCAGAAATTTGGACTGGACAAACTCAAGGGGGTGCATTTGTGCGATTACTTTAGCCTTAAATACTTGGATCACTGATGGAACATGTTGCCCCCCTTTAGTATAAAAATATCTAATAAGTGCAGCAGCACTTTCCTGCACATTCATTGCTGCATACTTTATGTGGGAGAGCCAGGATCCAGAGAAATGAAAGACTGTTGTTGTTTAGTCGTTAAGTCGTGTCCGACTCTTCATACCCCATGGACCAGAGCACGCCAGGCCCTCCTGTCTTCCACTGCCTCCTGTTTGGTCAAATTCATGTTGGTAGTTTCGATGACACTGTCCAACCATCTCGTCCTCTGTCGTCCCCTTCTCCTCTTGCCTTCACACTTTCCCAACATCAGGGTCTTTTCCAGGGAGTCTTCTCTTCTCATGAGATGGCCAAAATATTGGAGCCTCAGCTTCAGGATCTGTCCTTCCAGTGAACACTCAGGGTTGATTTCCTTCAAAATGGATAGGTTTGTTCTCTTTGCAGTCCAGGGGACTCTCAAGAGTCGCCTCGAGCACCACAATTCAAAAGCATCAATTCTTCGGCGGTCAGCCTTCTTGATGGTCCAGCTCTCACTTCCATACATCACTACTGGAAAAACCATAGCTTTGACTATGTGGACCTTTGTCGGCAAGGTGATGTCTCTGCTTTTTAAGATGCTGTCTAGGTTCGTCATTGCTTTCCTCCCAAGAAGCAGGTGTCTTTTGATTTCGTGGCTGCTGTCACCATCTGTAGTGATCATGGAGCCCAAGAAAGTAAAATCTGTCACTGCCTCCATATCTTCCCCTTCTATTTGCCGGGACATGATGGGACCAGTGGCCATGATCTTAGTTTTTTTGATTTTGAGCTTCAGACCATTTTTGGCGCTCTCCTCTTTCACCCTCATTAAGAGGTTCTTTAATTCCTCCTCACTTTCTGCCATCAGAGTGGTATCATCTGCATATCTGAGGTTGTTGATATTTCTTCCGGCAATCTTAATTCTGGTTTGGGATTCATCCAGTTCTGCCTTTCGCATGATGTATTCTGCATATAAGTTAAATAAGAAGGGAGACAATATACAGCCTTGTTGTACTCCTTTCCCAATTTTGAACCAATCAGTTGTTCCATATCCAGTTCTAACTGTTGCTTCCTGTCCCACATATAGATTTCTCAGGAGATCGATAAGGTGGTCAGGCACTCCCATTTCTTTAAGAACTTGCCATAGTTTGCTGTGGTCCACACAGTCAAAGGCTTTTGCGTAGTCAATGAAGCAGAAGTAGATGTTTTTCTGGAACTCTCTGGCTTTCTCCATAATCCAGCGCATGTTAATAATTTGGTCTCTAGTTCCTCTGCACCTTCAAAATTCAGCTTGTACTTCTGGGAGTTCTCGGTCCACATACTGCTGAAGCCTACCTTGTAGGATTTTGAGCATAACCTTGCTAGCGTGTGAAATGAGTGCAATTGTACAGTAGTTGGAGCATTCTTTGGCACTGCCCTTCTTTGGGATTGGGTTGTAGACTGATCTTTTCCAATCCTCTGGCCACTGCTGAGTTTTCCAAACTTGCTGGCATATTGAGTGTAGCACCTTAACAGCGTCATCTTTTAAGATTTTAAATAGTTTGACTGGAATGCCATCACCTCCACTGGCCTTGTTGTTAGCTGTGCTTTCTAAGGCCCACTTGACTTTACTCTCCAGGATGTCTGGCTCAAGGTCAGCAACCACACTATCTGGGTTGTCTGGGACATCCAGATCTTTCTGGTATAATTCCTCTGTATATTCTTGCCACCTCTTCTTGATGTCTTCTGCTTCTGTTAGGTCCCTACCATTTTTGTCGTTTATCATGTCCATCTTTGCACAAAATGTTCCTTTAATATCTCCAATTTTCTTGAATAGATCTCTGGTTTTTCCCTTTCTATTCTTTTCCTCTATTTCTTTGCACTGTTCATTTAAGAAGGCCCTCTTGTCTCTCCTTGTTATTCTTTGGAAGTCTGCATTCAATTTTCTGTAACTTTCCCTATCTCCCTCGCATTTTGTTTCTCTTCTCTTCTCTGCTATTTGTAAGGCCTCATTGGACAGTCACTTTGCTTTCTTGCATTTCCTTTTCTTTGGGATGGTTTTTGTTGCTGCCTCCTGTACAATGTTACGAGCCTCCAGCCATAGTTCTTCAGGCACTCTGTCCACCAAATCTAGTTCCTTAAATCTGTTCTTCACTTCCACTGTGTATTCATAAGGGATTTGGTTTAGATTATACCTGACTAGCCCAGTGGTTTTTCCTACTTTCTTCAGTTTAAGCTTGAGTTTTGCTATAAGAAGCTGATGATCACAGCCACAATCAGCTCCAGGTCTTGTTTTTGCTGACTGTATAGAGCTTCTCCATCTTTGGCTGCAGAGAACATAATCAATCTGATTTCGGTATTACCCATCTGGTGATGTCCATGTGTAGAGTCGCCTCTTGTGTTGTTGGAAAAGAGTGTTTGTGATGACCAGCTTGTTCTCTTGACAAAACTCTATTAGCCTTTGCCCTGCTTCGTTTTGAACCCCAAGGCCAAACTTGCCTGTTGTTCCTTTTATCTCTTGACTCCCTACTTTAGCATTCCAGTCCCCTATAATGAGAAGAACATCTTTCTTTGGTGTCAGTTCTAGAAGGTGTTGTAAGTCTTCATAGAATTGGTCAATTTCAGCCTCTTCAGCATTGGTGGTTGGTGCATAAACATGGATTACTGTGATGTTGAAAGGTGTGCCTTGGATTCGTATTGAAATCATTCTATCATTTTTGAGATTGTATCCCAGTACAGCTTTCCCCAGTCTTTTGTTGACTATGAGGGCTACTCCATTTCTTCTACGGGATTCTTGCCCACAATAGTAGATATGATAATCGTCTGAATTGAATTTGCCCATTCCCGTCCATTTTAGTTCACTAAAACCCAGGATGTCAATGTTTATTCTTGCCATCTCCTGTTTGACCACATCCAGCTTACCAAGGTTCATAGATCTTACATTCCAGGTTCTTATGCAGCATTTTTCTTTGCAGCATCGGACTTTCCTTTCACTTCCAGGCACATCCACAGCTGAGCGTCCTTTCGGCTTTGGCCCAACCACTTCATTAGCTCTGGAGCTACTTGTCCTTGTCCTCCGCTCTTCCTCAGTAGCATGTTGGATGCCTTCCAACCTGAGGGGCTCATCTTCCAGCGTCATTACTTTTAGCCTTTTGTTTCTCTCCATGGAGTTTTCTTGGCAAAGATACTGGAGTGGCTTGCCAGTTCCTGCTCCAGGTGGATCGCGTTTAGTCAGAGCTCTCCACTATGACCTGTCTGTCTTGGGTGGCCCTGCACGGCACAGCCCATAGCTTCTCTGAATTACTCAAGCCCCTTCACCATGACAAGGCAGCAATCCATGAAGGGGATTTTGATATAAGCCACATGAAACCTTAGGAGAGGAGGTCTGTAAATAAATAAATACCACTTATGTCCTCTGTCCATGGCTCTTCTGAAGTGCACTCAAGGGACATTTAGAAGGGACATTGCAGGGGACCTTAGCTGTGCAAGGCAGATGCCTTGAAGCAGGCAAGCCTTTCACGGGGATGCAATGTAGACAGGCTGAGGAAGAGAGGCGCAGTAGCTGCCACAAGCCTGGCTTTTGATTGGGATAATGCTGAGAGATGCTGGTATGGATAAATGAACTCTTTTTGGCAGGATTTTGAAACTAATGAAGAACTGAAATGTAAAGTGATCAGCTTTCTGGAGGAGGTGATCCATGACCCTGAACTCCTGACTCAAGAGAGAAAAGCAGCTGCCAACATCATAAGGCAAGTGGCTGTGAGCAGATGACACAGGGTCACTCTACAGGGCAATGTCTGGCCACTAGATTAGCAAGTAAGGTTGTATTTAAATGACACACTCCTTTCCCCTTTCAGCCTAACTTCAGCCCCACTTTTCAGCATTAATTGAGCCAAACAGTAGCCAACTACATAAGTCTCACTTCAATTCTACAATCCTTTTGAAATATATATATTATATATATAATTATTATTTTCTCCCAGGACTTTGACTCAGGATGACCCTGGAGACAATCAGATCACCCTGGAAGAGATTGTGCAAATGGTAAGTATTTTCTCTGATTGTCTTCTGGGAGCATTTCACAAGTGAATGTGGAATAGGATACTACATTGGGCTTTTTGGCATGTGGTTTTCAGTGTTGGTTTTCATATAACCCCAAAGTAGTCTTATGAAGCTGTGATTTTAAGGGTAAAATACTGCTTGAGTCAGGGAAGAAGAGCTGGAAGTGTGGAGATAAAGATCTTCTACCTTTAAAGTGATTTGGAGAGTGGAGCCATCCCAAATGGATGACAGCTGGCTCATTGCCCACAACAGATACCTTCAGCTCCTCAAGATGCCTGTTGCTCTCGGGGAAAGAGCCGAGCATTTCAGGGCTCTACTGATGTCCAGGCATAGAGAAGGGGCAGAGGTACGCTGGAAGCAGGGGCAGGGAGGCAAGACCGTTTGCCTGAGAGAGGAAAACAGAGCAATTGTTCTATGCAAGTCAGGCAAACACAAAAAAAAAAAATTAAAAAAAATAAAGAAGACAAAAACGTTGTGGCACCTTAAAGACTAACTGCCATATTTTAATGTGAGCTTTCGTGGACAAAGCCACTTCTTCAGACATTGTTCTATGCAAGAAGACATAAGAGGAAGAGTTTTATTTGCACTTTCTTGTATGCACTGTGAGGTAGAGTGTCAGTAACTTGGTGAGATACAAAATGCCAGGCATCTGAGGATTTTGGTGGGATGTAGGTGTGAGACAGGCAACTGTAAGGATTTCAGAAAGATGTTGGCCATCAATATCTGCAAACTTGCAAGGCAGGCAAGGGGCTTAAGATCATATAAAGTCTACTTGTTGTTGTTACATGCCATCAAATTGCATCTGACGCCCCTATGAATGAGCAGTCTCCAAAATATCTTGTCCTCAACAGCCCTGATCAGTTCTTAAAAACTCATCCTGTGGGTTCATTTAGAGAGTCAGTCCATCATGTATTTGGTCTTCCTCTTTTCCTGCTGACTGCAACCTTTCCTAGCATTATTGTCTGTTCCAGAGAATCTTGCCTTCTCATGATGTGCCCAATTTCCATTTCATCATTTTTGCCTCCAGAGATAGTTCAAGCTTGATTTGATCTAGGACCCACTTGTTCATCTTTCTGGCAGTCCAGGGTATTTGCAAAACTCTCCTCCAGCACCACATTTAGAATGAATATTTTTTTCCCTATCAGCTTTCTTTACTGTCCAGCTTTCATACTCACACATAGTGATCAGAAATGTAATAGTGTGGATTATCTTGGTCGTGGTGTCCATTGACACATCCTTAGCCTTGATGATTTTTTCCAATTCCTTTATTGCTGCCCTTCCAAGTCTCAGTCTCCTTCATTGCTGCTTTCTCCCAGTAAGATGGTATCATCTGCATATCTCAGATTATCGATGTTTCTTCTACCAATTTTCACTCCTTCTTCATCTGTATCCAGTGCGGCATTCCATATACGTAATATGTTATATGTATATCCTGAACAGGTAAGGGGATAAAATGCACCCTTATCTGAGACCTTTGCCTATAGGAAATCATTCTGTCTCTCCATATTCTGTCCAGTAGCGTCTTATCAGTAATACAGGTCAGGACAATCAACAACTGATGCACAGTCATATATTTCAGAACAACCACACTCTAATAGGAAGGCTAACAAACTGGAACAAGTTCAGAGGAAGGCAACAAGAATGTTCAGGGGACTGGAAACCCCAAGCCCTGTGAGGAAACCCCAATCAAAATCTGGCTTCCTGTAACTTGAGCCCATTGTTGCATGTCCTGCACTCTGTGTTGATCAAGAACAGATCTTGCCCCTCCTCTTTATCACAGCCTATCAAATACTTGAAAAGTGCTATCATATCTTACTTCAGTATTCTGTTCTGCAGGCTAAATAGGCCCAGTTCTTTCAGTTTTTCCTCATAAAGCTTGGTTTCCAGCCCCTCATTATCCTTTCTGCCCTCCACTGAACTTGTTACAATTTGTCAGCATCCTTTTTGAAGTGCGATGTCCAGAAATTGACACAGTACTCAAGATAAGGCCTAACTAGTGCCAAATAGAGAGGAATTAAGACCTTACAGGATTTGGAGACTATACTTCTATTAATGCAGCTTAAAACAGCATTTGCCTTTTTTTAGTCACATCACGCTGTTGGCTCGTATTCAGCTTGTGATGTATGACAACTCCAAGGTCCTTCTTGCTTGTAGTATTGCTGAGCGACGTATCCCCCATCTTGTAATTGGTTCTGATTGGCGATTGGTTCTTTTTCCTAGGTGCAGTACTTTGCATTTATCCCTGTTGAATTCAATTCTGTTTTTTTCAGCCCAATGCTAAAGCCTATCTAGATCTTTTTGAATTTTGTTTCTGTCTTCCAGGGTATTAACTATTCCACCCAATTTTGTGTCATCTGCAAATTTGATTGGCATTCCCTGCACCCCTTGATCCAGGTCATTAATAAAAATGTTGAAGAGCACTGGGCCCGGGACTGAGCCCTGGGGTACTTCACTTGTTACCTCCTCCCAGTTGGAGAAGGAGCCATTAATCATCACCCTCTGACTAAGATTCATAGCCAACTGTGTTAACTTGCTAATTAGAATATCATGGGGCACTTTGATACCTTGATTTGTATTTTTCACATTCCATGATCAAATCATATGTGCTCTGCAGCATCAGACTTTCCTTTCACTTCTGTGCATGTCAGACACTAGACATTCTTTGGGCTTTAAGCTAGTTGTGTCACTAGTGACAGTGCTATTTGTACTAGTCCAAGTAGCTGATTGAGTGCTTTCTGACTTGGAAGTCTCACTTTCAAGCACTATCACTTGTTTCATTTTGAACTGTATCATCATAGGGTTTTCAAGGTAAGAAAAGTTTAGCAGTGGTTTACCTTCTGCACAGTACTAACAAAAGTGACTTTGAGTGTTTACAGTAATGCTTCTGGAGGTGAAAGATTGGCTGGCTGCACACTGTAGCTCAGGGGATGCCCATGTGTACTTGCAACGCTTTCCCACTCTTTGGGGGGGGTGCTCCTTCTATGTCCCCCAAATGACCAAGATAATGCTATTGAAGCACGCTTCTAGCCAAAAAATATCTAACCATCTTAACTGGTTTTTAATTTCACCTATATTTCATACTGTATATGTCCATAATTTTAAATTGTGCCACATTCTGATACGAAAAACAGAAAGAAAGCTTAAGTGTCACTTCCTTTACCTCCCGCTGCCAGTCTCACCTTCAACTACCGCTGCTGCCCAGTAGCTGCCGTCCCCATCACCACTGGAACACGTGTAGAAATGGAGCAATGAAAGTGTGATGAGAGTACATGAACAGATAACATCTTGATTATGATGGAACATTATTTTGTGTCCTACATTCTCCCAGTGCCATCCGTTTTCACATGACTCTCTTGGTGCCATTGGCAAGGGCTCACTCATTGGGCACAAACTTATGCAAGCATATACATGCACAGAGACACAAATTGTCACCCCACTGAGGAAACTGGAAGCTTTTTGTGAGAAAAAGGTTCTGATTTGCTATGACACTCACTATCAGCACCACACCTTCTTTTGCCTAGCTTTCACCTGGAGATTTAACTTAAAGCAACTGCATCTTTTTTCCATTTAGGCTGCAGGAGTCAAGGCGGAGCCCTTTGAAAATCACTCAGCTTTGGAAATAGCTGAGCAGCTCACCTTGCTGGATCACTTGGTCTTCAAAAAGATTCCCTACGAGTGAGTAATGGGCTTTTCCCCTGTCCCCATCCCACCCCCCACAAGATCTGCCCTTGTTTGCATTTGTCCAGAAAGCAAGTCTGAGCAGTGGAGACTAACTGTACTAGGGATCCTTGCTTTTGATGCACATACATTGTGGTTTTTCCCCTACAAGGACCATATCAAACATGTCACATGTGCACACCTCTGTAGCTTACGGGGGTGAATCTATCTCCTATCCTGTCTCTCCTGCCTCCAGGAGCTTAGGCAGAATCATCCCTAATTTATTTCAAGTGCAGGAATAATAAAAAGCGAGGAACCACTCAAAGACAGTGCTGAGCTGACCATGACACTTCTCATTTGCAGAGAGTTTTTTGGGCAAGGATGGATGAAGTTTGAAAAGAATGAGAAGACTCCTTACATCATGAAGAACACCAAGCACTTCAATGATGTGAGTTTGGTCTCCTGAGTCCTCTTTGGCTGGGTTTGGGTGCAATCAGCTGCAACAAAGGCAGCAGCTCACAATGCTGGAGACAGGTGGAGTCATACTGTAGGACAGGCTGGCAATGGCAGCGTGATTGGGTTCTTGTTCCAGATTAAGCAGTCCCTCCTCTTTAATGAGATTTACCACAGGAGACGCATTTACATTAACCAAAGGTTTAATCTCTTTCAACGGGGAGGGATGTACAACAACTTCAGTGCGTCCAACGGGACCAGCAACCACAGACGTTTCAGGCTACATTCCTTGTAAGCTTGTCCTAACTAACGAGTTTTTCAACGAGGGGACATTCCAAATCTCTCGCAGTCGGTAGGTCTCCTCAGTGGTTGACTCCTCACCGCACAAATAGTCCCGCAACAAAGGTGTCAAGCCCAGTCTCCCTTGGGATGTGTCAGGGCCGTGGGGATAGGATCCGGACGCACCACCTTCTTCCAAGGACCCTTCCCTCTTGGAAATGGTCCATTGCAATGGCTCCACTTCACCTAACTGAATCTCAATCCCTGCGCTTCCACGTCCTCACGAGGTGCCCTTTCCTCTCTCACTTTTTGTCTCTCCCTTGTGAGGAAAGGAGAACACATAGGGCCCCTCCTCTCCCTTTGACAGCAGCCCTTCCTCCTCCTTCCTCTCTATCTCTGGACTCTCCCACTCCTCTGAGCCCCAGCTGTTCTTCCTTTCTCCTCCGTCTCCTCCTCCTCTGTCATTAAGAAGCCCTCAACTATTGGCTGTTCCTTTCCCGCCTTTTTCTTCCCGTCTCCCTCTGCTTTCTGACCTTCCCCTAGAACCAGGTTCTGAACCATAGAAGGTAGTGCAGTCATACATACATACATACATACAGACCTTTATTGGCATTAAAAGTACAGTATACTTTAGACCGATAGAGGGATTATAAGGAATGATAGAACCTTTAACCTGGTTAAAATTGGGGGGATTGGTACAGCCATAGGCTATACCTGAGAGATAGTCTCTCTAGTTTGGATCGCAGATTGTAAAAAGCAAGCAACGTAAGTGGTGACATGCTTGACTTTCCCCTGGACTAAAAAGCAAACCTTGGCATTGTCAGAGAGACCTTGATAGCCAGAGAGCAATGGATCTAAAAATCTTGCTCGGGAGCTGTTATAGAAAGGACAGTCCAAAAGAACATGGGGAACTGTTTCGATGACTCCTTGGCTACAAGGGCATCGTCTAAGATTGTGTGGGATTCTGCAATATCTACCAAATAAAATGGCCGACGGTAGTGCATTAAATCTTGCCAGCATGAATGCTCTTCTTTGGTGAGGATCAGTTAGAAAAAGAAAATAGGGAGCTAGAAGCTCTGGATTCTGGGATAGACCCAGGTAATTAGGGGAGCAGGTTTTCCGAGCTGCCTCAGTCAGATGTTGCAGTTGGATATCTAACAGTCTGCATTTAATTGACTGAAATAAAGCCGAGGCAGAGGACAGATAAAATGCGTCCAAGGAAATTCCTAGGGATATAATTTTCTTCTGGATCACTGTCAACCATTTAGATGCATGATGGTCCAGCAGCATCAAAAAGATGAGAGAGTTCTGGTCAGGGTTAAATAAAAGGCGAAGCCAAAACTTAAAAGTCGAGAGCCAGGCGCGGGATTCCAGCAGTAACAATCCAGTCTCCATGCATAGTGCAGCATAAGGGACACAGTTGGGTAGTCCAAGTATTTTCCTCAAAAAAAGGGATTGTAAGCCTTAGGTGGTGTGATCGAAGGCTTCGATCCATATAGGGGCACCATATAAAAGTTGGGGGCTGGATTTTGCGTTAAAAGCTCTTAGGGCCATGGGGACATATCGATTCCCTTTCAGATAAAAAAAAACGGGCAATAGCCAAGGCACTGGTTCTTGCCACTGATAGAGCGCACTTGCGATGGGTTACCCAGCTCCCATTATAGGAAAAATTAATCCCCAGATATTTGACTGTTTTGACCTGCTCAATAGAGTTTCCCTGTAATGACCATGAACGTTGTTTCCAAGATTTAGAGAAAACTAAAATCTTTGTTTTCCCATGATTTAAGGTTAACTCATTAACGTTGAGGTAGGTCATAGCTTGACGTAATAAACGCCTCAATCCAATTTGGGAACATGACAGTAGAACAGCGTCGTCCGCATATAAAAGGATGGGGACGTTGCGGTGGGCAAGTTTAGGGGCATGTCCATTGATTGCATATAAAGCTGGGGCTAGATCATTTAGAAATAGATTAAAAAGTGCTGGAGCAAGGATACAGCCCTGTTTTACACCCTTACAAATTGGAATTTCCGGAGTTAGATTCCCTTGAAGATTGTACCTGACTTGGCAACTAGTTCGTGTATACAGGTTTTTAATCAGGGAAAGCAATCTGGGATCTATGTTCATCCTGGCCAACTTGACCCAAAGCAACTCTCTCGGGATTGAGTCAAAGGCCGCCTTGAGATCCAAAAAGGCAGCGAAAAGTTTGTTTCCAGATTTCCCACTGTATTTGGAGACTAAATGTGATAATACAGCACAGTGGTCAAGGGTGGACTTGCCGTCGCGAAACCCTATTTGTTCTGGGCCTAGTATGTTACATGTTGTCAGCCAGTCTTCCAATTTCGCTAGAAGAAATTTAGCATAGAGCTTGCCGACAACTGATAAGAGACTAATCGGCCGATAGTTCTCAGGAAGTGAAGGATTGCCCTTTTTATAGATAGGAACAATGATAGCATTGGTCCATGTCTTGGGCATTATTCCAGTGCTATTTATCGTGGTGAACAGGGCGGCCAGAGGAGGAGCCCACCATTCTGGATAGAACTTCAATAGTTCTGGGATGACTGCGTCAGGGCCAGGAGCCTTTTTAGATTTAAGTTGTAAAATCGATGTAATAATGTCCTCAGGGGATACTGGTGGCCACTCAGGATGTTCACCGATATCGGTTTCAAAGGAAGTAGGAAAATTTGCCCCATCGCTACCAAAAAGGTTTATGAAGTATGAGTGCCAGATCTGAGGGGGAATTGTTATTGATTGATGAGGTTTCCCCTGCAGGTCCCCAGAGATTAAAGCCCAGAATTTCCCGCTATCGTTGGACCTGGAAGCTTCAATCAAGCGCTCCCATTGGGTCCTAGCGAGTTGGAGCTTCTTAGCCTTGACCATGTCTGACAATTGATGTTTAACAGTAAAATATTCTTTTGGTAGGCCGGGTTTGTTTTGGCTCCTATAGCGATGAAAAATGGAGCGAAGGGTAGACTTCAAGCGGAGACATTCTCTGTTATGCCAAGGATTTTGTTTAGGTTTGCTTTTGGGGGCCACAGAAGAATAGGGGTTAAGCAGGGAGATAAAGTTAGAAACAAAATTGTCATAAGAGGGGATGACTTCCTCAGGGTTCGTGGAAGACATAAGGGTAAGACATAAATTCTCAAGTGCTTGCTCAGTAATTATTAACTGGATTTTCACGGCAAGGTTGCGTGACCAATTAAGTCTGGGAAGAGACCCAGTGGATGTATCTGCTATTACACAGGCTGGGTTATCATCAGGAAGTGATGGGTTGTCAAATATAAAAACCAAGGGAAAATGGTCACTCTCAAAACGATTGTCGATATAAAAATGTTTTAAATTATCCTTAAATGACGGAGGAATTAAAATATAATCGAAAACACTACAGCCTCGGGTTGATGCAAAGGTAACTTCTCCCGGAGAATCCCTGACAGAGGAACCATTTAGCACTAGTTTGTCAAATTGAATGCAAAACTTGGTGAATTGGATACCAGCCTGGTTGATATGTACATCCTTAGAGATCCTGCCTGACCTAAAAAACCAAGGGAGGGAAACATTAGGATCTAAATCCAAAACATCCAAGAGATCCCGGTCGTCTTTGCCAATTCTGGCGTTGAAGTCTCCGAGTAAAATAGTGTCTGTCGTGGGGAAAAGATGTTCAAGATACTCAAGGTATGTGGACAAACGCTCCCAAAGGAGACATAACGAGGCTTTGTCATGGGAAGGGGGGAGATAAACGTTGACGACTATAAACACAAAACTATAGCTAAAACGAAAAGCATGAGCAAAGGGGTTACAAGGAGGTAGTTCCAGCACTTTAAATTTAGATTGCTGGGAAACTAGTAGGGACAGGCCTGCTTGGAACCGACCACGTAGATTACTTTTGAAACCGGGCAAGGAGTATGCTAGAAAGCCCTCTAGGTGGATCAAGGAGTCTGTCCAGGTTTCCTGAAGGAAGATAATCTCAAACTGTTGAAGGTAGGAGCGGAAGTCAAGGTCCCTTTTCTTGCCTGCCCAGCCAGCTATATTCCAGGATAGAAGTTTCACCAACGGGGGCTGGGGCTTTGTTGGTCGTCAATTGGTTTCAATCAGCTGTTCAAGTGAACTGTTTGAATCAAAATTAATACAGCCATTGCTGAGGCTGGGACCGGTGGGTACATCAGGAGGAGAGTACATAGGGCTAACCGCACTGGGCTGCATGGAATTAGCCATCCCCGGGTCCAATAGGGAGTGGATCTCAGCTTCTACCTCGATCAGGTGCTTGGAGGAATCGACTAGGCTTTGAGTAGACATAGGACATGTAGGCGTAATCGTGGAATTTTGCAAGGGGGAAGGGATCGAATGTTTCACATTCTTATTTGAATGAGACAAACAGGATCTCAATTCCTCAGATCTGGTTGTAATTAGTTGTTGCTCAGTGATAGACAAATTTTTATAAGCAGCCAAAAGGTCGCCCTCCAATACAGTCTGACCCACCGGATGCTCGACCGGAGGGCAGGGGGACTCAACAGGGTCCGTCCAATTAATTAGGTCGTTAAGCACGGCCCTGTTTGATGGATTGTTGATACCTTTACTGGAAACCACAGGCTTGGTGGCGCTTTTGAAGATGGTTTCCTTTTGTCCAAACAGGGTAGCTGTGGACAGTAATGGTAAAAGCGGAACAACTGAGGTGTTCTGAAAAACTCTTGCGGGAAAAACACCTTTGGAGTGAAGGAAGGATTTCCTACTTAGAAGGAGTTGAGGTATTTTAGGGCTGCTAAAGGTTAGCAAAGCCTTTAGTACTTGATTAGTATTATTCAACTGCTCTACTGATTCCAAATCAACCTGCTTGATTGCTAAAAGGGACTTTAGGTGTCTTAACACTAAGAGTTTGGAGTTCCAAGGTGGAGTCTGGCCCTTGAGGCTGCAAATTGTAAGGCAAGCCCTGCGTGGCTGTAATACCAAATGCCAAGCAGGATCAGGCCTTGAAATGGGGGTACAGCAAGCAGCAGCTTTCTGGGAAAGGTGGCACTGAAAGGAAGACGCTGGCGTGTGGAATTTTTCCCAATCCGCATTGGTCCCCTGTTTCATGTACAAGTGAGTTAGATGAAGGTAGTGCAGTCAAGAAGGTGTTGACTCCTTCCGCCCTAGACGATTGAGGGGATGGCTCACTTCTAGGTTTAACCATTCTGACTGGTTCCTCTTCACAGGCAGCTTCTGTTGCTGCACCAACAAAGCATGGCTTTTTCATGTTCCCCTAGAAGTGTCTCTGTGAGAGGGTGGAATTGTTCTCCTTTCCAGAAGGAAAGGACTCAACATAGACTTTGACCATCGAAAGGCTTTCGTAAATGATACAGCTGAACAACTAATGTTTGTTCAACAGAGTGCGCATCTGGCCAAACTAGTCTCCAACCAGGGTGACTACGCATAACTTAAAAAATATATTCTATTGCATTGCTTACGAGCGTCGAGTAGATGGCAGTGACAATCAAAAGAGTCCCACACCACCTTTCAAACCCCACCACCGAGGGAGCTCTTGGCAGACTCTGGTGGCAGACACATTGGCAGCTTTGAGACAGGGGAGTCCTCTTGCTACTGGTCAAAAGGCACCTATTTGTCTTACCCTCACAAACACATTTGCCACTCTGGAATCAAACAACAAGGCAGATGGCCAGAATATGTATGATGGAACATTTCAAATATGACAGAACACAGACTGGGATCTTACTTAGGGCTTTGTTGTACTAGTGCTGGTTATTTTTTTTTCAAACAACACATAACTGGATGGTGTGTTGACCAACAGATCTCTTGGTCCAAGTCCAGTAGGTCAGAAGATGGAATCCTTGAAGAACTATTGCAATCTGATTGTTTGCTTGCTTACTTGCTTGGCAGAGTTCTGACGTCTACCACCATTTGGCATGCTGGAGCCCTCCCTGGTTGAGAGAGGTGTTAAACCCTCTCTATGTCACTTGCCAGTCTGTCCTTCCAACTGCTTTATAAGTCGGGAAAGGAATAAGTCAAGCAGATCCAATATGTCCAAGGATCCCATCCACATCCTTGGACTGCACAAACTGAAAAGTGCCCTGAATCAGCAGGCCAAAATTCTACCAAAGGTCTATCTCAGTCTGTATCTATTTCAGTGCCCAAGTCATAAGTGGCCTAGATGATGTTCAGATTCATTGGAGGCTCTGGTCTGTTAGGGCAAGTGGAGTGGAACTTGCAGATGTAATCTTGGAGGGTGTGGAAACACACCTGCAGGTACACAAAATTGTTCCTCATGCAAGAAATCAGAAAAAGTCTGACAGCCTCTCCACACTGGCATATAGATTGATATACTGTATGGATCACTGTTGGCATAGTTTGGATCAAGCCAAATGACGGCGCCCACACATGCTTGACTTTAAATCAATCCATCCTTCCCCTTTAAGAGCTGTCCTGTACCTTTTTGAAGCCCTGTCAGGGGGTTCTAATATTTTGGGGTAGATTGGGAGGCTTGAATAAGTGACCCTCCTCACTTGGAATAGAGCAGAGAGCCTTGAGGTTCCTTCCATTGTAATTTCCAGTATCCTGAAGTGTTTTATGAGCCACTTTGGGATATCAGAAACTGAATATTTCTCCTGATTGTCTGTGGACGGTAAGGGGAAGTGAAATTATTTTCTCTACATTTTCAAGATCCCTGGTGAAGTCATACATCACTTCTGTTAAATTTTTTTTTAAATTATTCACCTGTCTGTGTACTGGTGATCAAGAAACTGCCTGCAGCTTTCACTTCTCCCTCCCTCTCTTTCCCTTCCTCTTTGCAACTTGCCAAGGTTTATTTATAACCTGCTGGGGCAAAGGGTCAGCTAACAAAAGCTGAACCTCCTCCTCTCCCCACCACCACCTACTTCAAAGGCACCTCCCTGGCATATAGATGTTAAAGGTGGACAGTGAAATAAGCTGGCAGGGAAAAATTGACTCACTTCAAATGTGGTATGGGGGAATTACTTTATGGATTCCATTTATGGATAGCATATAACAACAGGGCAAAAACTCCCAGCTTTGTTTACCCTCTGACAGGGTCTGAGCTGAGAGCAAGAAAGGGATCTTGGATTTATCATAGATAGCTTGTTGGAAATGTGACCAGATTGAGTGTATGGCTGCTATCATAAGAAGTCAAATGTTGTATAGAGCAGTGGTTCTTAACCTTTGTTACTCAGGTGTTTTTGGACTGCAACTCCCAGAAGCCTTCACCACCAGCTGTGCTGGCTGGGGTTTCTGGGAGTTGCAGTTCAAAAACACCTGAGTAACAAAGGTTAAGAACCACTGGTATAGAGCATGCAACATTTGACCTTTAATTAAAAAAAGGAATTTTAAAAATTAAATTGCCAATATCGTTTGCTTCCCTTACAAGAAGGCACATCTGGGCTACTGGTCACAATACCAACAAAAAAAGAATATTCTAGAGTTGGACAAGGGATGGCAAACAGCAGTCAAAATAATGCAGGTTCTGGAACAATTGCCCTAGGATGAAATTATACAAGAAGAAGAGTAAGGAACGACATCCACAAAACGATGCAAGAAGAAAAAATATATATGGAGACATTCTTTTCTCTTTTTCATGCGAGAACCAGGCACTCTCCACTGAAGCTGAATGGAGGGAGATTCAGGACAAAGAAAAAGAAATACATCGTTATCTATGACATACTATCTATGAACCCGGACAAGACGGAGGTCCTGAGGATGGGTGGCCCCTCCATTGGCGGCTTGGGAAACTCCCTCTCTTTTGGGGGGGGTGACTCTCACCGCGAAGAGTGAGGTTCGCAGCTTGGGAGTACATCTGGACCCGGCGCTCACCATGGAAACCCAGGTGGCGTCAGTGGTCCGCTCCGCCAATTACCATCTGTGGCGGATTGCCCAGCTGCGTCCCTATCTTGATGGTGGGGCCCTCACCACTCTGGTCCATGCGCTTGTAATCTCGAGATTAGACCACTGTAATGCGCTCTACGTGGGGCTACCTTTGAGGTTGATGTGGAAGCTTCAAATGGTGCAGAATGCGGCAGCCAGATTACTTAGTGGAACGAGAAAATTCCAGCATATCTCTCCCATTCTGGCTGCTTTGCATTGGCTGCCCATTCGTTTCCGCATTGACTTCAAAGTGTTAATGACTTATAAAGCCCTAAACGGTTTAGGACCTCGATACTTGGCAGAACGCCTTCTCCCACCTAGATCTACCCGAGTCACTCGCCATATCCAGGAAAGACGGCTGAGGGGCCTGACGCCGAGAGAGGCCCGGAAAGAAAGAACAAGAAACCGGGCCTTCTCGGCGGTGGCCCCTCGACTTTGGAACAGCTTGCCGCCAGAGATCTGCCTGGCACCCTCGCTGGGTGTTTTTAAGAGCCAATTAAAAACTTGGCTCTTTAGGCAGGACTTCCCTCCTGCCAATACTTGATTTTTACTTTTTTTGGTTTTTTGTTGTTTATCCTCCAATCTTGATTATATTATTATTGTAGATTTTAATTGTTGTTTTTAAATCTGTTTTGTGTATAATATATTGATAGCCGCCCTGAGTAGACTCCTGTCTAGAAGGGCGGGATAAAAATCCAATAATAAATAAAATAAATAAATAAAAAATACTGCCAACCTAGCAGTTTGAAAGCATGCAAATGCGAGTAGATAAATAGGTACCACCTCGGTGGGAAGGTAACGGCATTCCGTCTCTAGTCGCGCTGGCCACGTGACCACGGAAACTCTCTTCGGACAAAACGCTGGCTCTACGGCTTGGAAACGGGGATGAGCACCGCCCCCTAGAGTCGGACACGACTGGACTAAATGTCAAGGGGAACCTTTACCTTTACCTTATGACATACTTAAATCATAGAATTCATTACCGTAAGATGTACTGATGGCTACCAGCTTTGACAAATTTAAGATGGGACGTGGTGGCGCTGCGGGTTAAACCGCAGAAGCCTCTGTGCTGCAAGGTCAGAAGACCAGCTGTCGTAAGATTGAATCCATGCGACGGAGTGAGCTCCCGTCACTTGTCCCAGCTCCTGCTAACCTAGCCGTTCGAAAGCACATGCGAGTAGATAAATAGGTACCACCACGGTGGGAAGGTAATGGTGTTCCATGTCTAGTCGCGCTGGCCACGTGACCACGGAAATTGTCTACGGACAAATGCTGGCTCTATGGCTTGGAAACGGGGATGAGCACCGCCCCCTAGAGTCGGACACGACTGGACTAAATGTCAAGGGGAACCTTTACCTTTAAATCCATGGAAGTCAAGCCATCAATGGCTACTCGTCAGGATGGCCAAGCATCACTTCCACTGTCAAAGGCAGTATGCCTCTGTACATCAGGTGCTGGAAACACAAAATGGAGAGGGCAGTTGACTCATGCCCTGCTGGTGACTTTGCATAGCCAAGTGGCTGCAATTGTGTCAATAAGTCTGTTGGACTAGACAGGCCCTTAATTTGGTTTACATGCAAAGACAGACAGACAGACACACACACACACACACAAAATGCACTGAGGCCATACTCTCTTCATTTGAAAAAGTGGGCTATAGTCCACAAAAGTTTTTGGCAAATAGCACTAAATCTTAAAGTGACAGCCATTGTGGTGCAGTGGGCAAAGTTTTAGATTAGGATTTAGGAGTTGTAGGTTCAAAGCCTGATCAGCCATGGAAACTCACTGGTGGATAGCAACGGTAAACTGCTCCCTGACCATTTTGCATACCTCAAACAGCCTATTAGGGTTGCCAAAAGATGAAAGCAACTTGACAGCACATAGCAACAATGGCTTTAAGTTCCACAATACCCTTTCTTGTTTTTGCTGCAACCATGGCTAAACCGTTGGAATATTTCTAGACAGTGTCTGAAATCCAGTAATGGGACATATGTCGCATCAGGCTGATGATGTCATCAGTTCTGGTGGGGGGTTTTAAGTGGAAGACTTCCAATTCCCACCCCCCTAACAGGTGCTGAGGCTCCTTTGGGTTGCCTTTCATCCGGGGGAAGTCGTTGGGTGAGTGCAAACAAAAAAGAAGACTAGAGAACGTATTTGTGGATGCTGAAGGAATGAGGTATCCCAATATCATATGTTACAGTAAGCCTTTTATTCTTCAGTGGTGCTACAGCACTCAGAGCCCAAATGGCTGCTGTAAACTTTCCCCTCCTCACCTTGTTCTGCCACCTCAAAGAAATGAGCCCCCCATTGGCTCAGTGAAACTAACCTTTGGGAGGAAGCACCTCAGGCTTGGTTTTCTGAGGCTGCTGAGGTTGATGGCCTCCACCAGTTACGTCATCAGGGTATAACATCCTGCCTGAGAATGCAGTTTTTAAAAAGGGCTTGTCCCTTGCCATAGAGTCAGGCTTCACCACAAATACTCTACATTGTCTACCTAGGTATTCCCTTGATGAGTTCCCTCCATTCAGTGGCCAGAGTTGAACTACATAAGCCTAACAGTATTAATTTCAATGGGGAATTGCCACTAGTTCAGAAGTCAGCATTTGTATTTTTAATCATGTGCCAAGTCACATGACTGGTCTGCAATAGGAAATGCAAGCACTAACTTCTTAACTAGCAAGAGGTCACTGCTGAGATTTGCGCTGTCGGACTTAATGTTATTAAGAATGTAATAGGACATTGGCAGCTGTTCCTTATTCCCACATTAGTGTGCATAGGTTTCATTGTTTGCAGCCTTCGTAAACCTTGGCAAGGCTCAGGTGTAGCAGCAGACTCAAACTCTTTCTGTGCATGATCATTTTAACTTTGATCTGTACTTTTAGAGGGAGCTCGGCTACACAGTAGTCATGGCCCAATTTTGCTTGATCACTTGAGGGAAGGCTCAGTTCTCTCACTCCCATCTTATCTTAAGGAGCAGCTTGATCCACCACCACCTCTGCCTTTCTGGGGGCCCTGCATGAAGTGCTGGGAGGTGGATGAAGGAAATGTGACATAGACAGTGCTGGATCCAGGTCAAAGGTCTGTTATTTCAGTATTCCATTCTCATTTTTATCTGTGAGGATCCCACAAGCAGAACTGAATGTGTAGCATCCTCATGATCAGGTTCCCTAAAAACCAGTATGGAGAGGCATTCTGTCTCTGATACTGGAGGTGATTATATAGCCACCTTGAGTAACACTTCCTGGTATTTTAAGTTCCTCCAAGGACTTTTCATACACTTTTACAAGGTCCAACCTGGCAGCCATTGCCACATCTTGTGGCAGTAAATTCTACAGTTTTGCTCTGTGTAGTTCTTTCTATCTGTCCAGACTCTCATTCAGCTTTATTGGATAATTTCAAGTTTGGCAGAAGATGACAAAACATTTTTTCACCTCCCCTTTTTCCATTGCATGCATACGGAACATGTCATGCTCTCCAGTGCTGGATGTGCTCCTGGCCACGCTCTGCCCAGCTGCTGCAGGTGCATCAGAGCCATTGTATGTTTCGCTGTCCTTTGCCCAAGGGCTGCACGATCACCGGAACAATACACAGGCAATTCCAATAGTGCTGAGGCATAATCCCCTCCTCCACATTCCTCCTGCAGATCAGCAATCTGATTGCTTCTGAAATCCTCCGTAATGAGGACATCACCACAAGAGTGAGTACCATTGAGAAATGGGTAGCCGTGGCTGACATCTGCCGGTGTCTGCACAACTACAATGCAGTTCTGGAGATCACCTCAGCCTTCAACCGCAGTGCCATCTTCCGCCTGAAGAAAACTTGGATGAAGGTGTCCAAGCAGGTGAGTCTTCAAGGAACAAGCCCAAAGCAGTGCCCTGTGGTTTCTATGCCTTTGTAGCTCTGTTTCATCATGGCAGAGTTTGGTGCTGAGGAAAAGCACTAAATCTTCCTGTGCTTCGCATTTAGCCCTTACCTCGTTTTCCTCAATAGCCAACTTAAACTCACTTGAGGTTTGATGTGTTGCATACTTACAGTGGAACTACATTTTTAAAAATAATGTGAGGAGTTTATGGTAGCTGCAAGGAGAATCATGGAGTGTTATACACATCCCTCCTTCTGTTTTATTCCAATATTCATAAAGTCCTGTAGCATATAAAGACTAACACATTTTATTTTCCGTAGAGTTTTATGGACTTTACCCCCTTCTTCAGTTGCACCTATCTTTCCTGTGTATCACTACATGGACTTTATTGAGTCCAATTAATCTAAATGTGGCAGAACGATGTTTTGTTTAATGTGCTTAGTCCTACATAAGCAGAGATTTTTTTTCTCTTTAGAGAATCAAAGAATGAAACTCACCTCTTGTATTCTACTGTACTCTGGTTGGAAGCTGAGGTAAAACATAGATCCATCTATGTGTTAAAAGTACTGAGTGAGGAAGAAGCATTGATCTGTCATCGGAATTTTCTTAAAGCTTCAGCCATAACCTTTTGCTTTAAACTGAAATATTTTTCTTTAACATGAGAATTCCTATCTCTTTAGAACAGCAGCAACTTTTCTCAATAATTTCCTCTGTATTCCTAGGAACACATTCTATTCGTAGAAAAGGAATTATTATCAACAATTTCCTCTTTAATTGCACTTCCAAAAGTGCAATACAAGGAACTGAAACTGCAATGAAAAGTAGTAAATAAACTTGCAGGAGATATCTGCTGAATGAGAATAATTTGTAAATGAAGATCATACGTCTCTGCTACATAAAATAATGCCATATTGTGCTACATGGAACCAATGTTTTTAATTTTAGTTCCATAAGATTCTGGAAAACCTATAGCAATGCTTTAACTGTTCTGAAAGGTGGGAGCAACCTGGGATGAACAGACTGAAATGAAATTAAGACATGTAAACGAATGCATGCAGATATATAAGTAAAACTGAGGTCTGCTGAAAGATATATGAAATACATGAAGTGAAGGCTAAACAGAAGGGGAATGCAGCCACCTTTGAAGAATGGAAGATCAATGCCAAATAATGCTGCTGGGGGTGGTTGCTTTTGTAGCTTTGAGGGCCACAAATCCAAACCAATGGCCATCAGATTGTTACTGAATTCTCACTGTGCATTTTTTCAAAGCATTTTTTTTCCACCACAACTTCCTTCTTTGGTGTAAAACTGATACTTACTTTACTCAGTAGAGCTGCCTGTCACATTCAGAGGCAGTCTGTTAACCTGGAAGGGCAACAAGATCAACTACGCTGGCCTCCAGGTGCAGCCTCAGGATCTGCCGATGCTTGAATTAAAGCCGGAACCTCTGTGATCTCTGTGATCTCTCATAACAAGCTTGTCAGAGTTGGAGTTTGAAAAAAAAAAAAACCACTTCTGTGATGGTGTTCGGATGTGCTAGTTCACGTGGCACTGTTAGGCTAGAGGGCTACAACCCTGCTTGATCGTACAACTCGGAGGATTCAATTTTTTTATTGTACAACATGACATTTGAAAGTAAAATCATCCTGCTAGAAGTCTGTTCGAATGTTGTTATTCTATTTGCAAACAAGGGGCATATTTGTATCTTGTTATGAAAGTGAAAGCCCCCTTCTTCTTCGTGGCCTCTGTGAATGCACACAATTGGGTTTAGACAGCGCCTGCGCTGGTCTTCTCGGAATATTCTAGAGCTTTTGTAGAAAAGTAACAAAGTTTAGAGTTGCCCCTATAGCGCATGCTCCTGCCGCCTCAGCCTTCAGTTCCATTTTACCGCCTTAGGTGCTTGGAACTTCTCGGTTTTAGAGCTATCTTCGCTAACTATTTGGAAAGAAATTATTGGTTTTGAAATCGGATTCCGCACGACTTTCCTTCTCTCTGTTGCCCCTCGACCACGGACTGTTTTTGGATTTCGCTTATTTCGATCTTGCGGCTTGGTGACGGTTTGGATTTCCCGCGTTTTGCGGGCCTACTTATTTAGGAGCCCAAACCTCTTGGCGTTCAGGATTCGTCTCCGATCACTAGAGGACTTTGTTTCCGGGACTTTATTACGATCGTGAGTCCGTTTTCCGTATATCCTGTACTTTATGTCCCCTTCAGGACCTTTCAGTCGGTGCGTTTTGTGTTCCCGTAAACTGCCCTTTTCTGACGGTCACGACCGATGCCTTTTTTGTTTGGGGGACACTCATCAACCCCAAACCTGTAGACACTGTAAAAAATTCACTAAAGCCGCTCTTAAAGCCCGTCAACAGCGTCTAAAACTTTATCTGTGGGACAAGACCCTCTCGGTGTCGAAACCCAGCGAAATGGAAACAACTAATACTCCCTCGTCTACTCCACGCCGGGAAGCGTTAGTCATCTCTCCTCCTCCTTTGTCGACGTCGAAACCTACAGATAAGATAAAGAAATCGTCCGCGTCGACAGCAAAGAAATCGTCGACGTCGAAAACCTCTTCCGACGCCGTTTCCAAAGATCTTCTGAAGAAGAAGGTGTCGTTGAAGAATAAAAAAGACAAATCCAAAGACCATCGGAAACTGATTCCACCGGTGTCGGCATCCCTGCCATCATCGATTCTTGAGGATTCATCTCGGGACCGAGATGACCTTTCTGAGGCTGCGACTTCTCTTCCACCTCGTCGGCCGGAACCGTCGCCTGTTCGACCTGACCGGTCTCCGAGCCCTAGCCAACTAGTAGACATTGTGGTCTCTAGTCCGGCTTCTGCCCATCATAGCCCTGTTTATACCGGGCGGGCATCTCCTGTACCTTTATCTCCGTCGACGTCGTCGAGGTCGAACTCTCCGCCTCGTAAACGGACGGCGAAAAGAAAACATCTTTCGCCGGAGTGACACCGAACTTCCCGACGGGAGGTTGTTGTCCTGCCTCGTCCTTATCGGCGCCGTAATAGATCGAAGTACGACGACCCTGTCTTTGTCGAGGTCGAGCGCGGCCGTTCACATCGTCGACGCCGCCATGACGATTCGGACATCGACTCATCTTCGAGCTCGGAGACTTACCGTAGAAAGAAAAAGCTATGGTATGTCTATGCTTCGGCTTCATCATCGTCCTCTTCGTCTCCACCTCGACGTCGACATCGGAGAGAGCTCGACGTCGACACCCGTCCAACCACTAAACGCCATGAGGTGCATAAGATCGCATCTCAACACACCATGACTCTTCAGTCGGCGTCGAAGCCTACCCAAGCTAAATCTCACTCATCAGCTGGTCTCGACAACAAAAAACAGAAATATAGGAAGTCTGTACACTTACCTTCAACTTTTGATCAAGGAGAGGCATTCTCATCTGAGGCAGACCAGGACGATGAGGTGTTCTCCGAAACCTCAGACGAATCTCCTGTAGAGGGAAGAACCCCTGAGTCGGATGCTGGAGACCCTCACCCTTCTTCGCCTTCTGAGGACTTCTCTTCATACGTCCAAATGGTTTCCAGGATGGCCAAAACATTGAAACTTCAAACTGAACAACCTCCAGCCCCCAAAGAAGATCTTGTTTTTGGGGATATTAACCAGGAGAGATCCCCCCCTTTGAGTGTGGCCTTCATCCCAGCTCTGATGGACCTTATTAAGGAATCATGGAATCTACCATCGTCATCTTCACAGATACCCCGTAGGACTGAGAATCTATATCGTACACACGGAGACGATACCAATTTTCTGATTAAACATCCTGCATCTAACTCCATAATTGTTCAGTCGAATTCTTCTAAGTCTTCTGGTAAAGGCCTTGTCACTCCTACTAATAGGGAAGGATGCAAGTTAGATGTGTTGGGACGAAAGATATATTCTTTTACCACCTTCTTACTCAGGGTGGCAAACTACCAAGCAGCCATGGGGGCATACCAAAGGCAGCTTTGGTCAAGAATTCTTCCAGCACTACAAGCAGCACCGGACGACACAAAACAGGGTTTCTTGAATACCTACGAGGAAGCCCTTAATGTTGCTAAACATCAACGCCTGGCCTCGCGCCATTCGGCAGATGTAGCCTCAAGGACACTAACATCAGCCATTACTTTGAGACGTCACGCATGGCTCAGGTCCTCGGGCATCATAGAGGACGTTAAGAACCGCATTGAGGAGCTCCCGTTTGACGCTAAGGGTCTCTTCAATGAGAAAACTGATGACTCATTGGAAAACCTACACAAAATTAAAAGAACAGCTAAGTCCTACACAATTCAGCAGCAGCCTAAGTACAATAGATATCAGTGGCGCAAACAATACTCTCAACAACAGTACCAACAACCATCTTCTCAACCGTACCGGTCTTTCAGAAATCAGAACCAGAATAGGTCCTCTCAGGCCGCTGTACCTACCTCCACCTTCAGACCGCAGGCTTCTTCCCAACGACGCCAATCATACCGACCACCTGCCAAGAAGTCAAAGCAATATCTTTGACTCAATCACACGTCTTCCCGATCTTTCCCAAACCACTCGTTTAGCTCCGTTTTTCCAAAACTGGAACCGCATCACAAAGGATACTTGGGTACTAAATATCATTCAATTCGGCTACCGCCTCGAGTTTGTAGAATTTCCACCTCTAGGACAGGTCAGACATACATCCTTCGACCCTGTTCTAGAAGACGAGATTCTTATTCTTCTCAAAAAACATGCTATTCAACGAGTATCACCTCTAGACATACCCGACGGTTTCTACTCCCGTTACTTCGCTGTTCCCAAAAAGGACGGCGGGATCAGACCCATTCTGGACTTAAGAATTCTAAACACCTACCTACATCCACGACGCTTCCGAATGGTGACGCTGGAATCCATTGTACATCTCCTAAAAGAAAAAGATTGGTTTGTCGTGGTGGATCTGAAGGACGCGTATTTTCATATTACAATTCATCAAAATCACAGAAAGTACCTCCGTTTTGTCTTTCAAGACACCGTTTATCAATTTTGTGCCCTCCCCTTCGGCTTGTCCACAGCTCCTCGCACTTTCACAAAGTGCATGGCCCCGGTAGCGGCTTTTCTCCGTCTGCACGGCATACAAGTGTTTCCATACATAGATGACTGGCTGGTGGTATCCCCATCCAGACGACAGGCCGTCCAAGACACCAAGTTTGTCCTACACACCTTAGAAGACCTAGGCCTTACAGTAAACGACAAAAAATCACATCTGGTTCCATCCCAAGTAGCCGATTACATAGGAGCGAGACTCGACTCCATCAGGGCGCGCATATTTCTCCCACCCAACCGCATACTGAAACTGCGCAAGGCTGTTCGCAAGTTTCATCCAAATTCTATGGTTTCAGCTCAGCATGCCCAGCACTTGCTCGGCCTCATGGCCTCTACAACATCTGCACTGACACACGCTCGCCTAAAGATGCGCTCCCTCCAAGCGTGGTTCCTGGCTCTCTTCGATCCTCTGGTAGACAGCCCACGGAAACGACTGCTCGTTACCCCGGAGTTAGCATCCCAACTGAGGTGGTGGACATGTCTTCCACATCTCCTCATCGGCCGTCCTTTTCGACCCTTGCACCTCTCAGTTCAAGTAACAACGGACGCCAGCCCCACGGGGTGGGGAGCTCACTGCGACTCCCACAAGATACATGCTCTCTGGTCTCGCCAAGACAGGAATCTGCACATCAATCAGCTGGAGATGCTGGCAGTCATAAAAGCTTTTCGTGCATTCCTCCCTATGATACAGGGTCGTGGTGTGCAAGTAATCACCGACAACACCACGACCATGTTTTACATCAACAAACAGGGAGGGACACGATCCATGTCTCTCCTCTACCTATCAATACACCTCTGGGAGTGGTGCTACCATCATCATGTCTTTCCGGTTGCCCTCCATATCTCAACGACCGACAATCAGTTAGCGGACACGTTGAGTCGACTAACGGTACAGTCCCACGAATGGGAATTGGACACAGACATCTTTCTACTGCTCTGCAACAGATGGGGTCTCCCCACGGTGGACATGTTTGCTACACAGAACAACAAAAAGTGCGAGAGGTACGCCTCTCGTGCGGGCAGGGGCATGAACTCACTTGGAGATGCCTTCATGATTCAATGGGAGTCGGGTCTTCTCTACCTCTTTCCTCCAATACCACTCATACAGAGGACCCTGGTCAAAGCTCAGCAATCAGGAACGGAGGCCATTCTCGTCGCACCATGGTGGCCTCGACAGCCGTGGTTTTCCACTCTCAGAGCAATGGCGTCGGATGTCTTCAGGCTGCCTCTCCTTCCACATCTACTCACTCAGGACTCAGGCAGCATTCTCCATCCAGACCTGCAGTCACTGCACTTGACAGCTTGGAGACTGACCCCCTGATCCAGGAGGTCTTGGACAGAGCAAAAAAGCCGTCCACCAAACTCCTTTATAAATATAAATGGAACAACTTTACAAAGTTTGCTCAATCAAGAGGTTTACAAGTTTTGCCTATTTCTCTTCATACTTTGCTCAAATACTTACGTTACTTGTTTGATTCAGGTCTAGCGTTGTCTACCCTTAAAGTGTACATTGCAGCAATTGTCTCCTTTCAGCCTCGTGACTCCAACTCCGCACGTCTATTTTCACACCCAATGCTTAAATCCTTCTTGAAAGGTTTGTCAAATATCCGACCACATGTCAAACCACCAATACCTCAATGGTCTCTGCAGCTTGTGTTACGCTCCCTTATGCGTCATCCTTTTGAGCCCATGGCATCTTGTGATATTCGCCTTTTATCTTTCAAGACTTTGTTTCTTGTGGCTATTACTTCCGCTCGGCGTGCAAGTGAACTAGCAGCTCTTCGATCTGACTCTCCTTATCTTCAATTTTTTAAGGACAAAGTCATTCTTTATCCTGATATTTCATTCCTACCCAAGGTTGTCACGGACTTCCACCTCAATCAACCTTTGATATTGCCAACCTTGTTTCCACAACCTTCCTCGGACATTGAGCGCACGCTCCATTCACTAGACGTTCGCAGAGCTCTAGCTTACTACACCTCGCGAACTAAGGACTTCCGTGGCTCTCCAAGGTTATTCCTTTGTTTTCATGGATCACATAAAGGTTCGCCTGCTTCCTCCTCTACGGGCTCTAGATGGCTTGTCTCTACTATTAATCTGGCATATCAGCTACAGGGCAAGATTCCTCCTGACGGCCTGAAAGCACATTCCACCAGAGCTGTTGCTACATCTACAGCGTTGCTTCGTGGTGTGGATGTTCCAGATATCTGTAGAGCTGCCACATGGTCTAATGCGTCCACATTTGTGACACATTATAGACTGGACCTTCGGGCCAAAAAGGAAGCAAGTTTCGGGAGAGCAGTGTTGACTTCTGTTCTAGAGTGACGGCCCTCCTTCCGGTAAGTGAGCTTGCTAGTCACCCAATTGTGTGCATTCACAGAGGCCACGAAGAAGAAAGACAGGTTACTTACCTGTAACCATGGTTCTTCAAGTGGACCTCTGTGAATTCACACATCCCGCCCAGCCTCCCCGCTGTCCGTCACTACTATGTCTCTGCTAAGCACAGGCTTTGTGGCGGTTAAATGGAACTGAAGGCTGAGGCGGCGGGAGCATGCGCTATAGGGGCAACTCTAAACTTTGTTACTTTTCTACAAAAGCTCTAGAATATTCCGAGAAGACCAGCGCAGGCGCTGTCTAAACCCAATTGTGTGAATTCACAGAGGTCCACTTGAAGAACCATGGTTACAGGTAAGTAACCTGTCTTTTTTACTGCAAAAACTGAGCTGCTAGTGTAGTTTGCTTTTTAAATGCTACTAAAACATCTATGGCTGGTTACAATTTGCCCCCCTTGCCCCACCCCAATTTTCAGTAGGATGTTGAGATTCAGAAGGAGTGTGTTTTGTTCTCACTTGATTTCCATTTATGTAAGCATCCTCGCCCTGAATTCCTGTTTCTTATTTGTGGTCTCTGTAAATGCACACAAATGGGTTAATTTGCGCCTGCGCAGGGCTTCTCAAAACTTTCTAGAGCTTAAAAACATGTGATTAGTGGGACGTTCCCCCATGGAGCGCATGCTCCACCCGCCTCGAGGTCCCTCAGTTCCTTTTAGCTGCCGCTTAGGTCAGACCTTCTCGATGACTAGAGCAACGTTTTCGGATCGCAATCTCCAATCTTTAGCATTGTGCCCTTTTAGGCACTCCCATTACTTCTTCAACGTTTCCCTGTGAGTTTTTCTTCCGTTCTCTTTTTCGTCTTCTTCAGTGCTTTCGTCCCCCCATTCCCGCCCTTTTTATGGCCCCTCCAGGTCAGTTTAAAGGGTGTGTGTCGTGTGCTAATAAGATCTCTCTATCAGACGGCCACAATCACTGCCTTTTTTGTTTGGGGGAACAACACCCACTCCTGCCAGGAGTGCAAGAGGCTTACTAAACCAGCCCTTAAACTTCGCCTCTAGGGTCTTCACTCTTTCCTTTGGGAAAAGGCTCTCGAACCGCCTACCTCTACTATGGAACCTACCTCGACTCCCGTTCCAAGACAAGAACCGGCAGACCCAGTGTCAACCCCAACCATGTCGTCACCAAAACAGAAGTCGACTTGTAAATCTTCCTCAAAGTCAAAATCGGTGTCGGTCTCGAAACCATCCTCGACACAAGCTCGACAATCCTCTCCTAAACGGAAGAAGGATCATGTTAAGCAAAAGAAGACTAAGCGACCATCCAGGTCCACTCAACCGCTAGAGCCTTCTTCCCATCAGCTGAATCTTCCACCTCCGATTTTGAAGGAATCTTCTAAGGAGATACCTGACTCTTTGTCAGAAGGGGATGATCCTCTCCCACTACCTCCTGGCCAGGCTCCTACCTCCATACCGAGCCTCTCGCCTAGTCTTGGCCCTTTGGTGGCTGATGTTGTTTCCAGTCCGGCCTCGACCCATTCAAGCCCTGCATCTACAGGGCGGACAAAAGTCATCCAGCTTTCCAATTCTGACTCCTCCTTGCTACAGTCACCTCCTCGCAAACGTTTGGGAAAGTGTCGTCATCTCTCACCGTCATACCGAGAGCCTTCACACCGAGAGATTTATTATATACATAAACCCTCCCAACACCAACCACCTCCGGACTATTGCGAGTCTTACTATGGAGAGTACGTCAACACCATGGGGATGACATCGACCCACATTTCAAGACTTACTATTATGAGGAACCAAAGAGGGTACGCTACGCGTATACCTACCCTTCTTTATCCTCTCCATTACAGTCACCATCACCACCTCGACATCGACATTGTACTCACCAGCCAAGGCTCCAACCCGTACCAGTGGTATCAATGCCGGCCAAGTCATCTTTAAAACGTCACTCGTCTCAACCATCCGACCACCACTTACCGAAATACTCCCACACATCTTCTTTACCGACCTCCGCCTCAGTCTCTCAACCAAGTACCACACTTTCTGAAGTGAGATCTTCATATCTCCAAGTTACTACCACCTATAAAGGGCCCCTGCTGGCTCCAGCGGACACCGACCATGGATTTTCTACCCACTCTGAGATCAAAGCGCGAGCCTCTGCATCGAAAGCTTGACATCGGTCACCTTTTATACCAGGTTCATATACAAGAGGATCCTCTGATACTGCAGTTTCCGACATTCTTGATCCACCATCTGAGGCGTCCCAGGAATCTCCATCTAATCTACCCACCCCTGATTCTGATGTAGCAGACAATCACCCACCTTCACCATCTGAGGACTTCACCTCATATTCACAGTTGGTTTTCCGAATGGCTAGGTCCCTCGAGGTCGAGCAGCCACTGCCACCGAAGCAAGACCTCGTCTTCGATGATATCAACCAGGACAAATCTCCACCTCTTAATCTCGCTTTCATCCCTGCCATGCTAGATCTTATAAAGGAATCTTGGGACAAGCCACCATCCTCCCTCCAAATCTCGAGATGAGCAGAGAACCTTTACAAGACTCATGGTTCTGATACCTCCTTTCTTGCGAAGCATCCACCATCCAACTCGATTATTGTCGAGTCAAACCAATCTCGGGCTTGAAATCGGTCATCTGTAGCCCGCACTAATAGAGAGGACAGAAAGCTAGACATCCTTGGATGCCATCTTTATTCTTTAGCGTTCTTCACCATGCGAGTAGCCAACTACCAAGCTGCCATGGGTGCGTACCATAGGCAACTCTGGAACAAGGTGCTACTCATTTTACAAGCTTCTGCAGAAGATACCAGGGCCGGAGCGCTCAATGTCCATCTTGAGACCTCCACCCTCGCAAAGCAACAGCGCATAGTGGTACACCACACCGCGGATGCTGCTTCAAAGTCTATGGCAACAGCTATTGTGCTTCGGCGACGTGCCAGCCTGTCTTCGTTCAGCCAGCATTACTGATGATGCTAGATCTCGTATAGAAGACCTCCCCTTCGATGGAGTCGGTCTTTTCTACGATAAAAGTGATGAAGGCATGGACAACCTCCATAAGATCAGGAAAATTGCTAAATCTTATTCCATGCAACAACCATACAGATACCAGCACACCCAATGGCACCGCCCGTCCAACTTTCAACAGCCATATCACCAGCAGCCTTACTGCCAGTACAAACCTCCTACTAATGACAGGCCCTTCCCTGGACCGTCCTCGTCTGCACCTTCCACTTTCCGGTCCCAGGCTCCGAGTCAACTCACCTGCTCTCCAAGAAGAGGTATCACTTCTCGTCCAGAAACAGGCCATCCAAAGAGTTCTCGTACACAACCTCCACACCACCTTCTATTTCCAGTACTTCACTGTCCCCAAACGAGATGGAGGCCTCCGCCCTATCCTGGATCTGACATGTCTCAACACATACATTCGGCCCAGGCATTTCCAAATGGTCACTCTCGACACTGTCATTCCACTCCTCTCCCCCAATGACTGGTTCATCGTGATAGACCTTCAGGACGCATATTTCCACATCTCCATTCACCCTTGCCATCACAGGTATCTCCGCTTCCTTTTCAGGAACTCCGCCTACCAATTCTGCTCTCTCCCTTTCGGCCTTTCCACCGCTCCGAGGACCTTCACAAAATGCCTCGCTCCAGTAGCTGCGCACCTTTGTCTACATGGCATAACAGTATTCCCTTACATCAACGATTGGCTAATCGTTGTGGATTCTTACCACAAAGCTCAAGGAGACACTCTTTTTACTCTTCACACTCTGGCGGATCTCGGGCTAAAGGTCAATTTCGACAAATCCCGTCTCGAACCCTCTCAAACCATAGACTATATCGGAGCCCGTCTCAACTCGACTACCGCCAGAGCTTTCCTCCCCCACGAGAGAATAATCAATCTGAAAACCGCCATACTACCGTTTTGACCTTTCACTTTGGTCTTGGCTCATCAGACCCAGCACCTCCTTGGCCTCATGGCCTCGATGATGGCAGTAGTTCTACACGCCTGGCTCAAGATGAGATCTCTCCAAGCCTGGTACCTCTCTCTGTTCAACCCAATTATCGACCACCCTTCAAAGCTACTCTTGGTTACTCTAGAACTGGCAAACCAACTTACCTGGTGGACCTTCACTCCACATCTCACTGTCGGCCGCCCCTTCTCCCCTCTTCAGCTCACCGTCCAGGTTACTACCAATGCCAGCCCTACAGGTTGGGGCACCCACTGCCACGGTCACAAGATCCATGCTCTGTGGTCAAGGAAAGAACAGAGATTACACATCAACCATCTAGAACTACTTGCCATCATCAAGGCTTTCCGCGCTTTCCAATCTCTCATAACAGGTCAAGCTGTCCAGCTTGCCATGGACAATATGACTGCCCTCTATTATGTCAACAAACAAGGAGGCACTCATTCTCTCTCTCTTCTCTATCTTGCAGTTCAGCTCTGGGAGTGGTGCTATACCCACCATATTTTTCCCATCGCAGTCCATGTTGCAACCCAAGACAACGTCTTAGCAGACCAACTGAGTCGCCTTACCACTTGTACCCATGAGTGGGCCCTAGACAATGCTGTATTCTCCTAACTTTGCCACCATTGGGAAACTCCCACTTTAGACGTTTTCGCCACAGAACGAAAGGCCAAATGCAACAATTACTGCTCCAGAACAAGAGACAGTGCAAACTCTCTAGGGGATACATTCATGGTAGGGTGGGGAACAGGCCTTCTATACCTCTTCCCCCCCGCATTCCCCTCATCCGGAGAACAGTAACTCAACTTCGACAATTCTAGTCCAATGCCATTCTCATAGCCCCATGGTGGCCTCGCCAACCTTAGTTCCCTCCACTGAAGGCCATGTCATCCGACTTCCTTTGACTTCCCCTCCTCTCCCACTTGCTGACACAGGACAGGAGCACGGTCTACCACCTGGACCTGGAATCTCTCCATCTCATGGCGTGGAGGATTCACCCTCCATAGCTGCAGTTTTGGACAAAGCCAGGAAGCTCTCCACTATGCTGTTGTAGTCCTATGTGGAGGACCTTTTCGACCTTTGCTGCTTCCAAGGGGCTTTCTGCAGTACCAGTTTCCCTGGATACTCTTCTCACCTTCCTTCTATACTTATTTAATCTTGGACTCTCTCACTCCACCCTCAAGGTGTATATTTCTGCCATTGTGGATCACCAACCACCTGGTTCAGAATCTTCCCATCTTTTCTCTCACCCAACTTTGGAGAGATTCCTCAGGGGTCTCCATAATATTTGTCCCTCTCAGAGACCACCACTTCCACAATGGTCACTCCAGACTGTCCTTCATGCTCTCACTTGCCCTCCTTTTGAACCGCTTGCCACAACTAACCTCAAGCTTATCTCCCTCAAGACTCTATTTTTAATTGCCATCATGTCTGTTCAGCGATCTAGCAGCTCTCAGAGCTGATGCCCCTTACCTTCAATTTCATCCTGATATGGTCACCCTCTATCCTGATGTTTCGTTCCTGCCTAAAGTTGTTTCAGGCTTTCACCTCAATCAACCTCTTGTTCATCCATCTCTATTTCCTTCTCCATCATCGGATCTAGAGTGCATGCTACACACACTTGATGTTAGATGTTCCCTAGCCCTCTATGTCTCCAGGACAAGGGATTTCCGAAAATCTCCACGTCTCTTCATTTGCCATCATGGTCCACGCAAGGGCTCTCCAGCCTCGTCGCAGACCATATCTAGGTGGATAGTCCAGGCTATTGCCCTGGCATACGACCTGGCGGGTAAGCCCCCACCAGATATCCTCAAAGCCCATTCCACCAGGGCCATCTCTACCTCTGCCACTCTTCTTTGCGATATTGGCATCTCCAATATTTGTTGAGCTGCCACTTGGTCCACACCCTCGACATTTATCACACATTATCGACTGGATGTCAGAGTCAAGAATGAAGCTGGCTTCGGCAGAGTTGTTCTTACTTCACTTCTAACGTGACATCCCACCAACCGGTAAGTGTGCTTGCTAGTCACCCAATTGTGTGCATTCACAGAGACCACGAAGAAGAGGGGTTACTTACCTGTAACCATGGTTCTTCGAGTGGTCCTCTGTGAATCCACACGTCCCGCCTGTCCTCCCCTCTGTCTGTCCCGCTGTTATCTTCCCTTTTTCTGACAGCGGCGGACTTCTTGAGGCAGGCGGAGAATGTGCTCCACGGGGGAACATCCCACTAATCACGTGTTTTAAAGCTCTAGAAAGTTCCGAGAAGCCCTGCGCAGGCACAGATTAACCCATTCATGTGGATTCACAGAGGACCACTCAAAGAACCATGGTTACAGGTAAGTAACTCCTCTGTCCCATAGCAGTATCTACTTCCTACCTTCTGAAAGTAAAATTATCTTTTTTTCTTTCCAGACAAAAGCGCTGATTGACAAGCTGCAAAGGCTGGTGTCTTCAGAGGGGCGTTTTAAGAACCTGAGAGAAGCCCTGAAAAAGTACGTTGCTAGAGGGCAGCCATCTGCTCAGCAATTGCACTGATTCACACCATAGTTGCAAGAGGCAAGGCCATGGGTGATGCTGGCGGCAGGCACACAGCCCCAGCAGCTGTGGCATCTGTGGCAGTGTCCAGGGACCCAGCAGTCCTTCCTGCTGGGGTTATAATTGAGATAGCCAAGGGAGGCTGTGAGAAACAGAGCAAGCATGGGGTACGTGGAAGATTATAGTTCTTGAAAACTGCAGTATCTGTCAGTGAAGCTCAGAACAAAGAGGTTCATGTGCCAGCTTTTCAACTCCTTGTGTTGCTCAGAATGCCCAAAACCTCTGAAAAGCCAGAGCCACCAAGCAGCTATTCCTTTTAGGGGCCTATGAGAGTAGAAACAACAGGTCTCAATAAGGCAGACGTCTTGACAGAGCTGTCTGCAAGGCCCTCCCCACTCCGCTCTGGCCACCTGCTCTGCAGCTGGGATGGGCACAGCAAGAAGCAGTCTAAAGGGAGGAGATGGTTAGCATCTTGCAGAGCTGAGACAACAATGTCTCCAAGACTCAGGCACTTTGAACCTTTCTCTAGGACACAGGAGAAACCAACTAAACTACTTATGAAATTGCTAAGGGGAAGAAGGGTGTGCAGCCTGTTCCCCGTTTCAGAACATGTGGTAGTCACAGATCCCAGAAGATCTTCTTTTTCTAAGAGTTAATGGTCTGCACTACCTGTGGAGGTCACACAGGTATCACCAGCTGATTTAAATATGTGAAGGACACCAGAGGTGATCAGAAGGCTTTACCTGTGATGTTTGATTTGTGATGCCTTATTCACATCTGCAGATTATCATTAAGTGACAGATGTGTCTGTGCATCCAAAGTCAGGCCAAGGGAATTTATTTTGCTCCATTTTCTCTATTGCTTAACATGTCCAATAAACTGAGCTGCTGCTCCTGATTCTTCTTTTTCTTCTCCCAGTTGTGATCCACCCTGTGTCCCTTACCTGGGGATGTATCTGACAGACTTGGCATTCATTGAAGAGGGCACCCCAAATTACACGGAAGATGGACTTGTGAATTTCTCCAAAATGAGGATGGTGAGTTTTCTTGTTTTGGCAAGTACAGAAGACAGCTTGTAAGAAGGGTTCAAAAGATACCAAGAAGAGACAATCAAACAGAAGAACGTAAAATGCACGAGTCCTTGGTATTCATCAGGCAGTTTCTTGGGATAAGTGTTTTTTTTCTCATTTCTGGAGGGAGCAGAGTTTCGTCTCTTTTCTAGCTATTTCTCCCTAGATGTAGCTTTTGTTTCTGCTTTGGGTCAATCGTCCTATCATCAGCAGTGGGTGCTTTCACCAACATTCTGACGTGAGTATTGATCTGTTTTCTCTCGGCACAGATTTCCCACATCATTCGAGAGATCAGACAGTTTCAGCAAACAGCATACAAAATTGAGCACCAGGCAAAGGTAAAGTTCTGTGTGCCTCCTCAATGTTGCATCCACCACACTGAAGTGAGGGGACATCCACGCCGGTGGCACCTCTTTGTAAAGATTCTGAGTTTTTAAAAAAAATGACAGAAACATCTTGACTGTGCGAGAAGCATCCAAAGCCCTGCAGCAAACTCTAGTAGGGGATGTTCTAAGGGTTGGGGATGGTGATCTTCGGCACATCACCAACTAGAATGGGCCTGTGGGTTGTTCCTTGAGCTGTAAGAAGGTCCAAGTCCATGAAAGCTGCATTTGGCCTCTTTAAACAAGATGTGCTGTCTTTTTGTAACAATTGGTTTGTTTACCAATCTACCAAGAGAACACAAATTAGAACTAACATCCTGCCAGGCAGCAAATTTTCTCACTAGCTATGTCTGTTCTCAAAAGAGGCACCATGTGCTCCTATGACTCATCCTGAAATTAACCTCCTTCTTCAAGTTGGGAGGGATACAATATGCCACTTCTCCAAACTCTGTTGGTGCTCCAGTTCCAAACATCACAGAGACAACTGTATATCAAGGAACCAGCTTCTGAAAGCCTAGCCCTATAAAGAGAACTTATAGTCTACATTTTCAGAACAATTAAGAAACATTAATCTTTTTTCAGTTCCCCGGTTGTGTGATTAGTTGTTACTTTTATCCATGCTGATTCACAGTGCTCACCTGTGAAATCCAAAACTGTTCAATGTGTTTAAAAAGTTATTTTAAAATATATCCTTTTGGGTTTGCATCTGGCAAGGAAGGTATGAAACTTGGGTTGAAGGGAAATAGTTCAAAAATTGGGCCAGGAGTAATGCCCACAGTTCCTGAAACCAGGTTGCCAACAATTAAAAACAGAGTTTAGATTCCACATGACACAGAAGTGGCCAAGGTATCAATTTATAGTCTCTCCCTCCTGCAGAAATAAAAGTTACTTGCCCCACTGTACAGATCTGCCAGTTGGCTTGGGTGAGGCCACAAAGACTCTTGTAGAGATTTAGAGCAGAAGCAGGTGAAGCAAGGCCTCAACCTTTACATCAACAAAATAGAAGAAGACGTTTTGGTATTATGCTGAGTTAAAAAAATCACTTGCAGCTAAATGGATAGTGGGTTGGAGAAAATAGAATCTTCATGAGATTTAGTCTTGTGAAAAAGTACCTTCTTCTAGCAGCAGAACTTCTTCCAGATGGCCAAGCCACCATCAATAGCAGCTACATAAAAGGACCATGTCTCAGTTGGGCAATACCTTTATTGGATCACTAAGAAGTTGCAAGATAGACTTTTGAATTATCCAGAATTCTTCATCAAGCAAAGGTAGTATAAAACACAGGCAATCAAATAGTGTTCTTCTTCGTGGCCTCTGTGAATGCACACAATTGGGTTGTTCTGCGCCTGCGCAGGACCTCTCGGAAGTTTCTAGAGCTTAAAGACATGTGATTAGTAGGACATTCCCCCATGGAGCACATGTTCCACCTGCCAGAAGTCCCCTCAGTTCCTTTTAGCCATCGCTTAGGTTGGGCCTATTTCGGAATGCTAGAGTGATTGTGCAATCACTAGATCATTCTATTACTGAGATCATTCATTAATTTTT
This sequence comes from Intellagama lesueurii, assembly GCA_037013535.1. Lineage (NCBI taxonomy): Eukaryota > Metazoa > Chordata > Lepidosauria > Squamata > Agamidae > Intellagama > Intellagama lesueurii. The sequence goes on from JBAJHW010000011.1 coordinate 18,968,347, forward strand.
TATTACAATCATCTCTTTTGTTGGACATTTCCCCTGTGAGTTATCCAATTCCCTTTTGAATTTATTCCCTTCGTTTCTCTTCTTCCCGCGTTTTTCTCTCCCCCCCCACACACCACTTCTCCTTCCCCTTTTCCCTAGCCTTTTATGGCCCCTCCAGGGCCCTTCAAGCGGTGCGTGCTCTGCACGAATAAGATCCCGCTTACCGACGGTCACGACCATTGCCTTTTCTGCCTCGGGGAACAACATCAAACACACTCTTGTCCGGAGTGTAAGAAGCTCACAAAACCGGCCCTGAAATTAAGATTACAAAGACTTCATTCGTACCTTTGGGAGAAATCTCTTAATCCAACCCCTATGGACACGGCGATGTCTCCAACTCCACATCCTGAGCATCGAGAAACTCCTCGCCCGATATCGAGCCCGACAACCCCTTCACCTCGACAAAAGAACCATTCGAAGTCAACTTCGAAACCAAGCTTGACATCCACGTCGAAGACTCCAAACCGTGCAGATGACTCCTCTAAGAAAAAGAAAGATAAGGCTAAACTTAAGAAGACCAAAAAACTTACGAAATCAACTCAAATAGATCCACCCCAATCGGTACTTCCATCACCGATCCTTGAAGAGTCATCTAGAGACGCCCAAGGCTCCATTTCAGATAGAGATGACCCAAATTTACCACCGGCTCAGGCTGCTGTTTCTATTGCTAGCCTTTCGCTGAGCACTGGCCTATCTCTGGCTGACGTCCATTCCAGCCCGGCCTCAGCCCATTCAAGCCCTAGATCACCAGGGCGGGCAATACCTATTCAGGTTTCTGGCTCGGAGTCGTCTCATCAGTCTCTCCGAAAACACAGGGAGAAGAGACGGCATCTTTCTCCAGTCCACTATGACCCTCCACACAGGGAGTTATATTATTATCCTGAACCGTCTCGATACCCAGCCAGAGTTGAACATGGGGATCAGTACCATCACTATGACCCCTATTATCCCAAAGACCTCACCGAACAGGTCTACTATGATGAACCGAAGAGAGTGAGATATGCCTATCCACCTCGATATTCACCTTCCCTGTCGCCTTCACCACTACGGCATCAACACCGTTCGTCTGCAATATATCATACATCGACTCACCATGCATCGATCCCCGCGAAGTCGGCTCTTAAGCGCACTCTTCCCTCACTAGATACTCACTCTCAATCTAAATGGACCAAGCACTCTTCAAGACAATATCGACATCACACATCTCTCCATGTCACCACTTCTTATACAGGACCTCCTCCCCCTCCTCCTGACATCGACCAACGTCCCGTACCAGACATACCTCCGATACAGCAACTCCCTACATCTTCATTAACATCGACATCGGCAACTAAACCACCACACCAATCACCATCTCCTGAATCCTCTCTTTCTATCCAAGATTCAACCTCCGGTATCTCTCAAGAATCACCCTCTAATTTGCCTACCCCCTCTTCGGATGTGGGCAAGAACCATCGTCCCTCCCCTTCAGAAGATTTCACATCTTACTCTCAACTAGTGATGCGAATGGCAAAATCTCTTCAACTCGATATCGAAGAACCACCACCTCAGAAAAAGGACTTAGTCTTTGACGATCTCAATCAGGATGAAACACCGCCTCTTAGCTTAACTTTTATTCCTGCCATGCTCGATTTAGTGAAGGAATCATGGGACAAACCCCCTTCATCACTGCAAATTTCAAGACACGTAGAGAATCATTATAAAACCCATGGTCCAGACACAGCCTTTCTTTCTAAACATCCCACACCAAATTTGATCATAGTGGAGTCTAATCAATCAAGAGCGCGTAATAAATCATCTGTAGCCCCTACTAACCGGGAAGGGAGGAAACTTGACATCCTAAGTAGACGCCTATATTCCCTTACATCGTTTATTATGAGAGTCGCCAATTACCAGGCCGCAATGGGCGCTTACCATAGGCAGCTATGGAATAAGATCCTACCTATTCTCCAAGCAGCTCCGGATGCTTCCAAATCAGAGGCATTAAACATCCATGCCGAGGCTTCAACCTTAGCCAAGCAACAAAGAATTGCGTCCCGCCATACCGCGGACACTGCATCTAAGACCATGTCAACCTCTATTGCCTTGAGGCGCCATGCTTGGCTGAGATCTGCTGGCATTTCAGATGATACTTGGTCGAGAATTGAAGACCTTCCATTTGATGGCGCTGGCCTGTTTAATGCTAAAACGGATGAAGTAATGGATAATCTTCATAAAATTCGTAAGACAGCATGCTCATATTCCACTCAACAACCTTACCGGTATCAGCGCCCTCAGTTTCGCAGACAGCCTTTCTTCCAACAACCTTTTCAGCCATACCAACAATCATACTGAGCATACAAACCACAAATATCTGACAGATCTTACTCCAGCCCATCAACATCTACAACACCTGCTTTTCAACCTCAACAACAACAGCCATGTCGACAGCCCTTTCGACGCCCACAAAAGAAGGGTAAGCAATATCCATAGACCCCTTATATCGACATTCCAAACCAGACTGCACTCTTTTCTCTCAGATCATGGCGTCGAATCACTAATGTCCAATGGGTTATCTCTATTGTCCAAAATGGTTACTTTATTGAATTTAAACATATTCCACTTCTGGCACCATTAGGACTACTCCATACTCATCGGTTCTCCGAGAAGCAATTTCCCTTCTTCTCCAAAAGCAAGCCATACTCATAGTCCCTTGCTCTGCCCTGCATGATGGGTTTTATTCAAGATACTTTACAGTACCGAAAAAGGATGGAGGACTCCGTCCAATTCTCGATCTTAGACACCTCAATAAATTCATTCGACCTAGACGTTTCAGAATGCTGACACTGGACATTATCATCCCTCTCCTTTCACAGGGGGACTGGTTTGTCATCATCGACCTCCAGGATGCATACTTTCACATCTCCATCCACCCGCGTCACCACAAATTTTTTCGATTCCGATTCGACAACATCTCATACCAATTTTGCTCTCTCCCATTTGGACTTTCCACGGCACCGAGGACTTTTACCAAATGCATGGCACCTGTGGCTGCCTACCTCCATCTTCAAGGTGTCACCATATTCCCATACATAGACGACTGGTTGATAGTTGCTACTTCCTATCACGATGCCGTCAGAGCTACCCAATTCACTCTCGATACTCTTCAAGACCTCGGACTCAAGGTAAACCTTACCAAATCCCATCTTGAGCCCTCGCAGACCGCCACCTATATTGGAGCATACTTCGACTCCCTCCGAGCCAGAGCCTTTCTCCCTCACGAGAGAATCATCAAACTGAAATGCACGATCCAACTATTTCGACCTCTGGCCTCGGTATCGGCACATCAAGCACAGCACTTCCTCAGGCTTATGGCTTCCACAACCGCTGTTATTCAGCATGCGAGGCTCAAAATGAGGTCCCTTCAATCATGGTACCTCTCACTATTCGATCCCTTGACAGACCATCCGTCCAAACGTCTCACAGTAACACCCGAGCTCACCCATCAACTCACTTAGTGGACGTTTCTTCCTCATTTGCTCATCAGCAGACCCTTCCTGCCTCTACAACTCACGATACAGGTCACTACCGACGCCAGCCCGTCGGGGGGAGCACACTGTCAACATCACAGGATCCATGGCCTATGGCCAAAACAAGAACGACTATTACACATCAACCACCTTGAACTTTTAGCAATCATCAAGGCTTTTCACACCTTCTTCCCACTCATTGCAGGAAGAGCCATACAACTGGCTACAGACAATATGACAGCTCTTTACTATATAAACAAACAGGGAGGCACGCATTCCCTCTCATTGCTGTACCTGGCTGTCAAGCTCTACACCACATCTTCCCAGTAGCAGTCCACGTCGCCACAGACAACAACCTTCTTGCAGACCAGCTCAGCCGCCTTACCACAAGGACACACGAGTGGTCACTAGACAACCGAGTCACAAGACATACTTGATCTTCTTTGTTGCCAGTGGGGTGTTCCGTCCATTGATGTTTTGCTTCCAAGACCAACACCAAATGTCAACAGTATTGCTCGTGGGCCGGTACCGACAGGAACTCACTCGGAGATGCCTTTATGATAAATTGGACCGGAGACCTACTCTACCTATTTCCTCCAATACCGCTCATACAACGAACCATCATTCGACTTCAACAGTTTCAGTCAAATGCCATCCTCCTCGCTCCATGGTGGCCACGACAACCATGGTTCACACACCTGAGGTCGATGTCAACAGGCGTGTTCCACCTCCCGTCGATCCCCAACCTCCTCACTCAGGACAACGGGATGATTTACCACCCGGACATAGACTCTCTGAAGCTGACCGCGTGGAGGATACTCCCACCATAAGAGACATACTTGATCGAGCTCGAAAACCCTCGACCCAATGGTTATACCAAAATAAATGGAAGGCATTCCTCTCCTTTGCTAATTCTCAGAACTTACCTGCAACACCAGTGTCTCTGAAGACCTTACTTACCTTTATCCTTCATCTATTTCATCTTGGACTGTCTCATTGAAGGTTTACATTTCAGCTATTGTAGCTCACCAACCTTCTCATTCTGATTCAGCTAGACTTTTTTCCCACCCAATTTTGAAGAAATTCCTCAAGGGACTCCAAAATATTCGCGCGCGCCCCACGTCAATATCCTCTTCCTCAGTGGCCTTTACAACTTGTCCTCAACATACTCACCCGTCCACCCTTCGAACCAATGGCTACTTCCAATCTCAAATTACTTTCTCTGAAAACATCCTTCCTTGTAGCAATAACATCTGCTAAGCATGCTAGTGAACTTGCAGCCCTCAGATCAGATCCACCCTTCCTTCAATTCCATCTGGATAAGGTCACCCTTTATTTTGATGTATCATTTTAACCTAAAATTGTCTCTGAATTCCACCTTAATCAAATGTTAATTCTACCTACTTTATTTCCGTCTCCTTCTACACCTCTCAAGCGCATGCTCCACATGCTTGATGTAAGACGCTCCGTGGCCTTCTACATTGATAGAACTAAATCATTCAGAAAATCACCAAGACTTTTTCTATGTTTTCATGGCCCCCATAAGGGTGCTCCAGCTTCGCCTCAAACTGTCTCTCAATGGATTGTTCAAACCATCTCATTGGCCTACGAGCTAACAGGCAAAACACTGCCTGAACACTTTAAGGCTCATTCTACCAGAGCGCTGTCAACTTCTACTGCCTTCCAGCGTGGAATAGAACTTCCTCACATCTGCCGTGCAGCTCCATGGTCTACTCCGTCGACCTTCGTGAGACATTACCGTCTTGATGTCCGGGCAAAAAATGATGCTGCTTTTGGCAGAGCTGTTTTGACCTCCGTTCTACCGTGACATCCCACCATCCGGTAAGTGAGCTTGTCAGTCACCCAATTGTGTGCATTCACAGAGGCCACGAAGAAGAAAGAGAGGTTACCTACCTGTAACCATGGTTCTTCAAGTGGTCCTCTGTGAATCCACACATCCCGCCCATCCTCCCCTCTGTCTGTCACGTTGTCTTTTTTAATATAGTTCTTTGACAGCAGCGGACTCTTATAGGAACTGAGGGGACTTCTGGCGGGCGGAGCATGCGCTCCACGGGGGAACGTCCTACTAATCACATGTCTTTAAGCTCTAGAAACTTCTGAGAGGTCCTGCGCAGGCGCAGAACAACCCAATTGTGTGGATTCACAGAGGACCACTAGAAGAACCATGGTTACAAGTAGGTAACCTCTCTTTTCATGACATGAGCTTTGCTCCTAGCTTCTCAGGGAACAGTGTCTGTACCTTATTTCTAACTGCTCCATTTGTGGCTTCCTCCCACCTTAGGTTACCCAGTACCTCCTAGACCAATCATTTGTGATGGATGAAGAGGGTCTTTATGAAGCATCTCTCAAGATAGAGCCAAAGCTACCTACCTGAGTCCAGAGCAGCAGCCCTTGGGACCTGCTGTGTACACCATGTATCATACTGTACATAATAGCTGTTTGTTTCTTTGGGGGAATCCTTGGTTGACTTCCTAGTATGTGCTTCTTCCTCTTGTTCTTAGAACTTCACTAGCAATCCTAGCCTTGTCCTGGGGAGTCTGGCATAGACCATTTTGTTGATTCCTGGTTTATATTAAGCTATGTTATCTTTGTTGTCAGTTCTTTTGGGGGGGGGATTGAAAAGGGTGACAATGGGAAAAACTACTGGTACACATGGCATATCACCACAGAGAGCCTTTCTCCATGTTCCTCACCCAAAGGACTGCTGTTTTCTTGGGCTTTGCAACTGAACACATGTGCACGCGCACAGTCAGAATTGGAACGTCTTGATCCTAACGCATTCAAAAGAGAAAATGCTGATTTAATTAGAGGGGACAGAAATCCTTGTCCTTAATTTTGCTGAACCAACTATCCATAGACCTGGGGAAGGTTGGCAGGCTTCAGTTTCCCTACACTGCTGCTTTGTGCCACTGACACTTGGCCAGAGTCCAGGAAAGTAACAGCCATCATGGAGGATTATCTCCCATGCAGTTGGGAAGGGCATGCAGATGGGGGGGGGGGGAGAGGGCAGAGTGGAAAACAAGATAGGCAGATCTCATTTGTGGGATGATTCTTCTTGTCAGAAAGTGCAGGATAACTGCCTTGTAGTCTGTGCGTCCTATAAATGTGGGAGTGGAGGTGGGAACATAGTTTGGATTTTATTCCTAAGGCAACACCATGTTTTGGAAAAACCCTGAGGTGGGTGGGACCCATGTCTTTGAATATTTCTGCTGCATCACCATCCTGAGAGGCTTCTCTCAATATGCTCTGTATGTAGGCATAGTAACACTTAGTGACATAATGTAGACTTGGGATGGGAGGGAAATGACCACGTGTTTTTATTACATATACTGTAATCCTGACTAACCACTTGGTAGCAGGAATATAGTAATGTAGTGCTTATTCTGTGAATATTATCATGTATTTTTTACATTGTACAGTATATAAACCCAGGTGAATTTTTGAGTGGCAGGCATGCTCCACGGTAATTGAAACCAGAAACTTTTGCTGTAAGCAATACCCACTGGTATGAGAATTCTATTTCAGGATCTAAAATTATGTCAACTTACAGCTCGTTTGGAAAAAGAAAATTTCCATTTTTGTAAAAATATATGTTTCCTGATTACCTCTTGCTAATAAATCTATTCTATCTCAGGGTGAACAATGACTTTGCAAATGTGTACAGAAATGCAAGTATGAGCCAAGCTGGATATGTAAAAGGGGAGGGAGTGGAAAGAGGAGAGCGAAAGAAAGTGCTGTTTTTCACACACAGCGCAGCCATATTATTAAGAAAGTCTGACAATTACTTGCAAAGAGTGAATTACCAGAAATCAATGAAAGTAGCCTGCAGTGGGTCATATTAACATAAAACTCCATGGTTGGTGCAGTCAGAAGAATACCTATCGTTTAGTGTAGCAAGTCACACTAGAGTGGACCAACTGAATCGCTGGGGACTTGGTCATTTCCATTGATTAAAAGGGCCTACTCTGTTACAATTTACTATGCTAATGTTGCAACCAAAACAGGCCCATTTGATTCAATGGAACTTAAAAAGGAGCTGACTCACCAAATCCCCAGTGATTAATGGGCCTACCCAAATGCAATTTACTATGCTAAGCAACAGGATTTGGGCAGTGAAAACATCTCAGCCCAATGAGAGAAGCAGGAGGGGCTCTAATGGTCACTGGGGTTGTTTCTGCCATCTAGGAGGCAGGTATAAAACAGGCAAGTGGGATCCAGGAGGAGTGGCTGGAGGGACCTGCCCAAAGCAAAACAGTGCAATGAGGAGGACTACCGTTCTCAACTTGACTTTCAATAATCAATCAAATATTTGGCTTCAGATACTAGTTTCAGTCAGATGCCATGAATATCATTATACACATACATGGGGAAACAGGAAACATCTGACAGCACACAGGGTGAGAGCATCCCTCTGAGATCTGGAAATCCTCTCTCTCTAATCCTCACAAGTTTTCTTGATCTGCCAGAAAATAAATTCTATTAGGCTCCTGTTGTGGAGAACTGTAACTGAGAGAAAAAATACCAGGAGGTTACACCTGGGAGACCCTGGCACCTGCAGCTGAAAGATCATCTGACCGTGGAAGGTTCCAGGTTCTCTGTCGACCTGAGTGCTCGGAGAGGGGCTGCTAGTCAGAGCAGAAAAGCCAGTGTTGGGACCTCCCGGTCTCCTCCTTAACTCTCCAGAGTCCTTAAGGCATTTTCCCTTTAGAAAGCAAGTGCAAGCCTTCCGGGACCTGCTCTTCACAGATGGGGCAGAGCTAATCCCTGCCAAGCATCAAGAATCCCACAGGACCCCAGCCACTCCGAGGAGGATCACCCGCGGAGCGCAGCAAGGGCACCGCGGAGATCTGCCACCCTGGCGGGACCCAGAGGCCCCAATGCCCGGGCACTCAGGATGGGCAGCTTCGTCGGGTCCGAGAAGCGGCCGAATCCGGGCTCACGATGTTCCCAAGCCCAGCTCCCCAGTCCGGATACACCTTGTGGGGAAGCGGCTCCCGTCGCGTGAGGCGACCCACGGGCCTGGATGCCCCTGAAATCCAGAGACGAAACGATGGCGAGACGGAGGGGCAGGGGAGGGACGCCCCAAAGGTCCCGAGCACCTCCGAGCCGGCGGCAACGGAGCCTGGGCAGCGCCCCCTCGCCCCGCCCCGCCCCCTCGAGGGCTCGGAGGGGCCGGCCTTTCCGGACTGGAGCCCCGCTCCTGCCCGCTGAGCACAGCGCGCGCTGCCCTGCGGACGGGCAGGATGGGTCCCCTCGCGCTGCTGGGGCTGCTCCTGGCGGCTTGCTTGGCGGGTTCGGGCTTTGCCGGCGGCGGCGACCCAGGTACTTCGCGGGGGGGGGGGCGGGGGGGCGCTCCAGAGCGGCCGCTGTGATGCCGGAGCGGCGGCGGGCTGCGGCTGTCCTTGCGAGGGAGGACGAGCAACGCAGCCCCGCGACCCGGGCGGCTCCCGCCTTGGGTCCTCGGCTTCCCGCTCCGGCGCCCCGATGGCTTCCTAACCCAGAGAATGGAGGGGCTGGAGGGCGACTTCCCTGCCTGGGCCGGCCACGGCTGCTAGAAGGGGGGGGGGGGCCGGGGGCCGGTGTGTGGCGGCCCCGGGCTGAGGGGCTTGGCGGGCGGCACGGGGAGGCGGCGCAGGGCAGCCCTGGCCGGGAGGGCGGCGCTCGCCGCGAGGCGCGGGCTCCCCGCCCTGGGCCCGGGTCCCAAGAGCCCTGGGCCCGGGGGACCGCCCGGCTGGCGAGGGTTGCGCTGCAGGCGGCTGGCCCGGCGCCTTTCCCGCCTCTCACGCCTGGCTTTCTTCTCTCCCGGCTTCTCAACGGACCCCGGCAGACGAACGGCTCTTCAGGCTGTGGCTGGCTCAGGTGAGGCCGTTCGGCTTGATCGCCAGCGGGCGGGCGGGCGGCTCCCCCTCGCCTGCCTGCCTGCCTGCCTGCCTCCCACGCCGGACGGTGGAAACTCCCCGGCCCTTCCCCGGGTTGCGCTCCGAGGGGACTTTCCCCAGGCCTAGAAGGAAAGGCAGCCGCGGGAGGGAGGGAGGGAGGGAGGGAGGGAGCCCCCCCCCCCCCCGGCAGCAGCCGCCGTTTTACCAGGCCCAGGAGTTCCCCGGTTGCGACTCTCTTGGGAAGGAACAGCAGCAGTGGAGCATCACCGGCATTTATTCACAGCAAACGCAAAAGATCGCTCCGAGTAGCGAGAGAGGTTTCGGTCTGTGGCTGCAGAGCCGCCGGAGGCTGGGAGTTGAATCCCGCCGCGCCCCCCTCCTTGGCAGGGGGCTGGGCTCGATGACCCAAAGGGTCCTTTCCAGCTCTGCAATTCCAAGATGTGGTTCAGTCTGCTCCAGACCGAACCTCGTTCTGTTACATGAAACAGCAGAAAGTGGTTTTTGGGTGTCCCCCCTTTTGAAGAGGAGAGGGTGCCCCAATTTCCTCTGTGAACTGCATTTTGGTTCCATGCAGGCTAATTGGCATTTAGAAAAGAGGATATGAAGCTGCAGGGCCCCAGAAAGCAAATCAAAACCACTGAGGTGACAGCTAGTGAGTCTTTCAGATGATTTTTTCTGTCCCAAGAAGGTGGCCAAGGGGTATCTGGCCCCGGGATTTTACTCGGGACCAACTGAATGCCCACTCTGCACTACATAGGTCTGGGCAGGGAAAGTACATATCAGTCTAAATGGGTCCACGGTAGACTTTCACTTCTTTATTCTACAGCAGCAGCTTTTTCCACTTTTTTTTACAGAACAACAAACATTACAGCCTGGGGGAAGAATACGACCAGCGGTTTCAGAACTTTGTTAGCAATAAGAGGAAGATTGATAAGCACAATGCTGGGAACCACACCTTCCAAAGTAGGCTCTTTATGGATGAAAAACTGCCATGTGTTTGCTTGCTTGTTTGCTTTATTTCTTTAAGAATTGGGGGGGGGGGTTACTGTTCCATGATGGGACCCTATTTTCTCCTGACCACTTTTCTTGTTTTTAGTGGGTCTGAATGCATTCTCAGACATGACATTCAGCGAATTTAGAAAAAAGTATCTCTGGAATGAACCCCAGGTAAGGGCAAGCTCGTGTCTCATTGTAATATCTGAAGTCCCTGGTAACTTGCAGCACAACTTTTGGCACGTGGGCTCAGAGGCAAGACGCACTATGTTCATGTGCCATTTGAACAGGGTTCTTGGCTAGAGGCAGACCCCAAATCGGAACAAGATCCCAGAAAAGATCCTCTGGTTCAAGAAAAAGCTGACACTGTGCAGCCTCTTCTTGAAGAATATAGTTGAGGTGGAGAATAGGATGTAACACCATAAGAGTGTTACATTCAGAATTATTTTTAATTATTGTTGTTTAAGTAAAAACAACATGATAAAAATTTGAATGGAAATTGTGAATAGGGGCAGAACAAGGAACTCCTTCAAAACCCAAACACTATCTGAACCATGCTGGCTGTTGCTGACAGCTGCTCCACCTCTGATATAGAAGAACGATCCTATTGGATGTGTCAGGGTTTATAACCTATTTGAAAACCCTTACCCTGAAATCAAATGCAACAAAAACACATGCTCTCTTTGTTTGTTTATTCATAACATTTATCTTCCAAATTGTTAAGGTACAAATATAGATCTTTAGTGCAGGTGATCACAGAAGACAACCAGGCCACCAAGGATAATAATGAGCGTGAAGTTCAGGATTTTTATAGCACTTTTCCTGGTGCTTAGACAGAATCACATGTATTATTTAAGCATGATTTAAATGTGACGTTGGAGGTACAAGGAGGTAACAGTGTGGGATAGCAGATTCACCTACCCGGGCATGCGGCGTCATGATTGAGAGCCTGCGTTCATTGTGGAATATTGCACAGAGGTATTCTCTTGCTCAGCCTGCTTTCTGTTTGAGGCTGGGCTCAGTAACCCTGAGATAGCCAATGTCATGCACCAGCTGCTAGCAGTGCTGGGGCAACTGTAGATATGGCACTGAAGTTATTCTGCTATAACTAGGGAAATCAGAAAGGTTTAAACCAGGCAGCCTCTGAGCCCCTTAAACAAATCAAGGTTTCTCATGAACTGCTCATTTGTCAAAGCAAATCTTGACTGTTCTTGTGGCAAAGGATGGGCTCCTGTTTCTGTTGGGAGGGGAAGGATCACATCTTGGACTGAGTGGTGACTGAATGTAGGTCCCTGTTGTTGCTTTCAGAACTGTTCTGCCACTACTAGCAACTTTGTTAGTGCTGGACCATATCCAAAAACCATAGACTGGAGGAAGAAAGGAAAGTATGTGACACCCGTGAAAAACCAGGTAAAAACAGATCTTGGCTTATTGGGTATCAAATAGTAAAGGGACAAGAAATAACCTTTATTTGGAACTTGTGAGAAATTCACACACCCAGCTTTGTTAATATAATCACTAATATAATCCTGGGATCTTAGAAATCTTGGAGACTGAAATAGTAGGAGAGATACAAACATTCTGCCACCTTCCTAGCTTCTTGAAGTTACTGAGATATACTGTATTTTTCCGTGTATAATACGCCCCCACATGTAAGACTATGTATAATACGCCCCCACATGTAATATGCCCCCTTTTCTAACCCAGAATTTCTTTCTTTTGAAGAAAATGGAGGGGCAAAGCAGGAATCATCAAAGTGATTCCTGCTTTCCCCCTCCACTTTCTTCCAAAGAAAGTGGAGGGGAAAAGCACTTTCTTGCAAGGAAAGTGGAGGGGGAAAGCAGGAATCATCACAGCGCTTTGATTCCTGCTTTTCCCCTCCACTTTTTGCAAAGAAAGTGGAGGGGGAAAGCACTTTCCTTGCAAGAAAGTGCTTTCTTGAGAGGAAAGTGGAGGGGAAAAGCACTTTCCTTGTAATAAAGTGCTTTCTTGCGAGGAAAGTGGAGGGGAAAAGCACTTTCTTGTGAGGAAAGTGCTTTCCCCCTCCACTTTCCTCGCAAGAAAGCGCTTTCTTCCGAGGAAAGTCCTTTCCCCCTCCAGTTTCCTCGCAAACGGAGGGGGAAAGCAGGGGTCAAAGCGCTTTGATCCCTCCCCCCTCCTTACGTCCGTATATAAGACAATCCTAAATTTTTAATCTAAATATTTCAGCGAAAAGTATAGTCTTATACACAGAAAAATCCGGTATTCTCTGTTGCTTTGATTTCTGCCGTCTTCTTTCCCCTCCCAAGGGTCCTTGTGGCAGCTGCTGGACGTTCTCAACCACTGGCTGTTTGGAGTCTGCTATTGCCATCGCAACAGGGAAGTTACTGAACCTGGTAAGGCTTCTTGACTGAGCTCCTCTCCTTCTTATTCTTTTTATAATATACATGTGTTTCTTTGTCTATTTACAGCATTTTATCTGCCCTTCCTCTCACTGAGTCCTTGAGGTGATTTTAAATGAAGCCATCAGAACAATAACCCTTGTTTGAACAATTTGAAATAAACAAGCAAACAAAACAATAAACAACCCTAAAATAAAATATAAATTACAATAAGTTGCGATAAACAATACATAATATTGTTTATTGCAACTTTTAATAATCAAAGAGCACAATTAATCAGTAAAATCCCAGTAAAACAGTGTAGTGATAAGGAAGGAAGCCAGTCTAAGAGTAGCCGTAGTAGCCAGATGGGTGATATACAAATTGAATGAATGAATAAATAAATAAATAAATAAATAAAATAACACTTCTGGGAAGGGAGGTCTATACTCAGTGGGCTGCTACACACTGTGGACCCTCTTTCAGGTATCCACCAGCCTTGCCTCTGGGATTTCAGGCATATAGCAAACCTTTGGATGATGATCACAGGCTGTGAGTTAGTCTATATGGGGGAAGGCCATATGTCAGATGCCCTGGACTCCAGGCATTTTAGGCCACATCTGACTAGCTTCCTTGCAAGACAGAATGGCTTCCTTCTTCAGAATGATGCAGAAGGAAGGAAGAAGGTAGAACTCCCATGAGTGCACTTAAGATCAATAGGGATTGCAACTAGCTGGAAGCAGCAAGGCTATGACATCCATCAGATGTTTGCAGTAGGAACATTTGGCCAGATTGTCAGCAGCTGTGCTGTGGTGGTTTTAAAAATGAAAAGTCCTGCAGGAATGTTCTTAAATAGCTGCAGATGTCTCTCACCTTACTTTCATAGACTTTTGCTTTGCCCTAGTAAAAAGACAGATTTTTTTAAACAGTGAAAACAAACATAGGTAAATTGACTAAATGTGGGCTTTGGAAAGGATAAGCTTCCATATAGTTTAGGTGTGAGCAATTTATCAGTGAGTAGGGTTAGAAGAGACCATTACTATATATAATGATTGTCCCCTTTCTCTGTTGGAGAAATTCCAGTCCCCTCTGAGGCCAATGATGCCCTTAACCCTGCTAAGGGCAGTTATAGGATGCCATCCTATGGCACAGGATAACATAACTGGATTTTTTCAAACACTGAATAGGTTGGAGGCAGAGGGCTTGATTCAATTTGCTGTAGGCTTGTTTGTAAGGAAAATCAAGCTGGGAGAGGGATTTCCTATGCTTTTCCTGGCCCAAACAGTCTCCCTCATCCCCTCCCTTAGGCTGAGCAACAACTGGTTGACTGTGCTCAGAACTTCAACAACCATGGATGTAGTGGGTAAGTGGTACCATTTGGCACTGGTTCTAGCTCATGGATCCTTTGAGTCTTTCTAGTTTATTTTGTTCGACCAGTATTTTCTTTTCTTTGTTAATTCTCATTATAAGAGTGAAACTGAAACTCATCAGTGCGTTTTGTGGTTTTTCTCTTCCCAGAGGTCTCCCCAGCCAGGCGTTTGAGTACATCCTGTACAACAAAGGACTCATGGGGGAGGATATGTACCCTTATCACGCTGAGGTATTGTGGTGTTTATAAAACTGTATTTAGTAGGTTCCCTTTTACATTGGCTAGCTTTTATATGTCTTCCTTATCTTCTGCACAGAATGGTACCTGCAAATTCCAGCCTCAGAAAGCCATTGCATTTGTCAAAGATGTCATCAACATTACCCTGGTGAGCAACTGTTTATTCAGCAGCAGCAGGAGTTATCCCCGGTTTCGGCCCTAGTTCCAGAGCCAGCTTACAGGGGCTGATTCCTCCCCACGGACATTCAGCCTTGTGTTCTCTCTCCATAGTGTATCTCACCCCGGATGATCTAAGGATTCTGCTCACCATGAGCATGCCACTTTTCCTTGGATGCTTCTTTTATTTATTGCTTTGAAATGTTTATTTCCTACCATTTCCTCAATTGTAATTTTTTTATTGTTTCTTAGTGCAGTTTCTTTCCAGCAAACCTCTGCTTCATTAGAGTAGAGTGCACTCAGAGCCCATCTTTTCTGCCTGTCCCTAACCAAACATGGAGAAAGGAAGTAATTCTTGTTTTCACACAAGATGATTTAAAATATCATTGATATGCTATTGAAACTCTGGTCTGTGAAACCTCATGTCCTTTCAAAAAAGTAGTTGCATGTAGTTCTTGGAATACTTGCCCACACTGTTCCATGGATTTTAGAAAACAGGTTGCAGATCTAACAAATCTCTGCTTTAGATCATAAGGACACCCTAAGTCCTTTGTTGATTCAGATGTTGCATATTTACATTCTGGAGTTGTCTCCTTCCAGTATGATGAACTAGGCATGGAAGAAGCAGTAGGGAGATACAATCCAGTGAGCTTTGCCTTTGAAGTGACAGAAGACTTCATGCACTACAAGCAGGGGGTTTACACCAGGTGAGTACTGTTAGATGTAGGAAATATTAGGCAATATGGTGTGTGTGCATGCAAATATGGATAATGAGCCTGCAGTTACCTTTAAGGTCTGGACTAGAATGAGCCATCCCTGGTTATGTTGTTTCTGGAGCAGTGAGACAAAGTGTGGACCATCCTGGAAATCCAATTAGTTTATCTGTTTTTGGTTGCCATTATAGTGTTAATTCAGTCCATCATTAATAAAACTTTTTTTCCCTGCAGCACACAATGTGATAAAACCCCAGACAAGGTCAATCATGCGGTCCTGGCTGTAGGCTATGCAGAAGAGAATGGACTTCCTTACTGGATTGTGAAAAATTCCTGGGGCGTCCAATGGGGCATGGATGGGTAATGCATTCAACCTCTACCTCAATTTATTCTCCCTGCAGAAAACCCATTCAGCCTACCACATCTCTAAAATCAAACAAATCAGAAATATCCAAGGTTTTCTTTGTCATCATGGAATCCCCTGTAATATTATTTAACTTGAGAAGATGGGGCCAAATTTTCCCCAAGCACAGTCATTAGAGAGCTCTGCTTTGGGGCAAATTTTTGGAAGTTGCCTTAGTAGCACAAACACACTATGTTTAAAATTCCTTCTCCTTTGTCTTGGAGGGACAAGGGTATTTCACCCAATAGGAAGCTCCCATAATTGAAAATCTGTTTTTCCTTTTTAGATATTTCTATATTGAACGTGGAAAGAACATGTGTGGACTGGCAGACTGTGCCTCCTACCCAGTTCCTCTCATCTAAAGCGAGGCTGGATTTCAATATGGGGAGATAGAAGTAATGCCTGAATGTGCCAAGTAATAAAGGACAACGAGGAACAGTATCCCTATGGGGAGCTCAGCAAGTGGACATTTCCTCCTCTGTATCCAAGGGAGAGACCACAGTGTGATTCAGCCTGATTTGCTATGCTTGCCAAACGCCTCACTCCCATTTTATTTCCCCAGCAGTACTGCTCAAACTGCATCAAATTATGCCCTTTTATTAATTCTCTGGCACAGGATCCCTAATATATGATCTCTCACACACCCTGTAAGAAAGTAACTGATATATCGCCGCGTTTCCCCCGACACACACAGACATTGCGCCGCTTCACTGAATCGTTTTTGTAATGGACTTCTATTTAGATTTATAATAAAAAGGATTTATATGCGAAAGGGCTTCTTTGTGATGGTCCTTTGGGTGATGTGCGGCGCTTGGGGGGGGAGGGAGGGCTGCTCTCGTCTCCAGCCCAGCGCGCCGCGCTCGGCATCCGGAGCCTCACGAACGTGCAGAGGCGCGGAAGCTGCTCCCGGCCCCGGCCTTCGGAGCCTCACGAACGTCCTTCCCCTTCCTGGCCTCACAGCACCTTCCGGCCTCTTCCTCCACCTCCTGAGGGCGCCCAAAAACGACCTGCAGACGTCACTTCCTGCAGAGGCTGCCGGGAAAATATTTCCGTGGCCAATAAGGTGCCCCGAACTCGAAGAAGGCGCTCAATGCAAACCGATGTGGCGGACCCGCCGGAGCGCCGAGCGAGGTGGGAAGGCGGGTGTTCGCTCGGCCTCCTCTTTCCCTTTCCTTTCCCGCGGGGCAGTGAGAGGGCCGCGGGGCCCGCCCGCCGGGGATTCCTTCCCACCGCTTCGGGGCGAGGCGGAGCCCTTGCTGGGCAAGCGGGGAGCGAGACGCGTCGACGGCCCCCGGGCGGGCAGGCGAGCCGCGCGCTTTCTTCGGTCGCTGCGTGAAGTTCCCGAGCATTTCTGGCGCTGGTGCCCAGTTCTGCCGCCACAGGGGTAGCCCGGCCTTCGGTGCCACACCAACCGCTGTCGCTGCCTTCCAGAACCAGGGGCCTGAATCCATTGGGTGCTCATAGTAAGAGGAGACCCGTCGAGTCAGAGGGACTGAAGTGTTGATTCGTCATTCGCCAACGGGGGCCTGGCAGGGCTTTGGTTCATGGGTCTTCTCCGGGAAATGCCTTAGTCCAAATCTATTAGTCTCAATTAGAGCAGGCCCATCGGTTCAGTGGCATTTACATTAGTGCTGACTAAGGTAATGATTCAGCAGACTGGACTACCAATTGGAATTATGCCGGAGTCTTTTTAATTAAGTCTTTCCTACGACCTTTTCACTGGAGTTGACTGTGAGGAGGGCTTCTACATGCAAACCTGTCCTCAGGTTTGAGGCTTTTAGCAAGGTCTTGTGTTGCACATATTGCTCTAGTGTGAATTTGATCAGGTCAAAATCCACTCTCTTCCCTGCCAAGGTGTGACTTTTTGGAGACAGAGTTAAGACTTTGCCCAAGGTCAGAGCAATAGCTGTTACTGCAAGGAATGAGCATTACTCAAGGAAATTATTGAAAGCAGTTCTTGAGATTTTCATGAGAGTTTTTCAAGAGTTTTCTAAGAATTCCTGTTGATTAGGGAAAGGCAGCTCCAGGAATAACTTCAGTCAGAGGTAGACAATAGAGCTGATGTGGCTTATTTTTCATGTCCATGTGCTGCTGTTTATAAGTATGTATCTTTGACATTGTAAATTGAGTTTGAGAATTCTGATTTTTACTGATATTTACTAGCTTGAATAGTTGGGGAGATGAAAAGGTTAGCCTAAATAATCTATACAGAAGCCTATGGAACTCCATAATCAAAGCAATGACGGACTCTATCCACAAAAGTTTTTCTTAAAAATGATTTAGACACACAATCTCATAATATAGAATTAAAATTTATAATCTTTATTCTGTTCTAACATCTTTGAACTATGATGCATGTAAAATTAAAACAGGACATTTTAAAAGTAAAAAGCATTTTAACATTTTTTTTAAAAAAATCTGATTTAAATTTTAGCAATCCATTTTAATTGCTTTCCAAAATACTTTTACTCTCTCTGTTCCATGGTAGACGGCACCTTTAGCATCTGTCTACTGCCCAAGAATTGTAATGGGCAGAATCCCCCTCCTTCATACTCCCTTCTGTTTACAGTTTGGGAGCCTAAAGGTGTCTGGTCCTGATTCCCCCAGATGCCACTGAGAAACACACTCTTGCTTGCACTATGTGAGGGACAGAATATCAGTCAATTCTTTACCCATAGATTTTGCCAGCTTTCTTACCCATAGATCCTTTTAAAAAAAAACCCACTGCATCTGTATTGCCAATACCTCTGCTTCACAGATCTGTCATTATTGTGCTTTTCTGTTTCCTTATTTTTGAAAATAGAATGGCAAATATTCCCCAAAACAACCTTCAGAAGCAGCTTGAACTTTATTCTGCCAAAGGAATCCTACACAGACCGACACTTTCTAAACCCAAAGCTTTGTAAGTATTGATTGGTTATGGCTTAGCTTTTCAAACTGTGCTGTCAAATTATGAAAAGCAATATTCACCACATTTCTTGGGAAAATATTTATTTTCCTAATGCCTTTTTAAAGCCAGAGTATTAATTGATTTGTGTTGTAGAAAGTTCTTATGAATGTTAAAGTGCTTTAAAATATCTTTTACTGATTTGTCTTCTTTTTGGCTCATGTTTTTTTTTTTTACATATTTATTTAAGGACATGGTAGGGTGTACAGAATTTAAGGGGAGATAGGGAAAAGGGAAAAGAATTTGGGGTATAGGAAAACACCGAGTATACAGTCATCTTATCTATTCATATTACCATAACAAATCAATTTTCTGCTTTTTCACAATTTGATTACCATCCTGCTTTCACCTTATAATTTCATTTTAGTTTAATTCTATGTTATTCCAACATTATCTGGTAACTGCAGCCATTTATACAATAAATCCCATTCAGTTTCCTTTTGAATTGGACAGTCTTTCAGCCCATCTGACAGGATATCCTTTTTTATCACTTCCCATATTTTCACAATAAATTTCTCTTGTTTCAGTATCTCTGCTTTCTTAAAATTTTTAGCATAATGCTTTTTAGTTTTGGAAGCTGCGTAGGTCACTGGATGACTCTTTATCCCCTCTATGTTACCTGGTGTCATGCCGAATAAAGGCAGTTCTAGAGTTTGTACAACTTCATTTAACTGTTGTTTGGGATCTAAAGTCCCCTCTTTCATCTCTTTCATCAAATCTTCTATTTTGCTAAGACCTTCATTCACTTGCTGAAACCCTGTCATTATTGTCTTTTGCATAGTACTCTGCCATTCTATTTCTATTTCTTGTGAAACTATTCCAAAACTTTGAGATTGTACAAACCAATTCTCCAACATTTGATGTCTTAAATTCTTGGAGGTCATCTTAGATTTTCCAATGAGTGGGATTTGTATTTATGATACTATATCTTTAACCAAAATGCTCACCCCCTAAATGTCCTTCAGCAGATTCCACAATTTTATCAACAAACTAGACCCATCATCATAAACCTCCCCTTAAAACTTCCTCAGATCTTTGTCCAAATATTATAGTATAGAAGACAATTTTTAATCCAGCCAATTCAAATAGAACTGTGGCACAGTTATTTCTTCTTCTCCCGAGTCCAGCAAGTTACTATTATCCAAATCACGCGTTGTCCGATGGAGAGAAAAAAAAATCCAGACCAAACAACAGTCACAAGGTCTCAGACTCTCCAGCAGTTGTCCTTATAATCTTATGTTCTTTCCATTAACCCGTGATCTTCCACAGTTCAGTCGACCACGTCAGCTCCTTCTTTCTTCTCCAAAAAAACAACAACAACAACCAGATTCTATTATCAGTAAGTTCACAGAGTCCAGAAAAGGGAAAAGAAAAATACATCCAAGCCAAACTGCATTCACAAAACTCAGTCTCTTAAGTCCTGTCCAGTGGTATTACCGTCTGAGATTTTTTTCAGAAACACAAGATTTATTTTTCTCGTCTCACTCTCTCGGCTTTGAAACCAGCCTGCTGTATTAAGAGTTAGTTTCGCTTTTAAGCAGACTGGAATGAGAGGCTCGCCGCTGCTTTTCTTCTTTCAGCCAAATATTTTCACTTTTTTTCAGCTTAATGAGGCTATTTCATAGATCAAAGGCTTCAGCTTGCTTAGTTGTTGTTATATATTTTTGATGCTATATTGGTTGTCTTCCTCTCCCCCGGTAAAGGAGTTACTCACGGCTCAGTGCCAATATGGCTCCCGTCTCCAGTCTGTGCTCGGTGATTTCTTCAGAGGGAAGAAGTCCGGGTCTGCCTCCCTTTCTTCTCCTTCTGATGCTCACCATCTGCTTCGGAGAGAATTCTCCTATACTCTCCTTCGGTCCCCATTTCACAAGGGGGACCCCAGACCGGACGGTTCCAGTTTTTCCAGAGAGCTCTTCTCTGGAGCTGCTGGCAGCGCCGCAACAAAGTTCCGCCTCCTTTTTGGCTCATGTTACATTCAAATTACCTGTAGTGAATACTTGAGAATGAAATAAAGACTTATTTATTTCTGCCAGAATTTGGGCTACCATCACTTCCTCCAAAGACCTTTATATTGGCACAATATGTCATGAAACTAGATCTAGATACAGTGGGCAGGCTGCTGCTGCCAGTTCCCCTGATGGCTGTCACACTGGCAATTGATCATGAAAGGATGGAGGAGTTGTTAGTGGGAGTCAATGCAGGAAGGATGGAGGGTGTTTGACCTGTTTATTCTCCCTCTGGCTTCAAAGAAGACTTCCTAATTTAAGGAGGCAAAATATCTGGCCAGGACCACTTTCTAGCTTTGTGAAGTTTCCCTAAGTTGTATTGACCCAGTGTAAGTATGAAAATCATTCTTTTTCCGGATCTAAGCAAGATGTATGTGTTATATGAAACTGAATGCTAAAGTGCACTCAGTGTTAATTTTTGTTTACAATATTTCTCTGGAATTTCAAATACAAATTTGAAAGCAGAAGAATATGTTGTGGTATAAGAAATGCCAAGGAAGTAAATAATGCTAACTGGTTTCACTTGGTTCTTAAGACTTGTACCCCTTTATAAGGTCAATGACTAAATGTCTAAGTTATTTCTTTTTTACAGAGGCTTCACATTCCGAAAGAAAACCTCTCCTGGTATTTGTGCTCAAGGAGCAAATGATTTTGCCTTAAAGGAAAAAGATGCTAACTCTTCTCTGCAAAAAAGAGATGTGTCTTTACCAAACACGAAAGATAAGAAGACCAAAATCAGTAGCCTCTTTGAAACAACATGTAAAGGACAGGTAGAAAAACAAAACCAGCCAACTGAGCCATGTTTGAACGTTTTGGGTAGTTTCACATCTTCTAGCAAAGACAGTGAATGGAATGCACTGAAAGCTAGCCATAACTGTTTGTCCAGCTCGGTTATTAATCTCACTGATGTCTGGGATGACATAGATGACTTTGAAATAAGAGGGCACCAAAAGACATGTTCCAAGTTGTCAGTTTCATTTTCGGACATTCTGTCTCGAAAAGGCACTAAGGTTTCAAAAAACCTTAATCCGTTCACCAGTTCATTGCCAAAGCCATCGGTTGCAGGAGGAAGTAAACAGTTGTGCAGTGATCCCTGTATTGATAAGAACAACAAAAGACAGATGCCTGACAAGAAGCAAAATGCTTCAAGGGATCAGTCTGTCATCTGCCTTGACCTAACACCCAGCCATTGTGAAATCTTTGGCAATGAGGATTTTCAAGAAGAACCTGTAGCAAATTACTCAGGTGGCAAAAAAGAGGAGTCTTTGAAAGGTAAATGGCTTCTTTTCTGAACATGTTTCTTAGTGTTTATGTAACAGGAATGAATTCCAGGAGAATACTAGCTGTGTTGTCCTTGCTAGAGGAAGTAATCTTCTGTTCCTTAAGGACTAACATATATTCTGTGTTATGTTTCACCGATAAGATATTTCATCAGGTGCATAAAATTCGGTAGTGAAGATAGTGATGGGAAGATCTGTATTCTGGCATGCACATTGGTCTTTTTAAATTACCTCCTGCCTCTAAGGAATACACCACAGGCTACAATGTTAACAGATTTCATAACAATCATCTGATATAGATTAGGGTGATGAAAAGTGACTGTTCAAAGGTCACCCAGTAAGCTTTGTGGTTTAGTGAAGTTTCAACATAGGGTGTCTGCAGTCCACATCTAACCTTAACCATTGCCAAGGTTTAAAAAAAATGAACACATTGTGAAATCTGAGATGTTCTGGATATAGTAAGTGAGGTTTATTCATAAAGAATACTTAAATCTCTAAATAGGTCCAGGTACACTCAGTCCTTGTTTGTGCTTAGTTTTTGTAACTGTATGTGAGATGTGACGTAGTTTAGGTTGGTAAATGTGAATCAAAATTATCTCCAATTCAATTTACAGAGTCTTATTTATTTGGGATACAGAGAGGTCAGGTAGGGGTGGTAAATAAGAAAAGATTCTGAAAACTGATTTTTTAAATAAAAAATACTTTTAATAAAAAATGTTTTATTTCTTGTTAAAGCACCAAATGACACTGGCTTTATGCTAAATGAAAGGGAAGAACCAGATGATGGGTGGAATAGTCCAGTGGTGTGCAATGAGTTTGATGAAGAAGACTACGTAGACGTCATACCACCTTCCCCAGAAGAGATTTCTTCATCTGCATGCTCTTTTAAAAGCATTAGGTATGATAACAGTTATCAACCTGTATCCAAAGTGTTCATAAAAATGTTGAACAAAATGTTCAAGACCGGGACCTGCTATAGAAGTAGCTTGATTAAGCTGATGATACATGTATTGAGTTCTTTTTCACCATTACCATGACAAAAATGCAAAGGGGAAAAAGAAGCCTAATAACAAATACAATGTCTAGATGATGTATGGAACTTTGCCATATGTAGTTTGAGACCTTAATGTCACTTAATCTTAATCTTAGTCATGTTTTAAAAGAACCTGTGGCTGAGGAAATGCCTGAAGTCTTGAAAACCAACCATACAGATTCGGGAGGAGTTGCCAGTGGAAACAATGAAGTCCACGAAGGTAAAATAACTATAACCCTATAATGCCATTTTGGCTATTTAATTTTGACAAATGGAAAGCCCCATGTGCTCTTCAGATAAAGGCTTATGCATTTTTTACAGTTACCTAAATTACAGAGCTGGGTAGCAACTTTTCTTAGGTTTAACTTATGTTTTTGCTGGATGCTGATATGACATTTGAGGTAAGAACTCCCTCAAAAACCATGTTTTGGATGCTTTTGTTTATCAAATAGTACCTATCTCTTGCAAACACATTTGAATCCCACTGAAATCTTTATGATCTACTAGCATATGAGCATGTTACAGTTTATAGGATCTTACAGTTTCATTGAGCAACAGGCCAACATAAAGTTGCTGGAGTATTATGAGGCAAGTGATACGATTATTGTTTAATGTTATTTTTTCAGGCAAATTTTCTCCTCTGGGACAGTCCCTCTATGATGTGATGGAGAGCATTTGTAAACTAGTGGATTCCATCCCAGAAAGGGATCTGAAGTCTTTGCCACATGGGAAGGAACTAATTCAGATTAGAAATTACAGGTCTGTTGTAAGGCTACATTACTTCAGAATGTACTCTTATGCTCTGTTTCTTGTTTCTCTGAAGTAAATACAGTGGATATGTTATTAGTTTCTTCAAGATGGTTCATGAGATTAGGATCATCAGTGGCTACTAGCTGAGGCAGCCTATCAGGAAGTTGTAATGGCAACTGGACTGCTTTCTTATTAGGTTGATACATTTTGCTACTCATCTAAGTACAGTAGTTTCTTCAGTTTGAGGAGAGTTGGTAGGAGACCCCTGATATATTCTCCACATTGGTTTAACTTGTCCCTGGTCTGAATAGGCTCGTTAGATGGACAAAGGACTACTAAGATTCTGTAGCCAACCTGACACTTGATCTATCCAGCCCACACCGAGTTAGCTTGCTAATCAGAATATCGTGGGGTACGTTGTCAAAGGCTTTGTTGGAGTCAAGATATATTATGTCTACAGCACTCCTGCCATCTACTAGGAAGGTTACCTGATCAAAAAATAAGATAAGATTCGTCTGGCAGGATTTGTTCTTGACAAATCCATGTTGGCTTCTTCTAACTATTTCAAAGTTTTGGGGAGAGTCCTGTTTGTTCCTACTGCTGTTGCATTAGTCCTTTGTGTGAGGAATTGCATGGTTTGGGAACTTACACAGGAAGTATTACTGAATACATCCCTGCACACATTTGAGAACTGTCCAACCACTTGCCCAAAGGACTGCTATGGAAGCAGAAGAAACAAGCAGGATTCTACTGATAAAATGTAATATATGTAAGCCCAAAAGGTTGTTTGAGGCATTTATGCACATGAATAAAGTGTCTAACTGCCAGAGATTAAACACAATATGTTTAAAACACAAGCGGTTTTTTTTTGTATCTACACAGAGGCAATTGCAAAAATCAGGAGATTTTCTTTAAGTAGTGCAATTATCAAGTGGGTTGCTCCTCTTACTTTCTCAAGAGGAAGCACCATTCAAATTCTTGTGTGCTTCCCTTGGCAGCAAATGTGAGCAGATTATTTGTAGAGATTTAAATAAATGAGGTATAGTATATATTGATTGCAGCCTTTGAAAAAGGCAGTTAAAAATGAACTAACTACCTTAATTACATCTATTTACAGCATTTGCTAATTTGTCACTTAGAGAAGTGGTTGCTTCTGTCATTTCTTCAATTAATAGATAGTTGTAGAGTTGTCTTGCAGGCATTAATTTTTTCTTTGGCACTGTGGATTGTGCCTGTTGATTTCTGAAATTTCCTTTGGGGGGTGAATTCTTAAGCAAGTAGTTTTTCTTCCTGGAAATATTATGAAAGTTGATTCCTTTTAGTGCATGATGGTTATCCAAACCCATCCAAAGCTTTTGACACAATTAATGTCATGAGGCTTCAGTAATCCTCTTTGTGCTCTCAGTTCCCCAACCCCAATCTTTCTATTTTGCTTAGTTCCACTCTCTTTTGTGTAATTCGTGTTCTTTCAGTGATTGCCGAAAGAGTATATCTATACAAAAGAGGAGAACATGGAAAATCCATGTGGGGGTTTTTTGTGTGTCTTTTCCTTTGCTGTTCAACCCTTTGTCAAAGTTCCTGATACATTTTTCATCCAATATAGCATTGCAAGGGCAGTCAGCAGAAAGTCTGACAGGGAGCAGGAATTAGAATTTGTAAAAGAGTCAGGAATCAAATACTTATTTCTTTCAGTCACTCCTTGTGGGATTACTGTGTGCTGAGTTCCTGGTGCCCTCCATCTTGGATTCTTGCCTGCCTGCTGTACCTCTATCTTCAATCCTTAACATTTTCCTTTTTTTTTTTTTTTTTCAATTTTTTCCCTCCATTTCTTTGGATTACTTTTGCCTGTCTGGCAGCCTGTCTATGCCAGACCATGTCCTTAGGATTATTTTTTTTGGATTCTACCCCCTCCTCCTGATTTCCTTGGCAGTTTTCTCCCTCTTTCTGTTTTGTTTTGGGTTTTGTTCTTTCTTGGGTTATCTTTGCTGCTACCTGACCAGTCTGCTTGCTAGTGCCTCCTGGACTCAGAAAGGAGAAGGCATCAAGGGTGGTTTGTTGGTTGCTTTGGTGAGTGGATGTCTCTGCATGCCAGGCAGGCAGTGCCTGCCTAGATGCTTCCTTGCCTTTTTGCTACTGTGCCCCGTCTCAGAGGGTCTCTGTTGTGCTGGATGGATGGCACTGAACTAATTTTCCTTTCCTTTCTGTGTGTGAATAGTAAAGATGTGCCATTGGGGTTTTTGTTTGTTTGTTTAACCATATTCCAGAATTCTCCATTCTGGGTATTCCACCTGCCAAACTCACTCCTAAATTATGCTCACCTGGAGAAAGACTGGGCTAGAAGTTTCATGGCCAAGGATAGGCTGAGCTCAGGCCTAGCTGCCTGTTGAAAAAGCAAGTTGCTCCAATGCTTTTTTGGGGAGAGAGTCCATCCCAAAAACCCCCAAAAAGAATGGTACATGCCTATTAATTTATCATACAAGGAAAAGGATGTCCAAAATTTTTCAGCTTGTTCCGTAACTTCTGTGTAGTTAACATTGGCAGAAGAGAAATAGTAAAAATTGCAGCAGCAGATGAAGGAATTTAGGTGTGAGTCTGCCAGGTGGAACTCCCAGAATGGAGAATTACGGGATCTGGAGTCCAAAAATAAAATGAATAGGACATGCTTAGTCAGTAGTGCTGCTCTTTTAAAGTGTATGTCCTTTTTGAATTGTGGACTCTACTGAATGCTCTACCCAACTTTTCATAATGAATGGCCCAAGTGAAATAGTGCAAAAGTGATTGTTCAGAAAAATTAAAAGCAAAAGTAAGTTTGGAATAGAGGAATAGGGGTGTGTGTAAAGCAGTGGCATAGAGGCCAAAGTGAGAGAGTCCAGGCTAATTACACAAAAGCTTAGAACTATTTAAAAGGATATAATCCTCAGAGGAAGACCCCAATGATGTGCTGATAATTCATGTTTTATTTTAATTCCAGAAGAAAGCTATTAAATAATTACAGAAGCAGAAAAGACACTGGGATATCTCTGGATGTAGTCAACAAGCGTTGTCCTGGGTCTAAGGGATCTCCAGATAGTGGTGTCTCTTTTCAACTGGAAGAAAAGAATGGCATCAGTACTCAAGAGGAAACTTCTATTTATAGACAGCCTTCCCAGAAACCATCTGCTGTTTTTGAGTACAACCTTCATTCAGCTCCCTTGGTTGAACCAAACACTCAAGACTCAAGTAATGATAATCTATTACATTTTTCAGAGAGTTGTGTTCTGCTCAGTGACACTTCCACACCAGAAGATACAGCACTGTCTTTATTCCAGAGAGGTGTCAGTGAAAGAACTTTGTCCAAAACCCCAAAGATAGAAGAGAGACAGAAGGATGACTTGTGTTCAGAAGTTAATTTAAGAACTTTAAGAGGACAAAGCAAACTCTCCATTCTTCAAAGGAATCTGAGAGATGAAAGTTCCTTGCCAAAAGAAAATGTGAACTTTGATAATGATGATTTTGATATTGATGATTTCAACGAACTGGACAATGTGCTAAGTATTTCGGAAGCTGAAAGGCCTTATGGCGATCATTACCAGCTTGGGGGTGAAGCAGAGTCTGCCAAATCATTCCTGGAAAAAAGGTCCTTCACAGCCAAGGGAGAGGGTTTCTTTCCAACTGCTTTTTTGCCAAAAGTGAAACAACTTGCATCTGCCAAGGCTTCTTTGGGTAAAGTTATGCTTTTTTAAAAAAATTATCATATAGAAAGTATATATGTTGTGCTAAGAAGCTACTGTGAAGAGTGCAGTTGTCTAATTTGACATGATTCTGAGTTGCCTTCAGTGGCTTTGGGCATTCCTCCCTGTTCACTCCTCACAGCTGTATCACAATGGCTTAGATTTGTATTCTTTATCAGGTCATATTGGCATGAGCCCCGTTCGGTTATTATCTCTTATCTCACTATGAGTAGAAATAAATGTTGTCATTTCCTTTGCTACCCTACTGGCGGAGGGTGATGCATCTGAAGAGGGACAGCCTCAGCTGTCCTGTGGGGGGCTGCCCTACATGATTTTATTTTATTATAATTTCTGTTTTTTCTCCATCTTGAGTATTATTAATATTAATATTATTGTTTTGAATTGTTTTATTTTTATTTTAATTGTTCAAGTGTTTTATATTTAATGTTTTATGGAACCCGCCCTGAGTAGACTCTGTCTAAAAGGGCGGGATAAAAAATCGAATAAATAAATAAATGAGCTGGGATCCTGGTTTCCCAGATTCCTAAATCATGTGGCAAGCTCTCATGGGTAGCAGAGCTTGTACATCTTCAGATTCATTGCCCTCCATGTGTAAGGAAAGTGATTAAATCATAGACAGATGGGAGTTACTGCTTTCCTCTCTGCCCTTGGTAAGTTTACCCTAATGAATCATGCCTGAATAGGGCTATTGTGCTTGAATTTAAAAACACTGGCAAGTAGAGTAGGCCCACTGAATCAGTGGGGATTTGGTCAGTCACCTCCTTTTTAAGTTCCATTGATTCAACTGGTCTTTCCAGTTTCAACTTGTAGCACTAAGCAACAGGGTTTCAGCAAGTGGACAGAAACCGGCACACTAATACTCTTTTCTAACAGGCAGTTGTTGGCTTTACAACATCTTTTCAAATGGCAGCAATTTACCGTAAAATTAATTTAAATAGTGAAGTCCATTATTATTATTATTATTATTATTATTATTATTATTATTATTATTATTATTATTATTATTATTTTGGCCTATGGTTATTTTGCTGCCCAGTGGAGTTTGATTAATATGCTCTTCTGAGATGTCCAGCACATCTTTGTATTTGTTTGCTACAGAAATTGTGGAATGATGGGTTGGATTAAGTCCTAAGTGAGAGTTAAGCATGTATTGAATTCTGCTGTTGTAAATACTGGGAACTAAAAGTACTTTAATGGATTGACTGTGTCCAATGTATTCCCATCCACGATTTCACTACTTTTCAGATTTTATGAGGCTCTATAGTTATAGAAATCCAAAATAACTTTCACCTCCTGATTACGCCAGCGCAGATAAACAATTTATAATATCATTCTCGTGAATTGAGATTATGCTTCTGGGATATAGCATTCCCCAACCTGGCACTTCTTAGTCAGTATTAGAGATGGGGGCTTCGCATTTGTATATGAATACGAAGCCCCACGGCACAGGTGGCCAGCCTGATTACCTCCCACCCCCATACCTCGCCAGACCGCTTACCACACGATGCGCAACGTGCGTGGCTGACATAATCTTCTGTGCCCCAGTCGCGGTAATAGCTCAGCTACCTCAGCCCCGCCTCCCTACTTGCCCAGCCACTCTGGCAAGGGGGCGGGAGGATGAGTCTCCCTGTTCAGCCATGGAGTGGCTGGGCAAGCAGGAAGGCGGGACTGCAGCAGCTGAGCTATTACTGCGATTGGGGTGCAGAAGATGGCGTCAGCCACACACACATCGCGTATTGTGTGATAAGTGGTCCTGCAGGGTCTGGGGGGGTGGGAGGTAATCAGGCCGGGCACCTGTGCCGCGGGGCTTCATATACGAATACGAAGCCCCCATCTTTAGTCAGTATAGGCAATTGCTGGCTTCAGTTGGTGGAATTGCACATCTGGAGTTATAGGTGTAAATTAGAGATGGGGGTATTCGTATTTGTATACGAATACCCCCATCACTAGTGTAAATCCTTGTGTGTCTGTTTTCGTATGTGATGATGAAGAACTGCACATAATTATTCATCTTGCAAGGTATTTTGCGGAGCTTCATGATGCAGAAGGAAGGTGGCTGCTGCTTTATTGCATAGCAGTCTAAGGATCAGAAGCGTTGGGGAGGGTGTTTGCCAATCAAGACAGGCCTCTGGTGTGTTCTGTGTATGCCTTCTTGGCTCCTCAAAGGGAAGTGGTATTAGTTTTGCATTATGGCAGTTTGTTCAAATTACAGAGACTTTTAAAAGAAAAAATAGTGCCCAATATCTTGCTCTTGCCTGGAAGCAAGGTGTGCTGTGGGGTTTGAGAAAATTCCTTGTTAAGGTGTCCCAAGGCAAGACTGCTTAAATCAATGAAATATGAACAATGTAGTATTATTCTCATTTGTGTACCAGGCTGGTATTGTAAATTAGGTAGTGGCAGTGAAGACAATCATTTCTGTATAATCTTCTGATTAGATGTGCTTTTTTCCTAGTCCCACTAGTCAAAAATCCTACTTCAAAAAATTCATCACTGGAACACTTCAGAGGCTTAACATTTCCCCATTCTAGTGAAATGATGAAAATATTTCACAAGAAGTTTGGACTGCATCACTTTCGAACGAATCAACTTGAGGCCATCAATGCTTCTCTGCTGGGAGAAGACTGCTTTATTTTGATGCCTACAGGTATGTGTTGATTAGGATGCCTGCCTGCCAGCCAGGGCCTAGTGTGCATGGTGTCATGGCCAAGGAACAGATGATGTGCTATTAATATTCAGTGACAGCTATGTGCCAGATGCTATATACTATAGCCTTCTTAAGGTAAATGTAGGCAGCCAAAACAGTGAGGAGGAGCGAACATTAAGCGGATGAAGAGATGGTTGGTAGGAGAGATTTGGGTCAAAGTGAGGTCATAGAACTGTCAAGAGCAAGACTATTCTAAATAACTGATTTTAAACCAAAATTTAAATCACCAGGAGAAAAATATCAGCTTAAAGAATCAGTTTAAATCAAGATGGTTATACTTTTCTTGAGCAAGCATTCATTCTGTCTACAGTTTCTTAACAATTAAATGCTGATATGCAGCAATTCAGAGCCTCTGTAACCGTAAAGGCATAATTAACGGCCATGCCTCTCACATGCCTTCTTTATTGTAGAGTTATGTCTGCTTACAGATAAAGTGTGTACACAAGCAAGGAAATGGCACAGTATCACATCTTTGAAAGTTAAATCTGCAATTCTGTGTCTCCTTAATTGGAAACTAGATCTACTAAACCAGGTAGAATCTACTTCTGAATAAAGAAGATTGGACCATAAGAACATTTATTGGAAGCATTTTATCCTTTCTTCATCTGAAAATGCTCCCGTAGCAACTTATGTACAATTAGCAGAAAGAAAAATCTGCGTGTAGATTTCCTAATTAAAAGATATTGTACAAAGAAAAAGGAAGGGAGAGAGAAGGGGGGAAGCAAATTTGGGTACAAATACTTACATTTAAATAGCAGTTTTTATAAAGGCTATCTGGAAATAGTTCAGATAGAGGAGGAGTCTCATGTTTTCATGTAGCGGAAGAGAACATTCTGAAGAGAGCAAAGTGTGCTGCTTATATATGAAAGGCTATATAACAGAAAGGATTGTCTGTTCTATCCACTTTGACAGGCAGGAATGCAGACCAGTCAGATTGGTTCAGAACTCTTTCTGGTGGGAGGGGAAGAACCTGGCTTACCAAGAAGATCATATCTCTGCTTGTCACCTCCCCTTTCATCCTTTAAAAAAAACACCACAAAATACTTTGTAATCTTTTTACCTCCTGTCCTTTCAACATTTTCCCTTCGATTCTCCTCCAGCCATCCCCTAAATGTGTACCACTGGACCCAGACAGTGTCTGAGGCCAGAAGGGAGGAAGACAGCTCAGGTTCTTGGGACGACTTCCAGTCTTCACAAGAGGAGCTTGCCTCAGCTCTGACTGCCCCAGACAGACTTACAAGTGTGAATGATAAAGACTTTGACTTTCTCTGCTCCATAGGAGGCAACCGTGTCACAAAAGGGTGACTACTGGTTCTTTTGTATCCCAAGAAGAACAATATTAAACAGCAAAGGACCTCACAAGACACATTAATAAATGCAAAATGAATATACTTTATTACCTATTGATTACAATTCTAAATAAAGGGGTTTCATGCATTCAGCACATTCACACCACATACATACTCACCAAAGAGAGAAGAATTCTTTATTTGCATTGTCCAAGTTCCAAAGAAAGTAGTTAGTTCCAAAAGCCTTTTGGTCTCAGCAGACAAATTATGGTTGCCCAGACCCTTCTTTTTATATTCCTTTTAGGCAGGTTGCTAGCTGGGCATGTACATTAGATGTTTCTTTGTCTCAGGTTGCTAGCTGGGCATGCACATTAGATGTTTCTTTGTTTCCCCCTAGATATATGGTCCTTATCACTTATTGTGAAGTATGGAATGCTTAATATGTCTTCCATCACTTAGTGGACAGGTGTGGAATCTGCTTTGCTCAGGAGGATCCTCGTACCAGGGTCTTCTTAATCCCCTTTGCTCCACTCCCTCAGCAGCAGATGTGTTATGTCAACTTAGTTCAAAACATTCACAGTTCAAAAGTTGAATTTCTCACAATGAGGGCTTCTAGCTAGAAATACAAAGTCCCATAGTTCCTCTGGTTCTGTTGGTCTCCATCTTTGTGTCCTAACTCTCTCTCTGGTTCTTCACCTGATCCAGGCCAAACATACACACACCTCACAACCGCTACACTAGTGGAGAGTTTTCCTTTGCTTTTGTGCACACCCTCAACCACTGGGAGGTACCAGAAGTGCAGCCTTGGAACTGCCGTAGCTGCAACATCAGAGGTGCGGGTGGGTACAGAGGACCAAACTCCATCTGTTATTGATGTCAAGGCCCTGCATTCAGAATTCATCTCCTGGATCAGTGGTTCCCAAACATTTTGGACTTGTGGCTCCCTTGATTTACAGACCACTGGCCGTGGCTCCCCTTGCTCGGAGAGGCCATTGTTCTCACTGCCACCAGGGGCAGGATCTTGACACCCCTCCCCAGCCATCCCATCTCCCCCCCCCCCACCAAATATCCCTGAAGGCCCACCTCCTTCCAGATCCTACCACACAATGCTCATGAGGTCACCTGGCAAGTGCCTCTACCAGGGGCCATAGAGATGGGGCAAGGAGAGGCAGGCACACAGCCTTCACTTCTGGTTTCTGTTTGACACAGAGCTATGAACAGCTCTGTATCCTTCATAGCTCCACGTTCCATCCCTTTTTCCATGGCTTGGATCCTGGCGCCCCATGGGGCACAGTTTGGGAATCCCTGTCCTAGATTATAAACCAGGGTTGACCAATGCCACTGGAAGAAGCCATGAACCAATCTGACTGGTCTGCATTCCTGTCTTGAAGTGCATGGGAGAGACAATCCTTTCAGTAGGGCATCCATCCGTTACCTAAAATGAAATTTTCAAGGTGAGCACCAACATTGCTGTCTGGTCTCCTGGCTCTGCTTCCCCTCTCCCTCTGCTACAGTTTCTCCGTGAGTGAAAGCATAAAAACATATGAATCTGATTTGAGATTACTTGTTTAACTTATTTTCTAGGAGAGTTGGGGTGGCATACTGGTGGTTTTATGTGTCTCCTAACTTCACCCTATGTCATGTGGTTGCTGTGATGTTTTAAAAGCTTTTATATCCTTCAACGCTGCTGGCTAACCTAGAACTTCTTTTTAACTTTAATGTCGTAAAAGAGCCAGAGGGTGCATTGATGGTGTCATGTCTTGACCAATGTCTCTAATATTATGTGATTTTATCTAAATAATGTATTCTTATCTTCCTGGTCATTGACTGTAATAAATTTTTATTATTATTATGAATCTGATTTTAGTCCTACCTGGAATAGTCACATTGCAAACAATGAACAAAACTATATTGAGCACCATCCTTGTACTAACTCTGAAAATGCATAGCGCGTCTTGCGCTGGCACAATATTATGCCAGTATTGCAAATAAACTTTCCAGCTTCTCTTTATTTATTTTTTTCATGTTGTTTTATTAGGAGGTGGGAAGAGCTTATGCTACCAGTTGCCAGCATGTGTTTCAAAGGGAGTCACAGTCGTAATCTCCCCTTTGAGATCATTAATAGTGGATCAAGTCCAGAAACTAACATCAATGGATGTGAGTTTTAAGTCCATGTTTTCTTTTTTTATCTTTTGCTGTATATAAGGCTGAGGAAGTGTTGGTCTCTCTTCTTGTAGTGGGCCTGAACAATACCACTACAATGTGACTTCATGAAAACAAGAAGCTTCTACTTCCTATGGAATTTTCTGTGTAGTGCTATTCTGATTCAAAATATTTAGACTTTGGATTGATCCTATTTGGAGGAATCTTGAAAAAAGTGAGGACCTTCAGGCGAATCACCTGGTCCTTCATTGACAGGTTTCTTGTCATGATAATACAAGGAGACTGGGGATGGAAGAAGCTTCAGGGAAAACACATCTTCTGGCCTAGAATATAAGTATTGCTTCCATGCAAATTGTTTAAGGTTTCTACCACTTACTTTCTGCTGATTAATTTCAGGATATAATTAGAGTGCCCAACATAGTGTTTAGTTTAACGTTCCAGTTGTTGCAAAAATGTGAATGACTTTTTCTCTCTGTCATAGATTCCAGCTACTTATCTGACTGGTGATAAGACTGATGCAGAAGCATCCAGAATCTACATGCAGTTGTCAAAGAAAGATCCCATCATTAAACTTCTCTATGTTACACCAGAAAAGGTTTGTATAATGGTCTAAATAATGCTGTTTGCATTAGAATGCTAGGGCTTTATTGCGGCATTCAAAAAGGTATTCAAATCAATAAATGGTGGAGTGCACTTGCCCTGGTTGTTTGTTGTCACCTTATGTGTGCAGGTCAACAATCTGAACAGGAGAGCGTCTGTGACACCTTGAGTCTCTCCATGTGATCTGAAGCACAGCTTCTTCAGAGTTATGGATTGTATGCAGAACCTCCACATATATCAAAGATTCTCCTCTTCAAACTGTTGTCCATATGATGGGGCAATGGTGCCAGATGAATTAATTTACTGTCCTCCTTGGCACATTGACTTGTAAAGTTTACTGGGTGATTTGACTAACTAGCTTACCTTATGTTGTGAGAAACTGATAAACTGTTTTATACATAGGTCTGCTCAAGTGGCCGATTAATGTCAACTCTGGAGAATCTGTATGAGCGACAGATGTTGGCCCGCTTTGTAATTGATGAGGCACACTGTGTCAGTCAGGTGAGCTTTTCTTTCTTGGGAGGGTCAGGAATTGTTTTGCCAGTTGCATTCAAATATTTAGCTGAACACGTGTTTTCCTTTTTGAGTAGTGGGGCCATGACTTTCGCCAAGACTATAAAAGGCTGAATATCCTTCGCAAGAAATTTTCTTCCGTTCCCATGATGGCTCTTACAGCCACTGCAAATCCAAGGGTACAAAAGGACATCCTAAATCAACTGGAAATGCGTACGCCCCAAGTGTAAGTATGATGTGCACCAGACAGTGTTGTGAAGAAGAAGAAAAATCTGAGGCAATTTGGGGAAGTGAATATTGTTTTTGAATATTTTTTCCCCTCTTTGGATATCACTTCATATTGGCTATGACTAGCTGTATATGTATTCTTTAAAAATTCACTTCATGTTACAATGCTTGACCTTTTTTAGGTTCAGCATGAGTTTTAACCGGCACAACTTGAAATATGATGTTTTACCCAAAAAGCCAAAAAGTGTTGCTTTGGACTGCTTGCAGTGGATCAGAAAACACCACCCATGTAAGTCAACCACTCCCCCTTTAGCAGTGTATATTGTAAATTAGGCTTTTAAAAATAAGTTGGAAAGGTAAAAGGGAACTTGAAATAGCAGAAGCTGTTTAATCCCTTAAGTTATGTGAAGAAATAAGTTACTCGTGGGCTTTAGGGGGCTCTTCAGTTAAACATCTGAAATAGTGTACCACAAATGCCTCATCATGGTAGGAAGCAAGCACATTGAAGTGAATGGTGTACTGAACTAGGAGGGCAAAGGTTGAGGTTCCTTTCCCAAACTATGAAGCTCAGCAGGTGACCACCATTTCTGGAGCCTAACCTGTTTCACAGCTTGGTTGTATGGATAAAACTGAGAGATGGAAACCCAAGGGTTATTGTATGGCTGAAGCAGGAGAGGGTGGGAGAGAACCTTGCATACTATAAGATTCTTTGTGTGAAGGGCAGAACACAAATGTAGATAACAGGACAGTGGTTGTTTTTTTATAGCTGATGTTAGATTGTTCTAAACTTCTCCAGTGTCCTGTTCTTCATCCTAAAGGTGGATTTTTTTAAAAGCTAGAGCACAAACATGCATGCAACTGCTACTGGCATTTTAAAAACTTTTCTATGTGTCAGGTTAGAGTCTCAATGCTTCTTGAACTCCTTTCTCAGCACTCCATGCAGCCTGCTGACATGTGAACTTTGAGGGACCAGAAGAAATCCCATTCTTCCATGGCAATCTTTCCTTTCCACAGGGGAGAATGTTGTTGTTTGTGTGGAAATCCGATAGATCTCCTTAGTATGAAAGTTCATACTGTTTCTTTTCTTTGTCTTTTACTACGCACATACCTGAAGAATGCTTTTTTGTTGCTTTTAGTGTGTCTAGCCAGCCTCGGCTCGTTCTCAACTTTTGCCCTTCTAATGCCATCGAAGGATATAAATTGTTCAAAAAGAACAGAAAGGGAGGTGGAGTTGCAGTATATGTCAAAAATACACATTCCTGCACAGAAATAAATAAAGGAGCAGGAGATTGGATGTCCCATTGAGAGCATCTGGATCAGTGTAGTTCGGGCAAAAAACAAAAGGAACATGGTAGTTGGAGTTTACTACCGACCGCCCAATCAAGGACCGGGTGTGGATGAAACTTTTGAAAAACATTACAAGGATTTCAAAGAGACATGATGTACTAGTGATGGGAGATTTCAGTTATCCTTACATCTGTTGGGAGGCAAATTCTGCCGGGTGTGGCCCTTCTAAGAAATACCTGGCTTGTGTGGCTGATAATTTTCTCCTACAAAAAGCGGAGAAAGAAACTAGAGGGTTAGCTATTCTTGACTTGAGTATAACCAATAGAGACAACTTGGTGGAGGAAGTGGCAGTAAGGGGGAACTTTGGACAAGGGTAACCATGTCCTGCTAGAATTCCTGATTTCAGAGGAAATCAAAGTAGAGGATAGCCACACACATATGCTGGATTTTTAAAAAGCCTATTTTAATGAACTCAGAACAAGGATAGGAAAGGTCCCATGGCAGGAGATCTTAAGAAGAGGAGTTTCTAAAAAAGGAAATTCTGAAGGCACAACTACAAACAACACCAACAAGAAAAAAGTTGGGATATAGCCAAAAAAAAAAAAATAAAGGCCACTGTGGCTTCACAAAAAGCTCACAGAGGCCAAAAGCTGAGAATGAGCTGAGACACTAAAAGCAACAAAAAAGCATTCTTCAGGTATGTGCGTAGCAGAAGACAAAGAAAAAAAATGGTGGCTCAGCTATTCAATGGAGATGGAAAAATGATGACAGATTACAAAGAAAAGGCAAAAGAATTCCTATTTTAGCTTAGTCTTTTCCCAAAGGACCAACTGTGACCCTCCAGACAAATGTGAAGTGCAAGTGGAGGGGACAAGATTGCAGTTGGAAATTGATAAACAAATATACCTTATTACCTTGAACAAGTTCAGATTTCCAGGACTGGATGAACTGCATCCAAGAGTATTGAAGAAACAGGCTGAGGAACTCTCAGAACCACTGTCCATAATTTTCTTGAAGTCATGGGAAATGGGTGAGGTTCCAGATGATTGGGAGAGGGCTAATATTATCCCTATCTACAGAAAGGACAAAAAGCAGGAACCTGGGAACTACACACCTATCAGCTTGACATCAATCCCAGGAAAAATTCTGGAACAGATAATAAAGCTGCCACTATGTGAACACCTAGAAAACAAAGCAGTAATAACTAGAGGCCAACACATATTTGTCAAGAACAAATCTTGCCAGACGTATCTGGTCTCATTTTTAGACTGGGCAACCTCCCTGATAGACAGAGGGAATGCTGTAGATATTATATATCTCGACTTCAGCAAAACCTTTGATGAAGTGCCCCATGATATTCTAATTATTTATTTATTTACAAGAATTTTTTTTTAGCCACACCATTACCAATGGT
Organism: Intellagama lesueurii; assembly: GCA_037013535.1. Lineage (NCBI taxonomy): Eukaryota > Metazoa > Chordata > Lepidosauria > Squamata > Agamidae > Intellagama > Intellagama lesueurii. The sequence continues at coordinate 19,005,971 of JBAJHW010000011.1, forward strand.
CTAAGAGCAGCGTACAACAATATTAAAGCTTTAGAAAACATTAATACCATTAAAAACAGGCAATATTATAATAAAACCCTATATTAAAACAGTCAATTTATCATTAATAAATCCTGCTGTTCATACGTCCAGCTAAAGGATAATATTTAATTAGCAAGTAAATTAGGTATGTGCTGGATAGATCAAATGTCAGGTAGATACATAGTTGGCTACAGAATCTTAGAGTTTGATAATTGATGGTTCCTCCTCAAACGAGGAGGTAACAAGTGGAGCACCCCTGGGCTCAGTGCTCTTCAATATTTTTACTAATCACCTGGATTAGGTCATACAGGGAATGCTAATCAAATTTACGGATGACACAGAATTGGGTGGAATAGCTAATACCCTGGAAGACAGAAACAAAATTCAAAATTATTTAGATAAGCTTGAGCTGGGCTGAAAACAACAGAATGAAATTCAGCAGGGAGAAGTGCAAAGTACTGCACCTAGGAAAAAGAAACCAAACACACAATTACAAGTTGAAGGATACCTGGCTCAGCAATACTACAAGCAAGAAGGACCTTAGATCACAAGCTGAATGTGAGCCAACAGTGTGATGTGGCTACAAAAAAGGCAAATGCCATTTTAGGCAGTACAGTGGTGCCTCACTAGACGAACGTCTCGCGGCACGAAAAACTCGCTAGACGAATGGGTCTGGCTAGGGTTTTGTGCCTCGCAAGACGATCGCTCCTATGGCCCTTTTCCACAAAACAAATGTTGCGGTTAATTTTTAATTTTTTTTTGTCCAGCACCATTTTTGAAGATTGCGCCCTTTCCCCCTGCTTTGGTAAGGCTCCGAAAGGAAAAAGGGGAACAAAAAAAAAAGAAAGCCTTTTTCCGTTCGGAGCCTTACCGAAGGCAAGGGGAAAGGGCCCGATCTTCAAAAATGGTGCTGGGCTAGCCTCTGCAAGCGCCGCTCGCCGGCTTTGGGGGTCCCCCGGGGCTTACCTTGTACCATCCCAGGACTCGCGGGGGTCCCTCCGCGCGGCGATGGGCGTTTGCAGAGGTTTGCCTGGCACCATTTTTGAAGTTCTCGCCCTTTCCCCCTGCCTTTGGCAAGCATCGGAAGGTTAAAAAGAAAATAAAGCCTTTTTACCTTCCGATGGCTTTCTCTGCACCATCGGAACACTGGCGGGGGTGCCCCGCAACCACGCGCGCCGGCTTCAGAGCACTTCGGAGGCTTTTCCTGCACCATCAGAGGACTGGCGGGGGACCTCCAAAGCCGGCGAGGGGCGCTTGCAGAGGCTAGCCCAGCACCCCCGCGAGTCCTCGGATGGTGCAGGAAAAGCCTCCGAAGTGCTCTGAAGCCGGCACGCGCGGTTGCGGGGCACCCCCGCCAGTGTTCCGATGGTGCAGAGAAAGCCATCGGAACACTGGCGGGGGTGCCCCGCAACCACGTGCGCCGGCTTCAGAGCACTTCGGAGGCTTTTCCTGCACCATTAGAGGACTGGCAGGGGACCTCCAAAGCCGGCGATCGCGGCGAGGGGACCCCCCCGCCAGTCCTCCGATGGTGCTTCCCCAGCTCCCTATCTGGTAAGTGACTTTTTAAAAAAAAAATTTCCCGTAGGAACGCATTAATTAGATTTCAATGCATTCCTATGGGAAAACGCGCCTCGCAAAACGAATTTTTCGCAAGACGGCATTGACCGCGGAACCAATTAAATTCGTCTTGTGAGGCACCACTGTATAGTCTCAAAATCCTGCAAGGTACTAATTCCCCTCTATTCGGCACTGATTAGGCCTCATCTTGAGTACTGTGTACAATTGTGGACACCGCACTTCAAGGATGCTGACAAATGGAACACGTTCAGAGGAGGGTAACAAGGATGATTAGGGAGCTGGACACCAAGCCTCATGAGGAAGGACTGAAATAATTGGCCATGTTTAGCCTTTAGAAAAGAAAACTGAGGGGAGATATGGTAGCACTTTTCAAATACTTGAAGGAGGGGCAGAATCTGTTCTCAGTCATCCCAGAATGCGTAACATGCAACAATGTGCTCAAGTTACAGAAAGCCAATTTTTGGTTGAATATCAGGAAAAACTTCCTAACTGTTAGAGCAGTACAACAATGGAATCAATGACCTCAAGAGGTGGTGAGTGCTCCAACACTGGAGGCATTCAAGAGAAATTTAGACAACCACCTGGCAGATACTCTTTGATTTACGTTCCTGCATTGAGCAGGGGGTTGAATTCAGTGACCTTATAGGCCCCTTCCAACTTCACAATTTTATGATTTGTCTGGTATCTTTGCATAAATACTTTGCTCCTCTTCTGTGCATAAGAAGGACACTCACGGTGAAGTAGTTTTCTCTTCAGAAATTTTGTGTTTTTATTCTATTTCTGAGTAGAAAAGTAAATCAGATAAGATTTTACTATTCTATGTGTTTTTATTTGATCTGTATTTAATGTTTTTCAAATGCAAGAAGACTATTACTCCAGAAAGGCAACACTTGTAGCCATGAAAATACAGTCAGAAAAAGATATTTCAGCCATTATGTCAATTTCATCTTTCCCCTTTTCCTAGCTTACTCTGAGTAACTGAGCTGAGTTTTATGTTTTTCTTTAGTGACATCATCTGTGGCTTGTCTATCCTACCATTAGTTTCTCATTAAATATTTCCCATTACTTCTGTTGACTTTTAATCTGGCACTTCCTGTCAAGAAGATTCAAGCTAGCTTTTTGCTTACAAAACATATGTCCATTAACATCTTAATCTACTTGTATTTAGAGAGCAGGGAATAACAAACTCTATCTCCCCACGTATCTGGCAACTATAGGGTCTAAAAAGGTGGGATTTTACTACCAGGCAGATTGGGGTCATTAAAACTAAAGCATAGTTCATAACATTGTCAAAACAAGTGGCAACTTTAAGAGCCTGAAAATAAATAAAGAAATACTTTTCTGGGTATACCAAAAGAACAGTCATTTGTTTTTATCCCGCCAGGTGGCAGTAATGGAGTACATCATACGTGCTGTACTTGTGATAATGTTTTCTGCGCTTGTTTGGGTTGCTGTTCCATCCCTTATCTTAGAGCTGCAAATGTTTTCAAAACAGTTCTCTCAGAGAGTCTGCTCAGAATATTTCTTGTTTAAGTTTTCAAGTACTGGGAAAGTCAAGCTCCTGTTTAAAACAGCTTCCCCCTCCCCCAAATAATTCTGAACGCTTCTTTGCCTACTCAAAAAAGAAATGGAATGAAGAAAACAATTTTGTAAGAGTACAAACAAAATGTCAATAGAGCACAATCATGTATATCAGTGGCTTGTTGTTTGTTGTTTAGTCGTTAAGTCATGTCCGACTCTTCGTGACCCCATGGCCCAGAGCACGCCAGGCCCTCCTGTCTTCCACTGCCTCCTGATGTTGGGTCAAATTCATGTTGGTAGCTTCGATGACACTGTCCAGCCATCTCGTCCTCTATCGTCCCCTTCTCCTCTTGCCTTCACTCTTTCCCAACATCAGGGGCTTTTCCAGGGAGATTTCTCTTCTCATGAGATGGCCAAAGTACTGAAGCCTCAGCTTCAGGATCTGTCCTTCCAGTGAGCACTCAGGGTTGATTTCCTTCAGAATGGATAGATTTGATCTCCTTGCAAGCCAGGGGACTCTCAAGAGTCTCCTCCAGCACCACAATTCAAAAGCATCAATTCTTCGGCAGTCAGCCTTCTTTATGAGTCAGCTCTCACTTCCATACATCACTACTGGAAAAACCGTAGCTTTGACTATGCGGACCTTTGTCGGCAAGGTGATGTCTCTGCTTTTTAAGGTGCTGTCTAGGTTTGTCATCGCTTTCCTCCCAAGAAGCAGGCATCTTTTAATTTCGTGGCTGCTGTCACCATATGCAGTGATCATGGAGCCCAAGAAAGTAAAATCTGTCAGTGCCTCCATATCAGTGACTACACGGTCCTTTATCCCTCTCTGGGGATGGGCTGGCTCACTCCTTTTTGCCAGCTATCAGATGACCTAATTGCCAGTGCAAACCAACCCTTCCCAGAGTGGTCCTACCTGGATCTTTCTGGTTCCCTATCAGGGGCTATTTTTTTAAGGTTTGGTTCATTTCCAACATGTACAATGCCTGGGTTGAACCAAAGCAGAGCTTGCTGCTTTAAACTTCTCCTCCAGTTTCGTTTTCCCTATATAATTCAGGTTAGCCACCTAATGATAATGGGAAATTAAATGCTTTCTCTGTAGAGGGACAGAGGGAGGAAGCGAAGCTTATTACAGTATTGCTGATGCGCTGTACCTTTTAGAAAAATATATTAAAAAATTGAAAGCTTCCTCCCAGAAGGAGGAGGAGGCAAGGAGGAGAATTGTTTTATTTGTTTCTTTTCTGAAGGGAGGCAAGTCAAATAGGGTTGCCTGAGGTGTGTATGCCCTGTAGATTCAAGGATCAATCCAAATGGCATAGTGGATCACTACGCAAGCATAAAAATAATAATCATGTGCTGTCAAGTCAATTCTGGCCTATGGCAACCCTTTTTCAGGGTTTCCTATGTAGAGAGTACTCAGAAAGGGTCTACCATTCCCTTCTTCCTGGGGGCATCCTGGGACTGTGCTGCTTTACCAAGGCCACATAGGCTGGCTCTACTTGCAAGAGACACATTGAGGAATCAAACTCCTGACCTCTGGTTCTGCAACCAGATACCTAAACCACTGAGCTATCCAGCTCAAGCTTAAGCAGCCCTCTTTAACCCAAGCCAGCCTACTCTGATTGAGCCATGTACACAAGCCCTTAGAGACTTTTCTCAGAGATGTAAGTATCCCAAACTGTGTTTTGCAGGTGACTCAGGAATAATCTATTGCCTCTCACGGTATGAGTGTGACTCAGTTGCCAGCATTTTGCAGAAGGCTGGCCTTTCTGCACTTGCATATCATGCTGGTCTTCCTGATAAAATCAGGGATACTGTTCAGCAGAAGTGGATTAATCAGGATGGATGTCAGGTAAGTGGATAATCTTTTGAAAACAGTGTGGATGATTAAAAGAAGCCATTAGAAAATGAAAGTGGGAACAGCGCATGGCAAATACTGTGATCTAAATGTATATGACTTTAAAACAATGTAAGGAGAAATTGAGGTTTAAAATTAAAAGGTTTCAGTTCAGTTCAGAATTTTTTTAACACAATCAAATTAAGGATTTAATTTTAAGGCAATAATAAATTATTTCAGTGAGATGGGAAGGTAGATGAAATAGTAGTTCAGGAGCGGTCTGCCCAAATGCTGTATAGTCATTCTTGCGGCAAAACAAGATGTAGCAGTTATTATTTATTTATTTAACTTATATACTGCCCAATAGTGTGATGCACACTCTCTGGATGGTTAACAGCCAACAATGAAATCAGAAATAATACAATACAATTAGAAACTTGTAGCAAACAATAAGCAGTTGAGGTGTCTTCTGTTTGGGCTTTCTAAATCTTTTGGTACATTTGATTTATGTGCCTTGGAGAGCTTTGACATTGAGCAAGCTTCACAGATATATTGAGCAAGCTATTATTCCATCAGGTACTGTGAGTTTATTCTGCTGATGCTTGTTTGCCTCTAGTTCTGTGAGAATCCTACTTCGTTCTTTTCCAGGTTATATGTGCAACAATTGCTTTTGGAATGGGCATTGACAAACCTGATGTGCGTTTTGTGATCCATGCCTCTCTCCCTAAATCTATTGAAGGATATTACCAAGAGTCAGGCAGAGCAGGGCGTGATGGGGAAATGTCTCACTGCCTACTTTTCTACAGCTATAGTGATGTTACCAGATTGAGAAGACTAATTCTGAGTAAGCATTTCTGTTTGATGCCTTTAATCTTGGAGCCAGATAGTAGCAAGTTTGAAATATAAAGTGAGAGTCAAATACATGTTCATAGATAATTTCCATTTAACCATTTTAATGATCCTCCTTCTCCATTGATCATGAAAATATGCGAGCATTGTCTATATATGCAATGACTGTCGCCTGCCCTTTATGCTTTAGGCTAAATCATGTCATTTCTTAAATAATTTCTATTTTGAGAAATTATTTGAAAGTATTTTTTATCTTGGAAAAGAGAAAACAATGTTTTTAAAGAATGTCTTATTCATCTTTGCCATTTATAATCATAAAAAAAAAAAAAATCTAGTCCATAATCTTCATTTGGACTTTTTGACTTCCTGTTCTTTCATCTCTTCACAAATGATTTGTCGGGTAGTAAGAGAAACTCTGCTTCCTCTCTCTGTTCCTCTTTAACATGTTTTTGAAACTGCTTTTCACTTCTTTTCAGTGGAAAAAGATGGCAACAGTCATACACGGCAGACTCACTTTAACAACCTCTATAGCATGGTCCATTACTGTGAGAATGTTGTGGAGTGCAGGAGGATACAACTCTTAGCCTATTTTGGGGAAACTGACTTTAATCCTAAATTTTGTAAGGAATACCCTGAAGTAAGTTGTGACAACTGCTGCAAACAGCAGGTAAGCAAGTTCCGCTCCAGAGCTTTCTGAAATGCCAACTCATACTGACCTTTGTGGAACAAAGTCTGGGCAGGAGTGAATTTGAGCTGTTGAAACTAATGTAACTTGCATAGAAGAATGACTTCTATGATTTTTTTTCTCGCATATCAATTGCTGTGCCTTATTAGTTTTTTCAGATTACATTAAATGTACCTGTAGGATTCCTAATCATGAATTAAACCATCAATATGGGTATCTTGAGTTTCATATCGTATATCCAAATGGGTTCCTTTTAAGGATCAAGGTAAAACTATTGTAAATAAATAAATAAAGTGGCTCTCTCCAAGGGTATTTACCCATCCAACCCGTTCCTCTCAGGCTGCACTATTGAGGGTGCCTACCCTGAGGCCAATAAGGAGAAACACTACTAGGACCTGAGCTTTTTCTTTAGTGGCACCCTCACTGTGGAATAAAAGTCCACCAGAAATTAGACAGGCCCCCTCCCTACAGATCTTTAGAAGGTCAGTAAAAACTAAATTATTTAAGGAGGCCTTTGGCAACATCCTAGGTTAATTTTTGACACCCGTGTTCTATTGCAGTTATTGGTTATTTTATTATTTTACTGGACATTTTGTTTTATTATGTTATGGTTCATATAATTTGGTTCACCTAAGCTACCATGTGGTAATCCCCAGTCACTTTCCTGTTTTTGTTTTGGTTCATTTGTGGTATTATCTACGCATTCTTTTATTATTTTAGTCTGTGTGTTTTGCTTAATTATGTAAACTGTCCCGAATAGTATCTCACTAAGATGGGTGGTCTAGAAGCTCACTAAGTAAATAAATACATATTACTGTGTAAATAACCATAATGTCTTAAAATAAATCTTATTTTCCTTTTTTGTTAGGATTATAAACTGAGGAATGTGACGGAGGAAGTGAAATCTATCATTAGATTTGTTCAGGAACATTGTGGGGAAAAGGGTGCAAGAAATATGAAAGGAAATAAAGGAAGATACACGCTCAATATGATGATTGACATTTTCTTGGGTAAGTTCCAGTGTCGTTAATACTCGTGCTGGATTTGAACCAGATCCGACTTAAAATTATGCTGAGTCCCTGCTATAGAGCAGGGATGATGAGGGCTTCTCCCCACTCCAGGGCCATCTTTCTTTGGGGCAATGTTTTAGGGGCTGCATGCCAATGGAGAACAGTGCTGGAGATGTTGGATATTTACACAGTCACCTTCTCCGAACCCTGGGACTGATTTCTGAGAAAAAAAATGCATAGCATCCATCTGTATTATCACTTTGGTTAGATTGTACTTTATTTTGCAAGTAGTGCCTTAAGCAGGTCACTTGCCTGCCAATCGAATTTATAACGTTTTCATTTATTCCTGCTTTGCAAGAAGAAAAAATATGCACACAAAGAACAAAAAACTATACACAAAAAGAAATCCATATATTAAAGTAAAACAATTGCTGTTAGCTATCCAAGTTGCTAGCGCTCAGAAAGTAGTCAAAACTCACAAATGTTCCAAGTACACCTCTTTTGTCTCCAGTAACTGTGTGCCCATAAACATTCAGACCTACTGTATACACATCCTTTTCAGAGGACAAAAAGAAGGGGAAAATCCTCCCTGAAACTTTTTCCCCTACTCCATACATTCCCATTTCTAGCCCCCATTCCCTGCCTTCAGCTTTGCCCATTTGTAGGCGCTTTCTCCTCTTTGATCAGGACTTGCAATGCAATGAAGCTTTTCATCAGTACACACTTTCTTACACACTGAAAAAGAGGAAGAGGGTAGTCCTGAGAGTCAGTTCCCAAGGGTCCCTATTAAGTAGCATATAAATGTTCCTTGTTCAAAAACAGCAACATTAAGATGGAGATTATTTACCAGTATACCAGTATGGCATACAGAATTAGTCTAGCTTGGATTAAAGATTTTCATAATAGAATTATCATTTGTTGTTTGTTTGTGTTTTAGTCATAATCCAAAAGGTTGAGAAACCACTGCATTCAGTAATGGAGCTGAATTTTTAATTGTTCTTGATCCCAGTCTTTGTACCTCTTATGGAGTTTGCATATCTATCAGTAACACTATGTATTTAAAGAGTAATGAAAAGGCTACACTTTATTCTTCTGTTCATCAGTATTTTTTTTGTCTGACAGCCAATATTTATTTCTAGAATACATTGGCTGCCAGACAAAATCACACATTTAAAGTGCAATCCTAAGCATATTTACTCAGGAATAAACCTTTTTTGAATTCAGTGAGGCTTATTCTAATAAAGAGAGTTAGACTGCAGTCTTCGTCTGACTGTGTTTAAGCAAGATATGTGGAGACAGTCTGAAGTCTCTGTTTCTCAGCTTTTTCTTACATATGACTATGGTTTTTGTTCAGTTCTCACAATTCCCTCCTGACAGAGGTACAACAGGCCCCTTCCCTCCTTGGCTTTAGAAAACAAGTGAAGATGTGGCTGTTTACACAGACCTTCCACAGCCTTAACCCAGATTAATTTTGTTTTTGATTATTGATGTGTTGGAATAGTTGTCTTTGCTCTGCTACCATCTTTGGTTTCTTTTGCATTAGCTATTTTTATAGAGAGCTAGTAGAGGTTTGGTTTCCTTTGTTTGATGTTTTAATTTGATTATTATTGTAGTTTTATTTCATGTCTATGTCGTGATATTGTAAGCTGCCCAGAGTAGTGACCTGATCACCAGATGGTAGGGCAAAAATTTTAATTAATTAATTAATTAATTTTACTGTCCACTACTGTGCTGATGTAGTTCAAGGTGGGATATAAACCAGTAGATACGTACTGTCCTTCTTTTACACCATTCTTTGTCAAATATAAATAGATTGCTGACTTCCCCCGGGGTTTATTCCTTCTGCAGTTCTTAGTTTTGTAAGTGCAGAGAGGTGTGAAATCACTTTTCCTCTCTCCAGGATCTTATTTTTCTGACAGCCAGACAGCTTTGGGCTGATCCACACCATCCATGGCCTCAAGTTTATCTGGCTGCAGACTTAAAAGGAACCATACCCCATAATACCACCTGCCTTCCAGGTAGGGAAGGAAGGATTACTGTCACTATGGCAAAGGAATCATGTCTCTCTGCGTGTCCCTCTTGTAGTGCTACTGCTAAGGTAATGAGGAGGCTGTTTGGCTGACCATGGGCACACCCTGCTACAGCTTGCCAGAGGGCTCTCCCCAAGCTGGTGTGACCTGTGACATTTTTCTTCAGAAGACTGTGAAAATAGGATCTATGCTGTCAAGTTGTCTTTTTTAAAAAATTGTGTTAATCAAGAAAATGTTATATAAATTTTGGAACAGGTACAAAATCTGCCAAGATTCAGTCCGGGATCTTTGGCAAGGGAGCAGCCTATTCACGGCATAATGCTGAGCGACTGTATAGAAAGCTGGTATTGGACAAGATTTTGGATGAAGATCTGTACATTACAGCTAATGATCAAGCAGTAGCATATGTCCAGACAGGGGAGAAAGCTCATTCTGTGCTAAATGGTTTCCTTCAGGTCAGTATCAAATGCATAGATCTGTTTGCTTGCTTCTTCCTTATCTTCCTCCAATATAGATTATAAGTTTGGAGTTAGACAAAAATAAAGATTTTGAAAAGCTGTTGTAGAGAGTGGGCCCCAAAAAGAAAGCAGTTTGTGTGTGTGTGTGTGTGTGTGTGTGTGTGTGTCTTTTTCCTCTAATCGAGAGTGGTTATCCACTTCTTGTTGTTTTGAGTTATGGAAGAGGCAATTGCTCTTCAGGTAACATCTCCTTTTAACTTTACACTAGTAAGATGCCCTTTCACCTCCTCCAGGTAGAGTTCTGTGAGACAGAAAGTGCCAGCAGCATTCGCAAGCAAAGGGCTTCAGTGACTAAGATATCCCAGCGGGAAGAGACGGTTAAGAAATGTCTTTCAGAGCTCACCGATGTCTGCAAAAACCTTGGGAAAGTATTTGGAATCCATTACTTCAACATTTTTAACACTGCCACACTTAAAAGAATAGCAGGTAATATGGATACTCATGGGAAAAGACAATCAGATAAGGGAGGGGGTATCATGTTTATGCAGCAAAAAACTAGGCTTTCTTAAAATCTAATAGTGTATTGGTATAGAGAATAATATTATGGATGATGGATTTAGATTAAAAGACCATGAAGTGCAAAAGGCAGTCTTTGACAATATGGTGTGATGTTCCAGTTTATGCAAAGTAAGCTCAGTGAGTGTTGCCAATGACTGCTGTTGTGAACAAACATTCCTTCACTGCTGTGCTAAGTTCTTGTGAAATAATCAGTTTGAGCTTTCACTGAAAATTCAGACTTATTTGTACCTCTTGCATTTCATAGACATTTCCTCCCTAGAGTTTTACCCTTGTTTGAGGAAAATATCAATCTGATAGCATGCACTAATCTATAAAAGCTTATATCCCATAAATCTTACTTATAAGTGGCAAAATATCCTGTTTTGTTATTATATTAATGACTGCAGATCTTTTAGCTTAATATACCAAGGTTACATCAATGTAGCTCAGTTATATTTGATTCCAGTATAGGAAGTCTGGGGATACTCAATGTCTACAGATTGCTGTAGGATTCAGAACAGGAGTGGACAATGTGTGGTTATCCAAATGTTATTGGCCATGCTGGCTGGGGCTGCTGGGAGTGGGAGTTGAGCAGCAGGACTGTTCATAAAACAGCCACAGACATGGAAACAGGATGTGGCGTGTACTCTTGATCTCGTGGGATGAGTGGAATGGCATGAATCAATCTGTTATGGATTTAAACCATTCATGAGGAACACCCAGCACACGCCTAATCTAAGCTACAAGGAGCTCCCAACCAAAAATAAGACTTTCCCTTTACCTTGGACATAAATATTGGGATCTCTGCACTTCTCAGCTAAGTACAAATCTTCCAGTCCAGCACACCACAGTGGGAATATTTGCATGCATCAGTTAATGTATATGAATAGGCTGTGCATAAAAATGGAATGGGGAGGAGATATATTAGGAGTGACCCTGCTCCCTGTGGCATATAGTCTCTCATATTCAGCCTAGTGAGGTGGTTGGAGCCTCATGGCACAGTGGTTAAACTGCTGTACTGCAGCCAAAACGGCTCACGACCCAGGGTTCAATCCTAAGTAGCCGGTTCAAGGTTGACTCGGCCTTCTATCCTTCCGAGGTCGGTAAAATGAGTACCCAGCTTGCTGGGCGGGGGCAATGTGTAGCCTGCATAATTAACTTGTAAACCGCCCAGAGAGTGCTTGAAGTGCTATGGGGCGGTATATAAGCAGCACCCTTTGCTTTTTTTGCTTTTGGATAGCTCAGTAGTTTAGGGCAGAGCCAGAGATTGAGAGTTTGATTCCCCTCACAGCTCCTCCTATGAGCAGAGCCAACCTGTGTGGCCTTAGGCAAGCTGCACAGATCCAGAGCTGCCCCCAGAAGAGAATGGTAAACTACTTCTGAGTATTGTCTATCTGGAAAACCCTGAAAGGGTCGCCATAAGTCAGAATTGACTTGACAGCACATGATGATGATGATGACTCAACCTAATACCAGTTTGGCCTTCTTGTGCCTTAAATCTTCATTGTTTGTACTTAGAGTACAAACAATGAAGCCATCTGACCAGTCACAAATTAAGTCATTTAAGTCACAAATACAAGCCATTTGACCAGTCACAAATTAAGTGACTGGTCAGATGGCTTGTGTCTTTTGCCTGGAAATTTCAGAACAAAGGTTTTGATACCATATTTATAAGATATTATTAGTGCTTTTTTAGTATATATTCTTCATATAAACAAAGAAATGGTTTGGGATATGTTTATATCTGAAAATCTTTCTGCTTGCATCTCTGAAACATCCCATTTAAAGGGTGCTTCTTTTGTCTTCAGAGACATTGTCTTCGGATCCAGCAGTTTTGCTTCAGATTGATGGTGTTACAGAGGACAAGTTAGAGAAGTATGGCGCAGAAATAATTGAAGTGATGCAGAAATACTCAGAAAAGATGCAGTCAGGTATTATGAGTTCAGTTTGAGTCTTCATTTTTGTTTATATTTTAAATAAATAAATTATTATATAATAATATATTATATATTTCTTCTTCGTGGCCTCTGTTAATGCACACAAATGGGTTGTTCTGCGCCTGCGCAGGACGTCTCGGAAGTTTCTAGAGCTTAAAGACATGTGATTAGTAGGACATTCCCCCGTGGGGCGCATGCTCTGCCTGCCCAAGGTCCTCTCAGTTCCTTTTTGCCGCCACGTAGGTTAGACCTATCTCGGACCGCTAGAGCGACTTCAATATTGGTACTCTGTACCTCACCTTTTTTGCATTTACCTTTCCATTTTCAATTGACGTTCTCCCGTGAGTTATTTTTTCCTTTACCCGTTGAGTTTTATCCCTTTTTGTTCGCTCCTTCACTCCCTCCTACCCCCTCCCCCGTTTTTCTCCTCCCCTTCCCGCCTTTTATGGCCTCTCCAGCGCCATTCAAGCGGTGTGTGCTCTGCACTAACAAGATCCCGCAATCTGATGGCCACAATCGCTGTCTTTTCTGTTTGGGTGAAGAGCACCAGACACAATCCTGTTCTGCGTGCAAGAGGCTCACTAAACCAGCCTTGAAACTCCGACTTCAAAGGCTTAGATCTCATCTCTGGGAGAAATCTCTTCACCCCTCAGCCACACCGATGGAACCTACCTCATCACCGGTTCCACGCTCCAAACCATCTAAGTCAATGTCGAGCCCGACGACTCTATCACCAGGGCAAAAGGAGCAATCCAAATGGACATCAAGACCGAAGTCGGTATCGACGTCAAAAGCCTCTGCTTCCCAGGCTAAGAGCTCTCCTAAAAGGAGAAAGGAAAAGAGCAAACCCAAAAACCTTAAAATACTCTCCAAGACCCTCTGCGTGGAGCAACCTCCTCTGTCGCTTCCTTCTCCAATTCTGGAAGAATCATCCAGGGACACTCATGATTCTCGCTTACCGAGAGATGATCGCTCCATACCTCCTCCTCAGGTTTCCATATCAGCGGGTAGCCCTGCTCCCAGTATTGGCCTTTCTACGGCTGACGATCACTCCAGCCAGGCCTCTGCCCATTCTAGTCCTGCATCATCAGGATGGGCTATACCAATACTACTTTCCGATTCTGATTCTCCCAGAAGGTCTCTCAGAAAACACACATCTAAGCGGAGACACCTCTCTCCAGCTTATGATCCTCCACATGGAGAAGTCATCTATTATCAGGAGCCACCTCGTTACCATTACGAACTCCCTCGATACCACTACCAAGCTCGGTATCACAAATGAGGCGATTATGGCGTTCCATATTATCCACCCTATGATGCATATATTCAAGAGGACATACCAGAACAGGTCCTCTACGACAAGCCTAAGAGGATGCATTACACAATACCGTACCAAGCTCGACACTCTCCTTTGGCATCCCCGTCTCCACCTCGACACAGACGTCATAAACCTTCTTCACACGCCCCGCCTTCTGAACAAACCGCTTCCTCAAAGCCATCTCGCAAACATCATTATACCTCACCAGAACATTCAACGTCGAAACGATCTCGACATGAGCCCATACCACCATCGGTCTCGCAACACCATTGACCCTCAGTACAAGTCACCACTACTTACAAGGGACCACCACCTCCTCCCTCTGATCCAGGCAGATCGCGACCAATCAGACCTCACCAACCTGCCTCTCCCTCTACGTCATCTTCAACAGATCAAGATTCTCACTCCAGTATCTCTCAGGAATCTCCATCTAACATACCTACCCCTGGATCAGATGTGGCTGACAACCACCCTCCGTCTCCATCAGAGGATTTCACCTCCTATTCCCAACTTGTTATGAGGATGGCCAAATCCCTGGAACTCGACGTCGAAGAACCACCACTGCCCAAGCAAGATTTGGTCTTCGACGATATAAATCAGGATAAAACACCCCCACTTAGTCTCGCCTTCATCCCGGCAATGCTAGATTTGGTCAAGGAGTCCTGAGACAAGCCTCCCTCATCCCTACAAATTTCAAGGAGAGTGGAAAATCATTATAAAACCCACAGTACCGACACATCCTTCCTGACAAAACACCCTACTCCCAATTCTATTATTGTGGAGTCAAACCAATCCAGGGCTCGGAACAAATCATCTGTCACCCCGACAAACAGGGAAAGTTGAAAGCTAGACGTTCTTGGGAGACGACTCTACTCCCTCACCTCTTTTCTTATGAGAGTAGCAAATTATCAAGCTGCGATGGGGGCATACCATCGTCAATTATGGAATAAAGTTCTCCCTATTCTTCAGACGGTCCCTGAAGCATCTAAAACAGAAGCTCTTAACATCCATACCGAAGCTTCTACGCTTGCTAAACAACAAAGAATCGCATCCAGGCACACTGCTGATGCTGTTTCCAAAGCCATGGCCACATCAATTGCACTTTGACGCCATGCTTGGCTCAGATCTGCAGGTATCTCTGATGATACCAGATCTCGAATCGAAGATTTACCATTTGATGGTGCTGGCCTTTTCAACCAAAAGACAGATGAGGTCATGGATAATTTGCATAAAATCAGGAAAACTGCTTGCTCCTATTCAACTCAACAACCTTATCGATACCAAAGACCTCAGTGACCTCAGACAACAATTCGTCCAGCAGCCTTATCAACCGTATCAACAGCAATACAAGCCTTGCAAACCTCTGATGACTGAACGACCATTTCCAAATCAAACTACTTCCACCACTCTATCCTTTCGAGCTCAAGCCCAACATCAACGTCGACAACCCTTTCGGCGCAATCAAAAGAGGGGTAAGCAATACCCATGATTTTCTAAGTTTGGTATCTATACATCCAACATCCACCCAAACTCGTCTATACCCCTTTCTCCAATTTTGGACTCGTATCACCAATGACCACTGGGTCCTATCTATAGTCGAACACGGCTATTATATGGAGTTCCACCATATGCCCCCCCCCCTCAGTCAAATTAAATACACCTCCTACTCTTCAGCCCTGGAAGAAGAAGTTTCCCTTCTACACAAACATGCTATAATTCCTGTCCCAACAGAGGACCTTCACAACGGTTTCTATTCATGTTATTTTACAGTACCCAAGAAAGACGGAGGACTCCGTCCCATTCTTGATCTTAGACACCTAAATAAATTCATCCAACCCAAACGATTTCAAATGATTACATTGGACACTGTTATTCCCCTCCTTTCACAGGGAGACTGGTTTGTTCTCATCGACCTCGAGGATGCCTACTTCCACATCTCCATTCATCCGAAACATCACAAATACCTTCGTTTCCATTTCAACGGTGTCGCCTACCAATTCTGTTCACTCCCATTCGGTTTATCCACAGCACCGAGAACTTTTAAAAAGTGCCTAGCACCAGACATATCTTCGTCTACAAGGGATTACCATATTCCCTTACATCGACGACTGGCTCATCGTCTCTTACTCTTACCAAGCCACCATCGACACTACTCATATCATGCTCGATACCTTACAGCGTCTCGGTCTCAAAGTCAACTTCTCCAAATCTCACCTCGAGCCTTCACAAACAGCCAAATACATCGGTGCCCATCTCGATTCCACCAAAGCCCGAGCTTTCCCTCCTCCAGACCGACTAAAAAAGTTAAAATTAGCAATTCGACACTTCCAACCCCACGCCTTGGTTTCTGCACACCAGGATCAACATCTCCTAGGTCTCATGGCTTCCACTACTTCTGTGATTCAACACTCCAGACTCAAAATGCGATCTCTTCAATCATGGTACCTATCTCTTTTCAACCCACTCACAGACCATCCGTCAAAACGTCTCAGAGTAACTTCAGAACTTGCCCAACAACTTACCTGGTGGACCTTTGTCCTGAACCTCCTCATCGGCCAACCTTTCGCGCCTCTCCAGCTCACTATCCAGGTTACTACCGAAGCTAGTCCTCTAGGATGGGGAGCACACTGCCAAGACCACAGAATCCATGCCCTTTGGTCAAAGAAAGAACAATTATTACACATCAACCAGCAAGAACTCTTAGCAATTATCAAAGCCTTCAGAGCCTTTCAACCATTGATTTCAGGTCGAGCTGTCCAACTTGCAACGGACAACACAACAGCTATGTGCTATGTAAACAAGCAAGGCGGTACGCATTCTCTCTCGCTCCTGTTTCTGGCAGTTCATCTTTGGGAATGGTGCTACCTCCACCATGTATTTCCAATCGCGGTTCACATCGCCACAGAGGACAACATTTTAGCAGACCACCTCAGTCGTCTCATGTAGGAATCCGCCATTACACGGCATGGCTGCGACATGTGCACGGGATAGGGCGAGGCAACTTCTGTGCTAGCTGTTACCGGGCAGTTTGTACTCGACGCCCTATTGGTTAATGTGAACTGTTATGTAACCTGTTGTGCTAATAAAAGGAGGTGTCCAGGATGGCTAGGGGGCTTTATGCTGGAACACGCTTTTGAACTCCGTATTAAGTCTGCAGACTGTTTTATTTCAGAGATCTCTCCCCACACCGCTTGTGTTGGAGCCGGACTCCGACAGTCTCGTAGTCTCAAATCATGAATGGACACTCAACGACTCCATCTTCACTCAAATTTGCCACAATTGGGGGGAACCACTCATCGACGTCTTTGCAACAGCAAACAACGCAAAGTGCAGTCAATACTGCTCCCGTGCCGGGATCGGCACCAATTCCATCGGTGATCGATTGGGGAACTCATCTTCTCTACCTATTTTCCCCAGTTCCTCTCATTCAAAGAACCGTAAGCAGAATTCGTCAATTCCACACCGATGCAATTCTGATCGTCCCTTGATGACCTCGACAACCACAAACACCTCAAGTCGATGTCGACCACCTTTCTCCGCCTCCCCCAAATTCCGAACCTGCTCTCCCAGGACGACGGCAAGATTTATCACCCAAACCTTGTTGTTTAGTTGTTAAGTCGTGTCCGACTCTTCGTGACCCCATGGACCAGAGCACGCCAGGCCCTCCTGTCTTCCACTGCCTCCCGGAGTTTGGTCAAATTCATGCTGGTACCTTTGATGACACTGTCCAACCATCTCGTCCTCTGACGTCCCCTTCTCCTCTTGCCCTCACACTTTCCCAACATCAGGGTCTTTTCCAGGGAGTCTTCTCTTCTCATGAGATGGCCAAAGTATTTGAACCTCAAGCTTCAGGATCTGTCCTTTCAGTGAGCACTCAGGGTTGATTTCCTTCAGAATTGATAGGTTTGTTCTCCTTGCAGTCCAGGGGACTCTCAAGAGTCTCCTCCAGCACCACAATTCAAAAGCATAAATTCTTTGGTGGTCAGCCTTCTTTGTGGTCCAGCTCTCACTTCCATACATCGCTACTGGAAAAACCATAGTTTTGACTATGCGGACCTTTGTCGGCAAGGTGATGTCTCTGCTTTTTAAGATGCTGTCTAGGTTTGTCATCGCTTTCCTCCCAAGAAGCAGGCGTCTTTTAATTTCGTGGCTGCTGTCACCATCTGCAGTGATCATGGAGCCCAAGAAGGTAAAATCTGTCACTGCCTCTATATCTTCCCCTTCTATTTGCCAGGACATGATGGGACCAGTGGCCATGATCTTAGTTTTTCTGATGTTGAGCTTCAGACCATTTTTTGCGCTCTCCCCTTTCACCCTCATTAAGAGGTTCTTTCATTCCTCCTCACTTTCTGCCATCAGAGTGGTATCATCTGCATATCGGAGGTTGTTGATATTTCTTCCGGCAATCTTAATTCCGGTTTGGGATTCATCCAGTCCAGCCTTTCGCATGATGTGTTCTGCATATAAGTTAAATAAGCAGGGAGACAATATACAGCCTTGTCGTACTCCTTTCCCAATTTTGAACCAATCAGTTGTTCCATATCCAGTTCTAACTGTTGCTTCCTGTCCCACATATAGATTTCTCAGGAGGTAGATAAGGTGGTCAGGCACTCCCATTTCTTTAAGAACTTGCCATAGTTTGCTGTGGTCCACACAGTCAAAGGCTTTTGCGTAGTCAATGAAGCAAAAGTAGATGTTTTTCTGGAACTCTCTGGCTTTCTCCATAATCCAGCGCATGTTAGCAATTTGGTCTCTAGTTCCTCTGCCCCTTCGAAATCCAGCTTGTACTTCTGGGAGTTCTCGGTCCACATACTGCTGAAGCCTACCTTGTAGGATTTTGAGCATAACCTTGCTAGCGTGTGAAATGAGTGCAATTGTACGGTAGTTGGAGCATTCTTTGGCACTGCCCTTCTTTGGGACTGGGATGTAGACGGATCTTTTCCAATCCTCTGGCCACTGCTGAGTTTTCCAAACTTGCTGGCATATTGAGTGTAGCACCTTAACAGCATCATCTTTTAAGATTTTAAATAGTTCATCTGGAATGCCATCACCTCCACTGGCCTTGTTGTTAGCCATGCTTTCTAAGGCCCACTTGACTTCGCTCTCCAGGATGTCTGGCTCAAGGTCAGCAACCACACTATCTGGGTTGTCTGGGACATCCAGATCTTTCTGGCATAATTCCTCTGTGTATTCTTGTCACCTCTTCTTGATGTCTTCTGCTTCTGTAAGGTCCCTACCATTTTTGTCCTTTATCATGTCCATCTTTGCACGAAATGTTCCTTTAATATCTTCAATTTTCTTGAACAGATCTCTGGTTTTCCCCTTTCTATTATTTTCCTCTATTTCTTTGCACTGTTCATTTAAGAAGGCCCTCTTGTCTCTCCTTGCTATTCTTTGGAAGTCTGCATTCAATTTTCTGTAACTTTCCCTATCTCCCTCGCATTTTGTTTCCCTTCTCTTCTCTGCTATTTGTAAGGCCTCGTTGGACAGCCACTTTGCTTTCTTGCATTTCCTTTTCTTTGGGATGGTTTTTGTTGCTGCCTCCTGTGCAATGTTATGAGCCTCCATTCATAGTTCTTCAGGCACTCTGTCCATCAAATCTAGTTCCTTAAATCTGTTCTTCACTTCCACTGTGTATTCATAAGGGATTTGGTTTAGATTATACCTGACTAGCCCAGTGGTTTTTCCTACTTTCTTCAGTTTAAGCTTGAGTTTGGCTATAAGAAGCTGATGATCAGAGCCACAATCAGCTCCAGGTCTTGTTTTTGCTGACTGTATAGAGCTTCTCCATCTTTGGCTGCAGAGAACATAATCAATCCTGATTTAGGTACTGCCCATCTGGTGATGTCCAGGTGTAGAGTCGCCTCTTGTGTTGTTGGAAAAGAGTGTTTGTGATGACCAGCTTGTTCTCTTGACAAAACTCTATTAGCCTTTGCCCTGCTTCGTTTTGAACTCCAAGGCCAAACTTACCTGTTGTTCCTTTTATCTCTTGACTTCGTACTTTAGCATTCCAGTTCCCTATAATGAGAAGAACACCTTTCTTTGATGTCAGTTCTAGAAGGTGTTGTAAGTCTTCATAGAATTGGTCAATTTCAGCCTCTTCAGCATTGGTGGTTGGTGCATAAACTTGGATTACTGTGATGTTGAAAGGTCTGCCTTGGATTCGTATTGAAATCATTCTATCATTTTTGAGATTGTATCCCAGTACAGCTTTTCCCACTCTTTTGTTGACTATGAGGGCTACTCCATTTCTTCTACGCGATTCTTGCCCACAATAGTAGATATGATAATTGTCTGAATTGAATTTGCCCATTCCCGTTCATTTTAGTTCACTGACACCCAGGATGTCAATGTTTATTCAAACATTGACATGTTAATAATAAACGTTGACATGTTTATTCAAACATGTCAATGTTTATTCAAACATTGAATAAACACCTAAACCTAACGTCCCTCAACCTTACGGCATGGAGGATTCTTCCCCCATAGCAACCATCATTAGCAGAGCTAGAAAACCATCCACACAAATTCTTTATAATTATAAATGGAAGTCTTTCTCTACCTATGCTACCTCTAAAAATCTCTCAGCATCCCCAACGTCTTTAGATACATTGCTTAATTATCTTTTACACCTCTCAAAGTTTATGTCGCTGCAATTATAGCTCATCAACCACCAGATGCAGAATCAGCCAAATTTTTCTCTCATCCAACCTTGAAAAGATTTTTAAAAGGACTTCACAATATTCGCCCTCCACAGCAACCCCCACTCCCTCAGTGGTCTCTCCAAACTGTTCTTAATGCTCTTACCAAACCACCATTTGAACCCATGGCTTCCACTAACTTCAGACTTCTTTCATTGAAGACTCTCTTCTTGGTAGCCATCACCTCAGCTCGTTGAGCGAGCGAGCTCTCTGCTCTCAGATCTGACTCTCCATACATACAATTCCATCCTCACAAAGTCACACTTTATCCAGATGTGTCATTCCTCCCCAAGGTAGTATCCGATTTTCATTTGAATCAACCTATCATCTTACCGTCTCTCTTTCCTTCACCGACTTCTGATCTTGAGCACATTCTCCACACTTTAGACATTCGTCGCACTCTTGCATTCTACATAGACAGAACAAAAACTTTCAGGACATCTCCCTGTCTCTTCATTTGTTTTCATGGACCTCATAAAGGCTCTCCAGCATCATCGCAGACCTTGTCTCGATGGATAGTTCAAGCCATTTCCCTGGCCTATGAACTCGCAGGGAAAACGCCTCCTGATACCATTAAAGCCCACTCCACAAGAGCTATGGCTACCTCCACCGAATTCCAGCGCGGTGTGGACATTTCCAACATCTGTCGGGCGGCCACATGGTCCAATCCATCCACCTTCATCTCACACTACAGGCTGGATGTTCGAGCAAAGAATGATGCCCAGTTTGGGAGAGCTATATTGACATCTTTTCTTCAGTGATGGCCCACCAACCGGTAAGTGAGCTTGCTAGTCACCCATTTGTGTGCATTCACAGAGGCCACGAAGAAGAAAGAGAGGTTACTTACCTGTAACCATGGTTCTTCGAGTGGTCCTCTGTGAATCCACACATCCCGCCTGTCCTCCCCTCTGTCCGTCACTTCGTTGTCTTTATCTAACCTTGTTGATAAAGGACCTTGGGCAGGCGGAGCATGCGCCCCACGGGGGAACATCCTACTAATCACATGTCTTTAAGCTCTAGAAACTTCCAAGACGTCCTGCGCAGGCGCAGAACAAACCATTTGTGTGGATTCACAGAGGACCACTCGAAGAACCATGGTTACAGGTAAGTAACCTCTCTATTTGCTTTATCTACACACCTGTTACTGAACCAAGAAACCATGTGTAAAGCCCTTTGTACAAAATGACTATTTACTGCTTTAGGTCATTTTAATCATGTCAGTGGTACTCTCTGCAATAATTCAAATGACTCAAGCAACATAAGGGACCACTTTGTACACAGTACCCGGTGGCAGCCAGGCAAATAAAGTCATGGGTCTGAGGGGTTTCTTTCTGATATTTAAGTGCTATTCTCAGTGCAAAGATGAAAGTGCAGCAAATATTTGTTAACTGAATGCACAATTTCAATATATAGTGTTAAAGATTTTGGGCTCTATCCCCACAGAGGAAAGAGAGTGTCTCCGAGCCATGGACATCGATGTCACAAGAACTTACAATACTGATGAGGCAGAGGATGAGGGTTGCACAACATCTGCCTATTTTCAAAACAGAGCAAATAAGGGAAGAAAAAGAAAAAAGCCACAGTTCTTCAGAGAATCAAAAAAGAAAAAATGTGTGTTTGGGGGCCAGCAGGCTCATTCTAATGGGTATGTTTTCTGATCCTTCATAAAGTTTGTATGACCAGTTTGCTGGCTACTAGTGGGAATAGAAAGCTCAGTGAGTTAGGTGTCTGGCTGCAGCTACCCCACTGTGTATCCCAGAAGAGCCAGCCTGTTTGATCTTGAGCAAAAGCTGCACAGTGCCAGAGTAGCCCCAGAAGAAGTAAACTACTCCTGAATACTCTCTAACTAGAAACCCTGAACAGGGTCACTATAAGTCAAGAATTGGCCTGATGGCTCATAATTACATTAAATGGGAATAGAACCCTCATAAAGTGGTAATTAAGCATTCTTAATTACTGCATTATAAAAAGGCCCTTGTATGGAGTGAGCAGTAGGATTGGGAAGAGTACTAGCATGAAAGCAGCATAGAATTATTCATTTTTAAATAATCTCTTGAAATGATTATGGGAAGGATTGTGAATGCCACACCTTTTAAGTGTCTTTGTATAAGTGAGTAATTCCTGTTTGTGCCTAGCATGACAAATAAAATGAATGAAATTCTTGGGAGCATTTCAAACACTCAAAAGAGAAGAATGCAATGCCAAGGGATGTGCATTTTTTCTCCCACAATGAAGGAGAGAACACAAAGAGAAACTGAACTCATTTGGTAGTTATCAGTAGAATCATAGAATCACAGAGTTGGAAGAGACCACAGGGGCCATCGAGTCCAACCCCCTGCCATGCAGGAACTCCATCAAAGCACTCCCAACAGATGGCCATCCAGCCTCTGCTTAAAAACCTCCAAAGAAGGAGACTCCACCACACTCCGAGGCAGCAGATTCCACTACCGACCAGCTCTGACTCAGGAAGTTCTTCCTGAGATTCAGGTGGAATCTCTTTTCCTGTAGTTTGAAACCACTGCTCCTTGTCCTGGTGCCTGGAGCCGTGGAAAACAAACCTGTCCCTTCCTCGACATGACATCCCTTCAGATATTTAAACATGGCTATCATGTCCCCTCTTAACCTTCTTTTTGTAAGGCTAAACATTCCCAGCTCCCCAAGCCGCTCCTCATAGGACATGGCTTCCAGACCTTTGACCATTTTGGTCGCCCTCCTCTGGACACGTTCCAGGTTGTCAACATCCTGGACACAATACTCGAGGTGAGGCAGAATGGAGTGGTACTATCACTTCCCTTGATCTAGACACTATACTCCTATTGATGCAACCAAGAATTGCATTGGCTTTCTTGGCAGCCGCATCACACTGCTGACTCATGTTCAGTTTGTGGTCTACCAAGACTCCTAGATCCCTTTCACGGGTACTGTTGTCTAGCCAGGTGTCTTCCATCCTATATCTGTGCAATTCATTTTTTCTACCTAGCTGTAGGACCTTACATTTCTTCCTGTTGAAATTCATTTTGTTAGTTTTGGCCCAGGACTCTAATCTGTCAAGGTCATTTTGAATTTTAATCCTGTCCTCTGGGGAATTAGCAACCCCTCCCAATTTGGTATCATCTGCAAATCTAATCAGCATATTCTCTATTCCTTCATCCAAGTCATTGATAAAGATGTTGATTAGCACAGGGCCCAGAACAGAACCCTGAGGCACCCCACTAGTTACCTCTCTCGAGGATGAAGAGAAGCCATTGGTGAGCACCCTTTGGGTTCGGTCAGTCAACCAATTACAAATCTACCGAACAGTAGCACTGTCTAGCCCACATTTTACTAGCTTCCTTGCAAGAATATCATGGGGAACTTTGTCAAAGGCCTTACTGAAATCAAGATATGCTACATCCACAGTGTTCCCTTCATCTATCAAGCCTGTAACTCTATCAAAAAAAGAGATCAGATTAGTCTGGCATGACTTGTTTTTGAGAAACCCGTGTTCACTTTTAGTGATGACAGCATTGCTTTCTAAGTAATAACAAACTGTTTAATGATCTGCTCTAGAATTTTTCGGGGAATTGATGTCAGGCTGACTGGGTGATAATTATTTGGGTCTTCTTTTTTTCCCTTTTTGACGATAAGGACAACATTTGCCCTCCTCCAGTCTGTGGGGACTTCTCCTGTTCTCCAAGAATTCTCAAATATTATTGCCAATGGTTCTGAAATTACTTCTGCCAGTTTTTTTAATATCCTTGGATGTAATTCGTCTGGCCCTGGAGACTTGAATACACTTGATATTATTTTTATCAAGGGATAAATAGAAATTTGATCAAAATGTAGAGCAGTAGTCCTAAGAAGGAACTTGAATCCCATGAGGCTTTTGAAAAGTATATATGCATATTTACATAAATACAGTGGTGCCTTGACTTACGAACTTAATTGGTTCCGGAACTCCGGTCATAATTCGAAATGGTCCCAAGTCAAAGCACCATTTCCCATAGGAATGTATTGAAATGCAATTAATCTGTTCCAGCCGAAGAAATAAAACACCAAAAAAACACACACACAAAAAACCACTGCAAGACCCATCGGAAACGCGATTAATCCGTTCCGGCCGAAGGAAAAAGAAAAGCAAACAAACTGTGCAAGACCCTTCGGAAATGCAAAAAAAGCAAAGCAAAAAGCAAACAAACCGTCCAAGACCCATCAGAAACGCGATTAATCCATTCCGGCCGAAGGGGGAGAAAAAAAAGAAAAGCAAAACGCAAACAAACCGTGCAAGACGCTTCGGAAATTGGGGGGGACCCAAAAAGCAAACAAACCCTGCAAGACCCATCGGAAATAGGGAAAAAAAAACAAAAAGCAAACAAACCCTGCAAGACCCATCGGAAATGGGGAAAAAAACCCAAAAAGCAAACAAACCCTGCAAGACCCATCGAAAATGAGAGAGAAAAAAACCCAAAAAACAAAGACTGCAAGACCCATCACAGCACAGAAACATAACCCCCCCAGCCCAAAACCACGCTGCAAAACCCACCCAGAACAGTTTTTAAAAAGCAGAAAGCAGCCCCTTACCTTACCAGGCAGTCCGAAGCCTCCTCCAAACACACACTCTCTAACTGCTGGGGCGAAAGAGCTACAAAGAAGCAGCCTCTTCGCCACCAACGGTTAGCAATTTGAATTCCCCGCCTTTTTCCCCTGCCTTTTTCTGTTCATAACTCGAAGCTCCAGTCACAAGTAGAAGCAAATTTTTGCAGCTGAAGTTGGTCGTAACTCGAAATGGTCGTATGTCGGGATGTTCGTAAGTCGAGGCACCACTGTACTGCAACCAGTGTCATTTCTCAATGCTTTCTGTCTCTCATTTTTAGGGGTTACAAGAACTGCAAGAAGACGTCACTGAGCTCCAGAGGTTCTACATCTTGTGTTCCTCCAGTCAAGCTAGGAATTGGGAAGAGGCCTGGAATTATGGCGCCACCAAAGCCCCGAAATAGACATTATCTTAAACCGGCTTACTCACTTTTGTAATTTTATTAAAGTCCTTTTTTCACTTCTATGAAAATTACTTATTTTGAACTTACTAGTTTTGTTATCAAGCTGTATTTGTATTATAAGACACATCCTTAAAGGTTTTAATAAATATGGACTATACTGGAAAAAATAGAAAAGAGGCTTTTTGTAACTGTCTCTGTCAAAGTGTTTTAAATCTTTTTGAGTAGTGGGGAATTCACAGCTTGCTGACTTTCAAATCCTGCCCTGAACGTTTTGTATCTGAACAGCATTGGTAGTGTTCTTGCCCTCTTCTCCCTCTCAGCCTGGTCACTGATCCTACACAGGATAGGAGAGACACATCTCTAGTTTCTCTTCCCCAAAATACCTTTTGAGCAGACTCTACCTGGAATCCTCTGGGATCATTCTTCAGAAAGATGAATACCAAGTTCCTGCAGAGATATGTCTACAAGTATAATTTCTATTCTGAATGAAAACCAGGTAGGCTGAAGAAGGTCCTTGTTCTTGAGGGCAGGAAGGTAGTGTCCTCTCTTCTAGAGCAGTGGGGACCATCCCCTCTATTCCCCTGGCACATCTAGCCAGAGGTAAATTGCTCAAAGCTCACCTTAGGCTGCCTGTGGTTGTTGCCATTTCTTCTTTCCTCTTTGCCAGTTCTGCTTTACTGAAGTATGCTTTGTTTGAGATGAATGGAAATCCTTAAAAAAAAAAATAGCCAAGTAGGGAAGACGCTAGATAATCTGCTCCCAAGTCTAGGGCATGTCCCACCCGGGAGAAGTATAAATAAATTTTGAGAGGGGAATAAAATCAGCTTCAACTAATTTCTGCAATATCATTACTGGAACTGGGGATCCTAGTAATCCTAGAATTTATTAGGTTTCTGTATTTTTAAATTGCAATTTTTAAATTTTATTAGAGGTACATTGGACAATAAAAAGACAAATGGTGATGGTATGAGGGTTTCTCAAAAATTAAAAAGAGGATACTGATCTCCCACCACCACCAAGTTACTTTAAAATGTGGACCAAGCGGGTCATCTTCACTGAAGTAGAAGAGAAATTAACATGCAAATACAGGATTTCTTTTAATTTCTCTACCCAGGCGAAGGATGCTGTTTAGGTTGAGCATCTTCAAAAGCAGCACATTTCTGAGTGGGCCAGCAAGCTCTCAAGCTGGCTGTCATTACAACTAAAGTACCTTCTAGAGAACTTGTACGGTGAAATCTCCAGAGGATGCAAAATGGGTGGCAGAGGTGTACAGTCAAAATCGGGAGAGTACCTTCCTCTTTCCCAAAAGGCAACTGAAGACACTACTACAACTGCAATAATCTTCCTTGTCACCTAAAGGTTACTGAAGTAGCATGTTAATATAATTCACTCCTCAAATAATTTACCACTAAGGTTGTGATTAACTTCCCGGTCAGAAAGGACTGTTTCTCAGTCTGCAGGAAAGGAGCCATCCCTAAATGTATTGCCGCCGTGGCAGGCATGGGTCATGTGTCACAGAAGCTTTCTTTTAGAGACTGAACTTCTGGCTCCTCTTCCAGTCTTAGGCTATAACTGGAAATCTTCATTTCCCAGCTTCTGCAGCAGTGCTTTTCTATTAAAACATGAGGAAGCCTTTGTCCGGAAATCCTGTTGTCCCTAGTTTTTTATAAGCACATTTGGAATTTTGAGATTGGGCTGCCCTCACAAAATGATTGCCATGGGAAGGCATGGCCAATCACATAAAACACATTTTGTAGAAAGCAAGCAATGGTACAGTCTGAGCTGTGGTGTGACCATTTGTGCACAAAAAGAATAAGCTTGCCCAGCTGGCTTTGGGTTTTGCGTCTGTTTCCCAGGGTGCATAGCCACAGATTTCTTCTGATAAGACTGTCCCTGCCATCAGTGGCTTCTATATGTGAAGAGACATACTTGAGGTGATATGCTGAAGAGACAACATTGTTCAGGATCACTTTAAGTGACTGTTGTCCAGCCTGCCACTGACCTAGCTGAATGCTACGCAGGCTATAATCAAAACCATCACCAAAGCGGGGGGGGGGGGGGGGGGAGAGACAAAAAGCCCCCTGCAGAGTGCTCTGCTCTGCCCTGCTGGTATCCTGTACTATCAGCCATTCACTAACATCATGCAGAAGAGAGACTTTTAAAAGAAGGGCTGCTAGTGGATAATTTATTTTGTGGATAACTAAGTGGTTGCCTAAAGACAGGAGGGCCTGGCGTGCTCTGGTCCATGGGGTCACAAAGAGTCGGACACGACTTAACGACTAAACAACAACAACAATAAAAGTGGTTGCCTGTCATGTTATCTTGTAAAATTTACATTTTTTTCACAGAATAGCCTTGGCCTTTACAGGCCTGGCCTAATTACCTCACATTTTAATAATGTCATTGCATTTTGGGGAACTGCAACTACAGGAGCTGTTGGAAAAGCTCAGGCGGTGCTGCTGAAGGACTTGTATGTGTTATTTTTGCTTGCCTTGTTGGAGCAGGTGAAATATGTCCGCGACCTAGACAGTATCGTAGACGAGCCATTGGATGAGAAAATCCTGCCCTGTACTGGCTTCCCATTTAGCTGTTACTCTCAGAACATTTCCTCTTCTCCCCTTCCTCTGCTTCAGAAGTCAAAGAGGAGTGTAGGTCTCGATGGCTGGACAAACCCCACAGGCCTATGGACCTAACCCAGAGCCTAGATGGCTTGGATATTGTTGACCTGTAACCCCCATCAGCCTTGAGCAAAATAGCCAAGGACTAAGAATACTAGAATTTAGAAGGCTACACTTTGCCCAGTCTTGCCTAGATCTTCCTTTTTATTATTATTATTTTCTCTTTTTTTATTTTTTGTTAGGTATGGGATGGAGAACTTTTGGCTGTCTACTCAAGATGAACTCCAACTCTTGTCTGCCCCAGCTAACATGGCCAGTGTACAGGGATTATAGTAGATTTAGTGCAGAAGGAAGTATAGTGTGACCTGTGATTTGTATGTGGCCATTAATATTTTTAAAAGGATTTTGCTCAGAAGCCCCCTTGTGTCCCTGTGAGACAGAGAGTGTTAGTGAGCCGTCCTCCATTCAGAATGTGCAGGAGGAAGTACAAGGATGTGTAGAAGGTGTACTTATAGATCTAGGAGAAGGAAGGGTGACAGAAAGAAGAGCAGTAGAGGTGTGTCTGTCAGAAGATCAAGGGGAGGAGCGTGATTTGATAGTCTGGGAAGAGGTGATAAAAGAAGGAGATGGTGCGCGGGAATTCAGTTTGAAAACGGAACAGATAAGGAGAGGGACGAGAGATTGTGCCATACAAACCGAGAGGGAAGAAGAAACCTCAGTTAAGGTTGGTAATCTCTTGAAAGACTTCCCCAATTTGAAGACTGGAGGGGGATTGCTACCAGACCCAAAGACACCCAAAGTAGAGAAGACGGGAGATGCTCTATTAGAATGGACTGTAGTGGTCTACCCCCGCAACCAAGGTGGGGGGAGGAAAGCGATCCGACCCAACCCCTCCTACAACATGCCACCTCCAGAAGGGGACTGGGCGAGACATCCCTGTTGTGGGACGGTTTGCGCGGTCAGGAGTACCCCACTGAGAAGAATGACGGATCGAGAGCGGTTTGGTCCAGCCCCGATGTGAGGAGTGAAGTGTTAACTCCCGGGACAAAAATTTTAAGTTACAAAACGTGGCCAGAACTAAGTTACTTGGACTCATATGATTTGGTTAATTTGGATGTTGGAGTTAATAAAGTTGATGCAGTTGAATTTTTAAAATCGCCTCCGTCTCTTATTCCCGCCAAAATGAGGGAACCGCCACCAAAATGTGAAGAACCTGATCACAGTCCCCTAGCAGACTTGGGGGGGGGGGGAGTAATTTTATTGGGAGCCTCCTCAGCTGTTCCTCAGACAAAAGTTTATATACATAGTGTACGCGGCAGGGAGCCAAGTGAATAAGTATTAACTAATCAAAATATTAAGAGTGCCGTTGTCATCTGTTTCACCTGGTTCCTCTCCCCACAATAATGTACACTGTACAAATCAATCTTTGGCTTAAATTTAGTAATCTGTGTGACTAAGGAAGTTTTAAAGGTGCCACAGTACTTTTGATTTTGTTACACATGTTTGACTAGCAGAGGCACAGCAGTCTGTCTTTAGTCATGGCAAAATTGCTTCCTACACGTCACCGAAAGGGAAAAGGGGTCTTTGTCAAACAGAAATAAATTTAAGACAGATATTGTGGGTTGAGGAACAGAGGAATGGGGGCGTGCGGCCTCTGGAAGTGCTCTGCCCCTGCTGTAGCCCAGCCACATTCGCCATGCCAGCATTCCTTGCCCCTGCCTGAGAGGAATGGTCTGGCTCAGATACTTCATAGGATGAAGGCAAGGCCTCCCTTCTGGCCCAGGCGGTTTCTACTTCTTCAGAGGCCTTTTTATCCCACTAGCTAGGATTAATTATTACAACTCTGCCAAGTAGAACATTTATTTATTTATTTATTTTATTTAAAAGATTTTTAATCCTGCCTTTCTCCTTAACAAAGACACTCCACAGAAACAG
Source organism: Intellagama lesueurii (assembly GCA_037013535.1). Classification (NCBI taxonomy): domain Eukaryota; kingdom Metazoa; phylum Chordata; class Lepidosauria; order Squamata; family Agamidae; genus Intellagama; species Intellagama lesueurii. The sequence continues at coordinate 19,036,003 of JBAJHW010000011.1, forward strand.
ACCGACATGTCCCTTGGCCTTTCTAAACAAAACTTCCCAAACCTGATGTCCTCCATAAGCAGTGGCTGCTGTGATGGGAATTTAGTCCAGTATATAGGGTGGGATGTAGGGCACTGACATAGGGAAGGGTTTTTCTAGAATTAGTCTAAAGGGTTGGAGTCTTACTTCCTCTTTATTTGTTAAAATAGTAAGGATGGCGATGTTGGCAAAGCCAACTTTTATTGAAATTCATTTTAACCAGTGTCTCCTATAGGTTTGCAATATGCTTGGAGTTTCACCCAGCCAGAAGAGGCACATGAGTGAATCTGCTCTCCCACAAGATCAGTTCCTCTAAGAACATGGCTGGGAGTGGGATTGAACACTCAGTTGCTCACCTGTTGGGACTAAAGCAGTTGCGGCTGACCAAATGAGTTCAAAATGAAGCTACACTTCTGCTTCTGTTGAGGACGTCTGATGTTGTGTACGCTGTCATACGTTCCTTCCCTGTGTTCTGTCAGCCTCACAAAGCCATCATGAATAAACGCAAATACTACCGCTCTCTTTGTAGAAATAATGAGAACATGAGTCCTGTCTCAGTGCATTAAGATACACATGTTAACCGAAATGCCAGATAAACAGATTTAATTTAAGCATTAATCGGTAGAAGTATCAAAGCCTGCTGGTGACAGGCTGGAAGATTTATTCTGAAGAGACTGTTACACTTACAGTTAGTGAGAGTTCAAGCCAGAATTTTAAGCAGCAGCAAGCTCCCAATTTTAACTCTCATAAAAACTGGTATATTTTTAGTTCAGAGTAACAGTTAGATTTAGAAGTGAAAGAATCACAGAGCCATAAAGCTGGGATTGCCTGGGTCATGAAGTCCAACTGCCTGACAGGCAGGAAATCTGCAGCTAAAGCATCCCTAACAGATGGCCATTTCTCCTCTGTTTAAGAAACTCAAATGGAGCCCACCATCCTCCATAGCTATCTAGTGCTGAATAGGTTTTACTGTCAAAACGTTCTTCCTAATGTTCACCTTCCTAGGTGAAATCTCCTCTCTCATAATTTGAATCCATTATTTTGGATCCTTCTCTCTTGACCAACAGAAAACAAGCTTGCTCCTTCTATGTGGTAGCCCATCAAACACTTGAAGATTGCTATCATACTGCCACTAGCTTTCTCTTGTCCAGACTAAACATATCCAGCTTCCTCAGCTGTTCCTCATACAGCTTTGTCTCCAGATCTTTTACCACCCTTATCATCCTCCTTTTAACATGTTCCAGAATGCTAATATCCTTCTTAAACTGTGGTAGATACAGTATTCTCAGGTTTGATCAAAGCAGAATGGTGCTATTGTTTCCTTTGATTTGGACATTATATTTCTGTTTATGCAGCCTAGAACTGTATTTATATTTTTGCCATCTGACCACACTGCTGAATCATGTTATGCCTGTGGTCTATTAAGACCCTCTATGTCCTTTTCACATATACTACTGCCAACCTAGCTGTCACCCTTGTATCAGTGCATATGGTTTTTCCTGCCTACATATAGAATATTAAATTTTCACAGTTGAAACTAATTTTATTTGTTTTGGTCCAACTCTCCAGTCTGTTTAAGTCGTCTCTGGGAATTCTCAAAGATGATGGAATCTTTGAAATTACGCCTGCAAGTTCCTTTAATACTCTTGGATGCAGTGGCTCGGAATCACAGTCCCTGTGGTCCTTATGCAGTTCCAAATCTCGCAAGGAGAATTCCCTTGCAGGCAGCAGGGAAGCCGTATCGGACTGCATTTCCCTGGCAAGTAATCCGTGCCCTTGGTCCCACAGCACTGGCTAAAGCTCTTTTTTGTTGTTGTTGTTTTCCCAGGAATCCGCACAGCTCGGTTCCTGCAACACCTCTCTGGTCTCTGGAATGCGACCGCTCTTCCGTCTGAGAGCAAACTGAGACCCTCCTCCTACAGATGTCGAGCTAAAACACGCGCATACTTGAAAGGCGGAGTGCACGTGAAGAGGCCGCCACCCAAAGGAGCAAAGACTGCTGAGCAGAGCTTTCTGTCCCCCGCCCCCATCCTGTTGCTCGACTTCAAATCCCATCATCCCTAACCACTGGAGCTGCTGCCTGGGGATGGCAGGATCATGTGGTGAGGCACAATTCGCCCTGCCATAGTAACCAATAGCCTGCCTCCCCTGCTGTTATGCAAGGTGGAGTCTTATTTCCCGGAAGTGCGCCTTTTCCCGAGGGAGGTGCACTTTTACGACGCAGCGTGTGGTGACTGTTTTGTGTGTTGGGGGGGGGGGCTGGACTTGGAGCCTGCAGCTTCTCCTGTGCTTTGGAGTAGGGCGGCAGCATTGGGGTTCTCGTCCGCATTTCTATTTTCTAAAAAGTGGACCAAACCGCTTTTCACAAGCACGTCGTTCAGGCGTCCCGTTGCCGCCCCCTCGGCTGGGCGGGAAGCGCCCCCTGCCCGCCCTCCGCGTCAAGGCGGGCCCTGCCACTGGTGCTGCCGCGCGCGGGAAAGGCGGCTGGGCGGAGAGCGCGGGGCAAGGAGGCCGGCATGGAAGCAGAGCAGGCGCTGGGCGGGAAGCCGCGGAAGGCCGAAGAAGCGACGCGGAGCCACCAGCTGCAGCAGGTGAGAGGCTGCCGCGCTTGTCCCCTTCCGACGCACCGCCCGTGGTGTGTGCGTGTTGGCTTCAGGTTCCGGTTTCTCCTGCACCCCTCGCTCCGCGACCCGCCTTGCTAGGGTTCTCCCGCGCTATGCTTGCGCCTGTAAGTTCACACGGGCACAAAGCATAGCGGGGCTCCACGTCGGAGTTTCTGACGTCCCACATGGGCAGACCTGCTGTAAAGAAACGGAAATGCACTCTGCATGCGCACAAAGGCATCGTTGATGCATTAGCGTCGAGGCGCAGGTTTTCCTGGGGATGTGACCTGGAAGGACCAACCACCGGGTCGAGGTTGTCTTAAGGAGGGGTATGGGGACATCCCGCACAAATCCGGAAAGGTGCCCCCGGCCTGGTTTGCGACGCTACGCGGGCCTTACGGGGATGCCGGGCATCAGACTTTGGTAACAGACTGGATACCAGTGGGGAAGCTTGTCAATTTAAAAAAGCCTGTAAGCCAGGAAAGGCGTTATATTATTAAAGCAGAACTAAAGTTGTTATGAGATTGTGTGAGAGTACATATTTGTTTTATTGATTTGCAAACGTGTGTAAAATAAGCCACACATAATAACCCAAACCCATACCAGATTACAAACTTTGGGCTGTGCAGTTCCAGTTAAAAAACAAAACTGATTAATCTTTTTCCACTTCCAATAGCAGTGTCTCATTTCTGTTTTTGGTCACTGTGCATTTTCCCCACAACCCTTGGATCTCTAACCACTGGATAATACTAATGCTTCCAGTTTGCATTCTGTGTGATTCACTGATCTGTTTAAAATCTGGAATGCAGACAAGATCCCGGTGGGGGAACTGAGGCTAGGACAGAGAGTCCAAATTTTCCAAAGTCTTGGTCTAGTAGCCTAATTGTCCTATTGTATATTTCAGTTCAAATGCTTACAGGCTGTCAGGACTAACAGGTTACGCTAGATTTGGGGGACTAGAAAGTTTTATAGAAATCTTTTCAGAAAGCTAACTTCACAGAGGAGGAAAATACAAGGCCATTAATGCAACTAAACCTACTTGCATTAATGACAGTATTAATTCGACATGTTGTTGAATAAGATGTCTTAGGAAGCAAGTCCTAATGTGTTCAGTGAGACGATCACCCTTGCGAAGGAGTTAGGACTGCAGTCTTGCTTCCTCCAGGCATGGCTGGAATGACCAGATAAAATATTCAGAGGCACAGGGGAAGGAAGGCTTTTGGGCTGCACTCTGGAGTAAAGATATACTCCATTAAACTCTATAGGATTGCAGTGACCTAGAGGAAACAGTCCCAAAGAGGTGTATGCTTAAATACGTCTGCTGAAAGTTTTAATTTTGACATAACTGCCAGTGGCAAGGAACTGGAAATGTATTTCTGTAGAAAATCAGTGTATAATGCTATGTTACTGTATTTTTCTTACATTTAAGGAGGAAAAAACACCAAAAGAAAAACCAAAGACATGTCTTCCAGAAGGCCCTGTGAGAAGCAAGACTTCAATAACACAAGCAAGAGTTCTTCTCATGCCTCTGCCTTTCAATAAGAGTGAATGCACAAGGCGTGTGTTGCCTCAAAAACGTCTGCTAGAACAATTTTCTAGCTCTGAAGAGTCCCCAGCTACAGATCGCAAAGTCAAGAAAGCCTGTAACCATCCTTCAAGCCCCCAGATCAGTGCGGTCGTGTCGGAGGTTTCTCCTAGCCCAGGTGTGGTAGTAGTAGCTGACAAGGAATCTCATGTACCTGCTTCAGTTGTAGCAGCCAGCAGTAGTGATCTGGAGAGCGATGGGGATCTGGAGAGTGATACAAAGGATGTAAGTGTTACATACATACACACATGCATGCCTTATAGTCAAAAGCCAATACAGTAGTAGATAGTGCAATACGGAACGCCACAAAATATTCAGTATATAGTGTATATAGTGTTCAAAGCAGCACATACTATAGTAGCCTGATTCGCATGTAAGTCTGCTGATGTTGTCAGCCATGGACTCTAATCTTGAATGAAAAGTTCCCTATTCTCCCCCTCTCAGATTCCAAGGCTCCCTAGGGATCCTTTTCAGCGTAGAGAATGGGAAAGGGAGCCTTTAATGCCTCTGAATCCCGACCGCTGGTTCTGCTACCGGGATGGTTCGGGATCCTCAAAACCTGGGGAGGGAGAAGTGGAATCGGAAACTTCATTTAAAGTTTAGTTTGTTTAGCCTTTCACATGTGGAGCTGCATCAACAAGGCTTCGCCCGTTGTACAGAGGCTTGCATGGCAAGTATCTCATAAATGTTTAAAATCACTGTGTTAACAATTTGTGACAGCTGCACAAAATCTGGTCACTTCATTGGTAATCTTTGGGCCCTGATCCAAATGGAGAAATGAAATAAAGTTATTCTGGGAATTTTAGATGAATGGATAAAAGGAGCTCTTGACAAAGGTAGAAGGAGCAGTATTATAGGACATCTCCAACAGTTTCCACGTCTTCATGAGATACTTAAAATTCCTGCATGGGGTAATCCATATCTCTCCTCTGGGAGCACAGAATGTAAAGCATTAAAGTGAGCTAAAGTTAAGTCTTTTCTAAACTTGGGAAATGATGAATTAGCCAGGAAAGTAGAAGGCATAAATGTCTTTTCACCAAGAACACAATATATTAGTAAACAAGTTTAAGTGGTCTTGTAATTCTATGTCCCACATTCTTTGCTTCACAACTGGTTTGGCTTTAAAGTAGCCAAGAGCCACTAAAGTGAAAGAGTTCCCCCAGAGACAAGAATTTCTCAGACCATTTCCATGTTGACTGGAAGGTATCTATTAAAGTAAGTGGTGCAAGTGTGTGTTACTTATTGAAAGAATTATCTTTTAAAATAGCATGCTTAAAGCATTGCTTCAGATATTGAGACTTTACTCTTGTGAGTTCTTTACTTAATAATTTGTTTTCTTTGTTGAAGGAGGAAGAATCCAAGGAGTTATCAGTTTATGAGAGGAAGAGACTAAAGAATATTACAGAGAATGCTAAATTCTTTGCTTCTTTGAAGCTGTTTGAGGTTTGTTGGCATTTCTTTTCAGGGTTAGAATAACAGTTGCTGACACTTAATGTTCCTCCAATTATCCTCATTACCTGTTTCCAAGAAGTCTGTTTTAATTAGGAAATCCATTTGCAACAATATTTCCACAACCGGTGTATATCACAGCATTCAGAATATCTCTTGTAATGCCAAGGGGTATTTTATTTAAAACATTTTAATAACAACTTTTAATTAAACATTTCTAGGGTGGGTGTTTTATAGCAGGCTGTAAATCAGAGTGAAACACTAGAACTGCAGTTAACAACTATAAAAGCAGTTTGAAAAACAATTGCACCAGAAATAGGAATAGTAGATTCAATTTGATTGGATTCTATGTCCCATTCATGGTTTCTTGAAATGTTGAGGATCTACAAAATTGGTAATAGAAACTCATAATAAAGTAAAGGACAAAATTAAGGTGCAGAGACCTCCTCTCTAATAATATTCTTATTAGAAGAGATATTTTTCATGTTGTGTATTAAGCTTGTCATTCTGCCTTGGCTTTAAATCCCCTAACTAGACAACTCAGTGATAGCACTGCAGGCTACAAACTTAATTACCAGAAAAAGGGCCTTGATGTTTCACGCTTCATGTATATGAACGATATTAAGTTGTTTGCAAGCTCTTCTGAGAAAATGAATTTTGGTTAAACCTCCTTGAGTCTTACAGTACAAATATCAAAGTGAACTTTGATGCTGATAAATGTGCTATTTTCCACATGAAAAGAGGCAAATTCTCAGAGGGCAGTAACTATGAACTTGCTAATGAACAGTTTATGCAATGCTTAGAGGAGTAGAAAATTTATAAATAACTGGCATTCATGAAAATCTCGATATAAACCATAAGAAACATAGGTTTTATGTTTAGCCAATCTTGGCAGAAGGCAGGATGATGAGCCTCTCTGCCAGGTCGCAGAGTGACTAATCCATCGCGAGCTACGGAGAGATAGGAAGGCCTACGGAGCTCACGACAGTGGCAGAATTGTGAGTGGTCAGTCTGGCCCCAGGGGGCTGGACCCTCGTTATCTGCACCTGTGGGGGGATATTTGTAGACGAATACGAATACGCACATCTCTCGTCTAAACTATTTGATTACCAATTTAAAACAGATTCTAATGGCTGCTAATTTGATTCTTGAAATTAAAAATCAGTGCATTTGCAAACATGTCAATTTCACTTGAACATTCGTAGGACTTGACTCTTTTTAGGCCTGACCCTTTGGTTCACCTCTGTGCTTCAGCAGTGCTGAGAAATAAGTGCAATATGACAACAACAACAATAATATTGCTTTGGCAGTTAAAAGTCTAGTAGAATTAAAAGATATTTGTTGAGCACTTAAGAAAACAACGTAGGTAATGGGGTACCTCATTCAAGGAAGAATTCTATAACAATATTAATTCAGGTATTTTATTTAAATACATACCTCAGTCTTCCACAGAAAGATGCACAGTAGCTGGAATCCTGTTGCTTAGCATAGTAAGTAGAAACTAGATACCCAGAATTCACTGAATGAGTAGAGATCTGGTGAGTCAATTCCCCGCTAAGTTCCATTGATTCAAATAAGCATATTCTAGTTGCAGCTTACAAAACTAAGTTGCAACAAGAATAGACCCATTTCTACCAATTAAAGTTAGGGAGGAGGTGACACCAAATCCCCACTAGTTGAATGACCCTACTCTAGTTGCAACTTACTACACTAAGCAAGAGGATTAAAGCCAATAGATCATCACTTTAGTAATAATAAAGTACATTAAAACAGTTACCAAATACACCAAAATGGAAGCAAATAAAAATAGCCTGCTAAATTAAGTAATCATGGATATGGTGCACTGATCAAGCTACTATTTACTTAAGTACTGTTAGTGTCCAGTGAATTTAAATGCAGAAATTTAAATTTTCTTCATTATGTTCTAGTATAAGTAAATAGAGAGGCTGTTCCATTTTGCTGACTGAGGGAGAATATTTTCATCCCTGTAATAGTAAGTAAGTAAGTTTTATTGTGCGGTTATAGACCCGTTCATACAAAGGTAAAATAGATAAAATAAATACATAATATAGAATCTTGCTATAGCATTTTGCGCATTCTTATAGCTGAAAATAAAAACTTAGCCACTAACTGTGTAATTATTTGAGTCTCTTCAGACAACAGAAATTTCAGATAGCTTGTGGGAGGTAGACCAGTACATTTAGTCATGAGTGAACCAAGATATCGAATGCGTTCAATCCTATATAGGCTACATTCTAAAATGATGTGCGCCAAGGTCTCAATAATTTCTTTCCCACCGGGACAAATCCTTTCACCATATGGGGTGTTATTAAAACGCCCTTTTAAAAGGGCTGAGGGAAAGCAATTAAACCTAGCCCTTGAAAAGGCAAAGCGATATCTCGTTGCTGTAATTTGGTATAAGTAGTTAGCTGGCTTGGGGAAGTTAAAATTTAGGCCAAAACACAATGGTGAACAAGTCCTGTCTGCACAAGCTAGAGAGTATTGAAGGTCTATATCTTTGATACATTGTATAAGTATTGGTTTAATGTTACCTTGAGGCTGTCTCAGTAGGAAATCCATAGAGAAGCCTAAGAGATGTAGTTTTTCTGTAAATCCCTTATGCCATGAGCTGGCAAAGACATCTTTCAGCAAATAATATAGGTAGCCACAGGTTATTGGGGCATAGACCACCTTTAGCCAATAACGAAATGCATGTAGCCACGCTTGACATTCTACTGAGGGCATACCAGCTTCGAGCCGCAGACCGGCTGAAGAGGCGCATCCTGGCATGGCAAATAAGGATCGCAACGTATTTGATAAAACGCTTTCAATGGAGGGGTTAAAACCCTTAATCCAAACAGCAATACCATACAACAACTGCGCAAGGATTTTATGCTTGACTATCTCTAGGGCCACAGGTATCAACTCCCCATCCTGAACATAGTGAAATCGTCTAAGTAGTTTACTTGTGTTATTGGCCACCTGTACTGTTTGTCTGTTTGTCTGTGGTAGGACCAGGAGAGGGAGTGTGAAAAGGTAATTCCCAGATATTTGAATTTTTTGACCTGTTCTATCCGTTGGTCCTTGATAACCCAATCTTTGGTTTTACTATGTAGAAGACCATTATTTTGGTTTTGTCAAAATTGATTGTTAGTACATTTTTCCTGCAATAGCTCAAAAAGGCACACATGATTAGTTTAAGGCCAATTTCTGAGAGTGACATGAGAACCGCATCGTCTGTGTATAGTAGCAGGGGTACATTGATTTTAGCCAATTTCAGGGAGTGATATTCAGGAGCTAAACATCTTTTGGAGAGGTCGTTAAGGTACAAGTTGAATAGTGTGGGCGCCAATATGCAGCCTTGGCGAACTCCCCTCTCCACCCGAATGGGGTTTGACAGATTTCCATCCATTCCACATCTTACCCTAATTGTGGACTGCTGATAGAGACTTCTGATAAGATATAAAAGCCTTTTGTCAATCGAGGAAAAATAAATTTTTTTCCATAAATTTCCTCTTGGAATTGAATCAAAGGCAGACTTTAAGTCTATAAAAGCTGCAAACAGGCCGTTTCCATGGGGGCCCATATACTTCTCTGCAAGATGGTTTAAAACTATACAGTGGTCAAAGGTGGAGCGGTTCTTTCGGAAGCCAGCCTGTTCGTGCCCCAAAATGTTTTCCAACCCAATCCATGAGCTTAGTCTGTCGTTTAAGTATCTGGCATAAAGCTTACTCACTATAGAGAGAAAGCTAATTGGTCTATAATTTGAGGGTTCGTTCTTGTTCCCCTTCTTATAGATTGGTATCACTATTGCCTCTGACCACGAATGTGGGATTTGCCCAGTGTTGTTAATGAATGTAAATAACTGAGCTAAAAGGGGGGCCCACCAGTCTGCATTAGACTTTAAGGACTGCTGGAATTAAATCCGGACCCGGTGCCTTCCCAGATTTTAGACAGGCTATTAATGACCTTATTTCCTTTTCAGTGACTGGATCCCAATATGGCAGTTTGTTTGGCCATGAAATGTTGACCGTTTGGATAGGTTTGGCCTCCTCGAATAGCTGAGTAAAATGCCTTTCCCATATATATGGTGGAATGCTACAGTGAGCTGTTCCTGAGCAGGCAGATAGCGCCCCAGACACCAAGGCCCAGAATAGTTTGGAATCTTTGTTCAGTACAGGGTCTAACAGAACATTCCACTGTTTCTGAGTTGATTGTTTCTTTTTCTGGACAATCAAAGTTTTGTATTGATTTTTAGCTACATAATACTCCTGAGGAAGAACTGCTAGATTCTTCTTCCTGTACTGCTTGTAAATTTCTCTGAGTTGATTTTTCTTTAATAAGCATTCCTTGTCAAACCACTTAGGGGTGAGCTTGTCCGATTGTCTATGAAAGTGAGGTCGTTTTGGGGTTAGAACAGAACGCATTTTTAGAACCAGCAAGTTATAGTTTAAGATAACCGAGGCCATAGTAGATTCCATGGGTGTCATTATTAAATTTCTTAAGTTCTCAGCAAACGAGGAATTTAAGAAATTGGAAACATTATCATTTACTTTGTCTGTCCAGATTAAACGTTTATAACGTACGGATAGGACATTGCCATCTATGTGTGGCTCGGGGAGACGATGTATCGTATTTGAGAGTGATAGAGTTAACAATAAGGGTAGGTGATCACTTTCTAATCTTTGTTCAACTGTGAATCCCTTAACAGAACTGGCTAAAGATGGGGAAATTAGCACATAATCTACCACACTACTTCCTCTCCCTGAAGTGAAAGTAAATTCTGCACAGTTATGAAACAAATCATTGCCATTAATAATATGAAGAGAAAGGCGTACAGCCATCCGAGCCAAACATAATCCACTGTAATTGGTCTTCAAGTCTTTTGATAGTCTATAATTCCTCAAGGTGTAAGACTCTACTGGTAGCACATCCCGAAGATTGGAGGAGTAAAAGATATCATTATTCGGCCCAATCCTTGCATTCAGATCTCCCATAAGTATTACATGTGCCTTAGGTGCTAGGGATTCTAGAAAAGTAATATAGTACTCCAATTGGTTCCATGTATGGGTTGTTTTACCTTTGGAAGAAGACGGGGGGATATAAATGTTGATAAACAAATAGGAGTTCGTCCAGGTGACAAGTAGCCCTGCAACGGCAGCTTTATCACAAGGTGGGAGCCATTTCACCTGAGCCCTCAGGGTGGTAGAAAACATTAAGGCCAACCCCACCTTTGGCCGACCCTTCCCGTTACTAGGAGCTGCGGGACTGTTAAACACTAAGTAACCATTCAAGCTGATGTCATCTATACTCCAGGTTTCTTTTACAGCGATTATGTCATGAGATCTGAGATAATCGAATATACCTGTGTCATTCAGTCTGGAGGCCCAGCCAGCTATGTTCCAATCCCTGTAATATTGTGAGTTGAGTTGGGAAACTCAAGTTCTGGGTTCAAATTTGGCCCTCTTTGGAAACCCATTAGCCTTCCAGGAACACCAGAGGGCCACGCTCCCTTCCTTGTGATTTCATTATTTGTTAGTTTCCTTATTTTCATGTGTGTGTTTCCCCCCTCTCCCATTCTGGCAGGAAGTTATTGTCAGTTTTGAGTTTTAGGTCCTGACTTGAGTTTGGAAAATCTGAATCAAGAAAATAATGTAGACATTGTTTGAAGTGGATATGTTATATATATAGTACATGTGATTTCTCTCTCTCTCTTTCAAGTCAGCTGCAAGACTTCGTGAAATGACAGTCAAAAGAAAGTCACATGGAGTAAAAAGGTAAAATTACACATATATTTTAAGTGTGAAGAACAAGATCTGAGACCTGGTTCAGGTGGAGTATTTATGTAGCAGATGTAGAACAAATATCTTGACTTTTAAAGCCATTGCACAATGAGATACCCAAAATCCTTTCGCACAAGCGTGAGCCAGATTTTCCTAATGAAGGATCCTGGTTTACGGGCACTGTGCACACAAGCAGAAATTCTGTGTTACTGTGTCAGTGGAGCATTATGCTCTGCTGATAACCAGCAGGATCCAGATCAGAGTCTGTCTGAAGACCAAAAGGGTTTATTTTATCTTTTGGGACTGCAATCAAATGTGTATGCTACAGGGAGGGGAAGAAATGCTAGAGATAGCCAACCTAGTCATAATTTTAACAGTGATGCTTTAGCAGTCATTGGGATGTGTTTGAATCTGCTTAATTAATTTTTGGCTGGTTGGATAGCTCATAGAATAATTGAGTTGAAGCGTCTATAAGGCTGTCATGTCCAACCCCCTGCTCAATTCATGAATCCAAATCAAAGCAGATCTGACAGTTGGCTGGCTAATTTTCTGTTGAATGTCTCCAGCATTGGAATACTCACCCCCTCTTGAGAAGTAATTGGTTCCATTGTCGCACTGCTCTAACAGTTAAGAGTTTTTTTTCCTGATATTCAGCCAAAATCTGGCTTCCTGTGACTGAGCCCATTATTACATGTCCTACACTTTGGGATGATTGAGAATGGATCCAGCCACTCCTCTATACACCAATCTTTCAAATATTTGAAGACTGCTGTTATACGTAAGACTAAACATGCCCACTTTTTTCAGTCTTTCCTCACAGGGCTTGGCTTCCAGTCCCCTGATCATCATTGTTGCCATCCTCTGAACTTACTCAAGTTTGTTGGCATCCCTCTTAAAGCGTGGTGTCCAGGACTAGACACAGTACTCTAGATGAGGCCTAACCAGTGCTGAATAGAGGGAAACTAGGACCTCATGGGATTTGGAGACTATACTTCTGTTAATGTACCCTAAAATAGCAGTTCCCTTTTTTGCAGCCATATTCGTATTTGGCTTTTCATAGTATCATAAGGCCATTGAATCCAATCCCCTGCTCAGTGCAGGAATGCAAATCAAAGAATATCTGCCAGATGGTTGTCTTAATTTTTCTTGAATGCACTCACCACTTCTCAAGGTAAATGGTTCCATTGCCATACTGCTCTAACAGAAAGTTTTTCCTGATATTCAACTGAAATCTGGCTTCTTTAACTTGAGCCCATTGTTGTGTGTCCTGCACTCGGAAATGATTGAGAACAGATTCTGCCCCTCCTCTATGCCAGCCTTTCAAGTGCTATGAAAAGTGCTATCATATCTCCCCTCAGTCTTCTTTTCTCATGGCTAAACATGCCCAGTTCTTTCAGTCTTTCCTCATAGGTTTTGGTTTCCAGCCCCCTAATCTTCCTTGTTGCCCTCCTCTGAACTTGTTCCAGTTTGTCAGCATCCTTCTTGAAGTTCAGTGTTCAGAACTGGACATAGTACTCAAGGTGAGGCCTAACCAGTGCTGAATAGAGGGGAACTAGAACCTCCATGGGGTCACAAAGAGTCGGACACGACTTAACGACTGAACAACAACAAAAGAACCTCACAGGATTTGGAGACTATACATTTGTTAATGCAGCCTAAAATAGCATTTGCCTTTTTTGTTGCCACATCACACTGTTGGCTCATATTTAGCTTGTGATCTACGACAATTCCAAGACCCTTCTCGCTCGTACTATTGCTGAGCCAGGTATTCCCCATCTTGCAACTGTGTGTTTGGTTTCTTTTTCCAAGGTACTTTGCACTTCTCCCTGCTGAATTTCATTCTATTGTTTTCAGCCCAGTACTCAAGCCTATCTAAATCATTTTGAATTTTATTTCTGTCTTCCAAGGTATTAGCTATTCCACCCAATTTTGTGATATCCGCAAATTTGATCAGCATTCCCTGCACTCCCTCATCCAAGTCATTAATAAAAATATTGAAGAGCACTGAGCCCAGGGGTACTCCACTTGTTACCTCCTCGTTTGAGGAGGAGCCATCAATTATCAAACTCTAAGATTCTGTAGCCAACTATGTATCTACCTGACATTTGATCTATCCAGCACATACCTAATTTACTTGCTAATTAAATATTATCCTTTAGCTGGCCGTATGAACAGCAGGATTTATTAATGATAAATTGACTGTTTTAATATAGGGTTTTATTATAATATTGCCTATTTTTAATGGTATTAATGTTTTCTAAAGCTTTAATATTGTTGTACGCTGCTCTTAGACCATTGGTAATGGTGTGGCTAAAAAAAAATTCTTGTAAATAAATAAATAATTAGAATATCATGGGGCACTTCATCAAAGGTTTTGCTGAAGTCGAGATATATAATATCTACAGCATTCCCTCTGTCTATCAGGGAGGTTGCCCAGTCTAAAAATGAGACCAGATACGTCTGGCAAGATTTGTTCTTGACAAATATGTGTTGGCCTCTAGTTATTACTGCTTTGTTTTCTAGGTGTTCACATAGTGGCAGCTTTATTATCCAGTCCTTGTTACCTCCTCCCAGTTTGAGAAGGAGCCATTAATCATCATCCTCTGAGTATGATTCTGTATCCAACTGTGTGTCCACCTGACAATTGTTCTATTCAGCGCACACCTAGTTAGCTTGCGAATCTGAATATCATGGGGCACTTTGTCAAAAGCTTTGCTGAAGTCAAGATATACAATATACCCTGTTTCTCTGAAAATAAGACCTAACCTGAAAATAAGCCCTAGTATGATTTTTCAGGATGCTCGTAATATAAACCCTACCCCAAAAATAAGCCCTAGTTAAGTGAAAGCCTGCCCTCCACCATTGTGCAGCAACCAGAAGATGACGACTGTATTTGAATAAACGTAGATTGTTGTACATGAAAAAAATAAAATATCCCCTGAAAATAAGCCCTAATGCGTTTTTTGGAGCAAAAATTAATTAATATAAGACCCTGTCTCATTTTCGGGGAAACACAGTACTATTTTTTGAGTTGGCTTATGGAATGCTGAATGCTGCTGGCAGAATGCCTGCCCAGGCACCAATAATATAGCATTCCTAAGACCACCACTTATTGCTTACAGGCCTAGCTGAAAAGGAAGGCCTTTCTCTTATGGTGGAAGGATGAGATGGAGGGGCCAGTCTCGCTTCAGGGACCAGACCATTTCAAAGCCTGGGAGCAGCCACTGAGAACAGGCCCTCTTGTGTCCTCACAAATTGAGCCTGGGAAAGTAGTGAAACTGAGAGAAAGACCTTTCTAGAAGATCTTAAAAAGCCAAGGCAGCTCATGCAGGATGCTATAGTCCAGAGGTCCCCAACCCCCGGTCCGCGGCCCGGTGCTGGTCTGTGGCCTGAGCCTGACCAGGCTGCACAGACAGACCTCCCCCCCCCGCATTCATTCCCCCCCACAGCTGCTTTGCACACGTGCGTGCATGCCAGTGCCAGCGTGAGCGCTCCCCCACCCCTTCATGCGAGTGCCCGCGCAAAGGGGTGGGGGCACACACGTGTGGGTGCTTGGGCGCATGCGCGAAGGGGTGGGGGAGTGATCACGTGTGCGCTGGCACATGCACGTGCGCTCCCCCACCCCTTCACGCATGCGCCTGAGAGCGCTTGCACCCGTGCGAGAGCGCGGGGGGGTGCCCCCGCCTTTCTCAGCTGGTCCACGGTCCCGAAAAGGTTGGGGACCGCTGCTATAGTCCTTCTCTTATGTTCTACTCTAGACAAATGCTCCAAAGAGATTCTTCATCTGTCCCACAAAACTCAGTATTGACTCCCTAAGATTGTTACGGGGATCCACTTGGGAATCAGGAAGTTAAAAAAGGGAAGAGTAAGGAGATTAATTTGTAAGGGACAGAAAGTAGAAATCAAGAGAAGGGCTTTAGTGAAGCGAATGGGAAATGGCCTTTTCAAAAATTCATGTAGCAGTTTCCTTCTCTCTAAAGCTCAAAACAGGGAGGAGGGGAAAGGACCAAAATAATTAAGAGGACTTTTCTACCGTACTTTTTGTGGAGGTAGGATTTTTGATAGTTATCTAACTTAAATGGCAATTTAATCTCAATTTAATTTCCTCATCCTGTTTAACTGAATTATATTTTAGGTGACTCACTAATAGTTAACTTAATTGTTAACTGTTTCCTACTACCTTTTACCATCTCAGGTTCAGCCATTGGATTGAGTTTTCCATTGTCCAAGCCACTATGCTTTACAGCTGACATAAATTCAGAGATTTTTAAAAAGTGTGTTTTTACAGTTGTGCTGGATGAAAGGGATTGGCAAAAACATCTGTTGGAAATTGTTTGGGACTCAAAAGAGCTATATTGAGGGTGGATCTCCTAGTCAGTCTGGGCCTATTTCTGAGCAGTCACTGGTTCTTCTTCGTGGCCTCTGTGAATACACACAAATGGGTTGTTCTCCGCCTGCGCTGAACGTCTCGGAAGATTCTAGAGCTAAAAGTAACAATTTAGTGGGACGTTCCCCCGTGGAGCACATGCTCCTCCCACCCAAGATTCCCCTCACTTCCTTTTTTTCTGCCGTGCTGATCGGTTCTCTGGAAAAATGGAGCGTGTTCTAAAGAAATCTATAGCTATTATTCAATACTTCCTCTTCTAATTACCGCTTAAATTGATACCTTCTTATTTACTAATCAACGTTCCCCTGTAAGTTAGTTTTCTGTCTTTTGCCTTTCCCGCTTTTGGCCTCCTGCCCCTCCCCCCACCTCTTCAACCGTCCTCCCTTCTGCTTTCCCGGTCTTTGTGGCCTCACTAGCCCCGTTTAAAAGGTGCGTTGGCTGTTCTAATAAAATTCCATTATCAGACGGCCACAAACGTTGTTTATTCTGCCTGGGCGAGCAGCACCAAACCCATTCTTGTGCGGCCTGTAAAAAATTAACCAAAGACTCCGGTCTCACCTTTGGGAAACAGCCATGAATCCTCCAACAGCTGCAGTAGAGACAACGAAGTCCCCAGATAGGTCGGTTGAGTGACAAACACAATCTCTGTCTGTTCCCGACCAGATGACCCCATCCCCTCGATCGAAAGAGGGTTCGGACAAAGCCAAGTCGACACTAAAGTCGACGTCGACATCGAATATGGCTCGAGCCCATGAAGCGCCTAGAAAAAAGAAAGAGAAACTGATTGCAAAAAAGGCAAAATAGAGTAAATCAGTCCATATTGAACCTCCACAGACTACATTACCATCTCCAATTTTGGAGGAGTCGTCGAGAGAGGCTCCAGGATCAACCTCTGAAAGGGACGAACCACAATTACCAATGGCACAGGCTCCGGTATCAACCGGTAGCCTATCTCCACAAACTGGCCATTCAATGACTGAGTTGCCATCCAGTCAGGTCTCGGCCCATTCTAGCCCTGCATCAGGGCGGGCGATCGAAATACAGCTCTCAGATTCGGAGTCTCCTCAACACTCTCCATGGAAACATCGGGAGAAACGGAAGCATATTTCTCCACCTCGATATATGCCTCCATATGGACAATTTTACCAGTATCCATATTTTCCACGATATCCTCACTTCGACATGGAGGGAGGCTTTCCTTTCTATGATCCATATCAGATGGAGGCTTGTCATGGACATTCTCACTACGAGGACCCAAAGGGTGTGCGATATACACTTCCTCAACAACGGGAGTACTCTCAATCGCCGTCACCATCACCGCCACGCAAGCGACATCGTTCACAAAAATCGGTACCGTCTCCTACTACACCTTCGATCCCGAAACCAACTCAAAAGCGCTTGGCGTCATCGCACCATGCTGACCGCTCCAAACATTCCAAACATTCTTCTAAGGGCCAACAATCCCTTCAGGTTACCACCACATATGCAGGTCCCCACCCGACAACAGAACCGGAACCTCATCATCATCGATCTTCCAGTCATACTCAACTCCCTACTCTGGTCCATACCGAAACTAGAAAAAGAGTTACATCATCATCTTCCTCATCTTCTGACCATGAATTAGGATCTGACTCATCGGATGAATCTCCTTCCAACCTGCCTACTCCACCATCAGATGCCATCGACAATCACCGCCCCCCCCCATCTCCCTCAGAGGATTTCACATCCTATTCTCAATTGATATCCAGAATGGCTAAATCATTGCAGCTTCACATCGAAGAACCTCCATCTCCGGAAGCGGATCTCATCTTTGATGACATCTGTCGAGAGAGGATACCTCCACTCAGCCTTTTATTCCATCAATACTGAAATTAATTAAGGAAGCTTGGGACAAACCACCCTCCGCATTACAAATCTCTAGACGGACTGAAAACTTGTACAAGATACATGGAACAGACACCGAGTTCTTAGCCAAACATCCCAATCCTATTGGATTATCGTAGAGTCCAATCAGTCCAAGGCCAGAAATAAATCCTCGGTGGCCCCTACTAATGAGGGCCGAAAGATTGACATCATCGGTAGGAGAATTTATTCACTCCAGTCCTTTCTACTTTGGGTGGCCATCTATCAGGCAGCGATGGGCGCCTACCAACGCCAGCTTTGGAACAAAATCCTACCGATATTGGAATCGGCACCTGAATCAATCAAAACTGAACTGATTAATGCGCACACCGAAGCCACATCTCTAGCAAAACAACAGAGAATTGCGGCTAGATATGCAGCGGACGCGGCATCGAAAACCCTGGCATCTTCAATATCACTACGCCGACATGCATGGCTTAGGTCTACCGGCTTGTCTGATGATGCCAAGTCGAGGATTGAAGATCTTCCCTTCGACGGCACGGGTCTCTTTAATCAAAAAACAGATGAGACTATGGAGAATCTTCATAAAATACTGAAAACAGCAAGATCCTACAATAATCAACAATCCTTTCAGTACTCACGGCCTCAATACTACCAATTCTACCCACAATCTTTTCAGCAGCAACCGTATCAAAGATTCCAACCATATCGTCAATTCCAGTCACAACCAGCAGACAGATCATTTCAAATCCCAACACCATCGACATCATCCTTTCGGAATCAGAATCAGTCACAACGACGCCAACCCTTTCGCAAACCCCAGAAAAAGGGTAAGACATTTCAACAATATTAGTAAATCTCATATTTTACTAAACCGTATTCATAACCATTTTCAAACAAGATTAAATCCTTTTCTTCGTTTTTGGCAATACATTACTGATGATCAATGGGTTCTTTTTATTATCAATTATGGTTATCTCATAGAATTCGACTCCCTCCCACCTTTGGGGACAATCAAAATTACTCCATATTCCACAGCCCTTCAAGAAGAGGTCTCTACCCTTCTTCAAAAACATGCTATAATTCAAGTACCATCATCTAATTTGTACAGTGGTTTCTATTCGAAATATTTTACGGTACCTAAGAAAGGTGGAGGCCTCCATCCGATCCTTGATCTCAGGGACCTTAACAAATTCATTCGACCCCGAAAATTTAGAATGTTGACCCTCGACACTATTATCCCTCTACTTTCACAGGGAGACTGGTTTGTTGTGATCGATCTATAGGACACTTACTTTCACATTTCGATTCACCCTTCTCATCAAAAATTTCTCAGATTCCAATTCGACAATGTAACCTATCAATTTTGTTCCCTGCCATTCGGTCTCTCCATGGCGCCGAGGACCTTTACGAAGTGCATGGCACCAGTCGCAGCGTATCTCCGTCTTCAGGGTATAAACATCTACCCATACATAAACGACTGGCTGGTAGTCGCGACATCGTACCAAAATGCCATGAGAGCAACAACCATTACGCTCGACACGCTTCAAAAACTCGTTCTCAAGGTAAACCATGCAAAATCTCAGCTCGAACCTTCACAAACAGTCACCTACATCGGAGCCCTCTTCGACTCCGTACAATCCTCACGTTCATCCCACTAGAACGAATCACAAAGCTGAAGAAAGCAATTCATCCCTTTCGACCTCGAGCTTCCGTGTCAGCCCATCATATCCAACATCTCCTCGGGCTCATGGCGTCCACGACGTCAGTGATACAACATGCCCGGCTCAAACTAAGGTCACTTCAATCATGGTACCTCTCGCTGTTCAACCTGGTGATGGACCACCCGTCTATGAAATTGACAGTAACACCAGAGTTAGCCACCCAACTCACCTGGTGGACATCGATACCGAACCTCCGTGTCAGACGTCCATTCAAGATCTTCCAACCGACGGTGCAGGTCACTACCGACGCCAGCCTGTCTGGCTGGGGAGCACTCTGTCTCCATCACAGAATACATGGATTATGGACAAAACAAGAAAGATTATTACACATCAATCACCTCGAGCTCTTAGCAATCATCAGAGCTTTCCATGCTTTTCTTCCAATTATCAAGGGTCGAGTGGTACAGCTAGCAACGGACAACACAACTGCCCTATATTACATGAACAAGCAAGGAGGAACACATTCTTTATCCCTCCTGTACCTCGCCATCGACCTGTGGGAATGGTGTTACCAGCATCACATTTTCCCTATTGCAGTGCATATCTCCACGGATGACAATTACATAGCAGATCATCTCAGCCACATGACATCGAGAACCCACGAATGGTCTCTCAAAGATATCGTTTTCGACCAACTTTGTCGCCATTGGGGAATACCTGTCATCGATGTATTTGCATCACGTGCGAACACCAAGTGCAATGCTTACTGTTCTCGAGCCGGAGCAGACAAGAACTCTATCGGGGACGCATTCATGACGGATTGGAGCAGGGGATTGCTTTACCTATTCCCACCAATACCACTCATCCAGCGAACAATCATCCGCCTCTGTCACTTCAAATTGAACGCGATCCTCATAGCTCCCTGGTGGCCGAGGCAGCCTTGGTTCACTTACCTCAGGTCGATGTCGACAGACACATTTCAACTCCCTCTGGTTCCCGACCTCCTGACGCAGAACGAAGGGATGGTCTACCACCCAGACCTTCCATCTCTAAACCTGACAGCTTGGAGGATACTCCCGCCTTGAAGCGCATCCTGGATCGAGCAAGAAAACCATCAACTCAGCTCCTGTATGCAAATAAGTGGAAAGCCTTCCTTAAATACACGGAAACAAATAACTTACCTGCCATACCCATCTCCTTGAAGACGTTACTTACCTTCTTACTCCATCTTTTCGATTTTGGACTCTCTCATTCCACTCTAAAGGTTTATATATCAGCCATCATTGCCCATCAACCAGATAACTAGCTCAGCAAAACTTTTGTCTCACCCTACGGTTAAGAAATTTCTTAAAGGACTCAACAACATTCGTCCACCACGCCAGCGCATTATCCCCCAATGGTCACTACAAATTGTTCTAAATGCTCTTATGTGCCCACCATTCGAACCAATGGCTTCTTCAAATCTTAAATGACTTTCATTGAAAACATCCTTCCTGGTAGCTATAACATCTGCTAAAAGAGCCAGTGAACTTGCTGCCCTTCGCTCTGATCCTCCTTTTATCCAGTTTCATCCAGATAAAGTGACTTTATATTTTGATGTCTCCTTCCTGCCCAAGATTGTGTCAGAATTTCATCTTAATCAACCAATTATATTACCATCTTTTTTTCAATCACCATCATCTCCTCTAGAGCGCATGCTCCATATCCTCAACGTAAGACGCTCTCTGGCGTTCTATATTGACAGGACTAAGACTTTCAGAAAAACTAACAAGCTTTTCATATGTTTCCATGGCCCTCACATGGGAGGTCCAGCCTCATCGCAATCCATTTCCAGATGGATAGTCCAGACCATATCTCTGGCATATGAACTATCAGGCAAATCACCTCCTGATCAACTGAATGCACATTCCACTAGAGCACTGTCAACATCTACTGCCTTCCAGCGTGGAATCGAGATTCCTAACATCTGTCGTGCTGCAACATGGTCTACCCCATTGACCTTTGTCAAGCACTACCGCCTAGATGTGTGAGCACGCAATGATGCTGGATTTGGCAGAGCTGTGTTGGCATCCTTCCTACCGTGACGTCCCACCATCCGGTAAGTGAAGCTTGCTAGTCACCCATTTGTGTGCATTCACAGAGGCCACGAAGAAGAAAAGAGGTTACCTACCTGTAACCATAGTTCTTCTAGTGGTCCTCTGTGAATTCACACATCCCACCCATCCTCCCCTCTGTCCGTCATGGGTTATATTAAATGACTCTTCTGCCCGGTGGACAAAATTTCGGAACTGAGGGGAATCTTGGGTGGGAGGAGCATGTGCTCCACAGGGGAATGTTCCACTAAATTGTTACTATTAGCTCTAGAATCTTCCGAGATGTTCAGCGCAGGCGCAGAACAACCCATTTGTGTGGATTCACAGAGGACCACTAGAAGAACTATGGTTACAGGTAGGTAACCTCTTTTTTTTTAACACAACATTTGTCCAGTTCCAGATAACTTGCAAGTTATCCACTGGAACACAATTTTCCTGCTTATACTGCACTTAATTCACATACAAGATTTAAAGAAAAGTCTAAGAAGTATTGTTGGTTTAGCACCACTTGGCTATTTAAAGGTGGCACAACACTGAGCAGCTCTGTTTTAGTTAATTAGTTTGATGCTTATGTGATAAGGAGGTGGGAGGAAGACTAAAGAGATTTACCATGTGTTTCCCTTACTCTGATTTACTGCAAGGAAAACTGATTTGATCTTGATTCCTGCATTAAGAACATAAGAAGAGCCCTGCTGAATCAGGCCAAGGGCCCATCTAGTACAGTTTCCTGTATCTCACAGTGGCCCCACCAGATGTCTCTGGGAGCCCACGAGACAATGAGATATGTCTCCTGATACCCCTCCCCTGCATCTGGCATTTTGAGGCACCTTCCTTTTAAGCCTGGAGATTATACATCCCCATCATGGCTTGTAACCTGTGATGGACTTTTCCTCCAGGAATCTGTCCAATCCCCTTTTAAAGGCATCTAGGCCAGATGCCATCACCACATCCTGTGGCAAGGAGTTCCACAGACTAACCACATGCTGGGTAAAGAAATATTTTCTTTTGTGTCTTCTCACTCTCCCAACACTCAATTTGAGTGGATGAGCAGGTGGTTGGACTCAATGGCCTTATATGCCCCTTCCAACTCTATTATTCTGTGAATCTGTCTGTGAGGAAAGCTAAATCTTTGTAAGGTTTTAGAGATAAAAATATGTTTTTTTTCCCTCTAGAGTTAAGCCTTCAAAGGAAGAAGCTGAGAAAACGTGTCGAAGGTCCTTGCGTTTGCAAAGAATAGATCCCACGGGTGTTCCCTTGCAAGAAACACCAGGACATACAGAACTTTCAGTTGAAGAACATGTAAGATAACAAGCATAAAAGGGGAGAATTGTAGCTTAAAGCCCTCTTGTCTGTATTCTGCATTTTGAAATTCTCAGGCTTAGGTATTCTTAGGTATTCAGGTAAATTCTTAGGTATTTAGGTAAATAGGTTTTCTCCTCTATTCTACATTCTCTCTGAACATCCTTAGGCTTCCGTGCGCCCCTGACTGATAATTTAGATAGTCCAAGAGAGTCCTAAGAACCTGGTCTTGAATAAAGCATTTGGCTGCACAAAGTGAAAGGATGGGGGAGCAAAAAGATTAAATAGTTCTGTTTGTCACTATTCTGCAGAATATAGTGATCGTCAAAATGCAAATCAAACCCACTAATTTTGCTGTTCCTTCTCATGAAAGCCCCGTTTGCCACCTGGACCTCTTCAGATGATACCTGCAGATCAAGAACAAAGAACTGAGGCCGTTGAAGGATTCCTGGATATGTGGGTGAAAATCAGTAAGGTATTAAAAAGAGTTGTTTTGATCTTGAGCAAGCTGATTTAATTCACTGCCTGCATAATAATGCATTTTTGTGTTCTAATCTATGATACAGGTAGAACCCCAGAAGACTGAGAATACTATATGTAATTTAGAAAGGTAATTAGAAACTATTTTTTCTTGGCGTCTTTTAATTTGCTTGAATTTTTGACACTAATGTGATAACTGTTTTGGCCTAGTTACAAGGCTAGACTGCGTGGAATGGTCCTCAGAGAAGATTGTGTAGCAAAAGTAGTGAAAAATCGAATTTATTCTGTGGCTGTCCATCCATCTGAAAGCAGAACCTTGGTAGCAGCAGGAGACAAGTGGGGGCAAATCGGTCTCTGGAATTTGGTAAGCAGTTCCTGTTCTATGGTTTTTATAGTAATGTTTTTTGGATAAGGTCTGTAAATGTCTTTCAGAAGACTAGAGAGAGCTACCGGTTGTAATTGTTTTGTTTACTTTTTCAGATGTTCTGTTTTTCTCTCCTACAAGTGGTTTGGTCAGTAGGCAGGCCTGTAACCCTGCTTCAACCCTGAGGACATCAGGAAAAAAAAATAGATTTGTGGTTTCTGTGATTTACACCAATGGTAGTTGCCTCTCAGAACCTTCCATAGCCTGAAAAAGATAATTACTCTTGCTCCATCACAACAACATATGTTCCACCCCAGGGGTTGCTCACCAGTTCCGTCTAATCCCTGCTAAAGCAGCTCCTCTTTGGTGATGCTCTGGAGCGGTTGTTTTTCTAATGTTCAAAACCTTTTTTCCCCCTGTCCGTTTTCCTGTTTCCCGTTCTTTTCTCCTTTTAAAACAATTCGTGTGGTAGATAGAAAATTTCTTCATTTGCGAGAACTTCATTGCATGTTTCCCACCCCTTTTATGGCCTCTTCAGCCCCCTCTTCAAAAAGTGTACTTCACATAAGAATAAGATACCACTTCCAGATGGACACTCCAAGTGTCTCCGTTGTTTAGGAGAAGGGTACCAAACCCAATCTTGCTCAGTTTGTAAGAACTTTGCCCTTAAGAATAGACAATCCCAACTCAAACTCTTCTTCTGGGAGAAGTCCCTACAAGCTGTGGACTTGACTTCAGAAACCACCCCTACTTTGCTAGTTTCCATCTGCAAAGCTCTGTCATAGTCAAAAATTATGGAAGTGGTTCTGACCTTCTCTTATGCAACACGACTTGGTATCGCAACTTTTAGCATCACAGCTCTCCATAGCTCAGAGACACAATCTCAGTTGAAACCAGCTGCTTTGATCCCAAACTCGGCCACTCCTCAGTCTAAGTCTGTTTCTTCAACTTTGAAGAAACATAAAATGCCTCCATCTGAGAAACTAAAAAACCAAATTTAAAAGCCTCTATCCAGAAGCAGCAGCTTTTCTCCATTGTTGTTCGTCCTCCAACCTTAGAACCTCCGCCTCCAAAGGACAATCTCATCTGTTTAGGTTTGATGTTGGAAGGAGAGGAGGAACAAGGCTTGGTCTTATCTACCACCTCAAGCTTATCTACCACTACACTCTCTCCTCTTGGGAGTCAGCACTCCGAATCTGAACTAACTCATCATCTAACCTGAAACATCTAGTGGTTGACGCAGAACACAAAGAAGAACCCATTGTTGGGTGTAATTTGTACCGGCCATAGCAGGAAAGGGGCATCACTCCTCTTAAAAGAAGATGTAGTAGCCAAAGATTTACAGGTAGTGTGTGTCTTCAGTTAATGCATTAGAACCCTAGGAGGCCTGCTACAAGAGGTTGGAAGACATTTTGTGGAGAAGACTGGAGCATGTAAATTTAGACTTATTCCCAATTACACTAGTGGTCCATTTATTTTTTGAATCTGAAGGCAATCTGGCTGCAACACCCGTTACACCATTAATTGCCATTTATTTGTTAAAATGATGATGTTGTCCTTTAAATCTCTCATTAAGTTCAGATTATTGCAAAAACAATTTGCTTAAATGAGATCTTCTAAGATTAGTTTCAGAGACTGTTCCCTCTGTCCCATTCACACACAAAATCAGGAGGCAGATATGCAAAACACAAGGCTATTTTGGTGCTGACAACATATTTGATGGAGGCTTTCCAGGAGGGAAGAATATTTCAGCTCTCTTTTGATCTGCTGCTTTATAATTCTAAATCTGTTTTATTTATTTATTTATTTATTTATTTCATTTATACCCCGCCTATCTGGTCTTGCGACCACTCTAGGCGGCTTCCAAACAACATAAAACAACAGATAAAATCACAAAATTATTACAAAAACAATTTCCATAACAATTATAAAACAAAAAATAAAGATAAATAGAAAAGATAAAAAGATCAGGTATTGACTGGAGGGAAGGCCTGTATAAACATCCATGTTTTTAATTGATTTTTAAAGATACCCAGCGTAGGGGCGGCACGAATCTCCGGAGGAAGATTATTCCAGAGGCGAGGAGCCACCGCCGAGAAGGCCCGATTTCTTGTTCTTTCCCTACGGGCCTCCCTCGGCGTCAAGCTCCTCAGCCTCACCTCCTGACTCGCACGGGTGATCCGGGTAGACCTTGGTGGGAGTAGGCGTTCCGCCAAATATCGAGGTCCTAAACCGTTTAGGGCCTTATAAGTAAGCATTAAAACTTTGAAGTCAATGCGGAACCGAATGGCAGCCAATGCAATGCGGCCAGAGTAGGAGAGATATGCTGGTATTTTCTCACTCCACTAAGGAGTCTGGCCGCCGCATTCTGCACCACCTGAATTGTATGCCACTTGCTTTCTTATACTTTTTAACTGATGCTGTTTCTACCGTGTTTCCCCAAAAATAAGACAGGGTCTTATATTAATTATTGCTCCAAAAAACGCATTAGGCCTTATTTTCAGGGGAGGATTTATTTTTTTCATGTACGACAATCTACATTTATTCAAATACAGTCATGTCATCTTCTGGTTGCTGCACAATGGTGGAGGTTTCACTTAACTGGGGCTTATTCTTGGGGTAGGGTTTATATTACAAGCATCCTGAAAAATCGTACTAGGGCTTATTTTCAGGTTAGGTCTTATTTTCGGGGAAACAGGGTACTTTATTATTAATAATGGATGCACTGTTTTTGGGGGAGGATTATAATATTTTTATTGCAAGCCACTTCCAACAGAATAGCCAGATATAAATAAACTTGACTGATTTTTCTCCACCACCATCCATTCTTGTTGATCCACATGGGGAAGTTGCAGTTTTCTAGCAGTCTTACATCCTGAACCGAATTCCTATTTTGAAACTGGGTTCGGTCTCCTCTGTAAATGGACATAAAACGTTCTGCTCCTACCTTTGACTTACTTTATCTCTTCATTTCCTTCTTTCTTACCAGCTGAACTTCACTGTAAATTTTGCTGTTTGATGTTGACGGCAACAATGGTATAGTTTTACTCCCAATTTTTAAAAGAGAAGGAGTAATAAATGTATGGTGTTATGTTTTACTTTTTAGGACAGTAGACTGGAAGAGCCTGTTCATTCCTTTGTGATCCACTGTCAACCTGTTAGCTGTATGTATTTTTCTCCATATAATCCTGCTCATCTTTTGTCCCTGAGCCATGACGGCACACTTCGATGTGGAGATGTAACCAGAGCTGTCTTTGATGAGGTGAATATTGATACATACATTGCAGAGATTTGCAGGCTCTGATAAATAGGAAACTTTATGTGGTTTATTATGTAAGAGTCTATTTAGATGCAACATAACTGTTTACAAAAACTTTACAAATTCTAGCATTCAGTATTCCATTTGTTAGAGTATGGAGAATGGTGTGGATCTGTCATGCAAAGTAGAATTTGGTGTGGATTCATCTGTCATCCTTCTGTCTTATTTAAGTTACTGTTCTAGATGGCAGAGAGATGGAAAATAAGAAACTCTGTTTCCACTCTTCATTCAGTGTCCCCATCTCTCTTGGCAGGGATCATCATAATGCTATAGCCCCATCGCCAGCTGAAAATAAATAATAATCAGGTTGCTGTTGATAGAAAGATTCTTTCCTGAGACCCCAGAGACAGTAATAGTCAGCCAGAGTACACAGGACTAAGCCAGGGGGACAAATGATCTGACCTAGTAGAAGGCTGCACTTCAGTTTAAGCTTCTCAGCTAGAAAAAGGATGCCTTTGAGTCCTTGTTTGTTATACATACCGAAGTGGACAGAGGAAAACAGCATATATTTACCATGAAATATCACCATATTGGCATTACTTTCAAATGAATTTTGACATAGCATGTAGTAAGCTATATTGTACATATATATTATATATATTGTGTAGTTAGCTAAACTGGAGCTCTACCTCATTTTCAGGTGTACAGAAATGAGGATTACAGTCTTTCCTCGTTTGATTTCCTGGCAGTTGATGCCTCCACTTTGATAGTGGGAATGTGGGACGGAGGGATAGCTGTAGTGGACAAAAGAACACCTGAAAATTCAGCTGAGATTTCTGCAGATCTTAATTCTGTGACGAGGACTATCCATGTTCATCCAGTCAGCAGACATTATTTCATTACTGCTGGAGCAAGGTAGGTACATTTTTGTGACAAAAGTGATCCGAGCTGTGCATAATGAATGGGGAGCTGAGAAACCAGGGAGGTGCAGCAGTAACTATGTGAACAAAGGCCTCCTGTTAAGAGCAATCCGAGTCCAAGATGTCAAGACATTCTCTAAACTTTAGGAACAAAGGACTCTGAAAATCTGATGGTGTTCAATACAAACTGATGCTCCTACCCATTGACTCAAATCTCAATTCAACTTTCTTGTGTCTTTTTTTAAACATTCTACCACATAATTACAGCAATCCAAAAATACTGAATAAGTTTCTAGGTTTTTACTTCGCAAATGCTTTCTTAAAAATTAGCATGAACTTCTTGTGTTGATGACTTCTGGTAATTTGATTGCAAATTTAGATAAGGCATTTATCTATTGTAAGCCGCCCAGAGACCTTTGGGTAGTGTGGGCGGCATATAAGTTAAATAAACAATAAGGCATTTATCTGTTTATTTAGGGGAGGAAACCCTGAACTTGATTATTTAAGGGAGTACAATCCTATCAATACTAGAAGTGCCCCACCATCCAGATCAAATGACTTAACCTGCCCACAGCATTCCATTTAGTCATGCTGAAGTTAAATGGTTGGCTCGCATCTGTAGCCACTTCAAGACCTCTGTTAAAGAGTTCTGCGGCCTCCCTAGGACATGTAGATGGAAAAGAGAAGAAGAGGCGGGATTATCTGCATACTGCTGACATTGTAATGCCTAACTCTGAAAGCATTTTCACTGTGGTTTTGTGAAGATCACAGGTGCACAATGTTTTCAGGGCCAGAACTGTGTTGGGTGACCAGTTGGGCTGCATCCCAAGAAGGGACACAGCCCAAAACACAACCATGTTCAAATGCAGTGTCCTTTCAGATTCTTGTCCACTTTTTTTGGTTCTAATCATTCTGTTTCTTCTTTGTTACTGTACCCACCATTATTTTTCATTAGTTATTTTACTGTGCCTTCATTTTTCTCAGGAATTCCATGCATCTTCAGTATGCTCCCAGTGTTCTAATTTGCTGAATTTTCCCACTTGCTAAAAAATGCAAAACTAAGTAATTTTCTAATGAGAGGAGGTTAAATATTTTCTTGTTTTCCATTTAACTTTCTTACATTATCCTCTCCTGAAGTCTGTGTTTGTTTCTCTCTCACACACATACACACTACGTAGAGCATCTCCAGTAGAATCAAAGATAATCTTCATGCATATCAAGGCAATAATTAGATTTTCTCATGTTCTTCCAAAAACTGCACACATTATCTTGGCAACTTTCCACTACTTCCTGTTTTCACACAGGACATGCTCAAAACTACAAGGGGTTGCTTCTTTGTTCACTTCCCTAGCTGTTTTTTATTGTTCATTGCTCAATTCAGTAGTGGCCGCTCTTGTTGTCTTGACAACAGGCTGTCTTTTGTGCCATCCTTCCTCTCCTGGCTAACACTGTAATTTATCACTGAAAAAATGTTCATTCAGAAATGCAAAACAAGTCAAATACTTGCATTTTTAAAAGACATTGCAGCTTGCTGAAGCAAATGTCCTAGCTTAATCTGTAGCATATTTCAGTGCAATAAATTAGCACCTGTCTCTGGGAGGAACCCTGAGGAAAATAGGTGTCACCTGTTATCACTTCACCAATGATGCCTTTTGTAGTGATGACAATGAAAAGGCAGAAGTGCTGAATTCCTACTTTAGCTTTTTCTTTTTCACAAAAGAAAATCTGTGACTTCCAGGCAGTTGTGAAGAACAAGTGGAGGGGACAGGATTGCAGCTTGAGATTGATAAACAAATAGTCAAGTAATACCTTCTTACTTTGATAAAGTTAAAATCTCCAGGGCCAGATGAATTGCATCCAAGAGTATTAAAGGAACTAGCTGAAGAACTCTCATAACCACCGTCCATTGTCTTGAAATCATAATACTGATTTGTCAGAACAAATCCTGCCAGACTAATCTCATCTAATTCTACCAGGGTAACCTTTCTGGTAGATGACAGGAATGCTGTGGATGAAATATATCTTAACTCCAGCAAAGTCTTTAACAAAAAGTCCTATGATAGTCTCATTAGCAAGCTACGTAGTTGTGGACTTCACAGAAGAACTGTCAGGTGGATACACAGTTGGTTACAGAATCATACTCAGAGAGTTCTTGTCACTGGCTCATTCTCAAACTGGGAGGAGATAACAGGAGGGGTACCACAAGGCTCAGTCCTGGGCCTGGTGCTTCTCAACATTTTTATCAATGACTTTTATGAGGAGGTGCAGGGGATGCTTCTCAAATATGTGGATAACATACAATTGGGTGGAATAGCTAATACCCTGGAAGACAGAAGCGACATTCAAAAATGTATTGAGCAGCTCGAGCACTGGGCTGAAAGGAAGAGAATGAAATTTAACAGGAATAAGTGCAGAGTTCTATACCTGGGGGGGAAACAGACATATATGCAATATAAAGAATATGTGGAACAGTAATACTATGAGGGAGAGAGATCTTGGAATTGTAGATCACAAGCTAAATATGAGCCAGCAATGTGATGTGGCTGAAAAAAAAGGCAACTGCGATTTTAGAATGTATTAACAGAAGTAAAGTCCCCAAATCTCGTGAAGTACTAGTTCCCCTCTATTCGGCACTGCTTACAGTAGGTCTCATTTTGAGTAGTATATTTGGTTCCGGACGTTGCACTTTAAGAAGGATGTCAACAAACTGGAACAAATTCAGAGTAGGGCAGTTGGAAACCAAGCCCTGTATGGAAAGATTTGGGCATGTTTTTAGCCTTGAGAAAAGAAAACCGAGGGGAGATATGATAACAGTTCCCAAATACTTGAAAGAATATCATGCAGAAGAAGGACAGGATCTGTTTTCAGTCACCCCAGAGTGCAGGACATGTAATAATGAGTGTGAGTTACAGGAAGCCAGATTTCGGTTGAATGTCATGAAAAATTTCCTGACTATTAGAGCAGAATGACTATAGAACCAATTAACTTGAGAGGTGGCTAATACTCCAATGTTGGAGGCATTCAAGAGAAAGTTAGACAATAATCTATCATAGATACTTTAGAGATATTTTATTATTATTATTATTATTATTATAAAATAAAAACAATGGTACAGGGTTAGGGAAAGGGAAGGGTTTTTTGGGGAAAGGTGAAAATTACAGGGTGTGTTAGGAATTTCATATCTGTACATCATTAATATTTCTCGCTATACAATATTTGCTTTATCTAATTCTTCTCTTCAATCCAGATGTAGATTGGCTCCCATTTCTTCTTATATGTCTCACACGTCCTATCTTTTAGTGTGTCTGTTAAAGTGTCCATCTCTGCAATTTCCAGGATTTTTTCCAAAAATTCGTCCTTCATTGGTGTCCTTGATGTCTTCCAGTAGACAATAATCTATCATAGATACTTTAATTTGGGTTCCTGCACTGAGATGGGAGTTTGACTCGATGGCCTTATAGGCCCCTTCTAATTCCATTGTCCCATGACTCCCATAGAGGAGACAGAAAGTCTTTTAGATTTTGATGAAAGACTCTAGAATATCTCTGTTCTTACTGAAGAAAAGGAATCCTTATATTAAGTCCTGCGCACCAATCTAAATTTCAGGAATGTTAATATTTATGATATTCGGCACCTGAAGGAGAGAGGAAACAAGCCCGTCGTTTCTCTTGCGGGACACACAAAGAGTGTTGCTTCAGCTTATTTCTCTCCTGTTACTGGAAACAGAGTGGTAACAACCTGTGCTGATGATAAACTGAGGTATGTGAGAGTGTATTGTTTTCCACCTTTGTCACAACAACATATTATTAACCTGCATAATATGCTGCCATAGGACAATAAATTGGCCTTCAGTCGGAATGTCTTTAGAGGTGTATTCAGGCACATTTACAAGTAGAACTATCAAAACTGTGATGCTGCATAATGGCCATCTTTAGAGGCTATATGAAGGAAAGAAGCCAGTTCAAAAGGGATGGGGTGGGGAATGAAGGCAGATTCTGTAGAGGTGTAGATGCATAAACAAGAAAGCATGGACTGAGTTGAGTAAAATGTGGGTTTGGTATTACTGTTGTTATGTGCCGTCAAGCCAGAACTCACTTGTAGCGACCCTGACAGGACTTTCAAGGTAAGTAAGAGAAGCTGCCTACGACTTTTGTCTACAATCCCTCCACGTTTCTTGAATATTGGGTTTCCCCAAGCCAGCTGCTAAAGGGCACTTTCCTGGGGGGGGGGGGGGCACTTTGTGGGTGTATAACTTGGATGTCCAAAACCCAATCTTCACCAAACTTTTAGGGCTTGTAGAGGAGTCTGGGAGCTCCTCTGCAAATTTGGTGTCTCTAGGTGCTTGTGGGGGGCTTTTTAAAGGGTTTTAAAGTAAAAATGAATTGACGAATCAGTTCATCAGGAAAAAAATCATAATTCATCAACCTTGACAAATCACAAAACAAGATGAATCACTATTTTTCTGATTCATGCCCATCCCTAATTTTGACTGGCATTTGTGTGCTTTGAGTCATCATTCAACAATTGATTTAATGGGTCAATTGATTTAGTTGGGATCATATATTGAGTTTATAATAATAGCTGATTAATACAGAAAATACTTGCTTCTTCATCGTGGCCTCTGTGGATGCACACAATAGGGTTTGACAGCGCCTGCGCTGGTCCTCTCGGAATCTTCTAGAGCTTTTTTGTAGAAAAGTAACAAAGTTAGCGTTGCCCCTACCACGCATGCTCCCCCGCCTCAGCCCTCAGTTCCATTTTACCGCCTTTGGCTGTGGAACCTCTCAATCCTAGAGCTCTCGTTTTCAATTAAAATAGTGTTTATACGGACTTGACTCGGACTGCCTTTCACTATTTAATGGGTCAATTGATTTAGTTGGGATCATATATTGAGTTTATAATAATAGCTGATTAATACAGAAAATACTTGCACTTTATAGTACAAAAAGACAAGGTATCTATCTTCCAGCTCCTTATTAAATTCTGGCAACATTAATTGTTGACTACTGGAATTATGCTGTTGAAGTGTCATCCCTAATAATTATGTAGCTGATGCTCTTAAGACGTCATCTGCATTAACGTTAAAGGAGCCCTCTGTGTTAAAGGGCAAATCTTCCACCTGGTACTTGCAAATGGAGAAGTGGCGTGAAGTAATGAAGCCAAGAAATGGGTCCTTTATTAACTTTGTTGGGCTATTAAATAGAAAAATATCTGGTTTGGAACGGAGAGCCGTGTCTGATGCCATTCTATAGATCTGTAGCAGAGAGGTGGCTCATGTCTGGGTAACTAAAGCTCTAGGTGGATAGAAACATTATGAAAAATGTGCTCTCAGCTGCTTTTGTAGCAGCCAGAATTGAACTGAATTGGAAGGTGCACTCCCACACTTCCAAAACTTTGGGTCAAGGACCTCCACAGCTAGAGCTATAAAAACATTTTTGAAGATGACTTTGCACAGGTACAAAACATGTGTGCGAGACTGACTCAGTTTAGGAAAGTATGACCTTGGGTTTGCAAGACCTAAGCAGGACAGTTAATGATACCGCCTTTTGGAGGTGATTGATAGGGATGTGCCACTCATTTGTTTGTGCCTGTGTGTGTTTTCCTCGAACTCCTAGAGTTCTCCAAGAATTCCCCAGGAAAAATTCCTCAGGAAGAATTCTGGGAGTTCTTGCCCATTGGACCCATACCTACAGACACCTATTTTACTCACATGGACCGGGGCCTATCTCCAAGGCTGCATGGTTGTCTTGGGCCTTGCTTTGTTTTAATAACATACAAAAAAGGAGGTTGCCAGGAGTTGTAGTCTTGCTGCCAATTAGCCTCTATAGAAGTCACCTCCCAAAGAACTGCAACCCCCAGGAAGCCCTTCCACAGCTTCCTTTTCTGTATATTACCAGCAGGAAGCAAGGCCTGAGACAGCCCTGCCGCCTCAGAGATAGGCCCTGGCCCAGACAAGTCAATGTTCAGTGTC
The DNA here is from genome assembly GCA_037013535.1 of Intellagama lesueurii. NCBI lineage: Eukaryota > Metazoa > Chordata > Lepidosauria > Squamata > Agamidae > Intellagama > Intellagama lesueurii. The sequence goes on from JBAJHW010000011.1 coordinate 19,069,741, forward strand.
TGCAGGTCTGGGTCAGTGGGCTGGAACTCCCAGAATTCTGCCTGGGGAATTCTGGGAGTGAAAATCCAAAAAGAAAAAGAAGAATTGCACATCCCCAGTGACCAAATTCATAGGGTTGCTGTATGTCAGAAGCAACTTTGCAGCACATAATGACACACGAGTTGCATTTTTCCTGTTCATTGATGTAGCTGGTAACATGCCTGTTTCTCATTTAGTCCTTTTTAAAAACCATATATCTTAGCAGTTATCAGGACATGAGTCTATATTGCATCAAAAGCAGTAATTAATGTCTTATAGCATGAAATCTTGATTGCATTTTCATAACCACCTGGATTTGAATTGAATAAGAGTAGGCTACCATTGTAGTTTGGATGATTCTTTGTTCTTTACTCATTGTATTTCTCTTACAGGATCTTTGGAACGAAATGTTTAGCATCTTTAGCCCCTGTTATCACAACTATCAAGTGAGTAAAAATAAGAAAGCTTACAATGTGCTGCTAAGATTTGTATGTGATAGAAGAGACTCCCAGATGAAGAAACCAATCTACAGTGAACAGAACACAATATTGATTGAAGCTGAATAATGTTCCTTTAGAGTATGTACGAGTAGAAGTTAAGATCATCTTGTTCTGTACAGAAACCCCACTTTTGTTTTCCTTTGCTGAATAGGCATAACAACAACACAGGACGGTGGCTAACAAGGTTCAGAGCTGTATGGGACCCCAAAAGGGACGACTGCTTTGTGGTGGGGAGTATGTTGCGACCAAGACAGATCAACACCTTTCATGCCACTGGAGAATTGGTGCATTCCTTCTTCAATGAAGATCATCTTGGCTCTGTTTGTTCTATCAATGCCTGGCACCCCACCAGGTACATTGTTGTGGGTGGTAATTCCAGTGGGCGCCTCCATGTTTTCAGAGAGTAAAAAAAACCAACACGTTTTTTACTGGTTTAAGAAGACATTTTGTCCATCTTAGAAATTTTAGTTTAAGTTTATATCTCAGGACAATTCAAAATTAATATATTTGATTAAAGACCTTGAAGTGTTGTAGATTTCCAGTAAGAGGAATAATTAAGGCTTAGTGTTCCAATTGCAGAAACCTTGTTTGCACATAAGGATAAGCCAGTATGCTAGTGGAACCCTGGCTTATCATTTATAAGTGTCATGCTAGTACATAGTGTCTGATCTCTGCCATTGCAGAGAAGCAGCTGAACAACCCACAGACCTTCTTTGACCTTGGAATTCTGAATGGTTTCTAAATAACAAAACTGGCTTTCTAGGAGCAAAAGAAACAAGGTTTCCAGCTTCAAACTGTTGATGGAGCTTTGCAAGACCAAATCAGACTTTTGTGCTGGAGCACTTCCTCGCCCAAAGTAAGCCAGAATTTTAAGATTAGCTGGCTTCATATAATGGCAGAATGTGCCCAGTAAATTTCTGCATGGTTATGAGCAATAGGCATTGTCAAATGGTTTCAGTCTTTCATACAAGGATCACCAAGTAATGTTTAATGCAGATGTGAATTATAAATAGCAGTATTTTGAAATGATAGTTTTAGTATTTCAAGAGTAAATGGAAGATAAATGGCTTCTTTCTAACAACCAACCTCTTAATAAAAATTATAAAAATTCAAATGCAGTGATGTCTGTTGGAACCCCAAATAATATCTTAGATTATGAAATTGGCGATTGCAAATTAGTGTTTGGTGTGCACACCGTGGTCTGTATGAGTCTTTAAAATGCACACAATAAATGGTTTACAGGTATGCAGCTTTGTGTAATGGTGTAACAAAATATCAGACCAGACTCTTGATGACTTGGCGATGAAATAAGTTTTTAATCAGCTATGCTTCGGTTTCTGAAATGAAATTTGCACTGTAAAAGCCTGCTTTTTGGCATTTAAAAATAAAGTTGTCATTTCACATCATAAAACCCTCCCCATTAACTTACTCAACAAAGAATATTTTTCATCATAATTAAATATTTATTTAAATTTAAAAATACTTTATTATGGCACCAATGATTTTACACTAACTACAGGTTGGATATGTAGAAAAAGGTACATTATTTTGAAGGGAAAAATTTAAAGTACAGCATTTGGCACATGAAATGTTAACACCTATATTATGAAAACTAAAATTCACATTTGCAGGTAATTTACCTTCTACTGCTTAACGATGCAGTACACTAATCCTTGTTAAGAGTTTGTTTCCTCTGATATAGCAACCTATGGAAATCACCACAGTTTATACAAATAAGACCTGGAACAACTTAGAAATGAAATATGAAATATAACGTAGGGCAAAACAGGAAAACTACTTTTTAGTTGCTGGCTGGACAGTTCTGAGGGTAAAATATTTGGCAAAAATAGGGCACGATTCACTAGAAGGTTCTTCTCTGTAAGTCCTATGAAAATGACTACACAGGAGAACTTCCTTCTCAATTATACCCAATCTAGATGGTACCCAAAGTTTTACAAAGTAAACAGCTCTCTAAAACTGATTTGCCACCGTCCATATGCTTGTGTTGCTCATTTTAAAAATGAGATGTTCATCATACAAAATGGTTACAAATATACTTGGACTTATTTGAGGCACAATGAACAACACCAACGCTTAAAACAAGAAATACTGCATCCTTATCTGGGATGGAAAATATTAAAGTAAGACTTTTCACTCACTGCATAGAAGCATCGTTTACTACAGACTGAGGTAGGAACACTACACTAGAAGTTAACTTTGTTGCTATGTTGCATAAAACAGTGTATGTCCTTATAAAATCTATCCCTTAATCTTCTGGCAGGCATTCAGAAGCTTAAATGTACTTATAAATTAAAGCCAAAATCTCTTTTGGCTCTGATGGTTTACTGTCCTGGCAGTTGCAGTTAATGCAATTCAGGTGAGATGCCTGTAACACTTCCATGATGGGTTCAAATATCACAGAATCTTTCCTAATGAACTAGGCACACACCAGTCTCAGTCTAGTAGCCGTTTGCCAATACGTAACTGTATTGCTAGTATTGATATTGTGCTCTTTTCCCAAATGATGAGTGATCAGCTGTGAGCAGAATGTAACTGAATCAGTGCTTGAGATCACACATCCACACACCCTCCTTCACACAAGTTCTGGCAGTGCTTTATTTCTGCGTGAACTTGAAGGGTATGTGTGCATGCTTAAGATTGCAGTGGCATGGTTGGAGACAAGATAATGAAACCAGCCTCTTGAAATATTTCTGATCAGATTCCCAGATGACTTGAAATCTCTCCCTGAGATGAAATAAAACACTTGCCAGTCTGACTGCATTCTCGTGCCCTGCTCACCTGGAACTGAACTCACACTTTTTATTGCTCCCTGTACAAATATAGGTGACTGTTGTGCAGACTCTAACGTCACATTACCATTACCCACATCAGAAGACAAAATGGGGCTTTCCCCCCTGACTTCCCTTCAGTTTGGAGATAGCATTGGTTGGGTTATTCTACTTGTTTTTATTTCTGTGTTTCCTCCACTGCTGTAATGTTATTTCTCTTTATTTTTTTAAATAGCACAAGACAAGTTTTTCCTCCAGAAATTATGAATGGGTTAAGATGATGCCCAAATACCACTCTAAAAAACCATATTCACCGTCTTTTGTTTGCTACTACATGTACCCAATTCATAAAGTGAAAAAGACTTTATTTCCTCATTAATAAAATAGCATTTCCCCCTTAAAATATAGATTGAAACAAGTTATTTCATAGTACAAAAACAAGTACAGCTTTCTAGAGCAAATCCAGATAGGATCACCAGTACTTAAATAGCAAGAGTGGGCCAGATTTGATCGAAGATATGTTTTTTCCCTGTTTGCTAACCCTTGTTTTTTATCTGGGGACTTGGCTGTTCTATGAAAAGTTCTGCTCTCTGGGATTTGAAAAGGGGCTGTCATTGAAACACAAAAAACGAAAAGGAGGGTCTTGCACTACGGCGACTTTCCATGCAAAGGAGAAGAAAGACCTTGACACAACCTCCCTCTCTCGTGCCTACCTGTTGCTTGAGAAGCACTGAAAATGTGGGGGATGATGGTGTCAAAATCTTAATCCCTACCACACCCTCACTACTCCAGGGCTCTGTGTTAAACCAAGAATTCAATCCGTAAGACAGAAAACTTACCATATTTTCAAATGACTGTTTTTAAGGTGGTAGTGCTGTGCACAGTGGCAGTTTTCATAAAATAATAATATAGAATATTAGAATGACAACTCATTAGCACCATTACAAAAGCTCCAGCATAAAGTAATTAGCTGTCTTAACTAGTGTCCCAGCTGGAGACTGGCATTGAATGCAATCATCGTAGTCATAAAATAAACTTCCTTGACGTTTTTGACGTGAACACCTCTTACGAAAGCTAAAATGAAATTTGAAGAGTGCAGAACAATTTAAAAGTTGGAAATCAGACCTGTTGAGGAAACGTCCAGGAGGAGGACCTGTAAAGAAACGTATATATATATATATATTTGAATCTAGCATGAGTCTATCCCTTTCTTCTGCTTGGAAACAACTCTCCTAGGCTGCAGTGTACTTGGATTCATGAAAGGAGTGTTTATTTTATATGCCGATGGTGCCACGATGTGTCCCGTTTTCTGGGAAGGGGTAGCAGGGATCTTCTGCAATCCACCTGGCTAGTTACTAGGAGAAGTCCTGCCTTCAGGTGTCAATGAGCAGGCTCAGCACGGAGCGGATTTTGCAGGCAAACCATCGCCTGAGGGGACAAAAGTATTGATAATGGAATTGTTCAAACTCAGGGGTTTGGCGAATATCACGGAAAAAGGCAATGTCAAGGTCAGACTCAGTAAGGATGATCAGGAGAAGAAGCAAAACAAAGAGGAGCCCAACGGTCACAAGGAGCAAACGGAGGACACTTAAAACAAACTTATTCACCTGTTCTGCTTGTGCTCCACCAGTGCTGCCCAAACCCTGACACAAGGCTCGGAGCTCCCCTCCCAGTTCCTCTGCCTCGGCCAGCGTGGGTGTGTTGGCTTCAGACTCCTTTTCTTCCTCTATACTGCAAGGGGCTCCATTGACCTGCCTGGAGAGCAGCATCAGCTCAAGGCTGTGTTCCGCTACTGGTGTCGGAAGCACACTGTCTGAAGGACTGTAGATCTCGTCTGAAATGATTGCCACACGCTCACTGCTCTCAGCCCTGCTGGCCCGCGAATGTGGCATGAAGGCATCGCCGTGGGAAGAGGACCGCACTGGGGTAGAGTGGGCACTGTCACGCAAAGATTCAAGGCCTGCAGAAACATAAAGAAATGCACTGGAAGTAATTGCATAGGCTAGCTGTTTTGCTTGCAGTACCATGCAAGACAGTTTTTCAATGTTTGAAAGTTACGTTTGTCGCAAAAGCAAGACAGTTCATTATCTCAATATAAATTGAGTGTGGAGCATGCTTAGTGAGGGGATGTCAGCCAAATTTAACACATATCTGGGCATCAAAAGACTGGGATGGAAGAATAAAACTATGTTTTGGGAAGCAACACTAAACAACATTCACTCTTTTTTCTACGCCATGACAAATTCTCTGGAGGATTATTTACAAAAAAAAAGTATATGGCAGAGCTTTTCCATTTTACTGGGTTGCTGAAAATATGTGATGTCTCCCTGAAGTTAGGAGTTTTCCAATTCACATTTTAAATGGGAAGCAAATGAAGAGCCATTATGAGAACGTGTCTGATCAAGGAGTTCTTGCTGATTTTGATGGATTGTTGAGTTACAGCAGCAGATAACAATGAGACACGAAGAAAAGGGGACAACATCTTGAAAGACAGAGGTACTGTGAATATGGAGGGAGGGCACAGCTTGTGCACACTTGGCAGAGCGGAGAAGGTGCTGCTGGGATGTTGCATAAGAAGGAAGAAAACTATCACCTACTCCTGCATTTGTACTGGATGCTGTAACTAACCCCTTCTTGTCCCCTGATAATGGGAATGTTTCAATTTGTGTGGCCTGAAGGTGTGAACAAGATCCTTGGGGAGGATCCTGGCTCTCTTGCCCTTCCTGGCTTATGATTATGGGACAGAGCCACCTTTGGTCACCTTCACATTGCGGGAAGACAACACAAGGAACGGGAACAGGGAGTGTTGATTCTATTGGACCTTTCAGCAGCTCTGAATACCATTGATCACTACATTCTTCTGGGACCTGGAGGGATTGCTTCATGTGATTCTCATCCTTCCTGGAGGAGTGTGGTAGGAAAGTGGTGCTGAGGCAGTCCTGTTTGACACCATGGCTGTTGGTCTGTGGTGTCCCTCAGGCTTCAGTGCTTCCCCCTCATATAATTCAACATAGTCATGAAATCTCCTGTCTGGTGTTTCAAGGTTCAGTGCCATTGGTATGCTGATGAAATCCGACTCTCTCTCTCCTTTGCATGTAACACCAAAGAGGCTGTTTTGGTCCTAGAATGGTGTAATTCAGTCCTGGATTGGATGAAGGTGAATAATTTCAAGCTTAATCAAGAGAAGTCACAGGTCCTCCTGTTCAGTCAAAAGACAGACCAAGGAATAGGGATTTATCCTGTGTTGGATGGCTTTACATTCTTCTTGAAAGGTCAAGTTTGCAACTTGGGCATGCTCCTGGCTTCAGCCCTGAGCCTGGATGCTCAGGTTTCAGCAGTGGCCAGGAATATGTTTGCACAGTTAAGCTTTACCTGTTCTCCAAGATGTCTGGTTTGGCTTTAGTGACCTTAGTTACCTCTGGAAATGTCAGGTCATTGAAAATCCTGAACTGACTGAAGACAGTTACAGGGAACAAATAAAATATTTTATTTGCTGTCTATAACAAATAAAAGAGAGCTTATTCTTTGCTGCCTATTAGGGCAGGAGAAAAACTGATAGTCTTAAGTAATAATAACTTAGATTTTGGTTGACCATTTAAAGAAACATCTCCCACCAGTTGGGGGACATCCAACAGAGACCAAGCGAATAATTCTCAAGGATGCATCACTTTTGATTTGCTGCATCCAGCATGGCATTGGAGCAGATGGTGTACAAAATCCTTTTTTAACCCTGCGTGTTCTGTGATGGTTTAATTGGCCACAGCTTCAGTGGAGAAAAAGAGGGCTGAATTTGAAAGACTAGGGGGAAGTATAGGTATATACAGTAAAGAATGATAAGTAAGCATAACAGATTGGGATCTAAAATGCCATAGGTTAGCAGTTTTATGGTTGAAGTGTTTTGGCAATTAAGGCAGAACACGTAATGTATAATTTTTGTGCTTAAACAATTAGTGAATTGCAATCACCCTAAATGTTCTAAGCAACCCTTCTTTCTTATTCTTGGATTTATCCAGTTTCTGATATTTGTTAACTGTGGATAGAGACCTTAATTGGGAATTATTTCCTTGAGTTGACAGAATCTGCTGGAGGAGTTTGCTTAATTGCTGCTGTAGATTTAGTGACAAAGCATTAAGGCAGGGGCTATTATAATTAAAAAATTTAAGTCCCATGTTTGTGTTTTAGAAAACAAACAAACAAAAATCTTGGTGCTTGATTTTGAGACCCTGGGCCAAATTCATGACACTGGCCCAAATCCTATTGCAAAACACTGCATGGATAACAGCAACACAGAGGTAGTTTTTGCAATTTTCTAGCCTTCTCCTGAGCAGACAAGCATATGCAACCAGGGCATGTCTGAGCTCATAACAGTGCATGCTGGTTACGTAGTCTCCTGATAATTAAGTGCAAACCCAAACAATTTTGACCATTAACACAAAAGCTCAGTTTACCAGGAACATCCCTCAGTGCAGCGTTCCCCAACCTTTTTCGGTCCGCGGACTGGCTGGGGAAGGTGGGGCACCCCCCGCACTCGTGCGCATGCGCAAACAGCAGCGTGGTGCTCGCACGGGCGCCTGCCTGCACAGGTGCATGTGCAAATGGCAGCACGGCGCTCGCACGGGCGTGCTGGAGCACGCGCGCAGGCGCAAACGGGCAGCGCAGGGGTGAGTACGTGGGGGGGCAGGAGGTCTGTCTCGGCGGGGCGGGCCGGCCCAGGCTGCGGACCGGCCGCGGGCCGGGGGTTGGGGACCTCTGCCTCAGTGGACCTACCCATGGCAGGAGATTAGAAAGGATATTTTATATTCTCTCACTACCAGAATTTTGCCAAGTGGGACCTGTTAGGCTGGTGGTTAGCCATAATTAGAAGGAAAAAGTATGATTTTAAAAATTGTGTGCCTAAATGTTTAGCACGTACACTCCATTCTAAAAATACAGACCAGCAAACTGATTTTCCATGGTATTACTAGCCTTTCACATTTCATTTTAGAGTGACTACAGAATTAAATGAAGTAGCCTTTTGTCACTACTTTCTGTAAATCACTTGGAAGTATTCAGCCACAGGAGGGTGGTGTGGTACTGATGTATATAAAAGAGTAAGACGCTGTCATTAAAAGGACATTCTGACACTCCTAAATACAGTGGTGCCTCGCTAGACGATGTTAATCCGTTCCGCGAAAATCGCTGTCTTGCGAAAACATCGTCTAGCGAAGCACGTTTCCCCATTGGAATGCATTGAAATCTCTTCAATGCGTTCCAACGGAAAAGTCGTCGTCTTGCGAAGATCGTCCATAGGGAAACATCGTTTTGCGAAGCGCATTAGCGATCGCAAAAAGCCATCGTCTAGCGAATTCCTCGTCCTGCGAGGCAATCGTCTAGCGAGGCACCACTGTATATACTTTTCCACTCCTAAATTGAAAACACAACTTAAAACATTTTTTAAAGAACCAAGTTCAATGAAAGATTCAAATTCCAATCTAAGAAAGAAAATTAAAGAATGCTAATGAGCCTCTAGCCAAAAATCACCTTTCCTCTTTCGGAGGGGCTGTAAAATTTTTGCAGCTAAGAGTGTGAATATGAAAAGAGCAGTGTGAGGAAGTAAGGAACAAGATGCTGCTGTAGGGTTCAAATCTCACCTTCCATAATAGAGATGTGCACAGCTCTCCTTCGGGTTCTGGGAACGCTGCTTAGCCGTGGCCCATGAGTAATGGAAGGGCAGCTACGGCTAGGTACCAGTCCAGCCCTACAGAAAGAAAGCACATACAATAACAGCAGGCATGAAACGGCCAAAAGCAAGGACTGCCTTTGGATTTGCAACGCCCAAAGGGTGGCTCAGGAGTGTGCTCAATACATAGTCTCCTGATGGATTTTGCAGGTGGTGGGCATCATCCAAGCCTGAAAGCCCCATATCAAAGCTTCCTTTTTTCATAGGTGAGCTTATGCTTTGTCTCTAAAGCTACACACTCACCTGTGTATTTCTGGAGGTTCCCTCTTGATCTTGGCACTAGACTCCATCACTTCTTTAGCTACTCGGCCACTGAAAGTGATTAAGAACAAAAATGATAAGAATGGAAAACAGCCTTCCATCTCCCAGCATGTAGCTAGAGCCAACAATTAATTTTTGTTCGTTTGTTTTAAAAAAGTATGCCTGATGCACCAAATACCCTTTTTCCAGGAATTCATAGTGACTTTGAACCAACTGTGTTTCTTTCTAATGCAACAAATGCCCTATGTCTTTTGGGAAAGTGACTGCTAAATCTGCCTTCCCGAATGTACATTGTCGCATGAGCTTGGCTGCATCAATCCTGTCTAACACAGAGGTTCTGCAGGAAAGCTCTTGCTTCATGACTGTGCAGTGGAGTGCATGGAGGAGAACTTTCCTCATATTTCTTATATATCCTGACAAACAGCAGAACACATCACTAGAAAATAAAGGGGAAGGTAGACCCTTGAATCTGCATGGTGTAATTAATACAATACAATATAATACAATATAATATAATATAGCACCATTATAATATAAAAGAGATGGGGAAGAGAAGTCTCAATGCTAGGCTATATTATATTATATTATATTTAGAGATGGGGGTATTTGTATGCAAATACGAATACCCCTGCACAGCTGGAGTTAATGAGGGTCCGGCCCCTGGAGCCAGACTGCCCACTCATGTGCCCGCCGCCACTGGCAGACCTGCTCTTCCTTTCAGTTGCTCTAGAGCGCCTGGTCAGCTAGCCACTCATCATCCTTGCAGGGAGACTTGTCTTCCCTCTTTCTGCCAGGAGTAGCTAGCCGACCAGGCGCTCCGGAGCGATTAGAAGGAAGAGTGGGGCCGGCAGCGACAGCAGACACGTGAGTGGATGGTCTGGCCCCAGTATTCGTATATAAATACCCCCATCTCTTAATATAATATAATATGATAAACATTGCCTAGCATTGAGACTTCTCTTACACAGTTAAACATAATACAGCCTTGTCCTTTCAAGCTATTACAGAAGCCAAGTGGAAGAACAGATCTGTAAATGCTACTTATAGCCGTTCACGTACCTGTATCGGAACCGGCTCCCTTTGAAAAATAAATTGCTGCTGGATACTGTGCGAACTTGGCTTGACTTTTCCAATCTAAAACAAGAAGCGAGGAAGAAGCAGAAGGCCTCCAATGAAAAAACTTATTTGCTCATAGCCCAACCAGTCACTTGTGTTATGAAAGTACTGAGCGATGGAAATATATTGAAAATTATGCCAAGGCTGCTGCTGTGAATAGGCAGAGGGATCCTTCCTCATTTTCAACCTACTTAAGGATGTGATAAATTTCATTTACCACTGATTTTGGTATTGCCAATCATGAAGGACAGTTTCACCTCAGAACTGACTGACGGCATAAGCCATTAAAGATGCTGGGGATCACTTTCTTTGTGTTGAGTCTGCAAAGAAATCAAACAATGCAAGATTCAAGTGAAATAACCTGCTAGCGTATGGCATGCATTTTGCTGGAGAATGTGTGCCATTTGCCACTCTGCAGGGCCTTTCCTGATAGATATTTCAACTTAATGGACCTAATGATGAGACCACTGTTGAATAGGGTATCCATGCTATTTCATTACAGCACTGTTACTGTAACTGCCATGGCTCCATCATAAGATCCCTGGGATCTCTAGTTTGGTGAAATCTTTAAAATTCTTTTTTTTTTTTTTAAAGATCTTGGAAGTCCCACTGAACCACATTTGAGGTTATTAAATGCCTTGCCCAGCTTCACATCCCAGGATTCCATAGGGTAAAGGGAGGGCAGTCAAGGTGACATAAAACTGCTATAACTGTATAGGGTAGACACACCTTGAACAGGAATGTCAAACCAAATGAAAAACTTGTCATTGACTGAGCTTCATAACAAGAGAAAAAGGGTATTTTGGACAGAGAAAAACTAGATCAGAATTTTGAATTCATATCAGTCTGCTTCAAAGGATTTAAATGATCCTTTGAATCATTAGCATGGTACCAGCTGTAGCTGCTTAGCAGTAGAAAACCAATTACCTAAACATTATTTCAGACCCAGAATTAGGGTCAAGTGTGAGAGATATGAGTAAGAAAAAGACTTAATTCTGGGTTGAAAAGTCTTTGAAAGTTTAGTTGAAGAATAGCTTTTAGAAAATGCTTTTTTGCCCAGTATTCCATGTCCATAAACAAAGGGACCATGTAGCCTAATCCACCAGGCTATATACAAAGGCTGGGAAACCTGGGTTCTTCCCTTTAATGTAATTGTCGGAGCCCACTGGGGACTGAGCTGCTTTGACAGGAAGGAAGACACTTAGTTTCTGGCTTATGTTACCACAGGCTCTGTCTAGAACATTCTAGAACCCATTTTTGATAAGATATGTATTTTCTATACAGGATCAAGACTAAAACAGAATCATCTTGTTAATACTATCTGTTCAAGAAGATGCTCATGTGAAAAATACCATGGCATTGTTTTTATTAAGCCAGAGAAGAAACAAGAGATTTGTAAAGCAATGCAGGCACCATCATTTTTTGCATCCCAGTGATTAAAATTCATTAGAAAAAGCTGGCTTTTCATTTCATAACAAAATATGTTCTACTGAAATATAACTTCACATTTTTCACGCTTCTGACATGTGCACTTAGTGTAAGGATCAGATGGGGTCCTACAACCCCTTGTGGGGTTGCCAGCTGGCGTGGAGGTGGAAGTAAAATGATACTCATGGCAACCAATTTGCAAGCTGCTTAATTTACAGAGTGGGGAGTTGATGTGCTGGGTTGCTATTCTGTGCTCTTGAAACCGGTCCTGCATTGGCTGACTAGAGATTAAAGGGTCCTAAGAGAGCCTCATAACCTCCACTTTGTTGTAAATCCAGATGTTAGTAAAAAAAAAAAAGGGGGGGGTGGAGATGATCTGGGTTGAAATGCAAAGGAGACTGTCAAGAAATAAGGCCTCCCTTTCTCCCAATATTCCTGTGTTGCCCTGCTCTGCTTTGAAGAGAAACAAGGACGTAATCTAGATTCCAAGCCAGTGTTTCTTAGTCGGGGGGTTGGGATCCCCAAGGGGGTTGCAAAGTGTTTTCTGGGGGCCAGCGGGTCACCTGATATGAGTGGGATGTGTGTTCTGAGCGTCAAGTCAAAACCAGTTTATAGCAACCATAGTAGGACTTCCAAAGTTAGAAATATTTAAGGAGTAGTTTTACCAGTTCTTCTCCCCCAGTGCGTTTCCATGGCCAAGTGGGGATTTGAACCCTGTTCTCCAGAGTCCTAGTCCGTCACTCTATCCTCTACACCACATGGAACCTTTTATATGAGTTGTTGTTGTTGTTTAGTCGTGTCCAACTCTTCGTGACCCCATGGACCAGAGCACGCCAGGCCCTCCTGTCTTCCACTGCCTCCCGGAGTTTGGTCAGATTCATGTACGTCGCTTCGATGACACTGTCCAACCATCTCATCCTCTGTCGTCCCCTTCTCCTCTTGCCTTCACACTTTCCCAACATCAGGGTCTTTTCCAGGGAGTCTTCTCTTCTCATGCGATGGCCAAAGTACTGGAGCCTCAGCTTCAGGATCTGTCCTTCCAGTGAGCACTCAGGGTTGATTTCCTTTAGAATGAATAGGTTTGTTCTCCTTGCAGTCCAGGGGACTCTCAAGAGCCTCCTCCAGCACTACAATTCAAAAGCATCAATTCTTCGGCGGTCAGCCTTCTTTATGGTCCAGCTCTCACTTCCATACATCACTACTGGAAAAACCATAGCTTTGACTATGCGGACCTTTGTCGGCAAGGTGATGTCTCTGCTTTTTAAGATGCTGTCTAGGTTTGTCATCGCTTTCCTCCCAAGAAGGAGGCGCCTTTTAATTTCGTGGCTACTGTCACCATCTGCAGTGATCATGGAGCCCAGGAAAGTGAAATCTGTCATATATGAGTTGTAGCCCTTGTTAGATCATTTCTTTCTTGACTTTTCGGAGAAACAGGCCCTTTAAGGGAGAAAAGAAGCCTCTACTTTCTGAGAAAGGGATGACTTCACTCCATTAAAAATGCCTTTTTATGCAAAGGTGGCTGGGAGGGTCGCAGGTTACTTGGCTGTTATAAAAGGGGATCATGACTCAAGAAAGGTTGGGAACCACTGTTATAAACAAACAATCTGAGTTTTTCCCAACTGGTTTTTATAATCATACCTTACATTGGCAGTGGCTGCTGTAAATTATACCTTATCAATGTTGGAATAAATTGTGATTTTGTAAAATACTTACTTATAAAAGGCTTGGTTTTCAATCCCACATTTCCATAGGTGCTTGCAAGCTTCAGGGGTTGGAGCAAAATAAGTCAGAACAATTTTCTTTTCCTATCAAAAGCCAAGAAAAAACCCATACGGTTAATTCACAAGTTTGACGTAGCACCATGCTTGCCACAAGAGCTTAAAATGCAAATGTCCCCAGTGCTCTTTGAATGAAGTAAGGACAACAGTGCAACTTCCACGCTGACAAGATTATGAATTGACTACAATTAGCCCCATAGGCTAACTAATCTTGGTAGGTGTCCATTAAACATGGCAGAGATGTACCAGGCATCTTGGTGTAATTCGCTGTGCAATATAAAGAGTAGATGGGACTGTAATGCTGTGTTTCAGTCTTCTTGCATGGACATCTCTGCCTGTTTTCTCCTGTCAACATCAGCATTCAGCTCTGCTTGTGGCTACCCCAACACCACTCCCGTTCCACGTGCCTCTGCCCATCTCTGATTTACCCCTTCTGACTATACCCTTGTGTGGGTTGAAAACCTCAGTTAGCTGCGGACTGGAACAGCCAATCAAACATAAAATAGCGTAAGATGTACTGTTCCAAGTGAAAAATCCCATGGCAATGCCTTTATTAAGTCTTATGTATTTCAACTGAATGCATCAACCCCATTAATACATGTCCCAGAATAAGGGGCGCTTAGGGTAGCTACGTGAACCCTTGTCAGAATGCTAACACTACGGAGGCAAGGACAGTACCTGTGCAGTTCCGCAGGAGGCACTCACCTCTTTCTGACTTACATATAAATAGAATGTCTTGCCTTCAAATTTCATTTTTGTCACTTCATTCCTACAAGCACACACAAAAGAATACTTTGTGAGCACAGGGGCACAATGCATCTCCCATCACACAGCATTACGAATGCAGAGCCCACACACAGCGTGGAATAAGTTCCAGCAAGATGCAGAAATTTAAACCAAATTGTTTGCATGAAACGCAAAGTTAAGAAACAAAATGTTTTAAGGACAGCAGTTGCAGGAGTTTCAAGTCCAACATTTGCAGTTCATCCAAAGTGTAACATGGTGAGAGAAGAGGACTCCTGGCTCAACAATAGTGGCCGAGGTGAGAGAGGAATCTCAGCATAGAGAGTGCATCTTAGTGGGGGGGGGGGGGGGGGTCCAGGAGCCACCTTGCAAAGTTGGTTTATAACACAGGTGCATATCTGGATGAGAATATCAAATGTAAGAGAACCACATTTAGCTGATGAGGCCAAAATCTAAGATACAGCCAAGAATGAGCCACAATGCGACCACGTCCGGAGCAGAGTCCAGAAGGGTCTTTTAGGTGACTGTGCCAATAACATGGACAATGCAATTCAATGCAGACAAATGTACAAAGAAATACATTAGGGGGCAACAAACTAAATATTGAGAGTACAGATTACATGGAACAGTCATGCAGCGTACTGACCAGGAAAGGGGTTTAGGGGTTATTGTAGAAAAATCCTTGAAGCCATCAGCCCAGTGTGTGGCTGCAGTAAAAAAGGCAAACAGGATACTGGGGTACATCAACAACGGGATACAATACAAAGCAAGAGAAGTGACACTAACTGTACATTGCATGGACCATATCACAGCTCTGCTTATGCCCTACAGGAAGGAGGGCAGGGAAGATGGAGCCCTTCAGTCATATAGTGGAAACAGAGGCAATTGCCATCATTTTTGCATTGGGATTTGTGGCAGTGGACATAATACAGAGAATCCAGGTCAGCTGTGGTGGGGAGGATTCCCAGATTAGGTACTAGCATTAAACGCTAACCATCATACTTTCCACTTTCTTTTTCACTAGATTAAATGCCGCAGGAAGAGAATGGAAACAAGAATCAGCTTGGGACAGTTTTAGTAAACTATCAGTTGGGATTGGGGGCCCAAGTAGAAATTGATTCACAAAGACATTAGAGCTAAGAGGCAAACAATCTATCTTGCGAGTTGCACGGATGAAGACTGCACATTGTGAAGCACTCTACGGGGTGCTGAATACTATGAAGCACTCTGCTGTGCTCTGTTAAACATTTTGTGTACAGAAAAAATTACAGAGGAGGTTTTGAGGAAATCTAGACCCTTAGCACCATTTCTGCTAAATATCAAGAATCTCCCAGAAAGACTCCTCCCTCTGTTGATTACACGACCCCGTCCTCTGCCTTTTGGACAAAGGAATACAGTATGTTTGGCTGCTTTGGCCTTTACAAGGTCTCTGAGGAGCCAGTGAGTCCTATTTTGGAAGCAACCACTGGCAAAAAAGATAGGCAAAGTGCAGGGATTATTTGGACAAGAAAGGGCCTTAGTAAATCCAAAATTGGCAGGAACTGTCTTGGAAATCACGATATGCTTCTAAAAAACAGAGTCGACACTTCATCTTTTGCAAAACACGTTCCATCCAGCAACTGAAACACATTTCCACAGTGTTGAGCCACAGTAGAATACATTATTGAAGTGATAATAGGGAAAAATTCAGACTTTGGTTGTACAGTACCAGGGCTACTGTTTTATACGATTATTTTTAAAAAATGTAATATTGTTAATCTATAAAGATCCTGCTGGTTCTCAATGCAATAATTCATTGTTGGCATTAATAAACAGGATTTTATAAGGATCTATTCAATGCTGTATGCTACAGCGTCTTAGCAAGCACCTTCATTAGCCTATAGCTAATATCTTGGTCTTTGGGGCTGGTAGCACCTCTCTCCACTGCAACCACAGTGGGCTACTGGAGCAGGTTGATAATATATGATTTTTTAGAGGGCCAAATTAAATGTTAGGACCAATTAGACTAGAGGAACTAAGCAGATCTGACAATATTTAACTCATTAGCAAATATGTCAATTCCCTACCCCAAGGTAAATGGGACAGTAGGGTGATCTGAACTGAGATGATGACAGGGATAAGATAGGAAGCTTTTACTATTGACCCTGCTTTTTGTGAGAAAACTGGGGCTAGCTTGATTAGAATGAAGTGTGTGGGCATTCTGAATTCAAGTTCCCCTGCCAGCTTAGCTACCAGGCTCTCAGTATAGATCACACACTTCTATGCCTACTACTTACTAAAAAATAAACAAAAAAATAAGCAAAGTATTCTCCTCCAGATGCCTTCTAGAGCTGTAGGTGGAAGCTTCTCCCAAGTGAGCAGTGAAGACTTTGTGTATTTTTATAGACATGGACAAAATCCTGTTCCTGACCATTATGAAAGGAATAGCTCCCCTCTTAGCTCACCATGCTTCCATTTCATTTTATTTCATTGTTTCTATCTTAAGCACTACCACTAGTTCAGCAGTATTTTCTGTTTTTCTGCATTCTGATCGTACAGTAGATTTCCTTTACTGTTCACCTGCTATACTTACAGTGGTCCCAGATTACGTATCATGATCCTGATTTGAACAGATCTCACCTGGGAACCTTCATCCCAAAAGATTCTGTCAGCCATTTATATTTTGTTAGCAAAGTTAAGGGAGGTGGGGGGTAAAGAACAAAATATTGTGGCACCATAAAGACTACCACATTTGTGTTAATGTGAGCTTTTGAAATATTTTGTCCTTTGCTTTTCTCATTTTCTTCCTTTTTCTGTATCTCTCACCACACTCTTAATTCTGCCAACATGCTAACCCAGCTACCTCTTTGAAATTCATATTATGAGTACCTTTCAACTATCAGTCATGGTTAGAAAACATTCAAGAATGCAAATAATATGAGAGGCTGTCACAACAGCCCTAATTTCTTCAGTAACTTCCACCTTCTTGCTTTAGGCCTAAGTTAAATATGCTGCTCAGTATCTGTAAAGCTATGAACAATAAGTCACTTCCAGCTTATCGAGGCACAAATAGGATTTTTGCAGTATGTAGGATATTCAAGTGGTTTACTATTTCCACCCTCCCATGAGTTTCCATGGCAGAGTGGAGAGCTGAACCTATGTAGGTCCCTTGACTGCTATTTATACTACATCATACAGGCTGTCATGGCTAGACCAGCTTCTGGTATTTTGATGTCTGCTTCAGCACCCTTGTATTTTAACTGCCGTTAACATGTTCCAGCAATAATGTCTGAAGCCATAGCTCCCTCCTCATCAGTTCTAGGGCTGTAACTAGGTTGGAGCAACTGGGTTTTTGCCCCCAGGCACCAAAGTCCAGAGGTGATTCTACTGATGAGTCTTAGGAAAATACAGGGAAATACCTCCTGGGCCTATTCTCTTTCCTTTTTTTGGAATGCATATACTTTCTTTTGGGGAGACAACATATTCTCACCCTCCTTTTCCATGGGGTGCTCGCACCTTTGCCTCAGGATGGAGAGGGTGGAAGACGGTGCCACTTGCACCAGGTACCAAATTAACTAGTTACGGCTCTGAACACTATGGTCCAATTACACAACTGCTGTATCAATTTAGATTAGAAATGAGGATCACAATCCTTGGATGTTGCATCGGAGCCCTCCTCTTTTGATTACATACATACATAGGGTGAAGAGAACGTTAACCTGCTGAAGACGAGCCTCCTTTCGAGCTTGTCTTATGCATAGCTTAGTTTCTAGGGCCCAGAGATACCACAACAGACTCCTAAGCTATTTATTTTGATTAAGGAAGTATTTTCAGCAAAAGCATTGGCAAAAAAAGAAAGGAAAGACAAACTATTATAGCATCTTAAAGAATAAAAAAAATATTTCAGTGTGAGCTTTCATAGATGAAACTGTTTCCTCAGACACGAGGAGTGCTCATACTTATACCATCTGTTATACATACCTCATGGTGGTGTGGGTCATGACCAGTGAGGAGAAAGATGACAGACAAATTGACAGCACATTGGTAACACAGAAACTGGACTGCCAAGCTATTAATTACTTAAAATTGCAGGCATTATCCAGGGTTTGCCAGGTAGGTTTGGCTTCAATCCATGAAAGCTCATCTTGGAACAAATATTAGTCTTTAAGATGCCACAATGTTTTATTCCTTTTTTCATTTCACACCTTTTCCTTTTTTGCCTTCAATTTTGCCAGGTTGCTGAAGCGGGAGAACATGGCTGCCTCTTTGGAAGTGTTGTTGTTTTTACATAATTCAAGCATATTAGAAATAATTAGAAAGACTAAGGACTTGTCTACACATGGCAATTGGAGCAGGCTGGAGTCAGCTAAATAGAGTCATTAGGAGGTCCGGTATGCGATCTAGTATGATTCTCATATCCAGATGGCATATGGACCTCAAGTGACCCTATCTTGTCTGCAGCAGCCTGCTGTCAATTTGCTAATATCATGAAATGGCTTAAGAAGAGAGCCAGTTCAAGAAATTGGCAAATTAAACACACCCTCAGCTCAGTGGAGGGGCTGAGGAAGTGGGGGGGGGGGAAATAAGTGTGCATTGGACAGCAAATATACACTGCATCACTTAAAAAAAAATAAAAGAGAATAAAAGAAAATTAAAAAAGAGAATAAAAAAATAAAAAAAGAATTAAAAAATTAAAAAGAGAAAGAGAAAGCTGGAAGCTTTTGTTTGCTTTTCTCTTAAAGGTCTGGTTGAGAGCCGCAGTTGAACTGGAGAGAAAAGCAAACAAAAGCTTCCAGCAGAAAATTTCCCATTTGTCTTCCATTTTTTTAAAGTGATGAAATTTCTTTTCATTTCCCTGGCCCCTCCATAGAGCCGAGGAAGTGGTTAATTTGGCAATATCCTGAAGTGGCTCTTTTCTTAAGCCACTTCACAATACTGCCAAATTGATAGGGAAGGGTCACTTTTGGTTCATTTCCAGCAATCACATGCACTGAAAACAGACCAAACCAAAATGATCCCAACTGCACCAAAAAAACAGAAGTGCCTAAGAGGGATCAGAAAGGTTATGGGAAATAAAGGTCTCAGGACAATTTGGATCACTCCAGCGATTGTATCATGTAATTGCTATCAAAAGGAGTGACCCAACTCATTCCGCCACAGCAGCCCAAACAATGGGTTAAAACCTGTCTGATCACACAATAAATCCACCTCTTGGTCTCTGCAACCTGGACTGCAGACAATTCAGTCTTCTCTCTGCTGTTGAAAGTGCCTTCTTTGTATTCTTCTACAGATCAACAGTCATTCAAAAAAAAATTATGCTCAAATAAACCTTAACAGGAAAATTACCAGCATTCCAAATATGGCAAGTGAGTCATCAAAATATGCAGGATTTCATCCATTTACTTTAGTAAAATGCAGAAGCTGGGCTACTAATAGGTACATTTATGAGTATGCTATACAAAGCCCTGCACTAGTTGCCAGTTGTTTTCCAAGCTTAATTCAAAGTATGTATGTATGTATGTATGTATGTATGTATGTATGTATGTATGTATGTATGTATGTATGTATGTATGTATGTATGTATGTATGTATTTATTTATTTATTTATATCCCGCCTTTCTCCTTAAAGGGATCCAAGGCGACATTAAAAAGGATTAGTTTTAATATTTAAGGACCTGCTTGTCTTCTTGTGAATTTGCCCAGTCTAAGATCTCTAGGAGAAGCTCTTGAAGATATCGTTATATGCAGAAATCTACTTCTCAGACTCACTGGAGAGGACTGTTTCTGATATCACTTTCAAACCCACAGAATGCCAAAATTGTGCCTTTGGGAAATGCAATGAAATGATTCTTCAATTGCAGGTTGCTTTTTGTCTGAACACTTTAAGATTTTTATGTATGATTTTGTTTATCACATACTACCTTGATTATATTTATACAAAGGTGGTATATAAAATAAAATAAACATACCAATCAATAACAAGGAATAAATTAATAAGTTAAAACCTCCTCCAGATCTATCAGTCTGTGAGTGCATCACCTATCTTGAAGATTGTATATCTATAAAAGAACTGAAAAGGCTTTTCATTGGGGTCAGCTGTACACATGTTATCTACTCTCTGCAAGTGAATGTACCCCTCCCTTTTACTCCTCAGGGAAAATGAATTTTCTCCTCCATTCAAGGGCACAGGTGGCCCCAGTTGCCCTATCATACCTTCATTGTCCCCTCTATAATTCTCCCAGGAAATAACTAGTTCTGTCTGTTATCATGCATTTATTTGCTGCTCCTAATCAGAATTTATTCTCCATTGTGCCTGACGGTAGGACAAGAACCAATGGGTGGAAACTTGTCAGAGGGAGATCCAACCTGGAAATAAGGAGGAATTTCCTGATGGCGAGAACCATTAAGCAGTGGAACAGCTTGCCTCCTGGTGTTGTGGGTGCCCCATCGCTGGAGGTTTTCAAGAAAAGATTGGACGGCCGTCTGTCCGGGATGGTATGAGGTCTCCTGCCTTGGGCATGGGATTGGACTAGAAGACCTCCAAGGTCTCTTCCAACCCTACGACGATTCTATGATTCTAATCTGCTTTAGGTCCAAGCCCCTGCTCAATGCAGGAATACAAATCAAAGGATATCTGCCAGGTGGTTGTCTAAATTTCTCTTGAATGCCTCCAGTGTTAGAGCACTCAACACCTCTCGAGATAATTGATTCCCTTGCTGTACGGATCTAGCAGTTAGGAAGTATTTCCTGATATTCAACTGAAATCTGACTTCCTGTAACTTGCACTCTGGAATGACTGAGAATAGATCCTGCCCTTCCTCTGTATGACAGCCTTTTGAGTATTTGAAAAGTGTTATCATATCACCCCTCTGTCTTCCTATTCTCAAGGCTAAACATGCCCAGTTCTTTCAGTCTTTCCTCATAAGGCTTGGTTTCCAGCCCCCTAATCATCCTTGTTGCCCTCCTCAGAACTTGTTCCAATTTGTTGGCATCCTTCTTGAAGTGCAGTGTCCAGAACTGGCCAGAGAACTCAAGGTGAGGCCTAACCAGTGCCAAATAGAAGGGAACAAGTACCGCACAGGATTTGGAGACTATACTTCTGTTAATGTATTCTAAAATAGTATTTGCCTTCTAAAAAGTTGCATCACACTGTTAGCTCATATTTAGCTTGAGATCTATGATGACTCCAAGATCCTTCATAGTACTGCTGAGCCAGGTATCCCCCACCTTGCAACTTTGTGTTTGGTTTCTTTTTCCTAGGTGCAGTACTTTGCACTTATCCCTGTTAAATTTTATTCTGTTGTTTTCAGCCCAGTGCTCAAGCCTATCTAAATCATTTTGAATTTTGTTTCCGTCTTCCAGGGTATTAGTCACGCAATTTTGTGTCATCTGCAAATTTGATTAGCATTTCCTGCACTCCCTGATCCAGGTCATTAGTGAAAATGTTGAAGAGCACAGGGCCCAGGGCTGGGCCCAGGGGTACCCCACTTGTTACTTCCACCCAGTTTGAAAATGAGCCATCATCACCCTCTGAGTATGATTCTGTAGCCAATACTCTTGGATGCAGTTCTTCTGGCCTGGGGATTTGAACTCGTTCAAGGAAGTAAGGTACTCCTCAACTCTTTGTTTATCAATCTCCAGCTGCTGTCCTGTCCCTCCACTTCACATTTGTGTCATAGTCTGTCCTTTGGGAAAATACTGAGCTAAAATAGGAATTAAGCAGTTCTGCTTTTTCTTTGTGTTCAGTTATCATTTTTCCATCTCCATTGAGTAGCTGAGACATTCTTTTTCTTTGTCTTTTGCTCTACACATACCTGAAGAATGCTTTTTTTGTTGCTTTTAGTGTTTCTGGCTAACCTAAGCTCATTCTCAGCTTTTTTCCTAATGCCATCCCTGCAATTCCTTGCTACTTGTTTATATTCTTCCTTTGTTGCCTGGCCTCCTTTCCACTTCCACTTACAGGTGTACAATTTTGTTCCCTCTTTCTGCATTTCACAAAATCAAGCATCTTTAAAAATGCATCAGGTTTTCACACAAACTGCAAATTAATCCAGATGTTTTCATTTGCTGCTGCTTCACTTTGCATCCTATTTATTTTACTCATTTACTACTTACTGCTGTTCTGCTCATACTGGGCAAGGTACATATGAGCAGCGCTCAGGAGAAACACCTGGACAATTTTTAAACTATAGGTAGATCAACAGCAAGAGATTTTCTGATATAACCATAGTTCTCAAATTATTTGCTATAGATTCTAGTAACATGAATTTGAATGGAAGCAGGATTGCAGCCTCCCCAATCTCCACTGAAACAGAACAAAAATACTGGTTGAAAGTCATGACTTTTCTGTGAAGGCCCATAGTCTGTGACTAGAAACGGGCTGAAGCAGCAGAGATGCAATTGTAATGGAAATTAGATCAGGCTTGAGTTGGTGACTCTCTATACTGTTTGAGGTACAATGCAATGGCGGTAACCATGTTTTGGAAATCCTGTACAACTGCAACTGTACAAACAGGGTTTTCAGCATAGAACTCACCATTTGATGAAATGAACTCGTTTATTTCCCTGAAGGACAACAAACCCGAAAGGAGTGAATGCTAGAAAGGCAGCATTTCCAGACACATCCTGAAACACAGCAAGTGCTACTCATTACATGAGACAAAGTCTACAACACAATCCCAAACAACTCTCTATATTTCACCTTAGGTGTGCAAACATCCTTTGTCACCACTCATCTGGATTAGAGGTAACAGATGCATGCACACCTACAAACATCCATTCATTTTTTCTACTCTTCTAGGAAAAGAAGTGTTCATCTCTCCAGGAAACCTGTGGTATCTCACCTCTCCAACAACCTTTATGTAAAGATCTCTGCAGACCTCTGTTACTCAGATATGAGTCTTCACTTCAGAGCCATGAACTGGTCCATTCGTATCTCACAAGAGATCATCCTTAGCCCAGGCCACCTAGTCCATGGCTGACTATTCTGATTGGCAGTCGCTGCCTGGGACCTCAAGCAGAAGGTGGTTTTGTTGTTGTTTTGCTGTCATCTGCTGCCTGATCCCACCTTCTACATACACCTTTTGGTGTATGGCATTTTAAACAGGTACCAAAAGTGATATTTCTTCTGGGCAGCTTTAGCAGGGTTTTTTTTCCATCTTGGGGTACCATCCTTTTCCTTCCTAGCCTTCAATTTCTTATCAACCATCAGAAAGCTGCTATAGAAGACCTCTAGAATGGAACTGCAAGTTGAACAGCTAAACGCATCTTTCTTTTTGTGAAATTAAGCCCCAATACTTTCCTGACACAGAAGGGAGCTGGGTTGGCATGCATCCCTAAATAGATTTATACCTCCCATGAGGCTAATAACAGGACAGTCCCTTCGGGTAATTTCTTACAAGCCTGCTACCTTACATCAGAGTCCACAGAATTAACTCTGCACCCAAATGTGTTTCGCTTCCTATCAGCTTTTGACGGTTAATCAGGGTTTCCTCTTATCAAAATCTTCTTCTTCAGATACAAGAATGCAAATACATATCCCCTGTATTTATTCCGTGGTGGTGAGATTCACATCCAGGTGAGGATACAGATAATAGACAAATTGGCAGTAGTTCATAAGATAGGAGGAGGACCATCAGCCTGTTAATAGCACATCCTAGCTGGGGTGATAAATTAGGCAGACTTGGCTGTCACAGGAATGCTAAGAATTGTTAATAAGACACAGATCAGAGTCTGTCAATGGAGATAACTATATTCTATCCATAAGATACTACAGAAAGATGAGTCATTAATATATGCAGTGTGCAAGGAAGTCTTGATATCTTTTTAGGCCCTTATTGATGTGCTAGGACTTGTTTAGGTGGCCAAATTCTATGGTCTCCTCTTGAGTCTCCCTTTGTCATTCCTTTTTTCTACAATATCCACTTTGAGATCCATTATAGAGTGCCCTGGGAATTTGAACTGTTCGAAACTAGTTTCTCTGTGTTGCCATTCCTGGTGTCAAGTTTATAGCCATTCATTTTTCTGTGCAAGGATCATCCTGTTTGCCTTACACAGGACATTAATCCTCTAATGTGATGTATGCCTTCTTCTGCCAGCAGCACTCCTCTGCTTTCTACATAGGGCAAATATGACTATCCCTGCACACAACGAATGCATTCAAATCTGACATTAGAAATGGCGACACAGAGAAACCAGTTGATGGTCTGATTGTACTAAATTTTGTTTTACTGTTGTTTTATCTACCATCAGTGGTCACTTTGCCTAGAAAGGCAAGAGGTAATAGTAGATCAGGAGCACCATTGCCAAGCTTCAGCTGGTACGCCAACCATGTACTTTTCTTAGAGAAGGCTAATTTGTCCACAGCAATCCATGTCTTAATTAGACTACTGTAATGCATTATACATGCATCTGCCCTTGAAAAGCTACAGGTAGTGTTTGAAATGTGGTGGCCAGATTATTGTCTGGTATGCATTTGGTATTTAGTTGTTCTGGGATGGCCTGTGGATGGGGTGGGGATGCCTTATTCCAACATTTTAGGGGCAGCCCCCAATTCCAGTCACAAGCTGGCATCATTATCAGTCTTGACTACTGCTTCCAGTTTGCTTCTGACCTCTGTTTCAAAATGCTGGTTTTGACTGACAAAGCCCTAAATGGCTTAGGGCCAAGGCATGCTCAAAATTGACTTTTTCTTATAAGAAAAGGAATGAGACCAACGAAGTAAGACACACAATACAATACAAGCATACGTACAAACACACACAAACACAAACATTGAGATCTGCTCAAGCAAGCTTGAATGCAGTGGATTGAAGACAAAGCTCAAGAGGGATGGCCAAAACCACCACAATGATAATGATAAATGTTTGAAATCCTGCTGGAAGGAAGGACAAAGGGCTGAAAGGCCCTAATTTGTTTCTATGTGAGGCAAATTGTCTAGTTATTAAACTTTACTGGGTCCAATTTGTTTCTTTTATTTGCCTGGATCTATATCTATGTCGTTCAGTGGCTCTAGTCCAAGGGAAAAAATTGGAGTTAAAAAAAGAAACAGCCTACAATCGACAATTCCTATGTGACTGAGACGTTTCTTGTGTATACAAATATGTAGATATTCCCTAATGATTCATGCTATAATTTGTTAACACTAAATAGAAATAACCTGCTGACAGTCATAATTTTAAATAATTTTATGTACAAATCCGTGTTAATATAAATTTAAATCCTCTCTAGATCTTGATTAAACATTAAATAAATCATCTAAAAGAGCTCACACGGTTCTTTCAGATAGAGAACTGAAGAGTCAAATGCCTTTTTACTGTAGAATCCTCCTTTAATCACTTTGATTAAATGTTACTGTATTAAATTCTGAAAAGAATACAATTGCAATATTGCTTCTTGATGATGTACCGAAGTAAATCAACAATTTAAATCATGGCTTAACAAAGCAACCTGTATGCCAGAATGCTGTCATTGTTTGCGCTGCACCAATTGTGGAAGTAGCCCATCCAGCAGTTCCCCGCCTCCCTGCACTGCTGACCACTCTGGCAAGGAGGCGGGATGCTGATGTCCGTGCACGCCGTGCCATGAGTAGTAAGTGGACTGGCTAGTTCTGGGGGGTGGGTCCAAAGGGCCTGGCCACCTGTGGTGGCAATATTCATATCCGTCTCCCCCGGGAGACAAGTACGAATATCCCATCTCTACTCATTGTACCACACCAGATACCTCCTGCCATCTCTACAGTTCTGTTATTTTCTTATCCTCTGCTACTAGCCTCCACTGTGTATTTAATTATAAAATATCCCAATCCACATGGAATGATCATGTCTGAATGCAATGATATACTACAAATTTAGAAGAAATCTACATAAGACCTGAAGAGCTGAAATAACAAACAACATCAAGATGATGCTATGGTTGTGTACCTTGCATGGATGTGGGTCAACGCCATATGTCTCCAAGGTCTGGGCTTTCTTTAAAAAGTTTAGTTCTGAAGTAGCTGGTGTCTGACCACTGGGGAAGAAAAAAGAACGAGAGGAACAGGCTTGAATTAATACATCCCCAGTAGGTCACTAATAGTTCAGAGCACCAATTCACAGGAACACAAAATATAGACTGAGAGATTACAAAACCAAAAGAAAGATCCACTGCCTATCACGTTCCTGCTTGTTGTACAGCTGTTAAAATTATAGCCTGTGTTCAGGAATTGAACATAGTGGTGAAAAGGGAAGACTGTAGCATGCCTTCTCAACAGGGTTGCTGCTGTTCTGTTATGCCTCCTTATGGAATCTGGGACTGCCTATCCTTTCATTTTCCAGGTGCACAAAAGTACATTGGAAGGCAGTCTGGGGAATGAAACACATCACATTCCACTTGGATTGGCTATTAGTAATGCAGGCTGTTGGGATGTCTGAAACTCTTTGGGATCGCCATGATTCTGAAGCATAATTCCCTTTGGCTCACTTGTGCCCCTTAATGCTGTCACGGGTACCAGATCTGATAGCTCTTTGAAGGAAGGAGTATTTACAACCTCAACAGTTCCTGTTTAATATTGCAACATAATCTCTGAGATGATTGTTTGTCTGTGTGTCTTTAGACAGACAGGTAGCAGGAAACAAAGATATTATTCACAATGTATTTAGAAGTGTGTGTGAATTTAGTCCCACTAGTAAATGTAAATATATTTTTGTCTCACCCAGGGGATGAAGAGGGTTTTATTAATCCAAAGGACATTGCACTGTTATTTATAAAAATGCTCTGAGTCTCTCCTCTCTGTGTCTGAACAATTCCAAGGTCAAAAACATCTCCTTTTCATGCAAGGAAGCAGCCAGCAGCAGCAGCAATAGGCCCTGGGCCCCCAATCTGACTAAAGAGGCATTTAGGCATAGATTTTGATTGAGAACATTTCCTAGTGTGCTGGGAAGGGGCACGCTTATGAGTTTTCATTGTGCAGCAAAGAACAGAAGCCCTTGTACAGGCTAGATACCAAGGCAGAAATTACCTGAGCTCAATCCTGTGGATCTCTGCAATTTTTCTTTCCAGTTTTTCTGAATGTTTAGGGAAGAACTGGAACTTGGAGCTGTACCCCTCAGGATGCTTTCCAGGGTCATAGTCACCAATCTCCGCTGACAGAAGAGAGAAAGTGGGGTGGGGGGAAAGGGAGGGAGAAAACAGCAGTCACTGTCTGGCAGCTTGTGTGCCTAGCAAGTCTGATCTTCGCTCTGTCTCGTCAGGTATTGTGATTGGCAAAGTCTCCCCAGGATGCTAGGGCAAGGAAAGGCCTGATGTAACACAAGCCCGGCAGTCAACTTAAAACATCCCCATTCTGATCGTATACTGACGGGATAGCTCAGTGAATTAAGTATCTGGCTGCAGAACTAGAGGTTGGGAGTTTCATTCCCCACTGTGCCTCCCAGAAGAGCCAGCCTGGGTGATCTTGGGCAAGCTGCACAGTCCCAGGATTGCTCCCAGAAGAAGGGAATGAGTAGTCTCTACCTAGAAAACCCTGAAAAGGGTTGACATAAGTCGAACTGGCTTGACAGCACATTGTTGTTGTTGTTATACATTATAAAAATTATAGAAAGGTGGAGGACCGCAGGCAGTTAATGCTGATAACTAAAGGAACATTTATTTGGTCCTTACTGCAGATGAGTGACAGAAGGGATATGTCCATATGGCTTAGATGGTGACATCAGTTCTTTGGTCTGCTCTAGCCAACCTGGAAGTACCAGTATGATGTCATTTCCATTTGGGATTCGGTGACCTGTTGTAACTTATGTAATCAGTATTGATAATGAAAAGCAAATTTATCTTGTCAAGAGATATTACCTTGAAGGATATAGGCAGCTAACAGAGCGGCATCGGATGTCTTGCAGAGCAAGCGGCCATGGTACAGATCTCTTTTGATCTGCAAGAAGACGAGATACCTGACAAAAGAATCACAGCAGGAAATTAGTGCCTCACATGACATCCAGTGCAGAATAATGTCCATACTAAGTTCAGACAAGGAGCCTGCACATAATGACGACTTCTTTCTCACATCTTCCATTTGCAGGATTAGAGGACAACCTCTTTTTAACAAAGATCAGTACTTGCCAATATTAAAAGGGTCTGAACCACATGGTACTAGTCAGCTTTCTGCTTTTCTGCAAGGATGCCAACCACACTGCCACTCTGCTACACAGGCTATAATACGCAGGCCCCAGAGTCAGCCCTGTGGAATTGTTCTCTTTACTATCCAGCATTTTTAAAGGGGAAGTTAAAGTTAGCTAAGTTAATTGCTGCACTTCAAAGGATTTAACCAATTAAGACACACCGCTTAACAGCCCTCTTCCCCTAGTAAAACAGTGCTCGATCACTGCACTTTGGGACCTCCATTACATATGAAGTATTTAATTTGGTTCCAGAAAACAAAGGATTTGCCTGAATCCTTAGTAGGCAAAACCCACTGTTTTTGTTAAATGAACCCGAAAACAGCTCCTAAGCTAAGAAACTATCAGATCTAATGTAAACACCTCACCAAAAGCCAGGGGATAAACCGTTCTCCTGAATCCTAGTCTGTTACTCTATCCACTACACCACAGTGGGTATCCTCAATGAAATTACAGGAGCTAAAATAGGTTTGTTCCAATTTCAAACATTCTACCTTTAAGAAACAATGATTGCTGGGTTGTAAGGAATGGAGAGATAATCCAGATCTTCCTCACATGTGCAATATGAGCGGGATAATATCCCAAGTGGCAGTGAAGCAGTTACATAAACTGGGACCCATATTATCCAAGAACTAATCCACTGCCTCTCTGTCACAAGATTGTCATTAACTGATCCTTCTCTTGCTTAGTGATTGTGTTGGTTTCCTTTGATTGCCTTCAATGGCCATGTCCCCTGGATGTTCCCCTTATAAGCATTGACAACTCTCAAGGTGCTGACCTCTGACTATTCCTGATTACCACATTTCACGAAAGCTTAATACCAGACACAGCTGCTATGAACCATTTCACATTTAAATTCAGATTTATTGAGTGCATAATACTGAAGTGGCTGAAAGAAATGTTAAATATAAAATCAGCATAGAAAAATAATTAAAAATACAGTGGTGCCTCGACTTACGAATGTCCCTACTTACGACCATTTCGAGTTACGACCAGCTCCGGCCGCAAAATTTTGCTTCTACTTGCGACCGGAGCTTCCACTTACGAACAGAAAAAGGCAGGGGAAAAAGGTGGGAAATTCAAATTTCTAACTTTAGGTGGCGACGAGGCTGCTTCTTTGTAGCTCTTTCGCCCCAGCAGTTAGAGAGTGTGCCTCGGAGGAGGCTTGGGACTGCCTCCTTCTGCTTCTGAGTGAGCGTGTGTGTGTGTTTGCAGGGAGGCTTCGGGCTGCCTGGTAAGGTAAGGTGCTGTTTTCTGCTTTTTAAAAACTGTTCTGTGTGTTTTTGCAGCGTGGTTTTGAGCTGGGGGGGGGTTATGTTTCTGTGCTGTGATGGGTCTTGGGGGGTTTGTTTGTTTGTTTTTGGGTTTTTCCCCCCATTTCCAATGGGTCTTGGGGTTTTTTGTTGCTTTTTGGAGTGTTTTTTCCCATTTCCGATGGGTCTTGGGGGGTTTGTTTGTTTTTTGGTTTTTCCCCCCCATTTCCGATGGGTCTTGGGGGGTTTGGTTGCTTTTTGGGTTTTTTCCCCCATTTCCGATGGGTCTTGGGGGGTTTGTTTGTTTTGTGGCTTCCCCCCCCATTTCCAATGGGTCTTGGGGGATTTGGTTGCTTTTTGGGGGGGTTTCCCCATTTCCGATGGGTCTTGGGGGGTTTGTTTGTTTTTTGGCTCCCCCCCATTTCCATGGGTCTTGGGGGGTTTGGTTGCTTTTTGGGGTTTTCCCCCCATTTCCGATGAGTCCTGCATGCTTCCCTTGCTTTTTCCTTTGTTTTCTTTGCATTTCCAACCTGCCCCTTTTGTTCCCTGTGCATTTCCAATCTGCTCCGTTTGTTTTCTGCGCATTTCCTATGGGTCTTGCACGCTTGATTGCTTTTCTTTTCTTTTTTCCCCTTCGGCCGGAAGGGATTAATCGCGTTTCCAATGAGTCTTGCAGTGATTTTTTTTTTGGTGATTTTTTTCTTTGGCCGGAACGGATTAATTGCATTTCAATGCATTCCTATGGGAAATGGTGCTTCGACTTACGACCATTTTGAGTTACGTCCATCTTCTGGAACGGACTATGGTCATAAGTCGAGGCACCACTGTAATGTCTATAAGGATGAGATGCCAACCTGAGATCCATGTCCATATTCAGCTGCCAGTTCTGGGGAAAACTGAAAAAGATGCAGTACCTTGCCGATACCAACCAACTTGCATCTAAGCCAATGGGTTACAGAGGAAGGGTGCAAGCAGCACAGCACGGTTATCAAGCTGCTAATGACTGTCTGGATCTTCCAAGCAGCTCATCAACTGGGCTGATCTCACTGACCAGACTTCCTGTAGGGCAAGGAATCCATCGCTTTGCTCAGGTGCATGCTACCATCCCTCAAACGACCCATTCAAATTAGTTTAGAAGTAGATTAAGTTGCTTCCTGGCTTTTTAGAGTGAGATGGGAACATCTCAGTTCATCCCAAATCAACCATACTTAAAACTGGAAGCGAGGGTGCCCAACTCTGGAAATCACACTTAGGGTTCTGCCTCCCGATGGGTACAGAGTCTGGCTACTTAGTGATAAGGGGAGCACATTCTACACACAGAGAGACATGTTTGCTGTATTTGCATTTCAAAAATGGAGTCCTGAGACAGTGTGATGAGTGAATCCGCTCCCACAGTATCTTTGAGGTGCATGTATTTGCCTGCCACTGTCATATTTGTTTGCCACCAGGATCATAAACCATAGCTCACATCATCCTATGCATGGGGCATTAGGTGAGTTGGCAGCTAGTTATATACAGCGGGAGCAGGGGGGAGGGATGGCAAAAAGAAATGCAGAAGGTACAAAAATTAATGCGATAGAAATCTCCCCCTCCCAACTGCAGCTAACTATGAAAAGGATTTTCTCCCACAGGTTCACTGCCTGTCTTGGTAAGTGTCACTTTCCCTAAATCTCTGTGATGGTAAGAGGTGCTGCGGGACAGCTGAGAGAAGAAGCGTGGAATCACAGAAGTGTAGAAAGGATCATCTAGCCAATGCAGGAGACTCACAACTCAGCATCCCTGAGTGGGACTGGGAAAGGATATAGAGGACACCTACTGCCCAGTTGCAGGCCATCTATGTCAATGGCTGTTAGATGGCTATCCAACCTTGAACAGCTTCAATGATAAGAGAGTTCACTGCCCCCCAAGGTTTTGTTTTACTCTCTAACAGCTCAGGAAGTTCTTTCTAATATTTTTAGTCAAAATATCTGCTCTTGTAATTTGAATCCCCTGGTTTAGGTTCTACTTTGGGAATCCACAGAAAACACTGGGAGTTGCTGAAAACAAGCTTGCCACAACATCCATGTGGCAGCATTTCAGATGTTTGAAGAGGGTTATCATAATATCTCCAAACCTTCTGTTTCCCAGCCTAAGTATAACCCAATTGTTCCTCATAAGGTTTTGGTTCCAGATTATCTTGTTCATATTCCTCCAGACAAATTTTAGTTTCCTCTTTTCCCTCTTAAATCCAGTTTCTTCTTTTGATCTTAACGCTACTGTTGGTGCAGCCCAGAATTGCATTAGCTTGTTTCGCTGCTGCATCACACTGTTGACTCATGTTTAGCTTGTGGCCAACAAAGGGCTCTTCGGTATGGAGCATTTGTTCCCTTCTCGTTGTTGCATTTGGTGCAAATGAGCATGGAGTGGATTGGGATTTGCATCCAAACGTCTCTTTTTAAAAAACATTCTGCTGCCTGATCTGCTTTCTCTCCTACTAATCTGCTTCAGTCCCTTTGCCCAGCAGCACTGCCAGAACAAAGTATTAATTTTAAAGAAGTGCCACATTTCAATTCTGGACAAAGGTCTCAGGAACCTTAAATACTGAATGAGGCAGCATTTGAAGGAAGAGTCACGGAAGGTCGAGTGAAGACAAACTAAATAAACAATGGACATATATTTTCTCAGGGGACAGGCTGACAGACAGTGAAGAGGATGTGTTCAGAGGAATGACAGCTGGACATCATTTATTTATGAGCAATCTTGTTTACTTTTTTGACAAACCTCATTCTTTTAAAAAAAATATTTTAACATGAGACCAAACAAACCACACAGGATCTTCTTGTAAATTCCAGGTCAGTGGTTATGCTGAGGAAAACTGATTAAAGATAATGTTTTTTGGAAAATGCAGAAGTCTGGATTTCAGCTGCGAGACAGGAGTTTGACCTGCAAGAATTGCTCGAACTATAATGCTAGGATCCTAAATAGTTCTATCTCAAAATTCATTCAGAAACAACTACATTTGAACAGAGAGAGAAAACTTCACCTCTGTTTTTTCTCTTGACCACCTATGAAGGTAACTGAATTTCATCTTCCCATCATATTTGAAATATAGTTAGGATTTCATTTCACACAACAATACAAAAGTTATAAAAACGCTTTCTTCAGGAATGTTTGTACTTTTCCCCTGCTCAAAACATCAATAGGTCATTCGCACACATGATTTGCAATATATGAAGAAAGGACTCATGTTTCATTTACTGGCAAGTGCAGAAGAGGCTCAGCAAAAATAAGATCCTGTCTGGTGATTATGTCATCTTGTCTAGCAAATAAGCGAGTTCGCATTTTTACATTTAGTAAAACCTATTTGCCTTGCCTGCCTCCTAGTTACAATAAGTCTCAATCAAATCCTCATTCTAAAAAAAGGACAGCTTCAGGAAAGACTTCCTCTCTGTCTTCAGTAATCTTCAATGACCAAATATCAGTGCCACATGATGAGGACACTCTCTGGCAGCTGCTTTTTTGTGAGGTACACACCATGTAACAAAGACCACCCTCCTCTTATATGTTATGAAGGAACATATAGCAGGAACTACCAGCAGAAGCCTGCAAGGCATATAGTTGCCCCTCAAGAATTGAATCTTAGATTCTTATCCACCCACCTTTGGGACATAAGACACATAATTTCAGCTTCAGAATAATTTGGTGGGACTGGACAAGCACAGACACATCAACAATTCTGCCGTACCTAAATCCCATCAGCTAGAGAAGCATCTGCTCCAATCTATGGCTGTAAGATCTAAACACAGCACAGATTGCCAGGTCCAAAAGAAAAGAAGGCAGAGTCAGATATATTATTACTAGAGATGGGGACAAAGTGCCAAAATGGCGCTTCGTCTTGCTTCATGGGTCCATGAATTGCACCCCCACTGACCCGAGGAACAACGAATCAGTTCATCATTTGTCGGGTTGTGTTTTTTTGGTGTTTTTTTTTTGCTTTCCCTCCTCTTGCTATACCCTGGGGCATAGCAAGAGGAGGGAAAGCAGGGATCAAAGCGATTGTGCAGCCACGACTGCAGGATTACTTTGATCCCTTTCTCCCTCCTTTTGCTAAGCCTGTGGGGCTTAGCAAGAAGGGGGAAAGCAGGGATCAAAGCGATCCTGCAGCACTTTGATCCCTTTCCCCCTCCTTTTGCTAAGCCCCGCGGGGCTTAGCAAGAAGGGGGAAAGCAGGGATCAAAGCGATTGCGCAGCCACGACTGCGGGATTACTTTGATCCCTTTCCCCCTCCTTTTGTTAAACCTGCGGGGTTTAGCAAGAAGGGGGAAAGCAGGGATCAAAGCGATCTTGCAGCACTTTGATCCCCTTTCCCCTCCTCTTGCTAAGCCCTGCAGGGTTTAGCAAGAAGGGGGAAAGCAGGGATGAAAGTGATCCCGCAGTGGCTGGGGGATCCCTTTGATCTCTCTTTGATCCCTTCCCTCCTCTTCTTATGCCGCACAGGTATAGGAAGAGGAGGAAAGAGGAACCAAGCCATCCTCCAGCCCTGGGGGTGGGATTCCCTTCAGGCAGGCTTTAGCAAGACACCCGAAGGGAAACCCCCTCTCTGCTTATGCCCTCGAGGAACAGCTGATCCGTCGGGACATAAGCAGATAGGGAACGAAGGGACGAATACAAAAGGGTCATATTCGTTGCTTCATATTCTTGGGGTCTCTGGACCCCAAGAATATGAAGCAACGAATATCTGACAAATCAGGGATATTTAATCAATATCCTGATTCGTTTTTTATATTTGTCCCCATGTCTAATTATTACTTTTGTGGCAGGCAAAGCAAGTAACTTTAGAATTGGTGCCAGAAAACAAAGTCAGGGTGCAACCACATTGGTAAAAAAATATTCTGGAATTGGGACAAGTTGCTTCACATTTTTCCCCATTGACCATGTGATGGAAAAGGAAATGCAAACTAGCCCAGAGTAAACCCCCCCATCCATAGTTTTTGCCTCCACCCCTGAGACTCCTACGTTAAAAAATATATATATATCCATTTGTATCCATTCAGATGGTGTGATTGTGTGACAAGAAAACCTCTGCACAAGCACACACTCACAGGACCAGCAAGCAAAATCTCTCTCTATCAGCAAGAATTTTCTTTTTTCTTTTCTTTTCTTTTCTTAAGGTAGCTGCAGCTAGACAGCCAGGAAACAAGAGGAGGAAACCCTTTTTTACAGCTTATTATGTAGTTCCCTTGTAACCATGCCTCCTGCAGGGCTACAACAGAGCTGCAAACTAGCTACAAAGAAGGCTTTCCTCTTTTTTCTCTGAGTGGCCCAGTTAATACAAACAGACCTGGGGAAACCTGAATTCCCTTGTGCAACTTCACAGCAAGTGAATATGAATGAATTCACATTTCACTCACTGTGTAGTTATACCCTCAGACAGTAAGGAACTGTTGCAAGTCATTCATCACCATAACAAATTCCTTTGGTTGGCCTGCCCAAGGATGGAACATGGACAACCAATCTTACCTGGTGATTTCCTCTTTCAGGGCAGCAGGATCTGTTGGGTAGAATTTCACCCGGAAGCACATGGTGAATGGAGGCTGTGCTGCAGAAGAGAACAACTGCATTGTCATGTTGGCTGAGTAATCAACAACAGCCCGTTTGAGTAGCTGGTAGACCTCAGAACAATGCCTGTTTCATTCTATCTAACTATGTCTCCAAACATGGCCCTAATCTTATACTCAAGTGGAGGGGCACGTAGGCTTGGTGGCTCTGACTGTCTTTCACCAGTACAGGCTGATAGGCATCTATAGTTCTACCTGGACAGGGATGGATTTGCAACTGTTGTTTATACTTTGGTGCTTCTCTGTGTTCACTGTTGCCATGGATTATATCTGAGGCTGCCTTTGAAAAGACAGACCTTCTGGTGCAATTGAATGTTTTGATCCTTAAAAGCAAAAACTAGCTTGAGCTACTCCAGGTTCTGAATACCTAAGAAAGAAACTGATTTGCTGGAACCAGAGCTGAAAGTTCTTGAAACTAGGATAGAAAATTCTCAGACCAAAACAATATTGTATAGCCCTCCTGCAAAAGCCCATGAATGAGATTGGGTCATTGCACAGTCCAAGCCTTGCCTGGAAGCATCCATACACTCAGGAATACCCTCATCACATTCATCCTGTTTGTTGTACCACACTAGGACATGGTTCAGTTCAAATGAAGCCCTGCCACAACTCTTTAAGTAATATACTACTTACATCGCAGTTGCTTCACAATAGATTTGGTAAATTCCAACCAGTGCTAAAATAAAGAAGAAACATTTTTTAAAAGAAGAAAGCAAAAGTTTAGTCACAAAAAATTAGAGTTCCCTAAGGGATGACAGTGTAACTAACTCCAAAACAAATGGGACAATTGTAGGCATCTGGCTGTGGAGCCAGAGGTTGGGAGTTCAATTCCCCACTGTGTCTCTTTGACATAGGGTCCTTTTCAGCTTTGCAGTTCTAAGCTGCTGCTGATGATTTAACTATCTCTCAGTTTCCTTTTCGTAATGAAACAAAGTCATGGGAGATTGCAGATTTGACTGGAGGAAAACCAGAATAGGACTAATTAATTAGACACTCATTAGGCCCATAAGAAAGAAACTAAATTTGGCGGCGGACGATATTGGCAATTATAGGCCCGTCGCCAATGTTTCTTTTCTTAGTAAAGTGGTCGAGAGGGTGGTGGCTGATCAGCTTCAGGCTCTCTTGGATGAAACCAATGCCCTGGATCCATTTCAGTCGGGCTTCAGGCCGCGCCACGGC
The DNA here is from genome assembly GCA_037013535.1 of Intellagama lesueurii. Taxonomy (NCBI): domain Eukaryota; kingdom Metazoa; phylum Chordata; class Lepidosauria; order Squamata; family Agamidae; genus Intellagama; species Intellagama lesueurii. The sequence continues at coordinate 19,106,249 of JBAJHW010000011.1, forward strand.
ACAGAAGCGGCACTGGTCGCACTGTTGGATGACCTGTTGAGGGAGGCTGACGGGGGCAAAATGTCCTTGTTGGTCCTCCTCGATATCTCAGCCGCCTTCGATACCGTCGACCACGGTATCCTTCTGGGGAGGCTCTCCGAGTTGGGAATCGGTGGCCTGGCGCTTGCCTGGCTCCGATCCTACTTGGAGGACCGTCCTCAGAGAGTTCAGCTTGGGGAGAGTGTCTCGGCCCCGTGGAGCCTCAATTGTGGGGTTCCGCAGGGCTCGATCATCTCCCCAATGCTGTTTAATATCTATATGAGGCCGCTGGGTGTGGTCATCAGGGGGGGTGGGGCTTCGTGCCATCAGTATGCTGATGACACGCAGCTCTACATCTCCTTTTCACCTACTTCAGTGGATGCCGTTCTGTCCCTTCAGCGTTGCCTGGAGGCCGTACTGCAATGGATGCAGGGGAATGGGTTGAGGCTGAACCCGGACAAGACGGAGGTCCTGAGGGTGGGTGGCCCCTCCATTGGCAGCTTGGGAAACTCCCTCACTTTTTGGGGGGGTGACTCTCGCCGCGAAGAGTGAGGTTCGCAGCTTGGGAGTACATCTGGATCCGGCGCTCACCATGGAAACCCAGGTGGCGTCAGTGGTCCGCTCCGCCAATTACCATCTGTGGCGGATTGCCCAGCTGCATCTCTATCTTGATGGTGGGGCCCTCACCACTCTGGTCCATGCGCTTGTAATCTTGAGATTAGACCACTGTAATGCGCTCTACGTGGGGCTACCTTTGAGATTGATGCGGAAGCTTCAAATGGTGCAGAATGCGGCAGCCAGATTACTTAGTGGAGTGAGAAAATTCCAGCATATCTCTCCCATTCTGGCTGCTTTGCATTGGCTGCCCATTCATTTCCGCATTGACTTCAAAGTGTTAATGATGACTTATAAAGCCCTAAACGGTTTAGGACCTCGATACCTGGCAGAACGCCTTCTCCCACCTAGATCTACTCGAGTCACTCGCCAGAGCCAGGAAAGACGGCTGAGGGGCCTGACGCCGAGAGAGGCCCGAAAAGAAAGAACAAGAAACCGGGCCTTCTCGGTGGTGGCCCCTCGACTTTGGAACAGCTTGCCGCCAGAGATCTGCCTGGCACCCTCGCTGGGTGTTTTTAAGAGTCAATTAAAAACCTGGCTCTTTAGGCAGGCCTTCCCTCCTGCCAATTCTTGATTGTACTTTCTTGGCTTTTGTTGTTTCCTCCCATCTTGATCATATTATTATTGTAGATTTTAATTGTTGTTTTATTTGTTTGTACACAATATATTGTGAGCCGCCCTGAGTAGACTCCTGTCTAGAAGGGCGGGATATAAATCCAATAATAAATAAAATTAAATAAAATTAATTAATGCTCTGGCCGCATGCCACAAGGGCTCAGTCTTCTTTGGTTACTATGAATGTTTGTTGACGTGTATGATGGTTTTTCAGGGAAGCAAAGGCCCACACTTTTTACCACCTGCTTTGTTCTACAGACATGATGAACCCACCTTCTAAAGGAATGTGACCAAATAGGCTTTCAGCATGGTGTCACTCAACTGCTGCCTGATTAGAGACAGCAGAAATCTCTGTGGTTTTGAGGCTCCCAGAAGTTTTGCATCACAAAGTGCTGTCATCCTGCTTAATCTCTCTGACTGTGGTGGTAGCTTCTCATCTTTCTACTGAGGATTACCTACTAAAGGGAAAGAAGGCCCCTAATAAGAAGGAAAGCTAAATATCTTAACCACCACTGCCAAACAATCAAGCCTACCACTGAAGTTAGCATAACAGTCCTGTTTTGTTTTGTTTTGCATAAAACAGTCATTCTGCTTTTGCTGCCCCCACAGCAGAAAAGGCTGGCTTGCAAATCATACTAACACCCACTTTAGCTTTTGAAAGTTACTAGGCCTTGCACATTGGGATCCTCTTAAAACAATATTTCCCTGGGACTCACCCTCTGCTTATCTGGGTCTACAAAGCGGATTCCAAAGTAGTCTTTCTCCAGGAGGTTTAAGTGATGGCAAAGGAGATCAAAGAGATACTGGCCCTTGGCATCTCTCTGCAAAACAAAGGAACAGAATTAATCAAGACATGAGACAACAGCTACTGGATCTGGCAGAAAGGGCTGCTGGAAGCTAAGCCTCGGAGGCTGGTCCAGATGGCTATTTCAAATCAAAGGAATATGTCCATACATATGAGCAGATGACCAAGCAAGGTAACCAAGTGACACACCAAACATCTGTTGAAACCTTTGTTTGAATTTACTTTCTGAAATCCAAAGATCACTTTCAAGTCCCTTATTCTGAATTACTTAAATACCTTTAAAGGTGTTTTCTCCTGTACTGAAAACTTTCTTAAAAGAGACAACAAAGGATTTGGGAACAACATCAACATCTCACAAAATCACTGGAAGACAATATGGAATGCAAAAAATATTTTGGTCTACATCTAATTAGAGAAAAGAAAGGTCTGTTAAGCTAATTAACCACTGATTCCTAAATTATTTAAGGCCCTCCCATATGCAACCATCATGCTCTCCTCTATGTTGGAAAGGATGCCAACAATTAGGATCATATTTGCATATGTGCTGGGTATCCTCATATGCAGCAAGTCTCCATGAAGAAATGTTCTAAGAAATAGAAAATATCACAACAGAACACATCAAACCCACAGTTGGCATTGCTGAACATATTCTCCAATAACAACAATAAACATCTATTTAGGGACCCATTTGTGTTTCTGATGCCGGTAACTAGGCATGAAATAACACAGCCACTGAAAAACACCAAGGGGATTGTGATATGGCTAACTATGGGAGCGAGCACTTGGCTGAGAAAGCAACCAACAGCATACCATCACTAAAGGACTGGAGAAAAGCAGGTGCACTTGTGAAAGTATGACTGAACTTTCTTATGTTAATGCTTTTCAAACTGAAGCTGGCCCTCCTCAATCCCATAGATGTGTCTGGAAAAGTTTAATTAACAACAACCAACAGTGAGGGCCTCTCTTCTTTCAGTGAGCTTTGAAAACACATCCAAGTTATTGGTGTCTCCAGTCGACCTAGCAATGACTTGACTTGTGAAAAATAAATAGCAATGTGAAAGTAGGAGGTATAGTAGGACCCCATTATCTGCAGGATCAGTATCCACTGATTCACTTACCCATGGTCTGAAAATATTAAAAATATTAAAAGAAAAACTCTAGCTATATTTCTAAAAATGTGGTCCAGTTCTGGCCATCACACTTTAAGAAGAATGCTAACGAATTGGAACAAGATCAGAGAAGGGCAACAAGGATGATCAGGGGACTGGAAACCAAGCCCTGTGAGGAAAGACTGAAAGAACTGGGCATGTTTAGCCTGGAGAAAAGAAGACTGAGGGGTGATATGATAGCACTTTTCAATACTTGAAAGGAGGAGCAGAGGAAGTACAGGGTCTGTTCTCTATCATCCCAGAATGCAGGACACATAAGAATGGGCTCAAGCTACAGGAAGCCAGATTTAGGCTGAATACCAGGGAAAACGCCCTATCTGGTAGAGCAGTACAACAATGGAATCAATTACCTTAGGCGGTGGTGAGTAGAGATGGGCACAAACCAAAAAACAAACTAGCAAATTTGTGGAAAATTGCTGGTTCGTTGGTTCAGGTTGGTTCTGAACTAGAGAACCCAAACTAACCTGAACTACGAACTTTTTAGTGTTTTTCCGAACTTCATGGTTCTTCCCCCCCCCCCCCCACAGCCTGCTCCGCCCCATTTCCACTGCTCCCCACCCACTCCCACAGCCCCATTGCCTCCCAACCTTTTGCTGCCACTGCCTCCACCTCCTTGAAAGGCGGCCCGGGCAGCTCCCACAGGCTGGAGGGAGCTCTCAAAAAATCAATAAATAATCAGCCGAGAGGCAGGCACATGTGCAGAGGCAACACAGCCTGCAGAAGTCAGCCTGCTCCCTCTCAAATATAGAGTCGAACGCATGCACAGAGCCAGCCCCAGACTGCCTCTCAAAATTTGTTTTAAATTGTATAATATAATACTTTTGTTTTGTTTATCCACTTTCTGTACTTTTGATTTATCTTTTAGAACATTCATAGTCATATTAAAATATCCTGCTAACACAACAAATCCTTTCCTTACTTTGTCCAATCTACTTAATATATTTACGAAAAATTCCTCTTGTTTCTAATTAGGTGCATATATATTCATCACACCCTTCTCCCCTTAATTTCCCTTGTATTATTAAGTACATTCCTTGTGTGTCTCTTCCCACATTTTCTATCTTAAAATCACATCTTTTGGAAATTAAAATTCCTTCTCCTCTTGATTTTGAAGAACCAAAAGATTTTTCATATACATCACACCAATTACATTTCAGTTCATTCAGACCCTATTTTTTCTGGTGAGTTTCTTGTAAAAACAGTATGTTACTCTTATTTAGCACATTTTGTATCTTTGCCCTCTTTTCAGTCATTCCTAGGCCTTTGACATTCCAAGTAATTAATTTTATCTGTTTAACCATTATTTATTATACTTCTTCCTAGTCCCAAGTTTCTTGTGCACACCCTAACTCTCCCTATACATGACATTAAACAACCTAACATTACTACACCTAAAAGAGAGAGAGAGAGAGAGAGAGAGAGAAATCCCTCACTTTCACCACCACCCACGTACAATTATTTGCCTTTACCCCCCCCCCTTCTACTGAATTGAATTCTACTGGCCTCTTGGCCTCGGTGGGGGGGGGGGGCGAAGTGTGGTCTGGAGCGTTGGCTGAGCTCCCTCCGCTAGCCTTGCCCTGTCTTAACTTGTTTAAAAGCCAAATCTCCCCCCCCCCCCCCACATACCTGCTCTACAACTTGTACAATTGTGTCATTGTAGACTTCGGTCTAGATGGGCAGGGTATAAATTTAATAAATAAATAAATAAATAAAAATTAATACTAATGGCACACTTTTTATGCCCAGTTTCCTTTTCCAAATAATATTGATCAAGCCTTATAAAAGTATTATCTATCATACACACCGAAACCTCTATATTATATTAAACAAACCTTAACAGAATATTATCTACCATTATCACTAGAGTTTGTATATTTCATTACGTCCGTTACCGGTATTTCTGTTTGCAAAATTTTATTCTATTTTCCTTGCCGGTTCTCCCCTTTACTCTCTGGATCCCTCCCATCTGCTTTTATCTGGATTTCCCCTTATTAAACATTGTTATAACCGTTCCGAGACCTCCCCGTTGAGTTGTGTTGTTTATTTTGCCTTCTGTGTAGCTTTTCCTCCACTCCGTGTTTTCACTCTGACTGCCTGTTCTTCCTTTGCAGTCTCCTCTTCTTCCTACGTCTGTTGTTCTTGCTCCTGCTCCAGGCCATCGAGCTTGGTTATTTGTTCACTCCATTCTTCTTTGGTTATAAGTCCAGCATTCATCAGAAAATCTAAAGCTGATCTCTTTAAAGTAACACTGTAATATTTCCGATTATGATAGATTTTCATATATACTTGATACCCTTTGCGATTAAAATGGCTGTAATAACTTGCATTTTTCTTCTATATGCGATTGTTTCGTTGCAATAGTCATGGAATTTTTTTTTGTGTGTGAGAGAGGCAGTCCCGGGCTCTCAAAATTTAAAATATATTTGGAGAGACAGCAGCTGTTTTATACAGCTGATGAACTGACAAATCGATTTCAGTAAAAATCCAGAAATTCATAGAAATCATAGAAAAGTGAAGTTGGAAGGGGCCTACAAGGCCATCAAGTCCAACCCCCTGCTCAGTGCAGGAATACAATCAAAGCATATCTGCCAGGTGATGATCTAAGTTCTTCTTGAATGCCTCCAGTGTTGGAGCACTCATGGTTTGTGGACTTTGACAAACTACGAACTGAGACAAACCTTCATTTTGCTGGTTTGTTCCTGTGGCGCGCCCCTACGTGTCCCCAGGTTATTTCACTAGCCCGAGGCCCACTACATGTTCCCTCCTTTACGCTGCCACCAGTTGACCTCTGTCAACAACCTTTAATTAGAAAGATTGATTTCCAAGCTGAGAGTAACGTTGAACAAAACAGGTTTATTGGTTACAGATCACATAAACAGGTTCTTCAAAGACTTAAAGTATTCAGTAGTTTAATAATAACTTGTTTCACTCTTAACTCTCTTTAACTCTTAACTCTGCCACTCTAACTCTCACAGACAAATTTCTACTTCAGACTCTCATCTCTGACTCTAAGTGACTTCTCACGTCAAGACTCTCTCACGATCCTCCTCTAACTGTCTTCTTCTGACTAACTCCTCACTGCTCTTCTCTGACTCACCCCTCCCTTTTGGTTTCTCTGGCTCCGCCTCCCAACAGCTCTCATTGGTATATGCAAATAACCTACTACATGAGCCAAAGCAGGGTGACCGCCACAGTGCCCATCTCTAGAGGTGAGCACTCCAACACTGGGGGGGGGGGGCGTCTGTTCAGGCGGGGGGCGTGCATGCATGTGTGTGGAGGCGTTCAGGGTGGTGTGGGCGTGTGTGCATGCGCGCACATTCCTGTTCTTTCGGAAGATATCCGGTGTGGCCCTCACAGTCAAAAGTTTGGAGACCCCTGTTCTAGAGTGAGCCAGACACTATGCTACATATAGTTTTTCACTAGAAAAATATATTTCTATGATGTCAGTTCCACAACTGGCCACTAGAGGAAGCCAGACAACATGCTATATATAGTGTTCACTATTAAAATAGTATTCACTATAATCCACTCTTTCCCGCATCCAGGGGAGGAGGGCTTGGAACCAAATCCTGGTGGACACATGGGTCCTACTGTAATAGATTCTTATTAATAACGCATAACATATATTGTGGACAACAAGCTACCGTTGTGTCACTGGAGATCAAGACCAAGATCATCCTGTGACACATCCTGGGTGTTATAGCTGGATAGTTAAGAGAGCTGATGGGAAAAAATTATTGTTTGAAATGTGGTGCTGGAGGAGAGCTTTGTGGATATTCTGGACTGCCAGAAAGACAAAGAAGTGCATCCTAGATCAAATCAAGCCTGAACTATCTCTGGAGGCAAAAAATGTTGACGCTGAGGCTGTCCTACTTCGACACATCATGAGACGACAAGATTCTCTGGAAAAAACAATAACGCTGTCAAAGGCAGCAGGAAAAAAGAAGACCAAATATGAGATGGATTGAGTTTGCAAGAGCTGAGAGGGGCAATTGAGGAAAGGCCATTCTTGAGTTTGCTCATCCATAGTGTCACCATGAGTTGGAAGTGACTTAATAGCACATAACAATAACAATTAAGCCAGCAAAGACCTTTCTCTTCAGGCAAGCTTTCCTTCAGTGACTGGCTGCCTAAGTGGGATTTTTAAATGGATTCTTATGCTTTACTGCTTTGAATGTGTTTTTAGCAGTGCTTTTGTTTACCTTTGCTCAGAATGGTATTTGTTTGATCTTTTTTAGTATCTGTATAGTTATTGTTTTTAGCTTTAAATATCGTCTTTTAATGATGTAAGCCACTTTGTATACTCATTGTTTTTAGTTTTCAATATTGTCTTTTAATGATGCAAGCCTCCTTTTGTCCTTTTTAAGGAGAAAGGTGGGGTAAAATATTTAATGTTCCTATTTTTCTTTTTCTTTAAGAATCAGTAGGCCTCCCCACAAGATTTTAAAATCTGACATGCTTATATGAGAGAATAAGGATTTTCATTGTAGTTCGAAGTCTTATAGGGCATAACTGGCATTTTGAATTGGGCCCAGAAATAAAATGGCAGCCAGTGAAGCTGTCATAACATGGGACCCACACGCTCCTTGTAAATGATCCTACTCAGATATCTTGCAGCTGAAGTTTATGAACACTTTTTGTAAGTGTGATGATGAAATACATAGAAGTATTTTAGGATCTATATGTTTAACAATGGATACTCTGAGAGAAAAAGCATTTGCAAATGTCCACCATGCAAGAAAACGTATTCAAAAACTAATTATCACATGGATTAACATTTGAAAAAATCAGATTGATTGGAAGTAAGGGTAGTGTGTATGACAGCATGCTGAAATGATGTTGATGGGGGGGGGAGGGGTAAAGATGGATCCGCCTATCCTTGCCTATCTCAACAGCCCTGGACGACACTTGTGCATCTTCTTGACATCCTTCTCGGGGCTAAAGTGACAGTTATCACAATAACCTACCGTGTTCCCCTGAAAATAAGACAGGGTCTTATATTAATTTTTGCTCCAAAAAACGCATTATGGCTTATTTTCAGGGGATGTTTTATTTTACAGTCATGTCATCTTCTGGTTGCTGCACAAGGGTGGAGGGCGGGGTTTCACTTAACTAGGGCTTATTTTTGGGGTAGGGCTTATATTACAAGCATCCTGAAAAATCATACTAGGGCTTATTTTCAGGTTAGGTCTTATTTTCGGGAAAACAGGGTACCATTCGAGCTGAAGACATGATTAAGGGAATCTTTTATACAAGAGACACTAGACTTACAAAGGAAGACTGTGTTTATACACTGAAGACCAATCATAAAACAAAGTAAATGGATCTGCAGTCATGGGTGATGAAGAAAGACCCTGCTGTGACAACCACAATCAGGACTTGAGGAATTCCATTTTCTAGTGACAGGCTATTTATAATATGTGCTTGGCTCTTCATTATGGGGGAACCCAGTGTCCCATTATTTTGCCACTCATTTAGATTAAAAATTGGACTTTTGGGAGGTAGCATGATTTCTCCAGCACTGGTTACATACAGCTCTATTTATGCCAGGGACACCTTTCTAATTTGCATGGGACCACCTGGGGAAGCCCTCAAACCACCTTCCGGCCCCACCTGACTTTCTGGAGCACTTCCTGTTCAGGGGATTTTCCACGCTTGTTTAAAGGGAGGTGAAAAATGGAGCAGCCTAGAGAAAAAGAGTGTGTTTCTTTTTGAGCTCTGTTAAAAATATTCACTGTTTGCCAGAGGGAAGAAGAAAAAAAAGGAGCAAGATCAGCTGGAAAAGAAAGTGCTGTCAGAAGGGCATTGCTACTAACGTGCAGCGCTTAGTGATACAAAGACAAAGTAAGTGGCACATTGTGGAGAGGGGAGTCCATATGAACACAGACCCTTCCTAGTCCAGTGCCTTAAAGGCAGTTTGTGCTGAAATCCTGGGCTTCACAATTATCCGGCTGACATGTACGTATTGCTTGCCCATTCAAGGACCTTGTAATAAAGAAAGCACAAATCTGTGCCTGATAGGTTTGTAGACATGGGACGAATTCTTGTAAACAATTTTATTTCAACATATTTTACTGTCTTTGAAAAACTCAATTCACTGATTTAGTCTAATTCACAGACTTTAACCTCAGATATTATACTCGCAAAACATCACATTAAGTGTTTTACTCTTCAAAGTACCAAACATTCTTGCCAAGCTCAGATGAAAATCACGCTTCAAATCTGCAGTTAATGAACTGATTAATTGTACTAATTAAACTGATAATGCATTTAGCGGAGCTTCTTTTCCATGAGGCCTCTTACAAGATCATCAGGGCAGAATTTCCCCACATCTTCCCATGTGTCTGAATGTGCTGATTTAATTGAAACTATAAACTCCATGCATTACACCCTCACCCATAGCTTTACAGTAACTAGTTATAGGTAATGTAGTAACTTCTAACTAGGTGTGGTAACAAGAAATGCAACTAGTAGAGTTACCTTTTAGGACCCAAATTAGTAGACATAACTAATAGCATATTGCTACTTTCAAAAGATATTTACTTTCCAAGGACACTTCAGGCCCATTTTTTTACACTTTTTACAGGAATTTTTATATGAATTTTTAAAGGTTTGTGACATTTTATCAATTCTAAATAACAAGGGAAATATCCTTTGATTTTCCTTTTGTATTTTTACAAAAATTCCAAGATGCAGTATCAGAATTGACCATGAGAGTATTTGTCTCTATTTTTCTGGCTGGCTGTCAATGAGAACACTGTGTTAATAATGCATATTATTTTGTGCTATCCGAGCAAACATATCAGGCTGTTGAGAAGTAAAAATTCACAGTCACATACATAGTTGATCCTAATACTGTAATCAGTAAAGTTTAGGAGACTAAGCTAAGAACAAACAAAGAAAAAAATCCCAGAATGCAAAGGTTCAGGAGAATAAACATTGGTTCAATCATCAATCCAAATGGAGGCTGCAGCCAAGAAACTAGGAGACGACTAAGACTCTGAAGGGCAGCAATGAAAGAATTAAAAGATCAACAAGTGTAAGGAGGTATCACTGGAGACCACAGCCAAGATCATCCATACTCATGTATAGGTGTGAAAGCTAGACAGTATAGAAAGCTGTCAGGAAAATAATTGTTTTGTTTGAAATATGATGGTGGGGGAGAGCTTTGCGGATACCATGAACTGACAGAAAAACAAAGAAGTGAGTCCTAGATCAAATCAAACCTGAACTTTCTCTGGAGGCAGAAATGATGAAACTGAGGCTTTCCTACTTTGGACACATCATGAGAAGGAAAGATTCCATGGAAAATACAATAACGTTTAGAAAAGTTGAAGCCATAGGAAAAGAGGAACACCAAATATGAGATGGATTGACCCCATCAAGGAAGCCACAGGGTTGAGTTTACAAGAACTGAATAGGGCTGCTGAGACAGGACAATTTGGAGATCATTCATTCATAGGGTCTGCATAGGTCAGAAACAACTTACTTGATGGCACATAACAACACCAGAATAAGGTACATGGATGTGATTTCTTTCAAAGGGTGAAGCATGCTCTGCTAACCATTCTGATATTCAGCAGTTGAATCCACAAGCTGATATAGCTATAGCTTGCTCTGCTAACCAAAACATCTCCCGGAAAGATCCTGAAGAGATGCAGCTTTTGCAGTAGGCAATCATTCAAGAACATGTTACGTGTTCTGCTGAAATCTGCTCTGGCTCTCGGCCAATAGACAGAGGGAAGCCACATCTCTGTGACAGACTCATTAAAGTCCAATGCCTCACTGGCTGGCTGCTGCCACTTTAAATAATGACACCCGATGAAAGGATACAAGATTCCTGCAGTTCTGGTAGGAAATGAATCATTATTTTTGTCTCCTTACCTTGGGTTTCCCTATTGGAAGTTGAATCTTACTTTTCACTTTTAGAGGTGCTGCTTAATTGCAGTAAGCAGTCCTATTGGTCTGATAAAGCTAAATGAGAAACAAGCAGCCAATCAACATTCATTATTGTGCCATATTTGTTCTTTGGGATGTTGTATTTGTGTTGGATTAACAGATGTAGGTGGGGAAGATACAGCATCATGATGGCAGGCTCATCCCACAACATAAAGGTGTTGGTTTCAATCACTGGAATATGTTTTTGAAGGTAGAGACTGCTGTGCCATCAGGAACTCTTCCTTTTCAGGAATTCCAATTTTGCCAAGAAAACCTTTACCTGCATGCAAACATTGGCTTGTGTCAGATGTTACCCTGATTAATAGCAACTGTAGGGCAAAGGATGTTCTGAAGTTGACAGATGTCATTGTGTCTCAGGAGTGAAGCCAAATTGGCCACAACATCTGGAAGAGAAAGCAAGATAGAGGATGGTTCTGGAAAATGAGCACCAACGCAGGTAGTTAAGCTGAAATACATGTGTAATAGATAAATATTCGAGTCAGTTAACCAAGAGAGTGCTATGTTCCTTTGACTACATCTACATTGGTGCTCTTAAGATTGATCGCCTCCTTCCTTCTGTCTTTGCTTCTTTTCTGAAGTCACTTCTTGTTTCCTGCTCTCCTTGCTAGAGAGGGAAACAGACAGTCCACGGCTTCTCTCCATAATGCCCACCAACAGACTTGGCAAGCATGTCATGAAACTTTACAGGCTTCCTTGAACAGTGTTAGCATCTTTATCTTTTTGTTTTCTCCACAAATATATTTCCTTAGGTAGTAAACAGTAAGTGTCTTCCCTCCATTCTGTAAGTACCAGTTTTGTTATTACTGTCTAATAATTCTAACAGAAAGGAGTCTTGTGTACTCAAGAATTTAATGGGGTTTAGAGTTACTGATGGCCTTTCAACAATGCAAGACAGAGCCTTCCCAGGGGTGGTGGGCTAACTAAGATATGCCTCCCTAGGAGGCTGAAGGGTTTCTTGACAGGTCATTTTGGGAAATGTCCTGTTGCCAAAACCCCGGTTGATCAAGCTGCTTTAGCTCAAGGATTTAATATTGAAACCGACAGTCCCACCACCCTCTTTCCCATCTTCCCCATCCAGTCTCAATCTGTTTCTTAAAAGGAATTTGCTGAATGCAGATGTTAGAACAAACACTAATGCCTGCAAAATGTTCTCCTTTGCAATGTCACTAAAAGGAGGAAATATCACAGGAGTCAAACAGTATTATGAAACCTAGAGAAATGTGGGTAGAGTATACAAAAGCTAATGCTATTATGCACAGAATAATTTCCCTTTTGATCCCTCTAACTTGAATCAAACACATTTTACATTTGTCATTAAGAATCCTTCAGGGAATATCTGTACTGTCTGTACAAATCACAACTTGAAAAAGAAGTTCTACCTTCTAACCCATCACATTAAGAAAACTGAAATTTTTTTGATCTTATAAAGCAAGGTTATATTTCTCTTTATTAATAGGTCCCCCTCGCCCCCGTTAACTTACATCTTAAATCATTTTCAGCATAGAAACCTTTTAAGCAAAAAGCAGCACCACAATGAAAAAACACATCCCATCAAGTTTGGTTTCACCACCATCCTCTAATTTCACAAGCTCTTCACTACGTTCCCCCAACCTTTCTCTCCAAATTTCAGACAAAATATTTCCTGGTGAATTGCCCGTAGCAAGAAACACAAGGCTCCCACCAGATCAAGAAACACAAGGCTTCCACCACAGCAAGAAACACAGGGCTCCCGCCAGAGCAAGAAACACAGGGCTCCCGCCAGAGCAAGAAACACAGGGCTCCCGCCAGAGCAAGAAACACAACTCTCCCGCCAGAGCAAGAAACACAAGGCTCCCGCCAGAGCAAGAAACACAAGGCTCCCGCCACAGCAAGAAACACAAGGCTCCCGCCAGAGCAAGAAACACAAGGCTCCCTCCAGAGCAAGAAACACAAGGCTCCCGCCAGAGCAAGAAACACAGGGCTCCCTCCAGAACAAGAAACACAAGGCTCCCGCCAGAACAAGAAACACAGGGCTTCTGCCAGAGTGCTGGAGCCAAGGGTATTTGCCTCCTCTTACTGCCCCACCAGAGGCTTTACTTACTTGCATGACCAGGCTGCAGACAGGGTAACTGTTAACCAAATCAAGTATCTCAGTATTGCCACTATTTCCATAGTCTTCACGGACAAATGATGAATGATGATGCACACCATAGATGTTTTCAGCCATTTTTTACATGATAACAGACAACTTGTCATTATGCATATTCTACGCAGTAATGCATTTGAAATCCCTTGAAACTCACTTTGCTCCACAAATTTGTGACATTTTCTCCATTTCTCCATTTTTTCCAGCTTCAGCAGTTTATCATACTTAATAGGTTTGCATAGTCATATATTAACCTATGTGGTTCACCAACTGTTAACCCATTTAATGATTTCATACCTCCCATACGGCACATAATTGTTATTATAGCAGCCATTCTTGGCTGAACATGGGATGATATGCCAATCTCTGCTAGGAATGCCAGTCGTCTGCTTATACAAACACAAAGTCTCCTTGTAAACCAGAGAGCTGTTTATTGTTTTATTTATTGTACAGTTTTTATAAAGTCCTGGACATAAAACCAACCAAAACCACTTTGAAAATAAAAAAAAGTAAGACGGAAGAACTGAGGCCTTGAAAAGCAGCCATGAATGTGAGCCTCTGGGCAGCAGACAGAGCAGCTCGACAGGCCACCTGGTCCTTGATTCACCCACTATGGTGAGAGATCTATCTATTGTGTTTCTATTCAAATTACAGTAAAGATTTCCAAATTTACACCCACATTTGTACAGATGAGCACATGTTCATTTTACATAACTCTGTGTCTTCTTTCATCTGCTCCTTTGGTGACGCATTCCCACTTTTTTGATGCTGTCTTAAGTGGCTACCTCACTTTGTATGTGTGTGCTCATACACAAATACCAATGACTCAAATGTGAGTTAAGAAAAAATATGAAACTGACAAGAACGTTCCAGATACATCCCATGATCCAAACTTTTTTTTAGCCTTCATACTATGCTATCATTACAATACCTTTGAAAGAGTGCTTGTAGAGTTTCTTGCAGGTAGAATTGACTTATATGTTATCACTGCCAGCTCAAGCAAACAGGATGCTGAGACCTTCTTATTTGCCCTGTACAAATTAATAACAACCCAAGCTTCCCTCCTTGGAAAGCCCTGCAGTTTAAGTCTCCAATAACTAAGCATTATGCAAACACTTTGTTCGGATTGGACACCAAACATAAAGCCCCCTCTCATTCAATGGTAGAATTATCTCCCTCCACCTGCTGATAAGTTCTTCTGTCATAGCATTCTGAAATATTACTTTGCACTGTTATACTATGTTAATCCTAAAAAGCAACATCTGCATAGCTCAAATTCTTCCACCAATTTTCACTCCTCCTTCATCTGAATCCAGTCCAGCTTTCCATATGGTATAGAATCATAGAAAAGTGAAGTTGGAAGGGGCCTACACCTCAAAAATGTGTAAAATATATGATGTGGCCCTCATACTGAAAAGTTTGGAGACCCCTGCTATAAAGCATAGACTGGTCTTCTTCTAAAATTCTTTGGTGCTTTCCAGTAGCCAGCAGGTACAGTGGCGCCTTGACTTACGTTCGTCCCTACTTACGACCATTTCGAGTTACGACCAGCTCCGGCCGCAAAATTTTGCTTCGACTTGCGGCCGGAGCTTCGACTTACACCCAGGAAAAGGCAGGGGGAAAAGGCCGGAAATTCAAACTGTTGGTGACGAAGAGGCTGCTTCTTTGTAGCTCTTTCGCCCCAATGGTTAGGGAAAGGGATGCAGCGGCGGGGGGAGGCGGCGGGGGGGGGGCGTTACCGCACCTGATGGTGGGATCCTGGTCCTTGGCCTCGGCGAGGGGGCGGAGAGGGCCCCGATCCCAGCTCCCGGAGGAAGGGTCCTCCCGCGCCGCCTCCTCCTTCCTGGTGGGGAAGCGCCACGAGAGGCTCTGCCAGGCCCGGCCGGGAGGACCCTTCCTCCGGGAGACGGGATCGGCGCCCCCTCTGCCCCACGCCGAGGCCTGGGACCTAGCAGCAGCGGCGGCATCGGCCCCGTGGAGGGCGGCGAGGAGCTGGTGCCGGAGCGGGAGGCGGCGTCGGGCGCCCCCGGCAGGCAAGCCACCTGCTGCTCAGGAGTCGCCTGCCGGCGGAGAAGGGGAGCCACCACTGCGGGGCCAAGGACTGAGAGCAGCTGAGCCTGGCCCAGGCCACCGTCGTTGCCATGCCCACCCCCCTCCGCCGCGATCCACCTCTCCAGACACTGGAAGGAGAGGCTCCTCCTGGCCGGGGCGCTCCGGCCGCTTGCCCCGGCCTCGCCCTCTGCCATAGCCAGCCCCGCCGCTGCCTCGGCTGCAGCCGGCGAGTGAGTGCCATCGGAGGGGGCTTCGGACTGGTAAGGTAAGGTGCTGCTTTTTGCTTTTTAAAAAACTGTTCTGGGTGGCTTTTGCAGGGTGGGTTTCGGCTGGGGGGGTTATGTTTCTGTGCTCTGTTGTTTTGTTTTTTGGTGATTTTTTTTTTTTTTTTGCAGCCCCAGCGCCTTCCGATGGGGCTTTCTGTGCGCTTTATTTTTGGTTTGTTTGTTTTTTTAAGCCCCAGCGCCTTCGGGGCTTGCTCTGTTTATTTTTGGTTGTTGTTTTTTTAAAAGCCCCAGCGCGTTCCTATGGGGCTTGCAGCGTTTTATTTTTATTTTATTTTTTTGGGGTATTTTTTTTCTTCTGGAACGGATTAATCGCGTTCCAATGTATTCCTATGGGAAATGGTGCTTCGACTTACAACCATTTCGAGTTACGTCCATCTTCTGGAACGGATTATGGTCGTAAGTCGAGGCACCACTGTATTTAATGTGATCTCGAGTGCCTCTTACTTTTCAGAATCCAGCTTGAACACCAGGCATTTTTAGCTCCATATTAAGTAAAATTATTTGCTGCAACACCCTGAGCATCACTTTGATTGCATGGAAAATTAAAGCAAAGGCCTTATAGTTACTGCACTCCTTGGAAACCCTTTTATTGGTGATTGGAATGTATACTGAAAATTGCCAGTCTGTGGGCCATAATTTCATTTTCCATATTTGTTGGCCTATTCTTGTTATGATTTTGACAGATTCCTTCTCTGTGGCTTGAAGCAGTTGAATATAGTATGTGGAACATAGAAAAGTGAAGTTGGAAGGGGCCTACAAGGCCATCAAGTCCAACCCCCTGCTCAATGCAGGAATACAATCAAAGCATATCTGACAGGTGATTATCTAAGTTTTTCTTGAATGCCTCCAGTGTTGCACTCACCAACTCCCGAGGTAACTGGTTCCACTGTCGTACTCCTCTAATAGTTAGGACGTTTCTCCTGATATTCAATCGAAATCTGGCTTCCTTTAACTTGAGCCCATGGTTGAGTGTCCTGCACTCTGGGATGAGCGAGAACAGATCCTGGCCCTCCTCTGTATGACAGCCTTTCAAATATTTGAAAAGTGCTATCATGTCACCCCTCAGTCTTCTTCTCTAAAGGCTAAACATGCCCAATTCTTTCAGCCTTTCCTTGTAAGGCTTGGTTTCCAGCCCCCTGATCATCTTTGTCGCCCTCCTCTGAACTTGTTCCAATTTGTTAGCATCCTTCTTGAAGTGTGGTGTCCAGAACTGGACACAATACTCAAGGTGAGGCTTAACCAGTGCTGAATAGAGGGTAACTAGCACCTCACGGGATTTGGAAACTATACTTCTATTAATGCAGCGTAAAATAACATTTGCTTTTGTAGTCACATCACACTGTTGGCTCATATTTAGCTTGTGATCTATGACAATTCCAAGATCCTTCTCACTCGTAGTTTTGCTGAGCCAGGTATCCCCCACCTTGTAACTGTGCAATTGGTTTCTTTTTCCGAGGTGCAGTACTTGCCACTTATCCCTGTTGAATTTCATTCTGTTGCTTTTGGCCGTGTTCCATCCTATTAAGGTCATTTTGAATTTTGTTTCTGTCTTCAGTCAACCCTCGACTTACCAACGGCTCCAGATACGAACATTTCAACTTACGAACCACTCTAATAGGAAAAAACAGACTCGACTTGAGAACTTTTTCCGAGTTACGAACAGGGAAAAAAACCCACGGGGAAGGCAGGGAACCTCCCTCCCCCCTCCCCCCGCAGCAAGCGCCACTTTCAGAAGCCTCCCGGGGGCAGGGGAGAAGCACCATTTTTTTATTTCCTTGCCTTCCCGGCAGCCATTTTGTGTTCTTCTCCGCTCCCCCCCTCTCCCCGCCTCTCAGCTGATCGGCGCTGGGTCTCAGAGGCTTGCCCAGCAGGTAAAAAAGGCAGCGGCCGGGGATGGGGGGGGGGGGCGCCAGTCCAGTGTGCTCCCTGCCCATTCCTGGCGCGGGTCTACTCGCGAGTAAGCGCCGCGGACAGCGCGGGTCTACTCACGAGTAAGCGCCGCCGAAGCCGCGCAAGAGGAGGAAGGAGAAGCCCCGGGTGCTGGTGCTTTGCTAGGGAGGCTTCGGACGGTAAGGTGCTGCTGTTTTTTCTTTTAAAAAAGTTGTTCTGGGTGGGTTTTGGAGGGTAGGTTTGGGCTGGGGGGGGTATGTTTCTGTGTTGTTGTTTTTTTTTGGTGATTTTTTTTTTTTTGCAGTCCCACCGTGGGACTTGCTCAAATGTTTATTTTTGGATGTTTTTGTTTTTTTTTGTGTGTGTGTGTTTTGCAGTCCCAGCGTGGGACTGCAAGTGTTTTATTTTTCATTTCTTTTTTGGGGCGGGTATTTTTTTCTTCGGCCGGAACGGATTAATGGGTTTTCAATGCATTCCTATGGGAATGCATAGTTCGAGATACGAACTTTTCGACATACGAACGTTAATCCGGAACGGATTAAATTCGTAAGTCGAGGGTTGACTGTATTAGCTATTCCAACCCATTTGGTATCATCAGCAAATTTGACAAGCATTCCCTGCACTCCCTCATCCAAGTCATTAATAAAAATAGTATAGTGCAGTGGATATAGTATACTTGGACTCCAGTAAGGCATTTGATAAGGTAGACCACAACCTACTTCTGCGTAAGACAGAACAAAGTGGGATAGACAGCGCAACTACCAGATGGATTTGCAGCTGGCTGACCAACCACACTCAACGTGTGGTCCTCAATGGAACCACATCTATGTGGAGGGAAGTGTGTAGTGGGGACCCTCAGGGTTCTGTCTTGGGCCCAGTGCTCTTCAGCATCTTCATAAATGACCTGGATGAGGGGATTGAAGGAGCACTCCTCAAATCTGCTGATGACACAAAGCTGGGGGGAATTGCTAATACTTTGGAAGATAGACTCAACATTCAGAAGGATCTAGACAGACTTGAACATTGGGCCCTATCCAATAAGATGCAGTTCAGTGGCGGGAAAAGTAAGGTCCTGCACTTAGGCAGGAGAAACCAGATGCACAAGTACAGGATAGGTGATACCTGGCTCGACAGTAGTACTTGTGAGAGGGATTTAGGTGTCCTGGTGGACCACCGCCTAAGGATGAGTCAGCAGTGTGCTGCAGCTACCGTGCTGGTGAGGCCGCACTTGAAGTGCTGTGTCCAGTTCTGGTCACCACAATACAAAAAAGACGCTGAGGTCCTGGAAGGGGTGCAGAGAAGAGCAACGAAGATGATAAGGGGACTGGAGGCTAAATCCTATGAAGAATGACCAAAAGAACTAGGTATGTTTAGCTTAACGAAGAGAAGACTTTAGGGGAGACGTGATAGCAGTCTTCCAATATCTGAAGGGTTGCCACAGGGAAGAGGGCATCGATTTATTCTCCATTGCGCCTGAGGGTAGGACAAGAAGCAATGGGTGGGAACTCGTCAGAGGGAGATCCAACCTGGAAATAAGGAGGAATTTCCTGATGGTGAGAACCATTAAGCAGTGGTTGCCCCATCACTGGAAGTTTTCAAGAAAAGATTGGACAGCCATCTGTCCGAGATGGTATGAGGTCTGGGATGGTATGAGGTTTCCTGCCTTGGGCAGGGGGTTGGACTAGATACTAGAAGACCTCCAGGGTCCCTTCCAACCCTACAACGATTCTATGATTATGATTCTATGAATATGATTCTATGAATCAGTATTCCATCCACCCCTGGTGATTTATTTCTTCCCAATGCTTTCAGAGCAGGTTTCACTTCACTTTCTAGAACTGCAAGTTCTTCATCATAGGATTCTATTTCAAAGGAATCTGCCATCCTTTTGTCTGTTCTGTATATATATTTTCGTATACTGTCTCCACCTTCTCTTTACTTTCTCCTGGTCAGATAGTATGCTTCCCTGTTGGTCATTCAGCATTCCTAATCTAGGCTTGAATTTCCCTTTGGTTTCTTGGATTTTCTGGAGGAGATCTCCTGCCTTTCCCCTTTTGTTGTCTTTCTCTATTTCTTTGCACTGGTTGTTGTAGTAGTTCTCTTTGTCCCTATGTGGCAGTTGCTAAAAAACTGCATTCAGGGTTCTGACTCTACTTCTGTCACCTTCTTGTTTTCCTTTTGCTATTTTAAGTGTTTCTTCCATGATCCATCCAGGTTGTCTTCTAGTCCTCTGGAATCTTTCTTCAAAATGGGACTGCTTGTCTATCCAAGATACCTCTGCAGGCCACCTTCCTTTGTGAAGTAAGACAATATAAAATATGTATAAAATGTAAACCCTTAAAAGAATAAATTCTACAAGATTTTAAAAACACACAATACAAATAGTGAAAAATTAGTGAAATGAATTATGTATGAAGAGTTGCTAGAGTGACTAAGCCTAAGGCTGGATATCTAAATCCTTTAACCACTGAGCAGCAGTGCCCTCAAGATATCATTCTTGCAGGGAGCCAGGGGGCATTCCATCGCGGTGTTATGTAAAGTTTGCCGGACATACCCACAGTCACAATTAGGATGATTGGTAAGCCCCCATTTATGTTTCCAATATTGGCACCTTCCATGGTTAGTTCTAATCTGGTTAAACGCTGTCCAGTTTTTCCTTGGGAGATCAAAGCCATAAAGGCATTGGATTGGATCGAGCATGAAGTTAAACAGATCTGGGTTAGAAATTGCCCACTCCTGACACCATGCGGTCTCAGTGTCAAAGTCTCCTCTGACTAGTTGCTGTCCAAGTTTCCATGGAGGGTTCCGAGATTTGAGTCTGAATATTTGATCATGGCAGTCCTCACGTATAGGTAATAATCGGTTTGCCTTGCATTTCTGCCACTCCCTTTTTAAAGCTGATTGTCTTCTAATGTGGGGGGTTGTTGGTATGTTAGCACCAGTAGCCACTCGGAAGGCATTGATTTAATAGATCCTGATATTAGCCTCATGGTATGGTTAAGCTGAGTGTCCACCCTTTTTGTATACACACTGTTTAGCCATACAGGGCTGCAATACTCAGCCACTGAATATAACAAGGCAAGAGCTGATGTCCTAAGAACCCTGGCACTTGCTCCCCACTAGTGCCAGAAAGTTTGTCTAGGATATTGTTCCTGGTTTTCATTTTATCCACATTTGTTCTTAAATGTTCCCTATAAGTTAAGGACTGGTCAAGGATCACTCCTAAATACCTTGGGTTACAGTTGGACTTTAGCAACTGATTCCTAAATTTTAGTGTACAATTGGCTTGTCTGTTACTCAAGTGAAAGCAAACAACTTTGGTTTTGATGAGATTGAGTTTTAGCCTCCGAATTTTAAAAAAACCCTATCCATTTCCTTTAAATTATTTTCAAAGGCTTTTTCAGAGGTATCAAAGTCTTCAGATTGCTTGATCAGCGCAATATCATCAGCATACATCAACTTTTTTGCAGCAGTGCTTGGTAGGTCAGATGTATAAGCATTAAAGAGTAGTGGGGCCAGCACAGAAACTGGTCGTAGGCCGTCCTTTCACCTGTACTTCCGGCTGGTTTGATCATCTAGGTATACTTCAGTATATCTATTTGAAAGCATGTTGTTGAGTAGAGTAGCTGTTTTCTTACAAGACACAATATGTAGAAATTTTAAGATCATCCCTTCTCTCCACACTGTGTCATAAGCTGATGATAAGTCTATAAACACAACGACAGATTCCCCACCCCCCACCCCAAATGAAATCTGTTTTCTATGTGAGAGGTTAGTGATAGTACCTGGTCACAGCAGCTTCTTTTTCATCTAAATCCAGCCTGTTCTATTGGTATGTATTCCTCAAACAGAGGTTTAATTCTGTTTAAAATAAGTCTCTCCAGCAGTTTGCAAGAGATCCTTAAAAGCGCTATAGGACTGAAGTCCTTTGCAGTTTTCTCCTCTTTACCAGTTTTTAAATGGCAACAATTTTTGTTCTTTTAAAAATTGTTTGCAGTCTCCCTGTTTGTTGGATGTTGTTGTAAAATTGTGTGAGCCAGAGGATAGTGTATGGTCCACAGTGCTTCAGGAACTCAGGAGATACTTCATCCAAGCAAGCCGTTTTCCCTGATTTTATTGCGTTCAGTGCTTTCTGATGTGGAGAATTCATCTGAGATGTTACTTTTAGATATTAGTTTGTTGGCCCTAGCTTTTTTCTCCCTTTTGATTTTGTTTGTTCCTGGCATTTTCCTTGTAAGATTTAAGATTCTAATTGCTACATCATTAGGGCCAACGTTGTCGGCATTTCGTGTTGGTTTCATGGAGCTGTCTCCCGGTTTTGTAAGCAAGGACCAAGCCTTTTTACTGGCATGTTGGAATATGTCACTTGTCACGGTTAAATAGTCTACACGTTTTGGCTGCTGGACCGCACAAGGGTTTCTCAGCAAGAAGAATCAGCATGAACACAGAAATCAACTAGTTGTCCATATTAAGGATAAGAAGATTTATATTATGCTAATAAACCCAGTTAAAAACTAGGGAAACAAAGAAAGGTTGCGAAGTTTCTTGAATCTTTAACTACAACTTTAAGACTGATCTTGACATATTTCAGGCATATACATTTTGGGACTCATATCTTTTTCTCTGTAATCCTCCTGCCTGTTAACTGACATTTTAATCTCTCCCTTCAAGGCTCATTGTGAAGGTCCTTTCCCCATGTGTTTATTTAAATCCTTCTGAAGGGACCTTACTTAGCAAAAATGAGTTTCAAGTGCCTCTTGGTTCCATAAGCCCCGAATTAGAGTCTTTATCTCTTTAAAATTTAATTCATGGCCTGGTTTCCAAAAGTCTCTTTCATCTGCCTCCAGCTGTCGCAGCTCTTTGGGAGCTGAGGAAGCTTTACAGATTTCCATTCCTAAATGTTCTTCAACACATTTGGGGAACTGTGTTCATGTTCCAAAATCTTCATGGAGTTCTTGCATGCATCTCACCCTCTCTCCAACCACAAAACAGAGTAAACACTTTGGACAAACTCCTGAAATTCAATCAGGGCTGACCCCTACTTTCTCCCATTCTTTTCCACAATATATTCCTATTGTTAATTTCCATGTAGGTCTTGTAAAATGCAGTTCTTTCTTAGCCACAAACAAACCTGGAAAGGCAGAACCAGAGCAGGGTAGGTAAGCATCTCATCTAATAAAGGTATTTCACAAGAGATCCAAAGGGTCTTGCCATCTCTTCTGCTACCAAACAATTGGTTGCTAGATGCAGTCCTAAAGTCTGTATAGAGGATGCTCGCCTCTATGCAGATGACACCAAAGTGGGAGAGGTAGCTGTGTCAGAAGACAGAAGCAGGTTAACAAATTGAAGAAGTGGGTCAGAACTAGCAAAATGAGTTTCAACAGAGATAAATATGGACATTAGAAAGGAAAAACTAGATGCACAAATACAGGATGAGTGACAAGTGACTTGATTTTTATATGTGTTAAAAGGACCCAGGAGTCTTAGTAGACCATAATCTAAACATAACTCAAAAGTGTGATGCAGGGCCAAAAAGAGCTAAAGCAATACTAGACTGTATCAAGTCTATACTAGACTTGTCTATACTAGACTAAAGCAATACTAGACTGTATCAAGCCGCTCAGAGACCCCTGGTAATGGCACGGCTAAAATATATTGTAAATAAATAAATAAATAAAAGAACTATAGCATACAGGTTAAGGGAAGTGAGAACTTGGTTTCTCTTTGGTCAGCACATGCCTGGAATACTACTCCGGGCACTAAGCATGATAGTTTAATAAAGATATTGAGAAGCTGGAATCTGTCCAAAGGAGGGAGACTAACATGGTAGAAGGTCTGGGAGCTGATCCTTAAGAGAGGAATCCTGAAGAGGAATGGTTGAAGAAGCTGTGAATGTTTTTAGCCTGGAGATGAGAAGACTGGAAGGAAGCAAATTTATTTTGTCTGAAACAAGTTTGTACTTGTTTTGCAGGGCAAGAACCAAACTGATAAATTCAAATTACAAGAAATGAAATTTTAACTAAACAGTAGGAAGAACTTCCTAAAAGTCAGAACTGTTAATGGAATGGAGTCTTTTTCACAGGAGGTTTTTAAACAACAATTACTTGATCACCTTTCAGAGATACTTCAGCTGTGGATTTCCTACCAAATTCATGGAAAGGGGTTTGGACTTGATAATCTTTTACAATTCCAAGATTTTATGTTCTGAAATTCTGAAGTTATAATTCTGAATTCTTAGCCCATATGCCGAGCTCATAGATTTTCTGAAAAAGTTCTGTTTTTGAAAAGCCACTAAAATCTGAATGCTAGAAAACATTGGATCGTGGTATGAAACACACAGTCCTCCCATCTACGTTGTCACCGTCGCAACCCTCCAAACAGAGCAGAATGTACACCACAAGTCAGTGTGTGAAAAAAGGTGATATTCCTCCTCCACTATTTAGTGGGGCTAAAACCCCAAAACCATGAAAATAACTAAAAAATAATTATATTATCAAAAGTGGGGCATTTTCCTTTATTAAGTTTCATATTGAAACAGATTTACTGGCTGTTTTTCCTTATCAGATGGAGTTACAATTTGCTGATAGTGGGAGCCAGCAAGGGCACTAACATACAGCTCCAAAACAATCCCAATGTCCTTTTCTAAGCCTGAGGCCTTAGTATTAAATCTCTAAACAGGGAACAGGACAGGATGTTTAACTTTTGGACATGGAGGTCAGTTGACCTGCACCACTGTTTAATCAACACTGTTAGACACACCGCATTTTCTAAATACTGATTTAAAGAAGAGAGCCCTAGTACTAGCTCCCAGATGAGAGATGGCCCTGAGGATCCAGTTCTCCATTCCCTTCACTACAGGTGTCTGTCTGTACTAATCACCGTATAATAGGATCACCTTGATTTGTTTTCAGCAGGTGAGCTGAAGATCTCAAAAGGAATCTTTATTTTCTCCTAGCCTCTCACAATGCATAACCCCTTAGAAAAAAGGAGGCAGAACCACCCTTTGCTTCTAACCACTTTCTGCATGGCTGGGCAGAAGTAAGCAATCCCTGTTCTACTTCATATAAGTTTTATATTGCTTAAAAGGGATTTGATTGACTGCACTCAGCCCTGAGATTTGCTGATACAGGACAGATTAGAAATATTTTAATATGATAGAATAAGCAGGAATGATCCTGGCTTTTTTTTAAAATTTCAATTGGCAACCCTTTTCATCAAATCATCCCCCTTCACAAATGTACTTTATTCACATTTGCTAACTGGGTGCTCTGGACTGCAGTTGAGAAAGCACCAGTGTAACTCGCAAACCAAAAGATCAGTTCCTAAAATGGAAATCTATGCACAAATTGTGAAAAATTAGACCAAAATGAGACCAATTATGTGATCCCTGTTTGAGATGTCTAATTTTCCTGCAAGGTGTGCTTCACAGCAGAAGCTCTGCTTTGTGGACCCTTCCACAGCAGCCTTATTTATTTAGCAGGTCACAATTCCTTACACTGTTTCTGGGCGAGAGTCTTATTTTGCTTGAAAAGGCAACTTGAAGAACTCCTCTATGTTCAGTTCACTGTGAAAATCTGAATGGTGTTAAGTGGTTTATTCTGACAAAGACATCTCCCATATTTGTCTGTAAGTGTGAAACACTAAGTAGAACTCAGGCGGCAACATTAGAAAAATTGAACCAACAAGTACAGGATGCAAATAGGTGGGACTCTGGGTTTCTGTTTTGTTGTGTTTTGTGTCAGACATCACAGTTCCCAGTGCAGATCTGTTCTAAAACCATTCCTGGTATTGATCCCAAGATGATTAGTTAGTAGCTGCCTGGACCCTCTTTTTTATTATTCCTTCTTGAAAATGAGGATGACCAAAAATTCTCAAAAATAAGAGACTGAGGTTGTGAGATTATTTCTGCAGCTATCCTGCTTTTGTCTGTTTGTTGAGATTTTCCCCACTTTTCTTTTGGGTAGGAATTGTTTGCGATTGGGCCTTTCTTATTTCACTTCGATTGTGAATGCCCTTCTCTGAGTATTTCTCACCATGAGATCATACTCAGTATTTCCTTAAGCTTATTGAAATCAGCTTCCTTAGAAGCCAGATACACATTAGTTGACTTTCAGCTTTCTCTGTTCTTTGTATAGCAATTCCCATTGCTCCTACAATTTCCATTTTGTTGATCAATTTTTCCCTGTTACTGATTCTGGATCCACGATAGTCAATCCCCTTATTGCTTCGTCAACTTTCTGGAAGATGAAGTTATTGGCAAGCAAACGAATAATTTGTTGGACTTTACCTCTTTGGCAGAGTTGGACTTTCAATTAGAGACGGGCGCAAACCACTGGTTTGGCGTGGTTCGTTTCCTGGCTGAACAGCTGGTCTGTGATTCAGCACCCTGCCCCTTCCAGCAGGTGCCCCCTTGGCAGCAGTGCCCTGCCCCGCCTCCTCCAGGTGCTGCTGCTAAGGGGCCGCCTGCTGGAGGCAGCAGGGTGCCGCACGGCAAATCAGCTGTTCGGCCCGGAAACAAACTGTGCCAAATCACCAAACCAGCGGTTCGTGCCTATCTCTAATTTCAACAGATATCAAGATAATTAAAGTCTTCCATTATTATTATGTAAATAATGCAATGTTTGATAATCTGACCTTGGAGGGCGTCATCCAAGTTTTCTGTCTGGCTTGAAGACTGTATCAAATCCCCAAAGCCATATCACTTTTATTTTCTCCCCCCGCCTCCCTTTTCTGAAGACAAGATCTTCAGAAAATGGTATTTCCCATAAATTAAATAAAGGTTTTATAGAATGCTCTCTCACAGTGGCATAAAAAGGGCAGGAACACAGAATACTGCATGTGAAGAAGTATCCAGACTATTCCTGTCACACAGACAAACTCTTTCAGAGTAAGGTTGCCCTGACAATCTTCCTTGCATCTCCCTCAAACGGACAATATTCAGTCTTTCATATAGAAAAGCTCTGTAAGTCACTGCATCTTCTCATGCTCTTTCTTGTATTGTTTGCATACAATGCTACTCTCCAGTTTTCCTTTTGAATAAATTATACTTTTACATCACCATATCCATTACATTTTGATAATGTCTCTTAAACAATATTTGCTTTCTTTGCTTTGAATTTAAGCTCATTCTGTTTGTTTCCCATCCTCTGTACACTTGCATAGTGGCATCTGATAACTATGCATCATTCCCTGCGTTGCTTCCTTATTGTCTTTTCTATCCATGGGTGGGCTATTGTTCTTCTCCCCATTTTTAGTGCACCACTAGCATTCTCCCTCCCTGGTAGGATTCAGTCTGAAGTCCAAAATTAAGAATTAACTTTTCTCTCATCACTGTATCTATAGGCTAGAATAATAGTATGTATGTAGGAGGGAATCCATTTTTGGGGCCTCAGCTGGCTGACTGCAAATAATGTTTGTACCTCCAGGGGTGAAAACTGCAATTACATGGCTGAACTTATATGGCATCACTCTTTAAAGCAATGATAATAGCATTAATTTAATCACAGATTACTGAAGGCAGAGACAGAAGCAGAATCAAATGTTGCTGGAGAATTTGGCCTAGGAGTCAAAAATGAAGCAGAAGAATGATTTATAGAATTCTGTGAAACCAACCATCTGTTTATTGAAAATACATGTTTCAGGCAACCACACAGGCAACTGTACATATGGATGTCATCAGATGACCAATGTAGACTTTAAATAGGCTATATAAAGGGATGCAAGAGATGGAGAAGCTGTGTTCTCTCTGCCAAAGCAAAACCAGGAGCCGACTGTGGTAATGACTATATTTACTCAAATATGAGAAATCAGAGTAAAGGTGAAAAAGAATACTAAAAGAGTCATCATGCCAAAATATGATTTAAATAACACTGCTGATGAATTTAAAGTCCATATAGAGAACAAATTTTCATAACTAAACTCAACTGGCAGTGAACTAGAAGAACTGTGATAAGAAACCAGAAATATCAACATTATTAGGGAAGAAGGCAAAATGAGTATTCCTATAGCAAAAAGAAAAGAAAGCCCTAGATGGAAGATAAAAGAAACATCTGAAATTGTTATGGGCAGATGAGAAGCAAAAGTAACAGATGACAGAAATAGGATCAGAATACCGAATGCAACTTTTCAGCAACTATCTTAGTGGGACAATAGAAAACTATTATAATTAGCAGTGCAAAGAAACAGAAAAGAACAACAAAAGAGAAAAAAACAAGAGATTTATTCCAGAAGATCTGAGAAATCAAAGGGAAATTTAAACCTAAATTAGGGATGCTGAACAGGGGAGCATACTATTTTATAAGGATAAAAAAAAGAAGAGAGAATATTCCATACACATTCCACTTCCCAAGAAAGGAAACACCAAGGAACGTAGTAACCACAAGACCATTGCATTAATCTCCCATACAAGCAAAATGATGCTTAAGGTGCTGCAACAAAGGCTTTTGCTCTATATGGAATAAGAAATTCCTGATGTTCAGACTGGTTTCTGAAAAGGAAGAGGCACTATATATTGGCTACTGACACAAACAAAAACATTTCAGAATGAGATCAGTCTATGAGTTATGGACTACAGCAAAGCTTGACTGTACAGATCACTAGAAGCTATGGATTGTTCTAAAAGGAATATGTATACTTCAACACTTGATTGTGTTATCCGTATTGTTGACAAGAAGCTATTGTTAGGATAGAATATGGAAAAACAAAATGGTTTCCCATAGGCAAAGGTGTCAGACTAGGGTGTAATTTAACTCTCTGTCTGCTCAATTTATATGCAGAATGTATTATATGAAAAACTAGATTAGATTCGGATAAAGCAGGAGTGAAAATTGGTGGAACGAACATCAGTAATCTAAGATATGCAGATGACATCATATTACTGGCAGAAAGTAGCAATGACTTGAAATTATTTCTGATTAAAGTGAAAAAAGAAAGTGCCAAAGTAGGACTGCAGTTGAATTATAAGAAGATAAAAAAATCATGACCACAGAATAACTATATAACTTAAATCTTGACAGTGAAGAAATTGAAAGAAAGATTTTTATATTTTGGTTCAATCATCAATCCAAATGGAGACTGTAGCCAAGAAATCAGAGAACTGAGACCTGGAAGCGCAGCAACAAAGCAACTAGAAAAGATCCTTAAGTGTAAGGACGTGACACTGGAGATAAGGGCTAAGATCATTCATACTGCTTTCTTTCTGGTTACTGTTTATGGAAGTCAAAGCTGGACAGTGAAGAAAGCTGGTAAGAAAAAAACATCATATGAAATCTGGTGCTGGAGAAGAGCTTTGCCTTGGACCTCCAGAAAGATGAACCAGTGAGTCTTAGATCAAACAAGTCTGAAATATCTCTATAGGGGGGAAAAAGATGAAACTAAGGCTGCCCTATTTTAGGCACATAATGAGAGGACAAGACTTGCTGGAAAATCTGAGGACAGCAGGAAAAGAGGAAGACCAAATATGAGACAGATTGACTCCATCAAGGAACCAGCAGGCTTGAGTTTACAAGAGTTGAGAAAATCTGTTAATGATAGAACATGGGGTGTGTGTGTGTGTGTGTTTCAACCAGGATAGATTTGATTGAAATAATGGTTTAAATTAAAAAAATCAGATTTTTAAACAATTTAAATTGTCTTTTAATGCCAAATGTTTTTACAAAGTATCTGGAACTTTGGAAATTTGTCAAGCCCCCCCCCCCCCCGTAGGATTGGTCTAAGGACCGTAACAGTAAACTGACTGACTGACTGACTAAATTTAAATAGTGATTTCAATCTATCCACCCTGGTGAGTTACTCATTTAAAGGGTTGCCGTAATTCAGAGATGGCTTGCTGGCATGTGGCAACAACAACAAATGCTGTGAGCCTTCCTGCTTCAATAGCAGGCAGGGCACCAAAACAACAGAAGAGCCAAAACAGCTGCGTGGAGAGGAGCCTCTGAGTTCCTAGCATCTGAGTTAGGTGTTTGTGCTGGTGGGCAGCCAAGGATGCACTCTGGAGAGTACCAGGAGAACAAGGGGAGTCTTCCAAACAGATTAACTATCACATTAAACAGCCGTAGGGAATTTCAGCACCACACCAAGAACCCTACACGTTATAAGAGTGTCTGCAGGAACATTTCAGGGTGAGCAAAGACAAGGCTGTAAGGTAATATTTCCACATAATTTGTGAGCATAGCATGCACCACCACAACTCCTTTACTGGAGATTTTAAAGCAAAGATGGCCACCTATCAGAGACGCTTTAGCTTTGGATTTCCTGCACTTGCAGGGGGCTGGACCAGATGGAGTTATTTCCAATGCTACAACTCTAACTCTTTTGTGTACTATAAAATAATAAAAGCGCTTAGGATCCTGTGGGGAGTGCCCCCCCCTTTACCTGCAGGGACATCCATGTATAAGCATGATATACAGCAAGAACCATCTATAGTTCAAGGACACATATGAAATTTCAAAGTAATCCACTCCCCCCTTCCCTCACTTTTATGAACAGTGAATTCAGCGATTTACTGGCATATAATATTTTATTTTTTTCAATTAAACGAGTTTGCTACTATACTGACAAATATCCTTGATTTTGACTTACTAGCAAGCAGCCTTCAAAATAATTTTTAAACAATCTTTGGATTGTCAGTAAGCTTTTGAAAAATTTGCAACGGAGAGGGAGGTGTTTGCCCTATACCAGAGGTCCTCTAGATCTTGTGCCCTCCAAATATTTTTTGGACGGTGACTTCCAGCATTCCTCATCATGTGAAGAGCGGGTGGTGTGAGCTGATATTCTGAGGGAGAAACGCTCTGACGTGTCTAGTTATTCAAATTCTGATAATTATCTCCAACTCATTTAGCTCTGGCATGTTTCTGTCTCTCTGCTTTCTCCCTCCTTTTCCCACAACAATCATTTTTTTCCTTCTGTTCACATCTTTTGCCACAAAATTAGTCAAATATCTGATGGTCCCATGCAAAAGATGCCCATATCTCTTTTCCATTTCTGTAATAAATAACATATTCCACTACTCAAAAATCTGCAAGTTAGTCTATTTCCCACCCACCCTTCGGCACCATAGTTCCTGCTGCAGCATACCGGGGCTTTTAGTTAAAAATCCTTACTAATGTCCACTCGGGCACACATGAAAAGTTAGACATGTATAGGCAAAGGCATATTCACTTTAAGTCCAAGCTAATGCTGTTTCACCAAGGAAAGAGCGCTAGCTGCACACACACATAGTTATCCTTGGTCTAGGAGAAAATAATAATAATAAATCAAGCAGTTCAAGTGAAAAAGTTAATCAATATACACATTTAAGGTATTGCTTGCCCTCACCCTTTCAAACCACTTTCCCAAAAGAACACCATAATGCACAAGTGCACTGAACATTTGTAGTCTGACCATAATCATGGCACTTTTTAGCACAGGACCTGAGTGGAAAAGCTCACTGCTAGGTCTTTTCTCTTTGCTGTTCATTGTGCTCTCTCATAAAGTGACTTTACTAATAAAGTACAGTGGACCCTCGACTTACGGAATTAATCCGTATTGGAACAGTGGCTGCAGGTCGAAAAGTCTGTAGGTCGAGGGTCCGTTTCCCATAGGAATGCATTAAAAACCTCTTAATCCGTTCCGGCAGAAGGAAAAAATACCCCCCTCCAAAAAAATTAAAATAACAGCAACAGTGGAGCAAGTCCCACGCTGGGACTGCAAAAAAAAAAAAAAAAAAAAAAAAAAAAAAAAAAAAAAAAAAGCCTGCCGCGCTTGCAAAGCCGTGCTTACTCGCGAGTAGACCCGCGCCTTTGGTGGCGCTTACTCACAAGTAGACCCGCAGCCGCGATCGGACCCCCAGGAGGTCTCCAAGGGCGTTCCCCCCGACATCGGAGGGAGCCCTTGCAGACCTCGGAAGGCAAAAAGGCAGGGGGAAAGGGCGGGAAATTCGAATTGGGGGAAAGCCCAAACACTGCAAGTCCCACGCTGGGACTGCAAAAAAACAAAACCAAAAACAAACCAATCCAAAAATAAACATTGGAGCAAGTCCCACGCTGGGACTGCAAAAAAAAAATCACCAAAAAACAAAACAACACAGAAACATACCCCCCCAGCCCAAATCTACCCTCCAAAACCCACCCAGAACAACTTTTTAAAAAGAAAAAACAGCAGCACCTTACCAGTCTGAAGCCTCCGCGCTTGCAAAGCCGTGCTTACTTGCGAGTAGACCCGCTCCTTCGTGTTCAAAGGTTCTCATCAGTTGAGAGAGCAGGAGCTCTCTCAACTGCCACACACCCTATATACAGTAATGGCCGACAGACCTACAGCACGAAGAAGCAGCCTCGGCGCCACCTATATTTAGAAAGTTGAATTGCCTGCCTTTTTTCCCCTGCCTATTTCTGTTCTTATGTCGATTCTCCGGCTGGAAGTCGAAGTGAAATTTTCCGGCTGGAGAAGTCCGTAACTCGAAAAGTCCGTAAGTGGAGCCGTGCGTAAGTCGAGTGGAGCCGTAAGTGGAGCCGTGCGTAAGCTGCAGCAATAAGTGGAGCAAGGCTTCTCACTTACTCTCCCAATTGGAAAGAACAATAAATTCCAATTAGCATAGCCCTATTTTCTGGTATAATCCCTGAATGCTTTTTTATGTGAGGCTTTTGCTCTTTTGCTTCCTTTCTCTACACATTCTACCTCAATTAACAATTTAGTAGTTGGTTCTTGGAGAGACAACAATGGCCAGATGCATAAAGGGATGGAATCTGCTCCTCATCAGCAATACATGCCATGTTTGTGAAATATTCAGAGCAAATCCACCATCGGATGCTCTGTTGCAGCCCACTGAAGTTTTTTGGCATAAACAGCCACAGAGTATGGGCTATTTTGAGCTATTTCTCAGTCAACCAAAAAGGCCAAATGCAGCCCACTTGCACATGCAAAAGAAATGATTTGCAATCTCCCTTTCATTGGCAATGTAACCCCAGTTTGGCTTCAGACCCTGCTGCCAAATCCCACATGGCAAAATCAAGAACATTCCCACAGAAGGATCTTAGCAGAAAGAAAGCAGGCAAAATGACCTTGATGCAGGCATATCTACTCATTCTGGCTGTTACTTTTGCATCCTCCTAAATGGGACTCCTCCATCCCTGTTGCCTGGCTTCCCTGCTTTGATATCCCAACCATTCTGTAGCCTAAGAGGTGATAATAGCCCTTTCTAAAGCCATAAACATCTTATCCAATGTCACAGAAACACTTTAAATCGTTTAGATAGCAACTTAGGAGAATGAAGAATTTTGTGATGATTGTACATTTCCTTCTGAGGTACAGGAGCAAGCTTTACATCATTACGATATGGAACCTTTGCCTTAAGTTTATGGCACTTCACATGTGCAAATATTTTATTTATTTAATTAATTTTCTATTTATTTACTGCACTTCTATGCTGCCTATCTCACAGCAGCTGAGGCACCTTGCAGCCTTTCATTTCCTACTTTAAAATACTTTTACCTTGCTGATTATGTGATTCATAGAGTTTGTCTCAGAGAATTTATTCAACTTTTCTTGTAACTCTGATACCAGTAGTTTCTCCACTGTTCCCTATGCTATAGAGCTGGAACTGATGTTGCTAGAGTCAAAGCAGGCCCAAAACACACAAAATACAAACAATACAAACAAACACATACCTATCTTTGGGCTCTACTACATTGTGAAAACACCATGCTTAATGCCACAGTTTGATTTTAAGTATTTTCCATCAACTGCTATGTAAAACTAAGCACAAGAAGACCTGGTCTTTTGCTATGGGAAGTTTTTAATGGTTAAAGCCCAGATACCCTGGACTGTAAGAAAGATGAACAAGTGGGTCCTGAAGCAAATCCAGCCTGAACTATCTCTGGAGGCTAAAATAAGGAAACTAAAGCTGAGCAGGACTGTTGAGGACAGGACATTTTAGAGGTCATTAATTCATAAGTTGAAAGCATATTGATGGCACGTAACAAGTACAGGTTACTTACCTGTAAGCATCGTTCTTCGAGTGGTCCTCTGTGAAGCTTATTCAGCGCACATGTGTGAAGCTTTGGAATATTGTAGAGCTTGCAAACAGAGGTTGTTAGTCTCCTCCCACTCCCAGTGCACATGTACTGGCGTGCAAGAGCCCAACCTTCTCAGTTCCTCATGGCCACCACTAGCAAACATACCGGAAATGCAGGGTGACAGCCAAAGGGGAGAAGGGTGGGTTGTGTGACTTAATGGAGGACCACATGAAGACCCACATTTGCAGGTAAGTAACCTGTACTTCCTCGTGGCCTCCATGAATTACACATACAGTGGTGCCTTGACTTACAAACACCCCTACTTACGACCATTTCGACTTACAAACAGCTCCGGTCGCAAAATTTTGCTTCGACTTGCGACCGGAGCTTCGACTTATGACCGGAAAAAAAAACGCGGGGAAGGCGGGGAAAGCGGGAAATTTGAACATTCAGTTAACCGTTGGTCAGCGAAGAGGCTGCTTGTCTGTACCTCGTTCGCCCCAGCGGTTAGAGAGTGTGGATACGGAGAGAGACTTCAGACTGCCTGGTACTGCCTGTACTGCCTGGTACTGTACTGTACGTACTGTTGTGGGTTTTTTGGCTTTTTTTTTTTAATGCTTTTTGGATTTTTGACTTTCTTTTTTAAAACAGAGAGACTGCCTGTTCTGGGTGAGTACACTGTATTTACTGTACAGGGTTTTTGCAGCTTGGGTTTGGGCTAGGTGGGGGGGTTATGTTTCTGTGCTCTGATGGGTCTTGCAGTGTGGATTTAAAATGTGAAAATGTGAAAAGTAGACTGTAATATTAAATTAAAATTAAATGTGAAAATTAGACTGTAATTTTAAAATGTAAAATTTATTTATTTGTTTATTTGTTTATTTATTACATTTTCTGCAAGGGTCTGTGGTGGCTGGCATGCTGTAAAATGGAGTTTAGACTCCAAAGTCTTTTTGTTTTAAAATCAGAACATTTTCTGCAAGGGTCTGTGGTGGCTGGCATGCTCTTTTGTTTTAAAAGGTGTTGGTGGGTGGGTTTAAAATGTGTTTGGTTTTAAAAGGTGTTTGGTTTTAAAATGTGTGTTGTGTAAAAGGTGTTTGGTTTGGTTTAAAAGGTGTTTGGTTTGGTTTAAAAGGTGTTTGGTTTTAAAAGTGTTTGATTTAAAAGGTGTTTTGTTTAAAAGGTGTTTTAGACTCCAAACTCTCTCCCCTCCCCATTGTCTTCTCTCTCTCTTCTCTCTTTTTGTGCTTAACAGCACAAACCTTTGTCTGAGGGGTCTGTGTGCCCCAGTGATGACCTTCTTTCTTTCCTCTTTTCCCCATTGTTCCTTCCCTCCCTCCTTTCCTGCCCTTTTTTTAACCTAAGTCATCTTAGGTTAAAAGAAGAAAAATTCTCCCCCTAGTTGTAGAGGACGGATTAACCGCTTTTGCATTTGTTCCTATGGGAACGAATGCTTCGACTTGCAACCGGCACCTCTAGATACAACCAAAAAACAGCCAGAACGGATTAATCGGGTTTCAGTGCATTTCAATGGGAAATGCTGATTCGACTTACAACCATTTCGACTTACGACCATCTTCTGGAACGGATGGATTATGGTCGTAAGTCGAAATTGCAGATACAGAGCGTCATGCCAGAGCACACATAACTCATTTGCCCAACGAGCTGGTGTGATCAGAAGGAGGAATGCAGTCTTTAAGGTAAGCAAGTGAAGGTCACAAGTGGCCACAGATTCAAAGGGAGGCCTAGTTAGGCAAGACAGGACCAATTGGAGAAACCACTGAGGTGGAGGTAAGCGACGATCAGGGTCAGTAAGTTTAAGAGTAAGACTCTTCAGAAACAACTTTAGGTGTGGATGTTTAAAAAATTTTTAGCAGCACAGCTGTCAGGCTGACGAGAAACAACAGCAGCAAGGTAGACCTTGATCAAAGAGGAAGATAAACCCTGTTACTTCAACTGGAAGAGGAAGCCTAGCCCCAAAGGGAGAGGAGGCTGACTGACCCTTAGATGTGGCGAAAACTTGGAAATGGCATCATTTATAATGATAGGTGCAAATGGTGGAGGGCTTTCTAGCTGCAGCTGTAACCGCTTCAATCTCCACAGAATCCTCCATGCTGTTAGGCTGAGATGCTCGAGATCTGGGTGGAGAACTACCCTGTTGTCTTCGGATATGAGATTCGAGATTTTCGGAATTCTGACAAAGGCTGTTGACCTTTGGAGGAAAGAAGCAAACTACGCTTGCCTGGGCCACCATGGTGTTATGAGGATGGCATTGGCGTTTTCCTGGTGGAGCTTCACGATCACTCTGTGAATCAGAGGCAAAGGGGGGGGGGGAAGGTAATGAAGGCAATGACCCCAGTGGAACATAAAGTGTCACCTAGGAATCACAGATCACTTCCTGTGCATGAGCAGAAAGTTTTGCACTTGTTGTTTCACCTGGAGGCAAACAAGTCCATCTGGGGTATTCACCACATGTCACAGTTATTGGAATATATGGTCATTCAACTGCCATTTGTGCGATTGGCTTGCGCTTCTGCTCAGGTCATCCGCAATCTCGTTGTCTCAACCTGCCAGGTGGATGGCAACTGGAAAAATGCGATGTTCCAGACACCGTTCCCAGAAGTGCACGGACAGAAGAAGAAGGCCCATGGCGTGGTTCCCTCCCTGTTTGTTTATATAATACATCATAGTCATATTGTTGGTGACTACCTGTACCACACTGCCCAACAGAAGAGGTTGGAAGGCTCCGAAGGCTTTGAACAGCATCAGAAATTCTAACTTGTTTATGTGGAAGAGAGACTTTCTGGGCATCCATGTGTCATGAATTCAACGAGAGAGGTAGTACGTTCCTCAGCCAAGGATATTCACATCAATGATCACTTGGATGTTGGGGATCAGAGGACGAAAGGGCCTCCCCATAGATAAATCTGTTGGACTGGTCCACACTGAGTTCTGGGGTCACCTGGAGGAGTTCAGCAGGGCAGCCCCATAAGGGGTCGAAGAGAGAAAGGTACCACGCCAGAAGAGAGTACATCTTGAGCTCTCATGTGTGTGGGATCACTAAGGTCATAGAGGCCATAAGGCCCAGTAGTCCCTGAGTCTTGTGGGCTGAGACAAGGGCTCCTGGAGTGAAGTTGTGTATCAGGGAGCAAATGTCTTGCTGATGACTTGGGGGAGGGGGGTAAACCCTGGCGGTGACAGAGTTCAGGATTGCCCCAATGTAAGATACCACTTGGTACAGTTCCAAGATAGACTTGTCGAAATTGACGCACAGCCCAAGGTCCTCTAGAAAGGACAGTGTGGTCCTGACATGTTAATGTGCCAAAATCTTGGAGGATGCTACTACCAACCAATTGTGGATGTACAGGGAGATCATAATGCCCTGAATATGCAAATGGGCCACCATAGGAGCCAAACATTTGGTGAAAACCTTTGGGGCCGTTCACAGCCCAAAGGGAAATACTTTGAACTGATAGGAGTGGCCAATGGCAAAGCAGAGAAAACGGTGATGATCAGGTCTGATGGAAATATAGAAATATGCATCCCTGAGGTCTATGAGTGCAAACCAGTCCCTGCAACACAGCAGAGGGATGACAATTTCCAGTGTCGTCACACAGAATTTCCTGATGTAAATGAATCTGTTGACTCCTCACAGGTCGAGAATTGGTCTGAGGCCACCGTCCTTCTTCGGAACCATAAAGTTATGCAAGTAGTGACCCTCCCCAATCAGGTGGTGTGGTGCTGGTTGAATAGCATCTTTCTGGAGGAGAGAAGCATGATCTGATGCCAAGCTGGCAGGAAAGGAGCCAGATAAGCAGGAAGTAGTGATGAGATGGAGACTCAGAGGAAGGAGTCAAAGACCCTGCTTCAGTTTGTGAGCCGAACGTTTAGAGAAAAAGACACAGTGTGCCAGAAAGGAAAAAGTCCTGAAGAGAGGCCAGCAAAAACATGGAGAAAAAGCCACAAAAAGCAGCAAGCTCTAGTGAACATTCTTAGCTTCCACAGCAGCAGCTGAAAGGAACCAATAAATGTGTGTGCCAATAAATGTGCACTGGGAGGGGGAGGAGACTAATGATCTATGTTTTCAGGCTCTAGAACGGTCCAAAGCTTCGCTCATGCACGTTGAATAACCCATATGTGTGAATTCATGGAGGCCACAAAGAAGTACAATTTTTACAATGTTACAATACAGTAATCATAAGTTTTCTATAGAACAATGACTTTTACAGCTTGTACCAAAAACTGGGGTGGGTGGGAGGTAACAGATAAACAAGATCAAAACAGTGCTGCCTTGTCAATGTTTTAAAAAGAATTTAATAGAGGTACTGCAATGTGTAAATTAAGAAAAATGGTAAAGTTCAACCTAAAAGATTATTCCACGTGTTACAGAGTGTGGTCAGAGGTCTTATGTTTTCATAAATGAAATAAAACTATATCTCATCAAAATAGCTCTTGTTTTCCTGTTCTCTTCCCTTGCAAACTTTTTGAGTTATTTCTCTCACAAAGCAATATCCCATACCCATCTAAATCACATGGCTGGGCCTATGACTACATTTCAAGCACTGCAATATTGATTTACACTGTATTATAGAGAGTCTACTGGGACCCATTCAACGCAGGTGGAGGCTGTATACCAAATGCCCTCACTGGATGTTCTGCAACCGGCTTTTTACATAGTTAATAAAATAAGAATTGCTTTCCATCACCAGTGAATGGAATGGAGTCTGTCTATTCAGAACCCCACCTGCAAAATCCCCGAGGCACAAACCTAAACCACTTTGTCACAAGGAATAAACCAGGTGTGGTCTATTTAAATCTATGCACAAAGGCCTTAAAGCCAGCCAGCAGATGAGGACCAAGGGGCTCGGGCAAGAGTTTACTTCCTTGCATTAATTCCTGGGCTGGCCATCTCTTTCCCATGACTCTTTGAATTTACAAAGGCCTCTTCCTGCCCTTACAGGATTCCCTCATTTCACTTCTTAAATCAATCCCCTGCACATACACACGTTGTTACACTGGATCCCTGTGAATAGATGGAGCGTAAAAATTGTTCACTTCCAAAAGTATTGTGCATGGCACAGAAGCCGGAACGGATGCCAAGCGGGACTGCTCACAGTTCTCTGAAGACAGGAAAGTCAAAATGATGGGTAGGCAAAGTAGCTTATGGAAATGTGGAACAGAAATATTCTCTCCTGCCAGGGATATACTTCTGGGTAGGGTGCTTGCATGAGAGAAAAATCAATTATTAGAGACATATGACTCTTCCACAGAGAGAAAAATTTCCACAACCACCATTTCTCTCACTTGGCTGTAAAGGACAACGGGATCTACCAGGATCTGCGCCCAGCCTTTTCCTTTAAAAAGCCACTTCTCTTTAAGAAAACTACAACTCATTGAGGTTTAAGTATTTCCCTGCAGAGCCAGAGGTTGGGTGTTTGATTCCCCCCTGTGCCTCCTTGACCGTGGCTGGGCTCGATGATCCATAGGGTCCCTTCCAGCTCTGCAGTTCTAAGATGATCTATTTGGGAAATCTTTAGGAAATCCACTCCCCTGATGCAGCTTCTTTGTTGAAGCTCATTGAAAGCTTCTTCAAGAAAAACTTAGATAATCACCTGGCAGATATGCTTTGATTGTATTCCTGCATTGAGCAGGGGGTTGGACTTGATGGCCTTGTAGGCCCCTTCCAACTTCATTTTTCTATGATTTCTTATAGATTTTTTCACTTTTCAACTTCAACTGCTAACAGAAAGCGCTAAACTTGGCCCTGCTACACACTGTTACTGAAAACAAACAAACAAACAAAGCCCTCTGCTTTTACAGCATTATAGCATTTTATAGCATTTGAAAAAGAGTGTAGGGTTACAGAAAAAAGCAGTATACAAAATCAGATAAAGGAAACATGAAATGGATGGTGGGAAAAATACAGATAACTTGAGGGCAGAACACTGTGCTTTATGATCCATCTGGAAGAGACCACAGACAGTTGAATTTTTGATGGGCATAAAGATCATACAGTGAATTGCCTACCTGGTGTGAAGGTTGTAGATATTTTACATTACCTAGATAACTGAATAGACACTGCTGACTTAAGAGTTGCTGGCTGCTGACCACATAGTGATGGTACCCACTAATACTGGTGATGTGGGGGAAAGTAGCAAATATGGGTTGATAAATAGTAGGTTGAAAGTGAAGAGATCCAAGGTAACTTTCTTACAAATGCTATCTGTTTGATGTATGGCACAAACTAGAGAATTGAAGCTGATGTTCCTAGCTGACGAAGGCAAAATTGTTTCAGACTGCCCAGATGGAGATGGCTTAGAAATAGGCCATAAGCATACAGTAGACTGTGGTGGCAGAAAATGCGTGTGTCCAATATTTCTGGAGAGCTGCACAAATCTAGCTGTTTCTCTGTTTATACTAGAAACCTTTGTGTCAAAATGGGAGAGCTGGAATGCTTGGATTTCAGGGAGAAAAATGTACAGTGGGCAGAATGGAGCGAAGGTAGCTCGTGGGATACAGTCTTCCCTGGATACAGACTCCATAGGAAGGTCAGTAGAAAATGCAGAGTACATGACCTTGCTCTGTATACAAAATGGGCATAACATCAAGCAAAGTGGAGATCTGATTCTTCCACCAAATTGCTGACCTGTAAAATAATTTAGTACAAGGGAACGGAGTCTGAGGAATTGGGGCACAAAATGGTGCCAAGATGAAGTTCTAGATTGTAGCAACAAATTAGACATGAACAAATAGCCAAGCACAGTTGGCACCCATTTGAAAATCCTTAAAGACCCCAGAATAAAGTTACTGATCTACCAAAAAAGAAAAGAAAAGAAAAGCTAACATGCCCTTTAGACAGGGATGAAAATTGGGCAGTTCCTCTGTTGTCCTGCAGGCAACCTCCTTCCCCTCTTACTTCCCATCAATAAGAACTAACAGCACAGTCGTTACATACCTGTTTAGAAGGATAACTCTCTCTTTTCAATGATGTTACTCCATGGTAAATGTATCTAAAACTGTAGTCAAAGTAAACAACAAGGAAAACCTAGAGCAAAAATAAAAAATAAAAAATGGAAAAACACTTCTGCAAGAACTGCTCTGAGCACACTAACAGACAAAAGAAGTGGCCTCAGGGGTCAGGTCAGAGTATTCATCCGTTTAGCCCAGGACTGACTAGAAGTGGCTTCAACGGTCGGCAGGTTCCCCAGAGAGAAAAGGACCTTTTCATGATGAAAAAGCTGCCTTGTCATTGGACTTTCGTTAGAGATGCCACAGATGAACCTGGGGTTCTCTACATGCAAAATATTCTTGAATACTGGGCTGTGGTCCTTCTCACATTGAGGACTTTCAAAGCCATCCTGGACAGCTGGACTGCCCGTTTATTTCATGGTAATTGTGCAGCCTTTACGAAGCAATTGAAGAGAAGGTGACAATACGTGCAGAATCTTTCCATCAGGCCTTAACCAAAATTTGGTGACTGGGCAGGAGGAGGGAGCCTAAAGAGGTGTGAACACAGTTGTGAGAAAGCAAAGTACTTGTTCCAAAGAGAAGAGAAAGAAGACCATGCCTTAGAAGCAATCCAGATGGTCTTTTCATTACTGATCCTGAAGATGATGTTCGTATTAATGGACCATCTTACTTTTTGTTAATTCAGTTATGATTGTCATTGCCAAAGCTGATTTTTTAATATGTAGCATTGATTAAAGAATCAATGAATAGCTAGTGTTTATCATTTCCCACATTGCTGGGAAATAAACTCCTCACGCTCAAAGCTGCCTTTGATTCCTCTGTGACCCTGTTCTGCAGGCCGTTACACACCAGATTTGGGGTAAATAGAGTTGCGTCTTTCCCTAACTAAGCACAACAGTTACTTGCCACCCCACACTGGAAACAAGTGCTCAGTTATCCTCAGACCCCTTTTTGCCCGTGCAGTATCTCTGATCCTTATCTATCCGGTTTTCTCACTCAAAGTTCAGCCATATTTTGATGGCAGTATCTTGTTCCTTTTTCTTGTCTATCTTCTGTCTATATCAGTGAGGTTAATTGGCAAGGAGTAGGGCACCCTCTGTTGGTGAACGTGTGCTCCAATTAAAGGAACAAGAGCAACCAAATGGAAAGAGCAGACTTGAATGGAAATACATGTACTGGTGGAGTTGATTTGGCCTATTCCATTATTTACACACTGCAGTCTGAAATGCTATACAAGAATAGGTTATATGATGGTTAAATTTACCACATTTTCCTCCTAATACCTGTCTATTCTAAGAGGTTGACGTGAAACATGGGCACCAAAAGTTCGATATACTGTACTTGCATCATATCCTCAGTTGTAGCATTTAAAATTCCAGGGTTGTTTTCTCTGTGTTATTTTTGTATTGCCTGGCCTGAAAATTTCTACCCAATAGACCAAGGCAAATGCACACTGCACACTCCTGACCTTTTGCATGACAGCCAAAAGGGTGGAATGAACTTGCTTCAGAAAATCTGATTTAAGAATGGTTATGTGAATTGACATTCTGTTTTCAAAGGGAACAAAACAACTAGGTAGAAAGAGGAAAAGAAGAATAAAGCAATAAGGGGAAAGTTTTATTCCCATGAAGCAGAAGCAAGTCTTGCCTACCGTGCAGAGCCTAGAAAAGACAAAACTCTTCCCAGAACTAAACATATAATTAGCCCCTTTCCAAATTATTATTGCCATGGAATTTGCTGCCCACAAACTTGAGGCAGCAAGGAAGTTGGGAAGTACTTAATATTTTAATGAGGCAGTTCTCCACAGTAAGTCAGGTCAGATGGATCTCTGGGAAATCTCCAGGTGATGCAGAGTAAATCAGCAAAAATCTCCCACTCCCAGTTTTTCAGCAGCAGCAGCAGTAGCAACATAAGAGCCCAGTGGCTGGATAAGACTCAGTACTCATGTAGTTCAGCAGCTTGTTCACAGATGAGCTGACTAGTCTCTGGGGTGCCTGTAAGGAGGACAAGAGGACTACACAACTCCCCCCCTTGCCTGAAATTACAGTATGAAGAAAAGTCTGACATAACTACCTGTGATTGGATTTCAGTATGGAAGGACTCTGAACACTGTTGGGCTCCAGAATATATGTCTGGGCTCAGAACTTTTTAATTCTAAGAGTGATCTCTTGCACCAAGGTCTGGTTGGAGGATCTCAGGATTCTCACGTAAAACGAAGTGCACATTGCAAGCCTAAAGTGCAAGCAGCTCTGGCTTCAGGTATTTCCATTTTCCTGGCAGAGCTGTGACTGGACCCAAGTCTGGTGCCATTTAGGAAAGCTTCCCAGTCACTGGGTAGTGTGGGGAGAAAGGAGGGTAACTAGCACAGACCCAGTCTCTTTGCCACAGGCGCCATTCCTTTAGAAGCATGGAGGAAGTATGAGAGAGAGAAACAATTTCAAAGCATTTCAACAAGAAACACAAAACAAAGTAAAGCAAAAGCAAAAAAAAAACAAAAAAAAAACAAAAAAACAAAAAAAACACCAAAGACATTGTGGTACCTCAAAGACTATCTGCACTGTTTAATGTAAGCTTTTGTGGAACATTGTCCACTTCTTCAGACATATGAGTCAGAATACAGAACAAAGTCGTTGCAGACTTCCTCCATGGATACAGAGGGTTATAAGGGTGAAAATAAATGATTTGGACTAGTCAATAAAATTGCTGGTGGTAAAACACAGCAGCACTTTCTGTACTTTAGATGTGTGTAACAAAGTTCCCAATCCATGCTAATAGAATTGCAGCCAGTGTGTCTCAGTCATCACTGTCCATCTCCAGAGCAATTGAATTACTGATAGCTCTGCTCAGCTCTGCTCATGCAATACAATCAGTTTTAGAGCAAAGCCCAAGATGACTGCAAGGAACCTCATCTTTGGGCGCTGTCACACTGACAGTAAGAAGCACTGTTGAATTGGGTTTCTCGTGATTAAAATTTATTTTAAAAATCCCAGCTACATGACGCATGGTGAAGCCCAATATTTTTTGACCATAAATCAAGGTTGTTGTTTTTTTAGGAAGCTGGCAGGGGCTTTTAAAAATTAACATGCTTGTTAATTCAATTCATTTGAAATCACTTTGGCCGATGTGAACAGTGGTGTCTTTGTAAAGTACCCCTTTATGAGTTTTTTCACATTTTTGGATGGCTGTGGGACTGCCATTAGCCCATTTTTTTCCCTTTAGGTTTAGCATTGCATCACTTCAGCAAAGTTCCCACCCACAGCTAACATCCCTTTCTGTTTCATAAATTTGAAATATGAAACCCTATACTTTCATTAAACAACAGAAATCTTGCAGCCTTCTCTGTGATTACCTTGTGTCTCAAAGTGTTTTTAAGCCACACATTCATATCTACTATTGAACAGTAAAGTGAATGCGCACAGTGATTTAAAAACCATGTGACTTTAAATCAATTTAGAATACTCTGGAGATGAAACCGATTTAAATGAGCAGTATAACCATGCCCTTTGGTAGACTCCAAAAGATAGCAGTGAAGATAAATCCAGAAGAACACAGTTAAAGTAATTGGAGAAGTCAACAGAAAATTCAGCTTGGTTAACAAATGCATTATAGTTGAATCTGTAGATGAAGCACAGACCAGAACTAGGGACATATGTTTAAGAATTAATACACTA
Organism: Intellagama lesueurii; assembly: GCA_037013535.1. Classification (NCBI taxonomy): domain Eukaryota; kingdom Metazoa; phylum Chordata; class Lepidosauria; order Squamata; family Agamidae; genus Intellagama; species Intellagama lesueurii. The sequence goes on from JBAJHW010000011.1 coordinate 19,150,410, forward strand.
GGGATAAATGCTAGAAACGGGAAAATCAATTTGTCAATGCTAATATTTAAGAAAACCCTGAAACATTTATGCCATTGAATTAGAAGTATTAACTTGTTACTTAAATAGTTATTTTTGAAATAAACTGTGGTGTTTATAGTGTTGCTTCCCTTTTGATCCCTTATGGTACATTTGCCAAAGGGCTCCTTCAGAAATCCTCTTCTGCTTGTTCTAAAAATTGCCCCCTCCAGTCTGGCATTTTTACTGGATGAATTCCAAACCAATTACAGTCAACCCTCGACTTACAAACTTAATCCGTTCCGGAAGGACGTTCGTAAGTCGAAAAGTTCGTAAGTCGAATCAGCATTTTCCATAGGAATGCATTGAAAACCAATTAATCCATTCCGGCTGTTTTTGGTTCTTAGGTCGAGGGGCGGTTTGTAAGTCGAAGCATTAGTTCCCATAGGAACTAATGCAAAGCCGGTTAATCCGTTCCTACCACTAGGGGCAGAATTTTTTTTCTTTTTTCCCCTTTTAACCTAAGATGACTTAGGTTAAAAAAAAAGGAAAGAAAAGAGGGAGGGAAGGAGGGAACAGCCACCTTTAACTGAAAATTCAAATTTCACGCTTTCCCCGCCTCCCGCGCGTTTTTTTCCGGTTCGTAACTCGAAGCAAAGTTCGCAAGTCGAGGCAATATTTTTCTATCAGAGCGGTTCGTAAGTCGAAATGTTCGTAACTAGGGCCGTTCGTAAGTCGAGGGTTGACTGTACTATAATTGTTAACTAGGGATGTTGATTTCAGTGTGAAAACAATTAAGAGGAAGGATGTGTGCCCTAACATAGTATCTCAGCTACATGATTTATAGCAAAAGAAAATGCCATATTTATCCAAGAAGAACTCTACATAGAGTCAACAATTTCTTTGGCCACCTTAAATTACTTCCTTAGCTGAACACTATAGCAGATTCACCACAGGAGCTGCCAGCATGGTGAAAAAGTGATGAATATACGACTCTGGAGACCTGGGTTCAATTCACAGCTCAGCTATGGAAACTCACAGAAACGGGGTGCAATTGTAAAACCACTCCTTAAATATCTCACATTCCTTGAAAACCCTATTAGATTTTCCTTAAGTCCAATGTGACTTGACAGCACATTAAAAAATAGTCTTAACTGGCTACAGGTTCTGGAAATCATCCATAAACATCTGATGGGCCAAGTGCTGGAATCACTTGTGTAGAGTTAGTTCTCATGGTATACAGGTGTGTTGCTTTTGAGGAGGAGTGTGGATCCATAAATGTAGAGTAAGTAACTATTTTAATTGATAGAAAATGTGTCAACATTGCCTTTAACTTTATCTTGTTGCCTTAAACTTTATCTAACAACTTTATCTATCTACATTCCCATTCAATGGAAGAAGTACCTATTTTGATGCTAATGTGTATTATTTGTTATTTTATTTTGCTTTTTTTGTTTATTTGCCCACCAGGATATGCCATTCAGCATCAGAGCAGATTGGAGGGGTGGGGTGTGGGTGGGGATTACAATTGTCCACAGTGACTCAATCCAGACCAGCAGAATGACTGCACTCAAGCCTGGGCCTAGAGTATCTGTATCTAATGGTAGGGCTAGATTCGGGATAGTGCTGGTGTACTGCTCTCCCTGCAACCCAGCACTCTCCCTGATGCTGAGATCACCTAGACAGCTGATAGTTGGGGACTTCAACATCCATGCTGAATCTGAGCTGTCAGGTCCAGTCTTGGAGTTCATGGAGTCTATGACCTCCATGAATCTATCCCAGCATGTAATCAGCCCCACGCATAAAGCAGGTCACACTCTGGACCTTGTGTCCTTGACTGCACAGACGGAGAGTGATTTGAGGGTGTGGAACATGAGATCCTTCCCACTGTCATGGATAGATCACTTTCTGCTGAGATCCAGCCTGTCAACTGCGGCCCTCCTCCACAGGGAGAATGGACCAGTCAAAATGGTCCACCATTGGAGGATTCTCGACCCTGATCGATTTCGGGACACCTTGGGAGGGTATCTGGCAAACCTGGCTGGTGACCCTGTCAAAGTCAACAGGTGGTAGGTTGAAATGACCCAGACAATTGACATGATCGCTCCCAAATGCCCTCTCTTCTTCAGAGCTCAGCCTTCTCCCTAGTTTCCCAAGGAGCTTTGAGCTACGAAGTTGCTTAGGAGATGGCTAGAGAGCAGATGGATGAGGGATCAGTTAGAGCTAAATTTGGCTGCAGTGAAGAATGTAACCAGGAGGCATGTCAATGCCCCAAGAGTGGCAAAAAAAGGCCTTTAATATCAGGATCATTGGTGAGGCCACGAACTGTCAAGCAGAACTGTTCTGGGTGGTTTGCAACCTCACCAATCCTGGTCAGTCATGGCCTTGTCCTGATTATTTCACCAGTGATCAATTTGCAGCCTTTTTAAAATCCAAAATCGAGGCCATTTGATCTGACCTTAATTCTGTTAACAGTCTGGCTGATCCAGCAGGGACTACTGCCGCACCATCGCTCTCTGCTTGTTTGGTTCAGTTTGACCGTGTCACAGTGGAGGAAGCATCCAGAGTGCTGGCTAGCTACAGGCCTACCACCTTTTTATTTGACCCTTGCCCTGCATGGCTTATAAAAGCTGCCAGCAGAGTTATGGTCGATTGAGTTGCAAACATTGTGAACTCCTCTCTAACAGAGGGATTTCTACCCTCCTGTATAAAGGAGACTATTATCCAATCCATCATCAAATGACCACATTTGGCGATGGACAATTGGAACAACTTTCGTCTGATTGCCAATACACCCTTCCTGGGTAAGGCGATTGAGCGGGTGGTGGCAAAGGAGCTCCAGACATACCTGGAGGAGGAGAACGGCTTTGATCAAGGTTCTCTTTAAGCTGGGAATGCGCACGGGTGCACACAGCTCCACCTCCCTCCGCGCAGCTCTCTTCCTCCTCCGCGCAGCGATCACGTTTAACTCTTTTGGTTCTGGTCACAACGGAACCCTGCACACAGGTGGGGAGGCAGAGTCACGCGCACACTCAGGGGGGAAGCTGTGCATACGCTAATGCTCTTTACGTGGGGCTTCCCTTGAGGATGACCCGGAGCTTACAGCAGGTCCAGAATGCAGTGGCCAGACGGGTGGCTGGTGTGAACAAATTTGATCCCACCTCCCCAGTGCCAGCTCACTCCCACTGGTTACCTGTTGTTTCCCGGATCAAATTCAAGGTTTTGATGCTCACGTACAAAGGCATCCATAGTTTGGGACCACATTACTTGGTCTTTCCCCAAGATTAACTACCCGCCCTGCCAGATCCTCCCAGGCCTTGCTTCTCCTGGTGCCCACTCCAAGGGAGGCCAGGAAGTCAGCCACAAGGGGCCAGGCCTTCTTCGCAGTGGCACCTACACTTTGGAACCAGTTGCCTGTGGAGCTGCACCGATCCCCCTTCCACCTAACATTCAAAAGGCTTCTGAAGACCTTTCTTTATAAAGAAGCCTTTCTATGTAATCCAGCCTGACATGCTTCCTGTCCACATTTAGAGAACACGCCTCTTCCACTTGATTTTAAAGTTAATTCTATTCTTTATGTTTTATTATTATAGTGTTAACTGGCCAGAATAGTGCTATGCACTAATAGAGCGGTATGTAAATGTAACAAACAAACAAACAAACAATACGTTTTATTCCCACTAAACAATGGAGTTGAAACTCCCTGCTCAGTGCAAGAACTACGAAATCTCTCAGTGTGCCTCTTTGCTTGCCCCCTCCCTTTCTACCTAAAATGCTGCAGATAATTTGTATTGGCTCCACTTGCACATAATTTCAATTCTTATGGCAATTCTTGGTTAAAGTATATCTGACAGATTTCTGTCTAACTTTCTTTTGAATGCCTCCAGTGTTTTATTTTAATGTCCAAGCTCTGAGAAACGCTGACAATATTTGTTTTTAAAAGCAACAAAATAATAGCCTTCCATTACATTTTTAGAAAGGCTTCTGTGGTGGGTGCTCATTGAACCAAGCCCAGTCCTGATATGTCAGCTGCAGTCATAATTTTGTATAACCAGCTACAAAGGCACCATAACACCAAAGCCCTTTGCCACAAGAATTGAAACGGTGTGCAAGTGGGGCCAATACAGTTTATCTGCAGCATTTTAGGCAGAAAAAAGGGGGCGAGCAGAGATTCACTCTGAGGGATTTTGTAATCATCTTGCCCAGAAAATAGGACCAGTTATAACCTTTGCTTATTCAAGATTATTTCAGGAACAAGAAAGAGAATTTTTAAGGCTGTGACGGAGTTCTGCACCAGTAGCAAGACAGCTTTCATAGGTGATTGTTCCCCATCTGGCACCACAAGAGCCAAGCTGCTTTGCAAATTCCTTTAATACAAGTGAGACAAGGTCATTCCCTTGAATTTCTGCAGCATTTCTGGTTGCCTGAGGATGTGTTCCAATGAGTTGAAAAAGATGCTGTCAGATGTCCTGCCCCCCCCCATCAAACAATACATTATGTAACACAAATCACAGAATAGAACAACCTCTGCTCATGCCCAATAGCATGCACAGCACTTTGGGTATTACGATCCAAATAAGCCCTCTTCCACATCTACTCCTTTTTTATGAAGAGCCTTTCAGATATCAGAAGACAAAACTCCAGGTTCAAAACTACTGCTACTGCTGCCACCGCTGCCACTCTGTCTTCTCCCAGCGATCCTGCTTTTATGCTAATACAATGTAATCCTTTCTGCTTGAGCTTCAGTCTCAGCATTGTGAACCCATACTTTTTCTGACCACATGTCTGAGAACTTCCAGGAAAGAGGAAAGTGAGGTTACTGGTAGCTCATGTTCAAGGATAGCCACCAACTGTGAGACCCACTGCAGAATCCAGGTAAGCCATCTATTTAATCTCTGTTCCACCACCAATCTGAACAAAACATCAATAATGAATGGCTCTGCAAACCTACAAAGAAATCTTGAACCGTATAGGTTGTCTAGGCCTCCATGTCATCTACTTCCCTACCCAGAGTATCTTAATTTTAATGGATTAAGTTTTGGTTTCTCTGTCATCATCCATCCCCAAACCACCTCCAGGCACGAGTTCAAGAATGTCAAAGTCTTACTGGGATGTGCAGATAGAAAGGAAAGCCAGAGCCGAGAGGCTACTGCACGCTGATGACATCTCAGCCCAAGTCTTCAGAGCCATCTACGGACTTGGGATGCACAAGCCAAAAAGTATCTGCAACAATGTCACTAGATTCTATTCTATTCTACTCTATTACATTCTATCAAAACTGTGGATCCATATAAGAGTAGATGCAAATGATGTTGAATCATACTACACATCTACCTTGAATTGCATGGGTCCAAGGAGCACGGTTTTGGTTATACATGGATTTTCCCCCATATATATAGGGTTATTTATATTTATATAAATAAATAGATATTGAAGAGGCCACCCAGAAGCCCATGAGTTCATCACTGAAGGCATAGAAGTGGTCTACTTAACCCCAAACCCAACATCTCTAATTCAGGCTCTAGATTAAGGGATCATAACAACCTTTAAGGCTCATTACACATGGTACTGCACCAGTAGCAAGACTGCCCCCCTTGATTGTCAACACTATGGAAGAGAACTCTGATAGAGAGAACATTGCAAAAGCCTGGAAGGATTACACCATTAATTTACATTAATATCATTTTTAATTATCATTTTTATAGGAAAAGCTATGAAACGTATCGTCTTTGATCTTTGGGAAGTTTCAGTTTCAATTTGACTGTGCAGCAGGTTTGAAGCAATGTATCCCTGAAAATATAATGTTTTATCACTTCCTAACATATTTAGTTTGGCCCTTTGTTGGAAAATGAAGAGTGAACTGGACATAGCAACTCTTCCAAATCAGAGCCTACACCAGGAGGGCCTTGTACCCAGAAAAATGGGAATCCGAATAGTGATGTATTGAATGAAACATGGTAAAACCAGCTTACACTATATCCTGATCCCCTCACCTCATACTTGACTATGAAAGAAAGGGTAACAATATGTAGCAAATGGAGAGTTCCAATGAGCCAAAAAAACATGAGAAATATTGTTGGTAAATATCTTTGGCAGAAATTATGTGAAAGAACTGAGAGAATGTCTAGTAAAGTTAATAATGGATAACTGGACTTCAGAAATAACATAGCTAAATATTCAGTTACAAGATGGAGCAACCCTGTTTAACCCTAGTATGAAAATGTAGTATAAAAAGATAGTTAAGGTTCTAGTTTGGCACTGAACTGTTGCATCCTACCCACCATAATTCCTGAGACAACTAACACATTTTGTGATCATAGGTATCTGTTTTAATTTGAGGTCTAATCTATTCTAATCCAAACTAGGGTGTGGGAAATACTTCTCTCAGATTTTGCTATGTGTGGCCAGGTTCACTACAGATGGCACTTTGATTGTCCTTGTCTGAACTATACTAAAAGTAAAAGTATAACCCTTTCATGTCCATGACAGGCTGTGACACAATATCTGTGAACTATTTTTGTTGCCAGCATCATATGTGATGCTGGAAGCTTTCTCTCTCACTCTCTTTTTCTGGTTCTACTTTGCCTCCTTAAGTCCATGAGAGGGTGTCCCTCTCTGCTTACTCTTTCTGATATAGCATTAAGGTGTCTCACTTTTCTATAATTTCTCTCTCTTCCCACACTTCCACATCCCACACTTTCTGTTTTTTTTACTACTCTCTGGTGACTAGCCAGACTCTGTCTCCTCTCTCTTCTAACTGGTCTGTCACTATAGTCAACCTCATTAGAAGCCCTCACAGTATCACCTCACCAACGCCTTTGTGAAGGCTTAATTTTTTCTGCTTTAATAGACTTCTGTTTTTCTCAGGAAGTGGCACACACATTCTCTACAATATCACACATTTGGTGGGCAGTAGGTAGACAGATTCATAAATCACCTGAGTTCATTAAAGATACAGGCAGTATTCTGAATGCATATTGGTTTTGTTGAATTGGTTTATTTACGTATATTTCATTGAAGCTTTGCATATTCACTTTATTTTCTATTTTTCTGTTCTGCTAAAGACTTGCAGTCTTAAGTGCTGGTCAGGTGTTATTCATAAAAAACTGAATGGTCTTGCTCAGAGGAGAAAACAGGAGTTCTTGCCTGTTTGACTTATATGTAAGCAGAAACTGCAGCTGCATTGTTTTCCCCATGGAGAATGTGATGAATTCAGCACTCCCCTCTATGTGTGCAGATTTTATTAATGTAAATAATACCTGAACAAGGTTTAAGTCTCTTTGACTGGGCAGTATGGTGGAGATGTGCACTGTTTTTGAATAAATGTGCAAAAGCAGTCAGGGGTGACTACAGGGCATACCAAAGAGCCACTGGTCACCCATGGGGCAGAGCAGTACCCCCATACAGCCTTCATGTTCCATCTGGCATTATTGCTGTTATGTGTTGTCAAGTCAGAACCAACTTATAGTGACCCTAGCAGGGCTTTCATGGAAAGTGAGGTAGTTAAGGAGTGGTTTTACCAGTTCTTCCTCCTCAGTGAGTTTCCATGGCTGAGTGGGGATTTGAAGGTCGCCAGAGTCCTAGTCCATCACTCTATCCACTACACCAGGGGTCCCCAACCCCCTGTCCGTGACCCGGCAGCAGTCTGCGGTCTAGGCAGGACCGGGCCATGGACACAGATCTCCTGCCCCCCCGTGAGTGCCCCCCCGCGAGCACCGCTGCACATATGTGCACGAGTGTGCTCTGCCCCAGTGAGTGTGCTGTGCACATGCGCATGAGCGAGCCCCGGCAAGTGCTGCTGTGTGCATGCGCACGAGCATGCCACACACCCCCAAAACCGGTCTGCGGTTGGGAAAAGGTTGGGGACCACTGCACTACACCACACTGGGTATATGGCATACATCTGGCAAACACTGAATTAAAAAGCTTTTACCCAAAGGCAGAAAGTGATTTGAACTGAGACATTAAATAGAAGGGACTGAGCTGCTGGCACCAAAGGGCTGGATGAGTGACAGATAAGCCCCCCAATAAGGCCCAAGATCTATCTTGGATATTCTAACTACTGAGGCAGTAGGGAGGGCTCACATTGAAGTCATTACACACTATCTATCCTCTTTCAGGTGTTCCAATAACCATTTCACTTAAATTCACAATGAAGTGAAAGACTTGCATCATCACTGCCAGCTAAGACTCACATTCTTTAATTTTTTTTCTCTTTCTTATCTAGCTTAGCTGCTTACTGGTCAGTTTATTGCTAGCACTGAGCATACATGTGACTGTGGAGGAATGCCTGCATTCCTCTTGTGAGGGCTAAGACAGTCCATTACGCCATCTTTCCTCTCCACTGTGGAGATGCAAATCCCATGGCTTCGTGGCCTTTGTCCAATTCCTAGAAGGGTGTCTGGGAGCAAAACAGAAATGCTCATGCCTCCCATGTGCCTGAAAGTGATGGCCCTGAGTAGCCTCTACCCGTTTACACTTTCCCATTCATAGAAATGAGGTTATGGATAGAGATCTGTAAATGCCCCATGATATTCTGATTAGCAAGCTAACTAGGTGCGGGCTGGATAGAACAAGTGCCAGGTGGATATACAGTTGGCTACAGAATCACACTCAGAAAGTTCTTGTCAATGGCTGCTTCTCAAACTGCAAAAAAGGCAAATATAGCTTTAGGATGCATTAACAGAAGTATAGTCTCCAAATCCCATGAGGTACTTGTTGTTTAGTCGTTAAGTTGTGTCCGACTCTTCGTGACCCCATAGACCAGAACACACCAGGCCCTCCTGTCTTCCACTGCCTCCCGGAGTTGGGTCAAATTCATGTTGGTCGCTTCGATGACACTCTCCAACCATCTCGTCCTCTGTCGTCCCCTTCTCCTCTTGCCTTCACACTTTCCCAACATCAGGGTCTTTTCCAAGGAGTCTTCTCTTCTCATGAGATGGCCAAAGTATTGGAGCCTCAGCTTCAGGATCTGTCCTTCCAGTGAGCACTCAGGGTTGATTTCCTTCAGAATGGATCTGTTTGTTCTCCTTGCAGTCCAGGGGACTCTCAAGAGTTTCCTCCAGCACCACAATTCAAAAGCATCAATTCTTCGGCGGTCAGCCTTCTTGATAGTTCAGCTCTCACTTCCATACATTGCTACTGGAAAAATCATAGCTTTAACTATGCGGACCTTTGTCGGCAAGGTGATGTCTCCACTTTTTAAGATGCTGTCTAGGTTTGTCATCACTTTCCTTCCAAGAAGCAGGAGTCTTTTAATTTTGTGGCTGCTGTCACCATCTGCACTGATCATGGAGCCCAAGAAGGTAAAATCTGTCACTGCCTCCATATCTTCCCCTTCTATTTGCCAGGAGGTGATGGGGCCAGTGGCCATGATCTTGGTTTTTTGATGTTGAGCTTCAGACCATTTTTTGTGCTTTCCTCTTTCACCCTCATTAAGAGGTTCTTTAATTCTTCCTCACTTTCTGCCATCAGAGTGGTATCATCTGCATATCTGAGGTTGTTGATATTTCTTCCGGCAATCTTAATTCCGTTTTGGGATTCCTCCAGTCCAGCCTTTCGCATGATGTATTCTGCATATAAGTTAAATAAGCAGGGGGACAATATACAGCCTTGACGTACTCCTTTCCCAATTTTGAACCAATCAGTTGTTCCATATCCAGTTCTAACTGTTGCTTCCTGTCCCACATATAGATTTCTCAGGAGATAGATAAGGTGGTCAGGCACTCCCATTTCTTTAAGAACTTGCCATAGTTTGCTGTGGTCCACACAGTCAAAGGCTTTTGCGTAGTCAATGAAGCAGAAGTAGATGTTTTTCTGGAACTCTCTGGCTTTCTCCATAATCCAGCGCATGTTAGCAATTTGGTCTCTAGTTCCTCTGCCCCTTCAAAATCCAGCTTGTACTTCTGGGAGTTCTCGGTCCACATACTGCTGAAGCCTACCTTGGAGGATTTTGAGCATAACCTTGCTAGCGTGTGAAATGAGTGCAATTGTACGATAGCATGAGGTACTAGTTCCCCTCTATTCAGTTCTAGTTAGTCTTCATCTAGAGTGCTGTATTCAGTTCTGGCCACCACACTTTAAGAAGGATGCAACAAACTGGCGTAAGTTCAAAAAAGGGCGACAAGGATGATCAGGGGGCTGGAAACCAAGTCTTATGAGGAAAGGCTGAAAGAATTGGGCATGTTTAGCCTAGAGAAAAGAAGACTGAGGGGAGACATGATAGCACTTTTCAAATACTTGAAAGATCATCATAAAGAGGAAGAGCAGGATCTGTTCTCCATTGTCCCAGAGTGCATGACACATAAGAATGGGCTCAAGTTACAGGAAGCCAGATTTCAGTTGAATATCAGGAAAAGCTTCTCAGTTGTTACAGCAGTACGGCAATGGAACCAATTACCTCAGTAGAGACAAGCTGGAGGCATTCAAGGGAAAATTAGACAACCCTCTGTCAGATCTGCTTTGATTTGGATTCCTGCACTGAGCAGAGAGTTGGACCTGATGGCCTTCTAGGCCCCTTGCAACTCAATTATTCTATGATTTCTATAAGTACCCAAATACTATCATGGACCTTGAAAAGGTCTGAGCCATAGTGTCACCGAAAGGGCACAGGGCAGTTGCAAGTGTATCTCCAAGTCTCGAAACTTTACCCCACACTCATCTTGTGATAACATTATCACCCAAAAGGCTTAAGCAGCAACTACGGTTGCAGAGAACTAGAGTTTTTTCTTCATCATGGTGTAATAGCAAAAATCAATTTGTACTTGTGCTGTGGTCATATTAATGACAAAACTTCCACCATTTCTCTTCTGAATTTCGGATTCTTTGTTTTATTGCCATTATGTAACAATGGAACTACAGTTCCTCTTAATTTCTAAGGAACTACAGTATAATTCCTCAGACACTGTGAATACCAACATAATTCTGTAACTGCGTCTAGGACAGTTGGGAGCAACTGTATCATTAACCTGGGTGATCTCCTCATTCCAAATGGGGTCTTATCAGCAGCATTGTGTAAACCTGCTGGAAAAGTCCAGAGAAACCTTGCTTTTGTTTTGTTTTGTGTTTCTTGCTGAAATGCTCAGAAAACAAGAATCCATCAGCCTCCTAAGGCTGCCTGCCTGTCAGACAGCATACCTGATGAAAGTGCTGGAATCCTTATACGTCTCTTTTCCTCACTGACCTTGATGCTGTTCAAAATGACGCAGGGATCACCTTTCTATTTCATGCAACCACACTTGCAAAGTTGGCATGTTCTTCCACAAAAATACTTTTCATTATTCCATTATTCTCATTAGCCAATCTAGCTTTCATTAACAGCATTTTCAAACTTGAAAGAACTTCAAGCAAGTCCCTAAGGTTATGGAAGGATAGAAAGAAGTATACCTCAGGATATCTAACAGGTCTCTTTTCAACTTATCCCATCACTCTTCAATGCTATTAAACCCTCTTCCTAGCACTATTCTCACTGCACCATAATATCTCACCATCTTTTTGATGCTTCAAACTCCCTCTAATCCTCTGAAACACATTCTAAGCTTTCAACCTACTGTATCTCTCCAGAGGTTCCTGTATTCAGCAAGGAGGCCCTTGTTATTGCTGCTGCTGCTGTTTTTGTTATATGCTGTCAAATCACCTCTGACTTATGATGACCCTATTAATGAGTGATATCCAAACTGTCCTGTCCTCAACAGCTGTGCTCAGCAAGGTTGTGACTTCTTTCCTTTAGGGAGTCAATTCATCTTGTATTTGGTCATCCTCTTTTGCTGCTGCCTTCAACCTTTCCCAGCATTATTGTCTTTTACAGATAAACATGCCTTCTTTTGATGTGCAGCACTCAATTTTCTTTTCACTTCATAGAATCATAGAATCATAGAAAAGCGAAGTTGGAAGGGGCCTACAAGGCCCCATGCACATCAGCCACTAGATGTCCTTTTGGCTTTAATCTAGTTGTGTCATAAGCAACAGTGCTATTTGTACTTGCCCTTTGCTCTTCCCCCATAGTTGACTGAGTGTTATCTGACCAGGGAGTCTTATCTTCCAGCACTAACAATGGGTAGCAGTGGGAGGGAACTCCTCACAATCTAAAATGATTGTTTCTTTTCGCCACTAACCAATTAGCAGAGTTCTTTTTCCTGCCTCTGGCATTTGAGGCAAACCTTGTACTTCGATCCTTTGTCTTCCTGTTTGTCCTACTTGCTTTGTTTGTCTTTATCTTCTTCTGACCCTTTCAATCATGTGGTTACGGAGGGCAGTTTCTCCCATGTGAGGAAACTGCAACCTTCCTTCTTTTTCTTTTCCTTTACCTACTGATTGCAACTGTAAGTAAAGATACATTTTCTTTTTCTACCTAAAATGATTCTAGAATGATTTTTAACATATAAAGTGCTAGTTACTGTTAAGGGGGTGTGTGGCTCTGACACATGAGATATTCTCTTACACTTACTCTGTGCAATTGTTTATACTTTAAACTCTTTCAAGAGCCCTTGGGTCCTTTCAAGGAGAAAGGTGGGGTAAAAATATTTTAAATACATTTTAAATAACCAACCAACCAATAGGGAATTACCAATTTTCCACAACATTTCCTTGGTAAGAAAAGTTCAGTAGTGGTTTACCATTTCCACCCTCTGTGAAGTACTAACAAAAGTTAGCTTGAGTGTCACTGCCATTGCTGTCTGCCAGTATCACTTTCAGCTACCACTGCTGCCCAGTAGCTGCCACCCCATCACCATTGGACTCATCATGGGTTTTTCATGGTAAAAAAAGTTCAGTAGTAGTGTACTGTTGCCACCTTCTGCACAGTACTAACAAAAGTTAACTTGAGTATCACTGCTGTTGCCTTCTCCACCAGTTTCACATTCAGCTAGTGCTGCTGCCCAGTAGCTGCCGCTCCCAGCACCATTGGAACGATCCATTCTGTTCTGCTGATGCAGCTGTTACCCTTGAAGAGGGTGGATGTATCTTAGTCTGGTGCCTCAGCTGTGAACATTCTGCCTTTTTGGAGCTCTGGCTTATAGTGGAGTCTTGTCTCCTGCTGGGATTGTGCATTTCAGTGAGGTAAGCAGCCTTTTCCTCTAAACAAATAAGCTTAGTATAATGCAAGTGATGTATCATGGAAGAGTATGTGACAGCAGCAGCAAATACATTTGTCCATCAATCCATACACATACTGATCAACAAGATCTCATGCTACTGAAGGTCCTCTTGTGCACCCCCCACCCCCCCACCCCCGTTCTTGGAAGACAGAAGTGGTTGGGCGCATCTCAGATTGTCACTGCAAGATCTTTCTCTCCAGCTATCATAGCCAATTCAGCAGCAGCTTTCAGAGAGGTGATACCTTCCTTTTCAGCCAGCACTTTTGGCGACATCATAGGAAGAGGTAGCTCCCAAGTAATTTGGCTGCTGTGGCCCTAGCCCTTAGTATTTCCTGAAGGTTTGCCCTAAATGAGCCACTTCCTTTGGGGACCACCTTGTGGCATCAGTTTACCACTCCAGATGGGTACTTTTTTCTCCCTCTATCCTAGAAAATAATGCTATCTGGCAGGACCTGTTCCAGTCGTTGGCCCATTTGATGATATAGCAGAACTCCCTTGGTTCTAAAACATCTAACTGGCTTATACATGTGGAAAAAAAACAGATAAACCTTAGGATTGCACTTTCTAAGTGTTTCCATCAATGTATGATGTGAACCACTAATACAGTAATACAGTATTCTGCAAGGATGCAAGTCAAATAAAGGGATAGGACAAGAAACGGCGACAAATTGTGCATGTTCTAACTCTGGAATCAATGTAAGAGATTCTCCTAGTTCAATCAGAATTTGGACAGAGTGGAGCCAACTCAGAAAGAACCAAAGGAGCAAGAAAAGAATGAAGAGGGGGCACTTTATTGCCTTGAGTCCAAAATCTTGCATATTTTCAGTGACAGAAGAGCTTCTAGTATCAAAGTGATCTGTCAAGCCTATTACTTTTAGAAAATGAACACAGATGTTTAGTAAATAAAATATATCTCTGAGATTCTAAATGGAATGTCTACAGCCGGCTTATTTTTAGATATAAGTGGAGAACATTTCAGCATGCTTTGTTCTGTGATTCATCACAGGAAGGTAAACAGAGGCTTAATTTGTAAACCTGACTGCTGATGCATACATTTGTAAGGAAATTCCATGTCTGGTATTAACTGCAGAACTCCACCTTTAATTACACGCTAAATGTAATTTTCTAGCTGGTCCTCAGTCATAGGCTTTATTTCTGAAGTGTAATCTGTCTGAGCATAGAAGAGAGCCTTCTTGCTTCTGCAAATCCTAGAAGTTATACCCCAAATGGAGTCTGTCTGAATGCAATTAACTCACCTGTATAATGTCTACTGCACAAATCGCCATCTTGACCAAGCCAGGCTTTTTACAGAATCAGTAATTCAGAAATCAGAACCTGTGAAATCTTCTACATTTAATAAATATTTTCTCCTAGTCAGTGTTCATGTAAGTATTGCATAATCTGCCGTGGGTAATTTCAGCTAATTGATGAGGTGCTATAATATATGTCCATTACATATTTGGTTACAGGCCTGATTGCATAATCAAGACATACCCTGTCATGTCATCAATTAGCTGCCGTTAGCCATGGTAGGTTACACAAACTTTCTGTAAACAACAATAGTATTCCAACCAGAGCTGTTGTTGCTATGTGCCATCAGTCACATCTGACTTACGTTGACCCCGACAGGGGTTTCAAGATATGTGAGATACTCAAGAAGTGGTTTATCATTGCTATCCTTTGTAAGTTTCCATAGTTAGCAGGGATTTGAGAAGCGCTTTCCTGAGTCTTGGCCTGACACTCTATCCACTACACCACACTGCCTCTTAGGAACCACAAAGCTGTATGAACGTTTCGGTGGTATTGAGATAATGCCCCCTCCCAAACACATACATGAAAAACATGTACCACCAATAGCATCCATGTTTCCTTCCTGCTGCCACAATGTATTATGTTCATGAACCATCTTTCCAGTTTAAAGGTCCCAAGACACCATGAACTATTAATCACCAATATAACCCACACAGCTGGGGTTCAGACCTTTTATCTTCCGTACTTTTCACTAAGGTGGCCAAGTGAGCATTAAAGAGGAAAGTCCCAGACTGGTATAAAAATCAGGGAGGATAAAAGAGGACAAATTGCCCATTGCCCATTAGAAATACCTGATCAACATAGCAGACAAGACAGGTCAGTCTTCCCACTCCATATGAAATAGAGATCTTCCATGTTTCTATTTAAATAATAATAATTATGTATCAATTTGTCCCTGTACGTATGAATTGAAATAGGAAAATGTTACACATGCTTGTGTCCTCACACAGCTCAAGTTTGTGCTGTCATTTGCATTTGAAATGCCTTTAAAAACTAGGCAGTATAATGCAAAAAATAAAAGCAGTGATGTATAAGATCAAATTTGGGTGAAGGGTGGGGTGCCATTCGCAGTTTATAGATTGTTTACAGGTTTTTTTTTAAATATTAGCCAGAGACCTCATTGTGACAATAATGATTTATTTTTGTGACATCAGTATACGTGCTGCTTTCCAAAGAAAGAGGCAAGTGTCTCCTTCAATATATGTGTTCATTCAATGAGGGAGAAAATAACAAGGGGAAGGGGAGGACAACAGAATGGGAGGGAAATCCAGGCATAAGGGAAACAAAGGAGAACAAACCAAATTAATTTTGTAGAAACCAGCAACATATTTTAATAACTCTTTCAGAAATTAGATCCGCCTGAATTATTTCATCAAATTGAAAATGAGGCCAAAGGAAGGAAGGAAGGAAGGAAGGAAGGAGAAGAGGAGAGGAGAGGAGAGGAGAATTCAGACCCCAAGGAAACTGTCCCATCCAATAAGTCAGCGCCAGCGAGCTCCAGAATTGCCTCAACAATTTTCCTCCTTTTCCGGAGAGATGCCAGATTGGCCAACTCAAAGAGAGCTATTTTTATCTCCTTCGTTATGATCTAGGCATTAGGAAGATTTTGCTCTGCTCTGTGCTCTGAAGTTAGGTGTCTGACTCAATTTTATTTGCCTGGGAAAAGGTGACATAATTTGCTGTAATAGGATGAAAAATGTCACACCAATCTCAGTTGAAGGGCGGCAAGCTCCGCCATCTTTCACGGCATCAGAAGTTCATTTCCTTCGAGCCTCCTGGCCATTTCAGAAGGGCTGGCTGTTCATCTGCCCTGGCACCAAGCTCAAAGAGCCGCTGCTTCATCGTCTCCACAAGGCAACCCTGCGTTGTTGTTTGCAACTGGGTTTGTTCCTCCTTCCAGTCCCCACAAGAATTCCTCAAGCATTTTCATTTCCCAAACTAGAGAAGACAGCCTGATTCATCTATTTGCCTAGTAAAAGGAGAAGAGTCAAGCAGCCCAGAGATTGGAAAGTTTATTTTTAAAATTAGTTATAATTATTCTTTCAAGCTGTTCTTTTGCATCGTTCACTAGCATGACAGTGATAGTTTTTAAAAAGATAGCTTTACAGTTACAACTTTCGAAGTAGCTGCTTACTTGAAAAGCAGTTTTTAAAAAAGTTACTTGTAGTTATTTGTTTGTTTGTTTAATAATCTGTCTCTAATAATCTGAATGCTATAAGCCACCAGTCTGGGGGGGGGGGGGGGACACTTTTCCTGTCTACCTTGTGACTCACACACAATGAAACGTAGCTGTTTGCAACCCAAATCTGAAGCAAGAATTCTTTAATTAGCATCAACCTGCCACTGCCAGTGATGCCACTTCCCACTGCACTAACAGAACTATGCAACAGGGCCATACATTTAAAGGTTACACCACAAATAGAGGGCATTAGTGTTCTGTATCACTCTGTGGGTTAGAGTGCCTGAGCCACGGACTGGGCGCGTGAATCCCCGCGGAGCCTCTTGCAGAGAGGGACCAGCCAAGACCCCTGGAGCACATGTGGCTGATTGGGTTGTATGTCCTGCTGCCTGTTCAGCCCCAGACAAGCTGCACAATCCCAGAGTTCCACCAGAAGCAGAGACTGGTAAACAATTTCTGCATATGTTATACCTAGAACACCCTCGAAGGCTCACCTGAATCAATCTGGCAGCCTATGATGATGATTATATTAATCATAATCATCACTCAATAAATTGTAATTGTAATATAATGCTATACTTTTATGGGTTGAAAGTGATTATATAAAAGTGACAATCTCTTCTGAGCCCTGAGCTAATCTTCAAAGCTGTCTAGACCTGTCTGAACAGAGGCATGTATGTGATAATTGCTCTGTTCCTCCTTTTTTCAAATATGTGACCATCCCCAAATAGACCCTGTCTCTGTTTTTTGGTCATTTTGGATGTCAAGGGTACTGATTTTGCTATTCGTCTCTCATAGTCGGAGTCTCCATTCAGTCTGTTTAAACAGCTGCTGGCAGCTCTGAAGGTTAGTTTCCTTCACCTCAGAGCCAAAGGAATAGAGCTATAGACAGAACCGGTATAGACGAAAGCTACCTCTTTGCGGCAGTAGGATGATGACGACGACAACATGTCACACCCTACCCTCAAACCTCCAATACAGTTCCCAGAGTGCCTGCTGGCCTGGTACATGGCAAAGCACAGTGCTGACTATTTCTTTTACAGATCATCACAAAATATCCATGGAATATTTTCAGACAGGTAGCCCCTAAGCAACAGTTAGAACTGGATATGGAACAACTGATTGGTTCAAAATTGGGAAAGGAGTACGACAAGGCTGTATATTGTCTCCCTGCTTATTTAACTTATATGCAGAATACATCATGCGAAAGGCAGGACTGGAGGAATCCCAAAACGGAATTAAGATTGCCGGAAGAAATATCAACAACCTCCGATATGCAGATGATACCACTCTGATGGCAGAAAGTGAGGAGGAATTAAAGAACCTCTTAATGAGGGTGAAAGAGGAAAGCACAAAAAATGGTCTGAAGCTCAACATCAAAAAAACTAAGATCATGGCCACTGGCCCCATCACCTCCTGGCAAATAGAAGGGGAAGATATGGAGGCAGTGACAGATTTTACTTTCTTGAGCTCCATGATCACTGCAGATGGTGACAGCAGCCATGAAATTAAAAGACACCTGCTTCTTGGGAGGAAAGCGATGACAAACCTAGACAACATCTTAAAAAGCAGAGACATCACCTTGCTGACAAAGGTCCGCATCGTCAAAGCTATGGTTTTTCCAGTAGCGATGTATGGAAGTGAGAGCTGGACCATAAAGAAGGCTGACCGCCGAAGAATTGATGCTTTTGAATTGTGGTGCTGGAGGAGACTCTTGAGAGTCCCCTGGACTGCAAGGAGAACAAACCTATCCATTTTGAAGGAAATCAACCCCGAGTGCTCACTGGAAGGACAGATCCTGAAGCTGAGGCTCCAATACTTTGGCCATCTCATGAGAAGAGAAGACTCCCTAGAAAAGACCCTGATGTTGGGAAAGTGTGAAGGCAAGAGGAGAAGGGGACGACAGAGGACGAGATGGTTGGACAGTGTCATCGAAGCTACCAACATGAATTTGACCCAACTCTGGGAGGCAGTGGAAGACAGGAGGGCCTGGTGTGTTCTGGTCCATGGGGTCACGAAGAGTCGGACACGACTTAACGACTAAACAACAACAACAAAGCCTGTTAGTGTGTTTCAGCAACAGTGAAAACAAAACAAAAACAACAGTATTCTGGCACCTTTAAGATGAACAAAGTCATTTCAGTGTGAACTTCTATGGATTTCAATGCACTTCCCTAACACGCTCAAACCATCTCACTTTAGGTACATCAAACAGTAGGCCATTATTATTGTTTGTTGTTGTTGTTGTTATTATTATTATTAAAAAATACCAGGCACAGTCAATCAAAATTATAAAAACATAGACTGGTATTATACAAGTTTTAACCAAAAACCTAAGTATCTGTTAAATATTGGTGCCATATGTACACTGTTCCTAATATTGATGTGTTTTTTGTAGCTCTGATGGTGTTATTTCTGAGATCTGCAACTGCTTATAGTACTGTGTGAAATTTCTGGATATTGTTCCCAAAGCCCTGATGACTAACTACGGGGACCACTGAAGTGTGTTTCATCCACAAGTGAGATGTTTCAATTGCTAGGTCTCTGTATTTTGTTAGTTTTTCCAATTCTTTGTTTTCAACTCTGGCATCTCCTAGAATTGCAATGTCAGTGATCCAGACATCATCATCATCATCATTAATATTATTATTCTAACTCTTGTTGGAAGTGCACAGAAGAATGCAATGGAAAACCACTTCTAAATATTTCATACTTCAAAAACCTGTGATAAGCAAATAAAAAAAAATACTGCTGGAAGATTCCTTGGTCAGAAGGCACTCAGCCAGGTACTGGTGAAAAGCAAAGGATAAATACAAATATCAGTATCACTGATGCAACAACTAGATTAAAGCTGAAAAGACATCTAGTTGCCAATTTGCTCAGTCAAAAGTAAAGTCCAATGCTGTGTGACTGTGCATATAATTGGAACATGGAATGAAAGAAGTATGAATAAAAGTAAACTTGAAACTACAAAGCAAGATATGGTATATTTAAACATTATGATACTTAGTGTGAGAGAACTAAAGTGGATTGGAACAGGACATTTTCAATTGTTGTTGTTTAGTCATTAAGTCGTGTCTGACTCTTCGTGACCCCATGGACCAGAGCACGCCAGGCCCTCCTGTCTTCCACTGCCTCCCGGAGTTTGGTCCAAACAAGATGACCAAACAAGGACTAGGTCCCCAAAATTACACAAATGCAAGAGAGGGTGGTTGTGGGTTAAACCGCAGAAGCCTCTGTGCTGCAAGTTCAGAAGACCAGCAGTCGTAAGATCGAATCCACACGACGGAGTGAGCTCCCGTCACTTGTCCCAGCTCCTGCCAACCTAGTAGTTCGAAAGCATGTAAATGTGAGTAGATAAATAGGTACCACCTCGGTGGGAAGGCAATGGCGTTCTGTGTCTGTGAGCTGCCTTAGGTAGGGACAAAGGTGATGTAAATAAATAAATAAATTGGCGCAACGAAGAGAGCAGAGTTTCTCAGCTCAATAATCTACTTGTTCGACAGGCTTTTGCAGCAGCTGGGCAATAAAAACACATACACACCCCTCCACTTCCTAAACCTCACATGTCCTGCCTCTGTGACATCACTTCCTAATCGGAGATTTGGGCCATGAAATTTCAGGGAATGGGATGCTGGCAACCCTAACCAAAGAGTCTCGGACAGCTGTTTTTAAAAAGAGGATGGAGGAGAGGGAGAGAAGATAGGATACAAATTAGCCTTTAACATGAAAGTAGCCCATATAGCAAAATCATTTTTTACTGCATGGGGAGAAAGAAGGCTTGCCATCTGGCAAGCAGGAAAAGTGTTAAACCGCTTGAGGTGCCCCTTGCAGGCTCTCAAAAGTTCTGGAATTACTGCAGGGTATTTGTAGGAAAATAACACTTAATTCTCGTTAAGGAGCCTTGTGGCACAGTGGTCAAACTGCTGTACCGCAGCTAAAACTGTGCTCACGACCCGGGGTTCAAGCCCAGGTAGCTGGCTCAAGGTTGACTCAGCCTTCTATCCTTCAGAGGTCGGTAAAATGAGTACCCAGCTCGCTGGGGGGGGGGGGGGGCAATGTGTAGCCTGCATAATTAACCTGTAAACTGTCCAGAGACACTTTGCTTTTGCTTTTTTCCTCCCCCCATTCAGCCAGGATATTATTTGTTGAAAAGATTTCACTTTTACATAGCACCATCCCCAGTCCAAAGAGTAATTTATAAGTAATGCAAAATATCTTTTAGTGTTTATCCCATTGTGGACAATAAATGGGCTCCCTTGGAAAATCAGAGTGCAGTTGTATCTACACTTTTCATGGGAGTAAGCCCAAGCAGCAAACACTATGGGGCTCAACATCCACACAGCAGTGCAGAAGCAATGTTAACTTGTGGATTCAGCCCTTTGAGAGTCAGAAAGATTTCATGAGCACACTTTCCCCTTTATAAAGGAATCACATCTACACTTTTCTAAGAAAACAAGAAATCTCGTTTTTATTAGAGAAATACACTTTGGATAGGAAAGATCATAAAAGTCCTAGTCTAGCTAACCAAGAGTGTGGCCACATTGGCAAGCTGAATTGGAGTGATTCAGCTTTGCATCAACTTGGTTCACAGCCTTTTGGCAACTGCATTCAGTTTAGGTGAGTACACAAAAACCCAGGGTTGTTTTGATTATATTGTCTAAACTGGCCCCTCAGTCCAATGTAGTTCAATCCACATCCACAGCCCCCTTTCCTTTGATACTGTCCTCCTGTCAACCCCTGGCTCTCCTTTCACATTCTGCCATTAAGTAGTCCCCTCTGGGATCAGCCCTCAAGGAAGGACTGGAACTAGCAGAGAATGGAGCCCCTGGTCACTAAACTCAATAACCTTCCCAGAAGGATACCGTGATCAACAGTATCAAAGGCCGTAGAAAGATCCAGGATGACAAACATCCTAGGAGACAGTCTTGTAGGGTGAACAATACTGCTTCAGTATCATGCTTCAGTCTAAATTCCAATTTAAATGGATCCAAACTATCCATTCCCCCCGCCCCCCATAATTCCTGCAACAGATCAGCCACCACCCTCTCGATTAACTGGTCCAAAAATGGAATATTCACAATGGATCTGTAGTTGTTTAGATGATCTTTCACCAGATTAGTTTTCGTAAGAATGGGCCTTTTAGTTTCTTTTAAACAGGAGGGCATATGGCCTTCCTAAAGAGAATAACTGATGATATGAGTTGCCCACTTCACCATTGCATGATTTTAGTAGCCAAGGTGTGCAAGGATCTAAGAAAGAGGTTGTGTGCAAGTGTCTTTTCTACATCCTCAGTGATTTGGCTTTGCTGCAGCTTGATTCACAGCCAGTTTTATGCTTCTATTCCAGTTAAATGATCAAACAGAGACCATGGATTGTTTGGGTGCCCGTATCCACTCTGGCCCTTCTATTTGATGTTTGATCCATGCCACAACCCACAATCCCCCCTCCTTTGATTCCACTCTTTGCTGATCCCTGGCTCTCCTTTTATGGTTCACTGTAAAGCCAGTGGGCTGTTTCAATTGTTTCACAGTGCTAGAGAAAAGGGACAGTTTTGCACAGTTCTCCATAATATACAAGCATACTGCAGAAACATAGTAATCTGCTGTAGTTTGTCGGACTTGTTTCTATTTCATATTGATTTTTATCTCTCCTTTTTTTTGTTCATGCGGAGTGATCTAGGGCTAAACTAATACATCAATATAGTAATAAGGTGATTCAGTGCTAAACTTGGCTGTTTTCAAAAACATTAAAAAAAAACTTTAGAGTAACTACGAAAAAAGATTGCAGGGGTGAGTGGTCCCACTGTCCAAAACATCATATCCAGCTTAGTATATCACCATAATCATGACCCCCATCATTTTGTAGAACAAAATAACTGATCATACAGGGAAAGGTTCTTTCAAATCTAGAAACTAGAAGAGTAAAGAACTCCACATGGGGAGCAAAAAGGGCCAAACTGATTCAAATTGGCCTTTGCATTGTGTGATCAGTTTTTTAAAAAGCCATTTTACACCCACAGCAAATCCCACAGTATTTGACCGTGTAGTCACAGCCTCAGGTAGATTTAAGGAATTGTCCTGTTTAAGTGTTGTCAAAATTACCTTGATTCTAAGTTTGCCTAACATTTTCTTAGTTCATGGTTTAGCTTAAATTGCCCGCTTTACGACCAGTTCCTGTCTAAGATGTGTATTAGCATACCAGGCAGACTTGTGGTCTGTTTCAAGCGCCTTTAACAAGAATTGACTGCACTTATGCTCTTGGTAGCCCTGGTAGAAGTTCCGTTCAGCAGAGAAATTCATAGCCAGCAAGTGCGTCAGATTTTTTGCCTCAACAGGAGAAATGAAAAATTGTTTAAAGGATAATTTCTTAACCAAACAATAATGTAGAAGCAATTCCTTCTTAAGAAACATCTTACAGTAACGACATGTTACAATTAAAGCTTTGGGCTACATGAATTTCACATCTGCAGCTGTCTCTCAGTAGGCTTATTTTATGATTAACAATGCCCCAAACCATGTGAGGGAACAAACCAAAAAGAATCGCTGGTGCTCAGGTGCTTCACAGTGCAGATGCTCCTTTGTCAACTCTGCTTCCACCTTCCTTTTCTGAAGAAAAGGGAATGTAGACTGTTAGCTCATCAGTGCTTTGCTGTAAGCACCTGGAACTCAGATCTAGGCTGTAAAAAAATCTAGTGCTCTGAGGACAGAACTTTAATTTTCATCTCTGTGAGTTGGAAAAATGATTTCACATAAGGAAAAAAATTATAACAATTCTTTGGGTGAGGATTAATAACACCAGTTTTTCTCTTGTTAGGAGCACAGAAAGATATCTTGAATGGGCACACATTTTTCCTAACTCAAATGGTCTTACATTTCAGTAAACATACATAAGAAATTTATTTTGATTGCTGACTCCTAACAGAGCACAGCTGAGAATTAAAGCTGAGGCAGAGAGCTCACAACCAGAGCAAGCAACCAGGGAGGGCTAACAGGAGTTTCACAGAGGAGGGGGGGGGGGGAAGATAGGAAGGAAAGATAGGAAGGAAAGATCTACTGGAAGAAGGGACAAAAGAAAGGGGAAGACCAAGGAAACAAAGGCAGAGAAGGGAGTGTTTTTAGATTAACACCATGAAGGGACGTAGACCAATCTCTAGGAATTCCCCATTCAGAAGCACTGAGTGCTCAGTTTAAGAGGCAGGGCCATATGTTCAGCTTAACAGGAAGGGGTGTGTCCTGATTACTGCTGAGAGCAATAAGTAGCAGCTGTGAGTTCTGGGAGGGCCTTTGACCCACCAGGTATGCTGTCTCCCTGGGATGTGACAGAAGGACTGTCATCACTCATAAAACCCACAGATATATATCCCTTTTTTTCTCATCCATGTGGCAACAAACAAGACATCCAAGAGCAATTTCTAAGAGATCACACCAGACTTCGAAGCTCTGGGAAGGAAACTTAAGAACTTTGGGGCCCAGATAGTTTTCTCATTCATCCTACCAGTTTACGGAAGAGGAACAGAAAGGGAAAGGGAAATATTCTGGTTGAATAACCGGCTACAAAGGTGGTGTCAACATGAGGGATTTGGTTTTGGGGATCATGGGCTAAGCTTCCTAGAAGATGGACTGCTAGCAAAAGATGATTTGCACCTCACAAGGACTAGGAAGAATGTGTTTGGCCACAGCAGGAAGAACTTCATCAGGAGGGCATTAAACTGAACTGGACGGGGGAGGGAGATGTCTTTACCTCTGTGCAGAGAGGTAAAGACAGATAAAGCCTTACACACAATAAGAGGAATGGACCAAACAGTTCTAATGTTTGGAACATGGTAGTTGGAGTTTACTACCAACCACTCAATCAAGGAGAGGATGCAGATGAAACTTTTGAAAAACAAATTGCAAGGATTTCAAAGAGAGTGATGTAGTAGTGATGGGGGATTTCAATTATCCTGAAATCTGTTGGGAGGCAAATTCTGCCAAGTATGACCCTTGCAAGAAATTCCTGGCTTGCGTGGCTGATAATTTTCTCCTACAAAAAGTGGAGAATGAAACTAGAAGACTAGTTATCCTTGATTTGATTCTAACCAATAGAGACAACTTGGAGAAGGAAGTGGCAGTAAGGGGAACTCTGGGCGAGAGTGACCATGTTCTACTAGAATTCTTGATTTCAAAGGAAACTAACAAAGAAGGTAACCACACATTTATGCTGGATTTTTAAAAAGCCAATTTTAATGAACTCAGAACAAGGATACGTAAGGTCCCACAGCAGGAGATCCTAACAAGAAAAGGAGTCCAAGAAAGGTGGGAGTTTCTTTAAAAAGGAAATTCGAAAGGCACAACTACAAACAATTCCAACAAGAAAAAAGTTGGGAGACAGCAAAAAAAGACGAGTGTGGCTTCACACATAGCCAAGAGAGGACCTGAAAACAAAAAAGACACACTAGGAAGTGGAAAGGAGGCCAGGCCACAAAGGAAGAGTACAGACAAGTAGCAAGCGATTGCAGAGATGGCATTAGAAGGGGAAAAGGTGAGAAAGAGCTGAGGTTAGCTAGAGCACTAAAAGCAACAACAACAAAAAAACATTCTTCAGGAATGTGTGTAGCATAAGACAAAGTAACGAAACAGTGGCTCAGCTACAAAAAGGAGATGGAAAAATTATAACAGATGACAAAGAAAAGGCAGAGGTGCTCAATTCCTATTTTAGCTCAATCTTTTCCCAAAGGACAGACTATGACCTGCTGGCCAAATGTGAAGTGCAAGTGGAGGGGACAGGACAGCAGCTGGAGATTGATAAGAGGCATTAAAGCAGGCAGAAAGTAGGGTGAACCTGGTGGGCTCAGGCGTTGGGCCCTGAGGTAGGGTTTTGGTCTGAGAAGGCCTAAAAGAGGTATTAAAGCAGGCAGATTTCTAGTTTCTCAACTAAAATGTGACCTGACTAATGAAAGCCCTCCCTAGTGTCCCACTAATGAAAATAATAAAGAAAAGTTCTTTAAATTGAATATGTGCTTTTTCAGCACACAAGAGTACTGGCTTCAGCATACAGCAAGCAACTGGCCACTCACACACACAAGCACTCTGGAATAAATGTGGGCAAAGGGTAAAATACAACCCCCCCCCTCATGAGATCACCCACCCAGCCCAAATGCACACCTCAAAAAAATAAGTAATTTCTCAATTAAAATGTGACCTGACTGAAGAAAGCCCTCCCCAGTGTCTCACTAATGAAAATGATAAAGTTTTTTTTTAATTATGTGCTTTTTCAGCACACGGGAGTAGTAGCTGGAGCAAGCAACCAGCCAGCCACATACACATACACACAAGCACTCTGGAATAAATTGGGCAGAAAGGGTAAATCTACCCACACAAAATCCCCCCCCTCCAGAGGTCACCCACCCTGCCTAGCCTCTCTACTGTACTGAACTAAAATATACCCACAGCTAAAGTAAGCTCTCCCTAAATTCCCAGTATTTTAAATAATGAAAGAAATGTAAAGAAATGCTTTGCTGCCACAGTGAAAAATTGCTGGCTGCCTAGAGCACAGACAGCACAGCAGCAGTAACTGCCCGTGCCAAGACTTGGAGCAGGAGTGCAAAATGGCTGCAGGGAAAATGCTGATAAAGCCTCTGAAAAAGGTACACCCCACAGTCCTTCCAGCACCGCTATTTGGCTGCCTGCCAAATCAGGAGTCTCTGGATGCCTCCCAGAGTTGTCCAGAGCTTCTGATTGGCGGCGGCAGGATGTAGATGGCACAAGAGGCCCCAAAAGGGGGTAAACAATTCAACAACAACAAAAAAAGGGTAAATATTTGTTGCTTCTTTTTCATCAGGGTCTCCGGAAATGTCAAATACAAAGCGACAAATATGCAAAGAATCGGCAATTTCTGACAAATACTGCAATTCATTTTTTATTCATCCCCCATGTCTACTCAGAACCACTGTCCATTATTTTCTTGAAACCATGGGAAATAGGTGAGATGCCAGGTGATTGGAGGAGGGCTAATGTTGTCCCTATCTTCAAAAAGGGCAAAAAAGAGGAACCTGGGAACTACAGGCCAGTCAGGAAAAATTCTGGAACAAATTATAAAATGGTCACTATGCAAGTACCTAGAAAACAATGCAGTAATAATTTGAAGTGAACACAGATTTGTCAAGAACAAATCCTGCCAGACGTATCTGGTCTCATTTTTCGATCGGGTAACCTCCCTGATAGGCTGAGGGAATGCTATAGACATAGTCTATCTTGACTTCAGCAAAACGTTTGATGAAGTGCCCCATAATATCCTGATCAGCAAGCTAACTAGTTGTGGGTTGGATGTAAAAACGATCAGGTAGATACATAGTTGACTACAGAATTGTACTCAGAGGATGATGATTAATGGGTCCTTCTCTAACTGGGAGGAGGTAACAAGTGGGGTACCCCAGGGCTCAGTCCTGGGCCCTGTGCTCTTCAACATTTTTATTAATGGCATGGATCAGGGGGAGCAGGGAATGCTGATCAAATTTGCAGATGACATAACATTGGGTGGAATACTTAATACCCTGAAAAACAGAAACAAAATTCAAAATGATCTAGATAGGCTTGAGCACTGGTCTGAAAACTTAATTTAACAGGGATAAGTGCAAGGTACTGCACCTAGGGAAAAGAAACGAAACACATAGTTAAAAGATGGGGGTTACCTGGCTCAGCAATACTACAAGCAAGAAGAATCTTGGAATCGTCGTAGATCATAAGCTGAATGTGAGCCAACAGTATGATATGGCTACAAAAAAGGCAAATGCTATTTTAGGATGCATTAACAGAAGAATACTCTCCAAATCCTGCAAGGTACTAATTCCCTTCGAGTTGGCACTTCAAGAAGGTTGCTGACAAACTGGAACAGGTTCAGAGGAGGGCAACAAGGATTGTCAGGGGACTGGAAACCAAGCCTTATGAGGAAAGACTGAAAGAACTGGGCATGTTTAGCCTGGAGAAAAGAAGACTGAGGGGATATTGTATCGCTTTTCAAATACTTAAAAGGTTGTCATACAGAGGAGGGGCAGGATCTGTTCTTGATCATCCCTGAGTGCAGGACATGCAACAATGGATTCAAGTTACAGGAAGCCAGATTTGGGCTGAATATCAGGAAAAACATCATAACTGTTAAGAGCAGTACAACAACGGAACCAATTACCTCGAGAGGTGGTGAGTGCTCCAACACTGGAGGCATTCAAGAGAAATTTAGACAACCACCTGGCAGATATCCTTTGATTTGTATTTCTGCATCTAGCATCTCCATGGTCTTATAGGCGCCTTCCAACTTCATTATTCTATGATTCTATGCTTCTATGTATTTGTATTATTAGGAATCCTATTCACTACAACAATATAAGCAATAGCAGGGAAGCAAAATAACTATGTTATGGGATGTGGGGGGGGAGTAGCTGAATAAAGGCTTTGGCAAGAGGTACTGTGGTGCAAGGTTAGTCAGAAATCTTCCTGCCTGTACAAGAATTTGAAATTGGGTCTCCTATTCCAATTCCCATGCTGTAACATTTGCACTATTCTGGTGCTCTTAGGTCAAGGCAGAAACAGAGTAATAGAGTTTACCACTAAGTAAACAGTGCAACAGTTAATGCGTTTGATTTGCACATTAAGTAAACTGATTTGCATATCATGTGAATTATACCATCCAGATTGAATAATAATATAATTCCATGCCATCAAATCCATTCCAATTTATGGCAACACTTTTCAGGCCTTCCTAGCAGATTGTACTTGTCTTCAGTGTGGAAGGGATTGTCACTCTCGAATTGGCCTTCTCAGCCACACTAGACGCTGTTCCAAGTCCTCTATTCAGAGCATGTTACTATAGTCTCTCGAGACTGAAGGATGCCTAATCTAAGCTATACGGGACTCAGAAGCTGTTTACCATTCTCTTGTTTTAGAGGCATTCTGGAACCATGTAGGTTGCCCAATGCCACGCCGGTTGGCTCTTCTCCTACAAGGCACTGTGGGGAACTGAACCTGGATTTAGAGACCTGGAATATGGCAACCCTAACTCTTGCAGATATTCACGCCCCAAGCCATTTTAGGGCAAGTACTACTACTACGCCCAGTGAAGTGGATAGAGTAATGGACTAGAACTCAGGAGGCTTGGGTTTAAATCCCCGCTCAGCCATGGAAACTCACTGAGGAGGGGGCTAGAAATGATAAAACCATTCCTTAAATATTTCGCTTACCTTGAGAGCTTTACTAGGGTTACTGTAATTCAGTTTCAACTTGCTAATACCTAACAACAACTAG
This sequence comes from Intellagama lesueurii, assembly GCA_037013535.1. NCBI lineage: Eukaryota > Metazoa > Chordata > Lepidosauria > Squamata > Agamidae > Intellagama > Intellagama lesueurii. Next base: position 19,179,269 of record JBAJHW010000011.1, read on the forward strand.
TACTAAAATACCAAATTGGTCCAGAAAGCAAATAAGTCGCCACTGGATCTTTTCTGAACTTGTGTACTCTAACTCTACCTGCCAAATTACAATTCTGGCTGCTACATTTCTGCACCAATTGAAGCTTCCGGTTCACCTTCAGCAGCAGCCCCACATATAAAGCACTATGATAATCCAGTCAGAAGGTTACCAGAGCGTGAACTTTTGTATGCTCATGCTTTCATAGGCAAAGTGTATACTCCACAACTAAGCTACCACCTTCCCTTAGGCTTCCATCACTCACGAATATTGTGCTTTGTACCTTTCCTGTGAAAACAAGAAACAAATACTTTCATCATGAATGCAAGCAGCTAGCAAAGTCACACAGATTACTAACTGGAAATATTAACAGGCCATTATCTGACATGGCAATATATCAACATGCCAGCAGATGCTTCAGGCTAAACTCCCATGTCCTTGCTCTCCTTGTTCATTTTAAATCTTTTTATTCAGCCAAGTTCAGCCTCTGCGTCTCTAGGCAAGTACTTAGCATTTGAATGCAAGAGAGACACTACTGAATGCATGCTCCTTATTCCAAAATAATGGAGCAAGTTGAGGCATTGCCTTTTGTTTGTGTGTAAGAAAAAAGATAATTTTAACTGCTAATTATCACACAAACTCCATAAAAATAATTAGAGTAAATTGAACTGATGGAAATAGGTCATAAGAAAGACTCAAGTATGACTCACAGTGTCATGCCAGCGCTAGCCCTGGAACATGAAGCAAGCTGCAGCAAAAATGCAGGTCTATTTTTCACCATTTTTTTCCTCCTTGGTGTTGTTCCGTCATACTATCTATCCTGCCTCTCAGGACTTGACTTCTTATGAAACAGGATCTTAAAAAGTGGCTGTAAAGCCGTTCTGCACCAGTAGCACCTCAAAGGGAAGGTGGCTGCAAGGGAGCAAGGAGTGTGTACCTCCCCTCCCTTGGACTCCTCAACTGATTCTTTTAATGTATATAGTTGGACAAATTCTGTTTTAGAGACGGGCTGCTATGCCACTATGGCCCCCCGACAAAGGAAATTCCTGTGGGCACTCTTGCGTCAAGGTGGGACAAAGGACCACACAGGGGGGTAATGTTAACCTGCAATGACAGCAGCTGCTACCATTTGGGCTTTTCAGCTTTATGGGACAATTTTTCTTTACCCTCCTTGCACTCCCATGAAGAGACAGGTTCATCTAGTCACACATACAGATAAGATTTTCATGTTTTAACAGAAGGGAATAACAGAATCACGGAATAATGGAGTTGGCAAGGGCCGATAAGGCCATCGAGTCCAACCCTCTGCTCAATGCATGAATCCAAATCAAAGCAGATCTGACAGAGGGTTGTCCAATTTTCCCTTGAATGCCTCCAGCGTTGGAGCGCTCACCACCTTCCGAGAACATGAAAGAAGCTCGTGTGTGTGTGTGTGTGTGTGTGTGTGTGTGTGTGTGTGTGTGTGTGTGTGTGTGTGTGTGTGTGTGTGTGTGTGTTTTCTTTGGCTGATCCAAGAAAGATTCTAAAGCAGGAATTATTCATATAATTGAAAAAGGGGAATGCGGAAGTTTTGTGTTCTTTTGCATCTCTGTTTCATTTAATTTTTCTTTCAACCAGATCTGTCAAATTGCCCAGGAAACTTTTCATCCAATAGCATCACAAGGGCTGCTGTCAGCAGCAATTAGAATGTGCAGAAGAGGAAAGGAGAATTTTTAAATTTGTAAACGGCCATTGGTTGAATTCCAGTGGGAGTGTTCTTGCTTTGTTCCACTCATTCCTTGAGGGAGTGTGAGCAGTTGGAAAACTCTAGTACAGTGCTTCCTAAAGTGTGCACCCCAGTGCCTTGATGCACCCCAAAACCGAGTTAGCGGCATTGGGACATCATCTTAAGCGCAGCAGGGCCAGCTAGTGTACATCAAACATAATGGTTATACAAAAATCAAAATCAAAATTATACTATACAATCATAAATAACCAAAACAACATCAACATAACATAACTGCCATTAATTTAACAGGCAAGATGATGGAGCAAGAATAAACACTGAGACTGCCACTGTGTTATCATAATCTCTGGAAAAGCCTGTCTGTAAAGCCATGTCTTGAGGGATTGTTTGAACATTCCCAGTGAAGGAGCCAGGCAGATTTCAGGTGGGAGGTTGTTTCAGAGGTCGGGGGCTACCACCAAGAAGGCCCGGTTTCTAGTCTTCTCTTTCCTGCTTGGGAAGATCGAATGGGCAGATCTTGTTGGGAGGAGGCATTCTGTCAGGTATTGAGGTTCCAAACTGTTCAGGGCTTTGTATGTCAAGGTCATTGGGTCACTGGGAGACCTCCAAGAGGCACGTACACATCCCTGCCCCAAAAGGCCTACTGGCACCTTCAGGACTGGTCACTTTTCACCTTGTGGCTCCCTTGATTTATTGGCCACTGGCCGCAACTCCTCAGTAGAACTTAATTTTTTCTCCCTGAAAATAATTTAATACACAATTTCCCTCTCACTTCCCCCCCCCCCCCGAAGTATCATTGGGGAGCCACAGCCAGTGGCCAGTAAGTCAAGGGAGCCATGAGCTGAAAAGTTTGGGACCCCCCCCCCCCCGCTCTAGCTTGCCCAGCTGCCTGCCTGTGCCTTTATCATGGATCCTTCCTTTTTTCCTCAAATGTCTGGGAGATTCTTTCACTATTCCTTCTGCTGCTGCTGCCGCCAGGTAGCCTACCTATGCCAATGGCTGTCATGCCTCCTTGGGATTTTTTGAGGGCGGGATTCTTTTTCCTGGATTTTTTCAGTGATCCTTCCTCCCCTTTGGACATTTCTTTTTCTTGGATTATTTTGGCTACCTCCCAGCTGCTGTGCTGGACTCAAAGAAGAGAAAGCAAGTGCTGGAGGGGAGAGAAATGTCCCCATATTCTAGTAAGTTTGCTTGGGGAGAGGGCCTGGCTGTATTTAGGTCCGATGCAGTTAGATAGCATATAAGAAGAACGTTTCTTTTGGGATCACCAACACTATGCTTTGTTCAAAATCTCACCTCTACAAGGATCTGCTTGAGCTGAGTAGGCACTTCAAAATTCAGAGGGGCTTCGTGACTGCAACCAACCAAGTCCACAGGGCACTAGTGAGCTGCTTAGAGTTTAACCCAGCAGGCTTAAGAGTGTTAGTGAATGAATGTTCTATGACTGCACAGCAGCTTGACCAGTGAGTGACTGAGGAGTAAATTGGAGACAAAATTTTTGGTCCATCTTCTGTTCCATGAAACTAGACTGGTAGGACAAGGAAGGCTTTGGGATGATTGTTTTATTCTTCTTTTGCCTGATAACATTTTTCTACTTGCAAGTATTAAACTCATGCAAAATTGTATTCTAGAAGGCTTTCATGGGCGGGATCTGATGGTTGTTATGGGTTTTTTGGGCTCTTTGGCCGTGTTCTGAAGGTTGTTCTTCCTAACGTTTCGCCAGTCTCTGTGGCCGGCATCTTCAGAGGACAGGAGTCAGAACTCTGTCTGTGCTCCCTTGGCTTACTGTGCGAAAGCCAATTCAAGAGTGACAATCCCTTCCACACTGAAGACAAATACAATCTGTCCCCTGTCCACCTCCCTGATTTTGCTGGTTTCGGGACTGCCTCTTTGCCTCGGCCTACTGGACAAGTGTCTCTTCAAAATGGGAGAGGCCATGATGCACCGCCTGCCTCCAGGCTGAACGCTCAGATGTCAAAGTTTCCCATCTGTTGAGGTCCATTCCTAAGGCCTTCAGATCCCGCTTGCAGATATCCTTGTATCGCAGCTGTGGTCTCCCTCTGGGGCGATTTCCCTGCACTAATTCTCCATACAGGAGATCTTTTGGAATCTGACCATCAGCCATTCTCACAACATGCCCAAGCCAACGTAGACGTCGCTGTTTCAGTAATGTATACATGCTAAAAATTCCAGCTCGTTCTAGGACTACTCTATTTGGAACTTTGTCCTGCCAGGTGATATCAAAAATGCGTTGGAGACAACGCATATGGAACGTGTCCAGCTTCCTCTCCTGCTGTGCACAAAGGGTCCAGGACTCACTGCAGTACAGGAGTGTACTCAGGACACAGGATCTATAGACCTGGATCTTGGTATATGCCGTCAGCTTCTTATTAAGCCATGCTCTCTGTGAGTCTAGAGAACATGGCAGCTGCTTTGCCAGTGCATTTATCCAGCTCGACATCTATGGAGAGGGTGTCAGAGATCTTTGAGCCAAGGTACACAAAGTCATGAACAACCTCCAATTCTTGTGTGGAGATGGTAATAGAGGGAGGTGAGTCCACGCCCTGGCCCATGACTTGTATTTTCTTCAGGCTGATTGTTAATCTAAAGTCTTGGCAGGCCTTGCTAAAATGATTCATGAGTTGTTGTAGGTCTTCAGCAGAATGGGCAACAACAGCTGCATCATCGGCAAAGAGGAAGTCTCAGGAGAGCATTTCTAACCACAAAGCCAACACCATATTCCCTGGTCTCATTCAATGGTATTCCCTGCCAGAAGAATGAGAAGTTTTTTTCTTTGACAGATCCCATGTCTGGCAATCTCATCTCTTGCAGGGCAACAATGTCCATCTGCAGTCTACTCAGTTCCATGTCGATGACAGCTGTCTTGCGTGCGTCATCTATTTACTGCAGGTCGTCAGAAAAGCCAGGGGTCATTGTCTGAACACTTCAGGTGCCCAACTTTAGGGCAGAAGTTTTCTTATGATTATTGCATGGTGCAGGGTTATCGATCTGCTTGTCGGCTTTCACCCTAAACCCCACGCACCCCGTGAGGTTAACAGACCGTGGCGAGGTAGCACCTTACTGGCTGGGGACTGCCCAGCTTAAGGTGAGTGGTAGCTACCTAGTGAGGTGCAATGACCTCTCCCACCGTCAGAAGTAGCCCCTGGTGTCATGCTCTACGCCAATCGAGTAAAGACTTATAACCGGTAACTGCTACTTCCCGTGTTGTTTCGATGCTGTAAGCCAAGCTGGAGTGTCCTCTCCAGAGCACAAAGCCTGGGTAAAATAATATGGAGGATAGGCTGTTACCCAAGCAGCAAATCCCCCCTCTCCACGTCGCTGAAATAGTCCAATGGCGAGGCAAGAGCCAATACAACTGGTTCCAGCGACGTCGCAGGAGTTGCCAGAATGACACAAACTGCCTCCGGGACTCTGGCTCCGGATTTTGCCTCGAGGTTAACTCCTGAAGTCTTTTCCATCAGTGGATATAGTCATAAGGCAGTGGAGGTTTGAAATCAGAGTTTTCCTTCTCCTAGATGGGCTGCCTTCCAAGGCTGACGAGCCCCACCTACCTGGCATGCTCCCTGATAGTGCAGAGATTAGAACACATGCCTCCAGCTGCCGGACCTTGTCTTCCAAGAGGACCACCAGCTGACACTTAGAGCATTTCTACCCAGGAACCTCATTTGCAAGAAAACAGACATGCCACAGGTGTTACAAATGCAACAGATCCTGCACACTCCATCTCAACTGATTGCTCACTGAATTAAAAAAGAGAGGAAGTCTGATCCTACCCGTAAAACTTTCCTGCACCCCAGGTGTATGAAATGCTATTTGGCTTTCCTATTTACCAGATTAGAGTCAAAAATAAAATCAGAGAATTTCTGCTCGCACGCATTTAAAGCCAAAACCTCGCCCCCTCTGACCATGCAGTCAGGGAGAACAAAGGTCAGCCTAAAAGAAAATACCTCACCAAATAAAATGTCCTCCCAAACACAGTGGCTTAGCAAAAGGAAGGGAAAAGCAGGGATCAAATTTTTTAATTTGGGGTTAGAAAAGGGGGGGGGTCGTCTTATAAACAGAAAAATACAGTAGTCTTTTTCACCATGCTAACTTTCACCATTTCCCTTTGAAAATATAGCCCTCTGACTGCTAGTCAAATCGGAAAATGGCTCTAAACTCTGCCAAAGTCACACACCCCAACGTGTGTGATGATGAGCACACATGATGAGCACATGGTTAGAGTTGTCAGATTACAGGGCACTAGCTAAAGTTTCAGAAAACTGCTATATTTCACCAAGTCTTCAGGTGGGGAGGCAAATCTCTGGATGAGCATCAATGGGGTAGAAGAACATTGGGGGATGAATTGTGAAGTGGTTTAAACCTTGCCAAGACCTCTCCACTCACTTCCAGCTGCAATGCTAAGTATGTTCACTCAGGGGGTGACTATATTGCCATTTACTTGCCATCTAAGTTGGATGTGACACAGATGAAATCAAATTAAAAAATAGAAATGACATGATGTAAAACCAAGCACGGGTAAGCATACTGTTTTTCAGTGGGAAATTGTCTCTTTTTGTTCAGCTGGCAGGGGCTGATTTATTTTGCTCAGATCACTTTTCTTCACTTTATTAATTTGACTAGTTTTCCTTTCACTCTGATCACTTTCCTTCACTTTTTGCTCTGTCGGATCCCCTGTTCCTATGCAAACTGGTTATCACAGAAATGTTTTTCTGTCAACAGAGCCCCTGTTGTCTCCAAGCATTGTTTCTTTCTTTTTTAAAAAATGATTTCCAAAGTTAGCACTGCATCAGATTAGCACTATGTCATTTGGGGAGGGGGAAAAAGTGAAGGGAAGGATTGGTCCAGGAGGAAATTCCCAATCTCATTTCACAGCTTTCTGTCTCATCTCCTGCTGACTGTTGCGTCTGGATAGCTACACTGATTTCACTCATAGAAACTAGCAGGGACACGAACAGAAAAACTTATAATCAAACTGGGTTTTCCCAGCTATGTAGTTGCACTCTCAGCTAAACATGTTAATTATTCACCTACTTCACCTGTGTCAAATCTGACACAAACGTATTCTACAAGATAAATGAAATACTGTAGCTTTTGGTCTCTGGAGATCTACAAACTAAGTCTGGTATAAAGTAGCTCCTGTGTCTCTCAGCCACCTGCATTATTGAAACCATCCATCTTCTTTCTGATTGTCTGAAGTTGTTCCTTGCCAAACAAGCAACAACTTCTCAATTATTCTTTTATTTAACTTGTTGCCATCTGAAGGCCATGTAGTCAAAAAGATTTTCTTTGTCATCCTTTCACAGCCTTTAACTCACTTGTAGAAAACATTTCTTTTTATTTCTTATCTCCAATTTTGGCTTTTGTTTTTCGGACAATATTTCAACATACCTAATACTTCCCCAGTATACTTAAACACCTGTAGAAAACCCAGGTTTAAAAGAGTGGAGTTTATTGCTATATTGTGGTTTAACAACAACAACAACAACAGTACTATAAGCAGTTGCAGATCTAAGAAATCACACCATCAGAGCTACAAAAAATGGCAATATTAGGAACAGCATACATACTGCATCAATATTTAACAGATACTTAGGTTTTTGGTTAAAACCTGTATCTGTTATATACTACTAGTCAATGTTTTTATAATTTTGACTGTGCCTGGTGTTTTTTAATAATAATAATAATAATAATAATAATAATAATAATAATAATAATAATAATAATAGGGATCCTATGGATCATAGAGTTCAGTCCCTGTTAGGAGGCACTGTGGGGAATCAAACTCCCAACCTAAACCACTGAGCTACTCTGCAGTTAATTTTGCAATACACACTTTGAACCATCTCAGTAGCTAGAATTTTACCAAGCTATCCTTCTAACAAACATCACAATACTGCTTTGTGCCCCCCCATTTCTGTTTCCTTGATCTAAAATTCCATAACAAGTAAAAATACACAGGTAGATTTTGAACAAATGTCTTCCTTTCATTTTCCCATTTTTTTAAATGGAAGGCAAACACTTCTGCCACAATGCCAGAATGATGAGCACATGAAAGGAAGGAGGATCACTACAGGCCTCATGTTGCTATGCTGTTCTACGAGCAAACCCAAGCAGCCTTCATGGATTTTTAATGAGCCTTTTCCAACAAACAATAAAGATCTGTTCTAGTAAGCGCCTCTGGCTTGACATCACTGATGCAATTAATTGGGCAACCCCAACTCGAATGAAAGGAAGAGAGACAGTGTGGTTTATAGGCCTCTAATCGTGATGTCTTCTATTTCCTCATAGGACAGTCACGCTTGGAGAGAAGTGTAAACACATGCAGAGAAACACGCTGCCTTCACAAGAAGGTGAGCAGCACAAGGAAAGATGGCAGAACCCAATCACTCAGTTAGTCAAGCCTGGCGCTGCACGATGCTCAGCAAAGGAAAGCCAGCATTTAAGTACCTGGCGATCTTGGCCAATTAACAGAATAGTGAGGGGACAGCATGTGATTTTGGGCCAGCTCCTCTCACAAATCTAAAGGGAAAATATAAAAGTATACAGAATTTTTTTTCCTCTGTATTTTTATCATTCCATGTGGCCATAGCTGCTAAGTCTTTGATCACACAGTATCAGACTCCTCTTGAGCTTCTGATGAAACCCTCTTCAATCCCCAGAATTCTTCCAAACCATGCCTCTTACAGCTTGACTAAGTGCCTTTGCTACATTAGAAATGGGTTTAGAGGCAGTGTTTTCAGAATCAGGTGCATATTTGTAGACTTCTATAGTTAGGAAACGATCAGGACTAGGCACTTATTGCCTGAAATTTCTCAGCATTATATCCCATATTGACACCTAAGTATTACCAGTTTTTGTCGCAGTGACATAATTCAGCAAGAAACAGCTGTATTGAAATCCCAAATACTGTGAAAATTGGTTGCAAAGCTTCCTTCCTACACAGGGACTATTTATCATCTCACAGCAATTTCATCTCCCAAAAATTTACATCTGTATTACAGAGCAAACAATACTTGCATGTTTTTGCCTTAGAGCAGAAGTAAAGAAGGACTGAAGAAAACTCCCCTTCCTCAGCAAAGATCTATCCAAAAGCTGTTGCCTCTTGCTAGCTCCTGCTTTGGATGAATCACAGATTTGCATCAGTTGTGCAGAAAGAGAGGAGACAAGACAACTTTTAAAAGCAAAAGGGGCAAACAACAGAGAAGAAGATCCTTTCTCCTGCCTCGAGCTTGTTTCCTCTGCAGTCTGCTGCATCCATTACCAACTGAAATAAAATGCCTTTCTTCTTAGCCTTGCTAACCATATGTTAACTTGGCTGTGAAGAAAGCCCTTGTGGGGAGAGATTGCATCCTTTTATGACAAAACTGTTCCCACATTTTCTGTATAAGTAGGGTGGCCATATCCTCTCCTTTAAGGAGGACAGTCCTCCATTTGAAGGGCCGCCCTTTTCTTTGGTGATACAGATCCTCCTTTTTGGTGATGTGTCAGTGGCCACTCTCCTGCTTCCCTCAGTAAGTTTCTCTGGCCAAGCAGAGGATGTAGAGGTTTTGATTGGTATCTTATCAGTCCTCTCTAATGTTTTTCAAGTAAAATGGTTAGGAGGGGGGTAATTTTGTAAGAAAAGAGACAAACCACACATGCAGATATAGCTCATGATGACTGACAGGGGAGGCTGTGGCATGGCATGACAATTCCCTATGAGCTTCAGGTCTGAGATCAGCTCCAGGAGTGGACATTCTGAAAGCCCTGTTCAGACCTTTCCTCTGAAATAACAGATTGTTGCCTGGCTAGATGTTTCAACAAAGCTACAGTGACCTCTGTTTATTTTCTTTTTTTATATACAGCATATATTCTTTTTCAGTAAGCTGCAGAAAATACAAGACTCTGGGCATTTCAGAGAGCTGTTAAACCCAATGCCTCATTTATTTGAGTTATATCATATCTTTATCTCAATGCTGTTTTCTAAGGTGGTTATTTATTTACAATCTTTTGCAGTATGGTGAACATTAGTACATTTCCATTTAAATTACTATAATAATGTCTAATTGTGATGATATTTGCATATATTCATTTAAATTGGCATATGCAAATGTAAGACAAAACGTCCTCCTTATTTTGTGAAGATCACCCTCCCTTTTGGTGTTCCTTCTCTGCATGTCCTCCTTCCTGGTGATGCCTGCTCTCCTTTTTGGTGATGGAGCAGTGGCCACTCTATGTGCAACTGGAACCTGGCAGATCTGCCTTTAACATACTCTGCACCCGTCAGTTCTATATTTTGGACAACTCAGAGAGAGGTAGGAGAACAAACTGAAATATGATCCTGGTGCTTCAAAATTCTTGAAAGAGATGTTTGCCAATAGGAAGGAGACTCTTAAATGTACTCATAAAGACTCCCTCTTTCAAATCAAATGGAAACAGAATAAAACACTATTCAGAAACAGAATAAAGCAAATCTTGTTCGCTACCTCCCTGTCATTCTCTTGAAGAATCTGTAGGAACCTAAGCCATAGGAAGAGGAAATATGGAAAAATTCCAAATCCCACTCTTGTGCATAAGGCAGAGACTACTTTCAGATGTCAAGAGTCATTAAGCTTATGATATTACATCACTTTTTTACAGGTCCCAGCAGCCCCAGAACAGAAATTCCAATCTTCTTTGCCTTCTTTTGCACTCAGGCTTAGCTTCTCAGAAACCTCAGCACTACCATCCCAGGAGAGAAATTAGGAGGTGTTTGGAGCTTTGGATTGAGGGGGCTGCAGTGGCCTTACAAACAAAAGGCTGAGCCCGGCTGAGCCCAAGAAAGCTGCACCAGAGCTGACAGCTTATCACGTAGACCCTACTTGTGTTTGCACATTAACTGCCAAAAATCATCTTTAAAATAAGAATGAATGAAGATAAGAAGACAAGGTGAGCAAAGGGTGTTATGTCACCTGATAATCATGACCACCTGAAATGATTGCTCTTGCATCATCATAACTCATTCAATGTTAATATTATCTAGCTGAAGACAATAATAAATTGACAAAAACAACACGGGGGATGCTGCTGCCACCTAGCAGCGCTTATGATTATCATACATGGTTATCAGCCCACTCATGCATTGGCTACATCCTAATTTCAACAGTTCTTGCATCCAATATAACGGAGGCTACCAAAGGAACACAGTCTTTATCTGATCATGTCTCTAATCACTTATGTTATCACTGGGAGAACAATAACCTGAACCATTCAGTTACCTCTTAGATTCATACCTCCTGCACAGTCAAAGTCATATGAATAAAATAAAGGATGAGCTAGAACAGTGGTCTAAGTTGATTGTACAGTGGATTTCTCCCAAGCTAAGAACTGGGGTTCCATGAATGCCATAATGAAATGGGTTTGTATAAAGGAAGTCATTGTGAAAGAAAAACACACTTAGAAAGCACACAATTAAACTAAAATATTAGAGCAGTAACACAAATCAAATGGCAACCTTAAAATGTACAAAATAGTAATTAATAAAGAGTCAAATTGGACATCTTGGAAATCAACAAGATCACTACCACAGTGTTATATCCACAACAAAAATACTATGCAGTTAAAACTCAAATCTGCTTGCCCACCTATTATAGAAACAAAATTGTTCCTGTGATAAAATCAGCCCAGGGCAACCCAATATGGGTTAATACTCCATGAAACAGCCAAAATTACATGAAAGTAATCAACCACCAATCAATAACATCAACCATTACCTGGGCAAATCATTGCTTTTATAATACCCTCTAAAGGGAACAAGGGGACTTTCCTGAGCAAACTATTTTTTTCAAAAAAGATTTTAAAATTTGGAGGGGTTATGGGAACTGCAGCCCAAATTATGCATGACCCATTCCTGCATTTATCCTTTCAAAATGTAGGAGCATTATTTTGGCTTCTCCTTCTGTTACTGCTACACCTTTATTTTCTAACCCACACAAAGAAACTCAACTGAGAAGATGGAGAGATATAATGACTACCTGTGACCCCCTCAAGGTCACATTCCCTTGAGTGGTTTCTCTCCACAAGGCAGACCTCTGATGGGTTAACAAATTAAAAATAAAGTGCCAAATTCATGACTACATATACTAATATCAAACTGTACATTTAATGAATATATGACAAGCTATTAGACTGCTTTCCATGTTTGAACAGTTAGTTACAGATTGCATCTCCAGTTTGAAGAGTCTGACTTCTTCAATTGTGATCGAGTCCGTTAGAATCCTTTGGCAGTTCCTCATTTTTGGCGGGAAATAAAGTAGGAGACGTATTAACTGAACTCATGATTTGGTTTTTATTTGTTTCAGACTTTTCTGTAATTATTTCAATTGGGTCAAAGCAAGATAACTCTGACAACAGGCCATAACTAGGTGATATAAATTCACATCCAAAGTCCTGGTAACTTATCGGGGTGCTGGGCCAAACTGTTCTTTGTCAGTGGGTCTCCAAAACGGTGCACTCCTCACCGCACAGATCGTCCCGTAACATGGGTGTCTAGCCCAGTCACCCTCCTTTGGTGGTTGATTGTAGGTGGAATCTGGACGGATCACCCTCTTTATACCCTCCTCCTCCCAGATTGCTCCAGCCGCTGGAGGGTCCTCGGACCTCGAACAGCGAAGCTGGCTTTTGCCTTCCACCCGGGATATCGTGAGACGGATTAGTCTCATGTGACTCATATGTGGGAGGGGAAAGCCAGGTTACTTAAGGGGCTTTCCTCTCTAGAACGGCCTCTTCTTTTCGGGCAGCCGAGCAAGAGAGAGAGTGTGGCTGGTTGCATTCCTGAACAAAGAAAGAGCGTTGCTGGAGTATTTCTTCGATTGTTGGGGGTCGATCTTGAGCAGGTTATATTTGCAAAAGTGAGGACGCCGCAGGATCGAGGCGATGGAAGGCGGCTTTTGGCGCGTTGGAGGATCGGACTTCAGGACCGGAGGGCAGCAGCGGCTCCCTTCAAAGGCTGAGTTTATTCTTAATTTATTTAGCGTCCTCTTCTGGACTACTTACCTGTTTGAGATTGCTGTATTAATTTAGCTGCGGGTGCAGGAGTTATTGTGCTTACAGCCCCAATCTCTTTGGGGTAGGCGGCGACATGGTTTTTGCGCTGCTGCGCTTTGGCGTAGGGAAGTGGTTTCAAGCAGCGGCGAGAAGGGTTAGGGTGCCTAGGTGATTTAACTAGCTCTGTTTACGTGCTGTTGGGATTGTTTTTTGTCCCCTCACCCCCCTTCGGGATCTGCTTTGTTGGTCTGAAGCCGTTTTAGTTACCTACATTTATTTTGCTGGTGGCTTACTTCGGGGCCGCCATTTGATTTTCCCGCCTTTTGTTTCCGCGCCCCCCCCTTCGCTGGGTCGGCTTTCTGTCGGCGGCATCTTGCGTTCTTACAGTGTGGTGCCACACACCTGATTGGTTACAGCTGTACAACAGCCGGGGGCAGTCAATCCGGCTTGTGAATGACTGCTTCCGCCGGAGGTGACTGAGAGCAGGAGGGAAAACTCCAGTTAAGGAGGGAAGAAAGGTGCGAGAGAGCGACGGGTGGCTTCATAGAGCTTGTTTAAAGGTAAGATTGTAGAAAATTTAGGGAGGGAGGGAGGGAGGGTGTGTGTATGTGAGAGAGAGACTGACTTTCATAAAACCATGAAAAAAGGACGTGACTGCAAGGGAGAGAAGGTTCAAAGGTGCGAGAGAGGGACGGGTGGAAATGGACATGAGAGGAAATGGACATACTGAACTGAAGAGGAAATGGGCATACTGAATGAGAGGAAATGGACATACTGAACTGAAGCAACTGATTGTTGAACATTGAGGAAGGGTTTGTGTGTGAGAGAGAGAGAGGGAGGGAGAGAGACACACACAGAGAGAGACTTGACTCTTCCATAAAACCATGAAAAAAGGAACCTTGCAAAATTTAATCTCCACTGCATTTAGCTCTGCAGTTTCTGCTGAGAACAGCAAGTATTTCAAGATTCTGTTTAGACTCTAAATTGAACTGGGCAGAACTGGAATAATAAATAAGCAAAATCAAAGACAGAACATTTGATGACCTTTGGACATGCATATCGTAACTGAAAGAGAAGGGTATTATTGTGGATGATGTGCAGTTGTTTGACCAATACTACAATCTTAAATCATTTGTGCAAGACAAGAATGAACAGTTTTTTGAAAGACTCTTGCATGAACAGTGGAGTTTATTTTTCCAAAGTTGCCCAAATGCAAGTTGCTTTTCAGAGTTACTTAAAATTTGTGAATTATTCTTCTGTATTCCTGGACACAATGGCAATGTGGAAAGAGTGTTCTCCTTGATTAATGCTCAATGGACAAAAGGAACAGACTCTTAGTTGACTCTGTAAAAGGCATCATTCTCACAAAGTACAATTTGAAGAATATTACTTGTGAACAGTTTTATGCATATGTGATTGCTAATGAAGATCTTCTGTGAAAAGTTGGCTCCTCTGAGAAATATGTCGTGTAATTAATAAAAATTATAAGGTAATAATTGTACAATTAGCTGTTTAAATAATGTTCTTTGGTATTTTGAAAAAAGCCTCCATTGAATTTATTTTTATTTTTTAACATGACTGTTTCTTGGTCAGTTCACTAAGAGACGTTTATTGGCAGCAATTGTAATAAAATTGTATTGATTGCGGGTTTAATCTGGAACGATTCAAATGAAACATTCAATATGTCCTCCTTTGTCCTCCTTTTTGTCTTTCTATGTCCTCCTTTTGATACCAATGTATCTACACACACACCCCTTGCCGGTTTTTTCTTTGCCTTCCTTGCAGGCTTTCCTTAGTATTGCCAGCCCTGTACCTTCTTTCTTGCTTTGCCGCGTGTGTGCCGGCTTTCACTTGGGCCTTTTGTTGCCGCACCCCCCCTTCCTTGCCGGCTTCCCTTTGTTTGGGGCGCCATTTTGTTTCACCAGTTGCTGGTGCACCCCCTCCAGCTGGCCTTGATTTGCCTTCTGTTAACCCCCCCTTCTCTCTGGTTTCTGTTGTTTGGGGTGGGAGTTTAGCTCTGTAATTCTCCTGCTGCACCCCCCCTTCTTCACAGGCCTTGCTTTCTTTGCGGCGCCATTTTGTTTTTTATTTTATTTTCCCCCTTTTGTTAACCCCCCCTTTTTTGTCCAGGCTTGGCTCTGTTTGGGTGGCATTGCTTGCTTGCCTTCAGTGCTGCGCTTGCTGATTAACGCGCACCCATATCTGTACTAAAAATAATTATAATAATATTTTAAATATATATATTGGTATACATACATAGATATAGATAGATAGATAGATAGATAGATAGCTAGCTAGCTAGCTAGCTAGCTAGCTAGCTAGCTAGATAGATAGATAGATAGATAGATAGATAGATAGATAGATAGATAGATAGATAGATAGATAGATACAGATATATATATATATATAGATAACCATAGCAATTGCACTAAATATATAAGTAGGCAATAGTGGTACAACAGTATACACTGCGTTGATAACTGGAGATTGCGATAGTATCAGTGACTACTAGAGTCAGATTGATATTATTGAAGTGTTAACTGAATAACTCAATTGCCCAATTAATTTATTGGGAATTGCTATTGGCTTAATACATTTTTAATACTTACATTTGGAGGCCAAGAAGCTGCATGCAGCAGGTGTCTAGTTAATTGGTGGTTCATCAAGTGTAATAAATTCAGTGATTCAATTAAGTGAGTACAACTAGTTTAATTAAATTATATCATTGTTACTCGAGCTGTACGACAGCTCAGTAATTTAGGCATCTGTCTGCTGGCAATTAGCCTTGTTTATTGGTTATCGGGGGTTTATTGGTTATCAGTGCCACTAAAGGGCTACCTCACTATTTAGTAGCAAATCAGCTCAGGAGAAATGGCATCAAGGAAGGGCATGGGCGCCAACAAGGGGAAGCGCCCCGCAAAGAAGAGGCAGGCACCACAGGTGTCTCCACCAGAATCTTCTTCCGATGAGGAATCCTGGCCAGTGTGGCAGGAGTTACAGGATAAAATTTCAGCCTTAGAGGCTCAAAGGCTAGCTAAACAGCCTTCCCAGCCGAGTGGGGTGCAACCACGCAGATCGGCCAGGGAGGCTAAAAGTCATAAGAGGGCTAGATCAAGGGTTATGGTGCGTGATCTAACACAGAGGTTTGCTGCCCTTGAGTCTGCACAGGTCACAGAGGTTTCGGCGAGGTTGATGGGACAGCCGTTACTTCGAGGGACCGCAGTGCTGAGAAACAATGGGCATCGACCCCAGGGGAGTTTGAGCTGGCATCTGTCAGCCAGGATGGACAGGATGAGATGGAGGAGGTCGGCTGCAGTGCCCCGCAACATTGTGAGGACCCTTGCAGAGCCACCACGTCCTATGGTGAGTCTGCAACTATGCTGGGCACCCAGACGCCTCCAGCTGCATGGCCTTGGGCCGCTGGTGCTCCAATGGGTTACACTGCTAGCACACTCTACACCTCAATAACCATGGGGTTACCTAACGTGGCCTGGCCTTATGCCACTCCACACTTTAGTGGTTGGGGCGGGCCTTATGTCGCCCCTTCTACGCAGCCTCACCCGGAGAACCCAGGTAGTATGGGGTCTTGGCCTTATCCAGCCGTCCCCAATTCCGGTTATAACATGGTACCCTTTGGGGCTTTGCCATACGGAGATTATTCCATGCCTTTAGGGGACCACTTAACCCCAGTTACTAAAGAAAAGATTTGAAAAGGAAAGTACGTCGATGTGTTCGACCTTCTCAATAGGAAGACTGATAAGAAAGAGTTGGACAGGGAGGATGAGAAAGAGAAAGAAAAACGGAAAAGGAAAAAGCCAGATAGGACATAGGCTAATTGGCTGCCAGGGTTTTTAATTTATGCGGGCGTCATTGTCAAAGTACAGCCCTGGAGGGCTCAAGCCCTCTTTCAATACTTAGATATTATATATAGGGCGTATACGGACTTTGCTGGTCAGGCTTGGCTACAATATGACCAGGCGTTCCGCATGCGGAGCGCCATCCAGCCTAATTTACGCTGGGATGAGCCCCAGCCGGGTCTTTGGCTACAACACATGACGCTGGCTAGGCCTAACACAGGTGACCGGTTCGACAGTGGTCACCTGAATAGGAAAATGGCATCTGCACAGGTTGCCCGCCCTGGCGCGGGGCAGTTGGTTCAACCCCGACTGCCTTGCTTTCAATTCAACTCTAGAGGATTTTGTAACAAAAAGCCATGCAGGTTCAGGCACGAATGCCTTACCTGTGGGGGACAACATGCAAATTCCTCCTGCTTTAGGGCAGGTGCACAACGACAGGACAAGAACGCAGGGGGCCCCAGAAAACCACACAATGGCGGGGGCAACCCTGGAAAAGGGACCCAGCCCAATTAGGGTCCAGGTGTTGGAGGAATGGTTGAGATGTTATCCTCGCAAGGAGGATGCTCGCTATTTATTAGAGGGATTTAAGTATGGGTTTAGAATCCCAGCATTGGGCGAACGCAAGGCGTTCATTGCACAAAACCTTTGCTCACTAGCGGGTATGGAAAGCATCGTGCAACAGAAAATTGATAAGGAAGTAAGGGAGGGCCGGGTCCTTGGACCTTTTCCCACACTACCATTAGAGAACCTAAGGGTTTTGCCATTGGGCATAGTGCCCAAGAAGGCCCCGGGCGAATTCCACTTAATCTATCATCTGTCCTTCCCCGAGGGAACGTCAGTAAATGACGCCATTCCCCAGGAATTGTGCACTGTCAGGTATACCTCATTCGATGAGGCAGTGAATATGATCAGGAAGTACGGGGTGGGGGCTGAACTGGCAAAATGTGACATTAAATCAGCCTTTAGGCTTTTGCCCGTTCATCCCCATGACTTCAACTTGCTGGGCTTCCAATTTGGGGGCGCATTTTACGTGGACAGGGCTCTAGACCATGTTGTGTGCCGCTTTTGAGAAATTTAGTACATTTATAGAATGGAAAATTAGAAGCAGGGTGGAATGCAATTTGACGGCCCATTACCTTGATGACTTCCTATTCTGTGAGAAAGGGAGGTCAGGTAGATGCGCTTTCATACTTAATGCGTTCCAGACATTGGCCAAAGAGCTAGGGCTGCCACTAGCTGAGGACAAGACGGAGGGTCCGGCCACATCATTAACTTTTCTGGGTATAGAACTCGACACGGTTCAGCAAACCTCTAGGTTACCCCAGGATAAGTTGGCGGACCTTAGGTCTAGAGTAGATTTTTTACGGCATAAGAGAAAGGTGTCACTTAAGGACCTACAGGAAACAGTTGGCCATTTAAACTTTGCATGCAGGGTCGTGGCGCCAGGTTGAGCATTTCTCAAGCGCCTGTGTGCAGTCATGAGGGGCCTCAAGCGACCAATGCATAGGACTAGGGTAACGCGGGGCATGAGGGAAGATCTCCTTGTTTGGAGTCGATTCCTCGAGAAATTTAATGGGATTTCCTTCTGGAGATCTGAGATGAGTCTGAAGGCGGATTTTCAGGTGAACTTGGACGCTGCCGGATCCCTGGGGTTTGGCATCTATTTCCGAGGCAAGTGGTGTTCAGGCACATGGCCGAAATCCTGGCAACAGAGTGGCATTACGAGGGACCTAACTTTCTTGGAATTCTTTCCAAATGTGGGCGCACTCTGGCTTTGGACAGAGTGGTCGAATTCGGTGGTCCGTTTCTGGTGCGACAACCAGGCGGTTGTTTATATCACTGTTTCCCAACCTTTTCCAGTCTGCGGACCGGCTGGGGAAGGCGGGGCACCCCCCGCGCGCGCCCCCTTGCATGGGTGCACGAGCGAGCGAGCGAGCGCTGCCATTTTGCGCATGTGCACGCAAATGATAAGTCTCCATTGACTAAATATCAGTTTTGGAAATTGACTGGATTAGCTTTACACAAGGTTGGCATTACGGGTGCAAGGTTTGGCACACATTCATTTAGGATTGGAGCGGCATCCACTGCAGCGGCCATGGGTTACAGCACGGAGGAAATCAAGCATTTAGGCCAATGGTCCTCGTCCTGTTATAAAAGATACATTAGGACCTTACCTACTTTGTAGGCAGGGGCCTGACCTATGTTTTTACAGGTCCCCTGGGGTCAGGAAGACGAAAACAGATAGTGATCATCGGCCATAGTTATATCTACTGGGCTGAACGCTATGCAGCTACAAACCCCTGGGGGAGCAATCTGGGGCTCGGAGCACGGGCTCACATTATGTGGAAGGGGCTGCGTGGCATGCAGTGGGTTCAGCTGTGCAGGATGACGGCCTTCGGTCACTGCCCACCAGACCTGCTGGTGATACATCTTGGAGGCAACGACTTGCCTAGACTGCCAGGCAAGGCGCTAATCCTGGACATTCTACGTGACCTTAAGAGGTTGAAGGCCACGTACCCTGCGATGCGGATCATATGGTCCACAATTATTCCTCGGTTAGCCTGGCGATGCTCTGAGAGGACTGGCACTGTTAACAAGGCCCGGCGGGGCGTTAACAGAGAAGTATGCAGAGGCGTCTGCAACGGCCTTGGATCAGTGATAGGCCACCACAGGATCCAAGTGGAGAAGTCCGAATTGTTCAGGAGTGACGGCGTTCACCTTTCAGAGGCTGGTTTGGAGGTCTTCTTGGAGGACATTAGAGGGGGCCTGCTTGCCGAGCTCGCAGGGCTCTGTGGCGGGCATGGGACATAGCTAGGCTAGTCCCTATGCTGTGGTGGGTAGTGCGGAAAAAACAGGTATTTATGGTGGGTCCCGCTGTAATTTCAAGTAAGCCAACAGCGCATCCGACAACCTGGCACTGCGGATCGTGCGATTACAGTGCCTATGGCGGGAAGATGCGCTGGGCCACTTCCGGACTAACAGCCCTCGAATAAAGAGGGCTCGAGGTCTGGGGGTGTTTATTAGCGGCCGGCCAGGTTCCTGCTGTCCTTAAGATCGCTGGAACCTGTGGCCGGGGACTCGCCCCTTCATTGATCAAGGGGTATTTAGATACTCACGTTATTTAACTGTTCCACTAAGGACGGCTCACTTTCCTTTATTTCTCCTTCACATCAATATATAAATATTCAGTATTTAATTATAAATATTATTGATTGAAAGCAATCCCACTAAAAGACTAAAAAATGTATGAGAACATGATTTAGCTTGTAAGATCTGAGATGAACACAGACCCACAGCCCTAGTCTAGTAAGTCTTTTACTTTACAACAAACTTCTTTTCCACTGGTTATACCTGCTCATGCATCTAAGAACACCTGCAACTTATTTCAGAATATTTTTCCAACTGTGGTAGGAATGTCCCGTCATTTCCAAATTGTAGTTGGGAATATATTATGAAATTCATCTCATTGTTAATAAAGCTCCTTCATTTTATCAAATATTTCAAAGAGTGACAATGTCTCTGTGACGATCACCTCTTTGAGGCACCTACGTTTTGTGCCCTCGCAGAGGTCCCAGTCTTTGTTTCCCTCACTGCCACCAGTGGATTACCTCTATCCACAATGTAAAAGACGTTTGTCAAAACACTTGTCTCGTAAATGCAAACAGAACTTATTTATTGAAGTGTAGCAAAGTTATAATTAATCACAGATGTTCTTCAGATGTTCATGATACACAAGCAAATCATTCACAGGTCTCTCTATACATACTTTCTTTTTGCCATATAATTAATTACCTTCTCTATCTACAGTGGACCCTCGACTTACGGATGGCTCCACTTGCATACTTTTCGAGTTATGGACTTCTCCGGCCGCAAAATTTCACTTCGACTTGCGGCCGGAGAATCAACCTACGGACCGGAAAGGGGAGGTGGGGAAAGCACCATAGGAATGCATTGAAATTTAATTAATGCGTTCCTATGGGGAAAAAAAGTCAGAAACCAAAAAAAAGTCAGAAAAAAGTCACTTACCAGGTACAGTAGACCGAGTCCCGCTCCTCACAGTCCCTTGGTAGCCCTGGAACAGCCGGACTCTGTGTGAGCAGAGCGCCGAACAGCTGAGAGGCGGCAGCCATTTTGAGGTGGCAGCCATTTTGAGAGGCGACCACATGGCTGCTGCCTCTCAAAATGGCTGCCGCCTCTCCAAAATGGCTGCCGCCTCTCTGCTGGTTGCCGCCTCTCAGCTGTTCGGCGCTCTGCTCACACAGAGTCCGGCTCCGCCTTTTAACCTCTCTCTCGGCTCTGCCTCTCCACCACATTTGCCTAGTACATGAATAATACATGACTTATTTTGCATAACAAGGGGTGAACGCTACAGTCTCATTTTTTACACAAGGATTTAGTTACATTCCTATTATTGGAAGCAAGGCAAGAGATAGTAAGGAGCAAAAACCAAAACCAAAGTGTGCTATTTTTTAGAGATGGGGGTATTCGTATACAAATACCCCACACAGCTGGATGCACAGCTGGTATTCATATACAAATATGAATACCCCCATCTCTACGCCCCATAGCACTTAAAGCACCCTCTGGGTGGTTTACAATTTGATTATGCAGGCTGGGTAATCAATTTACCGACCTTGGAAGGATGGAAGGCTGAGTCAATCTTGAGCTGGCTACCTGAGCCAGTCAGAATTGAACTCAGGCCATGAGCAGAGTCTTGGTTGCAGTACTACAGTTTAATCACTGCACCACAGGGCTCCTACAGAAGACAGAAGGACAGTTACAATCCTACTTCAAAAGCATGGTATAAACATGTTGGGATCTCTCACTTTCAAAACACAACCCAGAAAGTCAGAAGGACCAGAGACCAAGGACACTAATAATTTTGATACTACTTGGTTTTCTTTCTCAGTACTCCAGAACAATTATTCATGGAGACTAGTGCTGTCCTTGCACAGAAATGCTTTCACAAATCCTTTTGGTGAAATTGGGGTGGGTCCTCATTCCTTATTTTGCTCTTTTTCTTCACATTTCTCCTGCTCATGTTACAAGAACTCTTCTCTGGCTGCATTTTTCATGCTCACCATCCAGTCTGCAATGGATATTACACTATTATGGTTTAATTATGTGTACATTCACATAATTGCATTGCTGCCACTTACAGTGGTGTCATTGGTCTTTTCAAAAATATGTATTGGTATTATGAGACATAGTATCTTTTGAAATATACTGTTTAGTGAACTGTTTCCAAAAATCTTTAGTAAGGACTTAAATAAAGAAAACTACAACATGAGGTTATCATGAAAGCCAGACAACACAGAAGAATAACCAGCATGTATGCATGGACACACAAACTTCAGTTACAGCCACAGGTCATCTGTGGCTGTAACTGACCTTCCAAGCAACTTCACTTTGCAGCAGTGGGCTCTGAGAATTTTGGAGACATAAGCCTCAGTTTTAGCCCAAGAAAATATATATTTTTGGCAGTACAACATCACATTTTGGAAGGTGCACAATAGC
Source organism: Intellagama lesueurii (assembly GCA_037013535.1). NCBI lineage: Eukaryota > Metazoa > Chordata > Lepidosauria > Squamata > Agamidae > Intellagama > Intellagama lesueurii. The sequence goes on from JBAJHW010000011.1 coordinate 19,201,415, forward strand.
TAAAGCACAGGTTCCCAAACTTGGGATGGGCCCCCAAGGGGTGTGTGTCAAAAAGTATTTTACGGGGGGATCACCATGATTATTTTTGTTGCAATTATTTTTATATTTAGTTTATTAAATATGGTATACACAATGCTGTTTTATTTTAATCGTCTTCACCAACAGATAATTTAATCTGATGCAGGCAACCTAGAGTTCTTAGTTATTTCTGTGCCCATTTGGGTGGATTGGATGTCCCATTGAAAGCATCTGGTTCAAACTAGTTGAGGCAAAAAACAAAAGGAACATGGTAGTTGGAATCTACTACTAGCCGCTCAATCAAGGAGAGAAAGCGGATGAAACTTTTGAAAAACAAATTGCAAGGATGTCAAAGAGGCACAATGTACTGGTGATGGGAGATTTCAATTATCCAGATATATGTTGGGAGGCAAATTCTGCCAAGTATGGCCCTTCCAAGAAATTCCTGGCTTTTGTGGCTGATAATTTTCTCCTACAAAAAGTGGAGAAAGAAACTAGAAACCTGAACCCTTCTTGGACTCCTTTTCTTGTTCGGATCTCTTGCCATGGGACCTTAGTTATCCTGATTTAATTAAAAATGGCTTTTTAAAAATCCAGCATATATGTGTGTGGCTGCACTCTGCTTTAGTTTCCTTTGAAATCAAGAATTCTAGTAGATCATGGTCACTCTCACTTAAAGTTCCCCCTTACTGTCGCTTCCTCCACCAAGTTGTCTCTATTGGTTAGAATCAAGTCAAGGACAGCTAGTCCTCGAGTTTTAGCTCAAGAAAATATATATTTTTGGCAGTCCAACACCACATTTTGGAAGGTGCACATATCAAGGTGTGTGCAATGTATAGCTGAAAAGGCTGTTAGACCTACTTTTCATTCAGACCTTGAGAAAAAAAGTATTAAGGTGCTGGACTTAATCCATACAGACTTGTGTGAGCCTATTAATGTTCCATCATTAGCAAACAACAATATTTTAATTCTTGTGGATGACTTTTTAAGATATTGTGTCATCTAACTCCTTAGGGATAAGAGTCAGACTCATGAATTCCTTAAGAAGTATACTGCTATGGTGAGCAATAAATCTGAAAAAAAAAAAAACCTACAGCAAATTTTTCAGACAATAGTGGTGAGCACATTTCTCAATATACTCAAGCATTATTTGAAGGACATGGAATTATACATTATAGGGCTGTCCCTTATACTCCTGGGAAAAATGGAGTTGCAGAAAGAAAACAGAGACACTGAGTTACCCAGTAAATGCAGTCATGAGAGCTATACTCCAGAATAGACTGCTTACTAAACATACTGAATGTTTGAGAAATGGAATGGTTGGAAGCCAAATCTGAAACACATCAGAGTCTTTGGCTGTCAGACATTTGCCCACATTCCAGAGCAGAAAAGACAACAATTGGATTCAAGATCCAAACAAACAAACTTGATTGGGTATGCCCTTGGTGTTAGAGGACAGAGAGTAATGGACTTAAAACAGGAAATGTCAGCATGAGATACATACGTAGTTCATTTCGACAAACAGAAGAAAGCTGACAAGAAAGAGACTATACGGATAAGAACCCAGAACATTAAAATGTACCTCTCCTAGACATATTGAGATCAATATGTCAACCTATATCAGAAAGGGGACAGGATAATGATACACAAGATGAAAACAGTATATAAACAGAAGGGGATGCAGTGGACAATGCAGATAGAGTGGTCGAAGATGAGGATCTGGAACAGGCCCCTGTGCTTGAAGATGCACGTGTGCCAATGGACATTCCAGAACGTGATATCAGACGCTCACTGCAGTCCAAAAGTGTGTGCCACCTCTTTGCCTGTCTTAATCTTTAAGGTCATTGAAAGAAAATGAACCAGCAACCTGGGATGCATTCAAACAGATGAAAGCAGCAGCAGGCACTAAATGGAGAAAAGCCGCAAGAGGGAAAATGGAAGCCTTGCACAAAAATGGAACATGGACATTAACAAAGCTCCTACCAGGCAAGAAAGTAATTGGGTGTAAATGAGTGTTTAAAGAGAAAAAGGATGTGAGTGGTAAACTGGAACATTATAAGGCAAGATTGGTTGCCAAAGGCTTTCTGCAAAAATATGGAGAAGATTTTGATGAGCCTTTTACTCCAGTTGTCCAACACAGTACTGTACGTATGTTCCTGAGTATAGCAGCCTCTAGACAGATGCAAGTTAAACATCTAGATATTAAGACTGCATTTTTGCATGGAGAAATCAAAGAGGAGCTGTAAATCAGAAGCACCCTAATCTGGTGTGTAAATTAAAGAAAGGGTTATATGGCCTTAAGCAAGCTACAAAAGTCTGGAAACTGAATAAAATGAGAAACTGAATAAAATGTTATTAGAACAAAGCTTTAAGCAAGGTGATGCAGACCAGTGCCTGTACACCAAGAACAAAGATGGATATTTAGCTTTTGTTCCAGCTTATGTACATGATCTATTTATAGGTCAGGCTGAATATCAAGAAATAGTATGCACACTTAGTCAGAAAGTGGAAATAAAGCAGTTATAAGATCTACATACTATCTAGGCATCCTGATTGAGAAAGAAGCAGATGGCTTTCATTCTGAATCAGAAACAGAAAATGGTTGAACTTTTACATACATTAGGTTTGTAGGATGCTCATACTGTAGTAACACCTATGCAAACAGATTTCTTGAAAAATAAAAAGGAAACTGAACCTCTGCTGAATAATAGTGAGTACTGGACAGCGATAGGAAAGCTTCTGTATCTGACAACTACCACTAGACCTGATATAGCTGTAGCTGTGGGAATGCTGAGTAGAAAGGTTAATTCACCTACACTAAGTGACTGGACAGCAGTCAAGAGGGTAGCCATATATCTAAAAGGAACTATAGATTTTAAGCTAAAAATGCCAGTTAGTAAAACTCCAAGGCTTGTAGGATCTATAGATGTGGATTGGGCAGAGGACAATGTAGATCATAAATCTACTAGCGGTTTCTTATTTTTACATGGTGATGGTCTTATTTCATGGGCCAGTCGTAAACAAAACATTGCAGCTTTATCATCTACAGAGTTGGAGTTTCTTGCAGCATCTGAGACATCTAGAGAACTGCTGTGGTTGGAGAAGCTCCTGAGAGACTTTGGAGTAGAAGTAGACCAGCCATTCCAGATAACGGAAGATAACCAAAGCTGCATTAGATTGTCACAAAGTGAACCAAACGCATCAGTGTGAGAAACCAGTTGGTCCATGACCTCAGCGAAAGTGGCATGATTCAGATGACCTATTGCCCAATCACCAAGATGACAGCTGACATCTTGACTAAGCCATTGCCCAGAGATTGTTTTCAGAACTTATGGGGGAAGATGGGACTTGTAGTCATCTCATGCATGCAGCATTGAGAAGGGGTGTTGGAGTTATGTTCTGCAATGCAAGCATGCAAGTGAATGTTTGACTGCTTGGGAAGGGAATCACCTGTGTGGCTAACATGCTGAAAGCACAGCTATTTCCCCTCCCTCTTTCTCCTGCTTATCCACTTGTTTTACTTTTCTGTATAAAAAGGGAACCATTCTTGTTAGCCCTCCCTTCCTCACTCACACACATAGATGTGCCTGCCTTGATTCATGCCTGCCTGCCAACGTTGACACAGACCTGCCTCCTACTCGTTATTTTGTTTCTCCCTTTTAGCCTAGCCACTTCTATCTAAATTGTTTTTACTGTTGGATGTCCTTGTAGCATTCAGCATATTTTATCTTTTATGCCTTTTTAATCTTCTACCAAGCCCTCCTTTTTGAGCTTTTACTTCTTCATATTGGTATGTATTATTGTTACTGTTTTAACTGTGAGTAAAGCTGATTGTTATTATTACTACTATTTACAAATGATAAGTTGCTATTCCTGAGCCAAGCATATGCAGATGGGTGTGTGTATATATATTTGCAAATTTATGGTTTATTGAATGCTTTTCCCCTTTATTTACTCCTGGTTATTTTTGGTGCTTACTGCTGTGCAACTCAAAGGAATTGATTAATATAAATAACCCCATAGTCCTAACACTTTATAAAGGTATTGGAACAGCAGCGCACAGGCAAGACAAGGTCAATATGATGTACAAGTTGGATGCCTTTGCCATATTTTTGCCAAGAAGAACTTGGAAGCTCTCAAGGGAACCCTTTTTATTTGAAAGGAATCAATAAAACCAAACAACAACACACTGTACAACACACCCAGAGCAGGTTAGAACAGAATTTGCTGGCTTGAGCCTCTCTTCAGGCAACAACACTGAAAGATCTGTCTGCAGCAAAGTGGTTGTTCCTCGTTACTGTTTTCTGAAGTACCTTCTCCCATTGGTTAGCCCACTGACTCATATCCATGACTAGGAAAATCTAAAAAGGAGTTACCTGACTAGGGAAGGTAGCCAGGCATTTGCTGTAGACAGGTCGCTATCTGAAAGGAGTAGATAGTGACCTGTGTACAGCAAAAGCTTGTACTCAGCTCACTATATTTGGGAAACATGCTGAGAAAGTACTTTGGTCAGCTGGAATTTTTCCACCTTCGATCTGCCAGACTAGAATCAAAGCACAACTATGCCACTTCTCAAGAATAAACAAATAGGTACAACATTCTTCTTATAAACAATCCCACAAGCTGCCACTCACTGTGATGTCACTGGTCCTTTCAGAAGGACTCTCAAGAGCCAGCTCTCGGTCTAGTTATACGAAGGGGGGGGGGGGGGCAAATGGAACAATGTTAGTACAGAAGCGTCAGGTGCATAAGCTTGGTGGAGAACCAGATCTCAGCCATGGCCAAGTCTTCCTGTTACCAGCTGAGCCGGATAGCACCTTTGCCCGTATCTTAACAGGAAGTCCCTTCCAGCACTGGTCCATGTGCTTATAATCTCTAAAACAGACTATCGCAATGGCCTCTATGTGGGGCTGCTCTTGAAGGCGGTTCAGAAGCTGCAGCAGGTGCTGAATGCTGCTGCCAGGCTGGTCTCTGGAACATCTCTTTATGACCACATAGCTCCTATCCTGTCCCGTCTCCACTGGCTGGCTGTTTCTTTTGGGCCAAGTTCAAGGTGCTTATGTTAACATTTAAAGCCCTTAATGTTTTAGAACCTTGTTACCTGGCTGAGTGCCTCTGTCTGAAAACATCTACCTGTCCCACCCACACCTCTCATATTGAGAGGCTCCAAGTGGCCACCCGAGGGAGGCCCAGAAATCGGTCACTTGAAACGAGGGCTTTGGAACTCCCTCCCACCAGAGGTGTGATTGGTCCCATCCCTCCTGGGCTTTAGGAGACAACTGAAGACCTGGTTGTTTTCTGAAGCCTTTCAATAGTTTGCCCCTAATCAAGTAATTTTATGTATCCCTTCAGCCACCAGCCTGCTATTAATTTTCCTTTTTTTTCTTTTGTGGTTCATGTTGCTATGTCTGGAACCCGCCTTTTCACTGTTGTTTTATTGTTTTTGTTATTATTCTTTATGACTGTGGGTCCTTCTGTTAGCCGCCCATAGTAGTAGCCTAGCTACTAGTAGGACAGCATAGAAAAATAAATAAATAAGTAAATAAATAATGAACAACTCTCATGGACACAACAGAGGGCAGAAGGAATGGTGGGAGTGAAGGGCAACAGACCAGATCAACTGGACATATGGGTAGTGACATAGTAGGCCTTTCTGTGACTCCAAATTTTATGGAGTCACTTTCTGATATTTGATTTATGCCCTAATTGTATCGATATTGTATTATTTTGTTATTCTGTTGTTTGTTTATCTGTTGTAAACTGCCCAGAGTGGCCCTGGCTGCCAGACGGGTGGTATATAAATCAAGTTAATAAGAATAATGATAATAATAATAGATGCCTCTCACTAGCCTTGGATCAGCTGACCATGGTGATTAGTTAAAGGCAAGGGCAATTGCCCAAAGCTACAACCCAGAACCTGGGATCTCTCTTAATTAATCCAGATGCCAATGAGCATACAATAGTTTATGGGGTTATTTATGGCAGTTGCTGACCTTTTGTTTTCCATGCTTTTCATGAATGGATGAATAATGCTGTCTCCTGTTTCCAAGATGGATGTGTCGACCTGTCTCCTAAAACCCTAATGTCCATCTTAAACTATGTCTTAAATGATCACTAAACTTGTCTCACTTGCCTCATGTCTCCTTTGAGAAAGGGAGACGAAAAGAGGCAAAGATCACTATGAAAAATTTATGACAAGAAGAAAATGTACAACCATCAACAACACAGAGAGTTGAAGGCTAAGCCAGAACATTTCCTGTCTGCTCCCACTTTAGGAATTCAGTAGGCAGCTCAGGGCATTTTTATGCTGTGGCAGCAACAGACTTAGACACATCCTTCCCCCCCCCCCCCCATCATGCAAATGACCATGCTGGCCCCCATCCACATTTGATACGTTCTGTACACTCAGAGAAGTAACTGGCTTACAGAAAACCAGATCTTTAGACATCCTGGTTCCTGGTCACTGTCTGAACTGACTAAAAGACTCCACAACACATCAGAATAGAAACATGTTCCTAACACAATCTAAATTAATACAGGATTCTTAATGATTTTTCCAGAAAGCTAACACTGGGAAAAAATTGTGCTCATCTTTTATTTATTGGTTTAATAAAATCAGTGATTGTGTTATATTATTCTACTATACTTCATATTGGATTTAAATGATGCAATTTACAATCTTAATTTTTCATACAGTATATTTCCTCTCAAAAGGCAGGAATAAATTTTAACTGTACACAGAGACATTAAGTTCCACCTGTTTATATTCGCAATCTCACAATTATTTTTGCTAATGAGATTTTAAAATGTGAAAAAATAAGTCATAACAAATCAAAATAAATAAATTTGACTAAAGAGGAGCAGCTGTTCCAATGCAGAAGGGAGCACACAAGGATACCCTTCTGCCTTTGGGAAGAGAAACAAGATGTCTATGTAGGCTTCCTATTTTTAACTTTCTGATGTTCCTAACTGTCAGGATTAGCTCAGAAATCATCTCAGTGAAGCAGTCTCTCAAACCAGATGCTGCCCTTTGCAAGATATAAAAAATTGCTGAGTCTGAAGCATTGATGGATACCCACTGCAGAACCTGTTCAAACCAATTCATCTCCATCTCCTCCACTTGGTTTGGTTATTCCAGGTTAGCTCAGGCCGAATTGGGGTGAAGACTGCCTGGAAATTATCCTTTTATTTCTGCCAGAGCACATTTGCACAGGGCAAGCATGCTATCTGGACCTTTACGAACGGCTTCCTCTGATCAGATGCCAAATGCTCAGCTGTGAAGTAGCCCCTTCTTATGGTTCTTTTATCCAAATGGGAGAGTTTCCCCAGACTGCAAAAAGCTTGGTTCCATAACCCCCATGTGTAATTAGTGTTAACAGCACACAATATAAATGCCTGTTGCAAGGCAGCCAAGAGAACAGGTTATATTTCATCCAGAATTTTCAGGAGGCCCGCAGGACTCCCACCAACATCTCCAGAAAATCTTCCACACAACAGTCCAGACATTCAAAGCTCTGTGCAATACCTGCAGCACAATATGACCCTCTAGAAATGGCTGACCAAAGTTGCATAAATATGCTACCTGATTTGTGAGGGACAGTTCCTGCTGTGCCATTTTAAAGCAGCAGCATGCCAGGAAGAAAGAGGCTTCTGTTGCATGCTGCAGAAAAATGCTTAAATGCTGGTTAGAGACAGGATCCTGGCACCCTGTAATAGAGTAAATAATCTGGTCACCCACTCTGTATATGATGGTTAAAGAATCACAAGATCAAAAGAGTTAAAAGGAGATGATTATCTTCCACCTCAGTCCAGAATCTGCAATGTGGGAATCAGTCATCGTATCTCTGAGAAACGCTATCTAGACTGTGCTCTTCTGTGAAGGAAGAAACACTGGCTGTTGTTTGTTCTACTGCTGTCCGTTCAAAAGCTCATACCATTCAGAGGTTATTCCTAATGTCTAGCAGAAATCTGTTTTCCTATTTATTCTAGGCCAGTCCTCTGAAGCAACAGAAAACAAGCCTGCTCAATTCTCTACATGACAGCCTTTCAAACACTGGAAGATTACACTTAAATCTCCACGTAATCTTCTGTAACCAAGCCAAGGTGGCACAGTTGAAAATTGAACTGAGACTTGAGAGATCCAGGTTGTAGCCCTATCTACACTGGGTGATCTTGGGCCAGTCACTCTGTCTCACCTTGGCCTTATCACAAAGGTTGTTATGAGGGTAAAGCAGGATGCAAGAGAGCTATATGCAGGGCCTGGTATTCATCTGAGGAAAAGTGGAATATGAATGTAATGAACAAATATTCTCCATAATAAATATTCTCAGCTCCTTCAACTGTTCCTTACAGGACTTAAGTTTCATACTTTTTACTATCCTGGTTAACCTTCTATGGATGTGTTACAGCTTCAATATCCCTTTAAAAATGTAGCATGCAGATAATCCAGACAAAGTCTGATAAGCACTGAACAGAGTTGAACATTTATTTCCTATTATCTGCCTACTAATCATCTATTAATGCAGCCCAAGAGATTGCATTAACTTTTTAAACTTTTGCATCACACAATTGTTTTACATTGAGTTGGTGAATTGTTGAAACATTGAGGTCCTTCTGGCATTTATTCATTTTTATTTAAAATATTTTTACCTTTTGTGATTTAATTTGTTTGTCTCTTGGGTCCTTTTAAGGAGAAAGTCCAGATTGATCAACACTCCTTTTGTTGGGGAAGACTCATAGTTCTGCCTTCTCTCAGTCAGTTGTTAAGACTTCATTGCTTTTCCTGCACAGCATACCCACCCTTTCCTTGCTCTTCTCCTTGCTTCTGGAGCAGTCAGGAAAGGAATTTGTATTGTTTTAGCACTCTTCACAAGCTTCAACACATTCTGGGTTTTAGCCTTCCTCACAGGTTCAGGCTACTGCTCTTGTATATATCTTGCCTTCCATCTCGTATATACATACCTTTTAATAAGCAGTTAATGAGAAGGAGCCCTGCACTGCTACAGTGGTTTAAATATCTGAATTATCAGGGAAGATTTTACAACTTTTGTACTTACCAAACCTATAGTCCTATCACCTCAGGGGAAAATATAAAGGTAAATGTTGCAGCTGCTTTGTAGAAGCTAAGCAGGTCTGGGACTGGCCAGTGTCTGAATGGGCTACTCCCTGGGAACCCACTGGAGTTCCATGATGGAAGAAAAGTAAACACCAATATTCATCTAAACCCACACAAAGTAATCAATACTACAGAGGTGGAAACCTCCTGTTGTGGGCCTTGTCTGGCCTGTCAAGGCTCCACATCCTGTACTTCCTCCTGACTGAGAAAGCAGGTCCCACTATATACATTGTGCATATATTCTACAATTATTCATCAGTGATACAGAAGACTCCCTTTCCTGCACTCAAGGCAGCAGTAGAGAAACACGTGAATAGTAACATAGAAAAGGAGCAGGGGACTGAAAGATGGGGAAACAGATTTCCTTTCCCAGAGCCCACAAGAGTGTGCTTTGATCCCTCATCCCCTTCCCCACACAAAGAAGGGTGTGGGTGAAGCAAATGAAGCAAAACACTGCCAGCTGGCACCTCAAGAATCTCCTGGAAGTGCTGGATGAAAACTTTTGCTTTCGACTTCCGTTCCATGCTGGTGAAAGTGGTAGGGAACGAAATCCTGCTTCTTGACCGAAGCAGCAGGTAGTAAAATTGCAGCCAGGAACCCAATGTTATCAGCAGGCATGGTGAAGCTTCCATACCATGACATCAGCTGGCCCATGAAGGGTTGTAGGGGATGCCCCTCCCCAAACTTTCTGTTCCTTGCTATTTTATTATTATCCAGTATCTACTTCATGTTTTTTTTAAATTTTGCCCAATCACTACGAATTACTACATGTATAATTACTGCAAAACTTTTCCAAACCTCTTTGCTTCAAACAGACGATCAAACTCTATATCGTGAGGTGCAGCATATGTACAAACACTGAAACTAATTCATCACATAAAAGGTATTAAAAGAGAAAGAGAATAAGGTTTACCAAGTTGCTTGCCTCTGTTTGGCCATCCTAATTCCCTTCAAGAATGTTTGGCCTATGGCTCTGTATTGCTATCAGAAAATCCTGTAGGACTCCCTGGGCAGAGGCAAATATTCCAGTTCGATTTCACCCAGTTTCTCCTTTTTCTCACTGTTAAGATTTTCTTCAATCTGTATACTGCATCTGACAAAAAGTCATCAGAAAAAAATCATCTTTATAGTGTGCTATATTTACTTTTTATATTATGCCAATTTTATTTAAGAGGGTTATCTTAATGCATTTTTGTAAATAATTTCACTTAATATTCAATTTTTAATCAACACTTTACTTAATTAATGTTTTCAGTTGTAGACCACACTACAAAATTCTGAAAATTTTGCAGTGTGTTTCAGATCCAGGTTCAAGATGTGCAAACTGAGTGTTTTCATTACAAAAATGTAGACAGCATGACATTTTCCATCCCAAATGCTTCCAAAATTTACATTTAGTCCTGTGCTGACATTTCCCTTCCTCATTTAATGGAACATATCCCAGAAGGAATCTTCAAAGTAAGAAAAAAAAAATAGCCATCATCTGCATCACTGGTAAAATGGAAGACACAACAGATGGTGGCTGGTTTTAACCTACCAATCACTAGAGAATCTTTAACACTCTACCAGTTGCTGAACTTTTTTCTTCTGAAGTCAGTAACTTTGGTTTTCATTTGATAAACATTTGTTTGAAGATTTATCAGGGCTTGCTCGTAAGATGGGAGCACTGCTTTGTTATATCCCTCTTGCAATGATTTTCTGGCTAAATGCAGCACATGTCCGTACTAAAGGTGGATCAAGACAATAGACCACATTTTCCAGAGCCTGGAGATTTTTTTTGGAGATTTTTTTAATTGATAAAAACATACTACAAATCATTTAAAAACCACCAATCCAAGTGTCAAACAGAGAAATTAAAACATAGCAAAGATAACAATTCTTAAAGGAAAAAGAAAAAGAAACATTGACAGGGTTACTTTTCTCTAGGAAAGGTTACAATTAGCACCATTCTCTCCTAAGCACAAAATCCTTATGCAAAATTAGTACTATAATTATCTTGTCTATAATTTTTACGTTTCAATTTACAAATAAAGTTGCATTGTGATCATACGAGTACTGCGGTCTTACATGGTGTTCATACCTGGTAAGAGTCTTTGTCTTTCTAGGTTATTTCCAGATTCCTTTTATTCAGCCATTGCCATCAGTTATACCTTTCTGGTTCTTTGCCTCACCCCTTGCCCATTTTGCATAAGCTTTGATTGTTGTCACTAACCTCTCTGCACCTTTCTCTGGATCTGCTGGCCTTCCTTTTTCTGCCCTCTGAAAAGCTAAGATGTTCAAAACCATCAAGTTAATGGATTCTCACCAGAGACCAGGGGAATTTTCTAGTTCTTTTGACTCCTCTTTGGCCATGCTCCCTTTCTAGGTCCCTCCCATCCATTTTCTAGCTTTTTCCTGAGAACACCGTTTTGGCCATTTGGTCTTTTTTAATAAGGCCAGTCCAGTTTACGGTATTTGCTAAACTTTCCCAAAGTTCTCAAGCCAAGAAACATTCTTTTGCAAAATGGGCACAGGTTTCTTTAAAAGGTTCTCAGCCCTCTTCTCTCCTCCAATATTCTCATTTCCTCCAAGGATTTTTTTGCCCCAACATTGAGAGCCTAGTGGTATTCCCTCCATCTTGTCTCCCACAGGGAGAAAGTGATCTGTTTGTCTCTAAACACTACCAAGTCTTCCCTTCTGGAGTGTTGATATCCACTTAGCTTATGGTTTGACTCCTTTTTATCTTTGAAAGTTTTCAAAATGTTCTTTTCTACCATCTTCATATAAATATTCTGTTTTACAGTCAGCACTGGGGCAGTTGCCTTATCAGAGGCCACTTTCACCACCCATCAGTTGACACTCTCAGACATAGCTCTTACATATGGCCTTAACCCAACCAGCAAGGCAGGAGTAAATCTATGAGAGTGAATTTTCTCATTCCATCACTTCTCTCCTCATCCTTTACTCTGCCATTGATTTCCCTTTAGCCATTAAGATCTGATCACTCCTAGACCCATCCCTATGCTTGGTTCCTCACAATGGAGCAATACAGGGCTAGACTGGGGTAAAATAAAGAGATGAACAATACGGCAGCAACCAGGCTGGGTTCTTTTGCATCATGTGTTGCTTGGTTGTCTTCGGACCCTGGACATCACACAGCCAGCTGTTTGCCTAAGGTCTGAGTCTTCATGGCCATCATTGTAGAAGGGGTGGCCTGTCACAGTACCTTGGCCTCTAAAGGCCGAGCTTTGGAAGATGAAGGGTTCATCTAAACAGAAGAGGATAAAACAAAAAATTCATAATTGTCTCTATTTCCCTCTTCTGTTAAAGGTTTCCTTCACCATTTTGTTGTCAAATTGCCAGGGTAATGTTTCAGCTAGTAATACTGCTAGGTGTGAGGGGATCTGGCTCCAGCACACAGGTAGCAGGCAGACACAAGGAGGGTGAGTTGCTACATGATCAGACCAGCTAGAGAGAGTCCCTGCAGCTGCAGGAGAAGCAGCGTCTCAACGAGACAGAACTGGAGGAGCCAGGATCAAGGGGAATAAAAGAGCCGAACTAGGAAGACAAGTGGTCACCACCTACATATTTGGGAAGAAGAGGGCATGTGAGAGTATGCCAAACGCGGTCTACTCTTGCCAGGTTTATTTACTGGTGACAGGAGCCAAGCACTGGAGAATCCAGCCATGCACTTGGCCACTGACACAGCTCTGGAGAGGCAAGAGAGGAACAGGGAGAGAGGAACTGCAGAGACTTCCTTGTGTTCATTTAAATAAGCCTTCTCCCAAAGGGCTGTGCCCTGAATCTAAGCTCTCTCTTCCTGCCTGCCTTTCAGAGCCTGGACTCTGGGGTAGTTTCAGTGAAAATTAACTGGGCCCCCAAGCTGACAAGTAGTTTAGAGACTAATTTGACCCTATGGGACAGGGGTGAGGGGAGAGGGAACTGCTGATGTAACTCTAATAAAAACTGATGAGAGTCAAGAAGCTGAGCTGGAGCCTACAAAGTTATTAGCAGGGAACCCTGGCTCCTCCAATGAGGAGGCTGGCCGGGAAAACACTAGGGTTGCTGTTAGCAGCCAATTAGAAAGTCCAAGAATTTTGAAGGTGAAGAAGGGCTTCAACTGGATTGCTGAGTGCCTTCCACAATTGCTGCTTCCTTCCTCTCCTCTTACAAAAAGTCATCCTGAGACTGCAGCATGGCAAGCAAAGGGTCAGTACAAAGATGGTATCCAGACCAGGACTCCAAGCATGACAGTTGGCCAACTCCTTATTGAGCTTGGAAGTCTTGGCAATGAGTAGAAAACAGGAGCCCAACAAGAAAAGCAATGAAAGGACGATGGGGCCTCTGCCCGTGCCCACCCCTCTGGTATACCAGCAGCCACAGAATTATAGAAGCATAGAATAATGAAATTGGAGGGGCCCATAAGAGTCCAGCGTCCTTCCCAAGTTGAAGCACATCTGACAGATGGCTGTCTGACTTTCTCTTGAATGCCTCCAGTGTTGGAAAGTTCACCAGCTCCTGAGGTAATTGGCTTCATTGTTGCACTGTTCTAACTTTCAGGAATTTTTTTCTGATATTCAACTGAGACCTGGCTTCCTGTAACTTCAGCCCATTATTATATGCCCTGCACTCTGGAACAATCAAGGACAAATCCTGCCACACATTCTGTATAATAACCTTTCAAGTATTTGAAGAATGCTATCATATGTCCCCTCAATCTTCTCTTCTCAAGGCTAAACAAGCCTCAGTCTTTCCTCACAGGGCTTTGTTTCCACTTCCCTGATCATCCTGGTTGCCTTCCATCAAACCTTCCATCAAACCTGTTTGTCTGCATCCTTCTTAAAGTGTGGTATCCAGAAAGGGATACAGGACCCAAGATGAGGCCTCACGAGTGCTGAATGGGGGAATCTACTACTTCACAGGATTTAGAGATTATCCTTCTGTTAATGCAGTCTAAAATAGTATTTGCCTTTTTTGCAGCTGTATCACACTGTTGGCTCATATTCGGCTTATGATTTATAACAATTCCGAAATCCTTCTCGTATTTAGTATCACTGAGTCATGTATCCCCCTTCTTATAACTGAGCACTTGGTTTCTTTTTCCTAAGTGTAGAACTCCCTGTTAAATTTCATTCTATTGTTTTCAGCCCGGTGCTCAAGCCTATGAAGATATTTTTTTAATTTTGTTTCTGTCTTCTAGGATATTAGTTATTCCACCCAATTCTGTGTCATCAGAAAATTTAATAAGCATTTCCTGCACCTCCTGACCCATGTCATTAATAAAAATGTTGAGAGGCATGAGGCCCAGGACTAAGCCTTTTGGTACCTGCTTGTTACCTCCTTCCAGCTTGAGAGGGAGCCATTGATAAGCACTTCATGAATACAATTTTGTAACCAACTGTAAATCCACCCGATAGTTGTTCTATCCAGCCCAAATTGCTAATCAGAATATCATGGGGCACTTTGTCAAAAGTTAAATTAAGTTATAGTACATCTACAGCATTCCCAGTCTACCAAATAGGTTAGCCGATCAAAAAATGACATAAGATTAGTCAGGAAGGTTTTGTTTCTGACAAATCCTTGTTGGACTCTAGTTATAACTCCTTTGTTTTCAAGGTGCTTACAGAGTGACCGCTTTATGATCTGTTCCAGAATTTTCCCTGGGATTGATGTCAGGCTGACTGGTCTGTAGTTCCCAGATTCCTCCTTTTTGCCCTTTTTGAAGATAGGAACAGTGTTATCTCTCCTCCAATCACCTAGCAGTTCATCTATCCTCCATGATTTCAAGAGAATAATAGACAGTGGATCTGTGATTTCTTCAGGCAGTTCCTTTCATACCCTTGGATGCAGTACATCAAACCCTGGGGATCTGAATTTATTCAAACTACTGAGGTATTTTAAAAATTATCTGTTTATCACTCTCAAGCTGCAATTTTATCTCTTCCATTTGTTCTTCACATTTGCCAATAGATTTTCTTTTGTGAGAAACAGCTGAAGTAGGAGTTGAGCAGTTCTACCTTTTCTTGTCATCTGTTATCATTTTTTAAATCTCCAATGAGTAGCTGAGCCACTATTGTCTCTGT
This sequence comes from Intellagama lesueurii, assembly GCA_037013535.1. Lineage (NCBI taxonomy): Eukaryota > Metazoa > Chordata > Lepidosauria > Squamata > Agamidae > Intellagama > Intellagama lesueurii. The sequence continues at coordinate 19,216,610 of JBAJHW010000011.1, forward strand.
CTTTTGCTGCGAATTGTACCTGAAGAATGCCTTTTTGTTGCTTTTAGCATCTCTTGCCAACCTCAGGTCATTCTCAGTTTTGCCTTCCTAATGCCATCCCTGCAGTGCTCTGCTTCCTCTATATACTCTTTATTTGTGGTCAAGTCTTCCTTCCACTTCCCATATGTGTCCTTTTTTGTTCTTATGTCCTCTCTGAGCTTTTTGTGAAGCCACATTGGTCTTTTTTTGCTTTCTTTCTTTTTTTTTGTTGGAATTGTTTGTAGTTGTGCCTTTAGAATTTCCTTTTTAAAGAAGTTCCCACCCTTCTTGGACTCCTTTTCCTGTTAGGATTTATTGTCATGGGACTTTACTTATCATTGTCCTGAGTTTACTACAATTGGTTTTCCTAAATTCCATGTACATGTGTGGCTACACTTTGCTTTTGTTTCCTTTTAAATCAAGAAATCAAGCAGAACATGACCACTTTCTCCCAGACTTCCCCCTTCCTGTCATTTCTTCCACCAAGTCATATCTATTGGTTAGTATCAGATGAATGACAGCTAATCCTCGTTCTTCCTCCACTTTTTGTAGGAGAAAATTACTAGTGACAGAAGCCAAGAAGGGCCACATTTGGCAGAATTTGCCTCCCAGCAGATATCAGGATAATTGAAATCTCCCATCACTACTGTATCATGTTTCTTTGAAATTCTTGCAATTTGTTTTACAAAGGTTTCATCTGCATCCTCTCTTTGACTGGAAGGTAGATTCCAACTACCATGTTCTTTTCTTTTTCATCCCAATTATATTAATCCAGATATTCTCAATGAGACAACCATGCTCATCCTCCTGTATTTCTATGCAGGAATATGTTTTTGTTTGTTTGTTTGTTTGATACTGGGATTCCACCTCCCTTTTTATTCTTCTGTTCTTTTTGAACAATTTCTATCCTTCAATTGCTGTATTCCAGTCATGGGAGTCATCTTACCAAGTTTCAGTTATCCCTATCAATTTACCTCCTGAACTAAGATTTCCAGTTCTTCTTGTTTATTTTTATTTCCCATACTTTTGGCTTTTATATATAGACATCAGAGATTGCGTAATTTGTGGCCTGCTTTCCTTTGCACATTGTTATGAAGGTTATTATTGGACCCCATTAGAGCTGCTTAATCTGTTCTTTTTATTGTGCAAAATCCTTTATCCATCTTTACGTCGGAGCTTGCGTCTCACTTCCCTTTCAATTCAGTTTAAAGCTCTCCTGATGAAATTTTTCATGCTGCAGCCAGCCATTCTTTCCAGTACTGATCCATCACTTGCCAGCAATCGATCTTCTAGGAAGCATAACCAGTGGTTCCAAAATCCAAATCCCTCGTGCCAGCATCACCTTTGCACTTCTTGGCACAATGGTTAAACTGCTGTACTGCAGCCAAAACTCTGCTCACAACCCAGGTTCAATCCCAGTTAGCCAGCTTCAGACTTCTATTCTTCCGAGGTCTGTAAATTGAGTACCCAGCTTGCTTGGGGGGGGGGGGGGCAATGTGTAGCCTGTATAATTAAATTGTACACTCTGAGAGTGCTTTATATAAGCAGCATGCTTTGGTTTTTTTTTTATTTCAGCCAGCCATTCACCCAGAGTATTTTTCCTTTCGTGTTCTATTCCTTTTCTAAGTACTGGTAGGATGGATGATAAGACTATCTGGGCCCCAAAGTCCTTGAGTTTCCTTCTCAGTGCTTCAAAGTCTGATGCTATTTCTTCATTCTTCCTCTTGGCTGTGTCATCTATTCCCACATACAAGAGACGAAAGCAATATGTATCAGTGGATTTTATGAGCAATGGCAGCCCTTCAGTCACATCCCTAATTTGTCCTCCAGGGAAACAACATACCGAGTGAATCCAAGTACATTCCCAGCAAATTTCAGTTTCTGTACCACACAGCAGGGAGTCTACTCCTCCAACTACTTTTCTCTTCTTCTTTTTGTAGGGTATGGGTTCCATCAGTCTGCTTGACTGAGCATCAGCTTCTCTCACATTGTCCTGTGAGGGTCTCCTGTAGGTCTTCTTCTGCAACCTACCCACTCAACTCCTCTTCAAGATTCTGAAAGTGGTTTTGCAGTTCCATGGGTGAACAGTATCTTCTCCTTCTTTTGTTCCTAACTCTGATGCCTTTCCATGGTGCTTCCTCCACTATATTTACTCTCTCCTCAGCCGTCTCTTCCTCTGCTTTGTCTTACTGTTCTTCCACATCCAATGCCTCCCTTGTCTATGCACACTTCATCTTGTCTTGTAGCCTTAAGCATGGCCACTCGCTGCTCCAATTCTCTCAGTTTTAATTCCAACAGTGCAAACAGTTTGCACTTTTTGCATGTGTACACTGTGTTCTTCTCAGGCATGAAGACAAACATTGCATACTCTTTGTAAGTCACCGCTACCGAAGTGTCTCTTACCTACATAATCCCTGTTAGGTTTTTACTTTCTCCTCTTTGTATATGAGTGCCCTTTGCTTTGTCTTGTCTGCCTTGAAACAACCTTGAGACAAACCTATGGCACCTTCTCCTGAGCTTGTTTATTGCTCAGGGTCTGTGAGGGGAAGAATGACTCTGCGGACACTTCAAGCACTCAGGTAAGGTTCAGTGGCTCTGTGTATGTCACATATTGCACTAACAATGAAGAGACATGAATGATCCTATTGCATGTATGTTAGGTAAAGGTAAAGGTTCCCCTTGACATTTAGTCCAGTCGTGTCTGACTCTAGGGCGCGGTGCTCATCCCCGTTTCCAAGCCGTAGAGCCAGCGTTTGTCTGAAGACAGTTTCCGTGGTCACGTGGCCAGCGCAACTAGACACGGAACGCTGTGACCTTCCCACCGAGGTGGTACCTATTTATCTACTCACATTTTTACATGCTTTCAAACTGCTAGGTTGGCAAGAGCTGGGACAAGCGATGGGAGCTCACTCTGTCGCGTGGATTCGATCTTACGACTGCTGGTCTTCTGACCTTGCAGCACAGAGGCTTCTGCGGTTTAACCCGCAGTGCCACCACGTCCCTTGCATGTATGTTACACGTTGGTAAAACATTTTTGAAGAGTTTATTTTTTAACTTATAACCAGAAATGAAGAATATGTGGCATTCTGTGTGTGAACTGCAATCCCCATTTGCTGAAGCCAGCAAAGCCAATAGTGAAGCATGATGGGAGCTGTAGTCTGGAGAGCCACAAGCTGCACATGCCTACTACGGAAACAGAGATGTGCCAGTGTCAACTGATTATTACTGTTCAGCTACATCCAGAATTCCTAGTGTGGTAAAGTGGGTAGAGTGACAGACTAGGATTCTGGAGAAGATGGTTTGAATCTCCACCTGACAATGGAAACTCATTGGGGGAGTGGACCTGGTGAAACCACTCCTTAAATATCTCATTTGCCTTGAAAGCTGCTAAGGTCACTATGTGAGTTCCAACTTGACGGCACAGAACACACACACATCCAGTAAGAGCTAGGTACACTGCAATATGCTGTTGCTTATGCCAACCAGATTATTGTTTCACAAGAAGTTTTGCAGTTATTTCAAAGTTTAACCTTATTTTTATTGAACCAATATACTAACTTTCAACATTAACAGTAAAGCTATTGGTTGCAAAAAGCAGAAATAAAGTCAAAACTATGCCTGTCTGTCAACATTACCGGGAACTACATGGAAATGCACACATGTAATGCACTACTGTCAGACTTGTTAAAACAGACTTGCCACAAGTTGTCAAAAATCTCTTGGTGCCTATTGAAGGTGCTCTGCATAACTGAGGATTGAGAACTATCTTCCCTATCACCAAAATAACTATTTAACTAGCTGTTTCCCAAACTTTCTTGGCACTGAGATAAGAGAACAGCCAACCCAATATTTAGTTCTTTCTTAAGTTCCATCAAAGCTTGTGTCCACTTAATTATCTCCTTTAGTATGGAAATACTTCCAAGAGGACCCCTGTTGGCTGTTTCGAGAAGCTGGAATTATATATTTATATAACTATATATTATAATTATATATTTTGTTCTTGGGAGCAAAAAGCGTTCTATGAGTCAAATAAAAAAATAGGCATGCTCCAAACAAAAACTTATACCTATGAAACTGGACCTCAGATCAGCACCAAATCTGGCATAGATGTATCAAAGTCTGCTCTTGCTCTTTGCCAAATTTGAGGATGTTTGGGCAAAGGGCTTTCGATTTGTGGTGTTTTTTTAAAGTAACACTGTTACCCCTGTGCACAAGCAAGCAACTTTCAGCTACCGTAAATGGAAAAGAGATAAAAGACATGGATAAGATAAAATGTGCATACCTAGAAAAAAAAACCCGCTCTGTTCAATGTGCTTTTTTTTTCTTTCAGGATGTTTGAGCCATTGATGGCTCTAATTCAGACCCTTTAATCAATTATTTTTAAGCCCTAAAACTTATGAAATAGCTCCTTATTTAAAATAACTTCCAAGAATGCCAAAGTTACTATTTGCATAGCATAAGCATTCTGGCCAATCAGAATGTCTCTAGAGTAGCCAGGCAGCTAACACAGGGAAGTGTAAATGAAAGCATATAACTCCTTCCTGGACACACATTATTAGCTCCAGTCTATGAAAATATTTTAAAATATATTTTAAAAAATAGATAGTAATATTCAGTAGCTCACTCATTTAAGATGTGAGATTACTAGTTTTTTGCTTTGTTGATCTGAAAGCAAGTTTTGCCAGGTTTACTCATGAGTAAGTTTAACAGGTTTACTCATGAGTTTATGGATCAACATAATTTCATATTATTTTTAGATGTAATCCTCCCTAAACACCCTCAGATCATAGATCCCGTTTGCACCACAGACTACACCACAGAAATCATGGGTCCCCCAGCGCATGGCTTTGCAGTGGCACTAAACACCAATATAAATCAGAGATGCTCATAGATCCACATGATTTTTCTGCAGGATCATCCCCAAACCACTGTCCACTCATAGGGCTCAACTGTGCCCACAGGTTACAGCATAGAAATCATGGGTCCCCCCAGCCCATGGCTTTGCAGTGGTGCAAAAACATGGACCTGAGGCATGAATCCATGCAATTTTTTTAACTAGGATGATCCCCAAACCACTGTCCAGTCATAGGCCCCATTTTTGATCACAGGTTACAACACAGAAATCATGACCCAAGACACATTCTGATTGGTCAGAATGCTATGCTATGCAAATACTTCAGTCATTTAAAATGTTTACATTTCCATTATACGTTCATGGTAGGATAGACTCAAATTACTCATTTTTGCTCAAGTGAGAGTTCGGACCTAACTTGATTGAGCACCCACTTTTCTGCTTTTCTGGCTGTCTTTACTGTCTCTACCAACACTACATTTCAAATGACTTGACGTTTGTCCCTGTCTTTCTTCACTATCTCTTCCTTTCATGTAGTATGCATGATTTTGACCTTGCTTTCCAGTGATATTCTTTGCTAACTCCAAACTCTTCCTTTTTTTTTTTTCAAAAAGTAAAGGGACATATTGTATTTTGGAAAACATGTTCACAACATATCCATAGAGGTTTCGGTCCAATACAGCTTTTCTTCCTCAGCCTGCCTAACTGAAACAAAGGGATATGAAATTGGAACATAGCTTTCCAGTCTGCTTTTGGTGGAGCGGGCATGACAACATTAGTTTAACTGAGAGGTTAAAGTGTGTTTGTTTCTCCATTGTATGTGGTGTACCTACTCACACCTTTGCTTCACCATTTAATTAAGTCCAAAACAGCCCTTCAAATTATTTTGGCACAGAGGGAGTATAGCCACACTGAAGCAGTTCTCACTTCTGTTTTCTCCCAGGAACCATAGTACAGATCATACGATCATCTTCTGGAATCCTCTACTGCTGGGTAATTCTATATGAGGGAAACTTTTGATTGAATTTGTGGGTAGCTTATGTATATTTAAACTTCGATTTTAAAAAGCCAGGAAATTCAGTTGATGTTTTTTTTAAACTGGTTTATGAATGTGAGATATTGTGCTTCTGTACCCACATTTCAAAAAGGCAGGAAATAGCCCAATATTGCTGCAAAATATTGTACCTGCATTGCCAGCAGGAAAAAGGGTGCCAAGCACATAGCAAAGGGCAGCGTGAATACTGACACCACCAATGGCAGCAAGTCAAGATGGTCTAGCCCCCCACCCCCTGCCAATTTCACCCTGGAATCTACAGTATTGACAGCTGAAATTCTACTAGTAAAAATAACCTTAGAGTCATTATATGTTTTCTGTTTCACCAATTTAAAAATTCAGTGTAAAAAACAGCAATATTCTTGAATGAACATAAATCAATTGAGTCAAATATTTTGACTCCAGCTTCCAGAATCCCCACCCAGCATAGCCAGTGGTAGAAAATTACAGGTATAACTCCAATGCACATGAAGAACCAAAAGCCTCGCACTCCTGAACTAACTAATACACATAACATTAATCTTTGTGGCAATGACATGGACATGAAAGATCTCATAACTTCTTGATATACAGCACTTCTAAGGATGTTTCAAGTCACATGATCACTGGGAAGAAGTAGTTGATGGTTAAGCCAAAGACAGATGAATGGCATCTGCTTATGGGTATCCTTGAGAAACACATAATTTCTGATTGTTTGTGTTTTATAACAGGACAGGCAACCTCTGAGGGGCTGGAAACCCTTCTTTCCCACCCACTCCCACAGTTTCTCAATTTTTCATGTCTCCCAGAAAGCTTGGGAGAACCATTTGCTATTTAAATGCAACACATGAACCCTGACTAATCAGAAATAGGAAGCAACATGCTGGTCACTTTAGGTTTCCAAAAAAGGCAAATTTTGGATTAAATGAGGCTTGAAAGTAAAATTATATTTAAATGGCTTGTTTTATCCCTTGTAGATTTTACAGTGAAATTGGGGTAGGTGGGTGGGTGAGTGACCACACACTGGGGCCTGAGAGACTAAGGGAAGGGCCTCCTGGAAGATCTTAGCAAGCAAATGGAGTTGTATGTCATCAGCACACTAGTGGTACCAGACCACAACATTTGGAACAGCCTCCTTCAGGTTTTTCATGTATATGTGAAATAGTATGTGGAATCATGGAACCCAACAGGAGCACCATTACTGTTCACAGAGTAACACCACACAAGGGAAAATCCCAGAAGCTGACTCCTTTTTTCATCAGTTAACCACTTCTCACCCAAACACAAAGCAATGGTCAGGGCTGTTTTTCAACAAGTGTAAATGGTAGTGAGCAGAAGAGGGTATCCTGTAGACCATCTTGACTGCTGCCATGGGTGTTGTCAACGTTCAGGCTGGCCTTTGCTATGTAAAGCTTGGCATCCTTTTTTCCTGCTGGCAACGTGGGCACGATATTTTGCAGCAATATTGGGCCATTTCCTGGCTTTTTGAATCATGGGTATAGAAGCACAATATCTCATATTCATAAACTGGAGGTTTTTTGAAGAATTGAATTAACTCTAGCATCAGCTGCCTTCTGGTGAAGAAACAACAGCAGGGACTACATATGTCTCCAGCTTTACAGTTCTTTTCTCACAGTTTCAATTTTGTTGATATATTTGCGCTGAATGGTTCACACACTGTGGTTTATCCCCTCCCCCCATTTTAATGTATACCATGAGCCAAACCAATTAATGAGAAAAAGCTTTGCTTTCTAAAAGGGTATGTTTGCTGTGCAAATATTTTATCTGTCTAATCACAGCTGAAGCTACAGTGAGGCTGCTGTGTAAAAAGAAATGCAGTAAAACTTTAAATCAATTCCTCCATTTAGAGAAAGATAGAGCAAAGATAGCAGCACTTTGAAAACAACCAATTCCCTGCTGAGAGTCAAAGCTAGGCTTTCTGTTATGCAATACAAATAGAAATCCAGAAACCTGGTAAGTACCAGATCAAAGAGCTGTCAGCTGCACATCCCTTTCTCTTCAAGTGTTCCCCATTGGTATCATGAATACTAGGTTTCCTTGGAGAGCACAGCTACCTGTTCTATTGTTTGCAATACTCATCAAAAACAAGAACCAATGCTTCATAATATGGGTAACATTTCACAAATTTGTTATGATGAAATCAGGGAGTAAATCTAAAGTAAAATCTATATTTAGAAATTACTGATTTCTACCAATGAATGAATGAACTGTCTATCTAAAAGACCACATCTCCCTCTATGTGCCTGCCCGGGCATTAAGATAATCAGAGAAGACCTTTCTCTTGGTCCGACCATCCTCACAGGTGCACTTAGTGGGGACACGGGAGAGGGCCTTCTCTGTTGCTGCTCCCAGATTCTGGAACCCCCTCCCACAGGAAGCCAGGCTGTCCCCATCTTTGTTGTCCTTCCACAAGCAGGGAAAGACCAGACAGGCTTTTCTTTGATGACTGGTGGTCTGAGGGGCTTTTTAAAAAATGTATTGGTGTGCTCTACTGTTCTAAATGCATTAGTATTAGTTTTATTTACTGTTTTTAACATAATACTTGTTTAATTCTTTTTAAATATTCGTATACTTGCTGTTTTAAGTGTTTAAATATTGTCTTTTTAATGATATAAGCCCCCTTGGGTCTTTTTTAAGGAAAAAGGTGGGATAAAAATATTTTAAATCAATCAATCAGTAAAAATAAATAAATAAATAAAACACATTTATAGTACACTGTTTCATGAATGGCATGCCATCAGCTTACTGGGAGCCATGAGCTTAGAGAGAAACCACATGCAGTACCCTAACCTTGCTAACCTGTTAATCTAAGAGCAACTTACAAAGTTGATAACCTGCTACAGTGAAGGACTTTGTGCCACTTGACAAATTTCAGCTCCTCCCTACCCCAAGAGTAGGGAGACTATAAAGACCCATTTTTTGTTGTTCAACTCTGTGTAGTCCATCTGTCATGAGAGGGAGAGCTGGCAATCCAGCAGCACCTGGCCTCAAAAATCATGTCCAACTGGACTAATTAGGCTCTCCAGCATAGGAGGGTGCATGCGTGTTTTCTCTTGTTGTATTGTATCATGCTGCATTCCTATCAACCATCCATACAACACACCTAAGGTTCCAGTGGTTTTCATTGGGGTTCCTTCTGATCCAAAACCTTGAATTAGCACTTTCACAGACATGCACAAACTTTTCAAGACATAAATTTATATAAATATGGACAAGGAGATTTTCCTAACTTTGCAAAGGTTTATCCTTGTCAGAATTTGCATTTCCTTCTTCATCACTCTCTGCCTAGGCTACATCACAGAAGCTGGATGATATTAAGGTTTGGGAGAGAGAAGAGCCTTTCTCATTCCTGGGTTTAGGTTACATAACCTTTAGGCATGATGCAAAAATTCTGTAACAACAGAGCATACACATCAACATTCTGACATCCTTAGAGTGGACATCCTTAGTGTTGAATTAGTAACCATATCCTGAACCAGTGAGTTCAGCCATCCAGATAGTTTTGCAACTACAGTGAATGCAGCTTGCTTACATGCAAGGGCCATCTTATCAAGCAATCACCTGCCCTCCAAAGCAACCCCAAACATGCAAATGACAGAGTCTCCTGCTTACTGCACCATGTCAAGAAACAAAGGGAATTGGTAACATCCAGTAGATCCAATTATTAAAGAGAGACCAAAGTCTCAGGAAGTATTACAATTATAGATTTCTTACAATTTAAAACCTGCCCTCCTCAATTTAATTCAGCCCAGTGTTGTCTGAGCCAACATTATGTCCAGTCGTTACTTATATTGCTGGTCTCCACTTCATCCCAAAGAACAGATAACAGGAAGAAAAGCAGCACTCTTGTCCAGTGTTAATAAATAACGTTCATTTCTTGCAGCCAGAGGAGGTGGAAAGGAACTTTGGAGAGGTAAGAACTACTACATGTGTGTTGAACCCTTGTCCTTCATGGTATATAAAAAGTTGCAGGGGAGGGGCTGTCCGAGTGGATAGGAAGAGGGGTGAAAGTCTCCCTGCAGCATGCTTAAAAAAAAATCTCTCCTTGCTTAAAAAATCATCATCATCATCATCCAGATGTAATAATAGATTGGACTCAAAACGAATTAGAAGAATTAGATCAAAAAACACAGAAAATAATGAACATGCATCACGCACTAATATCCAAAAAGTGATGTAGTCAGATTATATTTACCACAAAAAATCGGAGCCCATGGATTACTGCAAATACAGCAGGTAGTAGAGGAGGAAAAAAGAAGCCTAAATGATTATATCAGTACAAGCAGAGAAAAATTACTTAGGGCGGTGAAAATAGAGAATATTCTGAAAACAACAGAAACAAAGGCTCAATATAAGAAACAACAATTTGAAAATAAATTAAACAGCTGGAAAAATTAACCATTACATAGACAACACCTGAGAAATATTGATGCAAAGCTTGATCATAATTCAACATGGGCATGGCTAAAAGTGGGGACCCTTAAGAAAGAAACCAAAGGCTTGATTTTTGCTGCACAAGAACAAGCACTCCAAACCAACAAGATGAAAGCTAAGATCCAAGGAATTAGTGCTAACAACAAATGTTGACTCTGCCAAGAAAAAGTTGGAATTGTGTCACACCTCATCTGTGAATGTCAAAGACTGCACAAACAGATTACAAAGTTAGACATGATAGAGTGGCAAAGTTAGTACACTGGTCATTATGCAAAAAATATAACTTGCCAGCCTCCAAAAACCCATGGGAACATCAGGTAGAGAAGGTGTCAGAAAATGAGGAAGTCAAGATCTTGTGGGATTTCTGGATCCAGACAGATAGACACCTTGAACTTAACACACCAGACATAGTAGTAATAGAAGGAAGAAATGTCCAGATCATTGACATTGCAATTCCAGGGGATGCCAGAGTTGAAAATAAAGAATTGGAAAAACTAACGAAGTAACCTGGCAATCAAAACATCTCACTTGTGGATAAAACACACTTCAGTGGTCCCCGTAGTCATTGGGGCTTTCGGAACAATATCAAGAAACTTCACACAGTACTAGAAGCAGTTGCAGATCTCAGAAATCACACCATCAGAGCTACAAAAAAATGGCAATATAAAATATTAGGAACAGCATACATACTGCGCCAATATTTAACAGATACTTAGGTTTTTGGTTAAAACTTATATCTGTTATATAATACCAGTCAACTTTTTTATAATTTTGACTGGGCCTGGTGTTTTTGAACAGCAACAACAACATGCCATCAAGTTGATTCTAACTAATGGTGATACTTTCCAGGGTTTTTTAGGTGGAGAACAGAAGTTGTTTACTATTTCGTTCTTCTGGAGGCGCCCTGGGACTGTGCAGCTTGCCCATGACGGCAAAGGCTGGCTCTTCTCTCAGAAGGCACAGTGGGGAATTGAACTCTCAGTCTTTGGCTCCTCAGCCAAATCACTGAGCTATCCAGCAGCTGGCCTTGAATCCCATAGTATTGAATAATTACTGGCCAGTCTCCATTATTCCATTTTCGGGAAGGTATTGAGAGCATGTGGCGCCTTCTAAACTCCAAAAGTTCCTGGATAAATCAGATTATCAAGATCCATTTCAATCTGGTTTCAGATCTGGTTATGGAACAGAGATTGCTTTGACCAGTTTGGTGGATGATCTACTTTGGGAAGGGTGAGTGTGCCCCTCTCAGTACCATTAACCATGGTATCCTTCTGAGCTGTCTCTCTGGGATGGGACTTGGAGCCACTGTTTTATGGTGGCTCCAGTCTTTCCTGGAGGGGAGATCTCAGAAGGTGGTGCTGGGGGACTCCTCTTTGATGCCCTGGCTGTTGGTCTGTGGTGTCCCTCATGTTTTGTCTCCCATGCTTTTTAATTATATATGAAACTGCTGGGAGAGGTCGTCCAGGGGTCATCGATACGTTGAGGACACCCAACTCGGTCTCTCCTTTCCATCTAATTCCAAGGAGCTGTTTTGGCTCCAAATCAGTGTCAGGTGTCAGTCATGGACTGGATTAAGGTGAATAAACTGAAGTTTAATCCAGACAAGACAGAGGTGCTCCTGGTCAGTCAAAAACCAGATCAGGGAATAGGGTTGCAGCCTGTGCTGGATGGGGTTGCACTCCCCCTGAAAACAGGTTCAGACTTTGGGAGTGCTCCTGGATTCGTCCTTGGGTGCTCAAGTCTTGGCAGTGCCCAGGAGTGCATTTGCACAGTTAAAACTAAAGTGCCAGCCATGCTCATTCCTGGAGGTGTCCAACCTGGCCACAGTGACACATGCCTTAGTGATATCCTGTTTGGATTACTCCAATGCACTGTAGCTGAGGCTGCCTTTGGAAAGGGTTCAGAAACTTCAGTGGATCATAAAGGCTGCAACCAGGCTGTAAACTGCGGCTGATTACAAGGATCACAGAACTCCCCTGTTGCAAGAGCAATACTGGCTGCTGGCCCGTTTCCAGGCACAATTCAAAGTACTGATTTTGACTTCTAAAGTCGTAAATGATTAGGGTCAAAGCTACCTGAATGACCATATTTCCATTGACAAGCCTGCCCAAATTTTAAAATCATCAGGGGGGGGGGGGGCTTCTCTCTGTCAGGCGTGTTTGGTGAGGTTGCAAGAGAGGGCCTTCTCTCCTGCTGCTTCCAAACCATAGAACTCTAACCACAGGAGGTTTGCGAGCAAGCAAGATGGAGAAGCTCTATACAGTCAGCAAAAACAAGACCTGGAGCTGATTGTGGCTCTGATCATCAGCTTCTTATAGCAAAACTCAAGCTTAAACTGAAGAAAGTAGGAAAAACCACTGGGCTAGTCAGGTATAATCTAAACCAAATCCCTTATGAATACACAGTGGAAGTGAAGAACAGATTTAAGGAACTAGATTTGGTGGACAGAGTGCCTGAAGAACTATGGATGGAGGCTCATAACATTGTACAGGAGGCAGCAACAAAAACCATCCCAAAGAAAAGGAAATGCAAGAAAGCAAAGTGGCTGTCCAACGAGGCCTTACAAATAGCAGAGAAGAGAAGGGAAACAAAATGCAAGGGAGATAGGGAAAGTCACAGAAAATTGAATGCAGACTTCCAAAGAATAGCAAGGAGAGACAAGAGGGCCTTCTTAAATGAACAGTGCAAAGAAATAGAGGAAAATAATAGAAAGGGAAAAAACAGAGATCTGTTCAAGAAAATTTGAGATATTAAAGGAAAATTTTGTGCAGAGATGGACATGATAAAGGACAAAAATGGTAGGGACCTAACAGAAGCAGAAGACATCAAGAAGAGGTGGCAAGAATACACAGAGGAATTATGCCAGAAAGATCTGGATGTCCCGGACAACCCAGATAGTGTGGTTGCTGACCTTGAGCCAGATATCCTGGAGAGCGAAGTCAAGTGGGCCTTAGAAAGCACGGCTAACAACAAGGCCAGTGGAGGTGATGGCATTCCAGTGGAACTGTTTAAAATCTTAAAAGATGATGCTGTTAAGGTGCTACACTCAATATGCCAGCAAGTTTAGAAAACTCAGCAGTGGCCAGAGGATTGGAAAAGATCCGTCTACATCCCAATCCCAAAGAAGGGCAGTGCCAAAGAATGCTCCAACTACCATACAATTGCACTCATTTCACACGCTAGCAAGGTTATGCTCAAAATCCTCCAAGGCAGGCTTCAGCAGTATGTGTACTGAGAACTCCCAGAAGTACAAGCTGTATTTCGAAGGGGCAGAGGAACTAGAGATCAAATTGCTAACATGAGCTGGATTATGGAGAAAGCCAGAGAGTTCCAGAAAAACATCTACTTCTGCTTCATTGACTACACAAAAGCCTTTGACTGTGTCGACCACAGCAAACTATGGCAAGTTCTTAAAAAATTGGAGTGCCTGATCACCTTATCTATCTCCTGAGAAATCTATATGTGGGATAGGAAGCAACAGTTAGAACTGGATATGGAACAACTGAGGGGGAGCTTGGGGATATTTTTCATTGTAAATACTTTTAAACACTATTTAGTTTATTGATTATATTATTGTTTATATTATTAAGGCCTATTTAATGTTTTTTATATTTATTTTTATTTCACTGTAGGTCAATCTATTTGCTGAATTTGCTTTCTGTTTTTTTAGGTTACTTGATTAGTAATTGTTTTATGTTTTTTATTTGAACTATCTGCACTTTAAGTTACTTTGGTTAACTCTATGGAGTGGAAGGCTTGCCCTCCCAGTGAGGGGCCACTGAACATCCGGGTGATTACAGGTAGAGGGAGATATGGCATTGGCAGGGCCCCTACTCGTGTCAGAAGAACGGTGAGCAGATGCTTGAAAGCTGTTCACTGTTCTGGGACCCTGACCAACTGTCAGGACCGAGGTAACCAGATTAGCCGACCCTCCACTCTAAAACTGGTGCTGTTGAATGCCAGGTCTGTATCCAATAAATTCCAGATTATTTACGATCTTATTCTGGAAGAGGATGCAGACCTGGCATGCATAACTGAAACCTGGATTGGCGGGAAGGGGGGTCCACCTCTTGCCCTCGCCTGTCCTCCCGGCTATGCGATCCAGCACCGGGGTAGACTGGAGGGACGGTGTGGGGGGGGGGGGAGTTGCCATTATATATAAAAACACCCTAGAGGTTACTAGGCCACTCCGAGGTGGTGAAGCCGGGTTTAGAGGCCCCCCACGTGTCGATAGGGGCTAGGGATGGTATTGGGATTTTGCTGGGTTACCGTGCTCCCCGCGACCCAGCCATCTCCCTACCAGAGCTGGTGAGCTTCGTCTCCGCGGCTCTGTTGGAATCCCCAAGGCTTTTAGTCTTGGGGGATTTCAACATCCATGCGGAGGCTGAGGTATCTGGTCCAGCTCTTGAGTTCCTGGAAACCATGGCTTCCTTGAACATGTCCCAACATGTTAACAGCCCCACCCACGTGGGTGGCCATATGCTAGACCTGGTCTTTTCCACCAACTGGAACTGATCTGATGGTGACCGACCTTGTGGTGGTTCCCTTGTCATGGTCAGATCACCACCTAATAAAATGTAACCTCTTAATGGCCCTCCCACCTCGCAGGGAGCAAGGACCTATTTTAATGGTCCGCCATCGAAGGTTACTGGATCCTATAGGATTCCAGGATACCATGAGAGGGATACTGGCAGATCTGGTTGGCACTCCTGTCGAGGCTCTGGTGGATGGTTGGGCTACGGCCGCCACTAGGGCTGTAGACACGATCGCTCCTAAACGCCCTCTCCAATGCAGAGCTCGTCCAGCGCCCTGGTATAACCAGGAGCTACGAGCAATGAAGCAAACTAGGAGAAGGCTAGAGAGCAAATGGAGAAGGAAACCGACGGAGTATAATAAAGAAGCTGTTAGGGCCGCGACTAACCTTTATCTGGCTAAGATAAGGGCTGCTAGTCGAGCTCACCTCGCTAACCGGATAAGCGAGGCTTCAAATCAGCAGGCGGAAATTTTCCGTATATTTCGTGACCTATCCGGAATTGGTCAGGGTGAAGGGCCTCCCCCTAGCATCTCCCCTGACCAATTTGCAGCATTTTTTAAAACTAAAATGGAGGCCATCCGCCGGGAGCTTTCTCCTTTTTTGGTTACAGTAGATCGAGCAGAGATGTCCAGCGCTCCGCCTTGCCCGGTGAGTTTTGACCACTTTCAACCTGTGACGCCTGACATTGTGGACAAGGCGCTAGTTCGCTGTCGGGCCACCACCTCCTCCCTTGACCCTTGCCCGGCCTGGCTAATCAAAGCAGCCAGGCCTATAACAACCGAATGGGCTACAGCGATAATTAATGGGTCTCTCCAGGAGGGCAGGTTTCCCCCTGCCCTCAAGGAGACACTCATTAGGCCCATTCGAAAGAAACTTAATTTGGCGATGGACGATATTGGCAATTATAGGCCCGTCGCCAATGTTTCTTTCATGAGTAAAGTGGTCGAGAGGGTGGTGGCCGATCAGCTTCAGGCGCACTTGGATGAAACAAATGCCCTGGATCCGTTCCAGTCAGGTTTCAGGCCGCGCCATGGTACAGAAACGGCATTGGTCACCCTGTTAGATGACCTCTTGAGGGAGGCCGACAGGGGAAAAACTTCTCTGTTGGTCCTCCTCGATATCTCAGCCACCTTTGATACTGTCGACCACGGTATCCTCCTGAGGAGGGTCTCCGAGTTGGGAATCGGTGGTCAGGCGTTGGCCTGGCTCCGGTCCTTCCTGGGGGACCGTCCTCAGAGAGTTCAGCTTGGGGAGCATGAGTCGGCCCCGTGGAGCCTCAATTGTGGGGTTCCGCAGGGTTCGACCATCTCTCCAATGCTGTTTAACATCTATATGAGGCCGCTGGGCGAGGTTATCAGGGGGTGTGGAGCATTGTGCCATCAATATGCCGATGACACGCAGCTCTACATCTCCTTTTTGCCAACTACAGTGGATGCCGTTCTGTCCCTGCAACGCTGCCTGGGGTCTGTATTGCAATGGATGCAGGAAAATGGGCTGAGGCTGAACCCGGACAAGACGGAGGTCCTGAGGGTCGGGGGGCCTACCATCAGCGGTTTGGGAAACTCCCCCTCTTTTGGGGGGGTGACTCTCACCGCGAAGAGTGAGGTGCACAGCTTGGGGGTCTACCTGGACCAGGCGCTTGCCATGGAATCCCAGGTAGCGTCAGTGGTCCGCACCGCTTATTTCCATCTCTGGCGGATAGCCCAGCTGCGTCCCTATCTAGATGTTGGGTCGCTCACCACTTTGGTCCATGCGCTCGTAATCTCGAGATTAGACTACTGTAATGCTCTCTACGTGGGGCTGCCTTTGAGATCTATGCGGAAACTCCAGATGGTGCAGAATGCGGCAGCCAGACTTCTCAGTGGGGTAAGGAAACATCAACATATTACTCCCACTCTGGCCGCCTTGCATTGGCTGCCCGTTCGGTTCCGCGTAGATTTCAAAGTTTTAATGCTTACGTATAAAGCCCTAAACGGTTTGGGGCCTCGCTACCTGACGGAACGCCTTCTCCCACCTAGATCTACCCGTATCACCCGATCCACCCAGGAGGTGAGGCTGAGGAGCCTAACGCCGAGGGAGGCCCGGAAGGAAAAAACAAGAAACCGGGCCTTCTCGGCAGTGGCTCCTCGTCTTTGGAACAGCCTCCCTCCTGAGATTCGCATGGCCCCGTCGCTGGGCATCTTTAAATGCCAACTGAAAACCTGGCTGTTTAAGCAAGCCTTCCCTCCACCCACCGTCTGAATTTAGTTATTTTGTGTTTTCTTCCATCTTGGATCATTGTTTATTTAGTAATATATTGTTATGATTTTAAATTGTTAAATTGTTACATCATATGTTGTTACCCGCCCAGAGTAGTCTATATGACTAGATGGGCGGGCTATAAATGTAATAAATAAATAAAATAAATAAACTGATTGGTTCAAAATTGGGAAAGGAATACGACAAGGTTGTATATTGTCTCCCTGCTTATTTAACTTATATGCAGAATACATCATGCGAAAGGCTGGACTGGAGGAATCCCAAGACGGAATTAAGATTGCCGGAAAAAATATCAATAACCTCAGATATGCAGATGATACCACTCTGATGGCAGAAAGTGAGGAGGAATTAAAGAACCCTCGTAATGAGGGTGAAAGAGGAGAGCGCAAAAAATGGTCTGAAGCTTAACATCAAAAAAACTAAGATCCTGGCCACTGGCCCCATCACCTCCTGGCAAATAGAAGGGGAAGATATGGAGGTAGTGACAGATTTTACTTTCCTGGGCTCCATGATCACTGCAGATGGTGACAGCAGCCACGAAATTAAAAGACCCCTGCTTCTTGGGAGGAAAGCGATGACAAACCTAGACAGCATCTTAAAAAGCAGAGACATCACCTTGCCGACAAAGGTCCGCATAGTCAAAGCTATGGTTTTTCCAGTAGCGATGTATGGAAGTGAGAGCTGGACCATAAAGAAGGCTGACCGCCGAAGAATTGATGCTTTTGAATTGTGGTGCTGGAGGAGAATCTTGAGAGTCGCCTGGACTGCAAGGAGAACAAACCTATCCATTTGGAAGGAAATCAACCCTGAGTGCTCACTGGAAGGACAGATCCTGAAGCTGAGGCTCCAATACTTTGGCCATCTCATGAGAAGAGAAGACTCCCTGGAAAAGACCCTGATGTTGGGAAAGTGTGAAGGCAAGAGGAGAAGGGGACGACAGAGGACGATATGGTTGGACAGTGTCATCGAAGCGACCAACATGAATTTGACCCAACTCCGGGAGGCAGTGGAAGACAGGAGGCCTGGCGTGCTCTGGTCCATGGGGTCACGAAGAGTCGGACACGACTAAACGACTAAACAACAACAACAACAAAAGACCTTTCTCTTCAGACAGGCTTTTTCTTCTTGACTGGCTTTTAAAAAAATTGACTGCTGTTTTGTTGTTTGTTTTGTTTGTGGTTGTTGTTTTTTTCCTCATCCCCTTCCAGTTTTTATAGTTTGTTTTTAATATTGTAAGCTGCTTTCAGTCCTTTTGAGAAGGTGGGATATACATACATACATACATACATACATACATACATACATACATACATACATACATACATACATACATACATACATACATACATACATAACATACACTCACAAAGCAGCATTAGATGCCTCAAACACAGGGCAATCTTATACCTACGAAAGCTCAAGCCACAATAAAGGTGCTGTGCTGTATATTGCTTGTTGCTGAGCAAAATAGTGGGTCTGAAAGGTGACTAGTAGCCAAAAAGTTTGGAAATTAACTCCAGGATCCAAAGGGCCACAGAAACAGTTTCACATATTCATATTAAATATTTGTGTTTCTCAAGCATCCTCTTCCACCACTGCTGCTAAAACAAATCCTTCCCAGGCTCAGGGAAGCCCGGAGTTTTAACTGGGATCACCCATCCACCGGGGGTAAAGACTTGCTTTTGAGAAAAGGGGAAGCAGAGGTTCAGCAACTCCACACCAAATGCCACGGTTTGTGCTTTTCTTTCAGACCGAGAGAGTAAACAAACCCTGAGGCAACCATGACTAACATATATCCTCCCACAGCAACTGTGCTGGGACGTCTGACCTCATGTCAAGCAGCTTCTGTGCTTCTCCAAAAAAGCAGCAGTGTCGTTTTAAGCCATACTAGGTTTAAACTGGCACACAGGACAGAAACACCCTCTTACACTTGTGCCCCATCCACATTAGCTTAGCCATGATGCAACTCTGTCCCGTTACAGCATGAGTGATTGCTTTGGCAAGACAGAGACACACAAAGACATATCTGCAGAAATCAAACATGGCCTCTGGGAAATATTCCCGTCTGCTGCAACTACACTTAGCAGCTGGAGTTTACATTGAGTCACATTTGATAAAGATGACAGCAGCCTTGGTCTGAAGCAGAAGCAGCAAAGGAATGAAATTCATGGCTCTGTTACCATTTTTACACTAAGTGCTTCTAGAGTTCAGAGGGAATACAGATCCAAAAGAAAACTAGAAACTAGTTAACCAAGCAGTAAAGACAAATGGAGAAGAAATCTAAATTAAAGTCATAGAGAACAAAATGCAGTGACTATCTTTCCTGCTCAGTTCTGAACAATCACCAGCCTTGGGACTTAAGATTACTAAGATTGGAAACTTCTTAAAATCAAGTGTCTGTAGTCTATTTCCAATTGCATCATCTTTGTATGGGATTAGGAAAGCCAGCATTGTTGAGGAACCAGGGCTCTTGGGCAAACCAGCAAGCCTTTCAATTAGGAGGGACCTTTACTCCCTTTGACACCATCATTTTAACACTGCTCAGACTTTCCATTTCTCCTTAGCTCAGCTGTATGGGAAAAGGATTTCCCAGCAACACTGAAATGCTGTAAACCAATTCTACTGTGATCCCAAGTGTTCAGGACTGGCTTGGTCTTCAGTAGGCTGTTAAGTCCCTTTCACTGTATAGGAGACCTCCTTCCATGGAGATGGATCAGCATGGCTGCCTGGATTTTTGAGACTCTTACTGGTGGGATTTGAGGCAATGCAGACAGTCACGATAAGTAGCTCCACTTCCAAATTTACCATTACTGGAAAGATTTACCACGACAGACACATTAAAAAGTCAATGTAACTTCTGAACAACATATTCTGCCTCCTCTCAACAAGCAAGGAGCTCTATTAACTTTGCATTTCCTCATCAAGCTGCAATTACTGGGTTGTGGCTACTGCTATAAAACATCATTAACAAAAAAATTCCTTTCTTTGCTTTTCAGAGATGACTGTCTGGAGAGAATAGTAGCAGTGTTGTACTTTACCTTAAGGCAGTGGTCCCCAACCTTGGGCCTCCAGATGTTCTTGGACTACAACTCCCAGAAGCCTTCACCACCACCTCTGCTGGCCAGGATTTCTGGGAGTTGAAGTCCAAGAACATCTGGAGGCTGAAGATTGGGGACCACTGCCTGAAGGCATTACCCAAAGGAACAGCAAACTCTAGCGGACCCTTCCCTCTATCATCCTGGAGAAGGCCTTTCCATATCTGCAGGTCTGAAATGCCAGGATGCCACCTGGGCACATTCCCACCCTTCTCATGTGACCAATTCTACAAGCAGTAATCAGCTGAGTTTCTTGAAAGGCCCCCATAGCCATGGAAACACAAGCTAATTCAACTTCAGAAACAGTTTAAAAAGACATAGATATCACCCAGGCCCTGATTTTTATTCTTGAAATCTCAGGAGACTGGATATTAATAGCTGATGAAATCTATTTATTATGAGTCTTTATTGTCTCTTTAATGAGCTCTCTAAGGAAACCCTGAAGTACATTTCCACAGAGAATCAACACTAAGGAACAGAACTCGGAGCTAAGTGCTTTGGCTTGCCAGCATTCCCTCACATGCTGCACACTCTTGCAGACACACACCAGCCTGATTAACTATTGATAACCACAGAATTCACAAATAGCACACTTCTGGTCTATTTCTGTGCCATTTCTTTAATGCTTTTGTTGTAACAAGATCTCTGCTGGGGTAATGGTGTATGTTAACCTGATGGCCGTGGCAAGTTGCAAACCGTGTGGCAAAGAGGGCAGCTTTCCATTCTAAATGTAAAAAATTACAATCTCTTGCCTGACATACTCCACTAACTCTGATCAACCATTAGACTCAGGTCTCAGGCCATTATGAGGATAGTAAACATGCCAATCTGTATGCACAAGAGCCACTGCAAACTGCCATTTTGCAGTTAAATACACAGTATATTAAAATGGGTAGATAATCCTTGCAATAATTATGGAATCTGCAACTGAAAAAAAGGTCAGGAAGGTAAGAGAGGCACTTCAAATGTACTGCAACTGATAATGTTGCCCATATGGTGCAAAGTACTCCACAAGGACCAAAGGAAAACTACACGCAAAACATAGCTCTTCTCCTCACAGACAAGTGCTATAACTTATTTCACATTTCTTATTTTAGCCTAACATAGAGAGAAATCACTCTAGAGAACTAAGTCTTTGTTCACATATCTTCAGAGAAGTAAAATGAATTGTTTCACACATACCTGAGCAGTGCATACAAAACACACTACAAATGTCACAAGCTTGACATAAGTCAGTTTGCCATCTATATCAGTCCATTCAACTGTCCAAAACGTGGCTCTGGAACTCACAGAGAACAAGATGGCAAGCAGTATTCAATGGAAAGCAGTTTAGAATCCATCTTGACCTTAGCCACGCTCAAGTGCACATCTGCCACATCATCTTTAATGTGAGTGAACCCATTGGATATTCCAGGAAACTGGGTTGGCATCTGCAAGTTACCTCATGAAGATGGCAACAAGTCCTGCTCGAGAAGATACTTGATTCCCCCATCACAGTCCCCATCTTGCTTCAGGTTTGCAAGCTGAGGTTAAGAACAAACTAAGCCTTTCTGTGATCTCTTTCTGTCAGTCTCCAAAGATATTTATTTCTTGCCTACTCTCATGCAGTTTTGTGCTCTGCTGCATTCAATTTAGTACTCAACTCCACTCCAGTGAGGAGAAAGAAAGCTTCTAAAGTGCCTTTACCTTCCTCACTCCAAAAACCATTCCCACATTTGGTTCTAGGGTTTTACAGAAATTATTTGCTGACTTTAAAGCTACCCAGAACAAATTCTGTGTTCTCTAAGAGCTTGGCTGAACAAAGGGGTAGGGAGGTAGCAATTTTGTCTCCTGGATTCTGATTGCCTTTGGATGAAATATAACTATCAAAGGAATCAGATTTTCAAATCTCTATTGGGGGGGGAGAGAAGATTTATACACTTAGCGTATATGGAGGTGGATTGTTTTCAAGGGGCACACAGAATGTTATTCAATGAGGAATAGCAACACACTATTCCTTGGTCTTTTCTCAGCACAAAAGTCACTTTTTCTGAAGAAGAAGCTGTGTTAATTTGTCTCAGCATTCTGGCAAAAGTAAATGGGGAATAGAAAAGGGAAGAAAGGAAAAATATTGGTGCACACTAAAGACTAACAGATTTATTTTAGTGTGAGCTTTCATGGATGAAAATGCAGTTCTATGAAGAAAGCCGATCCTGAAATAAAATGATACAAATGTAGAAGCAGGTGATACCTTTATTGGACCACTGAAAAAATTAAATAGATTGTGAGCTGTTGATGACAATCCATCTTCCTTAGGCCCTGTTCCAAAGTCTCATGGCATAGAGCCTGATCACAGGAGGGAAACGTTCCCCAGATATCCCCCAGTTACACTGTTACATAAATTTCTGGTCACATGATGCACGGCCATGAGCAAACCATTTTCCCGGCCCGCGATATATCTGTGGAACATTTCCCTCTGGCCGGGATGGTTGTTTTATTTTATTCCTTACCGGTATTGCATGTCTGAACAACAATCCCACATGGCCCCCCAACACCCCAGCCTTCTGCACAAACTTCTCTTTCCCACAGGTTAGACAATGTCCTCCCTAGGCTGCTGAGGGGAGAAGGAGCATGAGATGGACTTTGCAGGATGAGCGGATCCTTGGAAAAAGCCAGCCCAGCCTGCTGGATTTCCCCCTCCAGGCAAGGAGAGATGCCAGTGAAGTTACCAGGATCACCCCCAAACAATTTTCCTGTGCCAGCTTACCCCAGATGATGCCCACATCCCCATTCACTGGTGCCCTGGGGAAAACGGGGACTGACTCACTGCCATCTCACACACTCCGAGGCCCACCCAGCACCTCCCAATCTCCAAACTTGTCTTGGGAAGAGGGCATGAGTGACAGCCAGCCACAAGACCCGACTGTTTATCTGGAATGGATCTGGAACCCTGAGGGAGCTGCAGTGGGCGGTCCCCTTGAAATTGCTGAGAGTATAACAAGCAGTACCAAATACCCCATGGGGGGGGGGGTTAGGGACGGAAATGGAACACTTGCTCCAATCAGAAGTGTTTCATGGGAGGAGAGATCATGAAAGCCTTTAGCTAAGGAAAAGGCGGTGGAAGCAGCTGCGACTCAACTTCCAGCACACAGCATGATTCCCCACCTGGCTGGAATGGAGCAAGAAGGAACTTCTGAACAGTTATGGGGTGGGGGTGTTAGGATAATTGTGTTTGACTTATTCAGAGAGAAAAGAACTGGCCCCGTAAAAGCGGGCCCGACCCCTCCCTTCCTTTTTGCTTTTCCTCTTGACTCAAGGACTAATGTTTCCTGAAAACAAGAAGGGCCGTTTACTGAAAAACAACACGCTTGTAGTAGATAAGAATGGAATGCAGGGGCCCCAGGGAGAGAAGAAGATCCGTTTACCTGTTCTGCGCATGTTTAAAAGGTGTTTTTACTAATCCAATGAATTTTCGCCAGCTAACTTTCTGACCTTTTTAGGAGATTGTGCGCCCACCCCAAATCGCCCGGAAGGGACAGGCTATAAGAGATTGTACCATTCCCTTTGTTCTTTGGAGAAAAGCCTTTGCCCCGCGTGGTAAATTGTTTTTCTCCCCGCTTTCTGCAGCAGGCGTTTTCCTTTGCAATAAAATAACCTCACAAGAAGCCTTCGTGTCTCAGTCTCTCAGTTTGGGAGCTTCCCTTTTTGAAATGAACCGGATAACAGTTTTGGGGGCTCGTCCGGGATTTCCTAACAGCCCCGGTTGGGGCCGGGCAGCAGCCCAGTTGAGGTCAGGCAGAACGAGGGCGGCGGTGAAGTGAACCGGAGGGTACCCCTGTCTCCTTTTTGGCAGCCGCTTCCTTCCCGACGCTTCGGCTGCTCGGCATCAAGAACTCGGAAAGAGGCACGAACGCAGGAGGTCCTCCAAGCCGGCCGGCCAACGGACATTGGTAAGTTAAGGTGGGGAAACTCCGAATGGGTTGGTTGTTGTTGAATGAGTGAAGGATTGAGTGGGCCTGCAGTTCCCTACGGTAGCCGTTGTGTGATCCGGTACCCTGGGTCAGGTCGAGAGAGTGGTTGTTGCAATCCTATTGTGTCTGCGTTCAAGAGACCCCTTACTCTTGTCGCAAACCCCTTTCCCTCTTGTATTTGTCTCCCGCGGGATGGGAAACCAGATGTCTAGGAAGGAAAAGAGGTCCAGCGGGGACCAAAAGAAAAGGAGGAATTTCGAGGGGGACGCCCCGGCACCAACTCCGAGAGGCGGAGAGGAGCTAGGAATTCCTAGCAATAGCCCGTTGGGGAAGCTGTTGCTACATTGGGAATCAGTGAAAGTACAGGAGTTTCAGTCAGAGCAGGAAATGGTCCGTATGTGCACCGAGGTCTGGACCAATTTTGAAATCAGTCCAAGATGGCCAAAACTCGGATCCGATAATTTCGATGATATTAAAAGGGTGGACAACTTCTATGTTGCTCATCCGCCCCGTACTGCCTATGTCGACTCCTAGATGTGGTACATTATAAAATTTGGACCAGGAGTTAAATTGGCAGTAAGCAGAACCCTATTAGATACCAAGCTGAAGGGTGAGGAAATGTCTAAATTTGACCCCTTAGAGTTTGTTAACTATCAGCAGCCCATAGCACCGCCAACAGCACCACCAGAGGCTGCTGAGCAGTTAGCAGCGCCTCCTTCTTACGAAGAGGCAGGGCGGGAGGGTAGGAATTTGGGCCCAACCCAGGCCAGTCCCTTAAGCGCTGCCTCCACCATAGAGTATTCCCCTTCTTTAGACCCAATCAGAAAACAAGCTGACAGACTGAAGACGGTCATAGAACAGATGGAGCAGACCCCATCTCGACCAAACACCAGGTCTAGGACACGGGCAACAGAGGCAGCTGAAGTAACAGATGAATGCCCCGGCGCATCAGCCCAGTACCCATTAAGGGAAGTCCCAATGGGAACTAGGGTTGGATATGTAGAAGTCCCTCTAACTAATTCCGATATTCGGGTAATAAAACAACAACTGCCTAATCTTCCAGAAGACCCCATTGGGTTCGTGACAGGACTCAGGGACGCTCTAGGGACTATGGTTTATAAGCCCACTGAATTGTTACATATTTGCAAACAATTAGCAGGAGTAACGTATACCAACCAAGCGTTGGGTCATGCTAGAAGGCTTTGGCAGGCGCAGGATGGCGCCCGAACAGAACAGATGGCCAGGGAGAGATTCCCTGAGATAACCCCAGGGAACTGGGACTTTCAGGCTGATAATATTAGGGAGCAGTGTGGGGAAATGAAAGATTTCTTATTAAAGGGACTAGAAGCAACAGTCCCTAAAACCGTTAGCATGAAATTAGCCTTTGGACAGCCCCAAGGAAAAGATGAGAGTCCAGTCGAGTATTTAGAAAGGCTAAAACGAAATATGCGACGGTATACCGGATTAGACCCAGAGGATCAAGCAAACGCAAATATTCTGGGGCTGGAGTTTGTGTCGGGGTGTTACCCGGACATAGAGTTCAAACTACAGAAAATTGATGACTTGACAACTAAACCTATAGGAGATTTGTTAACGGAAGCTCAGAAGGTAGTGGTAAGGAGGGAAGAGGAGAAGGAAAAGAGAAAGTTGAAATTGATGGCACAGATGGTGGAAAAAGTTGTAGATAAAAGGATCCCCGGAAATAACCCTCCATGGGTCGGGACTCGTGGACGGGGCCGTGAGAGAGGAGTGTATAGTAACCAGGGAGGTAGAGGAAAGCTTGTGGAAGGTAGAAAGAATGAAGAGGGACAAGGGCAGGTGAGGGGCTGCCTGGTAAAAAGTCCTGCCTGCGCAGAGCCCTTGTTAACTTTGCAGGTGGGCAAAGAGGGAAAGGAAATCGAATTTTTGGTAGACTCAGGAGCCACGAGATCTAGCCTGAGCCAACCTACCTGGGAAGGACAACTTCCTCTTTCTGGGGGACATTGTAACATAGTAGGAATAGAAAACCTAACGCAACGGGTTCCTGTTCTAAAACCCCTAGAGGTGCTAAAACCTGGGTCACATGAAAAGCTGTGGCATGATTTCGTGTGGACCCCAAATTCAGGAGTGAACCTACTAGGTCGAGATTTAATGGCCAAATTAGGAATCCTTATATGCTATAAGGACCAAGCCGCATAGCACTACAGGACTCTCGCCCTTTGAGAGTCTATATGGAATGGGAATTTGGGATGTTAGCACACAGAGAATTAGCCCCAACCTAGAACTTTTCGAAGATGCCTTTATAAGAAAATATCTGCTGGCCCTGTTCTCTATTCTCTCCGATAGTGGGGAGCGAGGCATCGCGGTGCAGCGAACGCCATTGGAGGTAGCAGTGCATTCCTTCCACCCCGGGGATTGGGCTTACATCAAGGCATGGAAGAGTGAACCGCTCGCCCCAAGGTGGCTTGGCCCGTTCCAGATCTTGTTGACAACAGAAACTGCCGTCAGGACCAAAGAACTAGGCTGGACTCACCACACTCGCGCCAAACACGCAACTAATCCTGAAGGACGGTGGGAAGCCGTGCATGTGTCTGAGGACGGACTAAAGACTATTTTTAGGCGACAAAAGTAATGTCCAGCAGGCAATTGGCGCATAAGTGTTGCCCCTTCTTTAGTGTGTTCCTGGAAGCAAGGAAGGTCAATAATCTGGTTCAAACTTGGAAGGTATCCTTAAAAATTAGCAGGAGTCGGTGGGGGTTCTATTTCTTTAAAGGGTATTCAATTGGAGATCAGGTAGTATTGGAAGACGAGGAGACAATCGATAGGGAGGAGGAAAGAAGAATTTTAACGGGGTTTTTACAGAATTGTGGGATTCTCAGTGGTGGCACAATCAGTACTGTAAGGTCTGCCCTATTACGAAGAATCAAGAACTGTGCGAAATTACCGATACTGAGAGTAGTTCTGAAGAAGAGTTAGATGAGGATTGTCGAATTTCATTGTTTGGACGGATATTGTAGAGTAATGTCCATAGTTCCCCATATAACAGGTAGTGTTTGCCCCTGGTTTTCCTGTTCAATCAGTCGAACACCAAAGGGAGAGGTAGAGGCGTGGATAGTGCGAATACAAACTACTTCCTATTGGGACACTGAATACGAGGGGTTGGCCTGGGGCAACCAGTTGATGGTATACAAAAGAGTTAAAGGCAAGGGCCGTGGGACCTTGTATACTAGTACTAAGCTGGCCTCAAGCTTAGAGTTTTGGCATAATCGAGACTGTAAGAGGTGCCCCCTTATCAAAATTAGGGATAGCAACATCGACTCTGGATCAGAGTCAGACTCCGATTAGGTCGTTCCCCGAAGGGAGTGACCTTTCCGCTCTCACACTTTCACCTCCCGGCAGCTTGTTCGGAACTCCAGGCGATATCCGGAACTTTAAAGATCCCTTGCTAGGGATAGATCCCTTTGAGCCCTATTGTCTACTATATTGCCACTTTTGCCCTCACCATTGGTGTGCCAGAATAACCAAATTTGACGAAAGCCCGACATTGAGGTGGTATGTGCTGAAGGTGGGATATTCCGAGAGGTTGTGGGCCGAAAGTCTGTGGGCTGTGGAAACACCAGTTGCAAGCTATCGGTGGAGGGTTCGACCCGATAGCTCGACGCAGGCAAAAGCCATTCCTAAGGGATGGCTCCGCTACGCATCTTCGGTACACCACGAGACGTGTTGGAAGTGCAGGAGCGAAAGCCCTTGGTCCGTGCCCAGCCCAGACTCAGAGGACGAGGAATGGAACTCCCACTACCAGTGGCGGTAAAGCCTACCCCTCTGATGTCTTGGAAGAATATCAGGCAGATGTTTATTGGTAGACCAAGGGTAGATGGCAAAGTGATTACAGTATTAGGGATCTTTCTGAGCTTTATTCTGCAAGCGACAGGGTCTACTTGTCCTTGTGTGATAACTACCAGGAAAGGGAATCAGGAACATCAAACATTGCTCTACAAGTCCGTCTATAAATGCATGGGCAATACCTCTGTATGTCGATTCAACAATGTAGAATATACTGTCTGCAGTAAAGGGAGTCAGGAGCCAGTTTGTTTTGATCCTAAGGAAGATCCTGAAAGGATCTGGGTGGAGGTCTACGCCCTGGCAACCCTTCAACGAACGTTGGTAGCTAGAGCTGAACGAAGAGAAAACCACCCTATATCTCTCATCTTTGATGCATGCGTTGCAATTAGTCATGGAGCCTTTCAGTTCACTAAGTGTGGGGGAATGGAATGGGTAAAATACTATAAGGCACAGCACAAATATATGGGATCCACTAGAAAATGCGGCCCCATGGGGGACCATGGATTCGGATTCTACACCAGTCCGACTTGTACAGTATGGGCTACCTGGTCCACTGCAGATAAAACTGCAACTTTGGAATCAATACCTGCAAAACCCAGCTGCACTTGGGGTACCTGTAACTTTGTTAACTTTACCATATTACAACCAAAGATGTGGGATGAGAAGAACAAATGGGGAACTTCCATGTGGGATCAGACGTTCAGTATACTCATAGAGGGAAAAGGAAGCAATCCTAAAGCGTTCCTTAAAATTGTCCAGACTAAGGAATATAAAATAGGGGAAGATTTGAGGAGATACCAGACCTTCTGGAGAGAGATGGAAACGGATCCTTGGGAACAATCTTTGACTCCCAGGACAACTAATCTGTTTGTTGAACTGGCACAAACAATAGCTACCACTATGAATGTTTCAAATTGCTACATTTGTGGCGGTACTCTTAAGGGAGATCAGTGGCCTTGGGAGGTACTTGAGTGGAGTCATACTGTACCATACAATCTCTCAGGGATACCCGAACACACTATCAAAACCAGGTGGGAATTGTCTAATAATCTTTTAGGAATGTTTTGTATCCAGCGTACTCCCGACATAATAAAGCGCCCTGTTAAGTTGGGAGATTCCAATTGTCGAAACATTCGCATCATCAATGGTACACAGCTACTTACTTGGGGAAACGTATCTATTAACCCTTGGATCAATTTAACAAATGAGGCTGCAACCCTCTGGCATAATGGTAGCTTAATGGGAGATGGGCACGCTCCTGCGGGGTTGTATTGGATATGCGGGAAGATAGCATATTCTCATCTAGTGCCTAATTGGATCGGGACATGTTTCTTAGGACACTTAAAACCATATTTCTTCATGATTCCACTGGAAAGGGGAGTAGACTTGGGATATGTTGAGCAGTCCCTGGCTAGAAAGAAACGAGAGCTACAGATAGGACAGTGGAAAGATGACGAATGGCCCCCTGAACGGATAATTGCTTACTACGATCCTGCAAGTTGGGCCCAAGATGGTTCATATGGATACAGGACCCCAATCTATATGCTCAATAGAATTATAAGACTCCAAGCTGTAGTAGAGTTGCTCACTAGGGAAAATGAACAAGCTTTATTATTGCTAGCTAAACAGAACACGCAAATTAGGAATGCTATATATCAGAATAGATTAGCTCTAGATTACTTATTAGCTTCGGAAGGGGGTGTGTGTGGAAAGTTTAATTTGACAAATTGTTGCCTTGAAATTGGAGATACACAGGACGCAATTGCAGAAATTACCGGTCAAATGCGGAAATTGGCTCATGTCCCTATTCAAAAATGGGCTGGAATTATGGATGACACTGGGTGGTTAGGAGGGATCTTCAACAACTGGAAACAAGCACTATTCTTCCTAGGTATGATTATGTTTGGACTAATGCTGTTACCCTGTATTATACCTCTTCTTAGAAGCATGATTAATTCAGCAGTTCAGGCGACAATGCCAAAAACGCAGATGACTGTAAGAGAATCTGAAATAAGTTATAAAATCATCCCAGCCCAGGACGAAATTTATAATTGTGAATAAGTCAAAGTGTGTAGAAAAAGAAAAGGAGGGATTTGTTAGGATAATTGTGTTTGACTTATTCAGAGAGAAAAGAACTGGCCCCGTAAAAGCGGGCCCGACCCCTCCCTTCCTTTTTGCTTTTCCTCTTGACTCAAGGACTAATGTTTCCTGAAAACAAGAAGGGCCGTTTACTGAAAAACAACACGCTTGTAGTAGATAAGAATGGAATGCAGGGGCCCCAGGGAGAGAAGAAGATCCGTTTACCTGTTCTGCGCATGTTTAAAAGGTGTTTTTACTAATCCAATGAATTTTCGCCAGCTAACTTTCTGACCTTTTTAGGAGATTGTGCGCCCACCCCAAATCGCCCGGAAGGGACAGGCTATAAGAGATTGTACCATTCCCTTTGTTCTTTGGAGAAAAGCCTTTGCCCCGCGTGGTAAATTGTTTTTCTCCCCGCTTTCTGCAGCAGGCGTTTTCCTTTGCAATAAAATAACCTCACAAGAAGCCTTCGTGTCTCAGTCTCTCAGTTTGGGAGCTTCCCTTTTTGAAATGAACCGGATAACAGTTGTGAAGGTGCGGATAGACTAATGAGAAGGAAGACACGGGAGCGGTAAACAATCCTGTCTCCTTGAGGAACTCTATCCCCCTTCCAAAGGCCTAACGGGCTGGCTTCCTCACCTCAGACACCTGCGTAAAGAGCCAGCCAATCAGAGCCTGTGAGGGAGGCATTGCCCCCCCCCGTAACATTAAAACAAATGGGAACATTCGCACCAGTATATATACTATGTGACTACGATGCATTACAACAAAGGCATGGAAAGTATTGTTAAAAGTGGGGGGGGGGAGTTGCCTTGGGTGACTGCAGCCTTAGTTGTTAATGCCAGGCAAAAAATGCTTAAGGTGAGTTGAGCAGTATGCAAACAGCTTGTGGCAGGATGGAAACTCCTCTCCAAGCAGCATCCTCATACTGAAAGAAGGTGAAATGTACGTCAAATAAATAAATAAAGTAAATAAATAGTTTTCTAGGTAAAATGATTAATCAAAAGAATGCGACTGCAGTGCAGGATCCTGATAAGCAGGAACATATATTTTCTTAAAAAACAAGCAAGTAGAAGTCTGAGGAATTTGAAAAGCATAGTCTCCAATTATTGTATTGGATACATTTAACATTCAAGGGGGGAAAAATTAAGAGGAGGCATCACAACAGTCTTCAAATATGTGAAGGGCTGTCATGAAGACGAGGGAGCAGCCTTATTATCTGTTGCTCCAAAGGACAGAACTGGAATCAAGCTACAAAGAAGCAGATTTCAGCTAAACATGAGGACAAACTTCCTAATGTTAAGACCTGTTCAGTAATAGCTACTAGTCATGAAGACTATGTACAACCTCAAATATCAGAAGCAGGGTTTGTCTGAATACCAGCTGCTAAGAATAATGAGCAGAGGATGCAGTTGTATCTGCATCCTGCTTGTGAGATTGCCAGCGCCATCTAGTTAGCCACGAGGGAAACAAAATCCTGGACTAGAAAAGGCCTGGGTCAGATATGGCATGACGTCTCATATTCTGATGCCTGAGAGGGGGTGGCCGCTCCTCCAATGAAAGTGTCTGCACAAAACCTGAGGAGCCACCTGCTATGGATGCACTTGTTGCAAGATTCCTTCACTAAGCAGGGAAATGGCTAGCTTACCTCCTAGATCATGACTTTAGGATTTCAAGTGAGGTGGGTAGATTGTGTTTTCTAAAGAAAGAATTCTACTATTCATGGATCCCCTTCCTCTATCAAAAGGAATGCATTTCACCCAAGGGATGAACTGTCCCACCACTGGAAGAAAACTGACCCTATTCAGAAACCATCCACATTTACAGCAGAAAGCCAGAAGCTCCTATGTCAGGGCTCAGGATAATGGAAGAATGAGCCTCTTACTTACACGCCACCCTCAAGGGGCCCTGCTGTGAACGTTTGCTGGCCTGCATAAAACCAAAATGGTTCCTAGGAATCACGGGGGGGGGGGGGGGGAAGCATTTGCAAATACAGAACAATGAACCTCTCTGATCTGTTTTTCACTGTTCTGTGAAGATTGCTGCTGAAAACAATGAGAGGATGATCCAAGATCTAGTGCCTGGTAGAGTACTAAAAGCAGAGGTGTGTTTTGATTTGTTTTGAGTTCTCCAAGTGTTTTTATATTGTGCATAGCTTTGGACTGGGAAGTGATTAATACATTTAAAAAAACTAATAAAACCAATGCAAAACTGTCCTGATTGGCATATCGTGTCAGAGGGGACAACATAGGATCTCCAGTACCCAACAAACAATACCCAACAAAAAAATCTGAGACCCCAAAACTTCTCCTCATGCCCTTTAGAAGGTGTGAAGTAATTTAGTTATGTTTTGAAGGGCCCATGGCATATCTGGGGGCCCACAAACCCCATTAAAAAAAATATCACTAGAAGGTTTAAGGGGCTTTTTCAGTTAAAAAGAACGTTTTTTGTAAGAACAAAATTGGGGTGGCCTTCTGGAGACAAACTCCTGGACCTCTGGAGATTGCCTACATTTGTTACAGATGTTCTGTTGAGACATCCACTAGCAAGCACATGGACTCCACAAAGGAACACAACATCAGACTTGGCAGTATTGCTGGGGAACATGATAGACTTCTGCCAAAGCTAAGTCAGTTATTTCACTCTCCCTAAGACAAAGCAGCTGAGTTGTTAAAGCGACCAGCTGGCCTGTGTTTGAAACTGGGTAAGAGAGGAGCTATTAAACAGGTTATTGTTTCAAATGTGTACCACCCCACTAAATGCCATGAAACCATCAAGGCAATGACCTGTAGGAACTCCAAAATACACAAAGCTTGGGAGGCTGACAGAGATCCTTTCCTGGTGGAGCTGCTAGGAAAGCAGACTGGAATGCAAGTCTGACGTAAGCACTTGTGTGATCCATGAGGGTGAATAAGGTCTTTTGTGCTTCACACATTAGACAGTTTTGTTCACCAGCTCAAGGCTCTGGAAGTTCAGCCAAACCTGATGTCAGCCTGTGTTATCACTCATTTCTGACACATTTAAGAAAAAGTAATTCCTTAAGCTGAACACAACATATCTGAGTAACACTGTATCTGTTGCTGTGAATGAGTGGAGATGGTGGAGGGGTGTGGGGATTCATTAACAGCTTTACTTTCATGGCATAACTGGGTGGAAATTAAATAAAATAAATGCACCAGCTGCCTGTTAAAATTAGCTAAAGAGTTTAAAAACAAAATAAGTTAGCAACTTACTTATATCCTGTTACTCACTAAGGCACAAAGAGCAGCCTTGCCATGGAAGAAATTTAGACAACAAGCAAAAATACACGCAAGTATCATTACATTTGACTGTGTGGACCACAGCAAACTATGGCAAGTTCTTAAAGAAATGGGAGTGCCTGACCACCTTATCTACCTCCTGAGAAATCTATATGTGGGACAGGAAGCAACAGTTAGAACTGGATATGGAACAACTGATTGGTTCAACATTGGGAAAGGAGTACGACAAGGCTGTATATTGTCCCCCTGCTTATTTAACTTATATGCAGAATACATCATGCGAAAGGCTGGACTGGAGGAATCCCAAACCGGAATTAAGATTGCCAGAAGAAATATCAACAACCTCAGATATGCAGATGATACCACTCCGATAGTAGAAAATGAGGAGGAATTAAAGAACCTCTTAATGAGGGTGAAAGAAGAAAGCGCAAAAAATGGTCTGAAGCTCAACATCAAAAAAACTAAGATCATGGCCACTGGTCCCATCACCTCCTGGCAAATAGAAGGGGAAGATATGGAGGCAGTGACAGATTTTACCTTCTTGGGCTCCATGATCACTGCAGATGGTGACAGCAGCCACAAAATTAAAAGACCCCTGCTTCTTGGGAGGAAAGTGATGACAAACCTAGACAGCATCTTAAAAAGTAGAGACATCACCTTGCCGACAAAGGTCCGCATAGTCAAAGCTATGATTTTTCCAGTAGCGATGTATGGAAGTGAGAGCTGGACCATCAAGAAGGCTGACCGCCGAAGAATTGATGCTTTTGAATTGTGGTGCTGGAGGAGACTCTTGAGAGTCCCCTGGACTGCAAGGAGAACAAACAGATCCATTCTGAAGGAAATCAACCCTGAGTGCTCACCGGAAGGACAGATCCTGAAGCTGAGGCTCCAATACTTTGGCCATCTCATGAGAAGAGAAGACTCCCTGGAAAAGACCCTGATGTTGGGAAAATGTGAAGGCAAGAGGAGAAGGGGACGACAGAGGACGAGATGGTTGGACAGTGTCATCGAAGCGACCAACATGAATTTGACCCAACTCCGGGAGGCAGTGGAAGACAGGAGGGCCTGGCGTGCTCTGGTCCATGGGGTCACAAAGAGTCGGACATGACTTAATGACTAAACAACAACAAATCATTACATTACATAAATGAAAAGACAGCCATCTGAAACACACAAATTGGCATTTGTTAATTTTAATCATGAAAGGTTTGTCAAAAGAGAACAGTTCCCAGGCCGAAGTGCCACCTTGAGAAAGCCCTCTCTCAGAGCTCACTTATCCAGTGACTCAAGAGGATGCATCAACAGATGATAACAAATTAATCAAGTCATAGACCAAAGATAGCCTATGTAGTCCTCCAGATGTTTTCAAAATGCAACTCCCAGGCCAACTCACCATTGACTATGCTGGCTAGAGCTGACAGAGTTGATCCTCAACAACATCTGGAGGACCACAAGTCCCATCCCTGAACTAAACCACTGAGAGGATTAAAAGCCAAGGCATACACTTAAAATTGATATTCTGAGAACTAAGAGGCAGTCAATTAAGTTGATACAGCACCAGAGTTACACACACTGCTTGTTGGGTGGCTTTGGACCTACTGCCATTTCTAGGCTCCATGCAGACAGCACTGAAATATTCTAGTTTACATGTAACTAAATCATGGATAACTGAAATGTCTTTATAAAACAGCATCAGCTGGCATATCAGCCAAAGCTGATAAACCATTCTACTACCTACTGCTGTGAGCTCAGCACTCAGGAAGACTTATAGGTTCAAGGTGTCTCCCATGTCAACTCTGTCCTTTAGGAGCAAGTACAAGCCCACCCAGAACAGTTTTCACTACCTCTTACAGATTCTTCTACTCTTTGTCTAGCTTACATTTCAACTTGTTTTTTATTTGATGCCATCTTGCATAGGTAACAGCCCTCCCCTCCATAATTGCTTGTGTTCTTTTGAACTGGATGATGGAAATGAGAGACATAACCTAGTACCACCTACCCAAAGATTATGCTTCAGCCCAACATTCCAGGTGCTCTTACACAACAGATTCTTGTAGATGGTAAAAGGTATGGGAAATATGATGGAACTTTGTGAAATGACTCCACAAGCTAAGAAGAGGGGCAGTATATCTGGAAGTTGAGTCATGGCAACTGGATTTCTTTCTTATTAGGTTGAAACGTTTCACTACTCATCCAAGTAGCTTCTTCAGTCTGAGGAGAGTTGGTAGGAGAACCTTGATAGATCCTCCATGTTGGTTTCACTTCCCCCTGGTCTGAATAGGCTCATTAGGTGGACAAAGGACTGGAGGTGAGTGAAAATCCCACCTCTGCAGTCCTTAATGGGTCGTGAACAGTCGTTAACAGTGGTCTTTCTGGTATGTGTGGTCCTGATCTTTCTGAGGACGGATGAAAGGTGGTTTGAGAGAGGGGTCAGAGAGGCCACATACGTGCATATAGAAAATCCCTCACTCAACAGGGGTGGAGACCTTAGATACAATCTGTCTCCTGTTTATCATGCTGCCCTTTCATCCATCCCCAGAAAGATCAAGACCACAAGGAAGGAAAAGTGGGAGACATCTTAAGAAACAGAAATGGCTACCTACAAAGGTTCCAGATGAGTTAAGATTAAAAAGAGTCTTGTATAATAAATGGAAGGGGGAAAAACATCTGGGTAGAATACAAACATGTAGCCAATAACTGTAAAAGAATGTTAAGTAGGCAAAAGCTGAAAATGAGCTCATGGCTGTAATAGAAGTCAAAATAGGGAGGTGCAGTTTCAGCTATGCTTGAAGCAGGAGAGGAAGGAGACGGTTGGTCTGCTCCAAGGAAGGAATGGAGAAATAATAATCGAGAATTGGCAAGAATGCAGAACTGCTGACTTTGCCTCTGTCTTCTTGCAAAAGGAAAACAGTGCTAATCTTAATGCAGATAGAATAAAGGGGGGAAAGGAGGGCTCCTGCCCAAAATATGCAAAGAACAGATACAAGAACATCCATCTGCTTTAAACATCCACTTTTCCTTCCTTGTAGGAGAAGCCTATGTGGCCTTGCAGAAGATGCATAGTCCCATAGCAGCCCCAGAAGAAGGGGCTGATAAACCAGCTCTGAGTATTCTATACCTAGAAAACCTGGAAGATATAGACGTAAGTCAGGCATTCTATAATATCTCCTTGCTTCAAGCTATTTTCTTCAGTGCTGCCTATTTGTTGAAATTATGCTTTTCAAAAGTGGCCCCGAGAGGGCTGCTGCATTATTTTTAGTGTTCTCTGTTTCAGAATCAGTTACAATTTTGAACTTTACAGCATCCAGAGTAAATGAAGAGAAGTAATAGCCTCCTGTCTTCCCCCCACATGCACAGCTCATCTTGGCACTAATTCAGACCAGGGATGTCCACAGTGAAGTTTTTTGTATTTCTTTCATTTCAGGTGCTTTTTTCAATTTTTGTATTTTTTATGTACCACTCTTTTCTTTTTTCATCTTTGCTTTTTGGGTTTCCCATTCCTTCCTTCCTTCCTTCCTTCCTTCCTTCCTTCCTTCCTTCCTTCCTTCCTTCCTTCCTTCCTTCCTTCCTTCCTTCCTTCCTCCCTCCCTCCCTCCCTCCCTCCCTCCCTCCCTCCCTCCCTCCCTCCATATTCCTCTCCTAAAAGCCAAGAAGAGCAAACAAGTACCAATCACATAAAAGAGAGAAAAAAGAAATATTAAATGTTCATGTGCCTTTTTCTTGTAAAACACTAATTCAACGTTTATAGCCTCTTTCATGTTTTTCCTTTCGTTTAAACATCCCTAATTCAGACTCTTGTCCTCCTTACGCCATAACAGGCTAAGAACATAAACACCTGTGTGTGTACCCATGTGTGTCTTTTGTTCTTGAATGAAAAAGTTGTTTGGATAATTTCTAAAGAGTACTATTTTAATCCAAGACTTAAATCTGGGGTTCAAAAAGAAAAAGGCTGAGAAGAGAGCAAATGCCTCCTGAGCTTTATGCTTTGGAGACACATTTTGGTTGAAGTGATTTGGCTGAGGGGTCAGTCACACTGTCAGTAAGGACCACAGTTGAATCAGTTTTGTTGATAGTCAAATCAATCCATAAATTCCCAACTACACCATGTACATGTGAAACCAAGTTCCAGGGGCTGCAAACTGAAATACGCTGGGAGGATCCATGGAGTCGCCAGATATGCTGTCTCCCTGGAGGACAGATAAGGGATGTGATGGAAGGATTGCCATCACTCATAAAACCTACAGATACATATCCCTTTCTTCTTGTCCATGTGGGAACAAATGACATAGCCAAGAGGAGCTACCAAGAAATCACGTATGACTTTGAAGCTCGGGGAAGGAAACTCAAGGACTTTGGGGCCTACGTAGTTTTTTCTTCCATCCTACTGGTGCTCGGAAGAGGAATCGAAAGAGAAAGGAAGATCCTCTGGGTGAATGACTGGCTACCAAGGTGGTGTCAACGAGAGGGATTTAGTTTTTGGGACCAGGGGCTAAGCTTCCTGGAAGAAGGACTGCTAGCAAGAGACAGCTTGCATCTAACAAGGACTGGGAAGAATGTGTTTGTCCACGGCATGAAGAACTTCATGGGGGGGAGGGGTTAAACTTAATTGGAAGGGGGAAGGAGACGCAAGCACAGAGTTAAGGGTAGATGAAGCCTTCCACACAATAAGAGGAATGGACCAAAATGATCAAAAGGGCAACAATAATAACATTAACAATAATAATCACAGTAATAATCATAGTAATATTCATAAAAATGTACAAAGAAAAACAGGCCACAAATCACACAACTTCCGGTGTCTGTATACAAATACCAGAAGTATGGGAAACAAACAAGAAGAACTTGAAATTTTAATTCAGGAGGGTGGGATGACTCCCATGACTGGAATACAGCAATTGAGGGATATAAGCTGATCAAAAAGAACAGAGAGAATAAAAAGGGAGGTGGAGTTGCAGTATATGTCAAAAATACGCATTCCTGCACAGAAATACAGGAGGAGGAGATTGGCTGTCCCATCGAGAGCATCTGGATCAATCTAGTTGGGGCAAAAAACAAAAGGAACTTGGTAGCTGGAGTCTACTACCAACCGCCCAATCAAAGAGAGGTAAGCAGACAAACCTTTTGAAAAACAAATTGCAGGGTTTTCAAAGAGACACGATGTAGAAGTGATGGGAGATTTCAATTATCCAGATATATGTTGGGAGGCAAATTCTGCCAAGTATGGCCCTTCCAAGAAATTCCTGGCTTTTGTGGCTTATAATTTTCTCCTACAAAAAGTGGAGAAAGAAACTAGAGGATTTGCTACCCTTGACTTGATTCTAACCAATAGAGACAACTTGGAGAAGGAAGTGGCAGTAAGGGGAACTCTGGGCGAGAGTGACCATGTCCTTCTAGAATTGTTGATTTCAAAGGAAACGAAAGCAGAGTGTGGCTACACACATCTGCTGGATTTTTAAAAAGTCAATTTTAATACTCTCAGAACAAGGATAAGTAAGGTCCCATGGCAGGAGATCCTAACAAGAAAAGGAGTCCAAGAAGGGTGGGAGCTTCTAAAAAAAGAAGTTCTAAAGGCACAACTACAAACGATTCCAACAAGAAAAAAAAGGTGAGAAGCAGCAAAAAAAAAGGCCAGTGTGGCTTCACAAAAAGCTCAGGGAGTACCTAGAAACCAAAAAAGACATGTACAGGAAGTGGAAAGAAGGCCAGGCCACCATGGATGAGTACAGAGAAGTAGCAAGGAAATGCAGGGATGGCATTAGGAGGGCAAAAGCTTAGAATGAGCTGAGGTTAGCTTGAGACACTAAAAGAAATAAAAAAGCATTCTTCAGGTATGTGAGTCGCAAAAGACAAACAAAATACATAGTGGCACAGCTCCGCAATGGGGATGGAAAAATGATAACAGATGACAAAGAAAAGGCAGAGGTGCTCAATTCCTATTTTAATTCTGTCTTTTCCCATAAGGCAGACTATGAACTTCCAAACAAATTGGAAGTGCAAGGGGGGGGGGGGGGGGGACAGGATTGCAGCTGGACGTTGATAAACAAATAGTCAAGGAATACCTTACCACCTTGAACGAGTTCAAATCTCCAGGGCCGGATGAACTGCATCCAAGAGTACTGAAGGAACTGGCTGAAGAACTCTCAGAACCGCTATCCATTATTTTCTTGAAATATTAGGAGGTGCCAGAGGATTGGAGGAGAGCTAATGTTGTCCCTGTCTTCAAAAAGGGTAAAAAAGAGCAAACTGGGAACTACAGGCCAGTCAGCCTGACATCAATCCCAGGCAGAATTCTGGAACAGATTGTAAAGCGGTCATTGTACAAGCACCTAGAAAACAATGCAGTAATAACTAGAAGCCAACACGGATTTGTCAATAACAAATCCTGCCAAACTAATTTGATCTCGTTTTTTGATCAGGTCACCTCCCTGATAGACAGAGGGAAAGCTGTAGACGTAGTCTATCTTGACTTCAGCAAAGCTTTTGACAAAGTGCCCCATGATATCCTGCTTAGCAAGCTAACTAGGTGTGGGCTGGATAGATCAAGTGTCAGGTGGATACACAGTTGGCTACAGAATCGTACTCAGAGGGGTCCTTCTCTAACTGGGAGGAGATAACAAGTGAGGTACCCCAAGGCTCAATCCTTGGCCCGGTGCTGTTCAATATTTTTATTAACGACTTGGATGAGGGAGTGAAGGTAATACTTGTCAAATTTGCAGATGATACCAAATTGGGCAGAATAGCTAATACCTTAGAAGACAGAAACAAAATTCAAAATGACCTTGATAGGATGGAGCACTAGGCCGAAAACAACAGAATGAAATTCAACAGGGATAAGTGCAAAGTATTGCACCTCAGAAGGGACGTGGTGGCGCTGCGGGTTAAACCACAGAAGCCTCTGTGCTGTAAGATCTATAGATCTGCAGCTGTAAGATCGAATCCACGCGACGGAGTGAGCACCCGTCGCTTGTCCCAGCTCCCGCCAACCTAGCGGTTCGAAAGCATGCAAATGCAAGTAGATAAATAGGGACCACCTCGGTGGGAAGGTAAACAGCGTTCCGTGTCTAAGTCGCACTGGCCATGTGACCACGGAAGATTGTCTTCGGACAAACACTGGCTCTATGGCTTGGAAACGGGGATGAGCACCGCCCCCTAGAGTCGAACACGACTGGACAAATTGTCAAGGGGAACATTTACCTTTACCTATTGCACCTCAGAAAAAGAAACCAATGGCACAGTTACAAGATGGGGGATACCTGGCTCAGCAAAACTACAAGCGAGAAGGATCTTGGAATTGTCGTAGATCACAAGCTAAATATGAGCCGACAGTGTGATGTGGCTACAAAAAAGGCAAATGTTATTTTAGGCTGCATTAATAGAAGTATAGTTTCCAAATCCCTCGAGGTGCTAGTCCCACTATATTCAGCACTGGTTAGGCCTTGAGTATTGTGTCGAGTTCTGGACACCACACTTCAAGAAGGATGCTAACAAACTGGAACAAGTTCAGAGGAAGGCGACAAAAATGATCAAGGGGCTGGAAACCAAGCCTTACGAGGAAAGGCTGAAAGAATTGGGCATGTTTAGCCTTGAGAAAAGAAGACTGAGGGGTGATATGATAGCACTTTTCAAATATTTGAAAGGCTGTCATACAGAGGAGGGGCAAGATCTGTTCTCGGTCATCCCTGTGTGCAGGACACGCAACAATGGGCTCAAGTTAAAGGAAGCCAGATTTCGGTTGAATATCAGGAAAAACTTCCTACTGTTAGAGCAGTATGACAGTGGAACCAGTTACCTCGGGAGTTGGTGAGTGCTCCAATACTGGAGTCATGCAAGAAAAATTTAGATAGTCACCTGGAAGTTATGCTTTGATTGTATTCCTGCACTTAGCAGGAGGTTGGACTTGATGGCCTTGTAGGCCCCTTCCAACTTCACTTTTCTATGATTCTACGATTCTATGAAATGCCACTTTTTAAAAAAAAAACATTTTTAAAGAGAGAAATGCAGGCATTCCAAAGCATGCCTCAAAACTGAAGAAAATTTAACCAAGAGTACTCCTCAAACGGAAAATGAGTAGGTTACAGTGTAGTTTCCCAAACCAGTTTTAATTACCAGAAATGCATCAAAGTGACCATGTCTACTTATATACCATGTGACTTTACATCAATGGAAAAAAAAGGCAGGATTGGAATCAATGTAAATCGACAATGTGACTGAGCCCTGCAACCTTGCTGTGAAAACCCAGCTGATAATTACCGAGCAAG
This sequence comes from Intellagama lesueurii, assembly GCA_037013535.1. Classification (NCBI taxonomy): domain Eukaryota; kingdom Metazoa; phylum Chordata; class Lepidosauria; order Squamata; family Agamidae; genus Intellagama; species Intellagama lesueurii. Next base: position 19,258,225 of record JBAJHW010000011.1, read on the forward strand.
CACTTGAGAATTCACGTTTTACACTTATGTCTTCCATGAATCCTGAGGAAGTCATCCCCTCTTATGATAATCTTGTTACTAAACTTATCTCCTTGCTTAATCCTTCTTCACCCGTGGTCCCTAAAAGCAAATTTAAACATAACCCTTGGCATAACAGAGAATGTCTCCGCTTGAAGTCCACCCTTCGCTCTATTTTCCACCGTCATAGGAGCCAAAACAAGCCCGGCCTACCAAAAGATTATTTTGTTGTAAAACATCAGTTGACAGTTATGGTCAAGGCTAAGAAGCTCCAGCTCGCCAGGACCCAATGGGAGCGCTTGATTGAAGCTTCCAGGTCCAATGATAGCGGGAAATTTTGGGCTTTAATCTCCGGGGACTTGCAGGGGAAACCTCATCAAACAATAAAAAATCCCCCTCAGATTTGGCACTCATATTTTACAAACCTTTTTGGTAACGATGGGGTGAATTTCCCCATTTCTCTTGAAACCGATAATGGTGAACTCCCTGAATGGCCACCAGTATCTCCTGAGGACATTATTACCTCAATTTCGCAATTTAAATCCAAAAAGGCCCCTGGCCCAGACGCAGTCATCCCTGAACTATTGAAGTTCCATCCAGAATGGTGGGCTCCTCCTCTAGCTGCCCTGTTTACCATGATAAATAGCACTGGGATAATGCCCAAGACATGGACCAATGCCATCATTGTTCCTATCTATAAAAAGGGCAATTCTTCACTTCCCGAGAACTATCGGCCGATTAGTCTTCTATCAGTTGTCGGCAAGCTTTATGCTAAACTTCTTTTAGCGAAATTAGAAGGCTGGCAGACAACATGCAACATACTAGGCCCAGAACAAATAGGGTTTCGCCATGGCAAGTCCACCCTTGACCACTGTGTTGTATTATCACACTTAGTTTCTAAATACAGTGGGAAATCTGGAAACAAACTCTTCGCTGCCTTTTTAGATCTCAAGGCGGCATTGATTCAATCCCGAGAGAGTTGCTTTGGATTAAGTTGGCCAAGATGAACATGGACCCAAGATTACTTTTTCTGATCAAAAACTTGTATTCACACACCAGCTGCCAAGTCAGGTACAATCTTCAGGGGAATTTAACTCTGGAAATTCCAATTTGTAAGGGTGTGAAACAGGGCTGTATCCTTGCTCCAGCACTTTTTAACCTATTTTTAAATGATCTTGCCCCAGCTTTATATACAATCAACGGACATGCCCCTAAACTTGCCCACCGCCACGTTCCCATCCTATTATATGCGGACGATGCAGTTCTACTGTCATGTTCCCAAATTGGATTGACGCGTTTACTACGACAAGCTATGACCTATCTCAATGCTAACGAGTTAACCCTGAACCACGGGAAAACAAAGATCTTAGTTTTCTCTAAATCCTGGAAAAAATCATTATGGTCAATACAGGGAAACTCTATTGAGCAGGTCAAAACTGTCAAATATCTGGGGATTAATTTTTCTTATAATGGCATCTGGGTAACCCATCGTAAGTGCGCTATATCAGTGGCAAGAACCAGTGCCTTGGCCATTGCCCGTTTTTTTTATCTGAAAGGGAACCGATATGTCCCTATGGCCCTAAGAGCTTTTAATGCGAAATCAAGCCCCCAACTCTTATACGGTGCCCCTATATGGATCGATGCCTTCAATCACACCACCGAAGGTTTACAATCCCTTTTCCTGAGGAAAATACTTGGACTACCCAACTGTGTCCCCTATGCTGCAATATGCATGGAAACCGGATCGCTACTGCTGGAAACCCGTGCCTGGTTCTCAACTTTTAAGTTTTGGCTCCTCCTTCTATTTAACTCTGACCAAAACTCCCTCACCTTTTCGATGCTGATGGACCATCATGCATCCAAATGGTTGACCGTGATCCAGAAAAAAATTATATCCTTAGGAATTTATCTGGACGCATTCTATCTATCCTCTGCCTCGGCATTATTCCAATCAATTAAACGCAGATTGCTAGATACCCAACTGCAACACCTGACTGAGGCAGCTCGGAAAATCTGCTCTCCCAGTTATCTGGGTTTACCCCAGAATTCTGGGCTTCTAGCTTCCTACTTCTTTTACCTAACTGATCCTCACCAAAGAAGAGCATTTATGTTGGCTAGATTCAATGTACTACCGTCGGCCATTCTATTTGGAAGATTTCGCAGAACCCCATACAATCTTAGACGATGCCCTTGTAGCCAAGGAGCCATCGAAACAGTCCCCCATGTTCTTTTGGACTGTCCTTTCTATAGCAGCCCCCGAGCAAGATTCCTTGATCCATTGCTCTCTGACTTTCAAGATCTCTCTGATAATGCCAAGGTTTGCTTTTTAGTCCATGGGGAAAACAACCATGTCACTACTCATGTTGCTTGCTTTTTACAAACTGCGATCCGAATTAGAGAGGCTATCTCCCAGGTATAGCCCATGTCTGTTTTAATCCCCCCCAATTTTAACATGATTTTAAAGGTTTCACCATATTCCATAGTTTTACCTCTGGTCTAAAGTATACTGTATTCTTTTTTTTTAATGCCAATAAAGGTCTGTATATGTATATGTATGCATTAGGATTCCTTTCTCTTATCCCTTTGGCATTCTGAAGGAGAAAAACACTCCACCTTCTCCCCTCTAGCTGACCTTCCAAGAATTCACTTTCCCACCATCAATCTGCAAGATGAAGAGTTCCAAAACAGTTAGGAGGGAGGGACAGGGGAAGATTCTTGCCTCCTGTGAAATTCTGAGGAGGTTGCCAAGTATACATTGATCTCACTCCAGGTGATGATCTATGCCAGAAATTGGACAAGGGTAGTATTATGTTGGTTATTTTGGTTGTTGTTGATTATCCTTGTTGTTATGTTATTGTTTTACCCTGTTTTGTAAACTGCCCAGAGTGGCCTTGGCAGCCAGATGGGCAGTATAAAAATCAAATCAAAATCAAATCAAATAAATAAATAAATAAATAATTTTGGATCTTTCTGGCAGCCTTCCATAATATCAACCAAGATATTCTCCTAGACAGTCTGGCTTAGATGGGAATTTGAGGCACTATTTTATAGTGACTCCAGTAATTCCTGGAGGGTCAAGTTCAGAAGAAGCTGCTGGAGAGCTCCTGTTCAATGGTGTGACCACTGGTCTACAGAGGCCTTCAAGTTTCCCTCTTATTCTCTATGCTAGTACTTCCATTTGATGGGGAGTATACAGGGAAGGTACCCAGTTTAAAAATGTATTTCTACGTTTTTCAGTTAAAATGAGAGCAGACAACAAGATATGACATGTCAAGTGTGCTAATATGGGCTGTGGAGATTAAAGCCAGATGCAATATTCTTTTTCATTACTCCCTTTTTGGAAGTTCAGTATCTATCAGCTAGAAAATCCCTTTTTCTACCGCCACATACGATGTGTAGAAGACTTGGGTCAAATTGTTGGCTCCGTCTCATCCCCACTTTGCCAATTCCTTAATAATTTATGATCCTATTTTCAGGGGGGCGGGGAATCAATCAATATAAGAGCTGGAAATCATGTAGAGTCTTCAAAATGTTAGACCTTTTTCACAGTGAAGCCCCCAATATTAGTGACACCTTTCATGCAACACTTCTTCATTCACTTATGGTTGGCATGTTCCCTTATGTTATGATTTTAGAAAAATATCTCAGTCCTTAAATGAGACAAGTGGCCAGACAATAGATTGCTGTAGTCAGCAATTAGTTTTACCACTTTGTACTCATTAAAGCAGTTCCTTACTGCATTAAGACTTGATTATAAGACCACCTTCCTCCCTTTTTTCTCTCCCCTCCTCTTCTGCCCTCTCCTCTTTTCCTCTATCTGTTCTGAGATTAGTTGGTGCCATCTGTTTTTCTGAGGGTTATTGTTATCAGTTTTAATATTTCTATTTTCATTTTGGTTTTGCTATTTTATGAGCTGTAACCCGCCCAGAGTAGTGCTGTGACACTAATGGGAGTGGGATACAAATTGAATGAATGAACGAATGAACGAATAAATAAATAAATAAATAAATAAATAAATAAATAAATAAATAAATAATACTAGAATCAGCTTGAGTGGAAATTACCAAAAAATGAAAGGATGTGGCTAGTTTGTAAATGAATACCAGGATGGGTCAGGTCTAGTCAATTTCATTCAGTAAAAAGTTACATGTAAGAGGAAACTAATGAAAAGTACAAAAAAAAGGAGATAGATTTATAGAAACTTGGTCTATTTTCTTTGGATATATTTACAATAACTCTGCCTTCATTGGATCGCCTAGGAGAACATTTTTGTCCATATAACAAAAAGTCATATCATATTCAGTAATAGATTTAGGATTAATAATGTTCTATTGGCTCAATTATCCCCATTTGCTCTAGACAGAAATAACAAATATTGATTGTAATAGTTATTATTGTTTGTATTAGCACAATTTAAAACTTGCATATATCTGCATTGTAGTTTAAGAAACATTTTAAAAAATTCCCTTGGCCAATCCCCTATAAAATGAATCCAAAAATTCATGCAGTTGTATTGGTTCATATCAACAAATGAGGAACAGTTTTTTTGTAAAGCTAATAGCTCTTAATCAAGTCATCCGCAGCTAGTTTGTATTACAGCAGGTATAGCATGCTACAATCTGTTGTTCCTGGAAAAAATCATTCCTCTCCCAGCTATTGTGAAGACTGTTCAGAAGGAACAGGGAAGTTAGGGGAAGTGGATGATGCCATAGAGGCTGACTACATGGACTTTTAAAACACACTTCATGGTCTGCTGCAGAAACAGGCTCATCTGCTCCTAAAGATGGTGACCAGACAATCTTTGTTGGAGCAAACCAGCCTGCCCCCAGAGGCTCCCTAGCCGTACCTTTCTAAGCCCGTCAGCAGCTTCTACTTTTTGGGTGAAGGTAGGATCGGTCTGGTTTGGATTGGTGTGGAACCAATCCAAGGCAAGCCTTCCAGTTTGAATTTGCCAATAGCATGAAGTAGTGTATTCTCGAAGGCTTTCGTGGCCGGGATCCAATGGTTGTTGTAGGTTTTTCAGGCTGTTTGGCCGTGTTCCGAAGGTTTTTCTTCCTAATGTTTCACAGAGACTGGTGAAACGTTAGGAAGAAAAACCTTCAGAACACAGTCAAACAGCCCAAAAAACCTACAACAATCATGAAATAGCTTACTAAGCAGGATATTGGCAGATTAATCACTTCCTCTGCTCCTCAGCAGAGAAGCAGGGGAAGTGAAAACATTTTTTAATGTATAATGAACTGTTGCTCATGCGCTACACAGGTTATAAAATAAAAGTAAAAATATTTTCTTTGCCTCAACTTAAAGGGCCAGAGGGACGTGGTGGCGCTGCGGGTTCAACTGCAGAAGCCTCTGTGCTGCAAGGTCGGAAAACCAGAAGTCGTAAGATCGAATTCACACGACGGAGTGAGCTCCCATCGCTTGTCCCAGCTCCTGCCAACCTAGCAGTTCGAAAGCATGTAAATGCGAGTAAATAAATAGGTACCACCATGGTGGGAAGGTAACAGCGTTCCATGTCTAGTCGCGCTGGCCACGTGACCACAGAAACTTGTCTACAGACAAACACTGGCTCTATGGCTTGGAAACGGGGATGAGCACCGCCCCTAGAGTCGGACACGACTGGACATTTGTCAAGGGGAACCTTTACCTTTACCTAAGGGGCCAGTCAAGAATCCACCTGCAGTCTAATCCACTTTGGCTTTGGCTGCTGGCAGTTTCTTGACTGGCCTGTAAGAGAAAGCAGAGAATTTTTTTTTCTCTTCAAAATGACAGGACATCAACAATAGTCAATATGCTGTCAAAAACTTTTTTTCATTTCCCCATCCCTTCTGATGAGGAGCAGAGGAAGTGATTAATTTGCCAATATCCCGAAGTGTCTTGCTTACTGAGCCACTTCATGATGTTGATAGAAGCAATTTCCATGTGAACTGTGGGTTTTGATTATTTCTCTCTAATCAAGCCTGATCACTCCAAAGTGGCCCACACTAGCTTACTCCGTGCCACTAGTGTAGCCACACCCATAGTCACTGCTGTTCAAAAAGTCCCAGGGCATTTACTCTGCATGTCTGGCTCCACTGCCATGATCAGAGCCGCATTTGGCAGCAACAGAAGAGATGACCTTCTCAGTGGCTGCTCCCAGGCTTTAGAATTTCATGCTCAAGGAGAGTAGCCTGGCTCCGTATTGTCCTTTTGCCAGCATTTAGAAAGGCTTTTTTGGCAGCTCACATTCTATAAAAGGAGGTATTATTCTAGTGGGTATTATTTGTTTCTTGTTCATGTGTATTTATCGGTTGTGTTTTAATTTCTCTATAATAACATTGTTATTTATTTATTTATTCACCCATATAATACACTTAGAGGGAAGGTAGAGGGTACTTTAAAAAAAAAAAGAACATAGACTGACCTCTGGCTTCCTTGCTATATTATCTGTATGACCCACTTATCAGGGCATGCCTCACCACTGTGAAGAAGGAAGCTTAAAACTCTACCTCTTGCAATAAGCAGTCTCCTTTAAGGCTAAAACATCCATTCCATTTCTGCTTCAGGATAGAAGCAACAGCAGATGCAGTCCAAGACAGGCATGCATTTGCTTCTTCTAAAGACAAGCTCACTTCAAGTCTTGATGTGGCAAACAAAACTGTAGCCAAAGTATGTGTGATCCACATCAACCACTTAAGGTTAGAGCCACTGAAATGCTTTTATAGCTTCATTCTGGTTTCTGAACTGTAAACACAGTGCCTAAACATCTTCTTTCAACCAAACTGGAAACTTGCTTTAAAAAAACAACCCAGAAACAAATATCTTGAAACAGTAGCATTATCACTTCACAGAAATAGAGATACAGAACCGTTCATAGGCTTATGAAAAAGAGGAATAGAAAATCTATTTCTCTAGTGTCTTCTAAAATTGAAGAAGTGACCAGGGCTTTGCTGTATTTGTTTCAGGCAGCCCAAAGAACTAAAAATAGTTCTCGTGGATCATAACGGTACAGACCCATTTAATATTTTGCCAATTATAGCTGCCCTAGCTCTTAATTTCCCTCACTGCTTATCAGCAGGCATGCAGGCTTCTAGCAGAATGGAGCCACGCATGTACTGCCTCAACTGTTGGAGGCATTTGATGTAAGAAATGTTCCTCAAGAAAATGCTTGAGTGGTATGCAGCCAGTTTAACAAGCATGTTATTGGACACCCAGCCAGAAACAAGCCAATGTTAATGAGCAAGCAAGCTACTGTTTTCTGCAGAATAGGGCCTGGTGCAACTGCAAAAGGAGCAAGTGCATCATTCTCTTCCCATAAGGAGGGAGAATGCAGAAAAGAGTGATACTTAGATACAGTCATGGTGGAGACAACACAATCAGGCAGCCAAGCAGACCTACATGATCTCCAAGCAAGCTCTAGAAATTTACAATAATTGCAGAGGGAAATGATTCATCTCACCAGCACACATCCTCTCAAAAAACACTTGGAAAAGAACAGGAGGCTCCAGGCACCAGTTCCCCTGAACTCCCTTGAGTTCACATGGCATAGCCAAAGAAATATCAGCATTAATTGTATGCTTTAGAAACAAACAAAACAACTCTAGCTATTCCTGACTTGGCTCAGAAAGCTCCTGCTTAGGACTATATCTGAGAGAATATGCCACTTCCTATGATGTTGTTATTCCAATGGTGATCATGACATCTCACATCAATGCTTCTGGGATGGAAGGATCACTTGATAGGTGCTGTCATTGCCCAAGGGATTCTCAAATGCACTCACATTCTTTGGGGAGGCTCCTCCTGTGTCCCTCAAAGTTGCAGTTGAGAGACCTCACAGACAGTAGAGAAGCACAATACTAGTCAAGCTTGACCTCCAAGTATCATCTATTGTGGTCATGGAATAGGATGATATAGAAATAATAACTATAGATGGGGGTATTCACTCATCAGCCTGGCAGGGAGACTCGTCTTCCCTCGTTCTGCCAGGAGTGGACAGTCGACCGCAAGCTCCGGAGTGACTGGAAGGAAGAGCAGAGCCGCTGGTGGCAGCGGACGCGTGAGTGGACGGTCCAGCCCCAGGGGGCCAGATCCTCGTTACATCCAGCTGTGCGGGGGTATTCGTATTTGTATACGAATACCCCCATCTCTAATAATAACAGTGGAGCTAAGCAATTGCACAGTACTCTCCATTTATAAACCACCTAATGCAACCTTTTCATTTAAAACCCCAGGCCATATTCATAAGCAAAACTTAAATTTTATAATCAGAGACTTCAATTGCCACAGCAGTGTTAAAGGATATGCACATGACGATAACAATGAAGCTGTACTAAAATGAGCAGAAACATCCCAACTAGCCCAAAATCAACCTCTCCATCTTTAAATAGTGAAAGATTGCAATATGGCTGTCATCTGGACTTGATATTTGCTAGTGTGCTTATAGCCCAACTGTGCATGGAATCAGTCTGTACCCCAATTCCAAATATATCATCCACAACGTGTCAACTCATGGCCGTGTTCTTACTATGAACAGTACCATTCTGCAGGGGATAAAAAAATTTAAAAGCCGATTGGCAGAAATTCAGCACATTAGAGGAAATCATATTAAACACTTTCCCAGTCCCAGAGGCCTATGACCAGTTTGTCAAGGCAGTGAAAAGATAATCTCAAATGTCCATAACCCAAGAGTACAGAATTTACAATTCCCAAGGCCTAACATTGGAAATAGATACCAAAAATAACTGCAAAGCATCAGGCCTGTATTACACCAATATAAAACAGATAAAACACTTTGGCACAGTAACAAAAAAGTGGCTCCTTAATTTCTTTAATAATTGTCTTGATTTTCTCTGGATTCCAAAAATTTCAAGAAAGGCATGAGTAACTGCTATTTTGAAACCTGTTAAAGAACCCACAGACCCCAAAAAACCTACATTTTTACTTTTTTGGGTGAAAGTTCAAAGCAGTACAGAAGAACAGAAAGATTGCAGTGTAATTAAAGAGGGAAATTTATACAAATGCATACCTCTGGGTGAACAATTTGAACATTACTAGTTAATGCACTGCTGCAATCTTCAACTCTTGCAAAAATATTTCCTTCTTGAACTTCCCTGGAACTAATTCATCATAATTATTTCAGGACAAAACTGTTGGCAGACATTTCAGCAGAAAGCAAGTAAAGAGGAACACATCTAAAACCATTAAAAACAACAACAACAAAGGCCAGCTACTGTGAACACATAGTGTTGTTATGCTGTTTTAGCTAGCGGGATCATCAGGAGGCACCACAGCTTTGACTAGGAGGTGGCAGCACTGAGGTATCTGAAGGCTGGATCAACATGCAAGTTTCACATGTGCGAGGAATGTGCAAAACACCTCAAGGGCAAACTAGAATCAGAGAAATGCAGCACTGGAAGAGACCCCCAGGGCCATGGAATCCAACCACCTGGCAAAGCAGGAACTCCACAATAAAGTGTCTTCAACAGGTGGCCACCTAGTTTCTATTGAAAAACCTCCATTGAAGGAATGTACACCAACCTTCAAGATAGTCCATACCACGGTAGAATAGCTCTTACTGTCAAGACATTCTTTCTAATGTATTCTCGAAGGCTTTCATGGCCGGGATCCGATGGTTGTTGTAGGTTTTTCGGGCTGTTTGGGCGTGTTCTGAAGGTTTTTCTTCCTAACGTTTCACCAGTCTCTGTGGCCGGCATCTTCAGAGGACAGGAGTTAGAACTCTGTCTGTGTTCTGGTGTAGTATGTGGGGTAGTTGAGTATTTATAGCTGTGGGATCAGCTTTTTGTCCTTTTCAGGAGATTGGGTGATTATGGTGATCAGGGTGTTTATGGTGATCAGGCGAAACGTTAGGAAGAAAAACCTTCAGAACACGGCCAAACAGCCCGAAAAACCTACAACAACCACCGTTCTTTCTAATGTTTATGCAAAAGCTTCTTTCTTGTAATCTGAATCTATTACTTCAGGTCTTACCCTACTCCAACTTCCACGTGACAGCCCTTCATTTATCTGAAGACTGTTATTTTATCACCTCTCAGTCTTCTCTTCTCTGGGCTAAACACACCATCTTCCTCAGCCACTCCTCATAGAGTTTGGCTTCCAGATCTTTTACCATCCTGGTTACTCTCCTTTGCACATATTGCAGTTTACTGATATCCTTCTTAAACTGTGGTGTCCAGAAATGGGCACAGTATTCTAGGTGAAGTTTGAACAAAAATGAATAGAGTGGTAATATTACCACTCTATCTGGACATTCATCTGAACATTATACTTCTGTTGATACAATCAAGAATTGAATTGGCTTCTTTTTCTGCACGTCACACTGTTGACTTGTGTTAAGCCCATGGTCTCCTAAAACTCCTAGATTTTTTTTCATGTGTACTACTGCTAAGCCAGCTGTCACCTCTCTTCTATTTTTGCCTCTGGTTTCCTATGCCTAAACACAGAACTTTGTATTTTTCCCTGTTGTAATTCATTTTGTCATTAGTTTTAACTCAGTTCTCCAATCTGTTTAGGTTGTATTGAATCCTGATTCTGTCTTCTGAACTTTTAGCTACCCAGTGCATTCCCAGTGTGGTGTAGTAGACAGAGTAATCGACTAAGACTCAGGAGAACTGGTTTGAATCTCCTCTTGGCCATATAAACTCACAGGGGAGAGGCATTGGTAAAATCACTCCTTAAATATCTCAATTAACTTAAAAATAATTTTAGGGTTGCTATAAGTTGGGTGCAACTTGATGGCACATAACAGATTCACACACACACACACACACACTCAGTTTGGGGTCATCTGCAAATTTAATGAATATCCCATCGATGCCCTCATCTAAGTCATTTATAAAGATGTTGAACAACACTTGTCCCAGAACAGAATTGTGTGGCATCTCATTTGCCCCTTTTCTCCAGGACCAATCAGCCAATTAAAAATTTACCTAACAGTAACATTGTCTAACCCACTGTTTACCAGCCTGGCTACTAAAGTATCATAAGGGACCTTGCTTTGCTGAAGTCAAAATATGCTATATTCACAGCATACTCCTCACCTAACCAAGCTTGTGACTCAGAAAAAGAGATGAGATTAGTATGGCATTAGTTGTATTTAAGAAATCCATATTGGCTCTTGGAAATAAATATTCTAAGTACTCGGGCAGACTATTTGATTATCTGTTCTAGAACTTTTCCTGGTGATGATGTTAAGCTGACTGTTCAATAGTTGGCTGGATCTTCATTTTTCCCTCTTTTGGAATATGGTGATGACATTTGCTCATCTCCAGTCATCAGAGACCTCACCTGTTCTCCAGGAATTCTCAAAGACTAGAGAGAGAGGTTCCAAGATAACATCAGCACAATAATTTAATACTGTGGGATACAGGTTATCTGGACCAGAATTCCTGAATTCATTTAAAGCAGCTAGATGTTCTTGTATAAACTGCTCGCCTACCTTGGGCAGCAGCCCCCTCCCACAGCAGGCCAAAGAAGCTTGGATTCACCGCAATCTGAATTTTTAAAAAATGAGTTTCACTGTAGCCATCCAGATATCAAACAATTAGTAATAATCAACAGGGGTAGGAGCAGAGAGCTGTATTTGCACAGCAGAAGGTGCCTTTGATCAATTCCCACCTCTTTGTTAAATTTATACTTCCTGAAGTTACCCAGCTGCCTTGAGATCATAGAAATCATAGAATGACTGAGTTGGGAGGGGCCTATAAGGCTATAGAGTCCAGCCCCCTGCTCAAGGCAGGAATCCTTGACATCCTTTTTAAAACAAAGACAAAAAACACAGTTCACAGACAAAAGGCACTCAGTCGAGAAGAACTGACATCCCTTCAAGTGCCACTCTGCCTTCAGATCAGGCAATCACACTGCACAGAAAGTGAACAAAAGCAATGTCAATACAATCAGAACATATTTAAACCACCCCTGCCAGCTGAACAAAAAGAGATGATTTCCCACTAAAAGAAGACAACTCCACAACAGGTTTCCCTGCATTGAGCTTTATGACATATAGTCACCAGTTTTCAATTTTAAATGGTACCTATTTCAGGGTAAATAATGTAGTTGCCTCCTGAGTTGAGTGCTGTTTTCCTTTTCAGAGAAGACAGATGCAAAGTAGGTATTCAGCCGTCCTGCTTTCACACCATTACTTCTCCATCCCTCCTTGCAATGGACCTACCATTTCCTTGTTCTTCCTTTTGCCTCAAGTGTAGCTGAAAAATTCCTTTTTGTTATTTTTATTCCTCTCTTGCAAATCTGAGTTCATTTTCAGCTTTTGCCTTCCTAACCTTCTCTCTACAAATACTGGCTGCCTCTTTGTACTCTTCCTTGGTAAATTGCCCCTCCTTCCACTTCCTTTACATGTCTCTTCTAAATTGTAGCTCGCCTGATAGATCTTTATGCAGCCACCCACTTCTTTACATGTCTCCCACATTTCTTCCTCACTGGAATTGTTTGTGATTGTGCTTTCAGTATTTCACTCTTAAGAAACCCCCATCCATCATGGACTCTTTCTTCCAGTATTTCTGACTATAGGATACCACATAGTATTTCCTTAAGCTTATTGAAATCAGCTTTCCTACAGTCCAGAGTACTCATTACATTATTCTCAGCTTTCCCTTTTCTCAGAACAGATTCCAATAACATGGTAAATTCCACCCAAAGCTCCCACTATTTCCACCTGTTGACTAGGTCTACCCTATTAGTTAGGACCAAATGAGTCAGCAGGTTTGATGAGTCTTGCAATATCTTTGTCACATCCTTGATCTTTGCAACAGACCTCCCAAGACATCCTGTCAGGTCTCCAAACTGACACCTTTATACCACTCAGTAGAAAGTCACCTATCAGCACACATTGCCTCGTGTTCTAGAAAGTAGCTGGCATATTTCCATTTATAGTATCCTTCACAGTTATTTCTATGTTGTTCCAGCAGCTCGGAATCACTGTCCATGGAGAGGGTCTGGGATGCTTGTCCTTGCTCCAGTGGCTCTGAATGACAAGCCATAGAGAGGGCCCGACTGCAATTCTGTAGCTCCAAAGACACTCCATGCACTATTAGGTAACAGTCCTACTTCTTTGGGTCACACTGCTCCATATTCTTGCCTCCTGCACCTGGCATTCTTCGTCCTCCTCAGAGGCATTCCTGCTCTGTTGCTCCTTGAGGAGAATTCCTACAACTCCACCCAGAAATGCTTAATTTCCACTGATGAGCCAGCTTCCAGCTTTTATTTGCAGCAGGTGTAGCCTCTTAAATCTTCTAGCAGGAAGGTGTTGCAGATCACTGCTGTTGCTCCTGGCCTTCCCCTTAAAATCCCCCTCAAACTGCCCTGCTTAATGTCCATGCAAAATGCCCTACTTACTAACTTAGTCACCAGCTCTGAGTGCAGCTATAAACTTGCAACAGCTACCTCCTTCCATAGCCAAGTCAGTGATTCACTTCCTCTCAGCTATAATCCCTTCTCCTACCACCATATGCTTGGAGCAGAGCACATAGCTGTAATCACACAAAGAGCCACAAACACCCTAGCAAACCTCCAAACAGCTCAGTCAAACAATCAGCCTCAAGCCAAATTCCATGCAAAATGCCCTGTTTATGATCTCTGTTCACAAGCTTCTTGATCATGAACTCCCGGGCACTCTGAGATAATACGTTTCACAGAGCTGCTCCCTCAAGTGGTGAATGACGTATCTGTCATAGCACAGATTTTCCTCAATTATGCATCATGTACTTTGCATGATTGGTTACTGGGAGATAAGCACAGACTTAATTTGCAAGTCTGATTGCCAAGGCAGTTTTCACTGAAAAAATACTTCTGTGAGAGGGAGAATCGTTTTATTGAAGAAAGACAGCAAATCTGCTCTCCATTAAGGATAAGATTTTTATGGAACACAGATACCATAATTCTCCATTTTGGGAGTTCTACCTACTGTACCTTGCAGATATCTGAGAAACACTTGAAATTGATGCATCTGCGAGAAAGGCCTAAATTAGAAGGCTTTGGGGCTGAACCAGGCCAAGGTCTGCCCAAGTGTCCTGCTCAGAAAGAAAGCTCCCAGCTCACACCAGGACATGAACAGGACACCTGGGTGGAGCAATGCCCAATGGAATAGCCTCACAGGGCAATCCTCAAACCATTCTATTTGCCTTGGAGTAAAAGGCCAGCTTACCTTCCTGGGCTCCACGATCACTGCAGATGGTGACAGCAGCCACGAAATTAAAAGACGCCTGCTTCTTGGGAGGAAAGCGATGACAAACCTCGACAGCATCTTAAAAAGCAGAGACATCACCTTGCCGACAAAGGTCCGCATAGTCAAAGCTATGGTTTTTCCAGTAGTGATGTATGGAAGTGAGAGCTGGACCATAAAGAAGGCTGACCGCCGAAGAATTGATGCTTTTGAATTGTGGTGCTGGAGGAGACTCTTGAGAGTCCCCTGGACTGCAAGGAGAACAAACCTATCCATTTTGAAGGAAATCAACCCTGAATGTTCACTGGAAGGACAGATCCTGAAGCTGAGGCTCCAATACTTTGGCCATCTCATGAGAAGAGAAGACTCCCTGGAAAAGACCCTGATGTTGGGAAAGTGTGAATGCAAGAGGAGAAGGGGACGACAGAGGATGAGATGGTTGGACAGTGTCATCGAAGCAACCAACATGAATTTGACCCAACTTCGGGAGGCAGTGGAAGATAGGAGGGCCTGGTGTGCTCTGGTCCATGGGGTCACGAAGAGTCGGACACACCTAAACGACTAAACAACAACAAAAGGCCAGCTTGGAGATGGGTAGGTATGCTCAGACAGTTACATTCAAGGAGAAAAAACACAAAACACAAGCAAGCCAAACAGTGCTATGAGGACAGGAAAGATATGAGATTTTAATTTCAGCTGACATCTCTCACAAGCCTTTCCAACAACATCTATCCCATCTTCTCCATCACTCTTTTTTCTTTCCAGGTCAGCTGCCAGCCACTTCTCTGAATGCAAGGGATGGACTCACCTCTTGTCATTAACTAGAGGTCCTCTTTCACCTTCTCCTTTCCCTTCCTTCCTTCCTTTCACTCATTCACCTCTTGCTTCCATTGCTTTATTTACAAAGAATCAGCATTTTTTTTTAACTCAGGAAAACTACAAGAAAAGGCCATTTTGGAATTTTCAGAGACTTGAAAACCAAAATTTCTCCCAGAGCCCAAACGATTACCAATTGCCCTGAACGGAAGAAAGCAACCGTAGAGGGTATTTTGCTGTTTCATGTCCTCTCACCCACCCAAAAGTAACTGGCTGAAAGTGACCATAAATTCCCAGCTCATCCTCTTCTGAAACAAAGAGCAGTGCTTTTGACTCTGGAGGGCATTGCCTAGGAGATGTGGCATTCATTCACATTTTGTTCCCATGGCAATTGTAGACCCTGAGAGCTGCACCAGAATGTTGACCCACAGAATAAAATGGAAAGGACACATTAGAATTCTCCAGTGAAGTTCACAAGTTGATATTCTTTTCAGAGTAGATATATAATCAGAGGTGAAACAGGTATTTCTAATGCAATAAGACTTGAAATTATTTTGTGTTCTCAGAAGGTCAGACTGGAAGCTCAGCAAACATGACTGAGCTTTTCTTTAATGAAGAGATGTTCCACATTCCACTTCCCTCTGTTGCTTTATTATAGTTTTCTCAACTGATTTAAATGTATAACCTGCTCAATTCAGGAAGCTGAGTATCTAAAATAATATTAAACCAGAACAAGAAAAAGAGGGTGAATAAACAAATAAGATTGTGGAGCTGGTGCAAAACTTCAACAAGGACAACTTCAACCTTGCCTTGCTTGTTCAGTCATTAGACTGTCAGGATAATTCTGCAGATAATTTTAATATCTTAACAGAAGTCCTCCTTTTTATTCTAGCACAGTAGTCTTTGTTCTCAGAAAGTGCTTGCACAAAAGTAATCTTGCAAAGAGCTCAAACTAGAATGAAATGCTTATATAATGTCTCTGGAAATGGCATCAAAAAAACCCAATGTGTCTAAAATACCTATTTGTAGGAAAGATTTTTGAATATTCTTAAAGAAGAGTCTTACATTAGCATTTTGATCAGACATGCTACAAGATACCTACTGTGTCTAAAACTAGGTAACTATAGAAGGACACAACTACTTCAACAGTATGATGCCTTACAAGTAGCTCACAAGCATTGGCTGGAGGAGCTACAGTCCATCATTCCTTGTGCTTGACCTTCAGCACTCCTATATAGATTTGGTGGTAATGAAAGCTGCTTGCCCTTTCCCAGGGGAAAAAAAGCAACAGGAGGAGATTCTGCCAGATCTGAGTAAAAAGAACTCATGTCTACTGAATTCCCATACTGAGCTGGTCTATATTCCCTTGTTCAGGACCTCACCCCACATGTCTTCACTGTTTTGCTAATCTCCTAGACAACTTTCAAGGCACAAGAAGCTCTCTCTACCAAAAATAGCTTCAGATTAAAAATTCTTTTCTGGATATTAGACTATAAAAACTAGCAACAACCTAGATGAGATGGAGCATCACAAAAGAAACCACTGAGTTACTATTTTGCTCAGTAAATGTAGCAGGAGTTCACTCCTAAAGATGGTGATCAGACAATGCCTTTGCTGGAGCAAATCAGCCCACCCTTAGAGCAGTCCTACTCACACCTTTCTAGCCCCTGTCAAGGCTTCTACTTTTTGGTGTGGGTTTGTTTCCAGTGTGTGCGGTCACTGGAAATGAACCAAAATGAACCAATTTGTCAGTATTGTGAAGAGCCACTTCAGGATATTAACAAATTAAACATGTCCTCAGCTCTGTGAAAGGGCCAAGGAAGTGATTTTTAAAGTGTATTAGAGCCATGTATATGTGCTGCATCACATTTAAAATAAAAGAGAAATCCCTTCTGTTTCCTCCTGCTTTTTCTTTTTTTTTAAGTTATGCAATGCATATATGCTACCTTAATACACTTTTTTTTATAAAAACGTACTCCCCCCCCCCCCGAGCCAAGGAAGAGTTCAATTTGCCAATATCCTGAAGTGGCTCTCTTTTCGAGCCACTTCATGATACTGGCAAATTGACAGTGGGCTAGTGCAGACCAAATAAGGTTGATTGAGGGCCAAAGCCATTTTGGACGTGAGGATCATACCAAATGGCATACTGGACCCTCTGGCAACCCTATTTAGCCTGCTCCTGTAAAGCCATGTAACCAAGCCCTTATTCACACCTGCTCATGAGAATATTTATAAATTTACTGGTCACATATTTATCCTTGTGTCTGAGAAGTGGACTTTAGTCCACAAAAGTTCACAATGAAAAAGAATTGTTAGTCTTTAAAGTGCTACAGTATTTCATTCCCCCCCCCCTTTCTTTTATTTTGCCAACATTTTATTCTTGGGTGACAGCAATGTACTGCTAGTAATAATCTGTACACCCCACTCTACACTGAGAGGCCTCAGGAAAAAAAATTATTCTGATTCCCCCCCCCCCCAAAAAAATAGGGGGATCAGAGGAGAATTAGACATAGGGCTTTCTATGCACAAAGAAGGATATGAGCAGAGTTCTGGGAAAGTGATTTTCTCTACTCCCTGCATGGGCTTTTCTGAAGGAATCGTCTTTGGGGAAGGAATTAATGAATTATCAGGGCAGTTTTGCCTCAAAGCAGGGTTGGCATTGGTGCAGGCCTGGCCTTGCATGTGTTGGGTGGGTTGTCCCTTCCTTGAGCATGGAAGACAGGACTGTGTTCCCTCTAGGAGATAATGATTGTCAGTCAAATTATGAGGTTTAAGGGATGACATGAAAACATTATTACAGCTTAGCTGATGTCCCAAGTGAAACTATCACACAAATTACCAAGATGCTTTGACAAATGCCACTTTAAATCACATTGTTGAGGTCAATCTCCAGGCACGCCACCCATCTCTCAAGGGACATTTTGCCAGCTGGTCACTGAAGGCAGCAACAGGAAAGTAAGTTGAGTATTTTAATGTATACAGACTCACTGGTTCTCAAGTATCATCTGCAAGAACCAGTCCTTTCAAACAGATGACAACGAAAGGGGTGAAGTGAACTAGTCATGTGAGTGTTCTTCCTCCTTCTCTGAGTGGCTCATGGCAAACTCCCCCTAGGCTGGGCTCTACCCTACGGCCTGAATGCCTTGAGAAATTCTCTTAACTCCTGTTCTTAATCTGGCAGGGTCTCAGCTGCCTTTTCTCCCTCTCTCTGCTGTCCACCAATTAGTTTAACATATTCAGACTGTTGGATATATTGCAACCTACATATGATGCCTTTAAGGAGTTTTTAGCTGTGAGGGACCTTTCTGGACTGGGGTTGCAGGGGTTGCAGCAGCAGCCAACTGTTCCCTCTCTACCTCAGATTCTTTGTCCTGCCTTTTTTCCAGTCAGGGTTCTGTCAATGTTAGTCAAAAGAAGGCAGAATTATGTGTTCTGCCAACTATGAAACCAGTAGTTTAAGTCATGCCCCTTCATACAAAGGCCTCCACAGCTGCTGTGCATTCCCTCCCCCTCCCCCCAGCTGGCTGGCCTACTCACGCGCCACCGGAGTTATTCTGTGGCAGTGGGCGAGTGCAGGCAGGAGCTCGGGCTGCCCTTCCCCACCTCCTCTGGCAGTCGACCACTCAGGCGAGGAGATAGGATGGGGATTCTCCCTGCACAACCATTGAGTGGTCAGCTGCTGGAGGAGGCAGGGAAGGGCAGCCGAAGAAGAAAGACCCTGGTGGTGGGTGAGTTTCTTTGTGGGCCAGCCGGCTGGTGGGAGGGAACAAACAGCACCTGTGGTTCCATGCAGAGGCCTTCATACAACAGGGAACGACTCTACAGTCAGTTAGTCAGCAATGACGCTAGTTAACTAGTTGAGCTCAGTGATGTAACAAGTTAAAGTTTTTACACAATATGATGGTTTTTTTCCTATGAAGAACCGTAAGTAA
The DNA here is from genome assembly GCA_037013535.1 of Intellagama lesueurii. NCBI lineage: Eukaryota > Metazoa > Chordata > Lepidosauria > Squamata > Agamidae > Intellagama > Intellagama lesueurii. Next base: position 19,277,164 of record JBAJHW010000011.1, read on the forward strand.
ATGGAAACATTTTATTCTTTCTCATTACCAGAGTCTATGAGTAAATGTATTGAGACAGTAATTGCTGGTTGAGGTAAACTAACAAATAAGGTGTGGTCTACTGAGGGAGACTAGAAGCCAATCTGCTTTGCAGGTTCCTGACAGAATCATTTTATCTGCTCTGTAATTAGAAGTTTAGGTTTATTTTTATTAAAGCCACACTCAATTTCCTCACACACTCTGCCTCCACACATACCAGTTTCCTAGAATGATCCTAGATCCTAGCCTGGGATAAAACAGATGGCCCTTCAGCCTGGGCAATCTCATGGAGTGCCTGTAAGCCAATATATGGCGCTTCTGCTATCCTGGCCTCTGACATCCAGACAGTGTTTCCTTGTTGGTTTTTTTCTTGTTCTTGTGAGATCAAAGAGAGCAAGCCCTCTCTTTTACACCTCTGCCTTGGATGACAGCAGTGTCTACTTCTTCCTGGTTCTCCTTCTTTCTGGAATGCTATATTATGTAAACGGCCATTTTGGCTCATGAAGTGCAGTTGTGCTTCCCCTACCCTGCCCTAACAGCCATTTTTGGGGTGGCGCTGCGGGTTAAACCGCTAAAAGCCTCTGGGCTGCAAGGTCGAAAGATCAGCAGTTCGAATCCACGAGACAGAGTGAGCTCCCGTCGCTTGTCCCAGCTCCTGCCAACCTAGCAGTTCGAAAGCAAATAAAAACTGAGTAGATAAATAGGTACCACCATGGTGGGAAGGTCACGGCGTTCCGTGTCTAGTCGTGCTGGCCACGTGACCACGGAAACTGTCTATGGACAAACACTGGCTCTACGGCTTGGAAATGGGGATGATTTTCTTAAATCTTGGAGACCACTTTTTTTTCCATTTTGGCTACAGCTCAAGTGTTGGGGGTTGACGCTTCTATAGTCCAACTAAATATATAACCTCTTATTTGTATATTTCAAAATAAAGAGAAGAATCTGCCTTAAACTATGGCAGAACACCAGTTTATTTGCCTTGATATTTTGTGTTCTATCAGGCAGTTGCTTGGTCAGCTTTTTTAACTTCTTTGCCCTGAAAAGCTTGTTCTTCCAGAGGTCCTATATAAGGTGTATTGTCTCTTCAGTTCTCACACAAGTTGAACTGTGAAACTTATGTGGCAGACTGTGGGAGCAGAACGACCCCTACAAAGGATGTCCCAGCCAGATCCAGCAGGCTAGACCACCCTCCCCCCCCCCCCCCGGTCACAGGAAGGACTCTTCCACCTGCAGCTCCCCCATAGACTGGGGCAATGAGGTGAAAGCCAAGCAGAAACACGTGGCCTCCCCAGAGTCAGAGAGGGAGGGCCATGACGGGAAATGCAAGAGAGCGCCTAGTAGACAGGGATAAGAAAGAGGAGGAGAAGCAAGCGATGGCAAACCAGTAGCAGAAGAAGCAGTAGAGGGCAGAGGGCGAGGGCCGCTAGGCCCTCACACAAACTGAGTGGGAATATTAATGAACACAACATACCAATCCAAGTTGGAGGCTTCACTGCCGTAAGTGCAAAACTGATTGATTCAAAACCATTCCTGTCTACAGATGTGCAAGCCAAAACAAAAGATTTGTGTAGTATGGGAATGAGAGAAATGCATTTGATGGAATTCCTCCTTCTATTAACATTTTAAAAGGCCTTCTTCACCCCTGCATCTCCCTCTACCCCTGCAAAAGAAACAAAATACCCAACGTGGAGGAAAACATCCAACCCATTGGTGAAGCCTGATCCATCTGTTAAAGAAAACTGATATACAGTTTAAGTTGCAAACATGAAAGCTGACACCTGAGGCTGGAGAAAGGAAAGTGCAAGAGGGAAGAGAGTGGATGGTTTCCTTGAGAGCTATGAGCACTGGCACTGGAAGCACTTGCTTCCATACATTCTGGAGACAAGTGGACCTAAGAGGTTGGACTCAATGCCCCTTTCAAGTTTATTATTCTACAATTTTACAACATTGATATATTTTTTAAAAGGAAATTAACGATTTTCAGAGTGATGTTTTGGAAGACAAAATTCCTGGTATATGACATTTACTTCTGTATATTATAATGTTTATGCACACTACATATATTAATAACCCAGTTTTTATGATATCTTATGGACATGAAATGACCGTCTCCCTTGACAGACTCTGAGCTCTGTCCCAGTAACATTGTTTAGCATTCCTGCGGCAACAAGGTCTACCTGGCCTACAGCTATTGCCCTACCCACACCTCCTAATTAATTAATTGACAACTGGATAGTCCCTTTCTTATGTTAACAAACTAGCCATTGAATCTATTATTTCTATCTTTAAGGTGCCACAATGTTTTTGTCTTCCATTAAATTATGTTGTTTTTGCCTGATATAAAATTGTTAGTCTTTAAAGTGCTACAATATTCTGTGGTTTCCTCCCCCCACCCCCCAACGCTTTTTTCTATTTCTTTTTTCCTTTTCTTTTGCCAACTTGCTGAGACAGGCTATTTCTTTTTTAACTGCTACAAGAATAAAATGATATTTTCCAGCATGAAGCTCATCACAGCCCATCCAACTGAATGAAAGCAACAGGAGTCAGAGAGTATCTACCTGGAATCAGAAGGGAGCTACCCAATGCACACCATCCCCCAAGACACTCTCTGTTGGAGTTTATTTAGCAAATGAACACGCAAGACTAGTGCATGATCACCTGAGAGGAAGGAAAATGTTTATGTTGCCCATTGGGTAGTTAGTTTGATGTCCTCTTCCTCTCATTGAACAAATTGCCACCTTTTGTTTGGCAGGCAAAGGGAACCCCTTCTTTTTCATTTAAATTGTTTACTGCCTTTGTTCAGGCACACACACATTCCAGAAGTCTTTGGGACAAGATAGAAGGATGATGCTCCGCTGAGCATCTCCTCATGGCCACCATGTTTGTTTCCTCAAGCCATGCAGTCTGAGAGAAACCTCTTTTTTACTTTTCACTATCTTAACTTTTTTTAAATCCTTCTTGCTAACCTCTGAAGTACTGTACCTAATATTGTTTATTTACTATTGCAATTTTCTGAATCAAGCTTCAGCTTACAATTTGCAAGTTATTGCTGTGAGTAAAGATCTTCGTTCTTTTTACCTTAAACAATGTCTTTATTTTTACCTTAAAGCAGAGTAATTACTTTAAGCTGGTATATCTATGGTGTGGGGTGAGTGTATATTTTTGGCACTTGCTGATTCAATTCCAACTCCAAGCTATGCTAACCTCCCACGCTGTGCAATTAAGGGAATGATATTCCTCTCTGGTGGAACTAAAAGTCCCATTATCCTTATCCAATACTCTCACCCCCAAAAAACAAAAGGAAAGAAATCCAAACAACATTTTTTAAAGTAAACAATGTGGAAAGTGAACCATCTTTCTTCTACTTAAGTCTTTCACAGGATTGCCAGATCAGCAGCATCCCATGTCCTGAGACTTCAGGGCCATAACCTGGACAAGAGGGTAGGACATTTATGTTGTCACTGGGAGGCTCTTATTGCCTTTGAGATGTCAACAGAGACAAAGCAGGCAGAAGTTGAAAGCAGGCCTGCAACTGCTTTGGGGGTGGCAGGTTTGGGAACAAGGAGGAGGTGATCCAGACAAATGGGCCCAGAATTTGAGTAGAACCAAGTAAAATGGCAACCCACTCTGGCCTGCGGAAACCATCAGCTGCAATTCTACTACTCCTGGTATGGCTCCAGTCTACTGCCAGGGCTTATGCTGTTGCCAAGGCTCATGAGCCACAAGACTCACACTCCACTTCTTGCCTTGTTCCAAATTGTGCAAAGCACTCAAATGCATGCACCCCCTGGCTGTCTCATCCTTCCCTCTGCCTTGCTCCTGGCTGTTTAGTGCAAAAATGCTGTGCAAGCATGACACACATGCAAACATCTTCATGCTGAGTCAATGAATCCTGACATCAGTTTGTGCCAGGACTCAAAAACAAACCAACAAACTAACAAACATAAAACTTAAAAATTTCCTTTTCTACTGCTGCTTGCCCTGACATTTGTTTCACTGGCTAGAAAAGCAAAACAGTTCCCTGAGACCTCAGTAAGCACCCCAATCCCTAGCAATCCTATGTACAAGAGACCAAGTTGTGCAAACACCCACACTGCAGTGAAAAAGGACACACATGCAGGAGCTGCACAGGCAACAAAATGCTCCAAATTCATGTGTCCCAGGCTGAAGATACTGGAAGGAGAAGTAACATGGCAAGGAAGGGTGGATAAATGTGATCTATCTTTGGCAGGACAACAGGATTCATGCAGTCCTGCTGCCTGAAATGGAAGGCAAAGTGCCTCCCCCAACACTGTGATGCTGCCTCCCAAACATTGTGTTCCCCCACCCCACCCCAAAATTCCAAAAAGTCCTCTGCAAAAGAAAGAAAATGAGGACACTCCCACGGCAGCGACTATTCTTCCTCCTACTGGAGATAAGACACAATATACCAGCAACTCCCATATCCTGTTCCCCAGAAAGAGAAGCATGCACCGGCAGTGGCTGCAATAACTACTATGACTACTCAAATTATGTGGAGGGAGAAATAATGAAGTAGCCTCTGTGCAGTTTTATGGAGCAACAGCAGCGCTCCAGAGCCCTAGAGGATGAAGGAATGGCGAATTTGCTGCCCATGTCACCCACCAACTGAGGCAACCTTTCAGTCTGGCTAACTGCAAGGCTGGCCCTCCCTCTCAGTACAATCATGGTTTCAGCACTGCCATCTCAAGTACATGAAAGGCCAATGGTCAGCACCTAACCAGATCACATGTAACAGCTCCCCTTGCACAATCTTTGGCTGGGAGAATTGTCCTTCCGAACTGTCTGCTTCCAAAATACTCTCATCCACATAAAAGAAGCATGTTTTGGGGTGCAGGTGGGGGTAGAACAAGCACCATGACTGAAGTAAGCCTGAGTAACTTGTCTCCTTGGTTTTGCAACTAATAAGCCTGCTCTTCAAAGGGAGACAAAGGGAAAAGGGCCAAACTTTATCCCCCTCCTCCTCATTACGACGACGACAACTACTACACACACTTGATCTTAGCCAAAAGGCCGAGAAGACCTTTATCAATACTACTACTACTACTACTATTAGATTTCTTACCTTTCTTTTTCTTTAAAAAGGTGAAGTTTTATTTAAAAATAAAATATGCAACATTAAAAACAAAAATATTTCAAACAATTTGTAAGAGAAAATAATATAAAACATTTTCCATAACATCAGATATTTTAAAAAATCAGCCATTTATACCTGATCAGGTAAGTGAAAGCAGAGAAATATCTCAATCCAATGCCTAAAAGATGATAAAGCCAGGATGAGGTCAGATTCAGGGGGAGGAGTGTTCCACAGGAAGACACTTCCACCTAACAAGATTCTCCACGCACACTCACTCTTCTACTTGGGAGAAGGTAGTGGCTTTGAAATTAAAGCCATTTGGTGCCATCATGTTGCCATACAAGCAAATTTGGAAAGTACCGCTACAGTACCCAGGCATTTCTTGAGATTTATAGAGTTCTTGGAAAACATTTCCTGAAAATTCCATGTTTGCAACATTTTTCACCGGCATCCTAGTTGTAGAGCAGTCTTGCCAAAGAGATCTGCCTGATGTCACTACCCTTTTTAGGGCCACTTCACCTCTTGATTCACCCAGGAGAGCTTCTGGAGAAAGGCCTTGCAGTCTGGGTCCTGAAGTTTTAAAATCTGTTATTTTGAATGCTGTAGTGTAGTTGCTATGAGTGGTTTTTTTTCCTGATATAATATTTGTTTTCATGATTTGATATGCTATTTTGTATCTAAATTGTTCTTATGTGTATTCATTCACTCTCAGCACAGACTGTCTCCCAGAGTGCACAAGACCGTTTCTCACTGTTTTTAAAATAAAATAAAAGATGACCCAGTGTGCCCAGAATGGTACTGTCTGTCTCTCCAAAAGAACATCCATGAGGCCAGGGGAAACCAGGCTGGCCCTGTGTGTCAGCCAGAGAATCACCAGCAAAGGGACGGAACTGGCTTTCCCCATCGCCACCAGAAAGAATGCTCACCTCCACCTGGCAGTTGCCCTCGGTTTATAGAGCTCAAAGGAAGCACATCATATCCATCAGTTAAGGGAGAGAGCACAGGTGCTCCGTTTCTAGCTATAATTGTAAATTCCTAGAAGCTGACAGAAAGGCAAGATATAAGTATCTCAAAGACAGAAGGAAGGAATCTCTCCCTCAGGTCAGGCTATGGAATTTACTTTGAAACTATGATATAATTGCCATCTCAGCCATATCAACTCTACTGCCTCCTAAATTATTTTCTTTCTGTGCTGGTTGAGAAACTATTTACATATTATTCATTTATTTGTCATATTTATATCCACTTTTCTTCCTATGAGGCCAAGACAATGTTCATGATCCTCCACCCCACTTTATCCTCACAAAAATCCTGCGAAGTATGCTAGTTTGAGAGAGAGTGAGTATAACCAGCCTAGGGCCACCCAATAAACTTAATAGATTAGATTAGGCATCCTTCAGTCTCGAGGGACTATGGTAACGTGCTCTGTATGGAGGACTTGGAACAGCATCTAGTGTGGCTGAGAAGGCCAATTCGAGCGTGACAATCCCTTCCACACTGAGGTCAAATACAATCTGTCCCCTGTCCACCTCCCTGATTTTGCTGGTTTTGGGACTGCCTCTTTGCCTCGGCCTGCTGGACAAGGGTCTCTTCAAAATGGGAGAGGCCATGATGCACCGCCTATCTCCAGGCTGAACGCTCAGATGTCAAGGTTGCCCATCTGTTGAGGTCCATTCCTAAGGCCTTCAGATCCCGCTTGCAGATATCCTTGTATCGCAGCTGTGGTCTCCCTCTGGGGCAATTTCCCTGCACTAATTCTCCATACAGGAGATCTTTTGGAATCCGACCATCAGCCATTCTCACGACATGCCCAAGCCAACGTAGACGTCGCTGTTTCAGTAATGTATACATGCTAAAAATTCCAGCTCGTTCTAGGACTACTCTATTTGGAACTTTGTCCTGCCAGGTGATACCAAAAATGTGTTGGAGACAACGCATATGGAACGTGTTCAGCTTCCTCTCCTGCTGTGCACAAAGGGTCCAGGACTCACTGCAGTAAAGGAGTGTACTCAGGACACAGGCTCTATAGACCTGGATCTTGGTATATGCCGTCAGCTTCTTATTAAGCCATACTCTCTTTGTGAGTCTAGAGAACGTGGTAGCTGCTTTGCCAATGCGTTTATCCAGCTCGACATCTAGGGAGATGGTGTCAGATATTGTTGAGCCAAGGTACACAAAGTACACAAGGTACACAACTTAATAGCTGAATGAGGATTTGAATCCAGATCAAAAGTCTAACCACTATACCACACTGGCTGTTTAAAACTAGGTGTCAGAGAAAACATATATTCCTTATGATTTACCCCCTTTCCCTCCCACAATGGGAATTCCTCAAAGAAAAGTGCCTTACCCATTGGACTTGCAAATTAAGCCCATGTTTACCCTCTAAAGGCCAATTATAAAACAAAGTATACTAAATGTAAGATGTGTAGATGAGGAATATATCACAACGACAGAAATCTTTTACCACATGAGGAACAACTTTTCTAATAACGGGATAAACATATTATCAAATTTATCCCAGAGATGTCAAGGCAGGCATTCTTATGTACAGATGCAGTGGAGTTGGAATAATGCTGCCACCTTTTGGCAGAGATAGCTTTTCAAAGCCAAGAGGATTAGCACACGTTTCACATAAAAACTGACACGCTCTTCTTTTGGATGAGACCCTTTGAACAATAGGTCACCACCTCATCATCCATAACAACAGGCTCTTATCTTCCTTGCTATGTATGAATGACCCCACATGAGTTCACCCAGCAATGCTGTATTCAGGCTGGGTGCCTTCACATGTAAGCAGAAAGCTAATGCTCTGATTTCTGGCATCCATTGAAAAAGAACAGATGGCATTACAAAATGCAAAATGCCCTGCAACAGCACACTTGTCAAAAACAAAACCTATACTCAGAGCAGCCATTTGACGCAACATGAAAGAAACAGCCCTAAAAAGTGAGTTCCTGTATGTAGCTATTCCAATACAAAAATAAGCATTAGCAAGACTATCAGGTAACAATCAAGTCAGTGAATTAACCCATTATGTTGGTACTCATAAGTCTTGCCAAATACATGCAGAGATGTGTGTGTGTGTATTTAAAATATTTTACCCTGCCTTTCTCCTTGAAAAGGACCCAAGGTGGCTTACAACAATAAAAGACAGTATTTAAAGTTAAAAACAATTCAAGCATTTTAAAATGCCATTTTGAGAAATGGAAAACACAAGTAGTACTAAACCTTCCAATCAAAGCAGTAATGCATAGCAATCAATCTAAAAATCACATACAGGTAGCTGGTTACTGAGAGAAAGCTTGCCTGAAAAGAAAGGTCTTTGCCTGCTTGCAGAAGGATAGCAAAGAAGGGGCCAGTCTGGCCTCCAGTGGGAGGGAGTCCCAAAGTCTGGGAGAAGCGATAGAGAAGGCTCTCCCCTGTGTCTCCATCAGACACACCTGTGAAGGTGGCTGGACCAAGAGAAAGGTCTTTCCTGATGATCTTAATACCTGAGCCGGCTCATTATGGGAGACATGGTCTTTGAGATAGCTTGGACCCAGGCCATTTAGGACTTTATAGGTTAAAACCAGCAATTTGAATTGTGGCTGGTAACTGATCGGCACCCAGTGGAGCTGCTGTAACAGGGGAGTTATGTGATCCCTGTAACCAGCCCTAGTCAGCAATCTGGCTGCTGCATTTTTGATCTGTCAAAGCTTCCTGACACATAAAACAGTGCCCCCAGGTTGCATTCCAGAGAGATGGTCAGGAGGATACTGTGATCAATAGTATACAAGACAAAGGAAGAATCAGAGATGGGCAAAGCTTCTTCAGCTTAGTTTTTTGGTTGGCAAGCTGAGGGCATTTTGTTTTGTGTTGTTTTTTTGTTTTGTTTTGGATACATTTTCCCCTTCAACCATGCTGGGGTTTGGGGCGTCAGACCCCTGTCTGGTTCCAAATCCATGTACAACTCTTATGCCCCCCCAAACCTAACTGCAAAGTATAAACAACTGATTAACACACATACAGAGAGAGAGAGAGAGAGAGAGAGAAAGGGGGGGGGAGGAGAGAGAGAGAGAGAGAACAATTCTATCAGGATTCTCTTCCATAATGATGACAATCCTTTCCATACAGTACCATGTGTAATGAGCCTTAGAGGTCCTTATGACCCCCTGATCTAGTAGATTAATAAAATATGTTGTCTGGGGGGACAAATAGACCATTTTGACACCTTCGGTGTAGAACTCATGAGATTCTGGGTGCCCAGGGACACAGCATTTATTGAATACATTTTATTGATTGATTGATTGATTGATTGATTGATTGATTGATTGAAAAACACTGTTTATAATCAAAACTGTGCTGCTCAGACCCATGCAGTTCAAGAGAGAAGGGTAGTTTCATGGGGACACACAAGAACGCCTTCTCAGATTTTGGAACTCCCTCTCAATGATGGGAGAGCCGCCTTTGTATATTCGTAATTTTTAGATTTAAATATTGTCTTTTGATGATGTAAGCCACATTGGGTCCTTTTTAAGGCAAAACATAGGATAAAAATATTTTAAATAAATACAAAGTAAAGCTGTTTTTTTTTCCTGAGTCCAATTGGAAATTTTAAGACCATATTTAATGGCCAGCTTTAACATTTGAGGCATGGTTAGCTTTTCTAACACCGATCTTCACCGTTCTCCCATGACCCTTAGACACCCTACCCGCCTCCTGTCTGTGTTATTCTGGAAAACTGTTTTGCAGATTTCTTTGGGCTCAGGATGGAGTATTGCCACATTCTAGGTACCAGAGGAAGGAAAAGAGAGATAAAAAGATTTTTGTCCACCAATTAAATTTACAATCAGAACCATATCATTCCACTCATATTGAAAGAAGAGCATTATGAGCTAGCAAAGTACTCAGGAGTGGTTTTCCTTTCCTTTCTTCTGGAGTTGCCCTGGGATTATACATCTTACCCAAGGCCACACAGGCTGGCTTTTCTCCCAGGAGGAATAGTGTGGAATTGAACTCCCAACCTCTAGTTTCACAACCGAATTCCTAACTTATGGAGCTATCCAGTCAGTGTTGGAAATACAGGCAGTAATAATTACCATAACAGCCATTCATGAAGCAGAGGTTGGGTGATGACACAGATACAAACCAATTAATACATAGGATGTACAAGGGTATAGCGAAACCTCTTAAATAAACCTTACTCAGCCGTTTTTCTTCGGATTCTACCTCTGAAGGTTCTTTAATCACAAGTGGCCAAGGTCAGCTCCAAAGTGTCCCTGGAGGCCAAAATATTTTGAAACGTGATTTCTTATTTCAGATGTGTTCCATTTATTCTTCCCCACAGAGAGTTGCCTATGTTGAGTGTTGTCAGGCACTGCTGGCACATTACATCTTAGAAACAGATGCATCACTTGAACTGGTCTGGATTAAAAAAGAAAGTGGCAGGAACGAGGTGAGAAAAACTGGGATTGCAGTAATAGTGGGGGCAGAGGGGGAATTAATTTGGGTGTGAGTAACAAGAAAGAAATATTTGGAAGGGTGAATCAGATGACAAAACAAATGAGGGGGTTCATTAAAATGGTTGGAGATACTGAAGTATCTGGGATGAAAATTAAACCTTTTGACAGAAAACTTTTTGGCTGCAAAGCCGTATCCAACTACTACGACTACAACTACGACTATTATAAGGGAAAAAAGAAGAAAGAAAAGAAAAAGGGAAAATTCTTAAATAGGAGGACAGAAAATTGAATGTGTGGCTGTTATACTTAGATCATCCCGATGGCAGTCCGAATCCATCCAAAAAAGCCATTGAGACTGGCATCCTATTGTTTACAGCAGCCAGGAAGCTGCCTGCAGGAAGTACACAAGCAAAGAAGGCATGAAAACAGTTTAACAGCAATTTAAAATTGATGCTGCTGTTGCTACTCCTGTGGTTTCTGTGCTCATTTGCCCAACAACTGCTGCTGCAGCATTTGTTTTGCTGAAGGAAAAGCAGTGATGCTACAGGACAAGAAACTTGCCCCAATGAGAACAAAAGAGCTTCATATTTGCTGCTGTCCCATGGAATGCACAGACCTTGGACACTGGAAATGGGCTTAACAGTATGGGTGGGACTTGCTGCACCTCCTTTAGTGGTCAGGCTGTGTTTATCATCACAATTATAGGTGGTGTTTCACGTCTTTTCTGATTCATTCCTTCACATGCACTAATTTTGTTTATGGATTGACACAGCCTGATTGGAAAGGCTGTCTTTTGTTCCCACTGAGTTCCTGATTCAAGAGAACCAACCCATGACAAACATCATATGTCTGCTCTGCTATCTCTTCAACTGCAATGTCCACGTAGAAGACTTCTGCCATGGTGGGTAGGCTTAGTGTCACACATGTCAATATTTGATGAGAAGGTTTTGTGTGACATGTATCAATATTCCCTCTGTGCCCAATGCTTATACAATTGCTAGAAACTGGTAAACACTAGAGAGAACATGGAGGTCACTTGGAAGAGAACCAATTGCTAGAAACTGGTAGAAACCAGCCTCACCTGGCTGTATGACTACAGGTCACTTGAGAAAGTAAAAGTTGTTTACGCCAGATGTGCTGGGAGGACAAGTTCAAAGATAACCATCTATTGATAAATGCCAGGCTCAACAGTTCTCGAATTAACTTATATACTTTGATATCTGATTTGGTTACCAGCTTGCTCAGTTGGTGACATGCACTGTTGTCATTTTCCCAATTAGTGAAATGTAAAGATAAAGAAAGTAGGCAGGACATAGCAATGCTTAATGAACATGTTCATGGTGTCTGAAGGTATAAAAAGATCTCGGTGCCCTTTGTTTGGAGAGCCTCAGGATAGATCTAAACCCTGGGAGGTGCTAAGTAACTACTGATTCAAGGGGTCACCCACTGCCATTCTTCAAGAGTTCTCAGTAAGCAGATGAGGCATGAGAGTTCTCTTTACTATTTTGCTACTTATGCTCCCTTTCTGTTGTTTTTTAAATAAAATTTTGTACCTTCCGTTTGTGTGTTCATTGTTTGTGAATCCAAAAAGAAGCTTTTGTCATCAATCAAACATGCACACAAACACACACACACACACACAGATGATGTTTCCTTGGGGATCATCTGATATGGAATGATGAGGTGCATTAAAATTACATCTTCTCTAATTTATAATCTTATTACCAGCTTAATTAAAACAATATACAAAATGTACTACAAAACTACATGTATTTATGGATTTATATTTTAAAACGTAACATGGTGCGCACATTAAAAATCACTAATGAAACAAAATCCCCAAAGCCAGGAAGGAAGAAAATAGGTGACCTTCAAAACTCCATTTACAAGCCTGTATGCTCTGCAGGCAACACATTCTTTCAGTTTTGAAATGTAACACATTCTGCTTTTCTATTTCTCATGAGTGCAAAATGACTTTGTGGAAGCAAGAGAGGCCATGATCTCTATCTGACACACTTCTTTCTTCTTTTGAGGGCCACAAACCCACAGAAAGAAAATAAACAATCAGGACCACATTTAATTATTAAATGAATTCAGTCAACTAGCTAATTACATTACACGGTTTTAACTGTGCTGTAATAACTGATATTATCTATTGTCCGTTGTTCTGAGTGATGGTGATCCTAACAGAGTTTTCGAGGTATGTGAGAGGTTCAAGGAGTGATTTGCCACTCACTCAGTCAGTTTCCAAGGCCAAGTGGAGATTTGAAGCCAGGTCTCCTGAATCTTAGTCCAACATTGTGTCAACTACTCCACACTAGCTCTCAGTACAATAATATTGCAATTATAATATTCTATAAAGGAATTTTATCACCAACGATGTTGTTCTCTCCTGAAGCTCTGGTAACTCTGAATAAGATTCACTAATGAACATGAACACAGCTGTAAAGACCAGCCAATAAGAGAAATGCACCTGTTCTTTTGTCAAGGAACATTTCCCTGGAAGCAGGCAAGATCTTTGGGCATCTCTGTTGCAAGCAGTACAAAATGACTTTGGGTAGCACTGCCTGTCTGACGGTTTTTCAGCATCTTCCTTACTGATCTCCCCCACCATCCCTTTGGGCAAGTGAGGGAGAAGCTTGGAACTGGTCCTGTGGACAATGTCCCCTGCCTTACAACAGAGGGGCACACACACCACAGCCATGCAGAAACATCAGCTAATCATTTCTATATTCAGGACATTTCAGTGTAAGGAAAACCAAACAGAGTAATCAATGTAAAATATTGTGTTGTATCTGATGAAATTCCCAGCTATATTTCCTTACTATCTACCACTGCCACTTCACAAGGTGATCAGAGATACTCATTACCATGTTGTCCCTGCTTGTTATCTATAGCCTGGGATTAATTTAGCTGTCATCATTGTCATTGTTTACTGAACTATGCTTCCTGGAAGGGGAACTGAATATCAACAGAGGCCTTAAAGGTCATTGCCACATATGAAATGTGACACTATCAACAACTTGTGCCCAGAAAAAAACAGTCTCTCGTTAAAAATACTGTACAGTCTCTTCTGGCAATGGTTCCATGTATAAATGCAGAAATATTTGCCATGCAGTCCCATTCTCATGTCTGAAGAAGTGGATCTGTCCACAAAAGCTCACATTAAAATATAAGTTAGTCTTTAAGGTGCCACAACATTTTTGTCTTCTGTATTTTTTATTTTTCTTTTGGTTTTGCTAACACACTTTGTCATCGTTCTGACCACTTTACTCACATGATAAAAATTACCCCAAATTAAGCTCATTCCAAATCAATGGGAGCAGCAGGAGTCATTTAAAAAGTGTTATAAGAGAGACTGGTGGTGGTGGGACAAATATTACAAAGAACGTTTCTACAACAAACAGCTTAAACTAATAAATGTAGAACCTTTCCCTGTAATATTGGGTTTCCTGATACCTCGGCCACAATGCTTTTTAAAAAGATTACTGCTGTAGCTCTTTCCAAAGGCATGATGTATACCAGATTTCTCCATGTAGCATCAAGATATACACATCTACACAAAGAGCTGTCCTGCTCTGCCATTTTGACATTACAAAACATACAGATAAAACCAGTGGAGATTTAATCTGCAGTAGATTTTATGCACCCTCATCTACAAGTAAACCCCTCTGAACACACTACAACTCACTCCTGAGCCAACATACACAGACTTCAGCCCTAAAAACTGGGATGATGGTTGAAGTTCAGATGTAACTTCATTGAAGCCCTTAAATAGTAATAGCACCAATTATCCACGGACTGGCAAGAGACTCCTTAAGACTGAGATGAAACAGACCTGAGGCCACTCTGTCCGCTCTCGAAATTAAATGTCATATTTTTAAAATTGCAAATAGAAATCCTCTAATAAAAACGGAAAGAAAGAAAGAAGGGCAATGTTGGTAGTGGAGGGTTTTGTGATAGACAATCATCTCCTCCGTCCATAGCAAAAGGAAATCACAGACACAATGGGAGGTGAGGATGGGGGTTGGGGGCAGGGAGTTCAAAATCTGGTCTAAGTATCATGCCAGGATAGTGTTGTTTGAACTCAGTATATTTTATTGTTTTAACTGTTACAAATGAGAGCCACCTTGGATGGAATATTTATTGAATGAAAGATGTCACTTGAAAAAAGCTAATGTGCAAATGCCAGATAAACTGGTCACCTGCTAACAGTTTCAAGCCACACAGGCAAAAAAAGTGATAATGAGATAAAGAGAGAAATTCCATCTCACATGTACCTCATTCACGAAGTTAAACCTCTACTAGTCCTTAGAGCTCTTGAGGAATAAGTAGCTTGAGGGGGAAATGTTCTAACTGGCTACCTCAATTTCAGACAAAAACTTAAAACGACATCAGCCTCCTCTGCTCCTTGGCTGGTTTTCCTACTCTGCTGAGGAGGGCTCTAGTGGGCCACCAGATGCCCACTGCTAGAAGCTGGTTAAGAACCTGAGGGTTGAGATGATTTGAACACTTTAAGCTTAATAAGCACAATAAAGAATCCTGTCTCACCTTTATTAAGCTTTTTGTACAGCTTGAGAGAGTGCAAAGAGGAGATACATACGGCAAAAATCACAGCATGGCAGGGCTTCTCAAAAGTATCACCGCCCCCTAGGATTAATCTCGTCCTTTCCCCAGTCCTAATGATTAGGGCACATAAACTGAAAAAGGCGCTACATTCCACCCCCCCCCCCGATCCCCCTTCAAGACAAAACGCTACGTACATCTCGTTACAGCGTGTCAGAATACCAAGCCCACTAGCCCACAAGGCGACAGTCACAGGCTTCTCCCAGGTAAAAAGCTGCTAAGGACGGATCTCCACACACACACACACACACACACACAGCGGCCTCGGGCTGTTTTGCCCGGCGCCAGGCGAACCCGCCCCTGCCCCGACACCCAGCCGGCAAAGCCACGCTTGCCCCCATTTCATGGCGGGAGGCATGAAAGAAAAGGCGCCTTCCCTTTCCGCCAGGAGATCCTGACTCGCAGACGGTTCTCGCTGCTCTCCGGGACCCCGGTTCCAGGTAGCATCCCCGGCTGGGTGCCCGGCGAAGGGGGCGGCCCCGGTCTGCGCATCCCGGAAATCGCAGCCCCCGAGTGCGCCCGTGGAACCGGGCGGCGCCCAACCCCCGGCCCTCTGCCCGAGCCAGACCCGCTTCCCGACCGGGAGAAGACACCCGCCGGGCCTCCCCGGAGAGACAGGCGCCCGGCTTCCCGCACTCACCCGGGCGGCCGAAGCCCAGCCGGGAGGGGGCAGCCCAGGCGCAGCGGAACGCTGCTCAGACAAGACGGCCGGGAGGGCGCACGGCCGGCCGGCCGGCTGAGGAGGGTCGGTCCACCCCCCGCTCGTGCAGGACTGGCCGGAGGCCTCCTCCGCTCTGCGCGACCCCCGCTCTCACGGCTGCCTCTGTTAATGCGCCCGGGCGGGGGGGGGCGGCGGCACGGCGGTCCCTGACGAGGGAGGGAGGAGGCCCCCCCCGCCTCTTCCCCGCTCTGCGCAAGAGCTACAGGTTACGCCTCCCTTTTGTTCAGCGCCGCCGACCGCAAACTTGGCGGTGCCCGCGGAGAAGTTCTGGGGCAAAATGGGAGCGCGAGGCCGGGAGGTTCCCCCCTCCCCCGGTAGACCCGGCCCCGCTCCTGCCGCCGCGGCCGCCAGAGGTGCCTCCCGCCGCAACGGCGCGGCGCCCCGGGTCAGAAGAGGCTCCTGCGAGCTGCCGCCGCGGCGGAAGGGGCTCTCGAGGGCAGCAGCGCCTTCCCGGGCCTCATCCAGCGCCGGCCCGCTCCCCCTTTCCGAGGCGGCAGATGGGCGCAAGTTTCAGCAGGAGCCTCCCCTCCCCGCGGGGCACCGGCTGCCGCGGCATTCCCGCCGCTTCACCTCGGCGGAGCTTCGGAGGCGGCGGCCGCGGCGGCGGTTGCTGCCCGCCAAGGAGGCCCCGGAGCGGCACTCACCTGGATGGTGCACGAGTACTCGCTGTCGTCCAGGAGGCGGACGGTGCAGCTGTAATCGCGGTCCAGGTTCCTGCTGCTGCCGCTCATCAGTCGGCTCAGCATCTTCGCCGCCGGAGAAAGAGGCGGAGAGCGGGGCGAGAGGTCCGAGGCTCCCCCGGCTCTTCACATGGTGGGCGGTTGCTCCTGCTGCCGCCGCCGCCTCGCTCCGTTCACACAAAGCCCGGCGAGGAGGAGGAGGAGGAGGAGGAGGAGGAGGAAGAAGAAGAAAGCGCGATGGAGAGCTGCTGCCTCGGGTCCGGGCGGGGTGAGGGGATGCGCCAAGCCGAGCCAGGCCCGCCGCCTGAGCCGTCACTGCCGAGGCCAATCGGGGCTCGGCGCCGCCTTTGACGGGCTCAGGCGCAAACCAATGCGCCGCGCCGCCTCCGCTCGGTGGGAAGGAGGGGTCCCTTCGCAACCACCGGCAACGCTGCTGCTGCTGTTGCTGCAGGTGACAGCCAGTGGTGCTGCTGCGGCCCCCGCCGCTGCCGCCATACCCGCAGTTCCTGCAGCGCCCTGCGAGCAGAGCCCCGGTGCCGCGGCGAGCGCCCGAGTCCTCTCTCCCGCGCGGAGAACGCTGCCAGCCGGGGCAGCGGTGGCCTCCGTGGGCAACTGTGCCCCCGCCCCGCCCCGCCCCCCCCTCCGACACACACACACACGCCGTCGCCCGGTCGCTGGCAATGAAA
The DNA here is from genome assembly GCA_037013535.1 of Intellagama lesueurii. Taxonomy (NCBI): domain Eukaryota; kingdom Metazoa; phylum Chordata; class Lepidosauria; order Squamata; family Agamidae; genus Intellagama; species Intellagama lesueurii. The sequence goes on from JBAJHW010000011.1 coordinate 19,294,437, forward strand.
AGGACTCGGGCGAGGAGAGCCCAATGTCTGCCGGTTTCCTCGACCTTGCATCAAAGCTCCCTCGAGTAGACTGCCAGCGAGGGACGCCTTGCCCCTAGGCGCCTCATCGCTGCCCTTGCCTTTGGAGTCCAGCCCTCATTTGCTGCCCACGAGGAAAGGAGGACTTGGGCGACAGTGCAAGCCATTTGCTGAGCAGGGTAATGGATGTGGATTGTGCGCCGACCACCTCGCAAAAGACACGAGCTGCAAGGATTCACAGAAGGGCAGCTACGCAGAAGGGGAAATCTGGGGCTTTGGAATGTTGCCCAACCGCCCAATTCCATGAGGAGCCGTGTGTTCCCCATGTGATTCAATCTGTAGGAAGAAAGTGAAAGGTGGATCTCTGAAATCAAGAAGGGATCCTAATGATTTCATACGGTTTTTATGTGGGATTCTTGCAAAACCACCACCAAATCATAGATCCCATCTATGCCCACAGACTCCACCACAGAAATCATGGATCCTCTGGCGCATGACTTTGCAGAAGCGCAAAAACATGGATCCAAGGCACGGATCCACATGCTTTCATATAATTTCTACATGTAATCCTATTTAAACCACTGTGAGATCATAGATCGCCCTATCAATGCCCACAGACTACAACACAGTAATCCAGGATCCTTCAGCTCATGGTTTTGCAGTGGTGCAAATACATGGATCCGACACATGGATCCTCATGGATCCACATTATTTTTACTTAGGATCATTCCCAGTGATACGCACTATCATCCCGATGATTCCCAGTGTGGTATAGTGGATAGAGTGATGGACTAGGACCCTGGAGAACACGGTTTAAATCCTCACTTGGCCTTGGAAACTCACTGGGGGATTAGACCTGGTAAAACCACTTTATTATATATTGTACTTACCTTGAAAGTTGGTTCAGACTTGACGGCAGAGAACACACACACATAATTCCCAAACTTCTGTCCAATCGTAGGTCCCATCTGTGCCCACAGAGTCCACCACAGAAATCATGGGTCTTTCAGCGCATGACATGGATCCAAGACATGCTCCTCATACATCCACATACTTTTTAAACCAGCATCAAGTCATAAATTGTATCTGTACACACAGACTACACCACAGAAATAATTTCCACTTTCTACTATCCTTTGGAGGTGCAAACCTCTGTAACCTTGGGCAAGCTGCATAGTCCCAGGGTGTCTGCAAAGAAAATAAAGAGTAAAACATTGAATAAAGGTTAGCCATGTGGTCAAAACAAAATAAAATTCAAATGCAAAAATAGGCGATAACTTTATAGACCACTAAAAAAATAATACAATACACGAGCTTTCATGGATAAAAACACCACTTCATCAGGTTTGTACTAGTGTGAAGAACTTAAAGTCCAAAAGTTCATGGCAAGATAACAGGAAAGTTACTGTAAGTCAGGAAGTATATAGTTGCTGTTTTATGTTTCCCAGACCACAGTCCCATTATAGCATCCTTTCATTTAAACAGGCACAATTACAATATTTCTACATCTTTTGCTTCATGATATCAGCACGAGATAAGAAAATGGAGCTTAGGCACATATCTTCATGGATCCATCTGGTTTTTTCATTGTCATATACGCTAAATCACCACCTTAATCACCATCAGGTCATACATATCATGCATGTCACTAGACTAACCCATAAAAATTGCTCTCTGCATGGCATTGCCCTGCCACAAATACATGTATCAGAGGCATGGATCTGCATAGATCCATATGATGTTTACATGGGATCCTTCCCAAACCTTGCATATCTCTTCCATATATGTTTTTTTTTTAAAGCTCCCTAATTACAAATGTGACATGGTACAACAACATAGAGAAGATAATAAAGGATCTACATGAATCTTATATGGGATACTTAATAAACCACCATAGTGAGGAATCCCATCTATGTCCACAGCCCAAAAAACAGAAATTGTGGATCTCTCAATGCATGATGTCAGCATTCTGCAAACACCTGGATCCAAGGCTCTGATTCTTACAGAACCAGATGACTACATGAATCCAAATCACAGGTTTTTATTAATTGATGTGATTGTTGTATGGTGTTTCCATATAAGTACAGCTAAACTGTGGGTCCATCTATTCTGATAGAATGAAGGATTAAAAATACAGGCACTCAATGCACAGCATCTTCATGACGAAAAAATACTAATCTATGGCACAGATCGTCATGGACCACGAGTTTAAATTGGGATTGTCGCCAAACTGTCATCAAGTCATACATTCCCTCTCTGCCAATAGACTGAACTATCAAAATCCCAAATTGACAGATGACCCTAGTACCACGGCCCATGAACATGGGTCTTGGGCAAACGTTATTGTGGGCCAACATGTTTTTTATGCAGCACTCATGATCACCTTTATAATCAAATAGTTTACCACAGAAACCAGTTTTCTTCACTAGTAGAGTGGGAAGAAAAATTAGATCTATGGCAAGAATCTTCTTGGATCCTCTTTATTTCTTCGAAGGGGGCACCCATAACCATGCTGAATCACTGAACACTTATCTGCCAATAGACTTTGGGATGATGTGACGTAAAAATCATGTGGATGCATGAGGATCTGTGCCTTGGATCCATATTTTGCAACACTGCAAAACCATGCATTGAAGAACCCATGATTTCTGTATTGTAGTGTGTGGGTACAGATGGAGACTATGATTGGACAGTAGTTTCAAGATGATCCTACTTAAAAATCATGTGGATCCATGAGGATCTGTGCCTTGGACTAGTGTTTTTACACCACTCCAAAGCCATGCACTGAAGAACCCATGATTCTGTGTTGTAGTCAGTGGGCATAGATGGGATCTATGATTTGATGGTGATTTGGCTAGGATCTCACAAAAAATCATATAAAATCATCAGGATCCATTCTTGATTTCATGAATCTGCCTTTTACTCAGATCCCAATCTGTATCCCAGATCCAAATCAATTTATAAGCCTCCCATGGAGTTGCATTAAAAAACCAAAATAGCTTTTGCTTTTGCACTGATGTACATGAAACTTAGGGGACGTGGTGGCGCTGCAGGTTAAACCACAGAAGCCTCTGTGCTGCAAGATCGGAAGACCAGCAGTCGTAAGATCGAATCCACGCGACGGAGTGAGCTCCCGTCGCTTGTCCCAGCTCCTGCCAACCTAGCAGTTTGAAAGCATGTTAAAATGTGAGTAGATAAATAGGTACCACCACGGTGGGAAGGTAACGGTGTTCCGTGTCTAGTCGCGCTGACCACGTGACCACGGAAACTGTCTATGGACAAACACTGGCTCTGCGGCTTGGAAACGGGGATGAGCACCGCCCCCTAGAGTCGGACACGACTGGACTAAATGTCAAGGGGAACCTTTACCTTTACCTTACATGAAACTTGCAGGAACCATAGTCCCTACAGATGAGAGTTTATTGCAGATTTTCAGACAGCTAAGGCCACAGAGGTATTGTTGTTGTTTAGTCGTTAAGTCGCGTCCGACTCTTCATGACCCCATGGACCAGAGCACGCCAGGCCCTCCACTGCCTCCCGGAGTTGGGTCAAATTCATGTTGGTCGCTTCGGTGACACGGTCCAACCATCTCGTCTTCTGTCGTCCCCTTCTCCTCTTGCCTTCACACTTTCCCAACATCAGGGTCTTTTCCAGGGAGTCTTCTCTTCTCATGAGATGGCCAAAGTATTGGAGCCTCAGTTTCAGGATCTGTCCTTCCAGTGTTCAGGGTTGATTTCTTTCAAAATGGATAGGTTTGTTCTCTTTGCAGTCCAGGGGACTCTCAAGAGTCTCCTCCAGCACCACAATTCAAAAGCATCAATTCAAAAGCATCAACAGAGGTATAGATACTGTAATAGGCACTCTTAAAATTTCCTTTTTAAAAGAAAAAAATATTTAAAGCACTTTGTGCAGCATCTGATTCAACTTGTACTGAAGACACAAACTGATTTCTAAATCTGCTTCCGTTTGTGTCAGAACTACCGTAATGTTGGGTTTTTTTTTCTTACAATGCAAAGCAGCCATGCATGTACCTTTTCCTTTAATAGCCTGGCTCTCTCTTTTTTTTCTTTCTACCATGTCTCAGGCTATTACAGTAATAGATACACCTGTTCTTTATTTTCTTCTCTGGGTATAAGGGAAAGCCTTACCTACCTTTTCACCAGATGCTAGTAGATAGCAGAAGCAGTTGCTGTGTGTTGTATCTGCTGTTATCTTGTCTTTACCTTGATATGCCTGCTCGTTCTTTGATTCAGCTTGCTTTATGTTCTTTCTCCTGAAGCTAAGTCATTTTGTTCTGTTTTACCAGCAACCTCTTTTTGGTATGTTTTTTTTTTTTGTATGTTTAGTAAAGGTTATGTTACATTCTTTTTACATACAAGTTCTCAGTTTCTTTTATTAAGCCGTGCATAGCAAATGGGTGGTTTTAAGTCTGTTTGATATCTTTTTATAGTAGGTATACATTGGGTTACTTCTTTATATATTGTTTGTTCGCTGATTTCTTTTTCATTCACCTCCGCTGCTCATTGAGTATTCTACATGGCTGTGGATACTCTGGTGGTCCTTTTTTTTTTTGAGCCAACAATTTCCAGCATTTATCTGAAATATCTTTAATAGCAAATAATCCAACACGTAAAAGGTATAATATTATGGTCTTGAATAGAATAAGTAAAATTTATTTGAAAGATATTTGGAGAGATTTGAAAGGAGATTTTTAAAAGGTTTACTTTTTATTCTTCAGTGTCTAACAGTCATTCTAGTATAGACTATATATTTGTATCCATTTATTTGTTTTCTAGAGTTTTTAATTCTGAAATAGGCATAATAAAGATCACGCTTTGGTTAATATGGATTTTTAAGTTGGTTATGATTATAGAGAAGCTAAAAGATGGAAAATAGATACAAATATTTTTCAGTATAAGAATATAAAAGTTAAAATGGAGAAAGAAATGATGGAAATATGGAGTTTGGTATGGGATACAATGAAGGTTATTAAAAGAGGACTATCAAGGAATTCTATAATTTAAAAAAAACAAAAAAAACCCAAAAAGGTCAAATATATGGAAAATTAGGAAGAGGAAATAAGAGAGTTGGAGATAAACTATATAAAAAGGGATATATAAAAAATCTTATTAGAAATACAAGCTAAGAAAAAAGTTGCAGAATATTGGAATAGAAAAAATTCAGAGGAATTTAATATGTTTGAAAAGAGAACATTTCAAATTTAGTAATAAGAATTTGAATATGTTGGCCAGATCCACACAAGCAAAAAAACAAACAAAAAGCTAAGAATTTAATTGGGGTAGTTAAGGATAAAAATGATAACAAAATGTAATTTAATAAAAGAAAAATTGAAAGTGTTTCATAATTTTTTTGTAAGTTGCATATATGTACAGATGGAAAGCTTTCTTTGAATAAAATTAAAACATATATAGAGAAAAATGTGGGGAATAAATTGCAAGATAAGCGCCCCCCAACTTTGGAACACCCTCCCTATAGAGATCCGTCTGGCTCCAACACTTCTGGCTTTTCGGCGCCAGGCAAAGACCTTTCTGTTTAGCCAGCATTTTAATTAAATAGTATCCTTTAGCTGGCCGTATGAGCAGCAGGATTTATTAATGATAAATTGACTGTTTTAATATTGGGTATTATTATAATATTGAGTATTATTTTAATGGTTTTTAATGTGTTTCTAAAGTTTAAATATTGCTGTACTCGGAGACCATTGGAAATGGCACGGCTAAAAAATCTTGTAAATAAATAAGATTTGATGGAACAGTGTAAAGGAGGAGTAGATCTTGAGGAAGGAGCTGAGAGTGCGCCGTCTCCTCAAGTAAAGGAATCAGTGAAAGAGAACACAGGAGGGGAGATTATTGAAAGGAATGAGGAGAAAGGAGAGAAGATAGAAATCTGTTTAGTGGAGGAAGGAAAGGGTAAAGGGGAGGAGTTAACTTTGCCCGTGTGGGAGGAGAATAAAAAGGAGGAGGAAGGGGTGAGAGTGTTCAGTGTACCGAGAGGAGAGATGAAAGGAGGAGGAGAAGGAGAATATAAGAAAGCGCGTGACCTATTACAAGATTTTCCGAACCTAAAGGTTGGAGGGTTACTGCCAGATCCTACTCAAAGGAAGGAAGGAGTGACTGTTGTTGAGACTACAGAATGGACGGTAGTAGTCTTTCCAAGGGGGCAAGGTCACTGGAGGAGGGTGATTCGTCCGGACGCCTCCTTCAATCAACCACCTCTCGAGGGATACTGGGCACTCCACACGTGTTGTGGCACAATCTGTGCTGTGAGGAGCGCGCTGCTACGGAAGCCAACGGACAAGGAACGTTTTGGTCCAGCTCCACAGTAAAATCGGACAATTCTATCTTAATGTTACCTGACTCTTATGATCATCTACCAGAATTGAGTTGTTTTGATCCTATAGAAGTTATTGTTGATTCCCCGGAAGTTAAAGTTAATAAATCTCTTAATGTTCAAAAGGACTCTTCCTGGTTATTTCCCGCTCAAAGAAAGGAGCTGTCTCTAGCTATCACCGAACCCAATCACAAACAGTCTGTTAGAGATTAAGAGATAGAACATATTATTAACAATTAAAAGTAGGGAAGGCTCCAGGGATAGATAGATTAGGACAGGATTATTATAATATTTTAGAAAGATGTTGATACCAAAGGTGCAATCTTGTACTTTTTTATTTGAATACATTAAAAAAACTTAATACATACTGAAAACAACTATTTAATTACACATCAGTGCCCCCCTCCATCAGGACCATTCAAATACATGTTACATCGATTTTTCAGTTATGGTGCTCCTAGAATCATCGAAAAGTCAAGTTGGAAGGGGCTTATACAAGGCCATCAAGTCCAACCCCCTGCTTAACGCAGGAATACAATAAAGTATGTCTGTCAGGTGATTATCTAAGTTTTTCTTGAATGCCTCCAGTGTTGGAGCACTCACCAACTCCCAAGGTAACTGGTTCCACTGTCATACTGCTCTAACAGTTCGGATGTTTTTCCTGATATTCAACCGAAATCTGGCTTCCTTTAACTTGAGCCCATTGTTGTGTGTCCTGCACTCTGGGATGATCAAGAACAGATCTTGCCCCTCCTCTGTATGACAGCCTTTCAAATATTTGAAAAGTGCTATCATATCACCCCTCTGTCTTCTTTTCTCAAGGCTAAACATGCCCAATTCTTTCTGCCTTTCCTCATAAAGCTTGGTTTCCAGCCCCTTGATCATCCTTGTTGCCCTCCTCTGAACTTGTTCCAAGTTGTTAGCATCGTTCTTGAAGTATGGTGTCCAGAACTGGACACAATACTCAAGGTGAGGCCTAACCAGTGCTGAATAGAGGGGAACTAGCACCTCATGGGATTTGGAAACTATACTTCTATTAATGCAGCGTAAAATAACATTTGCCTTTTTTATAGCCACATCACACTGTCTGCTCATATTTAGCTTGTGATCTACGACAATTCCAAGATCCTTCTCGCTTGTAGTTTTGCTGAGCCAGGTATCCCCCATCTTGTAACTGTGCAATTGGTTTCTTTTTCTGAGGTGCAGTACTTTGCACTTATCCCTGTTGAATTTCATTCTGTTGCTTTCAGCCCAGTGCTCCATCCTATCAAGGTAATTTTGAATTTTGTTTGTTTCTTCTATAAAACTGTACTGATTCTTTTAAAGTATTTGTTTAATAAAATAATGGAAAGGGGAGAGATTCCACAATATTGGGTGTATACTTTTAATCCCAAAGCCTAACAAAGAACTAACACACCCAGGTGTTTACAGACTTTTCTTTAATAAATCAAGATGCTAAGATTTTTACAGCAATATTAGAAAAAAGAATGAATAATTTTATTGCTAAATATATTAAGGAAGACTAAAGTGCTTTTATAGTAGGGAGACAGATGGCAGATTTGACTAGATATTGCATTATGTTAATAGATGTTATAAGTAAACAAAAACTAAAAGTGGGAGTAATTGCATTAGATATTTTTAAATCATTTGATTGTGTGGAGTGGCTGGCAGTAAAACTGTTGATAGAGATATTAGAATTTGGAGAATGGTTTAAAGGTGTAATTAAGGTATAATAAACTAATTATACTCAGAGAATTTTAGCACACAACTTATTTGAAATCTTTTTTTTAATTACCAAACAATTGTATAATGACAAGACATGTGGAATGGTTGAGACTATGACAAGATATAGGCACCAAAGCTCTGCTAACATCAAGACCATCCCCAGCCACAAAGCCAAAATAAAACAAAACAAAAACGTAGTAATTCCACAGTTCAAAGTTCTCAATATTCATTCTGTATTCCTTTTTAAGTATCTTTTAAAATATTTTTACAACCAGACACAGAATCCCTTTGCCAGCAACAATGCCTGTTTGGCCAGGAAGGAGTTTGAAAATTCTCCTCCTGAGAGAAAGTTAATTTTGACTGAAAAGGTAAAAAATTCAGATTGTTCCAGACTTGGAGCTCCTTTCCCCTTTGAAGATGTGTCAGGAACCTAGTCTTAGAAATCCCGAAACAGTATTTACTGAAAGCACGCAGGGCTGAGACAAACACAACTGCTCTGTGTTTCTGTAATTCAGAAATGCTTTGAATATGCCTCACAAAATTGTATGCTAATTTCCTGGAGATACCTAGCTGAACATCCCTTTTTGGAGGACTCAGTGACGTAGTGTGGGTTGCCAGCACCCACAGCAAGGCAAGTATTGTGCTCCCTAACCTGTGAACTGTTAGTACTCCCTGAGTCCCTCCCACCAATACAGTATTCAACCTTTTAACTCCCAAACACATGTGTTGTATTTTAAGAAAATACTGATATAATTAAAGTAAAATGCATATTTATTTAAAATTGCCTGGTTTTAATTTGTGCAAAATTTTCAAGAACTGTAGTTGTTGTTTAGTCGTTAAGTCGTGTCCGACTCTTCATGACCCCATGGACCAGAACACGCCAGGCCCTCCTGTCTTCCACTGCCTCCCGGAGTTGGGTCAAATTCATGTTGGTCGCTTCGGTGACACGGTCCAACCATCTCGTCCTCTGTCGTCCCCTTCTCCTCTTGCCTTCACACTTTCCCAACATCAGGGTCTTTTCCAGGGAGTCTTCTCTTCTCATGATATGGCCAAAGTATTGGAGCCTCAGCTTCAGGATCTGTCCTTCCAGTGAGCACTCAGGGTTGATTTCCTTCAAAATGGATAGGTTTGTTCTCTTTGCAGTCCAGGGGACTCTCAAGAGTCTCCTCCAGCACCACAATCCAAAAGCATCAATTCTTCGGCGGTCAGCCTTCTTGATGGTCCAGCTCTCACTTCCATACAACACTACTGGAAAAACCATAGCTTTGACTATACGGACCTTTGTCGGCAGGGTGATGTCTCTGCTTTTTAAGATGCTGTCTAGGTTTGTCTTCGCTTTCCTCACAAGAAGCAGAAGTCTTTTAATTTCGTGGCTGCTGTCACCATCTGCAGTGATCATGGAGCCCAAGAAAGTAAAATCTGTCATTGCCTCCATATCTTCCCCTTCTATTTGCCAGGAGGTGATGGGACCAGTGGCCATGATCTTCGTTTTTTTGATGCTGAGCTTCAGACCATTTTTTGCGCTCTCCCCTTTCACCCTCATTAAGAGGTTCTTTCATTCCTCCTCACTTTCTGCCATCAGAGTTGTACCATCTGCATATCTGAGGTTGTTAATATTTCTTCCAGTAATCTTAATTCCGGTTTGGGATTCATCCAGTCCAGCCTTTCGCATGATGTATTCTGCATATAAGTTAAATAAGCAGGGAGACAATATACACCCTTGTCGTACTCCTTTCCCAATTTTGAACCAATCAGTCGTTCCATATCCAGTTCTAACTGTTGCTTCCTGTCCCACATATAGATTTCTCAGGAGATAGATAAGGTGGTCAGGCACTCCCATTTCTTTAAGGACTTGCCATAACTTGTTGTGGTCCACACAGTCAAAGGCTTTTGCGTAGTCAATGAAGCAGAAGTAGATGTTTTTCTGGAACTCTCTGGCTTTCTCCATAATCCAACGCATGTTAGCAATTTGGTCTCTAGTTCTTCTGCCCCTTCGAAATCTAGCTTGCACTTCTGGGAGTTCTCGGTCCACAAACTGCTGAAGCCTGCCTTGTAGGATTTTGAGCATAACCTTGTTAGTATGTGAAATGAGTGCAATTGTACGGTAGCTGGAGCATTCTTTGGCACTGCCCTTCTTTGGGGTTGGGATGTAGACTGATCTTTTCCAATCCTCTGGCCACTGCTGAGTTTTCCAAACTTGCTGGCATATTGAGTGTAGCACCTTAACAGCGTCATCTTTTAAGATTTTAAACAGTTCCACTGGAATGCCATCACCTCCACTGGCCTTGTAGTTAGCCATGTTTTCAGAGGCCCACTTGACTTCACTCTCCAGGATGTCTGGCTCAAGGTCAGCAACCACACTATCTGGGTTGTCTGTGACATCCAAATCTTTCTGGTATAATTCCTCTGTGTATTCTTGCCACCTCTTCTTGATGTCTTCTGCTTCTGTGAGGTCCCTACCATTTTTGTCCTTTATCATGTCTATTTTTGCACAAAAGGTTCCTTTAATAGCTCCAATTTTCTTGAACAGATCTCTGGTTTTTCCCTTTCTATTCTTTTCCTCTATTTCTTTGCACTGTTCATTTAAGAAGGCCCTCTTGTCTCTCCTTGCTACTCTTTGGAAGTCTGCATTCAATTTTCTGTAACTTTCCCTATCTCCCTTGCATTTTGTTTCTCTTCTCTTCTCTGCTATTTGTAAGGCCTCATTGGACAGCCACTTTGCTTTCTTGCATTTCCTTTTCTTTGGGATGGTTTTTGTTGCTGCCTCCTGTACAATGTTACGGGCCTCCAGCCATAGTTCTTCAGGCACTCTGTCCACCAAATCTAGTTCCTTAAATCTGTTCTTCACTTCCACTGTGTATTCATAAGGGATTTGGTTTAGATTATACCTGACTAGCCCAGTGGTTTTTCCTACTTTCTTCAGTTTAAGCTTGAGTTTTGCTATAAGAAGCTGATGATCAGAGCCACAATCAGCTCCAGGTCTTGTTTTTGCTGAATGTATAGAGCTTCTCCATCTTTGGCTGCAGAGAACATAAATCAATCTGATTTCAGTATTGCCCATCTGGTGATGTCCATGTGTAGAGTCGCCTCTTGTGTTGTTGGAAAAGAGTGTTTGTGATGACCAGCTTGTTCTCTTGACAAAACTCTATTAGCCTTTGCCCTGCTTCGTTTTGAACCCCAAGGCCAAACTTGCCTGTTGTTCCTTTTATCTCTTGACTCCCTACTTTAGCATTCCAATCCCCTATAACGAGAAGAACATCTTTCTTTGGTGTCAGTTCTAGAAGGTGTTGTAAGTCTTCATAGAATTGGTCAATTTCAAGCTCTTCAGCATTGGTGGTTGGTGCATAAACTTGGATTACTGTGATGTTGAAAGGTCTGCCTTGGATTCGTATTGAAATCATTCTATCATTTTTGAGATTATATCCCAGTACAGCTTTTCTCACTCTTTTGTTGACTATGAGGGCTACTCCATTTCTTCTATGGGATTCTTGCCCACAGTAGTAGATATGATAATCGTCTGAATTGAATTCGCCCATTCCCGTCCATTTTAGTTCACTGACGCCCAGGATGTCAATGTTTATTCTTGCCATCTCCTGTTTGACCACATCCAGCTTACCAAGGTTCATAGATCTTACATTCCAGGTTCCTATGCAGTATTTTTCTTTGCAGCATCGGACTTTCCTTTCACTTCCAGGCGCGTCCGCAGCTGAGTGTCCTTTCGGCTTTGGCCCAACCACTTCATTAGCTCTGGAGCTACTTGTCCTTGTCCTCCGCTCTTCCTCAGTAGCATGTTGGATGCCTTCCGACCTGAGGGGCTCATCTTCCAGCGTCATATATTTTAGCCTTTTGTTTCTGTTTATGGGGTTTTCTTGGCAAAGATACCGGAGTGGCTTGCCAGTTCCTGCTCCAGGTGGATTGCGTTTAGTCAGAACTCTCCACTATGACCTGTCCGTCTTGGGTGTCCCTGCACGGCATAGCCCATAACTTCTCTGAATTACTCAAGCCCCTTCGCCACGACAAGGCAGCAATCCATGAAAGGGTCAAGAAAGACTGAGTAACCTAGCAATACTTTTATTTGAGAGAGATTTCAATTTAGATTTCAATAACAGTATTGAAATCTAAATTGAAATCTCTCTCAAATGACAGTATTGCTAGGTTACTCAGTCTTTCTTGGCTCATGGTAGATCTCTGATACATTTTAATTAATTTAGGTGTTGAGAAACCTCATTTACAACTAGCAGTTAAAACAGTGATAGTTAAAAAGATTCTTAATGTCACAACAAAGTTAGTGAAACTCTCTTGCAGCTTCCACCTGTACACCCACCGAAGCAAGTCTAAAGCTGTCCAGTTAGCAATCTTCTCATTGGGACTGGCTTCCTTGTACAAGACAATATGGTGCCGCAGGTGATTTATTTCGACGATCATAGCTGCAGCACTCAACTTTGTATACCTAACACATACATGCTGAATTTGCTCATTGATAAAATCATCTTTTTCAGTATCCAACAATGTATGGATTTGCAGGAAAGCAAATCGCTGGTGAAGCAATGTGGATCTGCAATGTACGTTTTGTAATTTCTGCCTGTAGCTGATGAATTCCTTCCACTTGTTCTCTGCATGTTTCTTGTACTAAGGTCAAGCAAGCATAACAGCTCTGCTCACCAGGCATCTTTTTACATCTTCCAACTCTTATCTCTGTAGAAATGTTGTACATTTTGCATATTTGCAGAGCTTTCTCAGTTGCCTTTGACACCAGACAGACTTGTTTTTCCTGGCAAAACACAGCCAATGCTTTCAACTTTTGCATGCATTGATCAAGCGCAAGTTTGCAGATATATCTGAGCATCATTCACTTCGGTAAGTACTGGGCTCCAAAAAGGCAGGAATGAGAAAAAAGGATAGGTCATGATGGAAACTAACAGACTTCCTGCATCACCCTTGGTTTCAGAGGTTTCTTCTGGCCCATCTCTCAACACTTTCAAAGCTTCTGTTATTTCCTCAGTGTGCTCTGCAAGTACATGTACAGTGTCATGCTTTGAACTCCATCTTGTATCACACAATCGTTTTATGTGAATTGGTACATGTTGCTTAAGAACAACCCGCCTATGGGTGGAGCTTGAGAAGAATGTGTTTATCTTTTCAACAGTGCCAAAGAAAGTCACAGACTGTGTCCCAACACCAACTGCATTCACACCAGAAAGACTGAGCAAGTGCTTGTTACAAGTTACATGGTACAAACACTGCTTTGGGATTCATATCCAAAATATGTTTCTGTACATCACTAATGTGTCCAGCTATAGTTGCAGCATTGTCGTATCCTTGGCTATAGCAGTGCTCCAGCTTAAAACCATCTGCTTGCAATTTGTTACAAATCTATTTTGCAAATACAAATCCTTTCCTTCTCATCCATGTGGGAACAAACAACACAGCCAAGAGCAACTTTGAAGAGATCAAGCTCTAGGAAGGAAATTTTAGGACTTTGGGGTCCAGATAGTTTTTTCATCCATCCTACCAGTACTTCCTGCCAACCTAGCAGTTCGAAAGCATGTAAATGCGAGTAGATAAATAGGTACCACCACGGTGGGAAGGTAACGGCATTCCGTGTCTAGTTGCGCTGGCCACGTGATCACGGAAACGTCTACAGACAAACGCTGGCTCTACGGTTTGAAGACGGGGATGAGCACCATGCCCTAGAGTTGGACACGACTGGACTAAATGTCAAGGGGAACCTTTACCTTTACCTTACCAGTACTTGGAAGAGGAATAGAAAGGGAAAGGAAAATACTCCGGGTGAATGACTCGCTTGTTTTTTTGGGACTATGGGCTAGGCTTCCTGGAAGATGGACTGTTAGTAAGAGATGGCTTGACCCCTCACAAGGACTGGGAAGAATGTGTTTGGCCACAGCAGGAAGAACTTCATAAGCAGGGCTTTAAACTGAATTAGAAGGCAGAAGTGCCTTCTATGATGAGGTGCCTTCTATGATGAAGCCTTACACGCAATAAGAGGAATGGACCAAACAGTTCTCATGGGGGGGGGGGTCAATAATAACATTGACATTAATAATAATATTCATAAAAATGTACAAACAAAAGCAGGTGACAAATCACACAATCTCTGGTGTCTATATACAAATGCAAGGAGTATGAGAAACAAACAAGAAGAACAGGAAATCTTGGTTCAGGAGGATAAATATGACTTGATAGGAATAACTGAAACTTGGTAGGATGACTCCCATGACTGGAATACAGCAATTGAAGGATATAAATTGTTTTAAAAGGACAGAGAGAATAGAAAGGGAGAATAGAAATACACATTCCTGCACATAAATACAGGACGAAGAGATTGGCTGTCTCATTGAGAGCCCTAGATCAATGTAGCTGGAACAAAAAAACAAAAGGAACATGGTAGTTGGAGTTTACTCTTGACTGCCCAATGAAGGAGAGGATGCAGATGAAACTTTTGAAAAACAAATTGCAAGTATTTCAAAGAGACATGATGTAGTAGTGATGGGAGAGTTCAATTATCCTGATATATGTTGGGAGGCAAATTCTGCCAAGTATGGCCCTTCCAAGAAATTCCTGGCTTGTGTGGCTGATAATTTTCTTCTACAAAAAGTAGAGAAAGAAATTAGAGAACTAGTTATCCTTGACTTGATTTTAACCAATAGAGATAACTTGGTGAAGAAAATGGCAGTAAGGGTGAGAGTAACCATGTTGTACTAGAATTCTTGATTTCAAAGGAAACAAGACCAGAGTGTAGCCACACATATACACTGGATTTTTAAAAAGTCAATTTTAATGATCTCAGAAGAAAGATAAGTAAGGTCCTATGGCAGGCGATCCCAACAAGAAAAGGAGTCCAAGAAGGGGGGGAGCTTCTAAAAAAGGAAGCTCTACAGGCAAAACTACAAACAATTCCATCAAGAAAAAAAGGTGGGAGACAGCAAAAAAGGTCAGTGTGGCTTCCCCAAAAGCTCAGAGAGGACCCCAAAATAAAAAGGACATATATATGAAGTGGAAGGAAGGCCAAGCCAGCAAAAGAAGAATACAGACAAGTAAGAAGGGATTGCAGTGTTGGCATTAGGAGGGCAAAAGTTGAGAATGAGCTGAGGCTAATGATACTAAAAGCAACAAAAAGCATTCTTCAGATACGTGCATAGCAGAAGACAGAAGAAAAGAAAAATAGTGGCTCAGCTAATCAATCAAGACGGAAAAATGATAACAGAATACAAAGAAGATGGAAAAATGATAACAGAATACAAAGAAGAGATTGATAAACAAATAGTCAAGGCATACCTTATTACCTTGAATGAGTTGAAATCTCCAGGGCTGGAAGAACTGCATCCAAGAGTATTGAAGGAACTGGCTGAAGAACTCTCAGAACCACTGTCCATTATTTTTCTTGAAATCATGGAAAATTAGTGAGGTGCCAGATGACAGGAGGAGGGCTAACGTTGTCCCTATCTACAAAAAGGGAAAAAAGAAGAGAAACCTGGGACCTACAGACCAGTCAGCCTGACATCAATTCCATGGAAAATTCTGGTCCAGATTATAAAGCAGTCACTATGCAAACACCTAGAAAACAATGCAGTAATAACTAGAAGCCAACACAGCTTTGTCAAGAACAAATCCTGCCAGACTAATCTGATCTCATTTTTTGATTGGGTAACCTTTCTAATAGACAGAAGGAATGTTGTAGACATCATATATCTTGACTTCAGCAAAGCTTTTGACAAAGTGCCGCATGATGTTCTGACTAGCACGTCAATTTGATGTGGGTTGGATAGAACAACTGTCAGGTGGATACACAGTTGGCTACAGAATTGTACTCAGAGGGTGATGATTAATGGCTCCTTCTCAAACTGGGAGGAGGTAACAAGTGGGGTACTTCAGTCCTGGGCTCAGTCCTGGGACCATTGCTACTCAATATTTTTCTTAATGACTTGGCTCAGGGGATACCAGGGAATGCTAATCAGATTTGCAGATGACACAAAATTGGGTGGAATAGCTAACACCCTGGAAGATGGAAACAAAATTCACAGAACCGGGCTGCGCGGCTGGTAAGTGGTGCCGCCGCACGAACTCATATCACGCCGGTTCTGAAAAATTTACACTGGCTGCCGGTTGCTGCTCGGGCCCAATTCAAAGTGCTTACTTTGACATATAAAGTCCTAAACGGCTTAGGACCTGGTTACCTAAAGCAGGGGTCCCCAACCTTTTTCACCCCGCGGACCAGCTGGGGAAGGCGGGACACCCCCCACGCTCGTGCGCATGCTCGCTCATGCGCATGTGCAAACAGCGGCGCGGTGCTTGTGTGGGCGCGCTTGCGCAGACGGTGGCGTAGCGCTTGTGCAGGTGCGCTCATGCGCATGCACAAACGGCGGTGCGGCGCTCACACAGGTGTGCTGGAGCGTGCACGCATGTGCAAATCAGCTGTACGGGGTGAGTGCGTGCAGGGGGTGGGGCGGGAGGTCTGTTGGGGACCTCTGACCTAAAGGACTCCCTTCTTCCATACGAGCCTGCCTGTCCTCTAAGATTAGGCCAGGAGGCCCTTCTGAAGGTGCCACCTGAAAGAGGTGAGGGGGATGGCATGCCGAAATAGGGCCTTCTCGGCTGTTGCCCCCCAACTTTGGAACGCCCTCCCTATAGAGATCCACCTGGCTCCAACACTTTCGGCTTTTCAGCGCCAGGCAAAGACCTTATATTATTATAATATTGCCTATTTTAATGGTTTTAATGTTTTTAAAGTTTTAATATTGTTGTACGCCACTCAGAGACCACTGGTAATGGCGTGGCTAAAAAAATCTTGTAAATAAATAAATAAATAAATAAAATTCAAAATGATCTAAATAGGCTTGAGCACTGGGCTGAAAACAACAGAATGCAATTCAGCAGGGAGAAGTGCAGAGTACTGAATCTAGGAAAAAGAAACCAAACACAAAGTTGCAAGATGGGGAATACCTGGCTCAGCAATACTACAAGTGAGAAGGAGCTTGGAGTCATTGTAGATCACAAGCTGAATATGAGCCAACAGCATGATGTGGCTACAAAAAAGGCAAATGCTATTTTAGGATGCATTAACAGAAGTATAGTCTTCAAATCCCATGAGGTACTAGTTTCCCTGTATTTGGCACTGGTTAGGTTTCACCTTGATTGCTGTATCCAGTTCTGGACACTGTACTTCAAAAAAGATGCCAACAAATTAGAACAAGTTCAGAGGAGGGCGACAAGGATGATCAGGGAACTGGAAACCAAGCCTTATGAGGAAAGACTGAAAGATTTGGGCATGTTTGGCCCTAAGAAAAGAAGACTGAGGGGAGATATGGTAGCACTTTTCAGTTACTTGAAAGGCTGTCATACAGAGGAGGGGCAGGATCTGTTCTCAGTCATCCCTTAGTGCAGGACACGCAACAATGGGCTCAGGTTACAAGAAGCAAGAATTCGGTTGAACATTAGGAATAACTTCTTAACTGTTAGAGCAGTATAGCAATGGAACTAATTACCTTGAGAGGTAGTGAGTGTTCCAATACTGGTGGCATTCAAGAGAAATTTAGACAACCACCTGGCAGATATCCTTTGATTTGTATTCCTTGACTGAGCAGAGGGTTGGATGTGATGGCCTTATAGGCCCCTTCCAACTTAATGATTCTATGATTTTATGAAATGATCTTACCATAAGAAATGACTACCGCGTCAGCAAACCAATTATCATAAAACATGACATAGACTGAACCTACAACGGAAAGTGCATGCAAAATTGACACATCTTCAACATGTATGTTAACAAATAAGAAGTGCTAAAGCATGTCTAATATGGAGGGGAGGAGAGTGTTTAACCACCAGGCACAATGCTTTCCTTGACTTGAAGTGTGATGAGTTTGTAGATTTCTACAAAGGTACATCTGTACTGATGTAATTACTTTCAAAATTAGCACACTGTAAATTTTGTTTTGCAAAGTTAAAACATGTGTAATTATATCCTTTCTCTAGGTTCATTTTCCACAGATATATTGCAGTTGCTATCCATTCATAATTTTTATGAAATCATGCTCTGGGAATGTTGTTAAGTAGAAAATGTGTTATGAATGGCATCATGACACAATGTGCTGTGAATGGCACTTGCTTGTATATTTGTAGCTACACTAATGTTTGCCCAACCATCAATCAGTTTTGCTTGCAGTTTAAAAGATGTATGGAAAAAGAAGCTTCTGAAAACCAAAGACCAATAACAAGTGTCTTCTTATTTTTACATTAACACAAAACTGTTTTGCAGATATACAATTAATAGTGTATTAATTTTAGTTTACTTGTCCTACCTCCTTGGAAACCTTACAGTGTTGATTAGGATAATAACAGACTCCAATTATCATGGGTTAAAAGTCTGCTTTCCAATTTCATAAAATCAGAATAACTTGACCAGATGCCCATTATTATCTTGTGGTTGCAATTCTATTAAATTTGCATCATCATTATTCAAAAACAGCAGGCACAGTCAATCAAGATTATAAAAATATTGACTGGTAGAAACAAGTTTTAACCAAAGACCTACATATCTGTTAAATATTGGTGCAGTATGTTAGCTGTTCCTAATACTGCTGTTTGGAGTTTTTTATTATTATTATTATTATTATTATTATTATTATTATTATTATTATTATTATTATTATTATTATTATTATTATTACTTTAGCTTGTATGCTGCTCTCATTAGTGCTGAAGCCTTACTCTGGGTGTTTTATAACAAAGACACAAGACCAGCAAAATATAGTCCTACCGAAGATAAGCCTGGGTCGTTTCTGCCAGAGCCTTCCAGGGGGAACGAGTTTTGGTCCAGATAGAAAATGGCCTCTGCCAGCAGTGCCCCCTGCTGGTCACAGCAAGAAAAGATGATGGTAACGGCGGGCGGGTGGGAAAGAGTCTGGTGAAGAAAGAAAACCCCGCTTTCGTAGACGGGCTACTCAGTACCGGAGCAAGGGCACTCTGCACATGTTCAGGAGCATATTTTATCTTCTAGGAGAATTAAGCCCCTGCAGGACTGAAAAATCTGGTTCTGGTTGCTGCGACCCGGACAGCAGCATCTCTCCACCTCTCCCGCAGGTAATGAGAGCCCACGGTCTCCTCAGCAATGACGGGCAGAGGGTGACGGGCAATGGCAGCCTTCAGATTCAACCCAGCCGCCGCTGGGTCGCCAGGAGGAAGGCTGCTGCGCGCCAGCCTGTTTCTGCACACTTTGAAAGGATCTGCGGGGGACTTGGGACGCCCGCCGGCAGGGAAAAGGTGGAGGCCAGCCTGCAGATCCCCAATGAGAACCGGCTGCGGAGGCGCCGTCACCCCCACCCCCACCCCCGACCGCGGCCGGGCAGGGACAAGGCTGCAGTCTGGGCGACAGTCAGTCGTGGACCAGAGGAGACGGGGCAACGTAGCTTTGTTGGGTGAATCGAGGCGCGGTTATGCAGAAGGAAGGTTTCCGGCGCGTATGGTGAATGGCGGTGCTCTGGCGGTGCTCTGTCGGAGGACAGAGGCGCGCCTCCCTTGGTTTCCCCGCGCGGGATGAACGGAGCCCGAAAAGGTGGGGGCCGGGAGACAAGAGAAGGGCCCCCGCCGCCGCCCCCAGCCCTTCGAGAGCCGCCCAGGGAAGCGTCCTTTGCTCACTCCTGCAGCCGCCCTCGAGCCGCTTTTTAAGGCTCAGGTGTTGGGCAGGTAGTTGGGGTTTTCTCAAGGCAGTTGTTATGGCAACCCTAAACAAGAAAGGAAGAGTGAAATATTGTCGTAGGAATTTCCGCACCGACGCTGGGCTGGGAGTGGTGGGGGGAAAGGGGGGGGGACGGGAGGAAGAGCTGCCTCTTCTTGACGTCTGGAAAAACCTGCTGCGCTTCTTCTGTGCGTCCTCTTGCCTCCCAGGCTGCAAAGCGAGAAAGGAGGCTCCTGAGGGAGAGACAAGGAGAGGAACGGGCCCCTGGCGCCCCCGCCTCCTGCACGCTAGGCCACTGGGAGGCCGGTCACCCCATTACTTGGTTTAAATAGTAAACCTGGGGGTGGTGCTCTTTCACTCTTTAAAGAAAACCTGTCCTTTGACTCTGTTTCTGTGACCTTTAATTGCCCTAAGCTCTCCCTCCCCACCCACGAAGTTTCAACAATGTATCTACTTTGGAATACTATACTCTTGTTGGTAAGCCTGTTCCATACATGCTCAGTTTTATGACTGTTTTTCCCCTTTGAAAGAACTCTTTGGAGGATCAATATTTCAACCCCTTCTAAATTAAAATAATAATAATATTAAAAACGGGTGGGGCTTGTGAAAGCATGTGTTACTGGAACTATCGGATTCCTCATTATTATGCACAGATGTGAAAGAACAATTAAATGTATCAGGAAAAATTGTTGCATTCAAATTGTGGTGTTTATAGGGAGCTTTATAAACTGCTAGAAAGACAAATAATCAGATCAAGTCTGAATTATCTCTAGAAGCTAAAATGATTAAAGTGTAGCTGTTGTATTTTGGACATACAGTGCATAGAGAAGACACAACTGACAGAAAAAAAGACGATAATGCTAGAAAAAAATTAAGACCTATCATAAAATAGACTGACTCAATAAAGGAAGATACAGTCTTTAGTAGGGTTGCTATTGACAGGACTTTGGGGAGAACACCAATTTATAGGATCTCTATCACTCCGAAGTGACTTTACAGCACATAGCAACAACATAAGACATAGGGATACAGATACAAGCAGCCATGTGTCGCTCAGAGCATAAACTTGTACCAGCTTCCTATGAACATGTTTGCATATGTCGTGATCATGAATATGAGGGTTAGAGCATGTAATGAAGATGGGTTATGTAGTTGTGAAGAAATGTAAAATGGATTCATATTGGTTCTGTGTAAGAATGATTTTGTATGATGAGAATGTTTTCTCCAAGAGCCGATGGGAAAGTTCCTTGTACCCGGTCATGTCAGGAGATGATAAGGAGTGAAGACACAACATGTTGTCTAGATCTGGACCGAGACGAGGAGAAGGAAAACAACACCTGGATTTCTCCTGGGAACTGAAGGCGGGATGAGAACGGACTTTCCTAATCGCCCATTGGTCAACACCTCGAGAGACGAAGAAGAAGGGTGGTGCCAAGAAAGTAGAAAATGGAGTTTTGTGCCATGTGGACTGTTCCTTAGTCTATCTAGAGGCTTAGGAGCCATTTTGAGACTTTTTCCTTATGTTAGGATGAAGGGAGTTGGAATGTAGAACAGCAGAGAGAAAGAGGGGGGGGCTATACCCTTTGCCTACTCTTAAAGAAGCTTTTTAGAATTTTAGAGTATTTTTACTTAGTTGATTTTGTTAGGATTTTAACTGCCATATTCTATGGAAATGTAACCTATGCTTTGCTTATGCAGCAAACTGAATATCTATAAAGACTTTATTTTTCAATAAAAAATTATTCTTAAAAATCCTTAAGAATTGTCTTTTAAACAGCAAGTCTGCTGAGCCTGCTTCCAAGGAGGTTGTAAGGCCACAGAGTGCTACAGAGTCCTTTCTCATTGAGCTTTGCTAGATCTTACAGACTACAAAGCCCATGTGTATGTTCTTGCTAAACTTAAGTAAGTGCAAGCAAGATTCTTTTTAGAACAGACTTGTGCGAAGGGGTCTGTGTTACGCCCTAGCTGAGGTCACTCGGACTCTACCCAGCTGTTTAGGGGTACACAGACGCCCAGACACTCTCTGTTCACCGATCAAGCACTCCCTAAAAGGATGCTGGGTCGTGACAGCATAGTTTTGCTTTCATGCATTATCTCATCACCATGATAAGAATTTTTCTACTAATTGTCTGAAAAGCAGCTTCTTCCCAGTTGGTAGGAGAAGGGAAACAGATGACAATCTTCTTTCCCACTCCCCTTGACACCTTTCCAGTATTTGTAATAGTAGCAGAAAAAATATAAAATCCAAAACATCCTCATCCAGCACACCTTTCAAAGGGAAATATAAGTTTGCTTTGCATTTACTGCATACATGTAAACATTGCTGCATCAAATCAATGTAGTCACTCTTTTACAAACAGACCTGGTTTATTCTTGGCTGTCCTTCAATTTAATCTAGTGAGGTCCTGACTCCTGATCAAACTCTCATGGGTTAGCACACAGGGCTTTCTCCACAGTAATACCTCAATTATGGAAATCTCTTCCAAAAGAAGTAAAGTTGGCTTCATCTCTGATGAGCTTGTGACAGGCAGCTAAAACTGTACTGTTCCAAAAGGTTTTTGGTCTGTAGATTTTTTTTATCACGGGGTGTAGAAAATGATTGGGTTTGCTTTTAAATAATGTTTTTAATGTTTTAAAAATGTTTTTAATCTGTATGTAATAATGTTATGTCTCGCCAGCTCTTCGCAGTCAAGAATGTTAAAAACAATAACACCAAGGAAGGCCAAAAGAGTGAACATCAGAAACCAGGCTTTCTCGGTTCAGGCCCACATCTCTGATATGAGTGCTACAGGCACTTCTGGAGGAAACCAATGCCCTTGATACATTCCAGTCCGGGTTCAGGCTGCACCACAGCACAGAGACAGCATTGGTTGCCCTGCAAGTTGACCTTCTGAGGGAGATTGATAACGGCGGAATATCCTTGTTGGTCTTCCTCGACCTGTCAGCAGCCTTTGATACCGTTAACCACGGTCTCCTCCTGGGGAGGCTCTCTGGGTTGGAGATCGGTGGCCTGGCTTTGGCCTGGTTCCGGTCCTTCCTAGAGGACCACCCTCAGAGAGTACAGCTTGGGGAGATGATGTCAACCCCTTGGACTCTCAATTGTGGAGTCCCACAGAGGTCAATCATCTCCTCAATTATGTTTAATGTCTATATGAGGCTGCTGGGGAAGGTCATCAGGAGTTTTGGAGCTTTGTGTCACCAATATGCAGATGACACTCAGCTCTATCTCTCCTTCCACCCTTCTGCAGATGATGCCGTCCCGTCCCCTGAGCACTGCCTGGATGCCATGCTGGGGTGGATAAGGGATAATAGACTGAGGCTGAATCTGGACAAGACAGAAGTCATGTGGGTGGGTGCCCCTAGTGTTTGTGGTCTGGGTGCCTCCCTCTCTCGGGGGGGGGCACTCTTTCCACTAAGGATGAGGTTCGCAGCTGGGGTGTACTTCTAGAGCCAACGCTATCAATGGAGTCCCAGATAGCATTTGTGGTCTCTCCGCCTATTTCCACCTAAGGCAGATTGCCCAACTGTGTCCCTATCTTGACAGCAGGTCCCTCACCATGCTGGCCCATGCATTGGTAGTCTTGAGGTTAGACTACTGCAATGCTCTCTATGTGGGGTTGCCCATGGGGCCACTACAGAAACTTCAGCAGGTCCAGAACATGATGGCCAGACTACTGAGTGGTGTAATGAAATATCAACACATTTCTCCTACTCTGGCCATCCTGCACTGATTACCTGTGCATTTCTGTGCCAGCTACAAAGTGATGGTGATAACTTATAAGGCCCTAAATGGTTTGGGACCTCGATACCTGGCAGAATGCCTCCTCCCAATTAGATTTGCCCATCCTATAAGATCCTCCCAGG
Organism: Intellagama lesueurii; assembly: GCA_037013535.1. Lineage (NCBI taxonomy): Eukaryota > Metazoa > Chordata > Lepidosauria > Squamata > Agamidae > Intellagama > Intellagama lesueurii. Next base: position 19,318,087 of record JBAJHW010000011.1, read on the forward strand.
CCAGGTGGTTGAGAGTATTGACCCTGAGAGGGTGTGGCCTGGAAAAAAATGGCAATAAGCTAAACTTCCCAAACACTCCTGCCCAGTGGAAACAGAAGGCAGAGAAAAGGACAATCTGGTGACTTATGGATAAGTAAAATTTTATGTTTTATGAACTATAGTTATCCAGTGGGAGTAGGAGAGAAGCAAGAGTGAATTAAAGTGAAAGTGGAACACCTGCAGCAGTGGTCAGAAGGGGAGGGGGGAGCTTCAGTAACAAAGTGGAAGAAGAGGAAAGTGAGAAGAGAAATAACCCCCCTGTCCCCTGATTACTGGCTGTGAGGCTAAAAGAGTAACATCCCGCTGGTTGATGAGAGTCGATTAAGTTGATGAAACTGAATGAAATGTGATAAATCACTTTAAAAGCCTCCTACTAATAATGGGGAAAATAAAGAGTCATGTATCAAAGTATTGACTAGATAGATGCTCAGATGAATTGCCTGTAACAATGGATTGCTGCCTATTTCCTGAGCCCAAATTCAAACATTACACCCTGATTCAAACATTATTCAAAAATGAATAAACAGAAAGAAAAGAAATAGATGGAACAAGCTAGATCAAAAGCAAAACTAGAGAAACTCCGACACACGCAGTAAGGTTCGGTGAAGTTGTGCTATGCAGGACTGTTAAACTGCTCTTGCACTCCATCTGCTGGGGATTTATATAATCACACCTAGAATCATTCCAATTGTTCTTTTGTCTTAAATAACTGCTGGAGACACTTTTAAAACAAGGGGGACTGTGTATAACTCTGGATTAAAGAAGGCATTGATGAGACAAGGAAGATCAAGACAAAGGGAAAGTAGAGTTGCAGTGAAAAATATAAGAGAAAGTAGAGTTGTATGGAAAAGAGAAAAATCTGGATCAACATCAGCATCCAGATCTGGATCCAAAGTTTCTAAACCCTCTGACTACAATTTAAAGAGGTTATCAGAAACTTCTACCAAAAAAAAAGAAAAAAGAAAGAAAAGAAATTGCAAAAAAACAAGAGGGAGATCCTACGGCTGACCCAGAACATATTGATACAAGGGTGTTATTAGAAGCCATAACAAAAGTTAATGAAAGCATCTTAGCTTCAGATCAAAGAATACAGAACCTTGATAAGAAAGTTGCCAAAATGCAAGAAGACTATAAAAAATGATGTGACAAACTTGAGACTCATGTGCAACATATGGATGAACAGTTTGTGGGAGCAAAAGCATTGGTGGAATGGAATGCCTCCTGATTTACGGACCAAGAAAGAGACATCACAGATTTAAAGACCCAGTTAATCATGCAACAGGATTTTTTGTGAAGATTGAATATAATAATTAAAGGATTATCAGAAAATGCTCAAAGAGAAAAAGAATTACCAAAAATAATATTGGACTGGTTAAAGAATATATCCCCTCAATTGAAATGGCCCCAGTTTGATGTGGAGAAAGCTCACAGAGCATCAAGGAAAGTTAGAGGTCAACCATGTCATATGTTGGTCAGATTTGCAAACTACAAGAAAAAAGAGGAACTTATGAAAGTGTTAAGAGAAAAACCAGAGTATCTTAAAATTGAAAAAGATGACATCATGGTTTTCCACGCTTATTGCAATAAAATAATGGCATATAGAAGAAAAATGTGAGTTATCACAGCCATTTTAATTGCTAAGGGTATCAAGTATATATGCAGTCATCCAGTTCACATGAAAATCTATCATAACAGGAATATTACAGTGTTACTTTGGAGAGATCAGCTTTAGATTTTCTGATGAATGCTGGATGTATAACTAAAGAAGAATGGAGTGAACAAATAACCAAGCTGGATCGCTAGGAGCAGGAGCAAGAGCAACAGATGGAGGAAGAAGAGGAGACTGCAAAGGAAGAAGAGGCGGATTGGAGGAAAAGCTACACAGAAGGCAAAATAAACAACATAACTAAATGGGGAGGTCTGGGAACGGTTAAAACTATGTTTCATAAGGGGAAGTCCAGATGAAAAGGAAAAATGTTTTTAATGGGAATGTCTGGGAAAGGATATAACAATGGTTAATAAGGGGGAATCCAGATAAAAGGGGAGGGGGAGAAAAGTGAGTAGATGGGAGGGATCCAGAGAGTAAAGGGAAGAACCAGCAAGGGAAAAAGAAAAAAATTATGAAGCGAAATTTATGAAAGAAAATGAGGGTATTCGAACATAAAAACTCTGATTAAAAAGGTGGATAATAGTCTGTTAAAGCTTTTTAAATATAATTTAGAGCTTTTGACAGGTATGGCAGGTAATATTTTTATAAGGTTTGACTAATATTATTTGGAAAAGGGAACTGGACTCAGAAAGGGTATTATTAGAATTAATGACAGGATTGTATTAGTTGTAGAACAGATATGGAGGGAAAGGGATTAGGCTTTTGAACAAATCAAGATATGGCAGGGCTAGGGGAGGGAGCTGAGCCAACAGTCCAGACCACACTTTCCCCCCCTGCCCCCTGTGGCCAAGAGGCTAGTAGAATTCAATTCTGTAGACGGGGTCAAAGAGAACTAAATGTAGGTGGGGGGTGCAAGTGAGGGTTTTTTTCTTTTTCTTTTTTTCTTTTTTTGGTGTAATGTTAGGTTGTTTAATCTTATGTATAGAAATAATTAAGGTGTGAACAAGAAACTTGGGACTAGGAAGAAGTATAATAAATAATGGTTAAACAGATAAAATTAATTACTTTGAATGTGAAAGGCCTAGGAACAACTGTAAAGAGGGCAAAGATACAAAATTTTCTAAATAAGAGTAATGTGGACATAGTGTTTTTACAAGAAACTCACCAGAAAAAAGAGGGTTTGAATGAACTGAAATGTAATTGGTATGATGTATATGAAAAATCTTTTGGTTCTTCAAAGTCAAGAGGAGTAGCAATTTTAATTTCCAAAATATGTGATTTTAAGATAGAAAAACTGGGGAAAGACACACAAGGAAGGTACTTAATAATACAAGGTAAATTAAGGGGAGAAGAGTGTACCTTGATTAATATATATGCACCTAATGAGAAAAAGGAGGAATTTTTCATAAATATATTAAGTAGATTGGATAAAGTAAGGAAAGGATTTGTTGTACTAGCAGGGGATTTTAATATGACTATGGTTGTTCTAAAACAGGGGTCTCCAAACTTTTGAGCGTGAGGGCCACATTGTAATGATAATAATAAACCTTTATTGGCATATAAAATAAACGTAGTCAGGCTAGTTTGTTAGATTTCTGGATTCACAGGGAGCGTCAAACAAATACATTAGTTCGAGGTCAGGGCTTTGCCTCCTAACAATTGACACAAGAAAAACAGCTACTTGTTCCATAATGTCGACCACCTCCACAGATAACATAAAACAGATTTTGTCCAGATCGGATTTCCCCTCCAGCTCTGATAATATTAAGGTGACATACATGAAGGTCTCCTTTTTTATATATGGGGGCAATAATTGAGTTGGTCCAAAATTTGGGTATAAACCCTGTGCTATCTATAGCGGTAAAGAGGGGAGCATGTAATGAAGCCCACCAGTCCGGTTCACATTTCAGTAAGTCTGGCAGAATGGCAACAGGACCAGCCACTTTGCCTACTTAAAGATGCATGATTAATTATTTAATCTCTTCAGTGGTTACTGGTGGCCATACAGGTAGGTCAAGTGAAGAGAGTATAATAGGGGCACTGGGAACTATGTCCTTGTTGAAGACGAGGTCAGAGAAATGTTGGACCCATCTTTGTGGTGAAATTATGGTGGGATCATGTGTCTCCATCCTGGAGGAGCCAGCCACGATGGCCCAGAATAGCTTATTATTTTTCTGGATTACAGCTAGTTGCAGTTTATGCCATTGCTCAAGAATATATCTCTGCTTTTTTTCGTTTATAGAATCCCTTAGTGTTTTTTTGGGGGGAAAGATATTTCTGTAAAGCTTGGATACAGTCGGATTTTCTATAAGTGCTATATGTATTTTGGATACGTGCCTTCAGGTCCCTGCAATCAGAATCGAACCAAGTTCTTGAGTTTAGGGGTTTGCTACCACTTTGAATAGGGTACCTGCACCCTAGTTCAGAGTGAAAATGCTTGATTAATCCATCAAATGTTTTGATATTGTCAGCAAGTTCAATGGGATTTGTGGTGGAGGTCAGGAAGTCCTTGCCCTTATCACTTGCTAATAATTTTTGGAAGTTTTGATGTACTTGATTATTCCAGACTATTTTAATCGAGGTTGTCAGATCATGACTAGAATTCAGGCATACATTTCTCTTGGTGAGTGGAAGAGCCATCTTTGCTACTAAAGGCAGGTGGTCACTGGCTAAAAAGTAACCCACCACAAATTCCACCACATAGGATTTCAAAGTAATTGAAATCAGAATGTAATCGATTACACTGGTTCCTTGGGTGGCAATATGTGTGAACTCACTTGAATCTGGGAATTCTGTTAAACCATTAAGCCAAATTAAATTAAATTGGATATACAATTTTGCTAAAGCAATCCCTGCCGCATTTTGAATGCAATCCTTGGACCATTTGCTGAAATTACAGTACAGCAGAGAGGGAGGGAGGCGTCACTCTCCACTTCTAAGGCCTTAAAAATATCCGATCATCCCTCCCCACTCTGGCATTTAAATCACCTGCCAGAATGAATTCAACCAGAGAGTATCTTCTCTCAAGGTCTTCGATACATTTTTAAAAAATGCTTCCATTACTGGAGCCATTGTAAGCTGTTAAGTCCTGGAGGGATGTAAATGTTAATTAAAACCAACACTTTATTGAGAATGCTGACTTTATTTCTCGCTATATTCCATGAAATAATTTTCAGCAGAGTTTTATGACCTGGGGTTAGAGGAGGATTGTTCAGTCAATTTTCCCTTTGAGAGTCATTTGATAAGTCTGAGTTTGGGATCAATAGGTGTGCAGATGGAACATCTTGGGGATCAGAGCCAGCTTTAGATGGCCTCCTGGGATGGATCTGAACCTCCCCCTCATTGTCAGTCCTCAATTTTTGGTGAATGAGGGCTTGAATTAGGTGCTGTTTTGGACCAGGTGGCTTTGACATTAGGCTTTGAGCAGTTGATACTCCCTTAAAGTAGTCAAGGGATTTTTCTAGGGATGTTGTCAGTTCCTCCAGTTTTTCCAGCGAGTCACGTTTACATAAGGTGGAATTGTTCACATCCCCATGGCAGTTATTTATTTCCTGCAGATAAGCCTTAGATAGCTTCTCGACTGTGTTGGATTTGGGCCACAGGCCAGTTTGCAATGGCCTTGTAACCGGTGGAGGAGTGTGCAATATTGATTGTTGAGGCATCTTTACATCTGTGTCTACTTGAGAATTTTTTGGCATTTTTGGTATCACCTAGCAGGACAAAGTTCCAAATAGAGTAGTCCTAGTATGAGCTGGAATTTTTAGCATGTATACATTACTGAAACAGCGACGTCTACGTTGGCTCAGGCATGTTGTGAGAATAGCTGATGGTCGGATTCCAAAAGATCTCCTGTATGGAGAATTAGTGCAGGGAAAGCGCCCCAGAGGGAGACCACAGCTGCGATACAAGGATATCTGCAAGCAGGATCTGAAGGCCTTAGGAATGGACCTCAACAGATGGGAAACCTTGACATCTGAGCGTTCAGCCTGGAGGTGGTGCAGCATGGCCTCTCCCAATTTGAAGAGACGCTTGTTCAGCAGGCCGAGGCAAAGAGGCAGTCCCGAAACCAGCATAATCAGGGAGCTGGACAGGGGACAGATTGTATTTGTTTTCAGTGTGGAAGGAATTGTCGCCATAGCTTTGGAGGTGGCATCGGCAGTATGGTGAGAGGTGATTCTTTGTTGTTTTGCCAAAGTTGAAGCCTCGATGTGGACATTTAGAGCTTCTGCTCTAGAGGCTTCAGGAGTTGCTTGGAGAATTGGAAGAATTTTATTCCATAATTGATGATGGTATGCCCCCATCGCAGCTTGGTAGTTAGCAACTCTCATAAGAAAGGAGGTGAGAGAGAATAAGCGTCTGCCGAGAATGTCCAGTTTCCTGCCCTCTCTGTTGGTCAGGGCAACAGAAGATTTATTTCTAGCTCGAGAGTGATTCGATTCTGCAATAATGGGATTTGGAGTGGGATATTTAGCCAAAAAATAAGTGTCAGGACCATGTGTTTTATAGTGGTTTTCAACTCTCCTGGAGATTTGGAGAGAAGATGGCGTTTTGTCCCAAGACTCTTTAAGTCGAGCATGGCTGGTATAAATGCAAGACTGAGTGGTGGTGTTTTGTCCTGATTAATGTCATCAAACACTAAGTCCTGCTTGGGAGGTGGTGGCTCTTCAATCTCCAGTTCAAGGGATTTAGTTATTCGTATTACCAGCTGTGAGTAGGATGTAAAATCCTCTGAAGGAGAGGGAGGGTGGCTTTCTGCAACATCTGAACCAGGGGTGGGTAGATTAGATGGGGATTCTTGAGATATATCCGGTGATTCGTGATCAGAATGAGATGATTCAGATGATGGTGAGGGCTGGTGAGATCTGGAAGTAAGTGATTTCGAAGTGGAGGGGATCATAGTTGTGGAACCTTTATTGATATTGGATGGAGGAGGAGGAGTACCTTTGTACATAGTGGTAACTTGGAGAGAAGTCTGATGATGATGGGATGAAGTTGCGGGTTTAGAGGAGTGTCGATGCCACTTCGATACAGTGTGTTCAGTTGCAGTACGATGCCATTTAAGAGTTGTTTTAGTAGTTGTAGGAAGTTGTTCCATAGGTAAGGTCTTCAATATGTGTTGATGGTGTCGGTATCGAGGTGGGGAAGGTGATACCGAAGGTGAATGTCGGGGCGGATAGGCAATGGCATAATGAACCTTCTTCAGTTTCTCATAATAGAGTTGTTCTGGGAGGGTATCCTGGAAATATGGATATTGTGTGTAATAGGGATCCCGATAATCAGCTCATGGATGGTATTGAGCGGGTTCTTGATAATACAAGAACTCTCCACGTGGGGGATCATAGGCCATTGGAGAGAGATGCCGTCTCTTCGATGTATGCTTTCAAGGAGATCGATGTGGAGATTCAGAATCAGAAAGTTGAATGGGTATTGCCTGTCCTGATGAAGCAGGACTAGAATGGGCTGAGGCCTGGCTGGTGTGTGCATCAGCCACAGAGAGGCCAATACTCGGCGACGGGCTACCTGCCGAAGCAGGAGCCTGAGCCAGAGGTAATGGTGGATCATCTCTCTCAGATAAAGAATCCTGGGCATCTCTGGATGACTCTTCCAAAATCAGTGATGGAAGCGATGGTTGAGGTTGTTCCAAACGAGAATGTTTGGAGGGCTTCTTGGGTTTCTTAGGTTTAGTTTTGTCCTTTTTCCTTTTAGGTGAACCCTTTGATTGGGCTGAAGAAGGTTTTGGTGCCAACGTCGACTTCGATCTCGATGTCGGTTTAGGCTGATCTTTCTGCCGTGGTGAAGGTGATGTCGGGCTCGATACCGACTTGGAAGTGTCGGGCCGCGGAACCGGAGGTGAGGTAGGTTCCATAGGAGCGGTTGGTGGATGGATGTCATGAGTTCAGCCGAAGAAGATCTGGAATCTGAGGGGTTAATTACAGCTGAGGAAAATGCTGGGCAATTAGAAGCACAGACAGCTGAATCACCAACAGATTCTCCTCCCCCAGTAGCCAGAGTGAGGGCTAAGCTTCGGCAAAGACTCATGACACGAAGGTCAGAGGATCGCATGAATGCTTCCCACAGGAACATCAGGTCAACCAGTCCTGAGGTTTAACAGGATGGAAGGCTTCTAGGAGTTTGATGACTGTTTTGCTATATAATCTGCACCTAGGAGGCTTGGAAGCTTGTGGAAGCAACAAGTCAACACTCTGGCTCGCATCCATGCTCCTGCTTATCTTGGACCTTGTTCTCTGGACCCTTGGCTTTGGACTCTGACTTCTGACTATGGTTTGTGTTTTGGCTTTGGCATTTTGGTATCTGCTTTGCATTTTCTGGACTTCTGATATTGGACTGGCTTATTGGACTTTTGCCTGTTGAAGCCCCCTGGGAACGTGACAGATTGCTTCCACCCCACACTCTCTCCACAAGATGGAGGGAAAAGCAAGCGAAGGTTCTGGGCAGCTGAATGCTGTGCTTACTCAGGTGCAGTTTCTTACACAAATGGTGGCACAGCTTCAGCAGCAACAACTGCAATCTCAAGCCAATGCTGCTGCCCAGGTCAAGTGCCCTGTGCTTCCTCCAGAAAAATTTGGAGGAAAGGTGGAGGAGTTTCCAGCATTCCTGGCACAGTGTAAACTGTATATTGAGCTGCGTGCCAGAGACTTTCCCATGGACAAAACCAAGGTATGCTTCATAGTCAGCCTTCTCAAGGGACAGGCAGCTAAATGGGCTACTCCTCTACTCCTTGCTCCTTCACCCCTGTTAACCAATTACCAGGGCTTTTTGGACCATATTTCAGCAGCTTTTGCTAATCCCCAGGGATTTTGCATGGCCATCCCCATGAATATTTGTTCTTTTCTCTGACCCCTTCCTTTTTTCTTTCTTTTTTAAAATTTTGTGCGGGTACATCGATGCGTCGGCAGAACGCCCTTGCTGGCCACGTACTGATCTGTGCCATTTCTTCCTATTTCCGCCTTGTGTCACCCTCTATGGAGGAGAATCCACAGCACACTCTCGTACTTCAACCCACACTTGACAGAAGAATACCAACACGCTGACGGCCCCCTTTGCAAATTCTTAAGAAAAGAAGAGAGAGTTGATCGAAGTAGTTGGGGGAGATGGGACCGCACACCAAATGTAAAGGAGATGATTTGTTTTAGGAATACACACTCCAAGGCATGTGGGTTGTACTGCATGATGAAACACAGAACAAATATACTAGTAGCTTCCCAGCAAGATTTGATGCGGAGTGAGCACGGGGGGTGGGGACAAAAGAATCGCTAAGGCCCTGCATCGTCTGCACCTCCCCCACAAAAGGGTTGAAATTCACAAGGAGAAATTCAGAAAAATTTTGCTGGTGTGGGGCCTGGGGGGGAGGGACACGCAACAGTATTCTTTCCTCTCCCTCAATAATAATCTGATTGTTTTAAATTGAAAAACGTTCTTACCTATATGAGATCATCACTAGATCACCTTATTGCTGGATCGTCATCATTAGTGTTTCCCATATTAAGATCCTCATCAATTGCTGGCCAGATCAAGAGAGGCAGGAGGAGAGGAAAGAAGGGGAGCTGTGGGCTGAAATGCAAATCTCATCACATCCAGTGGGAACTGTGAAGTCTGCAACCCCTGCGTGAGCCAAACCATGCCAAGAGTTCCCCCTGAACTGGAGACGTCCGGAGCCCCAGCTGCTCCTTTCATCGCTAGAGCGCAAAGGCCAGGCGTCTCCTCCTTGGAGGGACAAGAGACGGGCGTGAGAAAGACAGGAGGAACATCAGCCGCCTGAAGAAGAGCAGTTGAAGGCTGAAGGACGGTCAGCACAGATCAGAGCCGGGTAAGGGGGAGATCCTCTCTGATTCCTCTTCCTCTTGGAACAACATTCATCTTCCTGTGCAGAAGCCGAGTTCCTCCCAGTCACTTCCAGTCACGGCTTCAGGGCAAAGGAAGAAGTCCTGCTGTCCTAAAGATAGAACCAAACACTCACAGAGATTCCTGTACGCAGAGAAAAACAGCTTTAAAAACGAGCAGCTTCAACAGCTTTTTTGCTCCTAGGGAAGAATGGAAAGTTCAACTTTGTTTCTTTAAGCTGTGTGTGTAGGGGCTGCATGGAAAACATGTGTATTGCTTAGAAACCGGAGTGTTTTGTCTGAATGCAAGGTTTTCTGTGCAAAAGAAAAGGCTTTCTATGCCCAGCTTTTATTTTTTTTGGCACAAAACCTGCTTGCATGACTTTTTCACAAAAAAATCCAAATGGAGCAGGCGGCAGAAGCAGACCTCTTGTGCAAGCCAGAGATGTCCGTGTCCTCTTCACACTGCCAGAAAGGGCACACTTTTCCTGAGGCCTCCAAGAGAAACCTAGACAACTGCCTGGCAGATCTCCTTTGATCTGTGTTCCTCCATCGAGCAGGGGGTTGGACCCGATGGCCTCGATGCCGCCCCCAAAAGGTTGCAAGCTCAGTGGAATGTGGGTCTTGTGCTTTGACCCCAGATGTTCTGGATTTGACCCCTAAGAAGGCAAGGAAGGGCTCTAGGAATCCCGATGATGGCGATACACCTGAGAGACTCCTTCCAACATCCTCACGGAGCTTGTTCTTAGGGGAAGAAGAAAGAGTTGGAACGCCAGTGTTTGGAACGGGGCGTTTGAAGCGAAGCTGCAGTGCATGTGCTGGTCGACGATCTGGAAGCAACCATTCCTGCAGAGCTGCATTCAGGGATGTGGCCATGCTTCAGGAGCACAGAATGGTTTTGGGCACAGTGGCAGCTGCAGTCCTGGCAAAGGCTAAGCAGATGATGGTCAATCATGGATGGGAATCCATGGACTCAGCGTAGGCTGCAATGGGAGACGACCTGGATTTCCATCTGTGGGTGAGAGAGAATAGCAATGTCTTCCGTCCTTCATGACAGGAACATGGGGGCTGCATTAGAGTGCCCAATGCCTAAAGAAGGCCACATCTTGAATCAGAGGGTTACCAAATGATTAACCTACCAATTCAGATGAAAAGTCAACATGCAGAGGTCAATGAAGAAATGCTAACTTGAATGCAATCCATTTTGGAACAAAGTTTGACTGTGGAATCCTTTTATCTAGCTACACACCCAGCGAGTGCTTTAAGTGCTATGGGGCGGTATATAAGCAGCGCATTTTGCTTCCTGAAGGCTTACGGGAGTGACAGTCCTTCTCCCACACCCTAAAACCAAACTAAAGAGAAAAATTAAAGACCATTCTGAAAGGAAGGCTGCCAAGGCACATCTACGCCTGCTGCAAGATACGATTGACGGATCTAAAGCCCAGCCCAGGGACACGACGCCTCCACTCTCCCAAATGTTATCTCAAACGCCCCCCTCGCCCAAAGGGCTTTCTTCTCCTGTTCCACCTCTTTCTCAAGGCCACTTGATCTTACACTGAACTTCACCAAGAGTGCAGCTCTTTCTGTAGTTGACAATAGAGATGCATTCATGATTCTATAGTTTTTAAAGTCAATGGGTCAATGAGCAGAACCCTGCCATTGGGTACTCCCAGGTATCAAATGATACCTTCATTTCAGAGCACCTGAATTAGCCTTTAGCCAGTCTATGGCATTAACCTACCTTGAAAACCCGATTAAGGCTGCTAGAAGTCCATTCTGACTTGATGGCACATAACAAGAATGGCATTAACGTAGGAAGTCATCACAGCCAGAAGATTTGCCCCGGATCATTTTATTCTGTATGGCTTTAGCTTTGGATTGAGTCTCCGTGGCAGAATTGATCTAACAGCCTGTTGGATGTGGCAAAGGAAACTCCAGTTCAAACCCACACGTAGCTTGGAATCTGACCAGGCTGCCTTCAGAAAACAAGCAACTCTTCTCCAGAGCTCTCTTGTCTGTTCATACTGGGAAGTTTTGTATCCTATCTTATAATTCTTATAACTCTCATCATTCCAAACTTGACACATACAGACTGGGGCATTGGCAGTCGATATGAGGAACAAAGGGACCTGTCAAAGCTAGCTCCTGATCGACTGCCAGCTACACCCACCCAAGAATAACCCCTTCAACGGGATCTGGCACTTGCCTAAAAGCCTTGTAAATTCCAACATAGGAATGCACAGGAGGGAACAAGAGGAATCACAGGATGGAGAACCCAAGGTCTCCTCCTCTTTCCGGTTGAACTGCGAACCATGCCAGGCAGGCAAGCAGGTGTAAGAGAAGAGCGATGGCATGAAGTGCCCAGGGTTCAAAAGAAGAAAGGAGGGAAAAGTCTAAAAGTGCACAAGGAAAAAGGGACCAAGTGTCAAGATCTTGTCAAGATGTGCTTGACAAGAAAACAAGGCGTACTGCACCCAGTTCCAAACAAAAAGATTACGTTTAGCAGGGCGTATAAACTAAAACACGGAGAAGCATTTTGTCCACATGTTTCATTTTCACAGCAACTTCCCTTGTCTATGCACCGCAAGAAAGCCTGAAATTTCCACTCAACAAGGAATGTCTGAACCAGTCCCACTTGTGTCTGCAACAGGAAAGCAATGGTTTCCATCTTTCCTAGAATCAGGGAATCATGAAGTTGGAAGGGGCCTGTAAGGCCATCGAATCCAACCTCTTGCTCAATGCAGGAATCCAAATCAAAGGAGATCTGACAGAGAGATGTCCAATTGTTTCTTGAATGCTCCCTGTGTTGGAGAACTCACCACCTCCCAAGGAATTGGTTCCATTGCCATACTGCTCTAACAGTTGGGAAGTTTTTCCTGATCTTCAACCAAAATCTGGCTTCTTGCAACTTGAGCCCACTGTTGCGTCTCCTGCACTCAGAGATGTTTGAGAACAGATCCTGCCCCTCCTCCATATGACAGTCTTTCAAGTATTTGAAAAGTGATATCCTATCTCCCCTCAGTCTGCTTTTCTCAAAACTAAACATGCCCAAATCTTTCCATCAATCCTCATATGGCTCCAGGAAAGGCCAGGCTGTTAAAGCCAAATTCAAACAGTGATTTAAGATCCTAGATGGTTCCAAACTGGACTGTCACGGTTTCCCAATTTTAATGTATCAGAAACTAGTTAACTGAAGCATACGAGGGAGGAGAAGTGGAGAATCTCAATAACTCAAGGGAAAAGTGGTTGTGCGTACAGACGTTAAGACCTCAATATCTGGGCTTCCTGAGCTAGAGTCCTCAACTTGAGGCCTTTATGTCCCAGGGGGAAAAAAAATCTTGAGAGTAGAAAAGAAGAAATGGAGAAACATGGGATGTTGAACAAGGAAAGGGGAACAAGGGAGACCAAAGAATGCTGTCATTCCTTCTCTCTGGAGTCTGAGCAGGTCTTTCTCAGGGGCTTCACCAAGCTGAATTGAAGAGCTGGTGGACTAGCATCCCAATGCCATTCAAGAACTCTCCCAGATGTTTAGAGTTCCAAAGTACACATCATCTTCTAGGACCATGTTAGGTAATGCACACAGGTCTCCCCCTCAAGACATAGTGGGGGTACCATAAAGATCACCACTCTTGCTAGCTGGCAAATCTAAAAATTACACTCCCAATCCCATCAGAAAACGTTTCTGGGCTCAACAAGAACAGGAAGGGGGCACTTGCAGGCATCTCTTGGGTCTTGATCACTGTCCTGCCCAGTAGCCGGTCCAGCTGCTCTTCATCTCTGGGGGCTTCCTTGGCTTCATTATGAACGATGGGCAGCACCAAAGAGACAATGACTGCCCCCTTGTTTTGGCAATGGTGTGCAGCTGGCCAATTCTCCACTTCCAAAAGCATGGCCCTGTCAACTGAGCCTTGATAGCCTGCCTTCCATCTCAAGCAGAGGAGGGGCAACCCATCTCTCTCGGGTTGCTATGCTCTCATCTGGTCTCCTGACCATAAGCCTCGTTTCAAAAACCCTGAAAGCTCTGGTCTGCAGTTTGGGTGTGTTCCTCAACTCAACCGTTTCTGTTCCTAAAAATACAGTTGAATAATTGAAAGCGAGAAAACATTTAAAACTATCTGAACTTTTAAAAGGCATTAGTGACTTGATTATGACTATCAAAAGTTTGCCCTTCTCTTGGTCCCACTGGCATCCCAGGCGTCCTTGACAGGGACGTAGAGAGGAGGGGCTTCCTCCGGTTGCGAGATGCTCTCCCTTGGAACGGAGGTGGGCCACCTCCCTTTTCTCCTTTCAGCAACACTGAAAGACCTGCCTCGTTAGGTAGGCTTTTAATATCTAAGATTGAGTGGATGCTCCAGGATGCTGGACATGCATTCGTTTTAAGCAGGTTTTTAAAGTTTAAACATGCCTTTTAATTGTTATTACATAATGAATGAATTGATTTTGAATTATTCTTGTATGCTTCACTTTTTTTAACTTTGCAATCCACTGTATATTTAGGCTGACAAGGTGTCTCCTGCCCTCACCAGGAGAAAGTTGACCTAGAAATGGGACAAACCAAGCAATCCTTCTCCAATCTGGTTGCCCTGCAAATCTTTTGGAAACACCCCCCCCCCCCCCGTCTCTGACCCCTAGCCATACTGGCTGGGGCCTCTGTGGGTGAAAGCAGAGGACCAAAAGCAGGTACTTGGGTCCTGGAATCACCTGACCATTTGCCCTGGGGCAAAGGCTCTCCTATCAAAGCTTTTTCCCTGAGGCACACAAACAGCATTTTGAGCCTTGATTGAACCGGACAGTTGCACTACTAGATGATACAGTTAGCACCCTCATTAGAACTGGAGCTCCCTTAAGGGGAGAAATACCTCTGTTCATCCTTGCATGAGAGGATCTCACTCTGAATCTTCCCAATTAGCTGAATTAGGTTTGGTGATTAGATGTAGGACAGTAAACTGAGACTTCATTTCAGTCTCATTGTGCAAGCATTGGAACCTTGAAGGCCCTGACTGCCTGGGGGACCATTTCATAATAGCAGGAAATTCTCATTTCTCTTAATATGTGATTTGACTTTCAGGGTGGCCAAGAGTGCAAGATCTTACTGGCCTGTAGAATGAAAGCATCATTATTATAGACCTTAACACACATTCTGTCTTGGCTCAAGGTCAAAACTATGTATATGTTAAAGCCTATCAACAAGAAACAACACAAAACAAAAGGAAAGCAAACAAACAACTCCCATAATAAAGAAAGAAGACAAAAATATTATGGCCCCTTAAAGACTATATTGTAACGTGAGCTTTTGTGGACAATCCACTTCTTCGGACATATCGAATTAAATACAACAACATAGAGAGTTTATAAGTAAAACATTCTTGCTGGCTTTGAGAGTCGGTGGTGTAGGATTGCCTCTCACATGTGCAGTCATTTATGACCTGTTTTGGCTCTCCTTTTTTGGCTCATGCCCTGTGTTCCGTTTTTCTTCTCTTGTGGGAATGTTTACAACCGGACTTCAAAAGAACTGAAATCCAAACACAAGTCATAAATCTCACATAAAAATAACCGTTAGTCTTTAAGGGTGCTACAAGTTGTTGCTTTTTGTCTTTTGTCTTTTTAAATTTTCTTTCATTTTAATTTATTTTTTTATTCTATTTCCCCCCCCCCTTTGGGTTTTGCCTGATATATGGAGATCTGTACCATAAATAACATAAAGACAACACAGAAACATGAATTTCCAGACAAAGAAATCCAGAGGAAGCTTGCTGTCGGATACTGCCATTAGGTAAAGCCTCAGCCAAGTTGCAGTGTGTGGGGATCGGGTGATCTTCCCCTGCTCGAAAACCCAAAGCCCTTAGAGAAACGACACAAAGCTGGGTGTTCTCAGAGAAGCAGAGCCCTGCCTTCATGACCCCCCCCCCAGGGCACCTCCCCTCCGGCATCTCTCGCTTCTCTGTCCTTTAGCTTTGCAGACAGTTCTGTGATGGGTAGAGTGGTCTCTTCTTGGTTATGGCAAAATAATACTCACCTCTGAAGAGGAAGCAGAACTCTTCCAAGTTCCCATGAGAGGCTGTCAGAGGCAGCCTGAGAGGACGTGGTTCCAGGGTCTTCAGAGTGACCAATAAGAGAACTTTCACCAGCCGTTCTTCGCCGGCGGCACCTGCTGACATCCCCTCCTCTGCAGAGATGTTCAAGGGGCCAGAGGCTCGCCTTCCTGATCATCCAAGCACCTGTCTTTGGGGCATGTCTTGGCTTCCCCCTCCAGCCGCCGTCCACGGGCACAGCGAGAGCAAAGGCAGGTGGGAGTTGCTGCCCAATACATCTGGAGCGCCACAACCATCACAGGAACCTGGAGCACATTTGACCTGTCAAGGAAGCACAGCCAGACCTTCGGGTCCACACAAACGGGCAACGAGCAGCACATTCCCAAACCTTTTTTATTCAGAGCTGAGTCCTTGTGTAGAATGATTTCCTTAGGCAGCTCTTTAATTCAATTGCTTTTGTTGGTTGGGGAGTCTTAATTCACTATACACAGACAGAGGCAAGAGAGACTGAAGTTTTCCAGCAGGCTTATTGGAGGGTTGGCTTGTGGAGTGATTACTACAATGATGAACGAACTTCCTTCCTTCCTTCCTTCCTTCCTCTTCCTTCCTTCCTTCCTTCCTTCCTTCCTTCCTTCCTTCCTTCCTTCCTTCCTTCCTTCCTTCCTTCCTTCCTTCCTTCCTTCCTTCCTTTCCTTCCTTCCTTCCTTCCTTCCTTCCTTCCTTCCTTCCTTCCTTCCTTCCTTCCTTCCTTCCTTCCTTCCTTCCTTCCTTCCTTCCTTCCTTCCTTCCTTCCTTTCCTTCCTTCCTTCCTTCCTTCCTTCCTTCCTTCCTTCCTTCCTTCCTTCCTTCCTTCCTTCCTTCCTTTCCTTCCTTCCTTCCTTCCATTCCTTCCTTCCTTCCTTCCTTCCTTCCTTCCTTCCTTCCTTCCTTCCTTCTTCCTTCCTTCCTTCTTCCTTCCTTCCCTTCCTTCCTTCCTTCCTTCCTTTCCTTCCTTCCTTCCTTCCTTCTTCCTTCCTTCCTTCCTTCCTTCCTCCTCTTCCTTCCTTCCTTCCTTCCTTCCTTCTCCTTCCTTCCTTCCTTCCTTCCTTCCTTCCTTCCTTCCTTCCTTCCTTCCTTCCTTCCTTCCTTCCTTCCTTCCTTCCTTCCTCCTTCCTCCTTCCTTCCATCCATCCATCCATCCATCCATCCATCCATCCTTCCATCCATCCATCCATCCATCCATCCATCCATCCATCCATCCATCCATAAATAAATAAATAAATAAATAAATAAATAAATAAATAAATAAATAATTAATTTTTTATCTGCTTCAATTTGACTTTCCAGGCTTGTGTAGGTAAATAATCTGCCTGACCTCCAGAGGATGGTATGTGGGGGAAAAGCGACATTTGTGATTAGAAAAGGTACCCAAAAGGAGAACAGTTAAACTATGAAGATTGCTGCCAAGAGGTAAGGTAATGTTTCCCCTTGACATTTAGTCCAGTCGTGTCCGACTCTAGGGGGCGGTGCTCATCCCCGTTTCCAAGCCATAGAGCCAGCGTTTGTCTGTAGACCGTTTCCGTGGTCACGTGGCCAGTGGGACTAGACACGGAACGTCGTTACCCCAGGTGGGTACCTATTTATCTACTTGCGTTTTTACATGCTTTTGACTGCTAGGTTGGCAGGAGCTGGACAAGTGACGGGGGCTCACTCGTCGTGTGGATTTGATCTTATGATGGCTGGTCTTCTGACCTTGCAGCACAGAGGCTTCTGCGGCTTAACCTGGAGTGCCACCACACCAAGAGGTACATGACCATAAATCTGGAGAGCTTTAAAAGAGGACTGGATAAATTCATGGAGATTTTCCTTTAGCAGTGGGGCAATATTGCTGTGTATATCAGGTGCTGAGGAATACATGTGGGACTACTCTCTGGGGGTTTACAACTTAGTCACACAGGCCACACATTGCCCACGCAGTGAACTGTGGAGAAGGGTTACTCAGTTTACTGATCTCAGAAGGATGATCTGTAGGGATCACAACAGCGAATGGGATTGCTTATGGCTCAGCCTGTAGACAAAGACAGGATCTGTGATTTGAAGGTGATTTGTGTAGGGCCTCATGGGCTAATCTTATGGATCCCTGATTTCAGACCTCAGTGGTACAATAGAGCAAGGGATCTGTGATGTTTGGGGGCTCTCTGTGTACACCAAGGAGGATTATGATGCATATGTGGTTTGAAGCAAGTGCCAAGTAAAACCATGGTGGATTGATGAGGATCTGTGATGCCCCCCTCCACCCACAGCCATGTTTAGAGCCATAGCAGGGCAGTACAGTTTGGGTGAATCATTTTTGCAGTAGATTTTGTAGGCACAGATGAAGTTGATGAGTTTACATTGGGTTTTGAGAAGAACCGGCCTCTGATCTATTGTTTTTGCCATGGGAGTGCCATGCAGCAGTGGCCTCGGGAAAAAGGAATCGTTATTCTTCAAAGAGCAGGGAGACGAGAGACCTCAGGTAAGCTCCATGTAGGCATGAAGTTTTCTGTTCTTCTTTGTGGTCCCTGTGAATCACACACATGGGGCTTTTCTGCACATCCATGGAACCTTGGAATCCTGAAGCTTCCATAGAATGCAAGAAGGGAGCAGCCCTTCCCCTCCCTCCGAGTAGACCACCGGGCCCAACGGTCACTCTCCTCACTTCTTTTTCAGCCGTTGCTAACTGAAGTCGTGTTTCCTAGCGCTCCTACTTACCTCACTCTTCAGATTCCCAACCTTCCCATTTTCCTGTGAGTCCAACCCTTCTGATTTTTTCCTGATCCTTGGTGAGTCCCAAAGAAGAAAAAAGAGAGAAAGGAGAGTTATTTTTTGTTCCCAGTTCCTTGAACATTTTTCTTCCCATTTCATGGCTCCCAAGGAACCCCCATTCAAAAGATGCTTGGATTGTCAAGATGACAGGCAATGCAAAACATTTAATTTACATCTGATCAGGAGAGCTTTATTATGGGTCTGGAAAAAGTTAAGGTACAACATTACAGAAAGATACCATTATGGGTAGCTCCATTAGAAGCGTTCTCTGATCCGGCAAGAACACCTCAAGGGATAAATGGAGATATGCCGAGATATTAGATAGAGATTTTAATCTAAAAACAAATATGAACTGGCAGAACAAGGTATTATCTTAGACTGGTGGTCGATAGAACTTGTTGAATCAAGATATGTAAAAGATAAAGCCTATATGGGTTTCAGAAAGACAAAATACCTTTGGATAAGGGGTTGCTGGATTCAGAGAAAAATTGATTAAAGGTTTATATAATACTTTAATGGAGCAAAAAATGGAAGATCAAATTGTGAAGGATTGCATGGTAAAGTGGGCTCAAAATATAGAACATAATATAGAATTAAGTGCCTGGTCACAAATTTGGGAATGAAATATTAAAATGACTAAATCTATAAATCTAAAAGAAAATATATACAAAATGTTTTATAGATGGTATGTAACACCAGAGAAATTAACAAAAATGTATAAAAATGTTTCTAACAAGTGCTGGAAATGTGAAAAGAATGTAGGGAGCTTCTATCACATGTGGTGGAGGTGCAATAAGGCCAAGGAATTTTGGAAAATGATTCATGAAATGATAGAGAAAATTTTAGGGCTTAAAATTGCTTTGATACCAGAAAGCTTCTTACTGAATATATTACCACCTATACTTAAAAAAAACAAGACCTACTTGACCTTACACCTGATAACGGCAGCTAGAATTGTATATGCCAGTAAGTGGAAGATGACAGAGATCCCGACAAAGAAGGAATTTATTGAGAAGATTTTGGAACCAGCAGAAATGGATATTTTGACAGATACATTAAATGACAGACTGGATAATAATAAATGGGAACCTCTTTATACCTGGATGAAATCTACATCAACTTAAGTAGAATAGATTAGATCAATACTATGTTAGAGAGTATAAGATAAGATTAAATGAATGGAATATATTGTAATAAATCACTCTGGTTGCAACGGATCGAAAAGTAGAATAAATAAATAAAAGATGCTTGGATTGTTCAGCTAAAATAGCCATCAGCGACGGCCATTCGCGCTGCTTGTATTGTCTGGGTGAAGCCCACCAGCCCTGGATCTGCCATCATTGCCGAAATTTCACTAAGCTCGAATTGAAGGACCGGAAATGTGACCTTAGAATCTACCTGATGGAGAAAGCACTACAGCCTGTGGATTTGCCCTCCTCACAGCCACCCCCCAGACCACTGACTTTGGGGTGTAAAACAATCTCGAAGAAAGTTAGGATGGAAAAGGCACTTGCTGAATCATTGAAGCAGTTAGAAGAGGACAGTTCTAAAGAGTAAGAAAATCTGGCAGTTCAGTCAGACAGACCTTCAACTTTGATGCCTACCCCTCAACCAGCTAAGCGAAAAAGACCAGCTTCTGGAAGCCCATCCCAGCAACCTGCGTGCTCGGTATTCATCCATCTGATCCATCTAAAGCCATATTGTCTATTATCATGATGGGAATCTTTAAGCCTTCAGGCCACAGGTGGACCCCAAAGGCTGTTTTTGCAGCCCTTGGAGCACCCTTCCTCAGGAAAAACATACCCCCCAGGGAAAATAAGCTCCCAAAAGGAGAGGCTGAGGAAGGGTTTTGACTTGTTGAGTTTTACTTTGTTTTTAAATTGAGAAGGCTGCGCCAGAGGGTTCTGGAGATGCAGAAATGACACACACACACAGGCATCCATCCGTTGAAGCCTACTGGCTCTCAGTCCCAGGCAAAGTTCACACTTCTGTGGTCCTGCAACTGAAGATTCTGGGATTCGCCTGTGGAACTTGCTTTATGGAAATTGGGTGCTTGGCCTGGCCTTGTAATCCCCAGGTTGCCCAACTGGTCTGCATTGGTCAACAGCAGTTTACGATACTGGAAGGGAACTTAATCACACACATTTCCAATTTAGAAGAATGCACAGTATAGATTTGTGCTTGCTTTTAATGCTGTGCAAGAAATCTGCATTGCTGTCACCAGTGGAAAACCCTAACAACCTACCATAGTTCTGTAAGGGCACGTGCTGGCAGCCAGACCCTCTGCATGCTGCATTCACTAACACTTCTCAAGTTCTTAGTGCAGAAGAAAAATCTTTCTGCAAAATACTTGGGAAATCTAAACTGAATTAGGCAAAGTAAGCGGTATCAAACACATTTTTGTATAACCTTCACAAATCATGGAATTCAGGTTTCTGATTGCAGAATTGGGGTTAGTTTGGTGCCAATTTTTATTTCTTTTTTCCCTGTTGACTCATTATTATTTAGCATTGGAGTATCCACAGTGTAAGTGGCAATTGATTTTATGAGATAAGGGAAGATAGGTGCTCATTCCAAAGAATGAAATGGGCAGGTTGGAAGTTTATTATATTTTCCTTTTAACTGGCTTTTCTCCTACCCTAGAGCCAGGTGGAAAAGAGGGAGCCCCGTGCAAAAAAGGAAAAGAAGTCTCCCAAAGGCAGAGATGAGCATGGGAATGGAGTCTCTCCTCCTCGGCAATCAGACAAGCAGTCTGTGGAAGACGTTCAGGTAAACTCAACTTAGGAAAGATTTTTTGTATACTAAGACTTTTGGCAAAGCAGTTGAAGTTTGGCTAGAAGGCATTCTTTTTGCTTCACTGGGTGCCTTCTAATTTAAACTCCAATTTTTAAAATAGTATCGTTGTCTTTCTTTTGTTGCTTTTTGTTGAGTGGCTTTCTCCTCCTTGAGATCTTTCTGAGGAAAGGAGGGATGAGAAATGATTCAAACGAATCAATGGGTTGGATGTCCCTCTCTTTTCTCTAGGTGGATGGAGTGGATCAAAGCCCTGAGAGAAAGAAGCAGAAGACAAAGGAGGATGAGGAAGGCAAAGAAAAAGGGACTGCGAGTAAAATGGGGAAGGAAGGAGAGAAAGAGAGAAAGAAAACAAAGGACAAAAGAGAGAAGGTACAAGATACCTGTTGCACAGAACTGGACAGGGTCAATCTCGGTCTTCCTGCTTACACCAGCAGAGGCCCTTTTGGCTGCCCTAACATGATTCACTTGCATATGGGTTAACAACTGGGCCTTTGCATGCCTTGGTGGTCTCTCTGTCACCATTAGAACACCACAGGTAGACCTTTCCTTCCTCCTTGCTGCATCTCCAAAACAGTGCACCTTCAAGGATGTTGTTCACATGTTCTGCTGTCACCTGGTTTGTTTTGCTTATATTTTTGTGCATACCTGCTTGCACAGATCGACAAAAGTGCTGTCCGTATGAACATGTGCCTCCGCACCATGGCAACCTCTGCTCTTTATCCTCTGTACATGAATAAATGTCTTCCATCTTTTTATGTTTTGCTTTTATCATTTAAGCCCCTTTGCATGACTTCTCTCACTTTGCATGGTTTTATTCTGGCTTTGCCAGTCTCTGGGGAAGCCGGGTGGTGATATTAGCAAATGCACCAAAGTCTCTCTGAAAACCGTAGCCAGGGAGTCGGGAGGTATTGGGCATAGACCTTCAAATATGGCATCTCAACTAGAAGGGCTAGCCCTTTGCTTCCTTTTGTGACGTTAAGGCTGGAGTCCCAGAGAGCACAATTCTGTGATTCTAGCCCCACTATTTTGCCCCTTCCCCCCTCTGTTTTGAAACCACAGCACATATTTGGCTTGACATTCACTCCAGCCTGGCTAAAATGTTCTCCTTTCCCAGCCCAAGCACCGCGAAGGTCAATCTGGAAGGAAAAGGAAACACTCTCACAGCCCTGTCCAGATTACTGCAGGGAGCGAGCCTGTCTCCATCGGAGAAGAAGAGAACAACAACCTGGATGAGGAAACCTTCAACATAGTAAGGATTTTCTCCCGGGACACAGGGAGACAGGAGGGGAAGTGCCTGGGAGTCTTGCTGAATCCTTCCCTTCCCTGTACCCTCCAGTGTATCTCTGATTTGGAATGGTTGGGGAAGGATGGTGAGTGACGCAGGAAGGTTGAAAGGTCCTCTTTCCAACTCTGTTGTGCCACTGGTGTGCACCTTTGCTCTCTCTCTTCCCTGTTCCTCTCCAAGTGCAAAGAGAGAATACGGCCAGTCAAAAAGGCTCTGAAGCAGCTGGAGAAGCTGGACAAGAGGCTTTCTCTCCAAGACCAGCTGGCGAGCACATGAAGCAGCCTGCTAAAGATTGGAGATCACATCTCAGAATGCTTGAAAGCATATTCTGACCCGGAGGAGATCAGGCTGTGGAGAACGTAATCTTTCCCCCTCTCTCTGCTAATCACCGAGTCACCTACTCACAGGACACAGAAACAGAACCCCAGATTGGACAATGCAAAGGGGGCTCACTTGGCTGTCCATGGGGCCCCGTAGATGAGTTGCAGCCTAGATTACAGTGGAGTAGAGGGTGGGGTTGAGTTGAAAGGAGGATGGGGATTTTAGTTCAATAATATTTGGAGGGCCCAGTGGCCCAGAACCCCTCTAGACTGACTGGAAATGGTTGTGTCGTCCAACATCTTGAGAATTGGTCCCAGGATGGAACCAGGCCTGTTTTTCGTCAGAACTGGTGCACGACCATGATCCTTTCCTTTAGGAATATAGGAAGCTGCTGGATACCCTGTCAGATCATTGGTCCATCTAGCCAGAGGCTGGAGTACCTCCTCTGTGTTGGAAAAAGTGTGGTGGGTGGCACAGGCCAGACCGTAGGCTGAATTTCCTGGGCTGTGTCCTTTTTTGGTGGCTCTTTGTGTCCTAGGAATAACCAAAGTTCCTGCCGAGAGGGAGAGGGCAGGGAAACTGACGCCATCTAAAGCGCTTTTCTCTCTCTCCCTTCTGGTTAGCTCCTTCTGTGCCACTTTCCTCTGGAGTGAAGGTTTGGGGCTTCCAAGCCAGGCTGGTGGTGGAAGAGTGGGTTTCAAACTGTTATTCAACCGTTTGCAAGAACAGGGGGAAATCCTTGTTTTATCCTCCAGGAACCTGTGGATATTTGTGTCCAAGTTTACC
Organism: Intellagama lesueurii; assembly: GCA_037013535.1. Classification (NCBI taxonomy): domain Eukaryota; kingdom Metazoa; phylum Chordata; class Lepidosauria; order Squamata; family Agamidae; genus Intellagama; species Intellagama lesueurii. The sequence continues at coordinate 19,341,580 of JBAJHW010000011.1, forward strand.
GAATTGGATGCAAGGAAGCTCCACAAACTCTATAAGATGGCTCACAAGATGCGGCTGCAGGATGAGGAGGTGAGGTTCAAAATGGAGACGTCTGTCTGTTTCAAATTGGTGCCTTGGGGACAGACTCTTGAACCTGAACAGCAGAATAGATCTAACTAACTAACTAAATAAATAAATAAATAGAGGAGGCAAAAAGAATGTACCCTATAAAGAAAAGAAGAGAAGTGAGTCTTCTAGCCACATTCTTAGAAGCTGGGATGTATTTGGAAGAGGTTTGCTTCATTTAGTACAGCTCCTGCTCTTTTACTGGAAGAACTTTTAAAAAGATATTTAATTGCTCATGAAGTCCAGTGATAAGCATTTCTTGACTCGAGGGCTGGATATCCGGTTGAATGCAGTCACTCTGTCCTGAAGCTTGCTGGGTGATCTTCACCTTATTATTTCCTCAGATTAACATACCTCCCAGGATAGTTTGTGAGGGTAACTTGGTGATGATGTGCGTTCGGACTACAGTACTATGAAATTTTTTGGTGGTTTTTTTGAAAGAAAGATGGGATAGACATATAATAAGTCTCATATAAACAGGGTAACTGAATGTATGCCTCCACCCCATTAACTAGGAGAAGAAAGATGGGCATGTGAGGGGAGACGGAATCGAAATGTAAAAATGGCAGGCAGTGAAAATGGCCTACACAGAACTTCCTCATCAACAAATGGTTAGGAGATCACAAGGGTATCCTAGCATAGATAGAAAAGAGCGTATCTCCCTGTCCAGAGACCCATTTGTGGTGTGAAGCCCTCTTGTAGTTCACTCAGGTGGGTCAGCGAGCACAAAGTTTTTTGAGACCATTCCCTTTGCTCCTAATTCCCCTTTTCTCCATCTTCTTTTCCCTCAGCAAGAACAGAGGAAAAAGGAGACCACGGGGGATGAAAACCACTTGGAGCCTTCTGAATCCAGAGAGGATTCTACAATGTCTCAGGTCCCTCATGGCCCTCCTCCTGAGAAGCTCCACCCGTCTCCACCTCATCCTTCTCATGTGCACAACGAACCAACGGGTCAATTAATGCCACCCAACCATTCTCAGCCGTGAAGCTTGGTGAACCAGAAGCAGCTGAGCAAGACCTGTCTAATTTTCCTTTGACGTACGATAGTGAAGCCCTGCTCTTCTAGATTTGTGTTTGCTATCTTGCCATTTGTGCTCCCAACCTGTATTTTTCTAAACCATTTGTTTTTCTTCTCACTGGACTCTTGTTTGGGTCTAATGGTTGCTGATTACTATAGTTGACCCTAGCCCTTGAAATCCCTGATTCTGGATTGGCACTAAGTAGCATGCTTTCCTTATAACCACATCTGAATGTCCTGCCTCAGCATAGTACTTATTCTAAACTTTATATACTTTATATACTTTATAGTTGATATGTACCAAACACTAAAATATAATTGGGGGTGGGGTGGTGGGTGGTGGAGAGGGAAACACCTTTCTGTTCTTTAAATCTTCAGAATAAAATGAAATTAAAGTCAACAACAGAGGAGGCCTCGTTTGACCCTCGGCCATTCTACCCGTGCCCTCCAGAGCCCTGAGGTTCCCTCCACACAACTCTCTTGATCCCCGATTCTAGAAAGGAACACCACTCTTAGCAACTGAGTGACTGCAATGCCTCAAGGGAAGAAAAAGGCCTTCCTGGAAGGGCAGAACTGGGAGGAGGGCACCCCCAGGGCTGAAAAAGTGTTCCCCATAAGAACCACCCACCTCACCTCCTTTGACAGGCCTGCCTAGAGACGTATGACTCTGATCTTCAGCAGGGTGATGGTAGAGCGGCTTAGCAGTCAATGAGTTCCACCTACTGTTAAGATACCTGTACTATCGTCAATCTTTACCCAAGATTTCAGTCTGCTTTTGGTATTTTTTTCCACTTTGAAGTTCATTCCTGTCTGGACTGCCGACAACAAATGAGGGGTCAAGGTACTTTCTTTCCAAATGGAGTCAAATTGGCTTGACGGTAGGTAAGGTAGGCTTCATAGCAGACACACTTCTCAGATTTGTTTTTTTATTATTATTATTTTGAATGTGAGAGCTCTCATTACTGAGTTCTTCTCTGCAGCTTACTCTAGCAAGGTTGGCCCAAGAGGTTTTATTGGCCGAAGCAAAAGACAAAAGGGTGCCTCTGCACGCAGACATACATGCCACTTACAGCAGCTGGTCAGACTGGTAGTTGAATTATTACCTCAGCTTGACTGAACCGTACCCTCTCCAACATCCTCCACCACGCCCGAGAGTAACACACTAGCTTAGATGTTCAGAACAGGCCACTTTGGACACACGACCCTGTCTGCCACCAGGAGGAGACGACAAGGGACTGTTGCCACACTGCCCTTCTTCTGCCCTATGAAGTAACTGCCTCGCCCTATCTAATGGTGAGGCCACCGAGGGAAGAATTAGAAGTCCTTTAGGGAGTCAGTCCATCTCGTGTTTGGTCTTGCTCTTCTCCTGCTGCCTTCCACCTTTCCCAGCATTATTGTCTTTTCCAGAAAATCTTGCCTTCTCATAAAGTGCCCAAAGCAGGACAGCCCCATTTTCATCATTTTGGCCTGTAGAGAGATAGCTCAGGCTTGATTTGATCCAGAACCCTCATGTTTCTCTTTCTGGCAGTCCAGGGTATCCGCAAAGCTCTCTCCCAGCACCACATTTCAAATGTGTCAAACGAGGGAAGAAACTAAAAGGTGGATCTATGAAATGAAGAACGGATCCTCATGATTTCATATGATTTTTATGTGGGATCCTTCTGAAACCACTATCAAGTTATACACCCCACAAACTACACAGAGAAATCATGGATCCTTTGGCACACGGCTGGTCAGTGGTGTAAAAACAGGGTTCCAGGGCCCAGATCCACAGAATTTCACATGATTTTTAGATGAAATCCTCTCTAAGCAAACTTCACATCATAGAAACCATCTATTTCCACACACTACAACACAGAAGTCATGCGCATAACTCTGCAGTGGCGCAAAAACTCGATGGTTGGCGAAGAATGATGGTTTTGCGCCTCGCTTATCCGGAGAGCATAAAAAGATCTTTGAGCATCTTTCACTGCTGCTAAGTAGGCATTGGTCGTGATTTTTGCAGCTCTTAATTTAATTACCTTCAGGGCCCGCCTCTAAATGCTCTCTAGCTTTCTCCTATTTATCCCGATGCATTGTTCCGATGCTATGAATTGAGCTATATGTGATGTTTACTTTTAAGTCTATTGGCACAGAAGTGTTTGGTGATGTTTATTTTACTTGGGATTCTTCCCAAACCAACACAACTTGCATATCTCTTCCACCTATGCACAATGATAAAAAAAGGCACAACTCCCTAACTACAGGTGTGCCATGGTACAAAAACATGGATCCCAGGCCTGAATCCTCATGGATCCACATGATTGTTACATAGGATCCTTCCCAAACAACTGTTCAATCACTGTTCCCATCTGTGCCCATGGAGAAGATAATCATGAATGTTCATGAATCTTACCTGGAATTCCTACTAAACCACCATCCAGTTAGGGGTCCTGTCTGCCTACACAGTCCAAAAACCTGAAATCATATATCCCTCAAATCATGACGTCAGCATTGTGCGAACATCTGGATCCAACTCTGTGGCTCTTACACAACCAGATGACTACATGAATCCAAAGCAGAGGTCACGAAAGAGAACAGCTAGCCTCTTTACCTTGGGCAAGCTGTGGAGTCCCATGTAAACATCATATGAGATAGGGAGCAGATTTTCTTCCTTTCTCATACTAGAATGCGGGGTCATGCTGTGAATAATGGGAGATTCAGGACCGATAACAGGAAGTACTTCTTCACACAGTGCAGAATAAACCTGTGGAATCCCCTGCCAGGAGAAGTTATGATATCTGCCAACTTGGACTGTTTGAAAAACGCATGAGATGCCTCAAGATCGGGACCATCAACAACAGGTAGTCAGGTGTCTCCTCCCGTCACAGTTTTTGACTGAGAAGCAGCTGGTTGGCAATGGCATGAGCAGACCACTGGCTGGATGGTCCTGTCATGTGATCTGACATGGCTGCGCTTAAGCGTATAGGACACGTCGGTGCTCTTCCTACTCCCTACTCCCTACTCCCTCAAACTCAAATGGGCCCAAATGGGATTTAAACGGGACTAACCAAATAAGCACAAGAATGATTGCGAGGTCCCCTCACAGCTGCCTCTCTACGGCCGAGTCAACCTTGAACTGGTTACCTGAGCCTGGGATTGAACTCAGGTCATGAGCAGAGTCTTCACAGCAATACTGCAGTTTAACCACTGCACCACAGTGCAGTTCAGCCTTCCTGACCAATATTAATGGCAATACTGTGGGGGGGAAATCCAATTTCCCCTTCTTTTCTCCTTAATATATATCTTTCACTATACTCAATTTGTATTCCTGTCTTTAAATCTTTATGTTACCAGAAAACAGTGTTACAAAGCCCCATGCAAAGAAAGAACAGAGGAATTTCCACACCTGCTAAATACAAGAACAATAATTGCTTTCTCATGAAAAACAAGGTCGAGAAACACAGCTGTCTCCACTCTGTTTAGGGGAACAGATAAGGGACAGGGGAAGGGAAACTTTAAACTAAAGCACATGACATCTACAAGACACGATAACAACAGGATTCTAACAGTACATCTCTGTGAACAAACTTGTTTCTCTGCATACGATGTGTCCACAAGGTTGTGAGAAGGCACCTCCAGTAGCCTAAAGGTTTCCATACATGTATGTTCCCCAGTCCATCACACGTTACTAGCCAAGGGTAAGTCGAGGGCAGGACTGCTGGACCAACTTGCCTTGCCTTACCTTGAGTAAGGAGCCCTTTGATCCTGTTTCTTCAGCTCGTTATGCTTTGCGCCCTATAAAGGGAAACCTTTTCTGTTGTTGAGTTGACATGATTTGAAACTCCTGTCGCCTCCTTTCTGCAGAAACTTATCTTTCAATAAACCCTATATTATAAAATCCAAATTCCTGTCTTGGGTTGCTGTAATTTTCCTTCTCTCCAGGTACCCAAAGAGGTTGGTTCCTGCCAGAGAACAACTGAACCTGTATTTTTAAAACAAGACTACCAGGAATGATCTTTCCTGCTGTTTTCTGAAATTTGCTGGATTAGGAAACGTCTGAATGTTCTGCTAACAAAGACGAAAACCCATTGAGCACTCGTATGCTTTGCAAATGAATTGAAGTGAGCTGAATTAAAAGTGGTTTTCAAAGTCCCCCAACACTTCTTGACATGAGACTCTCAAGAGAATTGCAAGGTAACAGGGTGCTTTCCTAGGGTGTTTTGGGGTGCTTAATCCAGCCTGCCTGCCCTCCTTCACTGAGAACAAAAGGAGTTGCTCTCCTTTGGTTTGTCGGGCTGATGTGTCTTGGATAACTAGCTGAGCACCTTCATCACTGCATTCCTCAGGAGGCTGGGTCAAGGCGGATGGAGCAATAGCACACAACTCAAGCCATGCCGTCTTCTAGCCAGAGGAATGAAGGAAGGCTTCTTTTCGAAGATCACCAAAGCAAGACAGAATTTGCTCAGTGGCAAGCAGAAAGAATAATATAAGGAGTGGTTTCTTTGTCCTGAGCCATCAACTGCCTTTGGTCCTCTTTGGATACTTCAGCACTAGAGTCCAACTCTTGCAGATGAACCTTTCTGGGAATGGGCCTATCTTTCATTGCCTTATGTACAAAATGTGGCTTCAGATGGAGAAGGCCAGGGGAAGAAACCCAAACTCCAGCTAACAGTCCCCATGACAGGGCATCTTCAATGCCAAGACAAAGTTGTACTGTACCTAGTATGGGGCAACCAGGCTTTGATCCAGGGTGCCCAAAGTTAAGAAAATAATGATGTGCTATCAAGTCAACTTTGACTTACAGTGACCCTTTCCTAATTTCGTTTTGTTTCATTTCTTTTCAAGGGAGAGTTGTTATACAATACACAGAAGTGGTTAAGCATCCTCTTCTCCCAGGGACTGCACAGCTCACCCAAGGCTACATACAACAGGCTGGCACAAAAATGTGATGCTAGAGGGACATAAAATCACTCCTTGGCACTTATTGCTGGAAGAAGGCAGACCCACCAACTCTGCACGGTAGGACACTTCCAGGTGTTCTTCTCCAGGCAGAAAGAAAGACAAAACAAGCTTCCTCAAGGAAGAACCAAGAATGGCTCCTGGTGCTCAGAGCCTGGCCTTTCTCTCCATTTCTCCTCCTCCTCACCCTGTATGCAAATCTCACCCGATCCAAGCTGAACCACAGGACACGAAAGCCTCAGGTAGCCAGATTGCTAACAATGGCTCTCCATGCTGATCCTCCATGAGCTTTGCACTGGAGTAAAGAGAGGCTCATCCTTTAGGACAATGGTTACTGTCCCCCTCCCCAGGCTCAGACTAGTCCATTCCCACCTGCTTTCTGTTGGTTTTTTTTTTTTAATGAAAAGGTTTTCTATTAGGAATTTGGTTATTCCTTTAGTTCACAGAGCACAAAGGATAAAGAAATAACTCAGGAACATGGAGAGATTCAGCACAGTCTCACTGCGACTTAACATACATAGCAAGTCCTTCTTGATTAGTGGTCCCCTATAGCTTTAGCCCATTATTTTGTGTCCTGCGCTCTGGGATGATCAAGAGCAGATCTTGCCCCTCCTCTGCATGACTGTCTTTCAAGTATTTGAAAGTGCTCTCATGTCTCCCCTCAGTCTTCTTTTCCAAAGGCTAAACAAGCCCAGTTCTTTCCCTGTAGGATAACACACCCAAGCAGACCAAGCAGCAAATCCAGAAGGACTGACTGATGGATGAGAAAGAAGCAAACGACCTATCCAGTGGTTATGCAAAATCCACTGACCGAAATCCTACAGTATTGACCGAAATCCTCCACTCTAAAACTGGTGCTGTTGAATGCCAGGTCTGTATCCAATAAGCTCCAGATGATTTGTGATCTTATTCTGGAGGAGGATGCAGACCTGGCATGCATAACCGAGACATGGATTGGTGGTGAGGGGGGTCCTCCCCTAGCGCTGGCCTGCCCGCCCGGTTATGCCGTCCTGCACCAGGGTAGACTGGAGGGGCGGGGGGGGGAGTAGCCATTGTTTATAAATCCATCTTGGAGGTTACTAGGCGCTCCTCGGTGGTAAGGTCGGGTCTTGAGGCCCTCCACGTGTCGATTGGGGCCAGGGATGGTATTGGGATTTTGCTGGGTTACCGCGCTCCCCGCGACCCAGCCACTTCCCTTCCAGAGCTGGCGGACTTTATCTCCGCGGCGGTGTTGGGGTCCCCGAGGCTTTTGGTTTTGGGTGACTTCAACATACGCGCAGAGGCAGAGGTCTCAGGGCCAGCTCTTGAATTCTTGGAAACCATGGCTTCCTTGAACATGTCCCAACATGTCAACGGCCCCACCCACGTGGGTGGTCACATGCTGGACCTGGTCTTTTCCACCAATTGGAGTGAGTGTGGTCTGATGGTGACTGACCTTGAGTCGGTCCCTTTGTCATGGTCAGATCACCACCTAATAAAATGTAACCTCTCAGTGGCACTCCCCCCTCGCAGGGAGCAGGGACCTATTTTTATGGTCCGCCCTTGAAGGCTACTGGATCCTATTGGATTCCAGGATGCCATGAGAGGTGTTACGGCTGACCTGGCTGGCGCTCCTGTCGAGGTTCTGGTTGACAGCTGGTTTACCGCTGCCGCTAGGGCTATAGACACGATCGCGCCTAAACGCCCTCTCCAACACAGAGCTCGGCCTGTGCCTTGGTTTAACCAGGACCTCCGAGCAATGAAACGGATTAGGAGAAGGCTAGAGCGTAGGTGGAGGAAGTAAAACATCTCTGTTGGTCCTCCTCGACATCTTGGCGGCCTTTGATACCGTCGACCACGGTATCCTCCTGGGGAGGCTCTCTGAGTTGGGAATTGGTGGCTTGGCGTTTGCCTGGCTCCGTTCCTTCTTGGAGAACCGTCCCCAGAGAGTACAGCTTGGGGAGAGTGTCTCGGCCCCGTGGAGTATCAATTGTGGGGTTCCACAGGGGTCGATTATCTCCCCAATGCTGTTTAATATCTATATGAGGCCGCTGGGTCGGGTCATCAGGGGGTGTGGAGCATCGTGTCATCAATATGCTGATGACACCCAGATCTACATCTCCTTTTTACCAACTGCAGGTGATGCCGTCCTGTCCCTTCAGCACTGCCTGGGGACTGTATTGCAATGGATGCAGGAAAATGGGCTGAGGCTGAACCCGGACAAGACCGAGGTTCTGAGGGTGGGTGCCCCTGTGGTTGGCGGCTTGGATGACTCTCTCTCGTTTGGGGGGGGGTGGCCTTGGCTGCTAAGAGTGGGGTTCGCAGCTTGGGGATCCATCTGGACCCGGCGCTCACCATGGAAACGCAGGTGGCGTCAGTAGTCCGCTCCGCCTTTTTCCATCTTTGGCGGATTGCCCGGCTGCGGCCCTACCTTGATATGGGGGCGCTCACTACCTTGGTGCATGCGCTCGTAATCTCAAGATTAGACCACTGTAACGCGCTCTACGTGGGGCTGCCTTTGAGGTTGATGCGGAAACTTCAGGTGGTGCAGAATGCGGCGGCCAGACTCCTTAGTGGAGTGAGAAAATACCAGCATATCTCTCCTATTCTGGCCGCATTGCATTGGCTGCCCATTCGGTTCCGCATTGACTTTAAAGTTTTAATGCTTACTTATAAGGCCCTAAACGGTTTAGGACCTCGATATTTGGCGGAACGCCTACTCCCACCAAGGTCTACCCAGATCACCCGTGCGAGTCAGGAGGTGAGGCTGAGGAGCTTGACGCCGAGGGAGGCCCGTAGGGAAAGAACAAGAAATCGGGCCTTCTCGGCGGTGGCTCCTCGCCTCTGGAATAATCTTCCTCCGGAGATTCGTGCCGCCCCTACGCTGGGTATCTTTAAAAATCAATTAAAAACATGGATGTTTATACAGGCCTTCCCTCCAGTCAATACCTGATCTTTTTACCTTTTCTATTTATCTTTATTTTTTGTTTTATAATTGTTATGGAAATTGTTTTTGTAATAATTTTGTGATTTTATCTGTTGTTTTATGTTGTTTGGAAGCCGCCTAGAGTGGTCGCAAGACCAGATAGGCGGGGTATAAATGAAATAAATAATAATAATAATAATAATAATACGGTTGTTTGTGTGCATTTTGTGTAACTAGGTGTGAATGATTGTGGCTCATTGATGAGGTGGAGAGGTGCCTCTGAGTTATGAGACAGGGAACGTGAGCAGGCATGGCCCATGGGGGGAATTCAGTGCCATGGGCTTCTCAAAGAGAGCCCACCCGAGTCCTCTCCGGCTCCTTTTCACCCACATCAGGATGGGTATGTGCAAGAAGGGGAGTTGCCACCAGCCACAAGGCTGCTTTGCACAGGAGAGATTTACTGGGAATGGGGGCTGGGGAAAACTGCTCCTTGCGTGTAATGGAGCTGCACGAGATGGGTGTGGAAGGCAACGTCTGGTGCTCTTCATACATCTCTTTCCCAACCCCAGAAGCAGCAGCGCTGTTGCTGTCCAAGCTGACAGGGTTGGTCTGAGTGCTGGTGCCATCCTGGTCCTTCTCTGGCACGTTGGCTCTTGGGGAGCAAAATGCTTCGTTCGACATCTTTGGGATGGTGGGATTGGGGGGGGGGGGAAGGAAATTAATGAACATAGATCACACACTACATCCAAAAAATTATGTGGACAGGTTATATTTAATGTGGAAAATGGGAGGTTGTGGATAACAACCAGTAGAACAGGCCACAGAGGAAGAAAGAGGAAGCCCCAATGATGAGATTAATAGAAGTAGAGAAAAATTACTTAAAGCACTGAAAATGGAAAACATGGTGAAAATAACAGAAACCAAGGTTGAACGTATGAAAGATCTTATGGGGCTTTCGGATCCAAGTGGACAGACCCCTCAGGTGGTGGCTTCATAGAGTGCTCGATCAAGACCCTGGGAAGCCCCTTGCCCTCATGTGGTCACTGGCACGGGCGGGCACGGTGTTGGTTCTCCTGCTGCCAGGCTTCCGCCCACCCGGCCTCAGCCCTCTGCCGCTGGTCCACCTCTTTCAGTGGGAAGGAAATGCGACCAACTCCTCCATCGAGGGGTCACGGCTCCTCACCGTCTCCAAGCCCTCAGTTGCTGGACTTGTGGTCGTGGGCCCCTCCTCAGCTTGACAGGCATCCTCGTCTATGTGGTTGGCCTAAGCCTCCACCGCCACCGCCTCCTCTTCCTCTTCCTCGCTGCTGGAGCCCCCTTTCTCAAATGTCCCTGCTATTGGTATGCCTGAGCCTCTCCGGGTGCATCCTGGAGCTGTCTGAGCTGCCTGTGCTCAGTGCCAAGGCGTTTTGAGGTGGGACATCCACCTGCAGGGAGACGGGCTGATGCCTGGCAGCTTCTGGCACTCTCCCACAATGCCATCCCTGCAAGAGGGTTGAAAACAAGACCATTGTATGGAAGAAGTTAGCGGTTGGGGAACTTGGCTTGATCATGAGGATGCTAAGGTCAGGAATTGTGTGTAGGTGACACAAAGGTGTTGCAACCCCCCATCCTATACTTGCGGCCTCTGCCTGTTTGCCCAATGAGATCTATTGTTTCAACCATGTAAGAAGTCAACCGACATCTTCTAGATCTAAATATCCTTGAAATACCCATCCCAGAAAGAAGCTAACTTACATCAGGCCAAACTATTTCTACATTGGGGCAAAACTCTTTTCAGGGTTTTCTAGGTAGGCCGTACCCAGAAGTGGTTGACCCTTCCCTTCTTCTGGGGGCAACTTGCCCAAGGCCACACAAGCTGGCCCTTCTGGGACCAGACTCCCCACCTCTGGCTCTGCAGCCAGATACCTAAGTTGTTGAGCTATCTAGCCATAGTTTTACTATGAGATCTGAGCAGATTTCATTGTCCTTCCCCTCAAAAACTCACTCCTCAAACACAAAGGAGAGAAAGGAAGGTGAAACACTGAACGAGCATTTTAAGCATGGTGGAATAAAACTGAAAAGCCTCTATCAGCCCTTTATTATTGCACAGCAGCTGAATACATAGACATGTTTGCTCCAAATTGTTCAGTAAGTGTTAATCAAGTTCAGAAAGTTACATTTTGAAAAATGTGTTGCATTACCGATTACTTCTTATTATCCAAGTTGCTCCTATTATCATTGCTTCCACTGTGCAAGCCACAGGTTACACATTAAGAAGGTGTTGCATTGCTATTACTAGAAAATACAGGGACATGTTCTTTGGTTCCCTTTAGTAGCTAGTTCTGATTTTGCACCTTGAAAATGTTTATAAAGACAAACCCAAAGACTTCTCTTGTCACTTAGGTCTGATAAAAGAGTCTGAACATTTTCTGTCAACATTCTTTCAAAAATTGATTTGAATGCCCTTTAAAAGTAACTTTTGAAAGTAATTAGATGTTCTTTAATGTTTATAAAGACAAACTCAAAGACGTCTCTTGTCACTTAGGTTCTGATAATAGAACCTGAATATTTTCTGTCAACATTCTTCCAAAAATTCATTTGAACGCCCTTTAAAAGTAATTTTGAAAGTAATTAGATGTTCTTTTTCACAGCTAAGTAACTCAGGTGTTGTTTTCCCAAAACAGCAATTTTAGATTGCAAAGTTTATAACTTTATAAGTATTATACTCCAGGAATTTCGTCTATGGTAATTATATTGCCTTGACAGTCCAGGGGGAAGATTTGAGGCCATCGAGCACCAGCTGACTTTGGCATTAGAAGATATTTCCTACTACTATAAAAACAACCGGCTGAAGTCAAACCCTTTCAAATCACAGGTTTGTGCCTTCCACTTAAAGAACAGAGAAGCTGAGAGGAAGCTCCAAGTTAGCTGGGAAGGCAAGGTTTTTGGAACATTGCCCGAGCCCAAAATAATTAGGGCTCACTCTGGATTGAACCCTGCCCCAAAAAAAAACCAAACCACTGTCTAAACACCCAACAGAAAGTTGCTGCCAGAAGTAACCGACTTAGGAGGCTGGCTGGGTCAGACAGGGGTGCACACCCACAAACAATAACAACAGCTTTGTCGCTCTGCTGCTCTGCGGCAGAAGATGTGAGTGTCGTGACATATGGTACAAATCAGCACATGCCAAACAAGGGGCTGGAGGTCTTAATGAATCCTGCAGGGTTACGACTGGCTGCCTGAAAGCTGCGCTCTTTGAAAACGCCCATTCTTCGGCGGGCATTGCCCCTCGGGAAGGACCTCAAGAGATGCTAGCAACTCAGGAACTGAATAAGGAAATACGGCACCAAACCCATCCCCTTCATGGACACCAACCTCCTAGATGACGGCTAAAGTCGAGCAGACATTGTCAGCACACCTCTCAAGCTCTAAACGGTAAACCAGAAGAGACGAGGCTAAACCCAGGGAGAGCAGAGACAACACACCTTGCCGAAAGGTGTGCTGAAGAGGGTCTCCCACCAGGACAAGACTCTCGCTGGGCCCCCTGGAAGCTCCTGAACAGACTCCAAAACGAAGTTGGAAGATCAAAGGTAGGAACAATCAAGTCAGACGGGGCTACCTGGGTAGCGGACAATTTTTCTTGACAGTGGAGAAATTCAGTCCATGAAGCCCACGTGTACGTACAATTCATGCCCCACCACGTGTACAAAGGAAGAGCTGGCAAATGGCTGAGATAATGCTACTGAAGTAGCCCACTTCTGGTTAAAAAGGGTCTAATTATCTTATCATTTCAATTTGTTTTAATTTTACTATATTTCATATAAATTCATAATTTTGAATCGTTCAACTCTCTGATATGAATGAAGAAAGAAAAAAGAAAGGAGTTACGTTTGCATGTTGCCCAAAATCACTAGCTACAGATTAACATGACCTTTAATTCATTCCTTTCAAGCTGTGACCTATTTACCCACTTCTTGTGACAATCTTTTCATAGAATCATATAACAATGGAGTTGGAAGGGGCCTCTAAGGCCATTGGGTCCAACCCCCAGCTCAAGGCAGAAACACAGGTCCAAGCAGATCTGACAGAAAGTTCTCCAATTTAGAGTTGTTGTTGTTGTTGTTGTTTTTGCCAGAAGCGGGCAACTTCGATCGCTTTATCTTGGCCAGATGCTAGATCTTCTTTTGTACACGTGGTGGGGCAGACATTGTATGCACAGAAGGGCTGCATTGACTGAATTTCTCTACAGTCACAGAAAATTTGTCCTGTCTCCAGGTAGCCTCTTTTTACTTCCTTCTTCTTTGATCTTTCCACTTCGCTTTGACATAGGAGCCTCCCCCAAAAGCGTGGGAAAGCATTGTGAGTACTCTTGGGTGTCCCCTGGGCACCGGTGGGCAGATGGCCAATCCTTCACTTCCGAAAGCATGAAGCGCTGTTAACTTGCCAAGGCGTGAAACTGAGCCTTGATAGCCTGCCTTCCATCTCAAGCAGAGGAGGGGCAACCCATCACTCTCGGGTTGCTATGCTCTCATCTGGTCTCCCGACCATAAGCCTCATTTCAAAACCCTGAAAGCTCTAGTATGCAGTTTGGGTGTGTTCCTCGACTCATCCCTGAGGCTGAAGGACCAGGTTTCGAGCTGGCCAGGAGTGCCTTGTCACCCTTACCCAGCTGCACCTGTTTCTTGAAACGCCCAATGTGGCTCCTGCAACACAGGTCTTCCATTACATCCCATTTCAACTCCTGGAACATGCTCTCCGTGGAGCAGGGTTTGAAGAGAGTTGGGCAATTTCTGCTGGTTTTGAAAAGCAGCAGCCAGACGGCTGACGGGAGCCAGTTACAAGGAGGTTATAGCTCCCCTGCTACAACAGCTGCACCGGCGACGCGTCTGTTTCCAGGCCCAATTCAAAGTGCTGGTGATGACCTACAGTCGGAAGCCCTTTACTGTCTGGGTTCAGGCTCTCTGGTGGACCGTCTCTCTCCTGATGACCCTTCACAGATCCTACCTTGTTCTTGTTGTTCTTCTGCCTCTCTCCTGATCAGGAGACACAAGGCAGCTCACCATATTAGAAGAGTAGAATTAAAAACATAAGTTAAACGCAATTTAAAAAAGAATTAAACTTTCTGTTCCTAAAAATACAGTTGAATAATTAAAAGTGAATAAATATGAAAAACTATCTGAACTTTAAGAAGGCATTAGGGACTTAATCACGATTATTAAAAGTTTACCCTTCTCTTGGTCCCACTGACATCCCAGGCGTGTTTGACAGGGACGTAGGAGAGGGGCTTCCCTCCGGTTGCGAGATGCTCTCCCTTGGAACTGAGGTGGGCCACCTCCCTTTTCTCCTTTCAGCAACACTGAGAAACCTGCCTCGTTAGGTAGGCTTTTAATATCTAAGATTGAGTGGATGCTCCAGGATGCTGGACATGCATTCGTTTTAAGCAGGTTTTTAAAGTTTAAAAATGCCTTTTAATTGTTATTACATAATGAATGAATTGCTTTTTAATTATTCTTGTATGCTTCACTTTTTAAAACTTTGTCATCCATGGTGTATTTAGGCTGACCAGGTGTTTCAATCATTACGAGGCACCTTGGGTGCCCTCACCAGGAGAAGGTTGACCTAGAAATGGGACAAACCAAGCAATCCGTCGAGGTCTCTCCAAAAAAAGAACCTCTCCTCTCCGGCAGCAGCTTGAGCGATGTGGCAGAGGAGGCCAAAGGAAAGGAGCGCCCTCTTCTCCTTCGGGCCTTGTACCCATCTGCCCCCAGCTTCAGTCTTGCCCATCTCGGGCACAGAGCCCCCAACCAATTCCAGAGGAAGCGTTCACCCTTGGAGGAGAATTCTCTCCTCGAACGGAAGGCAACCTTCTTCAATCCGGCTGCCGGAAACACCCCCCTCCCTATCTCTGACCCCCAGGCATGCTGGCTGGGGCCCAGGAGAGTTGTAATCCCGGACGCCCAGAAGGCCTTGGCTTGGCAAAGCCTGTTCTCCAAGGAGATCGAGAGAGCAGACGTGTACCTTGTGATTTCGTCCCGGGGTCTGAACTCAGCCAGGGCTCTTTCAGATCAGCAAAATCTACATATTTAATCCCCAAGGTGGTGGAATTCAGTAATCAACACAGGACAGAATCCCTCTTTCACACAAAGCTAACAAAAACAAGACCGCATTCAAATTTGTGAAAACTTCTGTATCACATTTTAATAAAGAAGAATCAAAAGTATAGCAGTTTTACAAGGTAGGAAACTTGAATACATTCTCTATAATAACCTACACATTGACATGAAAAATGATGAGGACGGTAGCAAAGTTTCCTCACAAGTGTAAATTAAAATTAAGATTTATTTCCTTCTGTCTGGAAATAGGCAGCAGGGCAGCCGGAGAACTCCAGGCCACAAGGAGAGGGGAGTGGCGGCCCACGACCTCGGTGAGGCGAACTGCTCCCCTCTCCCAGTCATCCCCGTGCCCTCGGTGGCCTCGGTCGCTGCCACACTGCTCAGGTGGCCATTTGCGGGATGGGCGATGTCTCCGGTCGTTGCCCGAACTGCCCTGAGGGTCCCCACGCCTCCACCGGTCTCCATCGTGGTGCTCCTTGTGGAAGGCTTGCTCATCGTGAGGGTGCCGTTCTCCTCTCCACCTCTGGTTGGCGTTTCCACCACCGCTGAATGGGCGATCCCTCTCCCGTTCTCCTCCATCTGCAGGAAAGCAGAGGGGCTTTGGCCAGACGAGCCTTTTACAAAAGGTCCCTCGAGCAGCAAAGGTCTTTTTCTGAGGGTTCCTTCAGAGCTTTGCAGCGGTTCCTCTTAGAGGATGCCAGCGAGAAGGACCTCCCGAAAGGCCGCTTCAGCAGGGCCAGATATTCCGATGCTGGGAATTACATATCAAAGGCTGAGGTGTGTATTTATTTAGGACATCCATGATTTCCATAGAAAATTATATAAATAATCTGAATATGTCGTATCTGTATTATCCTGATATTTACAACATGACAACCCATACAATAAAGTGACTTCCTCAAGACTATGGACTCCAGCAAGAAGGATGTGGGTGTCTCCTCTTTGGGCCCCTACCTGCATCCCTGAAGGGCCTCTTCTCTGGGTGGTTGTCCTTGTCCCGTTGGTGCCGGTGCCCTTGGGAAGAGTGAGGGGGCCGCGGGTGGAGTCTCTGAGAAGGAGGGCCGTGAGGGACCGGATCCAGGAGGCTCCAACAGGAACGGGTTCTTATCCCCCGCGGTCTCCGTTTTCCTCTGTTCTTGCTGAGGGCCAAGGATGATGGAGAAAAGAGGAAGATTAGGTGCAAAGGGTAGGGTCTCAAAAGGGGTCAGGGCTTTGTGCTGCCTGACCCACCAGAGCAGACGACCAGAGGGCTTTGGTCCGCAAAGGTGTCTCTGGACTGGGAGACACGCTCTTCCCTCACATCAGCCACCTGTCTGGCCGCTGCCTTCTGGACCCCCTGAAGCTTCTGTACCAGCTTCAAGGGAAGCCCCCCATAGAATGCATTGCAGTCGTCCATTTCTGAGACTGTCAGTGTTGCTAGGGACCGGTCATCTAGGTAGGGATGCAGCGGTGTAATTCGCCCACGTTGGTAGAAGGCAGAGGGACCACCACAGACAAGACTGGGCTCAAGGAGCAAATAATATGACCTGGTCTAGTAGGAAAAGGATCTTTTCTTGCATCTATCTCTCTTTTGACAAACTTGTCACTGCATATACAGTAGGACCACGGGATCCGCGGGATCAGGATCTGCTGCTTCACTTACCCACTGCCTGAAAACAGTAAGTTAAAAAACCCCAGAAATATGTATCGATGTGTCTTTCTAGGGTGTATTTCATAGAACTGGCCATTAGAGGTATCCAGAGACAACGCAGTGCATAACATTTGAACAGTTTCCCGTTCTTTGGAATCCACAGGCTTGCAACTGATCCCTGGCAGATACCACAGTCCTACTGAATATGCATTTCTAAAAGCACATCATCTAATCTGTGGGATCAAGGGAGGTATGGGATCTGATACAATACTTTAAAAACGGTTTTGCAGGAATCAGTCTTTCTTGGGATTCATGAATTGTGGTTTGGCTGTAAAACTATGCCTAGAAAGGATTAGAAGGAGCCAGTGCCAAGAAGCTGGCAAGCCACACAGTACCAAGCTCCACCACCCCACGCCTGCCTCTTCCTGTGCCTACGCGAGCACATGGGGCTTCCCAAGGGCACTTTCGGTACGTTGTAGACTTCTACTCTACAGTTGGTCAACCTTTAAACCTTCTACGGGTACGAGCAAAGAAAGAGTATCCAAGTTTATAGAGGGACGGCAAGACACCCCAGGAACTGAGAGCATGTGGTGGAACCATTCCGCTAGTTCTTATGTAAGGTTTGACAGACAGACCACCTTCCATGGCTTTTTGGCCCACAAACCTAATGGAAAATGGAAAAGAAAGCTAAAAGATTTACACACTAAAGCATTCTACACATTCTAACTTAGCAAAGCTTATGGTCCATGTCGAGGAATTATGACCGCGGTCAGGGATGCTGGAGGAAGGCCACCACTCCATGAAGATCTCATGCTTTGGTCGCAGAAGGACCTCAGGTTCGAATCACTGTCCGCAAGTCACAGACTAAAGGAATCTCGGTCCAAGATCCCAGAGATCAGGTACCAGTCGGAACTGACAGGACACCCGAGAGGAACCACTGCTCTGATTGCATAAAAAGCAGCTCAAAATACTGGAGAAACATTGGCCAAGATCCAGCAAGCCCTTCGACCAGGCCGTTTTCACTCAATTTGGCCACGCTTGCACAAGAATCTTTGAAAGTCTCCCCAGAGCTGGCAGCTGTGAGTCGAGAAGATGGTGCCCAGCGTGTCTTTTTCTCTTTTGATAAGAAATCTTCTCAGAAGAATACATTCTAATAGAAAGCTATTGTGCCAGTCCTCCCGCAGCTCAACTCTTTGGCCCACCGAGCCAACATCTTCTGTGTTTTCAAACAAGATCAAATTCACAGCTTCTCTGCCACAAGGGCGTCTTCAAAACTGCTCCTCTGATGTCGTTAATGCAACACCCAGATACTGTGCCGCTGGAGCAGCTAAGCCATGACTTCAAGAATAGCTAGATCTCTGCCAGATGCTAAATAATGGAAATGTAAGAACACTCAAGCAGTCTGAAGAATTTGGATCAGTGTAACTCCTCTGTCAAGCGTTCTAAACGTCTTTCATCCAACAATGTAAGGTAACTGCCTAATAAAATTCCAGGTCCTCATATTTAATAGGATTGCACCCAGAAGACCACATAGCATCATGCATTTGATCCTCAGCAAGCCAAGAGTGCTTCTCTTAACTACATCGGAAGAAATTCCCTCCTGTACAACAGGATGACGGCTTGATTGCTCTTAGGTCTACAGCCGGGTTGCCCAACCTTTGGTCCCCAAGAGGTTCTTGGACTGCAACTCCCAGAAATCCTGACCAGCGCAGCTCGTGGTAAAGGGAGTTTTAGTCCAAAAACGTCTGGGGACCCAAGGGTGGGAACACTGGTCCAGAGGCTGAGCTTTTCTAGCATGAGGTTGCAAACCTTGACTCTAAGCAAAGCATACCTGCTCCTAGCATCACCAAGGGGTTGCAGTTGTTGGCATGGCTGATGACTCCAGCAGTAATCGCAGATCTGTGAGCCAGCCTGTACTCCTTTCCTTCATACACAACAGGCACTGCATCGTTTTGCTTTTCAGCTGGAATCGGAAAGCCTTTAAAACCAACCTATGAGACCAAAAATCATTGGAAAGATCATCAGCCACACAACAGATTCATAACTGGGTTCAAGCAAGAAGGGAAACCTTAGAATTGTGCTAACAGACAAGACTTGGGGTGGGAACAGGCAGCTATCCAGCCAGCTCTGTGTGCTCCAGTCGTCCACTGCTTTGGGCTGAACCTTTGACATCAGCAATATAACATTCAAAAACACCAAGCACAGCCAATCAAAATTATAAAAACAGTGACTGGTATTATATTTATTTATTTATTTATTTATTTATTTATACCCCGCCTATCTAGTCGAACGACCACTCTAGGCGGCTTCCAACATATATTATAGAACAAATACAAGTTTTAACCAAAAAACTAAGTATCTGTTAAATAGCGACTGTTCCTAATATTGCTTCCTCCGGCTCCACCCCGCAGCCGCTCTTATGGTGTTATTTCTGAGATCTGTAACTGTTTATAGTACTGTGTGAAATTTCTTGAGGTTGCTCCCAAAGCCACAATGACTATGGGGGCCACTGAAGTGTCTTTCATCCCTAAGCAAGATGTTTCGATTGTCAGATCTCTGGGTTTTGTTAGTTTTTCCCATTCTTTATCTCCGACTCTGGCACCCCCTGAAATTGCAATGTCAAGGATCCAGACATTGCTTCGTTCTATTACTCCAGTCTCTGCTATGTTATGTTCAAGGTGTCTATCAGTCTGGATGCGGAAATCCCAGAAGATTTTGCCATAGTCATTTTCTGAAACCTACCTGATGGGTGTTTGGAGGCTGGCAAGATATTATTATTATTATTAATATTGCATAACGACCAATGCACTAATTCTTGCAAATCCAATTCTGAGAATATTTTTACTCCAGATTATAAACTTTCTCTGGTCCAAGAATCATTGTTCAATTATGTCAGTCCTTGGGGGTTGTGGTGGTGCTAGTAGTGGTGGCTGTGGTTCTGGTTGTTGTGGTTGTTGTTATTATCATCATCATCAAACGTTCAGCCCCAAATAGTGGACTACTGCAGCATTTTAGCAAGCTTCTCTTTCTAACGTTTGACCATTCATGACTTTTTGCAGGCAAACTGGAATGATTTCCCTTTTGCCAAGCAAAAAAGGACGGCAATGCCTTGACAACCCATGATTGTGTGGTCTTTTTCTTTGCCAAAAAGTTGATTTAAATATTAATAGTGATTAAATATTAATCACACTTAATAGTGATATTACAAGACTTATTTTTATTTTGTTGTTGTTTAGTCGTGTCCGACTCTACATGACCCCATGGACCAGAGCACGCCAGACCCTCCTGTCTTCCACTGCCTCCCGGAGTTGGGTCAAATTCATGTTGGTCACTTCGATGACACTGTCCAACCATCTCATCCTCTGTCGTCCCCTTCTCCTCTTGCCCTCACACTTTCCCAACATCAGGGTATTTTCCAGGGAGTCTTCTCTTCTCATGAGGTGGCCAAAGTATTGGAGCCTCAGCTTCAGGATCTGTCCTTCCAGTGAGCACTCAAGGTTGATTTCCTTCAGAATGGATAGGTTTGTTCTCCTTGCAGTCCAGGGGACTCTCAAGAGTCTCCTCCAGCACCACAATTCAAAAGCATCAATTCTTCGGCGGTCAGCCTTCTTTATGGTCCAGCTCTCGCTTCCATACATCGCTACTGGAAAAACCATAGCTTTGACTATGCTGACCTTTGTCGGCATGGTGATGTCTCTGCTTTTTAAGATGCTGTCTAGGCTTGTCATTGCTTTCCTCCCAAGAAGCAGGAGTCTTTTAATTTTGTGGCTGCTGTCACCATCTGCAGTGATCATGGAGCCCAAGAAGGTAAACTCTGTCACTGCCTCCATATCTTCCCCTTCTATTTGCCAGGAGGTGATGGGGCCAGTGGCCATGATCTTAGTTTTTTTGATGTTGAGCTTCAGACCATTTTTTGCGCTCTCCTCTTTCACCCTCATTAAGAGGTTCTTTAAATCCTCCTCACTTTCTGCCATCAGAGTGGTATCATCTGCATATCTGAGGTTGTTGATATTTCTTCCGGCAATCTTAATTCTGGCTTGGGATTCATCCAGTCCTGCCTTTCGCATGATGTATTCTGCATATACAGTGGTGCCTCGCAAGACGAAATTAATCCGTTCCACGGTTAATGCCGTCTAGCGAAAATTTCGTCTTGCAAAGCACGTTTTCCCATAGGAATGCATTGAAATTTAATTAATGCGTTCCTATGGGGAAAAAAAAAGTCAGAAACCAAAAAAAAGTCACCAAAAAGTCACTTACCGGGTAGAGTAGACTGAGTCCAGGTCCTCACAGTGCGTTTGTAGCCCCAGAACAGCCGGAAAAAGAGTGCCAAACAGCGGAGATTCAGCAACCAGCAGGGAGCCAGCAGCCATTTTGTGGTCATCTCCGCTCCTGGCCCCCCTCTCCCCGCCTCTCAGCTGATCGGCTAGGCAAGCCTCAGGAAGCCTGTTAGACCCAGCTCCGATCAGCTACCCCCCCCTCTCAGCTGATCAGCGCTGGGTCTAACAGGCTTCCTGAGGCTTGCCTAGCAGGGAAAAAGCCTCTCAGACCCAGCGCTGATCAGCTGAGAGGCGGGGAGAAGGGGCCAGGAGCCGAGACAAAATGGCTGCCGGCTCCCTGCTGGTTGCTGAATCTCTGCTGTTTGGCACTCTTTTTCCGGCTGTTCTGGGGCTACAAACGCACTGTGAGGAGCTGGACTCAGTCTACTCTACCTGGTAAGTGACTTTTTGCTGACTTTTTGGGGGGTTTCTGACTTTTTTTTCCCCATAGGAACACATTAATTAAATTTCAATGCATTCCTATGGGAAATGCGCCTCGCAAGACGAAAAATATCTTGCG
Source organism: Intellagama lesueurii (assembly GCA_037013535.1). Classification (NCBI taxonomy): domain Eukaryota; kingdom Metazoa; phylum Chordata; class Lepidosauria; order Squamata; family Agamidae; genus Intellagama; species Intellagama lesueurii. Next base: position 19,363,110 of record JBAJHW010000011.1, read on the forward strand.
AGGCACCAAAAATCTCTCAAGACCCTTTCGTCTTGTGAGTTTTTTGTCTTGCAAGGCATTCGTCTTGCGAGGCACCACTGTAAGTTAAATAAGCAGGGAGACAATATACAGCCTTGTCGTACTCCTTTCCCAATTTTGAACCAATCAGTTCCATATCCAGTTCTAACTGTTGCTTCCTGTCCCACATATAGATTTCTCAGGAGATGGATAAGGTGGTCAAGCACTCCCATTTCTTTAAGAACTTGCCATAGTTTGCTGTGGTCCACACAGTCAAAGGCTTTTGTGTAGTCAATGAAGCAGAAGTAGATGTTTTTCTGGAACTCTCTGGCTTTCTCCATAATCCAGCTCATGTTAGCAATTTGGTCCCTAGTTCCTCTGCCCCGTCGAAATCCAGCTTGTACTTCTGGGAGTTCTCGGTCCACATACTGCTGAAGCCTGCCTTGGAGGATTTTGAGCATAACCTTGCTAGCGTGTGAAATGAGTGCAACTGTATGGTAGTTGGAGCATTCTTTGGCACTGCCCTTCTTTGGGATTGCGATGTAGACTGATCTTTTCCAATCCTCTGGCCACTGCTGAGTTTTCCAAACTTGCTGGCATATTGAGTGTAGCACCTTAACAGCATCATCTTTTAAGATTTTAAATAGTTCAACTGGAATGCCATAACCTCCACCGGCCTTTTTGTTAGCCATGCTTTCTAAGGCCCATTTGACTTCGCTCTCCAGGATGTCTGGCTCAAGGTCAGCAACCACACTATCTGGGTTGTCCAGGACATCCAGATCTTTCTGGTATAATTCCTCTGTGTATTCTTGCCACCTCTTCTTGATATCTTCTGCTTCTGTTAGGTCCCTACCATTTTTGTCCTTTATCATGTCCATCTTTGCACAAAATGTTCCTTTAATAGCTCAAATTTTCTTGAACAGATCTCTGGTTTTTCCCTTTCTATTCTTTTCCTCTATTTCTTTGCACTGTTCATTTAAGAAGGCCTTCTTGTCTCTCCTTGCTATTCTTTGGAAGTCTGCATTCCATTTTCTGTAACTTTCCCTATCTCCCTTGCATTTTGTTTCCCTTCTCTTCTCTGCTATTTGTAAGGCCTCGTTGGACAGCCACTTTGCTTTCTTGCATTTCCTTTTCTTTGGGATGGTTTTTGTTGCTGCCTTCTGTACAATGTTACGAGCCTCCATCCATAGTTCTTCAGGCACTCTGTCCACCAAGTCTAGTTCCTTAAATCTGTTCTTCACTTCCACTGTGTATTCAAAAGGGATTTGGTTTAGATTATACCTGACTAGCCCAGTGGTTTTTCCTACTTTCTTCAGCTTAAGCTTGAATTTTGCTATAAGAAGCTGATGATCAGAGCCACAATCAGCTCCAGGTCTTGTTTTTGCTGACTGTATAGAGCTTCTCCATCTTTGGCTGCAGAGAACATAATCAATCTGATTTTGGTATTGCCCATCTTGTGATGTCCATGTGTAGAGTCGCCTCTTGTGTTGTTGGAAAAGAGTGTTTGTGACGACCAGCTTGTTTTTATTTACTATTTTTATTTACTAGCACTAATACAAAAAGTAAATAAAATGAAGAGCAAACAAACTAGATTGTTTTTTTTTTTAAGTTCAAGACTGTTGACCTGGAAGACATATTCCTGCTTAACCATAAGCCAGAAGGACTTGCTTCGCTGTAGCTTCCCTTGAATGAGCCGCATAGGAGTGCACAGAGCTTCTTCCGTTCTGTTTTGCCCCTCCTTTTACGCAAAGAAGGACAAAACCCCCGGACTGGGCAGCTGTGCTTTTCATCTGACCTCTGCCTCTTGTTGCAGCCCACTGCCCGGTGGCTCTCCCGAGCGTCTGACAGGGATTGAGCCTCGGCCTGGCCCTTTCTGGGTTCAGAGCAGGCACTCCTTTGATGGGGCTCTGGCCTTTTCCCAACGTTTGCTTCGCCATCCATGCCATGACCTACCCAGGGAGGGAGGTGGCCACAGACACCTCCTTGGGTTACCTGCCAGGGAGGCGGGAGGCCTGACAAAGTTGACGTCATCTGAGAGGAAACCCACCATCTCTGTTGCTCCTGCAAGGAGACTAGAAACAGAAGCGGAGCCTACGTTGGAATGGCTTAATGCCAAGGTTTCCATCTTTGCCCGAGGGAAGGAAAACCACGGGATTTTTGTTCTGTTCCTCATGCGGTAAGTAGGGAACGCCTTCCTTGGGCAAGTATGCCTTTCTTTAGCTTGGTAGCCTAGCAGGTCCAGAAGATTTGACATCAGGTGGAATGAAAGATGTAGCTCCCCCTCCTAATGGACCTGATTTCTCAGAGAGATGAAAGGAATTCCAAAATACAGAAGAGCAAATCTTCCCATCTAGAGAATGACTCGTTTTCTTCCGAATAAAGCCCTTGGTCGCCCTGTGTGCTCAGCAGGAGGAGTGTGCAGTCTGTTTATCTGCCCCAGCACTTCTCCCTCTTCAGCAGACTGAAATCACAGGGGACACGTTGTGGGTATGGGTGCGTGGGGGTTTGTGGGTGTGGGTGTGCGAAATACAGAACAATTTTATTTCACTGATGGGTTCCTTCTAGACATGGTTAAACTCATCAGCTCTAACCGGCACAGCTAGTGCTGAGGGATTACTAGCGTTGAAGCCCAAAAGTAATAAATTTAAGATCTTTTTGTTCTCAGCTTTGAATCAGTAAAGTATGTTTTGAAGCACAGGAGGGTAGAAAGGAGGAAGAATATTTGCCTCAACCTGTACATGATTTCTACGACATGACACAAGAATAGAAAAGGTCCGACTGGGAGAAACCAAGCAAGAGTTCAGAAGCAAAAAGTCAACAGCCTCTCCAGGATGCTTACCCCATCCCAGTCATCCCAGGCCCTTCTCCCTCGTCCTACGGAAGTCAATGCTGCCTGGACAGAGAAAGCCTTGAACGTCAACGACCACTCTTGACATGGATTGTAGTTTCACCTGGTGTGCCATTCTTCTTCCGGGAGGAATTACTGAGACATTCTTGAAATCTTTGGGATTCCACAAGGCTTTAAGAAAGAAAGAAAGAAAGAACAGAGAAGGTGGAGGGGGGAGGAGGAGAGAAGAAGAAAGAATATGTCTTCTTGAAAGGTCATATATGCTGAGCAAAGAAATGTAAAGAACTGCTGAAAATCTCAGTGGAGATATTTTGCTGTAAGAAAGGGCAACATTCAGAAGACCATTCAGAGGACAGTCTTTCTCTTCCCCCAGGAAAGGCATAAGGTCTTGAAGGGAGTGAAAACTGTGGAGGATTATCAGTCAACTGCTGCCATGTGAGTCTTCCGGAAGCGTTTTTGAGAAAGTCATGAAGAACATGGCACTGGAACCCAGGTTTTCACCCCCTGTAAGAAGAGTCTCCTCCCCCTTTGGTCCTCAAAGGAGATGTTCTGAAAGCTACAGAGAAGCCACCACAAAGCTCTGCCCGTCTCCACCCTGATCTGCATTTCTACAAATCTCTCCTTCCTGGGGCTGCCCTCCAAGCAACATACCTTGAAAACCTGGAGTCTCTCTCCCTTTCCTCCAAATTCCACCACCTGGATTTTTCATGCCATGTCAGGCCTGTGGGAAAGAAAAAGAACCCGCACCAAAGTTAAGACGTACCCCAGTCTTTGATCTACTGCTACTTCAGGTGACATTTAGAACAATTTGGGAGGGGAGAGAAGTTCCTCAGTTTGTGGGTTGTCTCCTTCTGCTGCTACTTAAGAGGAGATTTTATGTCTTGATTGAATTATATCTTTATTTTTGAGATATGAGCTGCAATCGAGGGGTTTACCTTGAAGGTCTCCTGCTGGAAATCACGGGAACAGTTCATACGATGGCCTCTTCTCCTCCGACTTGAGAGGGGATCCCCTTTTCAAATACTGGGTCCAATTGGGGGCTTCACCCTGGAGGTCTTTGGCTGGGAAGGACAGGGTCAGCTCGTACCAGGTCTTCTTTTCCTCCACGTTCAGAGGGGATCTTTGTTTCAGAGAGGGGCTGAAAGTGGGGGCTTCACCTGGGAAGTCTTTTACTGGGAAGAATGTTGTCAGTTCGTGGGATGCCTTTTCTCCTCATCGTTGAGAGGGGATTGCTTTTCAGATCCTGGCTGCAGTTGGAGTCTCTTGCAGGGAATAATGGGGACCGTTGGTGGGATGTCTCCTTCTCTTCCTTGTTTAGAGGGTTCCCCCTCACCCCAGATACTGGCTGCAGGATCAGATAATAATTTCTCAGATACTGGCTTCACCCCACAGTCTCTTGCTGTGAGTAACGGGGTCAGTTTGTGGATTGAATTCTTCTCCTGCTCCTTGAGAAGGGATTTTCCTTTTCAGATACTGGCTGCAATTAGGGGATTGATCCCAGAGGTCTCCTGCTGGGAATAACGGGGTCAGCGGGTGGGATGTCTCCTCCTGCTAGTTGAGAGGGGAGTTTTGGTTTCAGGGAGTGGGTGCATTTGGGGGCTTTACCTCTCTTCCTGAGCAGAACGAGGACAGTTCTTGGCGTGTCTTCTCCTCCTCCTTCCATTTGAGAGGGTTTTTTGTTGTTGTTTTTTTATATATATTTTTTTACTCAAATTACCAGCTGCAGCCAGTTCTTCAAACCGGAGAGCTTTGGCTGGCAAGAACCATGTCAGTTGGTGGGATATCTTCTCCTCCAAGAAGAGAGTGGTCTGTTGTTCGGATCCTGGCTGCAATTAGGGTTTCACCCCCGAGGTCTTTCTTGTGAGTCAAGGGGCCAGTTTGTGGGATGTCTTCTCCTTCGAGTTGTTTTTTGTTTTGTTGTTTTGAAAAGAGGGGCCGTGTTGGGTGGTTTCACCCTCAAGGTCTCTTGCTGGGAGTTCTGGGTCAGTTCCTGGGATTTCTTCACCTCCTTCCAGAGAGGTGATTTTTAAACCTTTTCTTCAGATTCTGGCTGCCGTTGGGTCCTCCCTCCAGAGGTCTTTTGCAGAGAGGAACAAGGACTGTTCCAAGGATGTCTCTGTCTCTGATTACTTGAGATGGGAGTTGATGTTTTCGATACTGGCTTCGAAAGTGGGGATTGACTCTGGAGGTCTGATGCAAGCAATACCAGGGTCACGTGGTGGGCTATCTTCTCCTCCTCTTAGTTGGGAGGGGATTTGTTTTTAACGGCTTAACAATTAACGGCTTCACCCTGGAGCTGGGAATTACGGAGACAGTTTGTGGGATGTTTTCATCTCCTGCTTGTTGAGAGGGGATTTCCCCCCCCAAAAAAATATTGGCTACAATTCGGTGCTTCACCCTGAAGATCTTTTGCTGGGAATTACCGAGACACTTTGTGGGATGTCTTCGTCTCCTGCTTGTTGAGAGGGGATTTTTTCCCCAAAAAAATATTGGCTATAATTCGGTGCTTCACCCTGAAAGTCTTTTGCTGGGAATTACAGAGACAATTTGTCGGATGTCTTTGTCTCCTCCTTGATTAGAACGAAATTCTGGTTTCAGAAATATAGTTATATTTTGAGGCCACACCCTGGAGGTATGTTTCTGTGAAAAAGGAGGATAGTTCATGGGATTTCTTCGTCTCCTCCTTGTTGAGAGGGTTTCCCCCCCCCCCCAAAATACTGAGCACAATTTGGTGCATCACCCTGAAGATCTTTTTCTGGGGAAAATGAGGACAGATATTTGAACGTCTTCATCTTTTCCTTCTTGAGAGCAGAATATTGGTTTCGGATAGTGGTTGTCTTATGACGCTCCACCCTGCAGATCTATTTCTGGGAAAAATGAGGACAGATCACGGGATGTCTTCATCCTTTCTTTTTTGACAGCAGAATTTTGATTTCAACGAGTGGCTGTATTTTAGGGCTTCACCCTGGAGGTCCATTTCCGGGAAAAATGAGGACAGTTTGTGGGATGTCTTCATCTCCTCCGTGCTGAGAGCCAAATTTTGATTTCAGTGAGTGGCTGAATTTTAGGGCTTTACCCAGAGGTCTCTTTTTGGAAATAATAGAGACAGTTCATGGGATGTCTTCGTCCACTCCTTGTTGAGAGCCATATTTTGGTTTCATCGACTGGCTGAATTTTAGGGCTTCACCATGGAGGTCCATTTCTGAGGAAAACGAGGACAGGTTGTGGGATGTCTTCGTCTACTCCGTGTTGAGAGCCAAACTTTGGTTTCAGCGAGTGGCTGTATTTTAGGGCTTCAGCCTGGAGGTCCTTTTCTGGGGAAAACGAGGACAGTTTGCGGAATGTCTTTGTCTCCTTCTTTTTCTTTATTTTTTTTTTTTTGGGGGGTGCCACAAGATTCTTTATTACATCTGATTAAGATATGCATAGGATTTACATGCACCTATGATCAGTATGTGTATGATTGAGGTCTTAGCTATTCCATTGTAGATTTGATTAAGCAGGCTGTATTTTAGGGCTTCGACTGGAGGTCTCTTTTTGGGAATCATGGAGACAGTTCGTGGGATGTCTTCATCTTATCCTTCTTGAGTGGTAGTTTATTTTTTCAGAGAGATACTGTATGTTGAGGCTCCACCCTGTAGATCTCTTGTTGTGCAAAACGAGGACTGCTCATGAGATGTCTTCTCCTCCTCCGAGGACAGAGCGTACTTTTTTTTCATCTTCGAGCTGTGTTTAGAGGCTTTAACCTGGAGGTCTCTTGCTAGGAGTTACAGGCTCTTGTGGGATGTCTTCTTCATCCCTGTCTTGTAGAGGGTTTTCTGGTTTGGGGTTTCCTGGCTGCAATTTGTGACCTCACCCAAGAGATTTCCTTTGGTCTTCCAGAAACTTTTCAGGTGTTTACAGTCCCTTTGATCAGCTGTCCATCAAATTCTGGTTCTGCTTAACCCCAAACCCCATCTGTTAACATCTGAACAGAAAACAACAGACATTTGGTGAAGAGTTGGCGAATTTTTTTTTGTTAGGTTTTTAGGTCCAACGTATCACCTCTTCCTCAGATCCTTTTCAAAGTAGACCCAAAGGGATTTGTGAAGTCTGCAGATTTGTCCACCGCTGGACCTTTGGATTGATTTCTAAGGCACCCATAGAACCCAATGCATGATAGAACTAATGCTTTCAGGAAAACTTTGTCAAATATGCAGCCCTACTTCTGGGCAGAAAAGGGAGCGATTTCATGTCAGTTCTCAGGTCTCTTTTCTTGCAGAGAAATAAATATTTCCAGGAGAAAAGTACAGACCACTTTTCTAATCTGATCTATTCTTGATAAAATTCTCTTCCTAAGATTGAAAATGGCCACAGGGTGTGTTTCTAAATTCAGGATCTGCAGATGGACCGTTGAGATCCGGTTCCACAAGTGAGGAGGAAAGGGAGGCCTTCCCTGTTCCATCCCTCTCTGGCCAAAGCAGGCCTTTCGGTCTTTTTCACCCTGCTGGCTGCCGACGGAGGCGAGAGGAAAAGCCGAAGGATCCCTCAGCCTCCTTTTGCAAACCACCAAGAGGGCATGAAAAGGGACTCCTTGGCTTTTTTTTAATGCGACTACGATATAAATCTTTTGGGAACGCTGTGTAAATTTATAGAAGCCTTCGGTTTAAGGGACACAACAGAGAGTAGATTTTGTCAGGAGAGGTTAGGAAGGGGATGGAAATGGTTCAGGAGGGGAAAGGGGCTCGGGGGGGGGGGACTAATCTTGTCTACCTTGGGATCATAAGAGAAAAGCTCCTGGCTAAACCATCTCCATCCTCTTTCAACTTTTCTTTTTCATTGATATGATTATTAGTCTTTTCTTCTTTATAAGGTTTACAAATGGATCAGATTTCTAAATGTTGAAGTAACAGCTTGTATACAATATTTGAAAAGAACAGAGGGCCTTGGGGGTGTGAAAACAAAATATGTTTTCCCACTTGGTAGATTTTGAAATATACCCGGAAGTAAACTTGTTCTCTGTATTTGGAGGAAAGCTCTTTCGGGCTGTGGTAACTTGAGACTATATAAGGGTTTGGAGAACCCCTGCAAAGAATTGGTAGTTTTTTTATTTTGCTTATTCCAACTTTTGGATTTTCTACTTGAGCTACGGGCTACCGAGAGTGGAAGAATCCACAAAATGGGTTCTCGTAGGCGAATATGGTTAGAAGTAACTCCTTTCTCCCCCCTTTTCCACCCCTTCTAAACGCCTTTCCTCCCCCCTTCCCTTTTCCACCCCTTCTAAACTCCTTTCCTCCCCCCTTCCCTTTTCCACCCCTTCTAAACTCCTTTCCTCCCCCTTCCCTTTCTCCCAATCTAAACTCTTTTCCTCCCCCTTCCCTTTTCCACCCCTTCTAAACGCCTTTCCTCCCCCTTCCTTTTTCCATCCGTTCTAAACTCCTTTCCGCCCCCTTTCCTTTCTCCCAATCTAAACTCTTTTCCTCCCCCCTTCCCTTTTCCACCCCTTCTAAACTCCTTTCCTCCCCCCTTCCCTTTTCCACCCCTTCTAAACTCCTTTCCTCCCCCTTCCCTTTCTCCCAATCTAAACTCCTTTCTTCCCTCCTTCCCTTTTCCACCCCTTCTAAACTCCTTTCCTCCCCCTTCCTTTTTCCATCCGTTCTAAACTCCTTTCCGCCCCCTTTCCTTTCTCCCAATCTAAACTCTTTTCCTCCCCCCTTCCCTTTTCCACCCCTTCTAAACGCCTTTCCTCCCCCCTTCCCTTTTCCACCCCTTCTAAACTCCTTTCCTCCCCCCTTCCCTTTTCCACCCCTTCTAAACTCCTTTCCTCCCCTTCCCTTTCTCCCAATCTAAACTCCTTTCCTCCCCCTTCCCTTTTCCACCCCTTCTAAACGCCTTTCCTCCCCCTTCCTTTTTCCATCCGTTCTAAACTCCTTTCCGCCCTCTTTCCTTTCTCCCAATCTAAACTCCTTTCCTCCCCCTTCCCTTTTCCACCCCTTCTAAACTCCTTTCCTCCCCCCTTCCCTTTTCCACCCCTTCTAAACTCCTTTCCTCCCCCTTCCCTTTCTCCCAATCTAAACTCCTTTCCTCCCCCCTTCCCTTTTCCACCCCTTCTAAACTCCTTTCCTCCCCCTTCCTTTTTCCATCCGTTCTAAACTCCTTTCCACCCCCTTTCCTTTCTCCCAATCTAAACTCTTTTCCTCCCCCCTTCCCTTTTCCACCCCTTCTAAACGCCTTTCCTCCCCCTTTCCTTTTCCACCCCTATTTAAACTCCTTTCCTCCCCCATTCCTTTTCCACCCCTATCTAAACTCCTTTCCTCCCCCTTTCCTTTTCCACCCCTATCTAAACTCCTTTCCTCCCCCTTTCCTTTTCCACTCCTATCTAAACTCCTTTCCTCCCCCTTTCCTTTTCCACCCCTATCTAAACTCCTTTCCTCCCCCTTTCCTTTTCCGCCCCATCTAAACTCCTTTCCTCCCCCTTTCCTTTTCCACCCCTTCTAAACTCCTTTCCTCCCCCTTTTCTTTTCCACCCCGATTTAAACTCCTTTCCCCCCTTTCCTTTTCCACTCCTATCTAAACTCCTTTCCTCCCCCTTTCCTTTTCCACCCCTATCTAAACTCCTTTCCTCCCCCTTTCCTTTTCCACCCCTTCTAAACTCCTTTCCTCCCCCTTTCCTTTTCCACCCCTTCTAAACTCCTTTCCTCCCCCTTTCCTTTTCCGCCTCATCTAAACTCCTTTCCTCCCCCCTTCCCTTTTCCACCCCTTCTAAACTCCTTTCCTCCCCCCTTCCCTTTTCCACCCCTTCTAAACTCCTTTCCTCCCCCTTCCCTTTTCCACCCCTTCTAAACTCCTTTCCTCCCCCTTCCCTTTACCTCCCCTTCTAAACTCCTTTCCTCCCCCTTTCCTTTTCCGCCTCATCTAAACTCCTTTCCTCCCCCCTTCCCTTTTCCACCCCTTCTAAACTCCTTTCCTCCCCCTTCCCTTTTCCACCCCTTCTAAACTCCTTTCCTCCCCCTTCCCTTTTCCACCCCTTCTAAACTCCTTTCCTCCCCCTTCCCTTTACCTCCCCTTCTAAACTCCTTTCCTCCCCCTTCCCTTTTCCACCCCTTCTAAATGCCTTTCCTCCCCCTTTCCTTTTCCACCCCTTCTAAACTCCTTTCCTCCCCCTTTCCTTCTCCACCCCTTCTAAACTCCTTTCCTCCCCCATTCCTTTTCCACTCCTTCTAAACTCCTTTCCTCCCCCCTTCCCTTTTCCACCCCTTCTAAACTCCTTTCCTCCCCCCTTCCCTTTTCCACCCCTTCTAAACTCCTTTCCTCCCCCTTCCCTTTCTCCCAATCTAAACTCCTTTCCTCCCCCTTCCCTTTTCCACCCTTCTAAACGCCTTTCCTCCCCCTTCCTTTTTCCATCCGTTCTAAACTCCTTTCCGCCCCCTTTCCTTTCTCCCAATCTAAACTCTTTTCCTCCCCCCTTCCCTTTTCCACCCCTTCTAAACTCCTTACCTCCCCCTTTCCTTTTCCAGCCCTTTTAAACTCCTTTCTTCCCACTTTCCTTTTCCACCCCTTTTAAATTCCTTTCTCCCCCCTTTCCTTTTCCACCCCTTCTGAGCTCCTTTTCTTCTTATAACAAGGTGCTGGTGGATGGGATGATTCATATATTCCTCCAAGATCAAGTCTATATTTTTTCTTTGGTACCAAATCGAAAACCAATGATTTCTCTCTGGGTTTATTTCATCAGTGTGACCAGACCCTATTTAGATGTAGAAATTATCCTGGTTTAATTGGAGTATTTTTTGTGTCATTTTGGGATTTATTTTGAGTAGGTAGTGATTAAAAGATAGGGTTGCATTGCTTTGGAAGATTCAAGGCTTTTTTGGAAGGTCAAGTAGGCTTTGGTAAGTGGGGGATGATTTAATCTATCTCCAAACAGTCCTGGTGGTGGACTGCACTGTATGGCTCTCTGTAGAGTTTAAGTCCATTGTTGGTTTGCTTTTAGAAAGTTTCATCCCCCTCAGTTTGTCTTCGTCTTATTGGGGTTTTTTAACCTATGATTGTGCATCTCCTTTGCTTTGGCATTTTTTCTTCAATGATCTAAATAATTTTTCAAAAAAAGGAATCAGAACATTTAGGAAGATGAGCTGTCTTCAATACTTGACGGATTCCAATTCCTCAGAGAAGATCAGCGGTGGACCAAACTTACAGAATTCATTGTTACCTGACCTTCTCTAGGCCAGAGGAGGATCTGAGAAATGGCGAGGAGTTGGTACCCTAAAACCTGAGCCGGTCCCTTCTTTTCTCAATGTCAAATCCTCCAGTCCCACGAGTCAGTTCTTGGATCTCGCCCAATGGTTGGCGAATGCCCGGCTCTATAAGTTTTCATGGGGTGAAGCGTTCGCTCTTGATGGCCTGGAAGAAGAAAAGAGCAACAAAGAAATGAAAAGTCTATGGAGAGGCCCTGGAGAGTCCTTCTGATGTTTCCAAAGAACATTTGAGCTCACTTCCCCCCTTTGTCAATGAAGCACATTAACCCTTCTTTCTAAGGATCTAGCGGTGTGATCACACGAGGAAAAAGGTCTCCATTCAGGCTGCTTGTGGAGTAACCCGGTGCCCTCACTTTCCTGGCTCCAGTCCAACCCCGATGCATGCCCAAGGTGCGCCTTTCGGGAGGAGCTCAGAGAGAAACAGTTGTAAAAAAGGAGAAATTGCCACCAGATTTCTTTCCCTTCTATGTAAGAAGAAAAATAACAACATCCCTTCGCTAGACGGTGAGGTCTAGTTGTATGCCTGGTCACACAACCAAGCACAAGACTGGACCTTCCCAGGCAGACGCAGCCATCTGCACCTTTTCCCTCGTACCTGTCCTTTGGGGAGCCAGGGTACGGGCCACGTTCCGTTTCTCTTCAGATGGCACGAATGCCACCCTTTTCTGAAGGAGGGTGTGAATTTGGGCCCTCCCAAATATTGCCTGACTAGCCCAGTGGTTTTTCCTACTTTCTTCAGTTTAAGCTTGAATTTTGCTATAAGAAGCTGAGCCACAATCAGCTCCAGGTCTTGTTTTTGCTGACAGTATAGAGCAGTGATGGCTAACCTTTTTGAGCCCGAGTGCCCAAACGGCGACACAAAACCAAATTATTTCTTTCGAAGTGCCAACACTGCAATTAAATATGAATACTGATTTTTTAGTTTAGAAAAAACAACTCATACAGTTGTCTGAATTAATCATCACCTTTTGTCTTCAAAACATAACAGAACTTTCAATGATACAAACACTTTTTATTGAAAAATAACCATTAACTCTAGTAAATGGAAACAAATATTAAAGTAATACAAACCAGGTAATTTATACAAACTTATAAAATAATTATATGCATGTATTTTTTGATAAGGGATACTCAACTTGGCATGCTTTTGCACAATGTGATTTTTGATGTTGTATGCATGCTGATAATTTGTCAAACCTTGGCCCATATGCTGTTAGTTTGAGAGCAACACATGCAGCACCCGGACAACCCAGATAGTGTGGTTGCTGACCTTGAGCCAGACATCCTGGAGAGTGAAGTCAAGTGGGCCTTAGAAAGCACAGCTAACAGCAAGGCCAGTGGAGGTGATGGCATTCCAGTGGAACTATTTAAAATCTTAAAAGATGCCGCTGTTAAGGTGCTACACTCAATATGCCAGCAAGTTTGGAAAACTCAGCAGTGGCCAGAGGATTGGAAAAGATCAGTCTACATCTCAATCCCAAAGAAGGGCAGTGCCAAAGAATGCTCCAACTACTGTACAATTGCACTCATTTCACACGCTAGCAAGGTTATGCTGAAAATCCTCCAAGGCAGGCTTCAGCAGTATGTGGACCGAGAACTCCCAGAAGTACAAGCTGGATTTCGACGGGGCAGAGGAACTAGAGACCAAATTGCTAACATGCGCTGGATTATGGAGAAAGCCAGAGAGTTCCAGAAAAATGCCTACTTCTGCTTCACTGACTACGCAAAAGTCTTTGACTGTGTGGACCACAGCAAACTATGGCAAGTTCTTAAAGAAATGGGAGTGCCTGACCACCTTATCTATCTCCTGAGAAATCTATATGTGGGACAAGAAGCAGCAGTTAGAACTGGATATGGAACAACTGATTGGTTCAAAATTGGGAAAGGAGTACGACAAGGCTGTATATTGTCTCCCTGCTTATTTAACTTATATGCAGAATACATCATGCAAAAGGCAGAACTGGATGAATCCCAAACCAGAATTAAGATTGCCGGAAGAGATATCAACAACCTCAGATATGCAGATGATACCACTCTGATGGCAGAAAGTGAGGAGGAATTAAAGAAACTCTTAATGAGGGTGAAAGAGGAGAGCGCAAAAAATGGTCTGAAGCTCAACATAAAAAAAAAAACCAAGATCATGGCCACTGGTCCCATCACCTCCTGGCACATAAAAGGGGAAGATATGGAGGCAGTGACAGATTTTACTTTCTTGGGCTCCATGATCACTGCAGATGGTGACAGCAGCCACAAAATTAAAAGACTCCTGCATCTTGGGAGGAAAGCGATGACAAACCTAGACAGCATCTTAAAAAGCAGAGACATCACCTTGCCAACAAAGGTCCGCATAGTCAAAGCTATGGTTTTTCCAGTAGCAATGTATGGAAGTGAGAGCTGGACCATAAAGAAGGCTGACCGCCGAAGAATTGATGCTTTTGAATTGTGGTGCTGGAGGAGACTCTTGAGAGTCCCCTGGACTGCAAGGAGAACAAACCTATCCATTCTGAAGGAAATCAACCCTGAGTGCTCACTGGAAGGACAGATCCTGTGAGCTGAGGCTCCAATACTTTGGCCATCTCATGAGAAGAGAAGACTCCCTGGAAAAGACCCTGATGTTGGGAAAATGTGAAGGCAAGAGGAGAAGGGGACGACAGAGGACGAGATGGTTGGACAGTGTCATCGAAGCTACCAACATGACTTAACAACTACACAACAACAACATTTATAAAGCTTATTAAGTACATTGAAATTCTGGACTTGTTTCCTCCAAAGTAAACCACCCTCAGAAAAGCAGCTATATATAGGAGTGCAGACTTTTAATACACATTTTATACGCTACATAAAGTGTATACACACATTTCACTTATTGGAAAAGAGTTTTACAGATAGCATGACTTGTCAGAAAGATAAGTAAAGCAAATTAAGTGTGGACTTTCACTACAAGCTAAAATAACCAAACAAAGGGTACTGTACTACAGTGGCATCATAATTTATTTAATTTATTTATTTATTGAATTTATATCCCGCCCATCTAGACAGGGTCTACTCTGGGCGGCTTACAACAAAGTAGGATTAAAACAATTCAAACACTCTATACACCACAATTTAAACATAGTAATAATAATGTAGCTCAAGATGGAAAAACGATCAAATAAAAAAATAAAAAATAAAGACAGAAAATTAAAATAAAAGAGTAAAGCTCAAACAGTGACAAAGGGGAAGGTCTGCCTAAAGAGCCAGGTCTTAAGTTGGCTCTTGAAAACACCCAGCGAGGGAGCCTGGCGAATCACAGACGGAAGACTATTCATAAGAAGACAAGCTCACTGGAAAAGGCAGCAATGCAGGAAAAAGTGCAAAGCAGTAGGAAAAGAGGAAGACTGCAGATGAGATGGATTGACACAATAAAGAAACCCACAGTCTTTTGTTTGTAAGACCTTTTGTTTGGTGTTGCAGTCAAAGTAGGACCAGGAGCAGAAAGACTGGGATTCAGATTTTGGGAATAAACTGTGATACTCTTGCCTGCTTTGGGGATGAGAAATAGAGAAACGCAATTGCTACACACTTCAGACTTCTGCTGTTCTCAGCAAACTGCAGAGCTAAATGCAGTGGAGATTAACAGTTTTGAGTCACACACTCTCTCTCTCCCCCCCCCCCCCCACACACACATACACACACAGAGCCTGCTCTGCTTGCGTGCCAAGGGAGACGTCTCCTGGACTGCAAAGAGAACAAACCTATCCATTTTGAAGGAAATCAACCCTGTGTGCTCACTGGAAGGACAGATCCTTTTTTTATATATATAATATTTATTTTTACAACTAAGAATAGGGTAGGGAATACAAAAGGTAAAAGGAAAGGTGGGGAAAGGGGAAGGGTTAGGGGGATAGGAGAACACAAAGTATGCAATCATCCAATCTATTCATATTTCAATAACAAATCAACTTTCTGCTTTTTTCTTTTTCTTTTACTATTTGATTACACTCCAGCTATCAACTTACAGTTATGTTTTAGTTTAAATCTAAGTTACTCCAACACTATCAGGGAACCGAAGCCATTTGTATAATAAATCCCATCATTCAATTTTCTTTTGATTTGGACTGAATGACTGTCCAAATGGAAGGACAGATCCTGAAGCTGAGGCTCCAGTACTTTGGCCATCTCATGAGAAGAGAAGACTCCCTGGAAAAGACCCTGATGTTGGGAAAGTGTGAGGGCAAGAGGAGAAGGGGACGACAGAGGACGAGATGGCTGGACAGTGTCATCGAAGCGACCAGCATTAATTTAACCAAACTCCGGCAGTGGAAGACTGGAGGGCCTGGCATGCTCTGGTCCACAGGGTCACGAAGAGTCGGACACGACTTAACGACTAAACAACAACAACAACAAATGTTGCCTGCTTCAACTGCACAAACCATGAATCACAACAAACTAAATAGAAACCCAAACCATGAACCGGTTCAATTTTCGGCTCATGCTTGGTGGGGGTGTCTTACCTTCTCCTCTTGTGCTGCTGTTGAACCCTCCCCGCCACCTCCACCTCCTCCTCCACCACCACCGCCACCTCCATTCAAGCTGCTCCTTCCTCCACCGTGACCACCACTGACGTGGCCAGAGTTTGTTATTCGGCCTTCTCTCCCACAACACCTGGGTGGAGTACTTCAGGAACGCCATGTAAAACCAACCCTGGCTTTTAAAACTATAGAAAACCGTTTTAGAACCACATACGTACATTTAGCGCCGGCAAAAACCAAGTAGCTGCCGGTACCACGTGGCCGAATTCTGAGTGGCGGCGTCCTGAAGCTCTGCCCTCTTTTGACGCACGTGGTCCTCCAGAGCTTCCGTTGCCAATTGCAGGGTTGTGCCCGCGTTCCCCTGCAACGGCTCGAGCCCTGAAACAAGAGGTGGGCAAAGCATCCACGGATCAACCCATTATGCAGCCAAAGCAGGAACTCAACGCTTGGGCTTCCTCCAGACCCTCTAGAATCCAATGGCTGGTCAATGGAGGGTCAAATCCATATTTTGTGATGGGGCCTCCTTCTGGAAGGGAAAGGAATCTTCATCTTCCCTCCCTTTCTTCCCCCCACCGACCCACCCATTCTTTCAGCAAGGGGAGAGCGTTGAGGTGGGCAACGAGACACAGGTCCGATCGCCCCCACCGCTCCCGTGCCTTACCGGTCAGAAGAAGCTGCAGCGTACTTTCTTCTAGCGCTGTGACCGGGGTGCTCTGGAGGAGGGCTCCTAAAGGAAGGACATGAAGGGAACAGAGGGTCAGGTGGCCTCGTCCTTTCCCAAGGCCGGGTTCCGGGGAGGATGATTTGGACCGAAAGGAAGGGCCTCTCCCACTAGTCTCCCTTTGCCCACAGAAGCTGCCAGATGGGATTCCTTGGAAGTCGAGAGAGGGCTCGACCCATCCCGATGGTTGGAATCAGCTTGAGACCGCTTCCGAAACCCTCACTGAGCAGGGGCTGTCCTTTTTTTTTTTACACAGAAGGAAAGAAGAGAAAGTGGGAACGCCAGGGTTTGGGATGGGGCCTTTGAAGCTAAGCTGCGGCCTGTGTCCAGGTCTTCGGACCGTCTGGAGGAAACCACTCCTGCAGGGCTGGCCTTCAGGGATGCGACCGTGCTAAAGGGCCAGCGAATGACCTTGGGCACCGCTGCGGCTGCAGCCTTGACAAGGCAAAGCAGATGATGGGAAATCACGGCTAGGAGACTATGGAACCATCACCAACGCAAAGGGGAAATGCTGCCACATGGTCACCTGGATGCTACGAAGGTCTTCTGCCGGACTGTCCATCAAGGATGTCCAGAACACATCTTAATTCTGCAGGAAGGGTGGGAAACTACCTGAAGGTTTTGTTCTGTTTTGGGTTTTTTTTTTGAGGGGGGGAATCCATGGTGACACCTACACCTATAGAAGGCCTGCCCTCTGTCCCACCCAAGACATTTTTTTAACTCTTTCCTCTCCTTTTGCTCAAAAGACACCTTATCCTTGCTTGTAACAAGAATTCCATGTAAAAAGTAAAACAAAAGTGGGGGGGGGGGTTGATGGGGGAGAAGAGGAACCTGGTAAGACCCAAAGCATGACAGAATTGACCCCCTGGAGAGCACATGAATTTCTGAGCAAAAACTTCCGTAGAGTTTTCAAAAGAAGTGAAGAGGAGGGAGACTGGGGAAGAGGGTGGTTGGGTGACATTTGGGCCCGGTTGGCACTTCTTGGAGGTTTTGAGACCCTCGTAAGTGTCTCTTCCCTTCCTCCGGCCTCCCTGACTTCTGAGATTTGTGGAGGGGCCCTTCAAATCCTTCAACAGACCGTCTTGCCCCTCAGAACTGCTGTCCAGCCCAGTGGTTCAGTCCTCTCTTTGGGAGTTCGATTCCCCGCCGGGCTTCCTTGACAAGGGCTGGATGTGAGGATCCATCGGGTACCTTCCAGCCCTGCCGTGCTAAGAGGATTGTCCGATTACCTGACATCTCCACAGCTCTCCTTTGGACCTCTTCCTGCCTGCTCCAGAAGTAGGGCACAAGGTCTCTCTGGAGGCCCATGCTCAGGTTGGGGCATTCTTTGACCTAAAGATGGATGTAAAAATCACTTCAGTTTGTTGGGCCGCCCAAATCCATGGTCAAAAGAACACAACGATACTCCTGAGGGTGACGGCGAGGATTTGTTCAAGTCTTGGGCCGATAACTCACAATGCTGTGTTGCGTTTTTTTTTAAAGAGTCACTTTTTGAGTGTTTTTTCCTGATTACTACTGTACATGTCAGTAAAACCGATCCATCCATTTTCCAGCTTATGAAAATGGCCAGATTCCTCTTAGGGGTTCTGTCCTGTTTGTTCCTCACTTGCCACGTCTAATTGACAAGGTCTCCGGCTGCACCTCTGTGGTGGAACCGGAGGCACGATCAGGCGTGTGGGTGCAACGTGCCCCGGCACCTTGTCTCCTCGCTGCAATGACCGACAGTCCAGTTTGGCCAAGCCGACCCGAAAAAGGCTGGCGGGGCGACCGGAGCTGACCTCGGTTGCTTGCGTTGGCACCAGAGGAAACCTGGTCTGACCACCAGCACTCCTGCCTGGACCTTTCGAGGGCCCTGAAAGGGAACTGGTTTACAGCAGCCTTGGGAGTGCTTTCAACAGAAGGGAGAGATCGAAGGAGTGGTTTTGGACATTCCAAGCCCCCAGTGAGCTTCCATGGCTGGGGGGGGGGGGGGTGGATTGGAAGCCAGACCTCTGGAGTCCTAGTCCACCGCTCTGTCCACTACACCACCCTGGGTCTCTGTGGCTGACGAGGGAGTGTGTCCTCTCGTCCCTGCGTGGCTGAAGGAGCTGGATTCAGTTCCTGGCAACCTCCCAGAGAAGGCTGTCAAGGGTAGCCTTGGAACCAGATCAGAATCAGATTTTTTTCTTCATTGGGGAGTTTTAGTAGGAGACTCGTGTCATGCTTTTCAAACACTGCAACTGTTTATGATTAGATTTCAACTTTGTTTCTTTAAATACTAAAAGCCCCCTTGGAACTTTTCGGAAAGATGTGGCCAATAAATTATCTAGCAATGACAGTCTACTTAGGCTTGGTTAATTCAACTCCCTGTCCCTCCCCCGCCTTCTCACTCCCGGTCCAAAAGCCTCTCCCCCCCCCCCTTCTCTCCTGCTCACCAGCTGTTGGCAGAGGGCGTTTATGGTGGTCTGGTGCAGAGGGCTGCTCTCGGTGGTCTGGTGCAGCTGCTGAAGGAGTCTTTTGGCCACAAACGGCAGAGACCACAAAAAGGCAAATCTGCATGCCTAAAAAAGGAGAGGAAAAGACAGAGAATGGACTTTCAAATTTCGGATGTACGCATACGTAGATAAGGCATGCATCATACACACATAAAGCATCCATAATGCCAGCAGGCAGATTCACAGGTTTTCCTCCAAAATCAGGTCAGCTTGAGTGCTGCTCATCTTTATCTAGCCAAAGATCATATCGAGTCCCATTTTAGAAAAATCTGATTGAAGCCATCTTTGACCAATTCATATATTTGAAAAGACCTCTTGATACAAAGTGGGTTCTTGAGGAGGAAAGGCCTTTTCAGACCATATCACCTCGGCTGACCCCTGGACGTCTGACCAGGCTGGAGGAAGCCTGACTTCCCGGATGGGTGTCCTGTCCTTGAGGTGCTGGTACGGGAGAAACCTGGTCTCGCGCACCCACCAGCCCAGTCTTCCAACAAGGTTGGGCGTGCAGCAGAGGCCCCCTTGAAGAGAGGGCTTTCCAGGTGTCCTGGCCCAAAGCGGTTGAGACTTTCCTGCTCAAAATCAGCACCCGGATTAGAACAGAAATCTCGGTCATCCGGATCAGATCTGTTTCAGAGTCTGGAAAAGCTTCTTGACAGGAGGAAGAGATGCAACATGAACCCCTGCCTTTTTTTTTCTTTTCCTTTTTTTTTTTTTTTTTTTGCATGACTGCTTCCAGACCCCCTCTCTCCCTTACTCCCCTACAATCCAGTTCAAAACAGCAATGTTTCCATGTTCTGCTAACTTGGTGCCACAATCCCCACACCATGGGTTTCTCTAGCTCCCTGAGCTCTATTGGGACATCACCAGGAGCCATCGGCTCATGTGCAAGGAGCAGAACCAAGCCCTGAAGAAAGGCTGGCTGAGCATTCTGCAGTTGAGCAGAGGGGAGGACGGAGGCCCAGCCAAGAGGTCATCGGGTCTCGTGGGATCCTGGGACTGTTGCTTAGAGAAAATCCCCAGCATCCTCTTTTAGGGAGGTTGCTGGCACTCGGAAGCTGTCTCCTAACCAGGTCTCTCTGGGCCACGGACATTTTGCAGGAAAACAGAGAACTATACATAGGTAACAAATGCCTTAATGCTCCAGTCGTACCTCTGAGACTTTGGGGTTGGGGTCGCCCTGATAGATGAGCAAGGGTACCAAGTTTTGTTTCACTTGATTGGCGAAGAAGGTCTTGTACCCCCGCTTGTACCCCCAGGTGGCCAAGACACCAAAGAGATGGAACGCTGCACCACGGATGCCATCATCCTCCTAAAACCAGGGAAAGACAAGACTTCACCTTCATGGACAGCAAAGCAACTCTTTGGCAAGAGATCAAAAAGGCACCGCAACATTTCGGCTAAGAGGAGGAAGGCCCCTGAATCTGCCTGGCCTCGTCCATGTGGCTGACAGCTCAGGGAGGAGCCCTGTCCGGGCCTTGGACAGACCTCCACTCCTCGGCGGCTCGCTCACTCGCTCGCTGCCCTCAGCAAAGGAGGGGTTGCCTTTTCCTAGTGGAAACCTAGGGCGACCTGCATGCCTGGGAGGCTCCTTAGGAACAGGTGAAGGTTTCCCTCTTAGTGGAGGTCCTGGCTAAGGGGATGGGTCGCCCTGAAGGTTGAGTTCTTCCATCACGTGGTGGAAGAGATATTATGAAGAAGGAAGTTTCCAAGGGCCTGAGAGGAGGAGGAGGAGGAGGAGGAGGCAGGTTCCCCTGGTGCCGTTGCAGGGGACCACTCCACCCACATGGGTCAGTTCAGACTGGCAGCCCTTTTGTCACTGTGGACAGGCAAACCCTCTCCTGAGCAGGGCTTGTAAAGCGGTGGGTATCTGGAGGGGGAAGGCCCTCGTCCGCTGATGGCATGGCTGTCCAGTGTTCAGATTTCTGGCCTAGACCTCCTTGGAGATCCCTGGGATGGAACTTGGGCTCTGGGTGATTGTCTCTGTCTCTGATACTTCAAGCCCCTAAGAATTCCCTCAGTCATCCTGACACGGACCCTAGAGGGACCATAGGATTAGGATCCCTCGATTGCCTAGGAGCAGGCATGGAGGGAGGAGAGCAGCCGAGTTTGTCAAAGTCTGTTTGAAAATAACAGAAGATCTGACACTCGAGACTGGTTCTCAACGTCTTCTTGGGGGATCTACCAAGGATCTTGTTTCCCACCCATGACCAGAGAAGCCTCTCTCGTGGTGAGGATCATCAGCTCAGAAACCGTCTCTGGGCAGACAGTAGGCAAAGCTAGAACGTCAGCCGAGCCAAGGAAGGGGAGATCTCGGCTCTCCTGAGTCAGGGAGGAAAAGGGGGGTGGGCCCTTGAGGGGGGAGCCGGTCATCCACTTACCTCGGAGAGGTACTTGCTGGCCTTGCAGCAGAGGTTGTGGAAGAGTAAGGCCACTTTCCCCCTCCTCAGGCGCGGCAGAACCAGCGCCAGCGCCTCCAGAGCTTCTTCAACCACCGCGACGTCCCTGAGGTGGTTGAACAGAACGATGAGAATGTCCTTCTTCTGTCCTTTCACCTGGAAGGAGGAGACAAGACCAAGTCCCTCTCTCAGCCCCTCATTCTTCCCAGAGCCCACTTGCCAGAGGAGGTGGCGGGTCGGAGCCCAGGCCTTCTTCCCTAGCGGGCGACCCGCACCTCCCAGGGGCTTCCCTTCTGAAAAAAAGCTCGCTTTCTGCTCTCCCAAAAGGTAGTCCCAAAACGGGTGGGTTGAAATGACAAGGAAGGAGATGAGGAATCCAGGCTAGGAAGATTGTCCTGATCAGAAGAGGTGTTTGAGGAAAGAGCAGGCTGCCTTTTGGGCTATTTCCCAGGGAGCGAGTGAACCTCGGTGGCAACTCTGGTGCCGCGCTTCGTCTTCGTATCCCCAGGAATATGACTACGAAGTGCCCATCTCTATTCAGCAGGAATGGAGAGCCGAACAGGCTTCAGCTTTAGTAAACAGAGGATGGGGGGAGGTCATGATTGACCTGACTTGGTGCTGGAGGTTCCCACGGCAACAGGCCCTTGGAAGGCTGGACCACCACTGGGTCCACTTGAGATTGGCCTTTGGCCCTCCATGGATCCACCAATGTGGACTGGAATCCAGGAAAGGGCACCAAACCCTCTTCTTCTCCAAAGTGCCCTGAGTGTGGCTTTTCTTCCTCTTGTTTTGGGCCAAGACCCCTCTGGCGTCTCTGGATTGGTCCCTGCTTCTTTCCCCAGCGAGGAGGGAATGGGGAGGGCGTGTCTTGAACCCATTACCAGCCCACGCCTTTTGAAACAAGGGCCGCTCCAGGGGGGAAGGGCTGACCTGATCCGGTGCCACCAGGAGAAGGCGGCCAAAGCTCCGCAGGGCCATGCGGCGGATCCCGGCGTGCTGGTTTTCCGCGCTCTGGATCAGGATCGGAACGAAGGCCCTGAGCGCGACCCGTTGGGCAAAGCCGGGCACCTGAATCACCTGCAAGAGTTTGAGATGTTTGTTACGGCCTGCGTCCCTGGACCTTTCGACCTCCAGAGCTCAGTCTTCTGACCCTGCCAGAATCAACGGACTTGGAGTTTCAAAGAGGGACGTAAATCTGGCCTCATTTTTGTGTGCAAGAAACTACAGTTTCTTCTTCCTCGTTTCATGAGGTGGCCATATATTTCTTGCCCGTTTCAACTAATTTCCTGAACTGGCAAAACCAACTGGCGTGCACACTGCACAAACCGCACGAGTTGTGCAAAACGGTGCAGGGACTGCTTTGTTGCAGAGACTTTAAAAACGAGAAACATGGGTTGGGCGTCTTGCTTCTCTTTTGATCCAACCAGCAGTGCTTCCGTGCTGGCTGAGTGTGTGTCCTTCACTTCTCAAAGGGAGGTGACCCACGTTTTGCTTAGAGATACTTTGCGCACGTTGTGGATACCTTAAGGGTGTGCATGGTTGTGGGTGGGAAGGGGGGACACTCCTTCTTTCCTTCTTTTGCTGGAGGAAAGAAGTCTCCAAATAGGGAATTGGGTTGGTATTCTTCCCATCCCTGGCTTACAAGAGAGGACATGGAAATCAGGTTGATCCAAAAAGAGGCTCCCGGCAGGCAGGGATCCAATTACAGAGCCCTTCTAGAGGGATGCCTCTCACTCGATCAAGGTGACAGCTCGTGTCCCTTCCAGGCTCCTCCTGCGGCAACATCTTTTCCAATTCCACCTCCAATTCCACCACTTTCAGCTCAGATTCCCTGCAAATCCAGGGATCAGAAGCCAGCCAGTGGTGCTTCTGGAGGGGTGGGATCAGCCGAGAAGGCACTTCTTCCTTCTCATCCCGATGGGCTCAGCACCTTTTCTTGCTGGCCGCAGGAGGAAATGCAAGCTCAGCGGGATGACTGAAAGAGAAGGAAGCCCGATGTTCTCAGCTGAGGGAGGAGACCTCTGCGTTCCACAAGGATCTGCTTAGCTCCGTGGGCTAGAGTTGCGAGTACAGAACCGGAAAACAGCCCCAGATCCCCCCGGTGGCCCAATCCCTGGCTCTTACCTCTGCGAAGAGAGCGGTTCCTGTGAGCCGCAGCTTTTCTGAGTTGGCCTCCATCCAGGGGAGGACCTCCTGGATGAGCTGGTCATTGAGCAAGCCGTTCTCCAGCAAGCATCTGGGAGAGAGGATGAACAAGGGAACCGTCAGGGAGAAGACCAGCTTCCACAACTGCTGCCCAGGGAAGACCCCGGGCCAAATTGGACTTGAGGCAGGGAGAGGTTGCCCTCCTTGGGAGGAGTTGTGGTTTCAGGTCGCCCTGGAATGCAGGAACGGTGGCCGAATGCGTGCATGAAAAGCGACCCACAAGTGCGGGAATGAGAGGGAGAAAACAGATTTTTGCAGACGTAAATGCAGGGAGACCGGTTGAGTTGAACAGCGGGGAGATGAAGAACTGTAACCCTCCATATTTATGAGCCAGAGCGTGGGCAGACTTGGAGAACCCGAAGGAACACAAAATCTATTGACTTCAATTAGACTCGTTCTTCCTCCTCGCTACACCTCTCACCTGGTCACGAGTACCCACAGAATGAAAAAGAGGAGTAGAAGCTGGAAGCCAATGAATGAAGAACTATCTCCCTTCCTTCCTTCCTTCCTTCCTTCCTTCCTTCCTTCCTTCCTTCCTCCCTCCCTCCCTCCCTCCACTTCCTCCCTCCCTCCCTTCCTTTCTCCCCCCTCCCCCTTCCTTCCTTTCTCCCTCCCTCCCTCCCTCCCTTCTTCCCTCCCTTCTTCCTTCTTCTCCCTCTCCCTCCCTCCCTTCCTCCCTCCCTCCCTTCCTTTCCTTCTTCCTCCCTCCCTCCCTCCCTCAAGGTTTCCTCTCGATTTCCCAACAGAGGGAGAGAGGGGGAAGGTGGGGAGCACCTTGGATGGGATGAGCTTCTGGGGGTGCCACCACCGCTGCCCTTCTTTCATCAGGGGAGCAGGAGGGAAAATGGCAGGACTCCGTTTCCCACAGGGGACTACGGATGCTTCTTGGGAAGCCCCTAAGCCAGACGTGGGGCAACCCCACTCTCCCTCCTTTGCTTCTCACGATCCAGTGTCGCCGATGATCCAGCCTGGAGGCCATCTATAGCCACCTTGACGACCAGCCATCGCAGGGATAGAAAACCTCTGCTTCCTGGGCTCCACCTCCCAGAATCTCACCACCCCCAGAGCCCTTTCCTCTCCTTCAGCTATTCATAAGTCACTTACTTGGTCAACCTGCAAATGCCCTCAGGATGGGTCTGGGGATCCCCGAGTAAGCCCCAGAGGTCCGCCCTCCTGATCTCCTCCCGGGATGCAACTGGTGTCCCCTTCACCACCAGAGCCTTCAGGGCGTCCACAGACAGGCTGCACAAGGAAAGGACCCAGAGAGGGCCTCAGAATCGCCCCCTCCGAAGAAGAAGCGGGGAAATTCCAGGAGCAGGGCTAGCAAAGACCTCCACGCGGCCGGGAGGGGATGCGTCCTTCTGCCCAGAAGGGGACCCGGGCACAGGTTCGTGGGATGGGATGGGGCCATTCCTTGCTGCATGTAAGACGCAGGCACGCTTCCCCCATGCAGAAGGACTGCCTCCGGCCCTCCCACCCACCCACCCACCCAGGCCCTCCCCTCGGGCTTGCAGGTTTCCCAAACCTGCCCAAGGGAGGGGACGTTACCTGCAAGGGTTCCCTGGCGTCAGGTGCTGCTCCCTCAGGAACAGCCTCTGGCGGCCCTCACACTGGGGCATCTCCTGCCCCAGGGTTTGGCTGACCTGCCGCAGGAGGATGAACAGGAGCTGAGGGAACACTTCCTGGAGATCCGCCTCCGAGGGCAGTCCTGAGAGGACCTCGTAGATGGCACAGGTGGCCTGAAGAGGGGAGGAAGGGGAAGGGAACGGGGGCGGGGGGGGAGAGACCAGGTGTTACTGGGGTTCTTGGATCCTCCCCTCCGCCACAAGGCAGGGGTTCTGGCCTCCTTGGAGCCACCCATTTCAGCGCCTCTCAGAGCAGAACAGCCGAGACGTTTTCCCCAACATGGTCTAAAAGGATGGGCCATCCCGTGTCCCTTGGAGCGTACTTTGAGGGGTTCTTCCTCCGTGTAGTCCCTGCTTTTGTCACTGCCGGAGCTGGATGTCGTTCCCAGGATGGAGGGTCGGGTCACGCACGACATCAGCTTGGTCAGGACCGGCATGGCCAGGGATGGGTCCCGACCGAAAGACCTCCACAGCTTGCCAGTCTCCCTATAAGGAGAGAAGGTGGGAGTTGCAGAGACGGTCTGAGGCTAGACTTGGCCTTCAGAACCAGCAGATTGGGCGCAAGAAGCCCCTGGTGGGTCGGCAACGCCCGGCAGTGAGAAACCAATTTGGGGCAGGGACTCCAAAGGGAGACCTCTTCTCTTCTTCTTCCAACCTTCTCAAAGCTTGGCAAGCTTTCCTTTCAACGAGAACTTCCTAAACGCTCCCAAGCAGCCCAATCCCCTCCCCGTTGTCAGGAGCGCTAGGAAAAACCTCACAGGGCAAGGAGAAACCTTTTGTGGTGTCTCCCACCAGGACTGCATCCATCTTTTCAATCTAAGCGCCCCAGTTAAGGGACCAGGGCCTGACCGAGATGAAAGAAGCATCTTCCTCCAAGGACAGAAAGCCGTCTTTTCACTCCAGCACCCACCTGTCCAAGGGAAGGCGTCGGCGGAGGAGGTGGCCCAAGACCGTGTCCAGGTGGGAGTGGGCCATGGTGCAGACCGCCTCCAGCAGGACCTCCTCCATGTCACTCTGCGTGATGATTGGCAGGCGGCAGCAGAAAATGTCCAGGAGCTCTGGCATCTGGAAGGAGCAAGACAGGGATCCCTTGCTCAGATTTGCTCTAGTAAAGCTAATCCTCCGGATTATTTCATCATAAAAGCAATGTTTCAGTGAAGAATGGTTTTCTTTCTTTCTTATTCTATTTAGCAATCACAAGAACAAGACTACTCTTCTCTCCCTGAAAGGACACTGTTCTCGTTTGAGCAAGTCTTAGCTTTGCTGAAGTGACTTGGAATGGAACGGAAGCCAATCTATTGGGGCTTCCAGTGAGCTCACGACCACAGCAGCGCCCCCTTGCTGCCCCCCCCGGGTTGAGGTGACAGCGCACGTGGTTTATAGAGCTGGGCCCACATCTGGACGTGGCCAGAAAGGTCGTCCCAAGACCACTTTGTCCAGATGAAGGGCCAAACAACAGGGATGAATAGAAGGTGAAAAGGGCCTTTTTCGGACTACAGCACCCAGAATCCCCCACCCGAGGTGGCCATGGCTCTGCTGGCTGAGAAATTCTAGATTCTGCAGAATGGCAGAAGTTTACAAAAGGAACTTCAGTGTCCTTTGGGCAAAGCTGAAAAGACACAGGTGGAGATCTCTTTCTGAATTCTGCATCTCCTGCCTGGAGAAAAGCACGGTTCTGGCAAATGGTCACCTGGCTCTTCATTGCCTCCCCGTGGTTTTGGAGGATGGCGAGCAGCCAGTAACCAGCAGCCCTGGCACAGCTGGGGATCCCTGACACGAGGTCTTCCAGGATGGCTTCGGTGAAGTCCAACAGCTGATCCGTCGGGAGATAGATGCTGACCACCTGCCAAAAAAAGAAAGGACAGGCTTTTTCTGTAGCTCAGACCTTCTCCTGCACCAGTGAGATTTCCTGCCAGACCAAGGATGGGCAGCTTTATGCTTTTCCAAGGAGTCTTGCCCAGGGATTGCAAGAATTCTCAGCATCTTGGTCTTTCTTCCAAAACAAGGCGGCCTTGGCACTTCCTCGTTGACTCCAACAGGTTTCCCTGGAGAACCGGAAAGGCCCAAATGTGGGCCTGAAGTTGGACAAGGACTGGAGCCTTTCCGAGAGGACACAGGACGGGTCAGGCCACCCGGATTTTATACCGAGGCACCTCATCTCAGAGATGATGGCACTGCCAATGAGCCTGGCCATTGACTCGGCTCGCTGAGAAAACAGGACTCCAACCAATTTATTTATTTATTTATTTATTTATTTATTACATTTATAGCCCGCCCATCTAGTCATATAGACTACTCTGGGCGGGTAACAACATATCATCTAACAATTTAACAATTTAAAATCATAACAATATATTACTAAATAAACAATGATCCAAGATGGGAGAAAACACAAAATAACAAAAATTCAGACGGTGGGTGGAGGGAAGGCTTGCTTAAACAGCCAGGTTTTCAGTTGGCATTTAAAGATGCCCAGCGACGGGGCCATGCGAATCTCAGGAGGGAGGCTGTTCCAAAGACGAGGAGCCACTGCCGAGAAGGCCCGGTTTCTTGTTTTTTCCTTCCGGGCCTCCCTCGGCGTTAGGCTCCTCAGCCTCACCTCCTGGCTAGATCGGGTGATACGGGTAGATCTAGGTGGGAGAAGGCGTTCCGTCAGGTAGCGAGGCCCTAAACCGTTTAGGGCTTTATACGTAAGCATTAAAACTTTGAAATCTATGCGGAACCGAATGGGCAGCCAATGCAAGGCGGCCAGAGTGGGAGTAATATGTTGATGTTTCCTTACCCCACTGAGAAGTCTGGCTGCCGCATTCTGCACCATCTGGAGTTTCCGCATAGATCTCAAAGGCAGCCCCACGTAGAGAGCATTACAGTGGTCTAATCTCAAGATTATGAGTGCATGGACCAAAGTGGTGAGCGACCCAACATCTAGATAGGGACGCAGCTGGGCTATCCGCCAGAGATGGAAATAAGTGGTGCGGACCACTGACGCTACCTGGGATTCCATGGCAAGCGCCTGGTCCAGGTAGACCCCCAAGCTGCGCACCTCACTCTTCGCGGTGAGAGTCACCCCCCCAAAAGAGAGGGAGTTTCCCAAACCGCTGATGGTAGGCCCCCCGACCCTCAGGACCTCCGTCTTGTCCGGGTTCAGCCTCAGCCCATTTTCCTGCATCCATTGCAATACAGACCCCAGGCAGTGCTGCAGGGACAGAACGGCATCCACTGTAGTTGGCAAAAAGGAGATGTAGAGCTGCGTGTCATCGGCATATTGATGGCACGATGCTCCACACCCCCTGATAACCTCGCCCAGCGGCCTCATATAGATGTTAAACAGCATTGGAGAGATGGTCAAACCCTGCGGAACCCCACAATTGAGGCTCCATGGGGCCGACTCATGCTCCCCAAGCTGAACTCTCTGAGGACGGTCCCCCAGGAAGGACCGGAGCCAGGCCAACGCCTGACCACCGATTCCCAACTCGGAGACCCTCCTCAGGAGGATACCGTGGTCGACGGTATCAAAGGCGGCTGAGATATCGAGGAGGACCAACAGAGAAGTTTTTCCCCTTTCGGCCTCCCTCAAGAGGTCATCTAACAGGGCGACCAATGCCGTTTCTGTACCATGGCGCGGCCTGAAGCCCGACTGGAACGGATCCAGGGCATTTGTTTCATCCAAGTGCGCCTGAAGCTGATAGGCCACCACCCTCTCGACCACTTTACTCATTTGGGAGGTGCATGTGACCCAGGTGCTTGGGAGATTCCCACCCGATCAAGGGAATCACCTTAGCCAGTCTGGTCCAGGCCCCAAACAGATCGGTGGGGATTTCTGCTTGGAGATCACAGAGGGCAGACGCAACCTCTTTTTCTTCCTCCTCCGTGATTCTCGATCGGCCTGGAAAGAAAAGAGGGTGAATCATATTATAAAGCCTGTGCTCTCGTTTAGATAAAGAAATGGACTGTTTTAGAAACTGACAGAAGATTCAAATCAGAAGGACGTGATTTAAATCTAGGATGGCACGCCTTCCCAGGGTATCAAAAAGCAAAATACGATAAATAATTGAAGAACCATCTGATAAGGAAAGCTTTAAACTGGGTATGGACCAAGACCCGGGAAGAAAATGACCAGAAAGTTCCTGAATGGGTCTCACCCACAGAAGCATTTACACAACCCACATTAATGGAAAAGAAGAAACTCTATAGAGATTTAGAGATTTGTTAAAAGAGGCCTTAAGTATGAAATTAAGGGAAGAACTAGAAGAACAAGGCACAATACTTGATTGGTGGACAAAAACACAAAGAGACTCAAGATATACAAGCGATAAAGCAGTCGGCTTTTGTAAGGAATGGACATCAATGGATAAGATACTTCTGAATGTAAAGGAAAAACGGATTAAAATGTGGTATCGTTATCTACTAGAATTAAAAACGCAAGATGAAATAGTTAAAGAATGTATGATAAAATGGGCCCAAAATGTGGGCCACAATATTAACTTAAAGTCATGGTCACAAATCTGGGAAGGGAATGTTGACTAAAGAAGGGAACAAACAGAGAAGCAGACCAGGAAAAAAAATCACTGACTTGTTTGTTCGGGTTGGTTCGGGGTCGTCCAAACCGGAGGACCCAAAGTTTCCGGAATCAACTGATTTTGCCCGATTTAATAAACTTCCTGCGCCATTTCACCCCGCCCCAGCCTGCCCCGCCCCCTTCCCACTGTCCACCACTGCTTCCCTGCCTTGTCCGGCCACCTCTCCTGCTGCCACGTCCCTAACTGTCCGCTGAGAGGTGGGGACGTCGGCAGAGCCCCCTGGTCTGCGGAGCCCTGTCAAGAATAAAATATATTCCCAAATGAACCAATGACTTGATTTTTGGTTTGTTCGTAAATAATTTGTAAATTCGTGGTATGCGGATGTCAACAAACCATGAACCTAGACAAACCACCTTTTTGTTATCAACTCAATTCATTCCATCAATCCTTAGTAATGAATTAAGTAGTTTTAGAAGAGGTAGCAGACAGCTGACACAGGCAAACCTGTAACATAGCCATGTTAGTCTGTGCTAGCACTTCCGGCAAAAAAACAAAGAAAAAGAAAAAATAAAGAAAACCAACGCAGAGTTGCACCTTCAAAGCTAACTGCTATATTTTCATGTGAGCTTTCGTGGTCAAATCCACTTCCTCAGACATAGAACTGGGAAAACATGGCAAATATATACATATTTTTATAGACGGCCTGGGGAAAAAAGGATAAATATTTGCCCTGTAGTCCCACCCTGATGTCTGAGGAGGGGACTTGCCCATGAAAACTCACAGTTAGTCTTTCAGGTGTCAGCATGTTTTTGATTTTTTTATTATTATTTTCCTTTGGTTTTTGACTCATAAAGTCATGAATTGGTGACACATAAAACGTCACTGGAAAGAACCAAAAAAGGCTCCAAGTGGAACTCACACCCACAGCGTCCCTCACAGTTAAAAGCAACATGGAACATTGGCCATTTGTCAACCTGGGATTCTTGGTGTCATTTAATGGCTAAACCAAATTTTTTGAACGGTTTCACAGCAAGTTGACCAATGAAGGTCATCCCCGTCATTTTCTAAGCCCTGATTTCCAAGCTCTGGGATGAAGCCACCTCGAAGGGGCAGCATTTTTCTCCCTTGGGATCTGATGCCTTGAAGGAGCACCTTCTGCCTCCCCTGAAGATAATTTCCTTGTCCGTTTGTAAGTGGGGTCCATCTCAGCTGGAAAGAGGTCTCCCGGGGTCCTACATCCATCCAGGTTCACCTCCAGACAGAGTCACTCCAAGAACACTAGCAGTCACAGTGAAGGCATCCATTGATTTGCCTTGAAGCCCTCTCTTCTTGATCCCATCTCCCCCACCCACGTTCTCACCTTGAATGTGCATCAAGCAGCTGATGCACTTGGCCGCCCATTGCCGGCACGCGATGGACCTCTCCCAGGTATAGGGGGCTAGGAAGGCCACCCCGGAACCGTAGCCTTTAAAGTTCTCTCCATCCTACCAAGAAAAGAACAAAACCAATTGAAACGGCCTTGGAAGGCCTGAGGATTGGCAGAACCAACCTCTCCTCTAAGATCTGCAGCGGAAGGGATTCTCCGAGGCCGGAAAGAGACCTTACAGAGAGCCTGGTCATTGACGTGAATCGCATGTTCATCTTGCCAAGAGGTGAGGGAGGTGGCCTTCCTGTGTTTGTGAAAGCCAACTTCCAAGGAAACCCTCCTTGCCTTTGGAAGACCAGTCACCAAACCAAGCAAGCTCGTCTGCATCGTCCCAGAGGGGAGAGAAGCTCTGGCTCAGGCCTGTCCACAGCCCTTTGGGCCGCCTTCTTGTCCATGCTTGGGACACATCAGGCTGGCACAGGTGGGAAGAGAAGGGAGAAACGGGGAGGAAAGCCACAGCCAGCTTGGGTCCAAGGTGAGCCCACCTGGCTCTACTGCCCCTGCTGTGGGAGGTGCTACCGGGAGGGGTGAGTGTCAATTGAAAAGATGACATTTCTAATGGAGACACAGGGTGGTCGCAACACTCTGGTCTCCTTTGAGATGTCTGTTCAACAAAGTCACTTCTGCTCTTTTGTGCTGATTGTGAAGGAAACCATCCATTGCTCATTTCTTGGACACCATCAATGATTTCCATCACTCCGAAATCGCACACCCACCCCACCCCAACCCAACACCAAATGCATGAAGCCTGATGGGCATCAGATGGAAGGGAACCAGATGGCTGTGCGGATCACCACATCAGCAGAGCAGAAATGGCCTCTACCCATCGAACAAAAGGCATTCCCTTCTATAGACAGCTGTGGTCTCATCACACTCAAGCTGAGTTTTCTCATGCTTGTCCCATCTGATCTGATGGCTGAGCCCACGCAGGAGAAGGAACTAGAAGATGAAATCCTTATTCTAGAGAAGCCCCCGGGCTGGGAAAGGCTGGTCTAAACTCATGGAGCCCAAGTCCAAAGACACCAAGGAGAGGCTTCCCGTTGGAGAGTTTTGCCTCTTTCCGGGGAGCCTTTCTGAATATCGGGACTAGTCCCACAGGGTCTTCTGGTTGGCCAGCAAGAGGAGGAGGCAGAAGGAAGAGGAGGAAAACTCACCGGAAGACTAAGGGTGGCCTGGAAGGAAGCCAGAACCTGGAAGCTGGCCTGTAGTGCCCTCTCTCGGCTCCACTCGGCTCCTGTGAGCCAGGGCTCGATCAGCTGGAGGTCAAGCAAGAACACATACCCGTTTATGAGACGTCTCTGAGGGGCAAACCTTTTTCATTTTACAAACATATTCTGCTTTTCCCTGAGATATCCCACAGCTGGATGAGAGCCACGTAGCCCATCTGGCTGCAAAACACAGTTGGTCATTCATGGCCTAGTGGGTGAAATGTGGAAACGCTGAGAGAGAGGGAAGCCCCCCCCCCCCGATCTACATGTTGTGAATCATCCCTCATTCGAGAACTCCTGGAGAGCTCAGGGGTTCAGGGCTCTGGCTGCAGAGCCAGAGGTTGGGAGTTCGATTCCCCACTCTGCCTCCTTGAGGAGGGGCCAGACTCAGGGCTCCCTAGGCTCCCTTCCGACTCTGCCGTTCTAAGAGGCAACATCACTTCACTCTTGAGGAAAGCTTTCATGTCTGAGAGATCAGTCTGGGCGATGCAGACTGACTGGGACAGGTTGAGAGGAGGGCAACAAGGGTGATCCGGGGACCGAAAACCAAGCCCTGTGAGGAAAGACGGAAGAAACTGGGCATGGTTAACCTTGAGAAAAGAAGGCTGGGAGGTTGTCACACCGAGGAGGGGCAGGAGAGGTTCTCAGTCATGCCAAAGCGCATAAGCAAACACGTGATTGTGGGCTCAAGTTCCAGGAAAACAGATTCCTGTCGATCAATGGAACCAAGGAGCTGGGTGAGCGCTCCGACACTGGAGGCCCTCAAGAGAAAGTTGGACAACTGTGTGTCAGATATAGTTTGATTGGGATTCCTGCACCGGGAAGGGGCCGGACCCGATGCCCTTAGAGGCCCCTTCCAACTCCATTGTTCTATGATTCTGTCCAAATTGTCACCATCAGATCATTTCAGCATTTTTATATATATATATATATATGGTAATTACAGATGATCCTCAATTTATAGTTTGACCATAAAATTGGCAAATTTTCTGCAATACTAAACGTAAATGCCAATCCAGGGGATTTCCTTTTGGGTGTATGCTAGATGCTTACCTGGAACATGTCTTCAATCCTCTCTGAGGTTGGCTCTTCTTTAACGAGGACCTCGAAGAGTTTCCCCATGGCCTCAATGGAGCTGGTGTACAGGAGCTGAAAGGACAACCCAGGGAGTGAGGCCCGAGAGCTACACCATTCCCCTGACGCCATGTGCTCCTAATAAACCAGGGGGTGGGCAGAGCAAGGCCCAGTGAAGAGTGGAAACAAACAGACATTGACCGCACAATGACATTAAGCTGTTTAAGACGCCTTTGCGGTAAAAAAAGCAAAGCAACGTTTCAGCCTTCTGTCCTCTTCTATAGATGATGTGCAATAGGAAGTTTCAGGAAACCTCCCATCAGATGTTAAAAAGGAAGACCTAGAAGAAAACCTGCCTGACATACCTCGATGTTGGAAGCATCCTGTTCATCCTTTGCTCCCTTTTTAAGATGTTCCAGGGGAGGGAGGGGAAACAGACTCTTGAGGACTTTGTCCAGCATTTCCCGGAGAGCTTCCACTGGCAGGCACGGCTTGAGTTGGCTAGCAGAAGAAAGGTAGACTGAGAACTCAGACAGAGATCCCAGACAGAAAGGCAGCCCAAATCTCAGGTTGGCTCTTTCTCATTCTGATCTACATGTTACAGCATCGTGATAAGAAAACAGACTGCCTCTTTCTGTATGATCATTGGCAAGTGGACAGGGCAAACACAGCAGCTTTGAAGGACTGTGTCTCTGGAGGGAAACCCTGTGGCCTTGAAGTCAGCTGGCAGCCTCACTTCCCTGCCCGTCTCATGCTCGTCAACCAAACGCACTGACAGGGGAGCCCCCATTTCACATCGCAGAGCTGCCGCCGCCGCCGCCACACACCAGTTGCTGCCTGAGGGACGCCTCCCTAGCCCAGCTGGTCTCTCCGTTGCCTATCGATAACTTACCTGAGGGAGACTAAGGCAGTGATGGCTGCCGGGAGAAGGGAGCTTCTTAAGTTCTCCAGGGGCTCCCTCTCAAGAAAGGCCTGAAGACCCCCGTGGTGGTGGTGGAGGGAGCAAAAAGGAAGGAAAAACAAGAAGGAGGGGGAGGAGAGATCATGGTTTCATCGACTCAACAGAGGATACGACCAAAATTCTTTTAAAAATGGCCAAGAAGGGGGTTGAACGTGCTTTCCTCAGGAGTCCCGTCTTTTCCACGGACAGCCTTTCCCCGAGGTGTTGGGGCGGCAACCGTTCTGAGCAGAGCAGCCGGCTGGATGCTTTGCTCCCAATGAGCCCCTTCCCCAAAGATCGGGTGCAGGTCTCGTGGCGGAAGCCCTCCAAGAAGGGTCTCCCTTGCGGAGCTTCCAAAAGTCTCCTTCGTGCCACGAGGAAGACCCCGAGTCTGAAGAGACAACCCCCCCCCCCGTGCTTTGTGGGAACCCCACCGGCCCCTTCGGGTCCCCCACGTTGCTTACCAACAAAGTTTCCAGGAGCTCCTTTTTACAACCCAGCTGGAAGTTCCCATCCTGGGCTTCAGAGATGGCTTTGCAGATGTCAGCTACGCTCTCACAGAAGAGCAGCTTCAGGTGGGTGTCCTGTGTTGCCAAAAGAACCCGGTCATCATCATCCTGCTTTGGTACTGGTATGTCTATATTCTGTTTGTTTAACTTCCATCAGCAGGGAGATCATGAACCTGGGAGCAGCCCCTGAGAAGGCTTTCTCTTGCCTCCCCACCAGATTTGCCTTGAACGATGGTGAGGCTCTCTTGACAGTGCAACAACCAGAGCAAGCCCCCCCCCTGGTTCATGCCGTCTGGCGGCATCTCTCTAGGATTTCTCAAGTTGGGGGGAGGGGTGGATCATTCTCATCATCATCATCATCATCATCATAGTAGGACGAGAGATTCCACTAGGGGAAATGCCTCATACGGAGCAGGGGCCCTAACAGGGGTCCTCCATCCTGCTTCCTCTTCAAGGGAAAAGATTCGGACACGGAGGTGCCCGATCACACCCTCAGATCTGTGACAGCTTACCTTGCTCTCAATGGTGACTCC
The DNA here is from genome assembly GCA_037013535.1 of Intellagama lesueurii. Classification (NCBI taxonomy): domain Eukaryota; kingdom Metazoa; phylum Chordata; class Lepidosauria; order Squamata; family Agamidae; genus Intellagama; species Intellagama lesueurii. The sequence continues at coordinate 19,398,331 of JBAJHW010000011.1, forward strand.
CAGGACCTGAAAAATAAAATGGAGAAGCCTGGCTGTGAGGTCGACCTTACCAACCAACCCACAAATCATCATCATCAGAAATATATATATATTTTTTGTTTCGGCAAAATTGATCTCCTTGCACAAGCCTAGAAAGGCAGCTGACCTTTTTTAATTTTATTTTTTAAAATGTTAAGGACACAGGCCTTGGGCCAGGGGGATAAACGGTTTTGCTATGCAAATTTATTTTTTTATTTATTTATTTATTTATTTATTTATTTATTTATTTATTTATTTATTTATTTATTTATTTCATTTATACCCCGCCTATCTGGTCAATTATGACCACTCTAGGCGGCTTACAACACACACTAAAAACAATAAACAAAAACATACACATAATATAACATAATTTTCCCAAAGATGGCAAGAAACAGAGTGTATTATAGTGAAAAAAGAAAGAAAAAAAATAATAGGAGTTAACTGGAAAGGGGGAAGGCCTGCCTAAACATCCATGTTTTCAGTTGTTTCTTGAAAATACCCAGCGAGGGAGCTGCGCGAATCTCAGGAGGTAAGCTGTTCCAGAGGCGAGGAGCCACTGCCGAGAAGGCCCGGCTTCTTGTTTTTTCCTTCCGGGCCTCCCTCGGCGTCAGGCTCCTCAACCTCACCTCCTGACTCGCGCGAGTGACACGGGTAGAACTGGGTGGGAGTAAACGTTCTGACAAGTATCGAGGCCCTAAACCGTTTAGGGCCTTAAACGTAAGCATCAAAACTTTGAAGTCAACGCGAAACCGAATGGGCAGCCAATGCAACGCGGCCAGGGTAGGGGAGATATGATGGTGTCTTCTCACTCCACTTAGGAGTCTGGCCGCTGCATTCTGCACCACTTGGAGTTTCCGCGTCAGCCTCAAAGGTAGCCCCACGTAGAGCGCGTTACAGTGGTCTAATCTTGAGATTACGAGCGCATGGACCAAGGTGGTGAGCGCCCCCACATCGAGATAGGGCCGCAGCCGGGCTATCCGCCAGAGGTGAAAAAAGGCGGTGCGGACCACCGACGCCACCTGAGTCTCCATGGAGAGCGCCGGGTCCAGATGGATCCCCAGACTGCGAACCCCACTCCTTGCAGCCAGGGCCACCCCCCCAAACAAGAAGGAGTCGCCCAAGCCGCCAACAGTGGGGGCACCCACCCTCAAGACCTCCGTCTTGTCCGGGTTCAGCCTCAGCCCATTCTCCTGCATCCATTCCAGTACAGTCCCCAGGCAGCGCTGAAGGGACAGGACGGCATCACCTGCAGTTGGTGAAAAGGAGATGTAGAGCTGGGTGTCATCCGCATACGGATGACACGATGCCCCACATCCCCTGATGACCCCACCCAGCGGCCTCATGAAGATATTGAACAGCATTGGGGAGATAATCGACCCCTGTGGAACCCCACAATTGAGACTCCACGGGGCCGAGACACTCTCCCCAAGCTGTACTCTCTGGGGACGGTCCTCCAAGAAGGAACGGAGCCAGGCAAGCGCCAAGCCACCAATTCCCAGATCGGAGAGCCTCCCCAGGAGGATACCGTGGTCGACGGTATCAAAGGCCGCCGAGATGTCGAGAAGGACTAACAGAGAGATTTTTCCCCTGTCAGCCTCCCTCAATAGGTCATCATACAGGGCGACCAATACCGTCTCTGTTCCGTGGCGCGGCCTGAAGCCCGACTGAAACGGATCCAGGGCATCCGCTTCTTCCAAGAGAGCTTGAAGCTGGTCGGCCACCACCCTCTCCACCACTTTGCTCATGAAAGAGACATTGGCGACAGGCCTATAATTGCCAATTTCGTCCGCCGCCAAACTAGGTTTCTTTCTTATGGGCCTAATGAGTGTTTCCTTGAGGGCAGAAGGAAACCTGCCCTCAAGGAAAGACCCATTTATTATTACAGTGGCCCATTCTGTTGTTATCGGCCTGGCTGCTTTGATTAGCCAGGCCGGGCAAGGGTCAAGGGAGGAGGTGGTGGCTTGACAGCGATCAAGGACCTTGGCCACAGAATCGGGCGTGACAGGCTGAAAGGTGTCAAGAGTTACCGGGCAAGACGGAGCGCTGGACATCTCTGCTCGACTCACTGTGTTCAAAAAAGGAGAGAGGTCCCGGCGGATGGCCTCCACTTTAGATTTTAAAAAGGCTGCAAACTGGTCAGGTGAGAAACTAGGGGGAGGCCTATCACCCGGACCAGTTCCGGATAGGTCGCGCACTATACGGAATAACTCCGCCTGCTGGTTGGCCGCTTCGCTTATCCGGTTAGCGAAGTAAGTTCGACAAGCAGCCTTTACCTTAGACAGGAAACCTACAAGATGCAGGGGATGAAGGTGAGGGAAATCAACTACTATGGCAACCAGACATCTTTTACTACTTGCGGAGCACCACTTCTGAATAGGAGCTAAGCGTCTCATCTATTCAGTGCTCAGTGAGGCAAGAAAAGGCTACAGGTAAATTTGTGTGTCTCAGGGTGCTGTAATTGCAGCACCCTGAGACACACAAGCTGCAACTTGGCACTGAATTTTATGGCAGGTCACTTTGGCTAGTTTCTGGAGTGCAGTGAACTCCCCCTCTTCCATCCCCACCCCTCCCCGCAGCGACCTGCTCCCTCCGTGCCCCATTTCACCAGAGCCACCAAAGGGCTCTCTCGGGCTGGGAGAATCCATCCCTCCAACCCCCTTCTACTTCTTACCTGGCAGCTCATCCTGTAATGGCTCAGGACTTTCTTCAGGATGTCCGTCTCCGCGCACTTCAAGAGGAGCTCTTTGGGGGCCCGGAGGGCTACCCGGCCATAGGCCAAGATCAGGGCCTGATGGAGGTGCCCTCGCCTGCCGCTCTTGTAGTCCTAGGTAGGCAACAGAAAGGGGTATTTGGCAAGGCGGCAGCTGCTACTTTATCATCTGTCTGTCTCTCTCTCTCTCTCTGCCTGTTTCCCTCTTCTGTCCCTTCTTTGATCGCCATGGCAGCAGGATTGATTTGGTTTTATCGTATTACTTATGTCCTGTGATCTGGGGGTGAGTGGGGGAAGAAGGACTGACTTTCCCCCTTTAAAAACGCTTCAAGATCGTATGCTTAAGTCCACTTTTTGGGTTTTGGAAAGAGTCCAGCACTCCACCTGTCTCGTCTGCAGAAGCCCAGTGGCTGAAATCCTGTTGAGCAGCTCCGCAGGCACAATGATTCTGTGCACAAATCGACCGCACAAGATGCCATTTGATGACAGGCTTCTCTTGGCAATTTTGGGGGGTATGCAACTTTGTCAGGTTCTGCACCCTGAAATTGCCTTCAAGCGGCAGCAATGAGCTCATAATGAGCAGCGTTTTGCCACGGATGATGATGATGATGCAGGTGGAGGTGGAGCTGCCCAACAGGAATTCAGCCACTGAATGGATTGCTGAGTTGTACGTCAACACTTAGGTAAATCCCATCAGTTGAGTGAACCTCCTCTATCTGCAGCCAGCAATTCCATGGAATGTGAATATTAATGTCTGGCATCAGAGGAGGCTCAGGCTCCAGTTTTAGATCCTGTTGAATCCAGGGTGGCTTATTTTAGACTTGGCATCAACCTGCTTGCCCCGCCCACTGGCTTACCTTATGGTGGGTGAGGAGGGCAGGCAGCCTCATTTTGAGCTCCATGCCAGCTCCGCATTTGTCCAAGGTGGCCAGAGTCAGGTCTAAGTGCTCCACAGCAGCAAACGAAAGGATTTCGGCAACTTTCTGTAAGGGGGGCGGGGGGAGAGGAGACCAAGAGAGAGAGAGAGATTGGAGAAGGGATGCTGATGTGAAAAATGACTTCAGTGGAGAAGGATCTCCATGTTTGCCCCCGCCCAGTTTCTGAGACTTGATCTGTGAGCCGTTCAAGAAACTGGATTAGATCTCCCCGTTTGGAAGGGAGGGAAGAGGAAAGACCACCCCTAGCACACCATCGTGTCCTTGACTCTGTGGCATTCCAGCACAGCCGGGTGCTCTTCACTCTGTTGCAATGTTGTGGAGGGTTTCAACTTAAGAGAGGTGGAGAAACCTTCTTGGTTGAAGAGTAGGGTGTCCATCTATTAAGAAGAAGCCGCCACCGCCGCCACCCCAAGGACAAAAGAGAAGCCAGGTGGGTACAGAACTCAGAAGGCTGGCCTGATGAGCTAGAGACTCACCTCTTTCTCTGCTGCTTCCAAATAATTGCCGTTCTCGACCAAGCACTCCAGCCAGCGCTGAACATACTTGTGGTCCTCGTAACAGGCCAGTGACAAGCCCAGGACTTGATAGAGGAAGCTCTGAAAGAGAAGGAGGGGTAGACCAGAGGGGAGGATTCAGTTGAACATTCGGATACCTCTCTAGATCTTTGGGCCAGTGGTCCTTCACTGGAGGCCGTCCAGCAGAGGCTGGACAACTCTGGCCGAAATCCGGTTGCTTCGTTTGGAAAGTGGCCCTCGAGAAGGCCCACTGAAGCAACAGGATCCTGAGGGAGGCGTTGACACATCCCATGCCTGCCCATTCAAGGGGCCTCCACCAGTGCAACTTCCTAGGCGAAGCAACAGAATTTCCGCCACTATGTTCTGCAGCAGCTGCTTTGTACAAATGTTGGCTGAGAGAGACTGGGGTCTCCCCCAGGTTACAGAAGCTTTCCATGCTCAGGGGAGAAGCTGAGGGGCCACAGGACTGCGGCTTTCACGAGAAACTGGGGAACGAACCTTTTCAAGGGACCCGTCTGCGTAGCTGGCCATCTGATCTTCCAGGGCTAAGATCAGGTTCTGGGTCCACCTGTTGTCCTCCATAGTCTTCAGGGACCTCCTCAGAAACTAGGGAGGAGAGAATGACAGAAACCAGACATTTGGTTCACGAGGGCCTCGACGTCTGCTCCTAAGACTCCATTCCTGCCCTTCCCCCTGCCCAAATGCCTTAAAAATGTCCTTGGAAAATCACTTCTTAAAGAAATGGAGAATATGACTTCCCACAGGAGCTGAGGGAAAAGGGGCTAAGCACTCTCTTGATCTAGTCAAAAGCCAACGGGTTGTCAACCCGGAGAGCCAAAATGGACCAGCTTGGTCTCCGGGTCAAACACTGGGGGAGGGCGGTTCTCCACTGTGTCCTACGTCTTCTTCACCCATCTGTCCTTCTTCCCATTTGCTGCCCAGAGCATCTGACTTCACAGGCTCTTCCATTTTGCCCCTCAGGCTAATGGATCACAGTCCAGACACCCCCCCCCCCTGCCCCCAGCCTGGTCTGTCCAAAAGATCCCTCTTCTCCCTCCAGCCAGTTCCAGGTGAAAGAAGAGCAGAACCTCACCTGCAGAAGCTTCTGCTCCCACTCAGGTCGGGTTCCTCTAGTGCCTTCTGGAAGGAAAAGATGACACCGTTGTACCAACTCAATTGGGAAGGGTGTGTGTGGGTGGGTGTGGGTGTGATGTAGAGTTTGGGACCATATTTTTCAAGAGGAGTACTTGAGCCATGACTTCTTGAAATGGAATATGTTGGTCATCCCTCACTGCTTGAAGAGGAACGTCCTATTAACGTACTCTTAAAAATAGGCAAAAACCTCCCTCTAAGAGACCCCCAGGCAGGATTTTGAAAGGCATCTCTAAATATAATTGGCTACATGTGAAAAAAGTAGGCAAAAGTAATGCTGTTTACCAATTGTGGTGCTATTTCACAAAAATAACATTATTTCCTTACTATCCCTCAAAATAGCCAAGAATGGTCAACATCATCACTTGGAACACATGACTTTCGCACTATGGTGTGTCATGCACAAGGTGTAGACATTTTTCATAATCTTTCAAGTACCAAATGGCAGGAAAATCAGTCCTGTTTTTATTGTCCGTGCCCTGTTTTTGTGTGTGCCCTATTAGTAAACATCCTGATCTTTACATATAGATTCAATATATATATATATATATAGAATTACAATGTTTTGACGTCACCAAAATGACTAAAGTTCTCTGGCCTGTTTTTAGAATCCATGTAAAAATACAAATAGAAAATGAATGTATGTTACAAAAGTAACATAATTATTTCCTTACTATTTCCTTTAGGAATTTGAAAAGTGCTCAGAGATTTTCAGCTGGCCATGCCTGCCAGAACCTATACAAAGGTCCACCTGCTTCGTGTAGGTCCCGGGGGCCCTGTCTAGGGAAGCACTTCAGAACTGGGGCAAAAGGTCTGAAAAGGCAAGCCTGCTTTTGGATTCAGGTGCTCCTGAATTCGTTCAGGAAAAAATCCAAAACATGAACCAAAGAAATCAAATACAACGAAGATCAGGTGAACGGATAAAACGAATGTCAGGAACTTTAGAAAAATGAAAGCAAGATCGAAGGGCCTTCTGGAAGACAGCGCTATTCCTCTGGTAGCTTGCAAAGTGAAGCGCAGCACTTTTAAGATTTTGAAACCACTTGAAACTCTTCAGAGATGTAGAAATAAGTGCAAGAAGGAGAAGACGTTCAGGGCTGAAGGACCCAGACGGCTGGGCTGAAGGCAACACAGCCTTCTGTCGAGCGGCTGCCTCCAAAGTCAGAACGTCCATGAGGAGGTTGAGCTTGAAGTCAAAGTGGGCTGAGATGGAGGAGGCGTGGACGGGCAGGGGGGCAGGAAAGCATTTCGCTGTGAACCCTCCTGTCAGGCACCCATCGGGCAACCTACCTGCCTGGCAATACCCCCAAAGCACTGGGATTTGCTCCGCCCACAGCTGAACGATGGCCTCGTGGATGTCACCACGCAGGGCGTGCAGAAGCTGGAGTGCCCAGAACCCTCTCTGGCTCCCAGAGGAGGACAATACCTGTAGGCAGGAGAGGAAACATGAGAAAGGAGAGCCCCCGAAGGAGAAGCCAGGACTCACCCGTCCATCTCTAAGTGCCAGCGGCTCAGATTCAGGAGCAGTTCCTCTCCTGGAAATAGACAGGCATCGCCCTCCCGAGAGGAGGGGGTCCCCGTGACCCGTTGGCGCCTTCTCTGCTTGGTCCATTTCCTATCCAGGGGGGGTCCTGCTGCTGGGCAGCATCCCGGCCTTGAAGAGGATGCTCAAAACAAGGCTGCTCCCTGAAGCCTTAGAGGGCATCCTCTCATCAGGCTCTGGTTGCAACGATGCCACCCTTCTTGCCATTGCCTGGTTAGTCTGATTTATGAGCTGAGGTACGGATGGTTTTGATTTCCTTGGTTTATATGAGATGTGTTGCTTTTAGATGATGTTCTATTTATTGTCCTTAATTTTTTTTTTTTTTTTTACGTAAACCGCCCAGAGTAGTGCCTAGCATTAGTCAGGCGCTATCCTAACATGCTTTCCTTAGGATTCTTGGTCTCTCTGCTGGATTTGGACGGGAGAGCCCTTCTACTAGATGACACCATCCAACAGAAAACTGCCCCCCAAAAAGCAAGTGGGTGGTTTAATCACAGAGACCAGAACAAGACAGGGACTTCTTCTCTAGTTCCCTCTTGTGGCCCCTTCAGTTGTTGCGTTTTCAGTTTTTTACAGAAGCAGGGAGCTGGTTGGCCCCAGCAGTGCTGAGGGCTGCATTTTGCCTGTGCCTGTGTTGTCATGAAGCCAACTAACATTATTGCAGCTGAAGGAACTTTCCAATCCTTCAGGGAGTTCCTTTCTTCCTACATTTCTCGTTAGCCCACCTTTAACTAATTTCCAAGCTCTAGAGGAATCCTCTAGATTGGAGCTATCCTGCAATGAAGAAGGCAACAACGTCTCCTTTCAAAGCGGGGGGGGGGGGGAGCACTTTGCCACGGGATGACTTGCTGTTTCACCTTCCAGGGAGGATCTGGGGTGAATGGCTTTTTTCAAAAGCAGCTTTCCAAGCTCTGGAAAGATCCACTAGAAGTAATAATACGAAGAAGGCGTGCAGTCAAGCCAATTTGGACTTATGGCAACCCTTTCCAGGGCTTCCAAGGTACACAGCACTCAGAGGTGCCTCGCCAGGTCCTGGTGGAGGGGGTGCCCTGCAGCTTGCCCAAGGCCCTCACCCCCTCGGGCTCTCCGGCCAGAAAGCTCTCTCACTCAGCTCTCCAGCCAGCGTACTGGGCCGAAGACGTTTCTGCAATACCTGTCTTTTGGAATTCCTGCACCGAGAAGCCACAACACACTCTGGGAAATGGGAGGTCAAGGAACTGAGAGGACCTTACACATCCACACTCTCCTGCCGCCCACCCCCAAGACAAAAATGTAGATGCTTTTTCTAAGCATTGCTCACCAGAAGCCGTGCGAGGACTTCTTGCGGACTTGGAAGATTCACTAAAAGGAGAAGAACAGGGGTCGGGGGGGGGGGGGGAAGTTTGTGATGCAAGCCCTAGAATCATGGAAAGGTTTCCCACTGTTCCTCATATCCTTCCCAGATCTGGTCACTAGGATCGTTCCAGCAACGGACTGGGCTCCTTCAGAAAGCCACAAAAGAACATAGAGGTCTGGGGTGGGCCGGAGGTGGGCCTGCTCCTTTCTGGAGCGCCCCGGACTCCACTTGGCCCGAGCTTTCACTGAGAAATAGGAGGATTCCCATTCCCTTCGGCCTCAAGGAACGGCGAGTCTCCTTCAAGCCCAGAGGCCCTGCCATGCGTCTTATCACATTGGCAGCGGATCTCTGGCCCCTCTGGGGGTGCTCTGGTCTGGATTTTCCTGGGACGTATCTGACATTGGCCCCTGGAAGGCTACCCACCCATCCGAGACCTCTTCAACGAGGCATGACCTCTCCAAAGGAGAGAGGGATCCATTCCTTCCCATGGGAAGAGAGGTGAGTGCCAATCACACCCAGCCATGCACAGTTCAAGCCCAGGGGACAGCCTTTGGTACCCAACCAAACAACTGACCAACCCACCCACCCACCCACCTCCTCTGCAAGATCCCAGGAAGAGGACGGATCCTTCCGGCCGAAGGGCAGCCAACTCCTTCAGGCATCTGCAGAGGGGCGTCAGAGCTGGCGTGTATTCCGGAGGCACCAAGAAGCACAACAGCTTCGGCCACAGAGCCTGCCAAGAGGAGAGAGGTGACCGTCAGAGAATCAGAGCCCAGCCTCGGTCTGGAGTAGCTCGGCACCACGGATTGGGGCCAGGCTGGCGTTCTCTTCCCCGAGTGTCGTAGGATTGCTGGGAAATAAAGCGCCCCCCAGGCTAAAATGCCAGCTCTTTCCCCGCCTGACCTCACCCCGAGTAGGAAGAGGGGTGAAACTCCTCCGGTCTTCTGAAGGGCAAATCCACCCAAGCCACTCACTTTAAACATCCCGGGGGCTGAAGTGTTCACGTGCTCCAGGACCTCCACGGACAAATCCTGGACATCGGCTGCCTCTTCCTTTGGCGTCAGGCCTCTGACACCGTCTCTGACCTGCCGTACAAAGACACACAAGAACCACAGAAACATCCAGGTCAGGAAACCAGAACCGTCTCCAGAGAAAAGCCCCCCCCTCCCAAAAAGTGGCCCTTCACCCGTGGGGAGATGTCCACCAAGGGGCGGCCCAGGAAAGAAAGCTTGCGCACCTCGGAAGCGGTTGAGCCAGACGGTGGTGGCAGCACCTGGAAGAGGTGCCCCGGTGCCAAGGTGCAACCCAGCGAAGGCTGAAACGAAAAGGAGGGACTCAGACACACACACACACACACACACACACACACAGAGGTGAGGGCCTCTTTCCCCACCCAGCCGATTCCGAGAGGGGCTCAACTGCACACCCACCCCTGCACACCGTTTCCAACCAGCGCACTCTTGAAGTAGCTGATGGAGGGATGATGGGAAGCCTACTAGAGCCCAGAGCTTGGGAAACGTCTTTTGGAATGACAGGTCCCTGAGAGTGTTAGCTGGGAGATTCTCTGAGCTGCCATCGGAAGAAGTCTTTCCCACCCACACTTGGAGCCCAACCTCTCCAGCCTCTTCCCGGGTGTAGAAGGCTGTGCTGGACACAGTTTCTCCCCTTGTTCGAAACACCCTTTACGCTCGCCTCTTCTGACCCGCCTTAGGCTCGCCTCTTCTGAAGGGGTGGGAAGAGGAGAGACTGGGGGCTTCAGCCAGCCTGGGGGGGCAGGAGCTGGACCGAGCTTCTCCTTATTGCTTGGGACTGAAAGGAGGCAGGCGGTCACGAGACAGGCAGGCCGAGAGATGCCTCCTGATGGGCTTGGAAGGGGTTGCCTCGTCCCTGCCATAGGAAGGATCTCTCGGGACTCTTTCGCGCTGACTTACCCCTTGACTGGTACGAGCGGTGACCTGACGGAAGAGGTAGGTGACCATCTCCCATTCCAGACAGCCCTCGACCTTTGGGGAGCTCAGGAGCTCCTTCAGGAAGAACAGGGTCGCTTCCCTCACCTGGCAGAAAGGGAGGAATGTCATCTCGTCAGTTGCCTCCCCGAGTCTGCCTCCCGTGCTGAAGAAACCCCATCTGAGGCGGGATCCGGAAGCCCCCAGCGCCTTGGGAGAGCCACTGGTCCCGCTGACCATTCCTTCTGCAAGACGAGGGTCTGCTTCCTGCCAGGGAATGTTTCTGAGGACTGGAACCTCGTTCTTGGCCTTTACTGTCCGCACTCTCTCTGTTGAGCAGACTCAGTTCGTGCAGATGTCTACTAGCCGTGGCTCATGTTTGGACTACCTGGCAATTCTTTTTTCCTCTTTTTTTTTTTTTTTTTTGTATGCTTTTCTTTTTCCTCGCTTGCTCCCTCCCTCCCTCCCTCCACCTCCTCCTCCTCTTTCTTTTGGATTATAGAGCTAACATCACACAGCCAGCATGGTCATTTTTACTGTAGTCCAAAAAAAGTAATTTCTTTTTGGTTGGGCATGTAAACAACTTTCCGTCTGGACTGCACGGTTTTCTCTGAATCCCCTCAATGTTGGGGCCTCACCCTTTGTTTGTGTCGGGTTGCAAGACTTTGCTTTTACTTTTGGCTTGGAAAGCCAGAGACCTTTCTGTATTGCACGCATGTCTTTAAGCCCTTGTTTTCATCTCAGCTCATGATGTTCTCCTTGTGGTGATGGGATCCACCCTTCCTTTCCATGACACGACAGAGGCCGGAGAGATCTCCAGATCACCAGAAGTGAAAGCAGCAAAGCTCTTGGGCAGTGGGATGATTTTCAGGCTGCTCTGGGATGTGGTGAAAACTGTCCCGCATCCCTGTGTCAGCTGGAGGATTCTGGGCAGTGTAGCCTAGTGATGCAACTCTTCTGATTTCTTTCTAGTGACCACCCCACCCCTCGGGTATGTGGAGAGCAACCAACGGGGGCTTCCATTTTGGATGGGGGGGATCACAATCAGAGCCTTCTCTGACTTACCTTGATGGACGTGGACTTCTCAAGAGCCCGGAACACCTTCTTGAGGTTCTGGGGTTGACAGTCCACGCAGACCTCCAGAAAGAGGTGAAGCCCCTAAAAAGAAAACACGGGCGGCGGGGGGGGGGGGGGAGCAGTCAGTGTCTGGTGCTGTGCCTTTTCTTAGCCATGCAAATTGAGCCCCGGGGCTGAAGAGCAGCTGGACCGCTTCCTGGGCAGGACAGTGGTCAAGACCCCAGAGAAGCCTGTGAGGGGACCCTTCCTGTTCTCCCAGAGCTCAGAAAGGCTTTCTGGGGGGGGGGGGTTGGACTACCATCTTTCGACTCTCGCAACAGTGGTGCTCTTTATGGTACCCCGTGTGCAACCCTTGGTGCTCAGGGCCTGCAAACGTCTTCTTAGGTCTGGAGCCGATTCACTGCCCCCCCACCCCCACCCCCCAAAAATCCTGGCGTCTCCACTCTCCTCTGCAGGGCTGCCTCTACCAGCTTAAGGGATGGGCTGACTTTGTGGTTCAGGACAAGCCCAAGCAGGGAGACCCTGGCGAGCACCTCTGTGCCATCATCCTCCCAAGTGCACACATCTCCAAAGAATGTCTTCCCGCCTCCCCCATGACTATCCATTTACTTTGGCCATGAGGGGAGCATCCACCATCCTGCTCTCCTTGAGGACTTCTGGGAATTGCCTCAAGATTTCCTCCTGCTGTGGCCGGTAGCGAACGAGAACGGCTAACATGGGCCACCGAGCTTTCAAAGCTGCCTCGCTCACCTGCAAGAGAGAGAAATGCAAAGAACTTCCTTAGAGTTCGGCCCCTCATTCAATGCAGGGAAACAGATCCATCCTGATGAGAAGGAATCTCATCTCATCTCAAGCCAGGACAAGCTTTGCTGGCCTTCATTGGAGATGAAACCAATGGTGACCGTAAGATCCCGGCACTCTGGACATACAGTATTCTTCCCAGCTGTGCAGTCACTGGGTAAAGCAGCCCATCATCTGGACGCTTCATGATGACCAACACAGGAGCAAAAGAGGGGCTGTGTATCTTTCATTCTTCATGCAAGGCATCACTGGGAGGGGAGAATCAAGGTTGCCCCCCCCCGCCCAATGGAAGAGCAATCTTTGCATTGCAGCTCCTTCCCCAGCAACTATTCAGAGTGAGGGCAATATGTCTCGCCTTCCCTCCCGATTGGCTTTGAGTCAGAGGGAAGGAGCTGCTCCCCCTTCATTGGCCCTTCTTGACCAGAGCAAAGGCAAGGGAAGCCCTTTCATGTCAGAGACATGGGCATCTTCCTGTACAGGGAGCAGCAAGACCGAAAAAGACTCCCCTCTCCCAGACTGGCACGACTCCTTCTACCTGATACAATCGGAAACTGCCCCAAATTGAAATAAAAACGAGTTTGCTTACATTTTTGTCCTCCTGCTGCTGCCAATACCCAGTTAGCTGCTGATAGATGGAGCTGAGGGGACAGCAAAAGCTGGACTCCTCCTCCCGAGGGAAGTTACAGAGCCTCCAGTTTTTATAGTAATGGGCGACTGAGAGGCACATTTTTTCCACAGCTGTCAAAGAAAAGGAAGAAGGTGAAAGCCTGACGCCTGACGACCTTCCCTGGGGTCCGGTGAGGGAAGGCAGGCAAGCTTTCAGGGACATGGAGCTTCTAGCAGGGTGACAGGGTTTGACCCTTAGGGGAAATGGACCTGATCCTTCCCCATTGCTCCTTTCCCAAACCCACTTGGCTTTCTTTTGCAGAAGCCTCGCTGAACCTGCTCTATTTGCCCTTTGCCCCTCTTGTGTTGCTTTTGGCCGTTCTGCTCCCTTTGTTCCCAAACAGGAAAAGACCTGGTTCTTTCCGAGGTTCTCCAGATGGAAGGCAGAGGGACGACCAAGGGCTGGGGTGCCAGGGAGCCCAGATCCGGGGCTCATCCTCCCAGGAGGCTGCCAGGCGCTTTCCCCCCCTGGATGTCTGCTCCACTGGACATGGAAGGCAAGAGGAACAAGAACAAGAGGAACCCAAGCCAGGGAGGAAGGACAAAAAGCAACCAAGGGGGTGTGTGTTTCTCCTGGTCTTTCTCCTCCTTCCAGCCACGTCCCATCTGTTCCCCTCTCCTGCTTCCACATCCCTTCCTTCTAAAACCAGATCAGAGCTCTTCTGCAGAGCTCAAAAACAGAGACACACACATGCAACGCGAGGGTTTCCCCGAGTGTGACCTGTGGCGTCTTTGAAAGGGAAAACAAGGTCCTTGTTTGAGACGGAGGGTGACACTGCCTGGAAGAAAAGATGGCTGCCTCGGTGGGGACACGGAGGCTGCCCCCCCCCCTTGACTTCTGCACCAGTTCTGTCTCTTCTCAGGGCCCTCTTCCTTCTTTTGTGCAAAGAACAAGCAGTCCTACTTGCAACTTTGAAAAGATTTACCACCTCAACCAGAGACATCCCAATGGAAGGGCTGAACGAATGTGTCTGAACAACTCATTCAAGGCATGAGAAAGTTCAGAAAGTGCTCCAACAGGTTTAATTCAGGTTCGGTTTTCCAGCTAGACTTGGGGATCTTGCAGATCCTACATTTGTCTCCTCTCCTTCTATCACTTGGGGCCAAACTGAACAAGAGGAACAATCCGTTTCTCTGCCCTTTAAGAAAGCCACTTGTCTCTTCAAAAGCTGGAGCAAGTCTCAGGAAAGTCACCGGGAAATGCAAGACGGGAAGAAGACGGGAAGATGGGATGGTGGAGAATATGTCAATGACCTTGGCACAGAAGTCTGTACTTTTAGGAGAAGAGGGGCTCTGTCTAGAAAGGCCGTCAGACGGATAGGAATAGGGAGGACTCCTAGGCCAACTCCCGAGGAAGAGATCCGTTTTCCCACTCACCAGAACAGATGGCCACCTTCTCTCGACTTGTCAGGCCAAGGATGAGGATGTCTTGGAGGTAGGCGAAGCTGATGATTACACAGGGGATGGTCTGGAGAGCTGCAAAAGGAGAAAAACACCCACACCATGATCTACTGATTAATTTCCATCAAATATTTCTTGCCCTACTTTCTCCTCAAGAGGACCCAAGGTGGCTTACAAGCAATTGAAGAACTGGAACGAGAGGAGAGAAAAGAAGAAGAAAACCCCAACCAACCCTCAGGAAATGAGCAGCCCCTTCTTAGCCAGTGACTGAGAAACCCAAAAGGTCTCGTTCTGCAAGCCAAAATACGGCCCTAGCAGATGGGAAGTAGATTGCAAGGTATTATTATTACTGGACTACCGATGCCACCTGCATTTCCATGGTGAGCGCCGGGTCCAGATGAATCCCCAAGCTGCGAACCCCACTCTTAGCGGCCAAGGCCACCCCCCCCAAACGAGAGAGAGTCATCCAAGCCGCCAACCACAGGGACACCCACCCTCAGAACCTCCGTCTTGTCCGGGTTCAGCCTCAGCCCATTTTCCTGCATCCATTGCAATACAGTCCCCAGGCAGCACTGAAGGGACAGGACGGCATCACCTGCAGTTGGTAAAAAGGAGATGTAGAGCTGGGTGTCATCAGCATATTGATGACACGATGCTCCACACCCCCTGATGACCCGACCCAGCGGCCTCATATAGATATTAAACAGCATTGGGGAGATAATCGACCCCTGTGGAACCGCACAACTCCACGGGGCCGAGACACTCTCCCCAAGCTGTACTCTCTGGGGACGGCTCTCCAAGAAGGAACGGAGCCAGGCAAACGCCAAGCCACCAATTCCCAACTCAGAGAGCCTCTCCAGGAGGATACCGTGGTCGATGGTATCAAAGGCCGCCGAGATGTCGAGGAGGACCAACAGAGATGTTTTACCCCTGTCAGCCTCCCTCAACAGGTCATCATACAGGGCGACCAATGCCGTCTCTGTACCGTGGCGCGGCCTGAAGCCCGACTGAAATGGATCCAGGGCATCTGTTTCATCCAAAAGAGCCTGAAGCTGGTCAGCCACCACCCTCTCGACCACTTTGCTAATGAAAGAAACATTGGCGACGGGCCTATAATTGCCAATTTCGTCCACCGCCATATTAGGTTTCTTTCTTATGGGCCTAATGAGTGTCTCCTTGAGGGCAGGTGGGAACCTGCCCTCAAGGAAAGACCCATTTATTATTGCAGTGGCCCATTCAGTTGTGATCGGCCTGGCTGCTTTGATTAGCCAGGCCGGGCAAGGGTCAAGGGAGGAAATGGTGGCCCGACAGCGATCAAGCACTTTTTCCACAGTATCTGGCGTCACAGGCTGAAAGAGATCAAGAATCACCAGGCAAGACGGAGCGCTGGACATCTCAGCTCGACTCACTGTATTCAAAAAAGGAGAGAGCTCCCGGCGGATGGCCTCCACTTTAGATTTAAAAAATACTGCAAATTGGTCCGGTGAAAAACTAGGGGGAGGCCCATCACTCAGACCAACTCCGGAAAGGTTGCGCACTATACGGAATAAGTCCGCCTGCTGGTTTGAAGCTTTGCTTATCCGGTTAGCGAAGTATGTACGACAAGCAGCCTTTAGAGGTAGAGGTTAGTTGCGACCCTGACAGCTATCCAATTATGTTCCGTCGGGTTCTTCCTCCACCTACGCTCTAGCCTTCTCCTAATCCGTTTCATCGCTCGGAGGTCCTGGTTAAACCAAGGCACAGGCCGAGCTCTGCGTTGGAGAGGGCGTTTAGGCGCGATCGTGTCTATAGCCCTAGCGGCAGCGGTAAACCAGCTGTCAACCAGAACCTCGACAGGAGCGCCAGCCAGGTCAGCCGTAACACCTCTCATGGCATCCTGGAATCCAATAGGATCCAGTAGCCTTCGAGGGCGGACCATAAAAATAGGTCCCTGCTCCCTGCGAGGGGGGAGTGCCACTGAGAGGTTACATTTTATTAGGTGGTGATCTGACCATGACAAAGGGACCGACTCAAGGTCAGTCACCATCAGACCACACTCACTCCAATTGGTGGAAAAGACCAGGTCCAGCATGTGACCACCCACGTGGGTGGGGCGTTGACATGTTGGGACATGTTCAAGGAAGCCATGGTTTCCAAGAACTTAAGAGCTGGCCCTGAGACCTCTGCCTCCGCGCGTATGTTGAAGTCACCCAAAACCAAAAGCCTCGGGGACCCCAACACCGCCGCGGAGATAAAGTCCGCCAGTTCTGGAAGGGAAGTGGCTGGGTCGCGGGGAGCGCGGTAACCCAGCAAAATCCCAATACCATCCCTGGCCCCAATCGACACGTGGAGGGCCTCAAGACCCGACCTTACCACCGAGGAGCGCCTAGTAACCTCCAAGATGGATTTATAAACAATGGGTACTCCCCCCCCCCCCCCGGTAGACAAGCCGGGAGATTGGGAAGGACGAGCCGAAGGTGGGAAACAGCTGACTAGACTGCAAACATCTTCCATCTGCCTTGGAGTTTTGAAAATCAGCTTCAACTACTAGGATGCTGACGTGGGTTGGGTACTTCACACGGATAACCAAAATGGCCAGGATGCCAGAGTAGCCGTGGGATCGCAGCCCTCTTAAGCCTGAGGAAAGCCACCCTTTCCTCCCTCTTTCCCATTTACACAGAAGCCTAACCCGTCTTTCCCAGCAGTTTGATGTCTTTTTTCCTTTTCAGCACTGGCAGAGCGCTAACCAAAAAGGGGGATCAGCACAGAGCTGAGGGGGGGCTCTGCCGTTCAAAGTAGTAAGGTAACGTTTGTAATAGGGAGGGAACCATTGTTGGAGGACCCATGATTCTCATGAAAGATCTGGGGAAGATGTGATGGGGAAGAAATCAAACAGGGTAGCGAAGCCCAGCAGGAAGCTTAAGAGGCACAACCCAAACACTCCTTCGAGGGAAGCAACAGGCATTCTGAGGAGGAGGATCAAGCTGTAGCTGCATTCTGCTACAGCTCAGTGTCAACATCACTCTGGGGCAAGCTTGGGAGAGACCTTTTTGAGACCAAGGTAGAAGCAGGGAAAACAAGGCGAGGGGGTCTGGCAGAAAAGACACCACCCTCTACCAGGGATTCAAGAAGAAACAAGGAACACCAGGGAAAGGGTGGGCTTTCCTGCAATTAGTCAGACATTGTGCAGTTGGGGAAAAGGGGGTCCCTTTCTACCTCTAATTTTAATGGAGGTCTCATGAATTTGGCACCTTTGGTCCAGCTTCTTCAGTTCACTAGTCCTCCCCCAGTCCCCCAAGCCCACCTCCTCGCAGGCCATCTGGGAAAGGAGGACATCAAAACCCACAACCATGGAAGAAAAACTCGAGAGAGGCAGACCGTAGCGAGAGGCGAAGTTCTCCAGGGTCTTCAGCAGCATGGGGTGGGGCAGCGTGTCCACCTCCTTCAAGATGCTCTGGAGATAGAACATCACCTCGTTGAAATGGCCCTTGGCCAAAGAGAGAAGAAGGTCGCTGGCTCTCATGCTGCGTTCCTCTGGAGCTCCCTAAGCAAGCAGATCAGGTTGAGTCATCATTACTCCCTTCTTTATCCCCTTGCAAAATTGAAATGGGGGATGGGCTTTTGGGGAACCAATTAATCCAGAGGTCAGGAAAGTTTTGGCTGTCCATGGCCAGAATCTCCCAGCCAGCCGGGCTGGTAACCAGGGCGGCTGGGGGTTTCTCAGAACCGTCATCTTCAGAAACAGATACTAACTTTCCTAAACTCTGGATTGATTCCATGATCCGACCCTGGCTAGAAGTGCTGGGCAAATGGCCCAGTGTGCACAATCCTTCCGGCCGACAGATAGGTGCTTGGATGTGCCCAGATCATGCCCTGACAAACAAGCACCAACGGCCTTTCTTTCCACCCTGTGATTCCAAGGATCGTGACCGGTTTCTCACTCAACTAGCCCAGGCTTGAAGGTCGGGCTTACAGGTCCTTTTCTCTGTCCCCTCCTTGGAAGAGATCAGGAGCATATCTGAGACAGGAAGTCTTCTCAGAGGTGGGATTGAGGCTCTAAGCCAGGGGTTCCCAGAGGCTCGTGGACTAAAACTCCCCAAAGCCTTCTTCCTTAGCTGAGTGTTGTAGCCTGAGAACCTCTGGGGACCCAAGGTGGGGGACCACTGTGCGATAGACTGCTCTTCCACTGGAGGATCTGTTCCTCTCGATATTTATTTGTTTAGACAGAAGAAAAGCACGTTTTATTTGGAAGAACTTTTAACATCTCCAATTTCTGTTTGTGGCTACCTTTCCTCCCGTGAGCTCAGACTGGCCTGCGTAACCCTTCCCGCCCACTTCCTCTGGCGTTTCTCCCCCTCTTCTTACCATCTTTCACAAGAGGAGCTGAATATCATTCCCCCCGCCCTGCCACTATCAAGCCCCCCCTCTGCCACAGCTGTCCAACTGGGTGTTTAGCTGGCTTTTCAGAAGACTTCTCCAGCTCTTTTTCAAAGGGTGCCTGGCCTTTTGAGGGCAACAATGCCTGAAAGCAAGCTCTCTGTTGCTGTTCTCATTCAGCCCATGATGCACAGGCAGAAGGAAGGGCCAAGGAAGACTGATCGCTCCTTCTCCCTCTGGGACTCCTCTCTCTCTCTTCCCCTTCCTCTCGCCTTCACAGCCTCCTCTCTCTCGTTCCGTCAGTCCCCTTTCACTCTCTCGTGTCTTGATTTCTTCCAAGACACTTTATGCCCGAGGGAAGGCTGAAGTCCCGCTCTGTTTTGCCCAGAAGGAAGCCCCGTTCACCTCAGGGAGCGTGTGCGGCCACACTGTATGAACATCTCCCTAGGTCACATCAGCGTCTTTACGGTTCTGCATCTTTCAAACAAAAAGGTGGGTCCCGTTCAAATCAAAAAGGTTTGTAGCCAGATGGTTTCCCTTTGAGGAAGCAGTGGAGATTATTGTTGTTCTCGGCTGTCAAGTGGCCTCCAACTTCTGGTAACCCTACGAAGGAGCAAACTCCACAAGGTCCTGTCCTCTACAGCCCGGTTCAGCTCTTGTAAACTCAAGGCTGGGGCTTCCTTGAGGGACTCAATCCACCTCATATTTGGTCTCCTTCTTTTCCTGCTGTCTTCAGTTCCTCCCAGATTTATGATCTTCTTCAGGGAGTCTGGCCTTCTCATGATGTGCCCAAAATATGACAGCCTCAGTTTATTTTATTTTATTTTCCAGAGGAAATTCAGGCTTGATTTGCTTCAGGATCCATTGGTTTGTCTTTCTGGGGGTCGAGGGGGTCTGAAAAACTCTCCTCCAGCCCCAGTTTTCTTCACTGTCCACCTTTTACACCTGCATTTGGTGATCAAAAATGCAAAACTGTGGATGATCTTGGCCTTGGTTTCCAGTGACACATCCTTACACTTGATGATCTTTTCCCTTTCCTTCATTGCTGCCCTTCTGAGTCTCCGTTTTCTGCTAGTTTCTTGGCTACAGTCTCCCTTCGGATTGATGACTGAACCAAGGAAGACAAAAACCATCAAAATGTTAATTGTTGTAAATCACCTTGGGTCTTTTTAAGGAGAAATGTGGGGTAAAAATATTTTAAATCAATAATACCAAATCTTTAAGACTTTTCTTCATTGTCAGCATCAAAGTTGTGTAGTTTTTCTGTAGTCATGACTTTTTCGCTTCTTAATGTTCATCGGCAGTCCTGCTTTGGCACTTTCCTCTCTCAAAGTTATTTCAAATCATGGCTGCTTTCTGTCAGGAAAATAGTGTTGTCTGCATCTCTTCAATTACTGATGTTTTTTCTACCCATTTTCTCGTCTCTGTCTTCTGAATCTATCCAGTTTTATATATGATACATTCTCTACAGGCTGCACAGATAGACAGATCCAATACCCTCTTGTCCGGTACCTTTGCTGAAAGGAAACTGTTCTGTTTCTTCATAGTCTGCAATGACCCCATAGTAACCACAGTCCTTAGCATCTCCTTTCTCAGAGATTGGAACAAATATTTAACGTTTCCCGTCTGTGGGCCATTGTTTTGTTTTCCATCTTTGTTGGAATCATCTTGTTAGGATTTGGACTGATTCAGTTTCTGTGGCTTGAAATAGTGCTCTTGGTATTCCGCCTGCTCCTCTTGATTTATTTCTTCCCAGTGCCTTCAGAGCAGCTTTCGCCTCACTTTTTAAAACTGCAGACTCATTATCATATTCAGTCAAAGGAACCTTTCAACTTTCTATCTCCTCTGCATGGTTTTTCAGGGCATTGCTTCTAAATTAGAAATCAGATCTTTAAAAGGGTTTGTTCACTTTCCTCCAAAGCAGGGACTTTGTCCCATAGAGTCCTGATTCAAGAACCCATTCAAAAGTTAAGCCTTTTGGTTATATAGATATTGTTTCCTCTTCTTTTTACTTTAAAATACTGATTTTTGTTGATTGTAAAAGCATTGACACTCTGATATAACTGGATAGATAAGGATGCAGGAAAAAGAATCTACAAATTTATTTTTTGTTGAATAACTATATTAAGATATATTGTTAGCAACTCTGGCTTTCATCTATATAGGTAATAGATAAGCATATATAATTCTTAAACTAGAAATGTTTCATGTTAAATATAATAATAGAAAATGCTGAGTGAAAGATAAATATAGGTGTAAGATTATACTTCAGATAATGTATGTATGTTAATCACTATAAATCAGGAAGGTTTTTACTGAACGTAATATTTGAAGCATTGATATGAAATATATATGTCTATATACACACACATATATAAAATGGAGAATATAATATGGTTTAAATATCTTAGTAGGGCAATATGGTTTATGTAGTCAGACTATATATTGGATATGATTGTATGGAAAACACCTCCCCGCATATATGTTTTTGTTTGTTTTGTATGTCTGTTTGGATTGTAATAAAAGTTTTTAAAAAAAGTTAGAGCCTGCCTTTCAGACTGCCCCCTCCTATCAGACCTGCCCTCTGGAATAATGGAACGACTGGTAAAAGCCATAGCCGAGGTACACTCCTCTGCAGCTCTAAAGACTCAGAAGACAACTTTCCAAACAAATTGCTGTTGATTGTGAAAAATGGCCTCTTACCTCTTTCAGCATCTCGTCAATCAACAGAGGGACCAGCAGCTTGGTCTTGCTCTCTCCAGCTGTGCGGAGCAGATCTTGGGCAGCCTGGTCAGCATCTTCCAGGCCCTGCAGCTGGATGTTGACCTGACGCTGAAGCTCTGAAAGGGAGAACATGGGATCGGTGGTTACCAAGAAGGGACTTGTCTCTAAGAAGCGCAAGGAACGAAGCCTGGCAAATCTGTCCTAAGATGGTGGGCTTGGAAGGGCCGATGAGACCATCGAGTCCAACCCCCTGCTGGACCTGGAAGCCAAGCCCTGGGAGGAAAGACTGAAAGAACCCCCTCCCTCCCGCCCTCCGCCTACCTTTCTTTAAGTGGACCTCCATATTGTGCCACCTTGGCCCTAGAGTGCCAGATGGGCAGTATATTTATTTATTGTATATAAAATCAAACTAATAATAATAATAATAACAATAATAATGATGATGATGATGATGTAATGGATTTTCTAGAATAAATCAATAGGAAACCAACTAATAAAATGATCAAAATAGTTTTAAGGAGTGAACTGAGGAGAAAAAAAATGTTTTTAAGTGCTTTATCTGAAGGACCGAGTTCACTCTGAGGGAAAATAGTGAGGGGAGGGGGAGTTTGTCTTTCTTCTATGACACGTCATGATGACCCGAGCTGGCCAAGGAGGGGAAGGCTGCTGGCCTGCAGGCTGCTTTCATCATCCTTAAAAACATTATGATCTGACCTGTTTCCTGTCCCTTTTTGTAACATCCCATCCCAGGAAGCCTCTGGGACTCGTGAGGAAAGCCAAAGTGGCTTTTGCCTCTCAGGGAACCAGACCTGGGAGGCCAAATCAGCTTCCATCGTTCCAAGATATCCTCTCAGCAGAGGCTGCCCGGCCCTTTCCTGACTTATTTGTGGGTGTGAGGTCTGCTCCTGGTCCTCTAAAACCCACGGTGGTCCCAGCCAAGCATTTCTAGTCCTTCTCTAAGGGTGTGACTACACTGGAGAGCTGAAGCTGAACAATTCAGCGTGGCTGTGGTTTGATTCACAGCCCGTCTTGCGTCTCAAACCGCCATCGGTGCTCACACGGGGGCTCTGGGTTGGTTCAAGTGTTCACACCCTTCATCCTTCCTGCAACGTGAGGAGCCTTCCCGTGCCCAGCTCCCTCCCTTCCTCTGGTCCTGCCTCTTGCCCGCGCTTCCTTCCTGGGCCTGCCTCTGCCGATTCTTTCCTGGTTGGCAGCCCCGAGGGCTCTCCGACTCCAGGGCAAAAGGGAAATGGGGGGAGGAGGTGCACCCGAGAACCCAGGAGAAGGTTGCTTCCCTGAGGACGCCCAGGCAGCACAGGGAGAACGCCAATGGAAGAGTCCCAGAAATCCCTCAGAGGGAGCAGGTTTTAAACATGTGTGGTCAGAAAAGAGTCCCAGGGCAGGGTGGGTGGTGGATGCTGGAGGGTGGGGGAAGCATTGCAAGTGTCCCCTGATATGGTTGAGGAGGAGCCAGGGAGGGGGTACGTGCCAGAGAAAACACGCCAGGTCTTGTTTGCAGACAAACGGGGTAGAACTTCCCTGGCTCAGCCCAGGAGCCTGTCGGGGGATCCTCCCCAGTCAAGCCTGAGACAACTACATTTCTGAAAAAGCTTTTTATAGAAAAAGAACATGATGGAAAGGTCCTTCCTCATCTCAGAATACAAAATATCAAAGGTCTGAACAGTCATTTTGCAAAACACGCCACGATTCACAACTGAGAAAGAACCCCGATAGAATCACTTTCCCCAATCCATTACTTCTCTTCCTTGGTCTCAAGTAAGGCGTGCAGGACTGACCTCATCTCTGGGGACATAAACTAGTTTAAACTAATTTGAAACCCGATGTTACCAGAGATGAGTCATCCCTGCCTGGGTTACTTGAAAATAAGGGAAAGGGGGAATAGATGGGTGACGGGACTGATTTGGGAGTTCACCGTTGTCACGTTCCCGCGTGGCCCTTGGTTGTTTCACCAAGCGAAGGGCTCACGCTATGTGTCATTCAGCTGCCACTGGCTGATTACATCAACACTGTTTATCTTTAAGGATAGAGGTTCAGGCAATGTGTCATTTTAAAAGAACCAAATAGAAATTGTTTATTGTTACAGATGATGACAGTACAAGCAATGTTGTTAACTCTTAACCAAACATCCTCCTTCATCCTCCTCCTCCTCAACTACCACTCTCCCTCGCCCAGAGTCCAACATCACCAAAACTGTAATCTCTCCCTCTCCTCCTCCTCCTGCAGAGACACTTATATCTCGTGACTCCACCTCTCCAGCACTCTCATTGGTCCATGCAGATATCTCATTAATATTCATTATCTGGGCGGATGCCACAACCATTCATGCTGGTTGCAATGCTTCCCCAGAAAGCTTGGAGGGTCTCATCCGGCCATGGGGACACATGCCTTAGTGACCTTCTGGCTAGACTGTAACACCCTCTCCCTGGGACTGCCTCTGGAAAGTGTCTGAAAACGTCTGCAGGTCCAAAACGTAGCAGCCAGATGGCTCACTGGGGCTCGTCACAGGGATCAAATTGCGCCCCTGCTTCAGCAGCACCTGTGGCTACCGATCCCTTTCAAGGCACAATGCAAAGTGTTGGTTCTTACCTCTCAAGTCCTCAATGGCCTCTGTCCAAGCTGTCTTAAAGACCGTGGTTGCCTTTGTGAATCTGCTCAGGGGTTCAGATCATCAGGAGAGGCCTTTTTCTTGGGCCTACCACCTTCACAGGTGCATCTGATGGAGACAGAGGAGAGGGTCTTCTCTGTTGCTGCTCCCAGACTTTGGAACTCCCTCCCACTTGAGGCTAGGCAGGCCCCATCTTTGCTGTCCTCCTAGAAGCGGGCCAAGGCCTTTCTCTTCAGTCAAGCTTTTCCTCCCTCGCTCGCTTCCCGAGTGGGATTTTGAAACGGATGGTTGTGCCTTTCTGTTTTCAATGTGTTTTCCAGGTGGCTTTTGTTGACCTTGTAGTGTGCTCTTTGATCCTTTTTAGCATTTGTATACCTTTTGGTTTTTGTTTTAAATATTGTATTTTAATGATATGAGCCATCTTGGGTCCTTTTGAAGGAGAAAAGCATGGTAAAATATTTTAAAGAAAAGAAAATAACAACACAGGAGAAGGCCCATTTGAATCATGCCAGCTTGAAAAAGGAGAAGGTCCCAGTGACAGAGGGGGAAAAGCCACTTTGGGAGCAGAAAAGACTGGACCAATTGCAAGCAGGGTTTGTATCATGTGGTCAGTCAAAGACTTGACATTCACCTCTTTTAGAAGCAGTGCAAATCCCGCAGCATTTGACCATGTAGCCTACGTATGGTTCTATTAATGCATCCTGGCGCTAGCCTTCTTCCCCATTTTCATTACACTCATGGACAGCCTGCGATCTAACATAACAGAGATCTTTTCATATGTACTACTGTTACCCTGGGGATCTCCCACTGGAGCTTTGGCCATTCTTTGTATTATTTTGTTCCGAAATACAGAACTGAGTCTTGATCTGTTATCAACAAAAAAAGAGAGAAAATTCATAATCTTCGGAACAGGGTGTGATGATCTGAAGGAGAGTGGGATTTGTAGTCAGAGAAAATGGAGACTGTTAGGTTCAAAGTGACATGATTTTAAAGTCTTGGAATGTGTTAGGCCGTGAGACTGTTTTTCAGATCCACTGACTGCCTGGTACAGAGGGAACTGCGTTCTTCTAGCTTTTCAAGCTTTTTGCAGTTTTTCGAATGGATTGTGCTATGTGAAGAAATGCTTACAGAATGTCACTAACTTGCTACCATTAAGAAGTCCTAGCTTACTGAGCTGTTGTGTGTTCTGAGGAAACACAAAGCCCATGCTTAAGTACTGTAAGAGTACGCAAAAGTTTTTTTTTAAGGTCAGGCTTGTCCATGGAACAGATTCTACGCCCTTCTGAGGTTTAAAGGACTTGCCTCAGAGAAAAGGTGGTAGATTTGTGTCCACAGTGACTCCTTCTCCAAACCTCATACTCTCTTTAGGGAGAGCTGAGCGTTACATGTACCTACTCTAATAGTTCTAGAATAAATAAGGAACTAACTAATAAAAGGAAATAAATAGCTTTTTAAATATTAATTTGTTTACAGCTGACAAAAAAATGTTTTGAAAGTGGTGTCTGTCAAGGAGCAAGTTCACTCTAAGGGGAAATAGTGGGGTGGGGGGGGAGGGTTTGTCTTTCTTCCATGACATCTCATGATGACCCAGGGAGATCAAGGAGGGGCAGGCTGCTGGCCCGCAGGCTGCTTTCATCAGCCTCAAAAACATCATGATCTGACCTGTTTCCTGCCCCTTTTTGTAACAACATCCCATCCCAGGAAGCCTCTGGGACTCGTGAGGAAAGCCCAAGTGGCTTTTGCCTCTCAGGGAACCAGACCCGGGAGGCCAAGTCGGCTTCCATCGCTCCAGGATGCCCTCTCAGCAGAGGCTGCCCGGCCCTTTCCTGACTTATGGGTGGGTGTGAGGTCTGCTCCTGGTCCTCTAAAGCCCACCGTGGTCCCAGCCAACCCACCGCTTGATCTTTCAGTGGCCGAGGGACACGTTGTGCACCTGCTCAGAGGTCTGAAACTGTGGAGGCTCAAACAATGAGGCTCAAGAGCTGGAATCAGGCAGTCACTCCTATTTTTCCTGTCTCTTGAGCTCCACTGCGCCTTCAAACGAAACTAGCAAAGACAGGCAGACACACAATATTTATTTATTTTATTTATTTAAAATGTTTTTACTGCCCTTTGCTCCTCAGAAAGGAACCAAGGCGCCTTACATCATTCAAACAGAGTATTTAAGCTAAAACCAGGGAAGCTCTCCCGGTTGCCTGTCCGCCTACCAGGCACTCGGGTGTCAACACAGCAAGAGCTGTGGGGAGAGAAGGTGGAGCGAGAAACCATCCTCAGCATCCCTCTTTCTCCCCTTGAAGGAGGCCTGGAACTCGGCTGGCGATCGGTAGCCATGGATACGGTTGCCATGGTTTCCAGACGACGCTTCCCTCCGGCCGCGACCTCGTTTCGCTCCAGGCCCCGCCCACGCCGCCTGCTCTCCCCGCCCCAACTGTGCCCGCGGAATCGGCGGCGCGCTTGACGGCATCACCGCGCGACGCAGACGCCTGAGGGAGGAGGCCGGCGGAGGGGCGATGAGGGGCTGGTTGTGGAGGGTCGGGCGGGACGGCGGCCGGGGAGCTGCCCAGGCGAGCGGAGCCGCCCTGGAGAGTCCTTTTTTTCGGCACCGACGACTTCTCCGTAGAGACGCTCCGCGCCCTCCAGGCGGCTCGGTGTGTGCTGTGGCGGAGGGGAAGAAAGGGGAAGCCCGGGGGGGGGGGTCGGGGGTCAGAGGCCAAGCGGAAGTTGGGTTGAAGGGTGGCTGAGCGGGGGAGGGGGGGGGAGAAGCACCGGCGGACGGAGGCGGAGAAAGCCCCGGGAAGCGGACGCGGATCGGCTTCTCGGCGACCCCGGGATGGCCCGCGTGGGCTGGACGAGGGTCGTGGGCAGCAGACGGTTTCCCATCCCTGCTGTTGAACCGATGGGATCAGAGGCTGGAGGATCCCCCGGGTGGTGCAAGGCATGGTGGGACGGACCAGGACCCAGCAGGCTTGGGTTCAGATCCCTCCAGGGCCATTAAACCTCACTCGGGGGAGCGGCGTTCGTAAAAGCACTCCTTCGGTATCTCCCTTCCTTGGAAAGCCCTTCTAGAGTCGCTCTGCTCCGGTTCCAACTTGACAGCCCCGAAGGACAGCATCAGCAGGGACTTCTCCTGAGACCCTCAGGATCTATTCATTTATTTATCTAATGTCTACACTGGCATAAGAAAACCTCCAAGCAGCTTCTCTCCCTCTCTGTATGTATGATGTAAAACAGCTTTAAAAACCATCTGAAATAGCAAATGAGAAGCACATCTACAGCAAATGTAGAAATTGTGCAAAGGACTTAATAATTGTATTCTCGAAGGCTTTCACAGCCAGGATCCGATGGTGGTTGTAGGTTTTTCGGGCTCTTTGGCTGTGTTCTGAAGGTTGTTCTTCCTAACATTTCACCAGTGTCTGTGGCCGGCCTCTTCAGAGGACAGGAGCCAGAACTCTGTCTGTGCTCTGGACTTAATAATTACTGGACAAAGTATGTGTTCAGCTGCACATACTTTGTCCAGTAATGGAGGCTCTTGAATGACTAAAGGCTTGTAGTCTGTAATTTAACCGTATGGCAGTAAGTCTGCAGAAAGCCATCATAGGTGACTTACAGATACAGAATAATGGGGATCCAGAGTGATTGGGAGTAGAAGTATGAATAAAAAGACGAGTTCAGCAGTAGAGCATATCCTTTGTGCACAAATGACAGGCTCACTCCCTGTAATCTCTGGTGACTTCTTTGTGACCAAGACTTTAGAGATGTGAGGCAAGCTTAAGCAGACCTTTCAGTGCGAGAGCCTCATTCTGTTTCAAAGGCATTCTCAGGGTGTTTTTATTTTGATGGTGGGTGGCGTCAAAGGATCAAACCAGCATTTGAACTTACTATATCTTTAACAAAACCTTAGAGGTTCAACCTTTTTTAGAACTGAGGAAGAACGTTGTGCAAAGGTTGGGAAATCACCAAACATTGATCTTACAGGGAAAGGACATCACCCTTGTGAAAGTAGAGACAGCCAGTTTTAGCCCCAGGAGTTAAGTTTTCCCTCCCCTAGAGTAGACAGTACTGGCTTAGATGAGCAGATATCTGACTTGGTATAAAGCAGTTTTCTTGTGGGGTTCAGATCTTGGCGTGGTAGTAACTTGGCAGTGTCAAATCTTCCATTTGACCTCTTTTTTAAAAATATCCTGTTGCAGGGAGCCTAGACCGAATGCTCTTGTAGACCATCTGGAGGTGGTGACTGTACAACCCCAGCTGCCAAAGGGACTGCCTGTCAAGAACTATGCAGAGCAGTCTCAACTCCCTGTCCACTTCTGGCCAGATGTTGCCTCGTGCGAGCACTTTGACGTCAGTGTGGTGGCATCATTTGGCCATCTGCTCCATGAGGACCTCATCTTGAAGTTCCCATAGTAAGACTGTGGTCTTGGAGCATGCTCAGTGTGATCTAAATAATTCAGAGTATTTGGCTAATATGTAAGTCGAAGGTCTCTGACCACTGGGGAGGGATGCTGCATGGGATGAAGTTACTAGTGCCTGAAGTAGAGCCTGCTAGAGCTGTTCCCTGAAGTATTCAACTTATTATTAATCTCTTACAAGGTGAAGAAAATGGGGGATCTTTATTACTGTGTTAAATCATTTCTATCTTACAATTTCAGTTTTATGTAACAATTTAAAAAAAATTTCAGGTTGCTTTCTCGTTTCACTTTCCTTTCCTTATCCTTCAATTCTCTGCTTCTCTGCTGTCTACAGTTTATAAGGTTAATTGTCAGAATGCCAGCCGGGGGGGTGGGGGGGTAAAATAAATTATTTTTAAATCAAATTGATTTAAATCACAATTAAAAATTTTAAAAGTTGATTTTTAAAAAATTTAAATCATCAAAAAAACCCACAATGTTTTAAATATAAAGCATGATTTAAATTGTGATTTAAATCAAATGCACCCTGATGGCAACATACATTTGTACATAAAGTGGGAAAAGGACCATAATTGAGCAGTATATCTTTGCAACAATTTTACTGAATGTTAAGATGCCTATTTAAAGAGGGGTTGGCCTATCTGGAAAAAACCCAATCTGGCGGCTGATGATATTAACAACTATCGTCCAGTCGCCAATATCCCCTTTATTGGCAAGCCGTTAGAGAGAGTGGTGTCCGACCAACTTCATGCTCTCCTGGAGGAGACTGATGCCCTTGATCCGTTCCAGTCTGTGTTCAGGCCGCATCGTGGCACGGAGACAGCATTGGTCGCCCTGCAAGATGACCTCTTGAGGGAGGCCAACAGGGGCAAAATGTCCTTGCTGGTTCTCCTCGACCTCTCAGTGGCCTTTGATACCGTCAACCACGGTATCCTCCTAGGGAGGCTCTCGGGGTTGGGGACTGGTGCTCAGGCTTTGGCCTGGCTCCAATCCTTCCTGGAGGACCGTCCTCAGAGAGTTCAGCTTGCGGAGATGTTGTCTGCTCCGTTGACTCTCAATTGTGGAGTCCCGCAGGGGTCAGTCATCTCCCCAATGCTATTTAATATCTATATGAGGCCGCTGGGGGAGGTCATCAGGAGTTTTGGAGCTTTGTGTCACCAATACGCGGATGACACCCAACTCTATCTCTCCTTCCATCCTTCTGCAGTGGATGCTGTCCCGTCCCTTGAGTGCTGCCTGGATGCGGTGCTGGGATGGATGAGGGAAAACAGACTGAGGCTGAACCCGGACAAGATGGAAATCCTGCGAGTGGGGGCCCCTAGTGTCTGTGGTCTGGGTGCCTCCCTATCTTTTTTTGGGGGGGGGCACTCTTTCCATAAAAGATGAGGTTCATAGCTTGGGCGTGATTTTGGACCCATCACTATCAATGACATCTCAAATAGCGTCTGTGGTCCGATCGGCTTATTTCCACCTAAAGCTGATCGCCCAGCTACGTCCTTACCTTGACACCAGGTCGCTCACCACGCTGGTCCATGTGCTGGTAATCTTGAGATTAGACTACTGTAATGCCCTCTATGTGGGGCTGCCCTTGGAACTGCTACGGAGACTGCAACGGGTCCAGAATGCGGTGGTGAGACTTCTGAGTGGGGTTAGAAAATACCAACATATATCCCCCACCCTGGCCGCCTTACACTGGCTACCTGTTCGCTTCCGTACCAGTTTCAAGGTGATGGTACTAACCTATAAGGCCCTAAATGGTTTGGAACCTCGATATCTGGCCAAGAGCCTCCTTCCGGTTAGGTCTGCCCATCCTATAAGATCGTTGCAGGCAGGGCGGCTGAGAGTCCTGACCCCGAGAGAGGCCTGGAAAACAACCACCGGAAATCTGGCCTTTTCAACGATAGCTCCGCAACTGTGGAACTCTCTTCCGCCCGCAGTCCGCCTGGCCCCTTCACTGGGCACATTCAGAAAGCTACTAAAAACCTAACTATTTAGACAGGCCTTCCCTGAACTAACTATACTCTGATACAATAGTGTCCAATAATATAACTTCTATCATACTGCCATGTTCCATGTTTTTATTTTTCTACGCTTTTAATTGTGTTTATTGTATTATAATTTTTGTATTGTCTATTAATGTTGCTATTTGCTATTTTGTTACTCTGTTGTTTTTTGTTATTTGTTGTAAACTGCCCAGAGTGGCCTTGGCTGCCAGATGGGTGGTATATAAATCAAATAAATAAATAAATTGGTCACTATGTGCTTATGCATATTATAGAATTAGCATTCTCTTCTGATTTCCAAATTTCTTCTAAATTTCTGATTCAGTAGTGTATTGAATGTCCATCCCAGCTGTCTTCCAAGATGGCGTGGTCCCACACCAATCATCCACACAGTACTCCATGGAGATACAGTTACTGGGGTGACAATAATGCAGATTAGGCCAAAGAGGTATAAATGCTATTTTATTTAATGGAATAACATGTCAAAACCTATTTTTTAGTAACTCTGAAAATTTTGTGGGTGCTGAGTGATCTTCCCATCTGTTAAAACTACATTGTGCCATTACAAATGCTTTTCTTTTCTTTTTTAAGTTATGTATTCAAAGGTTAGGATTATGCAGCTTGATTTTATATCTTTGGGTTGTCTGGAGATTGTTAAAAAAGTACAGACAATGGCTAGTTAATAATAAGTTCTAAGAACTTAGTTTGTTATTGTCAATGCTTTTGTAGCCAAAGTGACAGAGTAAGGAGAGCCCCAAGCTCCAAGAATGCAAAACATTTTTCAGAAATGACAAGTGGAAGCAGGGTCAAAAAGACCTTGTTTAGGAGGTATATCCTACAGTGGGCATTGAATGAAGACTAGGGGCGGGAGAATGAGAGGAGAGGTTGGAATGGCATTGGTTGTCTGGAACCTAAAGCGAAGCTTTCACACTGCAAAAATGTTGTAGCAGGTTTCATGTGATCTCCTAAAACCATTCAGCAGTATGTTTTATGTAGAGATGTAGAAGTATGTAGAGATGTTCAGCAAAAACTGCCTTAGTTCAGTAAAGTTCATGTTTGCTCTGGTATCTCTGTACTGCAGTTCTTAAATAGATTATTGATTCCAGTAGTATATCTACTATCTAGATTTTATAGAATAGTGGCACTTAAAGCAGCCCTGACTGACGGCGACCTTGTAAGATCAAACACTGAAGGCTTGTTTCTTACAGGGATGAGTATCTATAATTTTCTGACACCTTCTTGTCCTCCCATTGATTTACGAACTCTCATGAGCTCTTACTCTTTATTTAAAAACCATAAATCCAAGATAAAAGTAAAAACGTAATGCTATGTGTTATGTCCATTGGTTTGATGTAGGTCCCATAATTAAACAGGAAACCTTTCCAGTTCCACCCAACTGCACGGCAAAAGAATTTGAGTCAATGTTATCCAAACTGGGTGCAGACATGGTAAGTTAACATGGCCCTTCTTCAATGTGGGTTTTGCAACAAGAAATGGTAATGAAAGATTTATGTATCAGTGAACCAAACAAGAAGAACTTGATCATCTGAGGAATGAAGCACTAATTTTTAGACAGATAAAAAAATTAAAATGGAGAAATGTGCTTAGAAATTTGAATAAATATGATCACATTGGTTGGAGTCTCTCTATCTTTTGTGATGTATCTTTTGGATTTTCTTTTCTCAGCTCATTGCTGTTCTAGAACACTTAGCCGAAAGTTTAAGGAACAAGAGAGAGCAGCCAAAGGAAGGAACAACAGCTGGTATGTTTGGAGCATTTCTTGAGTGAAGTCAGTATTGCCTAATACAGGGGTCCCCAACACCCGGGCCGCAGACCAGTCCCGGTCCGTGGCCTTGGAAGGACCGGGCCGCTGGGACAGATGAGCGGCGAGCAGGAGGTGAGCGCGCTCCTATCAGGTTCTGAGCTGCTGCTGATCTAACAGGAGGTGGAGCTTCGCTCCCCTCCTGCTGCTGCAAGATCAGCTGGGCCTGTGGCATTAGAGTCTAATGTAGGAGTCTGCACTCCTATTAGGTTCTAAGCCGCTGCTGATCTAACAGGAGGCGGAGCTTGAATTGCATCTCACCTCCTGCTCGCCGCTCATCTTGTCCTGGTACAATACATGTAATGAGCTCGATTCAAAGCTGTTTTCCAACAACCTACTGCGTAACATGTACCCTCCCCCAGACCTTGGGAGAATGGTCTTCAACTAAACCAGCCCCTGGTGTCAAAAAGGTTGGAAACCACTGGTCTAATAGACTGGTGCAATTTCCTTCTTAATTTACTATTATTTTATTTTATTAGTTAGGGTTTCTTCTAGAAGGTGTTTGAAATAAGTCAATCAGTTTTTCACCAGGAATGGTTTCTTTCCCCCCTCTCATTTAGGAAAGTTAGGAGCAGCAGCTGATTCTTCTAATGAATCACCTTAGAGCATCAGGTTTTGTGGGTGGGTGGGGAGCCCAAGAGGTGAGTTTGGTGGCATTCTTTTAAGATGAGGAAGGATGATGACATCACAGTACACTGTAGTAAATTAATACTAGTGATGCAATTATCTGAATGGTGGGTTTATTTAGAAGAGATGTCCAAATATTTAAAGAACTAAGGTGTAAAATATGGTCTGTTGACTCCTGCATTTGCTTTTATTTTATCTTAAAGCTCCTAAAGTTACTGCTGCTATGAGCTGCATTCAATGGGAAGAGCAGGCCCCTGAGCAAATACTAAGGATGTACCGTGCCTTGGGAACATTGGTAAGAACAGTCTTGCAAATAGGTTTACAAAAATTACTCACTTCCAACTTTTACTTTGCTGTGACTTGAAAAGAACACAGAGGAACATTCAACATCAAGAAAAACAACAAAAAGTACTGCTATAGTAGCATATTTGAAGCTTCTGGTCCACCCTCAAATAGAAAGTGACCAAAAACCAAACATAAACTCTGTGCCTTTTTCCCAACATAACTGTGTAGAGCTTGGCAGGTGAAATACGTGTTATTGTTGTTAGCCTTAGATTTCGCTTTATGTATTAAACGTTCCAGTGACACACTCCTCTTTCTTGGTGCTGATACATTTAATTGCAGGCCAGAGAAGCTGGTGGTGGATAAAGCCGGTTATTGAGTAAAGTGCTATGCGAATTATTGGTGGTTTTGCTGCCCCAGACTAACAAGACTGCTCTGCTCCTATGCCTGGAGACCTCCTCCAGGCTGAGCCGACATCCTGTTGATCTTACACATGCCATGCTTCTGCTGAAACACCATCAGGGGAAAGGAGGAATTAGTTCTTTTCTCTACTGGTAACTGAGCATGGCACCTTTCCAGAGGAGGCACTCTTGCTCTGTCAAGAGTACATGCTTTGCATGCAGTTGTCCCAAGTTAAGTCCTTGGTAGGCCTGGGGAAATGAATGTCTGAACTCCCTAGAGAACCATTTCCAGTCATTGCAGCTCTGGGCCAGGTGGAGTCGTGGTCTGGCTCAGTGTAAGACAGTTTCTTAGAATTCCTGTAAAGCAGCAGGTAACTCTGAATTTCTCCCATGTAAGTCAGGCAAAAACCAAAGAGAAATAAAAAAATAAGACAAAACCCTTGTGGCACCTTAAAGACTAACTGCTATATTTCAGTGTGAGCTTTCATGGACAACGCCACTTCCTGAGACATAAGATGTCTGGTGTTAATATATGCGATGCCTAGATATTTTATTGTGCTGTATCTTTTCAGATGCCCCTGCGAACACTGTGGATGGGCAATGTTGGTGAAGCTACTGGATCTTGCAGAAGTGGAGACATTGCCTGGTTTCATTGGTATGTAAATGAATCATTTAATATTCCCATTTGTAAAATGCTGGGGAATAAAGGTTAAATGACACTGCAGGACATTCTATGAAGTAGAGATTATATTTCTTTTGTTGCCCATTATTTATTTCCTGTAAGTGTTTTTACTACTGTTTCGCCATCCAGCTTGGCTGTATGTCCCCTTCTGAAAGTACTGCTTTGGATCTATAAAGCCTTTAGTAACCCAAAGCTAAGCCACTCCCCTTACATAGGAAAGTGGTAGTTGTGCTATAGTGCATCGTGACATCTAAGGTCAGCGAAAAGCACCGTGTATGTATTGATCCCAGAAACAAATTTGGAGAGCATGAGGTGTGTTAAGATTTATTAGCTGATCCAGCTGAGTTATAAAAGTCTCTCCTTGAGCCTTACCAAGGTCAGAGCTTAAGGAGCTCTGGGAAGCACGGTTAAGATCTGTTACTTTGATGAGGTTTTAGAAGGAGGTTGAACTTAATAATCACTTGTTGTGGGAAAGCAATGAGTAGAACATGTGTTTTCCGTTCAGATAGGTTAAGACCTGAAAATGAGATTCTCCCAGGATCAGTGTTTTACGATAAGAAGTCAGAAACATTCGTGATCCATTGCAAGGTATGTTCCTAAGTGTGGTATTCCATTCTTTAAAATCCCCCTTTCCCTGTTGCGGCAGTGGTCTAGTTCCAATTTGATAAACTGAAGGAGTAACTTTATGCTCAACTTGCTTGCTCATGTTGTCTTTACCCTGGCTTCAAAATGCACACTATGGTGAATGCTAATGCCTTTCTGGAACCTCTGCCTCCTCCTTCTCCCAGACAAAGTTCTGCGGTTTCATCAGGCCCTGCCCCCATGTTCTCCAAGCTGACTCCTGTAGCCGAAGAAAGATGGCATTACAAAGCCTTGAAAGCCGAGAGTGACAGCATGCTTAGCACCTAGCTGTGGGCAGTGAACCTGTAGACTTGCAGGAAGTGCTCTGGCCTTTCCAAGTCTCACTTTGCATATTTCCCTTTTCTAGGAAGGCTGGGTTGGAGCAAAGACCGTGATCCTTAAGAAGAAGTGGACAGCTGTTGAATTCTGCAATGGATATTTGCATCACTGGTTTCAGCAGAATTCCAAAATGCCTCTCATAGAGTGCAGGTTTCAGACACTCAAGATGGCCAGAACAAAAAACAGTTCCAAAAGCAGAGTGTTGCATTCACACAATGCACAGCAGCAATTGACTTGAATTACTGTCCGGAAGAATCAGGTGATGATTCCAGATGACAGGGCTGGAAGCCCCTCAGCATTGTTTCAAATCCGTCCTTAAGTGAAGGGTTCCTTTTCAGCACTTGAAGTGTTCAAGTGTGTTTTCAGTGCAGCCAGAAGGATTTCCTGGAATCCATATCCTCTGTTATGAGTATGTTCTGAGGTTCTTTTCTAAAGTGCAGCTTTGTGATCCAAAAGAACAATGCAGAATTTAGTAACAGCCATTTTGAAAAAATGCTGCAAGAGAACAATGTCCCACTTTCTATATTGGACAACATAAATACCAGTTTGAATGGAATTGGTGGTGTATCATCTAGAAATGGAAAGCTTCTGTGGTATATAGATGTGCCAGTCCTTAACATTTGTCACACTCTTGAATTGCCAAGCAGAGTAAGGCCCTAGTCACACGAGGGAAAAGTTTTCCAGTTCTTCCAATACTTTCCATACCTCTGTTGTGCTGTGGTTTATATCCCAGGACTAATGTCCCAAGTACTTTTATCAGTACCAGTTCATTTCCTCCTGTTTGAATCATTATGGCCGGCTATACCATGGTACGGGTTTATTTTCTTGAAAATAAACCGGTACCATGGTATAGCCGGCCATAATGATTTTATGCCCTGGCATCTTAGAGGGAGACTTGTTTCTGCTATGCTGATATATCAATAAATTATTTTTATTGAAGCGCGCTCGGGCATCTTAGAGGGAGACTTGTTTCTGAGAGAGAGAGAGAGCAGAATATATATAAAATAATTTATTGATATATCAGTGTAGCAAAAGCAAGTCTCCCTCTAAGAACCCCGAGTGTGCTTGACTCCGCCAGCCCCCCCCCCGTGGACCCACAGCTATCGTTTCCAGCCCCTTTTGTTCTAGTTGTGCAATGGAACCCCAGGCAGGTGTGTGGAAATTAGAGGGAACGTTGATCAGGAAAGAGTTTCTGTTTAGGAAAATGTCCCTCTTTTGCACTGGCTGCTCCTGCAGAAATGCATTGCACACAATGGATTTGGGATGTCCGCGCAGCAGTACTGGTCATCATCTCCCCCCCCCCCCCCCCGGTGACATTTGCATAGCAACATTTCAATGTATCTTCCCACAAGGGGAAAAAATTATTACTTGCCAGTAATGTAATGGCGGCAGCCCTCCAGTGACATACTTTTGCCAACGTATTGATGTATCGGACATGGAGGAGTTTTTAAAAACTCAATGTGCACGCTTCACGGGTGTTCCAGGCAGTGCATGTTTGGTTTCCACAAAATAATAAAATGGCAGTAATTACTTCACTAGAAGGTCATTGCCACCTTTAAGATTTTGGACTACAAGTCCCACCATTTTGGATTTAGAAGTCCCACCATTGGCTGTGCTGTCTAAGGCTGTGCTGTCTAAGGCTCATGAGATGTGCAGTCCAGCAGCAGCTGGAGGACTGCAAGTGGTCCATTCCTGGCTTAGATGGAAGGCATCAAAGGCCTGCTTTCAGGAACAGGGTTGCAGTCAGCAAAACACACTCTGCATTTAAGCGCCTATCCTGGGCCTTCCACAGATTTTTTAATTCTAGATTTTTAAATACATACCCTGCATAGCTCAGATGCAATCCCCATTGGCGATGGCTTTTCAAGGTAGAGCTCTTCCCTCACCTGTTCCCTGATTCTTGGAGGTGGTGTGAAGCTGGGATATTGTGTCCCATGCATGCATTCTGCAGGTGAGCAATAGACCCTCCAATTCTGTTTGTACGAACAGCCTTCATGCAGGTAGAGCCCTTGCAATGTATGAGTTCTTTCCACATGTCATAAGGAGGGCCAGCGGATAGTTCATCTTTACAAGCTACTGGGTGCATCGTCCCCAGTGAACCAGCAGACAATTTGTAATGCTGACAATACAAATTGCAGCTGTCAAGATGGTTACAGCAGGGGCCTCCAACCTACAGCGCATGGACCACATGTGGCCCCTGAACTCTTTCTGTGCAGCCCTCCAACCTGCTTGTTTACTGCTATCACTGTCAAGACATTCTCCCTCAGAATCACACTGTTCTTCCTGTCTTAAGTGGCACCGTTTACTTTTTTTTCCTGTCCCTTTCTTAAAAACAAACAACCCCCCAAAAACCCTACAATAACAACATTGTTTCTTGTGGTCTCCATGGTTCCTTCTGTCAACTCCCTCTTGCTCTTATTATCCATATTAGCATTTTGGCCATACTGGATGATTTGCTAGCCAACAAAGCTCAGGCACCAGCACCACTCAGGTTTTTCACTCCCCTTCATGTATTACCCTGCTGAAGGCAATGTATGTGTGTAAGGAAGATAAAACAGCTGAGCTGCATAGATGAGTACAGGAGATGTCTGTCGACTTTTTACCTTGCTTGCTTTTGCCTCTCCTTCCCCCCCCACTCCAGCTGGAAGTCTTCTCATGCATCTGTGACTGCAGGAGCTGGTGAGTGGCCCCTTGGGTTGAGAGTGAAGAAGTACTCTCTTAGCAGGAAAGCTTGTGGGATTCCCCTTCCCACATCTTCTTCCAACCAAGTTCCATTCTCCATGGCTGCCATTTTGCTTCTCATGATTGAGGCTTGGCTGGCAAGCCATGATGTGTACAGTATGTGCATCCTACATATAAAATGAAGCCAATTTAATGGCATATCCACTGCTCCAGGTGGGAGGTTGCCCTTTCTACCCGCCCTTTTTTTGGAGGGCTCCCAATTTTTAAAGTATTAGCATGTGTAGATTTAAACCTCAAGGCAGTATATTTATTAAGAAATAAACGTAATAGTAGTCAATGTATTTAGGATTACAACTCTGCCATCTGGTTGGTCAGATTCATAATCCATTTTTTAAACATTCTTCCTAGACTGTGCATATGGCCCCAATATTCCTAAGAACTGTAAAGTCTTTTCTCTTCTTTGCCATAATCAAAATGAAAATATTCAGCTAAAAGAAGCCCAAGTGGGGTGAATTTGATGGGAAAGGGAAGAGTTAGACCCCTAAATCTAAACTTCTAATAATTTTATTTATTCAAGGATAATCTTGAAACTCTGCAACTGCTGCTCTGCTAACAATACTGTAAGATGTCTGCAAAAGAGTTGTTTCAAAGAAATGAAAAATTGCAGATGAGCACCATGTCTTTAATGACAAATGAACAACTGAGTACTTCCATTTTAAACAAGGATAAAGCAGTTTGCCTGATTTGTCTTGAAACTGTCTCAGCATTAAAGGAGCAAAATGTTAAAAGGTACTTAGAATCCTGTCACAAGAGTTATATTGAGCTATATCAAGGAAAGGTGAGAATGAACAAGATAAATTCTCTTTTTTTAAAAAATCAATGTTTTAGCAGCAAATTAGTTTTAGAAAGCACCTTGAGGAGAACATGTCAACTGTGAAGCACAGTTGTTAAATGTATTGTTGAGAGCGGTAGGCCATTCACTGATGGTCAATTTGTTAAAAGTGCATGGTTAAAGTAATGGAGAAAATGTGCCCTGTTAATATACACTGCAGAATTTGAAAGGCACTACAACTGCAGAAAACATATTATTGAATGTGTGTGAATCAGTAGAAAATCTTGGTCTGAGCTGGGATAAATTGAAAAGTATCACAACTGAATTAGGATGAGAAGTAAAACTGGTGCAGTTGCAAGAATCAATGAAGAGATATTGAAATTAAACTACACTTCCCATGCAATTTCACTGCCTCAGTCATCAACAAGCCTTGTGTAGTAAGATTCTTCAGTGGGAAAGTGATGCGTATTGTTGTATCTAGCATCAATTACATTAGGCATCATAGCCTTACTCACTGTCCATTTCAAAATTTTATCTGAGATAGATGCAGAATAGGGGCATGTACTGTACCATGCAGAAGTCTGGTGGCTTATCAGAGTCAAAGTCTACAAATGTTTTTCTGTCTTCATCATTATTTATTTAAAATATTTTTATCCCACCTTTCTTCTTAAAAAGAACCCAAGGTAGCTTACATCATTAAAAAGACAATATGTAGAAGCTAAAAACAGTAGGTATACAAATATTAAAAAAGAATTAAACAAGTATTACATTAAAAACAGTAATAAAATCAATACCAAAACACATTTAAAACAACAGAGCACAACTATTTATTTAAAAAACCCTCTCAGCCCATCAGTTATTAAGGGAAAGCTTACCTAAACAGAAAGGCCTTTGGAGTTGATGTCTTTCTGAAGAAAAGGTCAAGAAGAACTTTCTGATCCTGGATGGATTTTTGATTTGTCTTTCTTAACTGGTATCACAGAGCACTTGAACACAGGATCTGTTCTCAATCATTTGAGAATGCAGAACACATAATAATGGGTTCAAGTTACAGGAAGCCAGATTTTGTTTAAATATAAGCAAAAACATCTGCTGATACAGCAGTATGACAATAGAACTAATTACTTCAGGAGGTTGTGAGCTTTCCAACACTGGGGGCATTCCAGAGGAAGCCAGATAGCCATCTGTCATATATATTTTGATTTGGATTCTTGCATTGAGAAGGGGGTTGGACTCAATGGCCTTATAGGTCCATTTAACTCCATTATTCTATGATCCATACTGTACCACTTGATATCTGTAAACAGATCTTCAGCTGGATTAAAAAACGTGCCTAGTGTCATGTTAGCTTAAAAAAAGTAACCTTAACTACCTGTTATATCATTTAACAATAAATGTGTGTTGTAAGTCAGTGTTTTCAAGTATGGAGTACTCAGAAGTGGTTTAGCGTTCGCTTCTTCTGGTGGCATCCTGGGACCATGCAACTTCCCCAAAACCATACAGGTCAGCTTTTCTGGGATGCACAGTGGGGAACTTAACTTCCAGCCTCTAGCTCTTCAACCAGATACCTAACTCACTGAGCTATGCAGCCAACTACATTTAACAACTGAGTCTCTGATTGTTTTTTATTTAAAGCCAATTTCCACATTTTAATTGTTGGAAGTCTTCATTCAAGAATTGTTGTGTGTTGCTGTTAGTATCTTTTGATGAAGGATTTAATATTTCTGTTCATGAATGATTTCAGGCAAACTTCACAAAGCTGTGTACAATTATTTTAAAAACAGGTATCAATATAATTACTACAGTAGAAAAAGAGACACATTTTTAAATAAAAGCCTGCTTTTTTTAAAAGCTGCATTTTAAAAATCCTCTCTTCTTCCTCTTAGACCCATGATGTCATTGGGTAAGGAGTTAACCATCTCATTTTGGACCCAAATGCTGGCAGCTCACCAGGTAGTTCCTTTTTCATTTTTGCTTAGGGACATATTCTGTATAGTTCTGCGCTAGACCATTTCGGAACCCTCAACTTCTAGACACTACTTGACTTGGTATTAACAAACAAGTTTCTGTTACGTGCTGTTGAGACAGACTCTGCCCAGTTCTCACAGAAAGATTTCAGTGCGTCTGCTTGCAACTGCTTTAACTGAAACTAATAGTTAAGAATACAAGGACATGGTTTAAGGCAGAAACCCCAGTTCACAGAAGCTTGCAACTCCGCCCTCGTACTCGAACGCAGGTGTCCCGCGTTACAGCGGTGGCCAAGTTTGAGACTTCTCATCTTCCCGCCAAGAATCCCTTCCACTGGTTCGTTCTGGCACAGGTAAGGAACTTCCATATTTGAATGTTTAAAAAGGCTCCTCCCGCTCCTGGTGCAGCCCGTTGCGTCGCGGCGGAAGCCATCGGTGCGTGCCGCTGGTAAACGGCCGCGGAGACCGGCCCAAGGCGGCGGGAGGCTTCTCTCTCCTTCAGTCAGGTCGCGTAGGCCGCTCACCGGGCGCGCCCCGCCCCGCTTCCCAGAGCGCACGGTGGGAAGGAAAGTACGACAGCGGCCGGCCCGAAAGGAGGCCGAGAGAAAGGCCCCTTGCCCCAACCGCTGGCGAAACGCGGGCGCCCCAACACGCAGACCGACTCCCTCCGGCAGAACCATCCCGCCTCCAAGAAGCGTCGCGACGTCTGGAACCTCGACGTGAGGCGAAAAGGGGCGGCGCGGAGGACGAAGGAGGGGGAGCTCTCGCGAGAGGTGGGACCGCCGCCACGGTAAACGCGAACGCGGAAGTAGCGTCGCCGCCGCTGCTTCGGAAGACGGGTCGGTTGGAAGAAGGAGGAGAGGCGGGACTGCTGGTTCTTCCTCGCACGGAGGTGTGTTTCGGCACTTTGCTGAGTGTGATGGGGAGGTGACCTCGCTAACTCCCGTCGCCCGTGACGGGGGCACCGCACATGTTCCTAGAGCTGAGGCCGGCGGACGGCACCGAGCGGGAGCCTCTGCGATTTCCGGGGGGGCTGCGCGCCTGCCTCTCCCCACCCCCGACTCCTCCTTCCGCCTTTCAGGCCGCCCAGCTCCCCTCAGGGACTCCTAAGCGGAGAAGGGAACCGTGGCCTCACGAGGGACGGCCTATCCTATAGGGTTCCTGTCCACCAAGGCCAGAGACGTTTGCAAGCACCTCTGATGCCCCCTCCGCAAACCCATTGCTGCGGCGCTTTTCCTGGCGGTGAGGTGACCGGCTCGACCTGTCATATGGCTCAGGCCCCGCTGCGGAATTCGGGTGCTGCAGAGACAGATGCGCCTCTTTGTTTTTCTCCTCCAACTTGCTCCTCTTTCGTGCTCTCCCATTCTTTGTTCTTTGACGCCTTTGCATACCGGTCTTACATAGAGGCAAAATTTGGTCTCTTTGCTTTCAATTTTGTTCTGCCTTATCCTCAGGTGTACTTTTATTTCTTTGTTTAACATTTCTGGTCTTCTAGGACAGCTCATGTCTGCAGGCTACAGGCTGGTTTAGTCTACCAAGTTCAGTCTCCTGGCAAAAATAATAATTAAAATATACATCAAGGATCCAGGTTGAAAATAAACCCAGGATTCTTATTTTAAAAATACATTTCAAATTAGAGTGGCAGCATTAACTGGTTTTGGATCTTTTTTCCATACCTTCAAGTGGCATTACATTCATTTGCCTGTATATGACTCTATCACACATTTTGGTATTCTTTTACAGATAGCAACATGCTGATATTCTCAAAAACACCTTATTCCCAATTTAGTCCACAGACATGCTAACATCTTTGTAATTTCTGTCCTACCAGGTGCAGTGAGAAACTGAGGTGCCTCCTTTCCCAGCCTCCCCCATGGTGGGGTTTGGGGCCAATCGAAGGGGTGGCCGTCTCCCTTCATTTCTTTTTGTGGCATTGCTGCTAGTTATTGCCATTCTTGCCTTCAATTACTGGAGCACCTCAACTCGCCAGTCTGTGCTACAGGAGGAGGTGGCTGAGTTGCAGGGCCAGGCCAAGCGCAGTGATGTTGCTCGTGGACGACTGGAGAAAAGAAACTCAGAGCTCTTGCTTCAGGTGGAGTCACACAAGAAATACTTGGAGCAGAAGGAAGCAGACCACAGTCACTTGAACAGCCTGCTACAAGCCAAGGATGGTCAAATCAGGAAATGTGAGGATAGCAAGGTGAGGGATCCTGTAACATAGTTGATGTTTGTCTATGCCATCTGGTAAGTGATTTTGGTATGTGATCTGCATTATTGTATATGTTTATGAATATGTGACTTGCCATGTCCCCTGACATTTGAATCAATACTGAAAGTGAAGTTATCCTGGTGAGATGAAAGGCTTTGGAATATGTGAAAGTAAAATGTCCTGACATTTTTGGTGGGATGACTCATTTTATGTGCTCTATTTCTGTTGTATGGGATTCATTCAGATTTCCATCATTTCCATCATTTGCATGCCAGAGGAACCTGCTGCGGTCTTTGGCCTCTTCTAGAAAGAGAAGGCCTATCAATCATAATTAAATGGCATTGTGCAAGTATCAAGTATTCCATTGCTGCAGAATTCCACAAATAAAGCAGTATGATAGTTTAGTTAAAGTCTCATCTGGAAGTACAGCTTCTTTTGTATCTGGCAGAAAGAGGTTCAGACTAATAGATCTGTGTTCTCTGAGTGTAGGCAGCTAGAGTTTAAACTCTTTCTGTGTGTCAGACAGTTCATCTTCTTGTTTGTTCATAATCTGGAAAAGAAAAACAAGCTTTCCTGATTTATTGAGCCCCAAATGATTTCTCAATTTAGAATGAATGTGTCCAAAGGAAGATAATATTCTCTCTATGCCAGCAGAAGAAGCTACTGCTGTTAAAAGTGCAATTGTTACTTCAACAGTCTCTTAAGTGCTTAAGTAATTTCCACCAATTCACTGGTGTGACTTTCTTTAAAACATCATCAGCAAACATATATTACTTGAATGGTTTCCCCTTAGCTCTGAAGTTTATTATAGTTGGTATTGCAGATGGATGACTGCTGGATACACATGTCATAGCTAACTCCTCTTCCTTAGCACTTAAGGTTTGACTTTGGTACGAGATATTGACAATTTTTTTGAGAAAATTAGCTGGGGACAGTGTTTGTCCCATTTTTTCCAAATGCTTGTCATTTAATTCTGTCAGTGTGTAGTTCTGTTTTCAAGTGCACACTCAGTTCCTTCCAAATTTCAACAGTATCAGCAATAAAACTGCTATTTTTCTATATTTTGTTTAAACCTCAAAAATAGGTTTCAAGATGCTCAGCATATGTCCAACTGTTCTCTTAAGCCCAATGTTGAGGACTTTAGCCATGACAGCACCATCTATTTTCTCTTGATTTTGTTCACAAACTATCAGAATAGGACAGTTCTCAATATACTCAAAACAGTCCACTACAGAGTTGCCTCTAACATCTTGTGGTTCCACCCATTTTTTTCAGAGCTGCTATAGCAAAATGATTGTTATGGAAGTATTTAGCAATTTCAACAACATTAATCTTTATTTCTGGAACACTGAAGTCTTTGACTAGGAGATGCAGCACATGAGAACTGGAACCATATGTTATTAGCATTGCATTCCCTACCTGCTCTTCTAAATTTCTTCTCATCTTAGATACATTTGCAGCATTGTCTCTGACCAACTACATACTAGACATTTGAATTTTTGTTCACATGTTATTGTAGCTTTTGCTGCCACTTCTTGTAAGTATTCTGCTGTCTGTGCACTT
Source organism: Intellagama lesueurii (assembly GCA_037013535.1). NCBI lineage: Eukaryota > Metazoa > Chordata > Lepidosauria > Squamata > Agamidae > Intellagama > Intellagama lesueurii. The sequence continues at coordinate 19,442,582 of JBAJHW010000011.1, forward strand.
CCTGACATATCAATTGTTTCTGCAAAAAAGACATTCCCGTATTTTGTTGTTACATATACAAGAGGATCATTGTGGACATTATTCCATCCATCAAGACTTAGGTTAATAATTTTACTCTCTAGATCTGTTGCACATTGCTCCATTTCTCTGTCGTACATTTTGTCCAGTAGTTTCCCTGCAACATCTGCTGTACTGGGTGGACTGTATCCTGTATCCAGTGACTGAACCATATTAATGAAGTGTGGGTTTTCAATCAGACAGAAGAGTTTGTCGCATAAACAAACTGGGCAATTTTTCCATCAATTAACTGTTTTTCTAATCTGGTTTTTATCACAAACGTACCTATAGTAGTTGTGGATGGTTGGCTTTTTTCTTTCTTTTAGGTGATATACTGTGGATGTGTGGTGTGTATAATGTGACTAAAACACTATCCTGGACAGATAACTCTGGAACTTTAGAACAGGAGAATGGTGACCTTGAAGGTGGATCGTTTCCAGAATCCTTTATGTTGATATTTCTGATTATTTTGTGAAGTGCATAAAACATACAAAATATATAAACAGGTAGCCATTAGCTCTAAAGGAGCTAAACAAGTACGCTTTGACTCCTCACCTAGTTTGCTTTTTGGCATTCCTGAGGCCCCTTCAGAGTCCACTGAGACTAGTTGTAATTGCTTCTAGCTCTTCGAAGATGAGATAGATACATCGAGAGGATGTTACTTTCTGATTAGATGGCCCGCTGCGCTTATTAGAAGAAATACCTTAATGTAATGTATCAAGCTAACATAGTGCAGACCATGAACACTAAAAAACCTCTCAACAAATAGAAAAGATGTATTCTTGAAGGCTTTCACAGCCGGGATCTGATGGTTGTTGTAGGTTTTTTGGGCTGTTTGGCCGTGTTCTTAAGGTTTTTCTTCCTAATGTTTCGCCAGTCTCTGTGTCCGGCATCTTCAGAGGACAGGAGTCGGAACTCTGTCTGTGCTCTGGTGCAGTTTGTGGGATAGTTGAGTATTTATAGCTGTAGGATCAGCTTTTTGTCCTTTTCAGGAGATCGGGTGATTATGGTGATCAGCGTGTTTTTTGTTGTGGGTGTATTGTTGTGATAAGGGGGAGAGATGATCTGTCACTGTGACTGATGGGTATCGTTAGCTGGTCTTTTGTGTGCAGTGATCACTGGTCCTTGTGGCTGGGTAGAGTTCGTTGACGTTTTGCAGGCTGTTTTTCAGTGCTGGGAGCCAGACTTTGTTGAGTTTTAGACTTTCTTTTTTGTTGAAGCTCTGCTGGTGTTTGATGTATGGCAGGGGTCACGGACTACATGGGGAAACTTTTGAAAAAACACAACCTACAAACAGTATTCAGGCCCACCACAAAAATACAACAAATGTTACGGTCAGCAAAGGACAAAAGGGACCCCCTCACCACTGCAGGAGCATACTGGATACTTTGCAGTTGTGGCCAGGTATATATTGGAACCACAAAACATAGCACACCAGAATCAAAGAACATGAGAGACACTGCAGACTAAAACAACCGGAAAAATCGGCAGTAGCTGAACATGCCCTAAAACAAGCTGGACATGAAATCCTATTTCAAAATACTGAAGTACTGGACAACACCAGCAATCATTATGTTAGACTGCACAGGGAAACCATTGAAATCCACAAACACCAGCAGAGCTTCAACAAAAAAGAAGTCTAAAACTCAACAAAGCCTGGCTCCCAGCACTGAAAAATACAGCCTGCAAAAGGTCAACGAACTCTACCTAGCCACAAGGACCAGTGATCACTGCACACAAAAGACCAGCTAACGATACGCATCAGTCACAGTGACAGATCATCTCTCCCCCTTATCACAACAATACACCCACAACAAAAAACACGCTGATCACCATAATCACCCGATCTCCTGAAAAGGACAAAAAGCTGATCCTACAGCTATAAATACTCAACTATCCCACAAACTGCACCAGAGTACGGACAGAGTTCCGACTCCTATCTTCTGAAGATGCCGACCACAGAGACTGGCAAAACGTTAGGAAGAAAAACCTTAAGAACACGGCCAAACAGCCCGAAAAACCTACAACAACCAAATAGAAAAGAGTTTTTGGGGTTTTGGGTTTACGTAGGTTTAGGATAGAATAACATGCCAGCTAAAGGTATAAGAGAGCTGGTCATTCTTTGTTCTGGGTCCCCTGCTTTTTGGGCACCCACAATTGCATTTGTGATTTCTGAGCTGAAAATAAATTGCTTCTTCACTCCAAAAACTCTCTGGTCTTTTCCACTGCTCACTTTCCTGAGAGCTGTTTGCTTTTTGGAAGAGTTTAGTGACAATTTAGTATTACTCATTGTTTTCACGGCCAATCAGTACTGCCCAAAAAAGGAATATTTGCTTGTTTCAATTCTTTATTTCTTCAGAAATAAATTATGAATAAAGAATGACAGAAACATGTAGTAATACTAATAACAAATATAAGTTTGCTCAAACATGACAATTCCTCAAGGCAGTTTTTAAGAAATATGAAATCAAAATGTTTACCAACCTGAAGTTGCTGCCTGTGCAAACATGTTCCTTTTGCCGTTTTCATCACAGCACTTTTCATTATGTTGTTTCATTTGGGACACTTGCATTTTGTTTGCATTTTGCACTCATGCCTTCCTTACATGTAGGTAGAGGAACTTCATAAAAATATTCCCAAACTGGGTCTCTTTTACAGCCTCCTGCCATTATAGGTTTTCTGCTCCAGGGAAATAATATCATAAACAATGGTTGTTGTGGGGTTTTCGGGCTGTTTGGCCGTGTTCTGGAGGTTTTTCTTTCTAACGTTTCACCAGTCTCTGTAGCCGGCATCTTCAGAGGACAGGAGCTAGAACTCTGTCTGTGTTCAAATCCACAAACACCAGCACAGCTTCAACAAAAAAGAAGGAAGTCTAAAAATCAGCAAAGCCTGGCTCCCAGCACTGAAAAACACAGCCTGCAAAAGGTCAATGAACTCTACCCAGCCACAAGGACTGGTAAACACTGCACACAAAAGACTAGCTAACGACACCCATCAGTCACAGTGACAGATCATCTCCCCCCTTATCACAACAATACACCCATAACAAAAAACACCCTGATCACAGGAATCACCCAATCTCCTGAAAAGAACAAAACCTGATCCCACAGCTACAAATACTCAACAGTCCCATACACTACACCAGAACAAAGACAGAATTCTAGCTCCTGTCCTCTGAAGATGCTGGCCACAGAGACTGGCGAAACGTTAGGAAGAAAAACCTCCAGCCCGAAAAACCCACAACAACCATCGGATCCCGGCTGTGAAAGCCTTTGAGAACACAATATGATAAACCTCAGGCTATACTCAAAAAGATCCAATGACTTGTGGAGTATTCTGCTCAAAAGGTTTCACTTCCATTTTTGCTGCTTGCCTTTGTTCTCATGTTTAGTTTCTTGTGTAGATCTATTCCACTCCCTAAAATTCATTCATTGAATTTTTTGAAACTAGCACTTAAAAAGGAGGTAGTTGATTCCGTGTACATAAATTTGCAATTGGATTAAGGTATTTTTCTCAACTCTGTATGTTTCTTTTATAACATTTTTGCTGTGAAAAAGAGGCATGTGATCTGTGCAGACATAAATTCAGTTTTGAGAACTGTAGAACCTGTGATAATATCCTCTACAGTAGATCGAAAAAAATGCCCAATAATCTTACATAAACCTCTGGAAGAGCATGATGTTGTGAATGGATTAATTGAATTCATTTACCAAAAATTTAAACGTTGCATGAATATACAGCCTCATGCTACATTAAAAACTAATCCATATTTCATGATGAATAATCAATGGAGTATAATGTATCTTAAACAGAAAACTATCTTTAGATAGATTTTTCCTCAAAAAGCATTTTATTTTAAAAAGTCTTATTGAAATTAAAAAAGCAATTCAAATTTTAAAAATCTGATTTTTTGATTTTAACAAAATCATTGATTTTTATCTACCCTAGTTTCAGTTCCAAATATAGAAAGCAGGCATTCCACAAGTTATGCTCATTTTCTTGAGCAAGGAATGGAAGAGTAAATGGTGACGGGAGCTTAGAGTCAAATTGTTATGTCAACTTTAATTACATAATAGTGTGACCATTAACATATTTTTCAGGTCAAGCTTCAGAACAACATATCATACCAAATGGCAGACATACACCGGTTAAAGGGTAAGAAGATCTGATAGGTCCAATAAACTAAGTGATATGCAGCAATTAGCTCTAGAAATCCTAAGGGCTGTTTAAACAAAGGAATCTTGGCAGGGGCTAGAATTTTTTTATATGTTTATCTGACATGGAAAGTAACTACCTTATTGTCCACTTATTCTTGCTTCAAAGGCACACTGGTTTGTTACAGAATCTAGAAATATGTTTCTTTGTTTCACAAAATAGCATTTTAATAGCTTTTTAATAGCTTTATAAACCAGATAAATGTAACATTGTTTTCTTAAAACTATGTTAAGAGGGAAGGAAAGTTTTGCATTAAAGTCCTGTCAATATGCTCGCCACCATTAGGAATTATACCAGTAATCACTGTAGCACTTCAATAATTAAAGCTCATAGAAACAGTGGTATGGAATTTTGAATCATGATCAGGAAAAGAGTATCTCTTTCTGAAACCATATGTCTTTGTAATAACTCTATTAGCTCTAGTAATGAATAGTGTTAGCAAATAAATTTAGCAATTTACTTCCACTGGCATTCTTGCTATATTATTTCTAGAAGTTATAGTACCCCACGTTTAAGCAAAAGAATGTAAGCAATATGAAAGAAATAACAATAAAGTTGTATAGCTTCTGTTAGTAGTATTTGGTATATAGAGGTATTAGAGTGGCTTCCCAGTGTGGAGTGATGGATTGTATTCTCAAGAACAGGGTTCAAATCCCCACTCAGCCATGGAAACTCATTGGGGGAGTGGAACTGGTAAAACCACTCCTTAAATATCTCACTTACTTTGAAAGCCATATTACGGTTGTTATACGTTAGTTCTGATTTGATGGCATAGAACACACACACTTATACACACAAAGGTACAGTGGTGCCTCGCAAGACGAAATTAATCCGTTCCACGGTTAATGCCGTCTAGCGAAAATTTCGTTTTGCGAAGCGCGTTTTCCCATAGGAATGCATTGAAATTTAATTAATGCGTTCCTATGGGGAAAAAAAAGTCAGAACCCCCCAAAAAAGTCAGCAAAAAGTCACTTACCAGGTAGAGTAGACTGAGTCCAGCTCCTCACAATGCGTTTGTAGCCCCAGAACAGCCGGAAAAAGAGTGCCAAACAGCGGAGATTCAGCAACCAGCAGGGAGCCGGCAGCCATTTTGTGTTAGTCTCCCTCCTGGCCCCCCTCTCCCCGCCTCTCAGCTGATCGGCGCTGGGTCTGAGAGGCTTTTTCCCTGCTAGGCAAGCCTCAGGAAGCCTGTTAGACCCAGCGCCGATCAGCTGAGAGGCGGGGAGAGGGGGGCCAGGAGGGAGACTAACACAAAATGGCTGCCAGCTCCCTGCTGGTTGCTCGCTGTTTGGCACTCTTTTTCCGGCTGTTCTGGGGCTACAAATGCACTGTGAGGAGCTGGACTCAGTCTACTCTACCTGGTAAGTGACTTTTTGCTGACTTTTTTGGGGGGTTCTGACTTTTTTTCCCCCATAGTAATGCATTAATTAAATTTCAATGCATTCCTATGGGAAACGCGCCTCGCAAGACGAAAAATATCGCAAGACGGCCCGTCTTGCGAGGCACCAAAAATCTCTCAAGACCCTTTCGTCTTGTGAGTTTTTTGTCTTGCGAGGCATTCGTCTTGCGAGGCACCACTGTATTAGAAGATAAATGATACAATTGCATAGAAGATTCCAGCGGTGAGACACCTAGGGGCAGCTCTCTGTGAGATTTATTTTTGATATCTATTTCACCAATTTATAAATACAAAAGGAGGAGAGGGAAATCATATCAGGGCTGAACAGCACATAGCACTACTTCTTCACCCCACCCCCAACTATCTTTGGTGTCTTGCCACTGCCACCGGATTTGTTACTAAAGAGGCAGTAGCAATGGAGGAAAGCAATTTTTCATTAAAAACAAGGTGTTTCCATTCATCCTGTTTACAAGTGGAGTTGTGTTCGTAAAGGCATGATTCTACTTGTAAACAAGGCACACAGAGATCATTCACTATATTTTAAAAGGAAAGCTGTCATTTACTATAAGAGCCAAAGCAGATTCAGCATCAAGAGGTTAGATGTAGTCCCCCAGTCCCTAGAAGCTGTGTACCCTTTAGGTGTGCTACATTGAACTTACTGTGGGAAGAATGGAATATAAGTATAATTAATAAAATAAAAGTGCTATGGAGAAATATCTTTGAAAGAATTATCAAGTTTATTAAGGTATGAGATATTAAAATTGGGCATACAACATCAGTTAGAGAAAATCGATTGATGTTGTCCTATACAAATGTTCACTGATAGATGGAGAGACGCATCTAAAGAAATATATGATCTCCTGGTGTCACTTAACAAGGTAGAAATCATTTCATAAAGCTCCCCTGCCATCACTGTCAACACCATGAAGGAGCCCCCCCCCCCCCCCAATACTTTAAATGTTATGCTTTTGCTTAGAACAACTTGCAGAGTTGCGGCAAGAGTTCATACGTCAAGAGGATCAGCTTCATGAATACAAGAAGAACAATACACAGCTTCTTAAAAGGTTAGAGTATGAAAGGTGAGTGTAGAAATGGAAATCTTAATTAATGCAATGTAAATTAAGATTTACACTGAGTCTCTTACTGGTAAACTGTTCAGATGTGAGCTGAACTAAGATTTCAGATCAAATTTATGTCTTTAAAATCCATATAGTTTTGAGGCTTTATATAAAAAGAGTAAGAAGCTTGTTTAGCACAACTAAGGGAGTTTGATAAGGTGATGTTTCTTATCCTTAAAGAAGAAGGGATATGTATATTCTTAAACTCATTTGCTAGCATCAGCAAGACAGATAGTGATTGACACATGATCTTAATGCAGATAACTGGAGGCTTACAACGTAAAGATGAGGTGGTTTAATTTATGATGTTTGACTGTGTAGAGACTTGTGAAGCAGAGTGGATATAAAATATCTGTATAGCAAATTGCTTGTGTTTACCATTCCTCAAGATTTCCAAGGAGAGAAATTTCTGGGGGAAAACAGAATGGTACCAAAATGGCTATTTTCTACTGCAGAACCATTAGTCAGTTGATATGTAGTTGTTTGTGTTCTATAGAGGGAGAACTAAGTCCATCTTGGTTCTGCTACCTGGGATAAACAACAAATGGACTGGACAGAGAGAAGTGCATCTGACACCTATTTCTGAATTTTTCTTTTTTCCACAAAAGAAAAGGACATGCTTAGAATGAATTGTCTCACCTGTTTGGATAGGCATGTTATTTTCTTTTTCTTTTTGTCCAATCATTATTATTATTTTTATTTAAAATATTTTTACTCTGCCTTTGTCCTTCAAAAGGATCCAGGGCTACTTACATCATTGAAAGACAATATTTAAAGCTGAAAACAATGAGCGTACAAAGGTGGTTTACATCATTACAAGACAGTATTTGAAGACAATGTGCTTTATGTTGGAAGGACAAGCCAGAGCTCCAGTCTAGTCCCTTACTCTACTATGTTAGATAACTAGCTTGTCTCGTTATTTCTTACCATTATTTCTCCATATTTGTATTTTTTCATCCTTGCTCCCCAAAACATTTTTTCACCAACACCCATGAGTATTGTCTTATGTTGTGCCACAGAGAAGAATACAAATGCCATTATTCCCATTGAGAGGTGGCATTCCCTCATGCTGGCCTTTTTACCTTCTCTGAGCATTGAGGGTGAAATGGAAATGCATTGTCAGCTAGAAGAGAGTACAGGAAAGGTAAAACTCCCTCCTCCCATTGTAGATAGCCTTTCCCTTCAGACCCAGTTTTGTTCTTGATAAACCTGATTTAGGAGATGAAGACCTCTTTCAGATGTCATGCCCTGTGAAAATTTTCAGGATTTGCAGAGGGATAGTGTAGGACATGGGAATGGGAAAGAGACTCCCCTCTGGTTTTGCTGCATTATGCCAGTGTCAGTCAGGGTGGGGAAATTGCTAAAGAGTGACAACTCATACTTTCCCTCTTCTTTACCAAACTTTGAGTCCCCCCTCAAAGGTCCAGGAGGGGACAGAGACAGAGCTGTGCACCAGCAGATACTATCTTGCTCAGGTGCCCAAGAGCTGCATAGGAAAAATCATTTTGAAAAACACCATATCTTCCCACACAAGAAGGGAACACCATATCTTCTCACCTCACCATCTTAAGGCCTCTGCTAAATTAAAGCACATAGAAACAGATTTCTGAGGAGATGCCTGCCTTAGAGGAGAGAGAAGACTTGATTCTGATAATATTCTCTACCCCTTTTTAAAAGAAATGCATTACAGCAAATTCCAGCATACCTGCCTATCAAAGTGAGTGGGAGGGACAACCAATTCCAAGGATGTCTCTTTACTCCCATATGAAAGGAATATTTTACAGTAAGTTCCAGTGTTACTTAAGTCTTGGGAATAATAGATAAGAAGCTTCAAACTGTAAAAAGTGCCCATGTCTTTGCAGTGGAGTACATCTTTTTCATGCAGAAGATCTCTGCTTCAATCTCAGATTTTTTTTTAAAAAGGAGCAGGGCTGGGTAAAGAATCCTCTTTGCCTGAAACTTTGGAGAGGTGTGACCAGTTAGCATAGCTGGACTGGAAGCTGAATTCTGTATAAGATCACATCTTCTGCTTAGTGCCTTATGAGGTAAAAGAGAGCAACTCATAATTTAGAAATTTGAATGGTACTTAGGAAGTGGGCCTAGTAAATATGTCATTCTTGAACTAGCTTTTCGGTCTGTAATATGTGTTTATACTACCAGTTTTCAGTGTGGACAACAGATAAAAGAATTGAAAATGCAACATGAAGAAGATTTGAAAACGTTAGATGGCCAAATTAAACAAGAACAAAAGGTATGTCTCATGTAAAATTTTAGTTGAAGTAAAAAAAATAAATCATAGGCTACTTAGTAGTAGTTTGAAAAACATTTTCTTTTGTGAACACTTTTCACTTAACACATGGATTAGAGTATAGCAAGATCGAGGACCAAATTGTGTCTTGCCCATTTACTATATAATTCTGTAGTAAATATTTGAGAACTAAATTGGCATTGCCTTATTTCTGTGATCAGAATACCGTATTTTTCTGTGTATAAGATGCTACTTTTTCCTAAAATCATTACACTAAAAATTGAGGGGCATCTTATACACGGAAGTAAGCTGAGAACACAGAGAGAATAAAACTGCACGTACCTTGCCTCTGTAAACAGGCTTCCTTCAATCATGAGGCTTAGCTTCCTACAGTCAGGAGACTTAGCTTCCTCCAATCACGAGCCTTATGGAACTGACGTCAGCTGATGCTGAACAAACCAATTGGAACACACCTCGTTGGAGGTGGAGGCTGTAGGTTCAGATGCGACAGGGACTTGTAATGTCCAATGTTCTGAGCCCAGAGGCTGAATACTCAAAGCTAAGTTTTCTTAATTTTTGGGTTAGAAAAGGGGTGTGTCTGTCTTATAAACGGAAAAATATGGTAATTATTCTCACACCTTATAGGTAAGTAATTGGTGATTGGCAAGGTTCTCTCTAAGGTGCGCAGCTGTTGAGCGTGCATGACTCCGCCCCCCTCTGCACAGGGCTCTTCTTCTCTGTGAGCCCACAGAGTGATCATTTCCAGCCCCTTTGGTTCCAGTCACAATGGAACCCTGTGGGGGGGGAGTTGTGCATGTGGGGGGAGTGGAGTCCCGCACATGTGGGGCAGAGCCCCACCCAGCAGTGCTGAAAATTAGAGGGAACATTGGTGATTGGTTTTAGTTTTGTCCCCCATAGAAATAAATGATGAAAATCATTCTTTGAACATTTTAGGCAACTTTTTTGAACTTTTGCTCACTGATTCTATCATTCTGTTTCTCAGACCTGTCACATACTGAAAGCTGGCTACTCAGCTGGACAGTGTTGATTATGGGGTGAAAACTGTGGTTTGCTGGTTCCCCTCCCCCATGAGACTGACTGAAATTTATCTGTTCCTGGAATGTGTTTCCTACTGGAAAAATTTGAGCAGCGCACTGATACAGTGTGGGGACTGATTTTGTGTGAAACACCTTGTAGAGAGTTTGTCTCTTCAAGAGACAGAGTTAAATGCAGTCTCCTTTGAGATCCAGCTAGAGATCTAGGCTTAGAGACAATTGTTTTGTTTAATGAGCCTGACTTTTTAGGTTGCTCTATTCATTTACAGAATAGCTTTTTAAAAAGTCTTTTTGTCTTAAGTTGTTCAGCTGGCCCGTATTGGTATCTGTGTATTCCTATGTTTCAAAGAGCAGGAAAGTTCCCAAAAGAGGGGAATTTTTTTACTTTAATTTAAAGTAAACCATTATAATAGAAGGTGTCCTTCCAAAAACAAAGAACTCAAGACCACAGATCAGTCCCCATTGCTCAAAATACAAACACATTGTTGAATCCTTTTTTGTACATGAAATTTTACCAAAAGAAAATGAAAGAACTGAATGTCAATCTTTGATTTTCTTTTGACAGATCCTAAATAGGGAAAAACTCTGTTTACCTAAAATTAAGTCCACTAAACACAGAGAAGTTTCCTTCCTCCAAACACAGAATGATTGGACTGATTAGTAATGGTTAAGTAACTGTGGGTATGATTATGATGAAAATCAGTTGCTTGTAGATCTTAGCACTATCAAAGTTCAGTTCTTTCATTTTAGCTCTTACACAATGCTTGTAATGCACAATATAGGGAGTGAGATGGCTAGTGTAATATGTTGTAGAGTTTACTTGGGGTAGAAATTAAGATATCAGAAGATCACACTGATATGCTTCTGTTTTGAGTGAGCATGGTTGGGATTGATTTCAGTTCTGGATTTATTTTTTCTCTTTAACTTTTTTCCCTGTTGAAATATCAACAGTATCGATGCTAAAAGTATATGGACTAAATATATATACCGTTTCCCCAAAAATAAGACCTAACCTGAAAATAAGCCCTAGTATGATTTTTCAGGATGCTTGTAATATAAGCCCTATCCCAAAAATAAGCCCCACTTAAGTGAAACCCCGCCCTCCACCATTGTGCAGCAACCAGAAGATGATGACATGACTGTATTTGAATAAATGTAGATTGTTGTACATGAAAAAAATAAAACATCCCCTTAAAATAAGCCCTAATGCATTTTTGGAGCAAAAATTAATTTAAGACCCTGTCTTATTTTCGGGGAAACACGGTGTGTGTGTGTGTATATATATATATATATATATATATATATATCAGGTGAGATTTAAAAAAACCAAAACAATCTTGTTTTCCTGTAGTGGAGGAGGACATGCTAGGAAGATTTGCTCCTCATTCTGATAGGCAGGAATTATTAACCAATCAGGACATGCCATGATGCCTCCTGGCAAGGAAGAGTGTCATCTTTTGCCAAGCCCTAGAGGCTGGATAACTTTGCTTCTACTGAAGCATCCTTTGGAAAGAGGGTGTGGAGCAAGTGGTGCAGTTGTGACTGTGAGTCATTATGAAGTGTGTTTTTTTCTTTGAGTTAGGAACATTATATCCTATCTGAAGATCAGCTGGACCTTTGATATATCCCAAGGTAAGGATAGCCTCCACCACTGTAGGAGCAAGATATGTCAGTACTTACCAGCTCATTCCATATAATGGTATGAGAACATCCTTTCCCTAGTTTCTTATTGCTTCTTTGAGTACGAAGAATCATGTTGGTCTTTTCCTCTTCAGGTGTTGCCATGTTTTCTTTTAACACTTTTGTCCCTCCTGTTTTCATACTTTATTGGTCTACTGATAATAGTGATAATCTTAGAACAGCAGTGTTGGGAGGGATCTGATGGATCGAGTCCAGCCTCTGTCAAAGAAGTACAGTGAGGAATTGAACTCCCAACCCCTGGGTCCTCAGCCAGATGCCTAAACCGCTGAGCTATCCAGCAGTTCTTCCAACATGAGTTGGGTTCTTTTAGGGTGGCACATGTTTTGTAAGGCTTGGAAAAGAAACTGAATCTCTGGGATTGTCCTAGTCTGTAGAGGCCACCTGGAGGCCACTCAAAGAGCTCAGATGATTGACCGAGAAACCCTGCCTATTAGAGCACGTGGGAAGTATAACCCAACGTAGGGTAAGGATGTTCTTGTTCCCTTACAGAGAATTAACATCTTACAGCAAGCAGCAATGTATCTTTTCCTTATTTGAACAATCAGTTCATTAGATTGGCTTTTCATATACAAGTTTCAGGAATATTAAAACTACCGTGCTGTGTTTGGAAATGCATGGCTTTGTAGTTAACAAAGAAAAAAGGTGGCTACAATCCTGGCAGATTTTGTACCGTTGAGAAGTGAATGTTGTAAGCAAAGGGACAAAGGAGATGATTCCTCCATCAGCATACCATCCCCTCTTCCCTTGGAAACAGAGGGGTAAAAGATTTCCAGTTCCCCAACAGAGACAGGAATGGAAATAGAAGGCTTGAATCAGTTGTCAGACCTGACAGCCAAGGCTTTGAGAAGAGAACAATGGACAGAGGGGCGGAGTCAGAGGGGGAGACAAAGATCAAAGTTAGAGAGAATGAAGGGGAACGGAAGCAGAGCGGAGGAGGAGGTAGGAAACAGGTGCTGAAGGGAGGAGAAGAGGTAGAATCCTTTACTGAAGTACGTAAAGAGACAGGAAAAGACAACTTGTGTGAAGAGTATAGTATTGAAGGGGAAATGGAGGATGAGAAACAAACTCCCGAGCTGCTTGAGGAATGGGAGCGGGTCACTAAGGAAGACCCATGAACAGGAGAGTGGGTATGTTTGAAGGTACCAAGAGAAGAGGCCAAAAGACAGAGGTGTCATCAACCGCCTCATAAACCCTCTTTCTGGGAGGGAAAAAGAGAAAAGGGAATGTAGACATTTAGAGAGGGAGAAAGGGAGTCAGGAGTGGGGGAGACCCTATTGAAAATGGCCACTGTTCCCAGTGAAAGAAACACCAGAACTGATTATATGTGGGGAGATGGTGAGATCCAGAAGGAAGAGGAGGACTGAGTCCAGAGAGAGTTGGGCTTGGCACCCCTATTGTGGCAGCCTATCCTCAGTCACATGTCGACCCTCTCACTTGGAATTAGAGGAAGAGAAGCATGGGAGAGAACATTATCCTTGGACGCCAAGTTGTGAACTGTTTAGGGTTAGGGTTAGGGTGATGTTGAGCCACTTGAAGTAATTGAGGAAAAGTTACTGGTTGTGTTAAATAAAACTTACATTTAAAGCAGATAGGTCTCTGGTGGCTTTACCTACAGGTAAAGTGTTTCTAGAGGTTCAAAAGGTTAATGTCACAAGAGATGCCAGTCCCACAGGGCAGGGAAATCACTGTAAGTTCAAATCATATGGCTCAAGGCAGATTGTCTTCAGAAGAAGCTAGTCTCTTTCATTTGGCTCAGCCTTGTGCAGTTATTGTAGGGGAGGGGAGTCTTGGTTCAGGTGGACATTATACCGTATTTTTCCGTGTATAATATGCCCCCACGTATAAGATGCCTCCCCCACTTTTCTAAACCAGAATTTTTTTCTTCGCAAGAAAGTGGAGGGGGAAGGCAGAGATCAAAGCGCTTTGATCCCTCCCCCTCCTTACTTCTGTGTATAAGACGACCTTAAATTTTTTATCTAAGTATTTTAGAGAAAAGTATCGTCTTACATATGGAAAAATACGGTAATTGCAAATGCTTGTGGCAGTTCTCAGGAGGGCACAAGGTCCCAGTTTTATGGCAGAAGAAGGACTTGGATAGAGTCCTACCTTTTTCTGGAAGCTGACCCATAAGTGGAGTCTTGAATCCCAGGACTAAGTAGCTGAGTCAGACAAATTTAGGCCAAGAGGAAAGGAGTCTGACTCCAGATATTTTGGAAGGGGGCAGTATATGGTACTTGATCTCCACCTTTGCTAAACTTCACAAATGAGAGAAGTCTGCCAGAGAGCCTTTTCTATATGTGGCTCTGGAACATCACAGGATGTCCAGGTCACTCTCTCTTTCACTAGGGGCATTGTGGCATATCCTCAGTTGGTTAATAATTCCTTTCTACAAGGAAGGAGGAGCATCCTAGGATATTATCCTACCATTATATAAAATTAGTGTCTTGTGGTAAATGGCAAAAATTCCACTTCTTTGTATAATTTCTTTTGACAGAAGGCTAATTGCCTTGACAATTAAGAGTGAAAAGAGTAGTTGGTGACTGACTAAAAGATAAATGAATTTGTTCCTTTCTAAGATGATTCTTCATGTTTTCACAGCAGACTGGACAGATAAGCCAGTCTAGTAAAGATGTTGGTGCAGGTCTGAACAGTAATCCAGCAACAGTGAAGGCAACTCAAGAATTGGATGAAAGGAATGTAATTACAAATGAAGTACCTTCAGTCAACAATATCTCAGATGGCAAAGGTCTGTCTAGTACAACCGTGGTAAGACACGGGTCTTTCAAGAGTATAGAATCGTTAGCTGGCTAAGAACTTCTTAGTTATGAAACATGGAGCTGTATACCTTGATCAAGAGATTTTGGAGAGTGACCTACTTTTGCAGCAGATCCATGTAGTGAGATGAAGAAATTTGTATTGTCTTGATCCAACACCACTAGCTCTCGCCATGTAACTATTCTGAATGCACTTTAAACTTGAATGTAAGGTGCAGTAAGGAGAAATATCATATTGTTTTGACAGAGAAAATTAAACCAGGAGATGATGCAGGAATGCCTGGGATAGAAGAGAATGATCCTGCTAAAGCTGAAGATATACTCACTGGTTAGCAATATTCATTATTTTCTATAGCATCTAAAATCCTTCTGACTAATCCTCTAGTATTTATTATATATCAGGTCTGGGAAGCCTTGTTCCCACCAGTGAAACTAGTGGTGAGGGATGAGAAGAGGAATGGTTCATTAATATTGAAGGGCCACAGGTTCCCCAGTCCGGTTTTATATCCCATGCCCCTTGGTGGGGAGAAGTATTCCAAGATGGGTTACTTCTCTTATTTGTTCTGTGGACAAACTGTTAGTTGTAAGTTTGTTACAAACATAAACCTGGCTGTGTAAAAGACGATTTTCTGGGAAATTAATGACAAGTATGATTTATGTGCAATAAAAAGATTTGTGCTGCCAGAATTTCTGGATTCCATGTCGCTTTGCTTGTCAGTATAAGCTTACTTAATTTAGTTGCCATTAGGTTTCTTCTTCTTTATAGAAGTATAAAAGTGTGTAAAAGAGCTTCCCACCAGCCTTTAGAACTGTGTAATGCATCACACCATATGAACTAGTAGACTTTTCAAGACACCTAGGCTAGTTAGTAATTGGCTTAATTAAAGCTGTTAGGGCAAAGGTAGGAAAACTTTGACCTGCCAGATGTTTTAGATTACAATTCCCACAGTAATTTATCTTGTTAGTTTAAATCAAAAACCTTTATTGGCATATACAAAACACCTAGTCAAAAACTACATTCAGTAAAACTTGTTTGCAACTTTCTGGAACAATATCAAAGTTTGTTCAGATTCAATGTAGTTTTACTATTCATGCCGCAAGACACACTCTCCACCCTATCCTATGTACCTTATAATAATTAAAATGTTTATTGTCGTAATTAGCCCAGTGATTACATCAGAAGATCCTTAAACCTGGCTCAAGGATCTTCTGATGTAATCACTGGGCTAATTACGACAATAAAAATTTTGTTAGTTGAAGCTTCTGGTTACAGAGTTCAAAGCATCTGGAGGGCCAGTGGTTCCTTATATGTATATTAAGAGCATACTGAAATCTCCCTTCAGTAGGGAAGTCTCTTTTCTATAGGCTTATGGTGTAAAGGCAGAGAATGTTTATCACAACCACTGTATTTTTATCAGTTTTGGTTCATCTGAAAGAAATAATCTCTTAGTAGAGCTGTTAGATCATTCTCTTTTCAAACTGAGTGTTAAATTGTCTTGCAAGATGTTTAATTAGTATTAGTCGTAATGTTAACATGTTTTGTTTAGCTTTGAAGAAGCCACTGGTTTCAGCTTTTCAAGATAACCATCACCTCAATGGAAACTTTCCCATAGAAAATGCCCATGCTTCACATCTAGGTCAAGGTAAGCTGCTCAGAATTAGATATTCCTGTTCAGCTGAAAAGAACATCCTAAAGTAGATTTCTTCCTGTATTTGTTAATTTGGAAAATTTAAAAATCCTCTCCTTGGTCCTTCTGATAGAAGGAAGCTTCCCAGTTCCTGTTTTGCATGTTCAGAGTCAAAAGGGTGAGATTGGAAGTGACAAGCACCACAACTGTTTCTTTCAGTGGTCACCTAGATACTAACATGTATAAGATCAACATCTCTGCAGAGAAAGGTTCAGAATCCTCCAGTTAAGTGAAGTGTGTCAGGAGTAACCAGCTATATTAATTAGCATGATTTTCCCTGAGTGACTCTCTCTGTATGTTGTTGTTGTTTTGTTTTTGTTTTTTGTTTTTTTGGTCAGTTAGAGTAGCAACAGTACCAAGAGCCACATGATGAGTCTTTCTGACTTCTGAAGATTTCTGGTTTTCAAAATGTAACTATGCACTATTTTTCTCATAATTTTTACTTTTATTTGTCCTTTTATAATTATTTCCTTCTCCTTAATTTGATTTTTATCTGTATTTTTTTTTTCCTTGTATGGGATGTTTCCCTTCATGGGGCATTTCAGGACTAATGACCCCAAATTTCTTCTTCAGGAAATGTACTGTTTGTGGTAGTAAAATCCTGCTGAAAGATGTGTATACCCAGTCTTTGCTATGCTTGGCTGAATACTATTGAGTGGAATCTTGTTAAGTGTTTATTGAACATGTATGAAGGCATCAGTCTTCACATCTCTCATCAGAAGGGGATATACACTTTAAATTCTGACTCTGTGGCCTTAAACTATCTATCTATCTACCTACCTACCTACCTACCTACCTACCTACCTACCTACAGTGGTGCCTCAACTTACAGACGTCCCTACTTACGAAAATTTCGAGTTACGGAAAGCTCTGGCCGCAAAATTTTGGTTCGACTTGTGGCCGGAGCTTCCACTTACGAAAAGAAAAAGGCAGGGGGAAAGGGTGGGAAATTTAAATTTACTAACTGTTGGTGGCGAAGAGGCTGCTTCTTTGTAGCTCTTTCGCCCCAGCAGTTAGGGAAAGGGATGCGGTGGGGGTGACCCAGAGCCGGGAGGCTTGAGCCTCCTGGGTGCTCTGGCGGCAGCAGCGGGGGTGGCGGAGGCAGCGGTCACCCAGCGCCAGGAGGCTTGAGCTGGCCGGGCGCTTTGGCCGCTCGCCCCCGGCGGAGGCAGTGGAGCTCCGGGAGGCTTGAGCTGGCCGGGTGCTTTGACCGCTCGCCTCCCGGCTCGCCTCCCGCTCACTCCTCGCCGCCCTCTGCCATTTGAATTTCCCGCCATGGGCCCACGGAGGGTGGCGCGGAGCAAGCGGGAGGCGATCCGGGAGGCAAGCGGCCGAAGCACCCCGGCCAGCTCAAGCCTCCCGGCGCTGGGTGACCGCTGCCTCCGCCGCGGCCGAAGCACCCCGGCCAGGCTCAAGCCTCCGGGCGGTGGCGGTCGCGGCGGCGGTGGAGCCAGGGCCAGGAAGAAGCAGTGGAGGTAAGGTGCTGCTTTTAACTTTTTTCTGTTTTGGTTGGCTTTTGCAGGGTGGGATTGGGCTGGTGGGGTTATGCTTAGGTTTATTTTTAGATTTGTTTTGTTTTTTTGCAGGCCCAGGGGCTTGCAGTGTTTTATTTTTATTTTTTTGGGGGGGGGGTGTATTTTTTTCTTCAGCCGGAACAGATTAATCTGTTTTCAATACATTCCTGTGGGAAATGGTGCTTCGACTTACGGAAATTTTGACCTATGGCCGCCGTTCCAATACGGATTAATTCTGTAAGTCGAGGCACCACTGTATCTATCTATCTGTCTCTCTGTCTGTCTATCTATCTATCTGATTTATATACCGCCTATGTGTTTTATGCTTATCTTCTTAACATATACCGTGGGGTCTCGACCTACGGAATTAATCCGTATTGGAACGGGGTCCGTAGGTCGAAAATTCCGCAGGTCGAAAAATGCATTTCCCATAGGAATGCATTGAAAACCATTTAATCCGTAACCGGCCCAAGAAAACGCCCCCCACACACAAACATTTTTTTTTAAAAGGGAACTTACCTTTCCGAAGCCTTCCAGGGGTCCGCCGCCATCGCCGCTACCGGAGGACTCTGAGGGCTTCGGCGCCGCTGCCGGAGGCCTCTCGGAGGTCTCTCCCCCCCCCCCCCCCGCCGACGCAGGCTTTCCCAGGGTGGACCAGGCCTACCAGGGGAGGGCTTCCCCCGGTAGGCCCGGTCTACTGCCAGGGAAAGCCTGGTAGACCGAGCCTACCAGGGGAGAGCTTCCCCCAGTAGGCCCGGTCTACTGCCTGGGAAAGCCTGGTAGACCGGGCCTACCAGGGGAGGGCTTCCCCCGGTAGGCCCGGTCTACTGCCTGGGAAAGCCTGGTAGACCGGGCCTACCAGGGGAGGGCTTCCCTCGGTAGGCCCGGTCTACTCCCCAGGCTTTCCCAGGGAGTAGACCGGGCCTACCGGGGGAAGCCCTCCCCTGGTAGGCCCGGTCCACCCTGGGAAAGCCTGCGTCGGGGGGGGGGGGGAACCCCCGGAGGCCTTCCCCGCCGCCATGGGAGGCCTCTCGGAGGTTCCCCGCCGCCGCCGATAGTGCCTCCGATGGTGGCGGGGAAGGCCTCCGGAGGTCCCCCGCCGCCGCTGCTGGGAGCCGAGTGGCGGCGGCGGCGGGGGAAGTCCAGGAGTCCGAGCATGGCCGGGATCGCCCGGCGCGGCTCAGCTCCTGGCGGCAGCGGGGGACCTCCGGATGCCTTCTCCGCCGCCATGGGAGGCCTCTCGGAGGTCCCCCGCCGCCGGCGGGAGCCGAGCCGCGCCGGGCGATCCCGGCCATGCTCGGACTCCTGGACTTCCCCCGCCGCCGCTGCTGGGAGCCGGGCGGCGGCGGGGGGAAGTCCAGGAGTCCGAGCATGGCCGGGATCGCCCGGCGCGGCTCGGCTCCCGCCGGTGGCGGGGGACCTCCGGATGGCTTCTCCGCCGCCATGGGAGGCCTCTCGGAGGTCCCCCCCGCCACTGATCGTGCTTCGGAGGCACTATCGGCGGCGGGGGGGGGGGACCTCCAAGATGCCTCCCATGGCGGCGGAGAAGCCCTGGAAAGCATCCGGAGGCAGATCCGGATGGAAGGAGGAGGCGGGGAAAGCGCCAAATTTGAATTTGGCGCTTTCCCCGCCTCCCTCTTCTGGTCCGTAGGTCGATTCTCCAGCCGCAAGTCGAAGTGAAGCTTTGCGGCCAGAGAAGTACGGACGTCGAAAAGTCCGTAAGTGGAGCCGTCTGTAAGTCGAGACTCCACTGTACTGCACATGCCTCTTCCATAAGCTGCCTAAGGCCAGCTCCATCTATATTTATGTCGAATTCTCAGGTCTGCCCTGTCTTGGTTCCCTTATCAACTCTTTGGAGTCCTCTACAGAAGTCTTGATTTCCTGATTTGATCTAGTTTCAGATTTAGTACCAGCTTTGGTATACATAGTCCATGGCTGCACCTATTATGGCTACTCGCCTCTTTGGAATAGTCTACCTCTAGAACTGCCTGCAGAGGGGAGATTTAAATGATTGAGTTTGTCTGCCTTTGATTTACAGCTGGATAAGAAAAAGTGTGAAGCCTCCCAGAATCTTGCAGTTTAGGAAACTCGATCAGTCTTTCAACACTACAAGCTTGATTTCAATCATTTTTGCCTTGGAGTCACTACCAGTTGTTCAGTTAACCATCTCCATTGTTAAAATCTTCTGTTCTTGCCTTAGAGAGGATACATACTGCATTGTAACAGCATTTTTCTGATTAAGTACAGCACAGTGATTCATTCTGTGACGAAAACAACAGATGTGGGTCCTCTTCTATGGCTGATAATTGTGCTTGGATGCTCTTCCTTGCACATCTCAGAGGTTTCCACCTTAATCTGTTAGATACCATCAAGATCAGTCTCCATATGCCTATCATCTGATGACTTCAGCCTTAATTCTCTGACCAGCTTCTATGAAAAGCTGTTGGGGAGGGACTTACTTTTAAATCACCTGGAATTAATACCTTCTACTACCTCCTCCTCCTCCTCCTCCTTCTGTCTTAGATGAAGGAAACCTCTACTTAACATATGGTAGGCGTTCTGTTATGAGGTCTGAACTTTCCTTGAGTCTGGGAAATTCAATGAGCAAAAGAAAGCCAAAAAGAATGTCAAATATTAGCTTGCTTTCTCCTTCCTTGACTGGGGAACTCTTTGGTATTTGAATCAAGCAGACAAGTAATGGAATTATATCTGAAAAGGAACTAAACTTTGTCACATCTTAAAGAAAAGAGTTACAATATGTTCAAAACTAGAATAGTTAGAAAAATCACAGATTTATCTGTTGGAAACAAAATTTAAAACAAAGTGGGAAAAGAACAAAAACACATGCAGAATACCCAGCACAGCCAGAACAGAATCATAATCCCTTGATCAAGTTAGCTCATTACAGTCCCAGTTCTCCTTGCAGCCATCTATTTGTTTTTCATCTCCTAGTCATGTATCGGGATCAGCACTCCCACATGGTCAACTGGAGAGGAAGAATCAAGAGAGATAAAGTGGTCTCTTATAAGTGTTTTAATTATTCTTTCAGTGAGCCTGATTAGCTGATAGCTTTGAGTCATAGTGGCATGTGCACTGACAGGGTTGCCACTTTCTGGAAATTTAGGGAAAGTCAAGGAAATGGAAATTGGTCAGGGAAATTGGTATGAAGTCAGGGAAAATCAGTGAAATTGTGATTAAAATATATTCAAGCAGTGGATTTTTGACCTGCTGCAGCAAGAGCATGATCTGTTCTTGTGGCAACTGGAATAGAGAAGTAGTAGAATACAAGTAAAACTTAATGATGCCCTTTCTCAGCTCCACTTTTTTCTCAGCTCCACCCCCAGCAACCAGCCTAATGTGTTTGTTGAGCTCTGTCCCTGCATTATTTCCAAGGCCTGCCTGTAGCATTTGCAAAGCAAGGCTAGTTTAAACGTTTAGCAAGATACAAACTTTAAACATCTAACTGTTTTCATCCCTACCTGCTAGTACTCCATTTAACTTACATATAAAGATAAGCATGTTTTTGAGTCATGCTTGTGTCTGGAATGGACGTTTTGTCTCCTGCTAAACCCAGCACAGAGTTGCAAATGAGTTTTGCTGCTGTTGGATTTCACAGTCAACTAGCACTTTCTACTCTGCACTATGCAAAGTAAATTTTTCAAATGTGATTGCTTGTTCCTGCTGGAGTTTACCGAGTACCCGCTCTCTCGCCCTCTTCCCTGACTTATTCAATTCATAAAGGTTGCAAATGAGGGTTGTCTGCTTCTCTAGATTGCAGAAATGATCCGCAAGCATTTAAACTCCACCTCTTTTCTTGCTGCTGACCTGCTCATTACAGCTTTGGAAAGTTCCTACTTACCAGAAAAAAAAATCTGCTAACATCTTGGTGTCAGGCAGGTCGTATATAAAACCACATTTTGAAGATGACTTCTAAGAGGACAGTTTTAAATAGGCAGTGGCTGGATTTCAAACTTCATCCTGACTTCGTTCCATGGCTATCACCAAGTTGCTAGAGACAAATGCAAATATAGTAAAGTGTGCTACAAAGCCTTTGAACTAAGTAATATGGGAATTAGAGCTGTGGAGCAAAGGAAAACATGTTGCTTATATACCACCCCATAGCGCTTCAAGCACTCTGTGGGTGGTTTACAAGTTAATTATGCAGGCTACACATTGCCCCCCCCCCCCTCCAGCAAGCTGGTTACTCATTTTACTGACCTCGGAAGAATAGAAGGCTGAGTCAACCTTGAGCCGGCTACCTGGGATTGAACCCTGGGACGTGAGCACAGTTTTGGCTGCAGTACAGCAGTTTAACCACTGTGCCACGAGGCTCTTGCAAGAGGACCGTTACATCAGAAGAACCTGAAAATTAAATCACAAGTCAACAGTCCATTGCAATATGTTTAGGTTCAAAGCCAAGTACAAGTTCAGATAGTAAAACCAGAGAGGGTGAAGAGACAGCCCCTGCGAAAACTGGAAAACATGATCAGAGTGATGAAAATGGCAAAGAATTACCCACCACACAAACTAGCATGGCTGCCTATGTAATCAAGGACTGTGTTAGGACAGGAGAGTGCCTGTGGGCTTTGCAACTGGTGATGAAGATGATGTTATTTAACTCTTGTAACATCAGTGAATTATTCAAGTAAATGTTAACAGATAGCCAGATAGCTCTACAGTTTCATCTTGGAAAAACAAAAGCAATGTATGTTGTTGCTTTTGGCTTGGCACTATATTTCTCTGATCTTTTACTGAAACAGCTGAAACAATGCCAAACATTTGTTCTTCTTCGTGGCCTCTGTGAATGCACACAGTTGGGTTGTTCTGCGCCTGCGCAGGACGTCTTGGAAGTTTCTAGAGCTTAAAGACATGTGATTAGTAGGACGTTCCCCCTAGGAGCGCATGCTCCGCCCTCCAAAGGTCCCCTCAGTTCCTTTTTGCCGCCGCTTTGGTTGGACCTGTTTCGGGACGCTAGAGCGATTATTGAGATCATTTACTGACTATTTACTGATTCTTTCAATCATTTGTTTCATTTTCTATTCAACCATATATTTGTTGGATGTTCCCCTGTAAGTTATCCGTTTTTTCTTTTTCAATTTACCTCAGTCCTTTTTCTCTTCTAGCCGCGTTTTTTCTCCCCCCCCCCATCGCCACTTTTCCCTCCCTTTTCCCCCAACCTTTTATGGCCCCCCCCGGGGCCTTTCAAGCGGTGCGTGCTTTGCACAAATAAGATACCACTTACTGACGGTCACGACCGTTGCCTTTTTTGCTTAGGGGAACAGCACCAAACACACTCCTGCCCCGAGTGCAAAAAGCTTACAAGACTGGCTCTAAAAGTACACCTACAAAGACTTCGCTCATACCTTTGGGAAAAGTCTCTCAATCCGGCCCCCATGGACCCACCAACCTCTCCAACTCCGCGTCCAGAGCGTCGAGAAACTACTCACCCGATATCGAGCCCGACGACTCCATCACCTCGTCAAAAATATCTTTTGAAGTCCGCTTCGAAGTTAAGCTCGACGTCCACGTTGAAAGCTCCAATTCGTCCTGATGGCTCGTCTAGGAAAAAGAAGGATAAGGCTAAACCTAAGAAAACTAAGAAACCTACAAAATTGACGCAAATAGATCCACCTCAACCGGGGCCTCCATCACTGATCCTTGAGGAGTCATCTAGAGACGCCCCTGGCTCGATTTCGGATAGAGAGGACCCAATTTTAACACCGGCTCAGGCTGCAGCTTCCATTACCAGCCTCTCACCAAGTACTGGCCTATCTCCAGCTGATGTTCATTCCAGGCCGGCCTCGACCCATTCAAGCCCTAGATCATCAGGGCGGGCAATACCTATTCAGGTCTCTTGACTCGGAATCGTCTCACCAGTCTCCCCGCAGACGCTGGACGAAGAGACGACACCTTTCTCCAGTCCAATATGCCCCTCCACGCAGGGAAATTTACTATTATCATGAACTGTCTCGATACCCAACTCGAGATGACTATGGGGATCAATACTACCACTGCGACCCCTACTATCATGAAGACCGGGATGAGCATGTCTATTATGATGAACCAAGAAGGGTGAGATATGCCTCTCCACCCCGATACTCACCTTCCATATCACCTTCACCGCCACGACACCGACATCGTTCATCCACGATGTATCCAACATGGACTCACCATGCATCAGTCCCTACGAAATCAGCTCTCAAACGCACTCTCCCGGTACCGGATTCTCTACCACAACCCAAACGAGCTAAGCACTCTTCCAGACACTCTCGACATCATACATCTCCCCAGGTCACCACCACCTACAAGGGACCCCACCCCACCCTCCTCCTGACATCGAACAGCGCGTGGTATCAAGTGTACCTCCAACCCCACCATCACAACCGTCTGCATCGGTAACCAAACCACCATACCGATCACCATCCCCACAATCCTCCCTTTCTACTCAAGAGTCAACATCCGGTATATCCCAGGAATCACCCACTAATTTACTGACTCCATCTTCTGATGTGGGCGAAAACCACCCACCATCCCCATCAGAAGATTTCACATCTTATTCTCAGCTCGTCATGCGAATGGCAAAGTCTTTACAACTCGATATCGAAGAACACCACCTCAAAAGAAAGACCTGGTCTTCGATGATCTCAGTCAGGATAAGACACCACCTCCTTAGCTTGAGTTTCATCCCGGCTATGCTCGAGACCCTGATGTTGGGAAAGTGTGAAGGCAAGAGGAGAAGGGGACGACAGAGGACGAGATGGTTGGACAGTGTCATCGAAGCTACCAACATGAATTTGACCAAACTCCGGGAGGCAGTGGAAGACAGGAGG
This sequence comes from Intellagama lesueurii, assembly GCA_037013535.1. Classification (NCBI taxonomy): domain Eukaryota; kingdom Metazoa; phylum Chordata; class Lepidosauria; order Squamata; family Agamidae; genus Intellagama; species Intellagama lesueurii. The sequence goes on from JBAJHW010000011.1 coordinate 19,467,181, forward strand.
GCCTGGCGTGCTCTGGTCCATGGGGTCACGAAGAGTCGGACACAACTTAACGACTAAACAACAACAAATGCTCGATTTAGTAAAAGAATCATGGGACAAACCTCTCCTCACTTCAAATTTCGAGATGCGTTGAAAATCACTACAAAACTCACGGCCCGGACACAGCTTTTCTCTCCAAACATCTGACACCAAATTCAATTATCGTGGAATCTAATCAGTCAAGAGCACGTAATAAATCATCCATAGCTCCCACCAACCGAGAAGGAAGAAAGCTAGACATTCTCAGGAGATGACTCTATTCTCTCATGTCATTTATCACGAGGGTCACTAATTATCAATCCGCTATGGGCACGTGCCACCGCCAGCTATGGGATAGAATTCTACCTATCATTCAAGCGGTCCCAGACACCACCAAGAATGAGGCCTTAAATATCCATACCGAGGCCTCAACCTTGGCTAAGCAGCAGAGAATTGCGTCCCGCCATACTGCGGACGTGACCTCTAAAGCTATGTCCACCTCTGTTGACTTGAGGCGCCATGCCTGGCTGAGATCGGCTGGTATCTCGGATGATACTAGGTCACGGATAGAAGACCTTCCATTTGACGGTGCTGGCCTTTTCAATACTAAAACAGATGAAGTAATGGATAATCTTCATAAACTCCGTAAGACGGCACGGTCATATTCCACCCAACAACCTTACCAGTATCAGCGCCCTCAATTCCGAAGACAGCCTTTCTTTCACCAGCAGTTTCAACCTTACCAACAATCATATCGACCGTACAAACCAGAAGCTTCTGCTGGATCCTATCCAGGTCCATCTACATCGCCTACTTTTTGACCTCAACAGCAACAAACACGCCCACAGCCCTTTCAACGCCCTCAAAAGAAGGGTAAGCAACATCCATAGACCCCTTCTATCTACATTCCAAACTAGACTTCATCCACCCTCTGGCACCATTAAGACTACTCCATACTCACTTGCTCTCCGTGAATAAGTTTCCCTTCTTCTACAAAAACAAGCCATACTCATAGTCCCTTCCTCTACCTTGCATGATGGATTTTACTCCAGATATTTTACAGTCCCCAAAAAGGATGGAGGACTCCGTCCTATTCTCGATCTTAGAAACCTTAATAAATTCATTTGACCTAGACGCTTCAGAATGTTGACCCTTGACACTATCATCCCTCTCCTTTCACAGGGAGACTGGTTTGTCGTCATCGACCTCCAGGATACGTACTTTCACATCCCTATCCATCCACATCATCACAAATTTCTACGATTCCGATTCGACAACGTCTCATACCAATTCTGCTCTCTCCTGTTTGGACTTTCCACAGCACTGAGAACCTTTACCAAATGCACGGCACCAGTTGCTGCATACCTCCGACTTCAAGCTATTACCATATTCCCTTACATAGGCGACTGGTTAATAGTCACTCCTTCTTATCATGATGCCGTCAGAGCTACCCAACTCACTCTCAATACTCTCCAAGATCTCGGACTCAAGGTAAACTCTGCCAAGTCCCATCTCAAACCCTCTCAGACTGCCACGTATATCGGGGCGTTTTTCGACTCCCTACAAGCCAGAGCCTTTCTTCCTCAAGAGAAAATCACCAAATTAAAGTGAGCCATTCGACCGTTCAAACCCCTAGCTTCGGTATCGGCGCATCAAGCCCAGCACCTTCTTGGGCTTATGGCTTCTACGACGGCCGTTATCCAGCATGCAAGGCTCAAAATGAGATCACTACAATCATGGTACCTATCGCTATTCGATCCCGTTATAGACCACCCATCCAAACGTCTCACAGTAACATCAGAACTTGCCAGTCAACTCACCACAGGATACATGGTCTATGGATGAGACAAGAAGAATTATTACACATCAACCATCTCGAACTCTTAGCAATTATCAAGGCCTTCCACGCCTTCTTACCTCTCATTGCAGGACGAGCAGTACAGCTAGCCACAGACAATACCACAGCGCTGTACTATATAAACAAGCAAGGAGGTACCCACTCCCTTTCGCTCCTGTATCTGGCAGTTGAACTCTGGGAATGGTGCTACCTACATCACATTTTCCCAGTAGTGGTCCACGTCGCCACAGAGGACAACCGTCTGGCAGACCATCTCAGTCGCCTTACCACAAGGATGCACGAATGGACACTGAACGACAGAGTTTTCGACCTTCTCTGTCACCGATGGGGTGTTCCGTCCATCGATCTCTTTGCTTCCAAGATCAACACCAAGTGTCAGCGGTATTGCTCCCGAGCCGGTATCGACAGGAACTCACTCGGAGACGCCTTTATGATAGACTGGGTCGGAGACCTACTCTACCTATTTCCTCCGATTCTGCTCATACAACGAACCATCATTCGACTTCGACAGTTCCACTCGAATGCCATCCTCCTCACTCCATGGTGGCCACGTCAGCTGTGGTTCACCCACCTGAGGTTGATATCGACCGACGTGTTCCATCTCCCGTCGATCCCCAACCTTCTGACCCAGGACAACGGGATGATTTACCACCCCAACATGGACTCTCTGAACCTGACAGCATGGAAAATATCCCCGCTATAAAAAAACGTACTAGATTGAGCCCGAAAGCCATCGACCCAACAATTATACCAAAGCAAATAGAAAGCATTCCTTTCTTTCGCTAATTCTCAGAACTTACCTACAACACCAGTTTCTCTGAAGACTTTACTTACCTTTATCCTTCATCTCTTTAATCTTGGACTATCTCATTCTACCCTCAAGGTGTATATTTCTGCTATTATAGCCCACCAACCTTCTCAGTCTGACTCGGCTAGGTTTTTCTCTCACCCAACTTTGAAGACATTCCTGAAGGGACTCCATAATATTCGTCCCCCACGTCAACATCCTCTTCCTCAATGGTCTTTGCAGCTTGTCCTCAACGCACTTACCCGACCACCTTTCAAACCAATGGCTACTACTAATTTCAAATTACTTTCCCTAAAAACATCATTCCTTGTAGCAATAACATCTGCTAAACATGCTAGTGAGCTTGCAGCCATCAGATCAGACCCACCTTTCCTTCAGTTCCACTTGGATAAGGTTACCCTCTATTGTGATGTATCATTTTTACCCAAAATTGTCTCTGAATTCCACCTCAATCAACCGTTGATTCTACCAACTCTATTTCCGTCTCCTTCTACACCTCTCGAGCGCATGCTCCACATGCTTGACGTAAGACGCTCCTTGACCTTCTACATCGATAGGACTAAATCATTCAGAAAGTTTCCAAGGCTCTTCTTATGCTTTCATGGCCCTCATAAGGGTGCCCCTGCTTCACCTCAAACTATCTCCTTGGCCTATCAGCTTACGGGCAAAACACCTCCTGAACATTTAAGAGCTCATTCTACCAGAGCGCTGTCAACCTCTACTGCCTTCCAGCATGGAATAGAACTTCCTCACATCTGCCGTGCAGCTACATGGTCTAATCCATCGACCTTTGTGAGGCACTACCGTCTGGATATCCGGGCGAAGAATGATGCTGCTTTTGGCAGAATGATCTTGACATCCTTTCTACCGTGACGTCCCACCATCCGGTAAGTGAGCTTGTCAGTCACCCAATTGTGTGCATTCACAGAGGCCACGAAGAAGAAAGAGAGGTTACCTACCTGTAACCATGGTTCTTCTAGTGGTCCTCTGTGAATCCACACATCCCGCCCATCCTCCCCTCTGTCCGTCACGTTGTCTTTTGATATAGGCCTTTGACAGCGGCGGACTCTTACAGGAACTGAGGGGACCTTTGGATGGCGGAGCATGCGCTCCATGGGGGAACGTCCTACTAATCACATGTCTTTAAGCTCTAGAAACTTCTGAGACGTCCTGCGCAGGCGCAGAACAACCCAATTGTGTGGATTCACAGAGGACCACTAGAAGAACCATGGTTACAGGTAGGTAACCTCTCTATCTTGTGACAAAAAGCATTCCAAGTCAAAACATAAGTTATCAATAGATCAAGATGAGTCCCCCCCCCCCACAAGAAAAGGAAAGGAAAGGATCAAAACCAACGTTCCCTCCAATTTTCAGGGTACCCTCCCGCACAGGGTTCCATCGTGACTAGAACCAAAGGGGCTGGAAATGCTCACTGTGGGTGTGTGGAGGAGGAAGAAAGTGGCGCACCTTAGAGGGAACCTTGATCAAAACCCCAAAATTAAAAACTCCAATTTAATTTTTTTTAACACTGCCCAAGCTATTGAATCATGAACAATTCTTGCATATCAAGATGCACTTCCAACCTAACCAGTATTGCAAATGCAGCCACATCATGAACCATCTCTATCTCCTTGCTTCATCAGTGCTTTCAATTAAGCAAGGCAAGGAAGACCTTCCTTCTATAAAGTCACAAGGCTCCTGTTCTGAAAGATAAATCATGGATATCACATCATAGCCTTCAATCATGCATGTACCACAGACCGAAGACATACCTCTTAGGCAGCAAAACAGTACCAGACCATGAAAGTATCTCCTTAGTGTTATAGACTGGGACTATGACTACAGATCCAGAGAGAGATTATCTTAATCTCTCACTCTTAATAGTGGGAAGGCTGTTTGCCTCAGCATCTTTTACCATTGAGAGTACCACTGATCTCTGATAATGTATGTGGTCAAGGGAAGACTGGCAAAGGTTAGAGTAACATTGTGCTTCTTAAACCCATGGATATGAACACTTAAGGCCATAACAACTGTCACAAGATCAAGTGATACCACATCAGTGACTGAAACTGCTCACACCAGAAACAGTATGATCCCACCTACTGTGAAATTGACTACTATCATTGTGTCAAAGCCTGAAACCATTAATGATATTAAAGATTTCTAAACATTGGCTAACAAACATGCAACAAACATTACCATCTGTCCAGCCGGCTCTGTCATCTGCACTACCAGCACTGATACCATCCACAGTCCCTATAGTATCAGCAGCCAAAAACATCCACTTTAGCACCTATTACATTTGCTTTGGTGTCATCCAGATTTTCCATTACAACCTGAGAAGTTGCATCACAAATAGAGAATAAAATAACCCATGTGTCATCCGATTCAGAACATTACTTATCAAATTCCTCTTCAGATTCACCATACAAAAATGTGACATCGCCTGTCAGGGAGCTGATATTAACCCCATATCTCCACCTGAAGATGTTAAAAAGATGTTTTTTCCCCCAACATGGCGGACGGTTGATACTGTGCATTAGTCCAGTCTCCTTGTGGTCTGTTACCTGTTTTATTTGGTTACATTTATGTTAGCTATTATTTATTTCACTTGATTTTGACTTCAATCAGTGTCGTGTAATTGGAGGACCTGTTTCCCACCCTCCTAATGGAAAAGTTTTCAACAAAAAACAGCCTGAGCTAGCCCGCACCCTGCCACCGCTGAGGAAAAAAATGAGCCAGCTGCCAGGACTACAACAAGCGACTGGAATGATTGCCAGAGAGAGGACATCTCAGGGAGTGAGAGAAAACCTCAGGCTGGGTGCTCTCCTAAGGAGACCACGGGAGGCTTTGAGTTGTCCCCCCCCCCCCCCCACCTGACAGCTCTACCATCACCTAGAAAATTGTGGGAACCGTGTGATATATCCCTAGTGGACAGACTAACTTCTCACGACCTGGCCAATCTTCGAACAGCAAGTACATATAGGGTCCTGCCGGCACTCTCGGCTAGTATCCTACTCGAATCTCCAACTCCAATTTTGGACTAGGTTCCCACAACATTATGGTGATACTGTCATCATCTGTAGAAAATGGCGCTGGCTCAGAAGACAACAGGTCAAAAGTCATAATACTGATCTCATCTGTACATCAGAATACAATCTAGGGCATTTTACAAGCAATGGGACCTTAAAACCTAACAGGATGCCAAAGACTTTTCCATCTGGATTTATCATTTCATTAGTTATCACGGAGAGGGACTGAGAGTGATTATGGTTTGGATGGAGCTGAAATGTTGCATGGAGGTGAAAGAGCAACTGTTTCAAGATGGCGAGGAATAAGGAAGTCTCGATACTTTTGGTCATCCCTGCCCTACACTACTGCCTGTGACATATCTGGAGCTTCAAACTGACCATCATATCACTAAAATTTCAATCTTGTTACTGATATCTCCATTAATAGGGAAAGATATTGACAGAATGGTGGTACTTGAAGGGGGTGGTGGTGAAATTAACTAAGCGCCGGATCTTGTCGATCTCAGCATGACCGAAAACCACGGAAAACAACTAGTGCCTATACAGGGACTTGAGATGGACTGTTAATGACGGCTATAGAAAGTGTCGGATGGTGAGCGTAAGGTGTTGTAGAGGGGGGTGGAGTTTGCCCACAAGATGGTTAAAATGGATAATTAAGTGTTAATTTAAGCTTTGACAAATTAGCCTCTCACTAATGAATTGTTTATTCATTTCTCACTTCAATACATCACCTTGCCGACAAAGGTCCGCATAGTCAAAGCTATGGTTTTTCCAGTAATGATGTATGGAAGTGAGAGCTGGACCATCAAGAAGGCTGACTGCCGAAGAATTGATGCTTTTGAATTGTGATGCTGGAGGAGACTCTTGAGAGTCCCCTGGACTGCAAGGAGATCAAACCTATCCATTCTGAAGGAAATCAACCCTGAGTGTTCACTGGAAGGACAGATCCTGAAACTGAGGCTTCAGTACTTTGGCCATCTCATGAGAAGAGAAATCTCTCTGGAAAAGACCCTGATGTTGGGAAAGAGTGAAGGCAAGAGGAGAAGGGGACGACAGAGGACGAGATGGTTGGACAGTGTCATCGAAGCTACCAACATGAATTTGACCCAACTCCGGGAGGCAGTGGAAGACAGGAGGGCCTGGCGTGCTCTGGTCCATGGGGTCACGAAGAGTCGGACACGACTTAACAACTAAACAACAAAAAATGAATTGTTTAAATATTATACTAATGAACTAACTTTCAATGAAATGTAATCCTTCGGACATCCTAGTTAAATCACATCTATTACTGTTCTGCTTTAGCTATCACATGAGGGGGTGGGGGGTATCGCAAATTAGCCCTGAAAATTCAGTTAATAATATTGATACATTCAATTTTTAAAAAATTACCGTATTTTTCCGTTTATAACACGCCCCCATTTATAAGACAACCCCCCCCCCAATTTTCTAACCCCAAAATTAAGGAAACTTAGCTTTGAGGATTCAGCCTCTGAGCTCAGAACGTCGGACATTTTGTCTCTGTTGAATCTTGAGCCTACAAGCTCCACCTCCAAGGAGGTGTGTTCCAATTGGTTTGTTCAGGGTCAGCTGATGTCAGTTCCATAAGGCTCCTGATTGGAAGAAGCTAAGTCTCCTGACTGTAGGAAACTCAGCCTCGTGGCTGAAGGGAGTTTGTTTACAGAGGCAAGGTATGTGCCGTTTTGTTCTCTTCTCAGCTATCTCAGCTTACTTCTGTGTAAAAGACGCCCCTCAATTTTTAGGGTAATGATTTTAGGAAAAAGTAGCATCTTATAGATGGAAAAATATGGTAAATTTTAAAATTGATAAATTCTATTCTTGAAATTACTAATTTAAAACTGACTAATCAATTGGTGGAATTATATTACTGCAATTTATTATAATTTAAGTATACTAATTTGATATATTCCCCTTACATTTTATTTGGTCAAATCTGTTAACAGTATTTATTCTTACATTGCACTTTAACCATATACTACCTATTACTGGAGACTGTGGTCCTGTCACCCGATGTAGGGGAATGAATAACATACAAGTTGTAAGAGGCAGAGGAAGTTATGGTGCTGGCACAACAGCAAGTAAACCTAGAAGAATGGGGCCAGATATCTGAAGGCTGTACCTTGTTCTAGCTTTGATGCCAGCGGCCAGATACAAGGTAACTTGCTCAGCCAACCCTCCACTCTGTCCTTGATGTTGTTAAATGCCAGATCTGTGTCGAATAAAACTCAACTAATCCAGGACTTAATCCTGGATGAAACAGCAGATCTGGCTTGCATTACTGAGACCTGGGTTCGGCGAAGAGGGCAGTGTAGCCCTTTCACTAATCTGTCCACCCAGATATTCCATCCAACATCAGAGTAGACTGGAGGGTCAGAGAGGGGGAGTCGCCATCATCTACAAAAACACCTTAGAGGTTGTCAGGCTCTCTGCCTTGCGTATCCCGCACCTTGAGGACCTCCACGTGTCATTGGGGACCAGGGATGGATTTGGGATAGTGCTGGTTTACCGTGCTCCCCGCGATCCAGCACTCTCCTTTCTGGAGCTGGCGGACTTCATCTTGGCAGCAGCACTGAGGTCCCCCAGACTACTTGTTCTGGGTGACTTCAATGTCCATGCCGAGGTTGGGGCCACAGGTCCAGCTCTTGAGTTCTTGGAAACCATGGCTTCCTTGGACATGTCCCAATTTGTTACTGGCCCCACCCACATGGCGGGTCACACTGGTGGTGGTCTTAGCAGGTCAGGGAGAGTGAACCGATGGTGACCGACTTGGTATCGGTCTCCTTATCATGGTCGGACCACCACCTGATAAAATGCAATCTCTCAGTGGCACTCCCCCCCCCCCCCCCCGCGGGATCCAGTTGGATTCCAAGATGCAATGTGGGGTCGACCGGCTGATCTAGTTGGTGCTCCTGTCGAAGCTCTGGTGGATGAATGGTATGCGGCAGCCACCAGGGTGGCTGACATTATAGCTCCTAAATGCCCCCTCCATTCCCGACCCTGGCCAACTGCTTGGTATAACCAGCAGCTACAGGTGTTGAAGTAAAATAGGAGGAGGCTAGAGGGCATTTGGAGATGAGCCTCGACGGCAGCCAATTTAAAAGCCGCAAAAATCATGTCTAACATCTATCTGGCCAAAGTGAAGGCTACAAGAAAATCTTACGTCGCTCTCCAGATAAGCGAAGCCCGGGATCATAAAGCCAAACTGTTCTGCATTGTATGCGATTTATCTGGGACTGGTCACAGTGACAGGCCTCCCAGTAGCATTTCCTGTGACCAATTTGTGGTCTTTTTAAAAGATAAAGTGGAGGCCATCTGCTGGGACCTAGATATCTCCTCCTTATCAGTAGATCGAGCCGAGACATCCTATGCATCATCTTCCCCGGTAATTCTAACACAGTTTCAGCCCGTGACATCAGCCGAGGTTAACAGGGTCCTTGATCGCTGCAGGGCCACCACCTCCTCACTAGACTCTTGCCCGGCCTGGCTCTTGAGTGAGCAGTGGCCATTATTAATGGGTCTCTCCTTGAGGGCAGGGTTCTCCTTGCCCTCAAGGAGACACTCATTAAGCCAATTCAGAAAAAGCCCAACCTGGTGGCTGACGATGTTAACAACTACTATCCAGTCACCAACATCCCCTTCATTAGCAAACTGGTGGAGAGAGTGGTGGCCGATCAGGTCCAGCCTCTTCTGGAGAAAACAAATGCTCTTGATCCATTCCAGTCTGGGTTCAGTCCGTGTCATGGAACGGAGACAGCATTGGCCGCCCTGCAAGATTACCTTCTGAGGAAGGCCAATAAGGGCAAAACGTCCTTGTTGCTCCTCTTCAACCTGTCAGTGACCTTTGATACCATCAACCATGGTGTCCTCCTGGGGAGGCTCTCTGGGTTGGGAATCGGAGGTCAGGCCTTACCTTGCTCTGGTCCTTCATGGAGGACTGTCCTCAAAGAGTACATCTTGGGGAGATGCTGTCCGCTCTGTGGACTCTCAATTGTGGAGTCCCGCAGGGGTCAATCATCTCCCCCATGTTATTTAACATTTATATGAGGCTGCTGGGGAAGGTCATCAGGAGATTTGGAGCTTCGTGTCACCAATATGCGGATGACACCCAGCTGTATCTCTCCTTCCACCTCTCTGCAGAGGATGCTGCCCCATCCTTTGAGCACTGCCTGGACGCGGTGCTGGGATGGATGAGGGAAAACAGACTGAGGCCGAACCCGAACAAGACAGAAATGCTGCGGGTGGGGGCCCCTAGCATTTGTGGTCTGGGTGCTTTGGTGGCACCATTCCGTGAAGGATGAGGTGCGCAGCCTGGGTATACTTTTTGACCCAGTGCTATCAATGGAATCCCAGGTAGCGTCTGTGGGAGTAGGCGTCTATCTGCCTACTTTCACCTAAAGCGGATTGCCCAACTGTGTCCCTACCTTGATACCGGGTCCCTCACCACGCTGGTCCATGCGCTTGTAGTCTCAAGATTAGACTACTGCAGTGCTCTCTACGTGGGGCTGCCCTTGGGGCTGCTATGGAGACTTCAACGGGTCCAGAACTCGGCGACCAGACTATTGAGTGGGGTTAGAAAATAACAACATATTTCCCCCACCCTGGCCGCCTTGCACTGGTTACCTGTTTGCTTCCATTCCAGCTTCAAAGTGATGGTATTAACCTATAAGGCCCCAATTTTTAGAGTACTGTATTTTTAACTGTATTTTAATTGTTTTATCTTTTTATTGCATTTAAATTGTTCTAAGCCGCCCAGAGACATTGGGTAGTGTGGGCGGCATATAAGTTTAAATAAATAAATAAACAAACAAACAATATCTAGCCCAGCACCTGCTTCCTGTCAGGTCTGCCTGTCCAGTAAGATAGTCTCAGACAGGGCGGCTGAGAGTCCTGACCCTGAGAGAGGCCTGGAAAACGACCACCAGAAATCAGGCCTTCTCGGCAGTAGCTCCACAATTGTGGAATAGCCTCCTGCCTGAAGTCTGCCTGGCTTAGATAACTACTAAAATCCTGGTTATTTAGACAGGCCTTCCCAGATCAAATGGGAAGGCCTGTCTAAATAACTGTGTTATTTCAGTTTATTTTATTTTATTATGTTTCTCGTATTTTATGGTATTTTTGTTTTGCACTTTTATGTTTTATGGACATTATTATTATTATTTTGTGATTATGTTATTGTTACTGTTTAGTTGTTGTAAACTGTCCAGAGTGACTTGGCTGCCAGATGGATGGTATAGAAATCAAAGAAAAAAGGGAAAAAAAGAAAAAAATCTTCTGCTTCCAATATATACAGTCATGTACACCCTCTTTGAATTCTATTGTTTTACATATCAGGACATAATACGAATCATCTGGTCCTTAGCAGGTCTGAAAATTAGGTAAATACAACCTTAGGTGAACAACAACGCATGGCATATTACACCATGTCATGATTTCTTTAACAGAAGCCAAAATGGAGAAGCCATGTGTGAAAAACTAAGTACACTTTATGATTCCATAGCTTGTAGAACCACCTTTAGCAGCAATAACTTGAAGTAATTATTTTCTGTATGATTTTATCAGTCTTTCAAATCATTGTGGAGGAATTTTGGCCCACTCTTCTTTACAACGTTGCTTCAGCTCTCCTAAGGTCCCACCACAGCATTCCAGTCGGGTTGAGATCTGGACTTTGACTGGGCCATTGCAACACCTTGATTCTTTTCTTTTTCAGCCATTCTGTTGTAGATTTGATGACCCAATTTTGACCAAGCTTTAGCTGTTGGACAGATGGTCTCATATTTGATTCTAGAATAGTTTGGTATACAGAGGAGTTGATGGTTGACTTGATGCAAGGTGCCCAGGTCTTGTGATTGTAAACAAGCCCAAATCACCCTCCACCACTGCTTGACAGTTGGTATGTGCTCATATGCTGTGTTTGGTTTTTGCCAAATGTGGTGCTGTGCACTATGGCCCAACCTCTCCACTTTGGTCTCGCCTGTCCAAAGGACATTGTTCCAGAAATCTTATGATTTGTCCAGATGCAACTTTGCAAACCTAAGTTGTGCTGCCATGTTCTTTTTAGAGAGAAGAGGCTTTCTCCTGGCAACCCTTCCAAACAAACCATACTTGTTCAGTCTTCTAATTACAGTGGACCCTTGACTTACGAAGGTCCCTACTTACGAAAATTTCGAGGTACGAAAAGCTCCGGCCGCAAAATTTTGGTTCGACTTGCGGCCGGAGCTTCAACCTACAAAAGGCAGGAGGAAAGGGCGGGAAATTCAAAGCCGCCCCCGCTGCCCTCTGTCTCCCGTCCCCGCGGGGACAGGAGGCAGAGGGCAGCGGGGACAGGAGGCAGAGGGCAGCGAGTGCAGCTTTCGAAGCCCGGCAAGCCGAAAGCCGCTCCGCGCCCGCTGCCGGCTTTCGGCTTCCCGGGCTTCCAAACCCCCTCCGCTGCCCTCTGTCTCCCGTCCCCGTTGCCCTCTGCCTCCTGTCCCCACAGGGACGGGAGACAGAGGGCAGCGGGGGCGGCTTTGAATTTCCCGCCCTTTCCCCTTGCCTTTTGTAGGTCGAAGCTCCCTTAAATCCCATCATCCAGCTGTCCACAGTCCCAACCCTTGGGACTGTGGACAGCTGGATGATGGGATTTAAGGGAAATAGCTAGTTAGAGTCATCACCATCATGGATCATCATCATGGAATGGTCAGCATCATGACTTAGCATATTCATGCTATGCTTTATGCTATCTGCTATGGATAACTCTATGCGCTTGTAACTGTAGCTTAGCTAGTTAACCTTTCTTGTTTTATGTGGAAAAGGTTCTACCATGCCTTGAGCTCTGTAAAGACCACATATCTTACCTGATGATGGTTTTTGTAATCACTGCTGAATTATTGAAACTTTTGTTATTCTTTGCTACTTTTTGCCCTTTAATAAACATAATATTTTAGTCAAGCTGTGGTTCATTTGAACAGCTGTAAGGGGTTGGTGATACTATTCCAGTGTCTAAGGACACTCTGAGACTTTGAATCATTTTGGGTTATTTTGAGTTTTATGCAGAGTTGGTTTTCAACCAGGAGCAACAACCTGCTTGTGTGTATTTTCCTTGAGCACCCATGAATGAGTGACTCAGGGTGTGGTAGGGAAGAATAGGCCACAGGAGGCATTTCCCAACCATTAGTACGTTGAACCCCTGGACATACCCATCCAGGTAGCAGAAGGGCTGCATGACTGAGTGGTGAGAGGACCCTTCTGTGTAACCTGGGTGTAATAACCATCACAATAAGTTTCAGGCTCAGTGAGGTCTTTATTCATTTAAAAAATTAATACAAAATTATTATAATTGTCTGTTGCTTCCAGGATAACATAATCTTTTTCCCTCCATTATTTTATTGAAAAGGGACTTTAATTCAGGTTCTGACATTTTTCTAAAAATTTCATAATACTCTGGCCCCAGTCTTGGTGTCTTTCCTACTTGTTACTTCATTTACTATTTCTTCTATCCTTCTTCCCTTATTGATTGTTCCATTATATCTCTATTTCTTGAAGTCTATTCCTCACATTTTTCTCTATATATTCCTTAATTCTTCCTGAAGGTAACCTCCCAGCAGTATATAGTTTCTGAAAAAAGTCTTGGTAGGCCTCTGATTTACCTCTCGTCAGATTACACTTTATACCTCTGTCATTTTTAACTGCTCCAATAAAGTTTTTTGCTTTCCTAACTTGTGTTGCTCTGGCCAACATTCTTGAATTTTTATTACTAAACTCAAAGTAATCTTTTTTCAAATATATTACCCTGTTTCCCCGAAAATAAGACCTAACCTGAAAATAAGCCCTAGTATGATTTTCAGGATGCTCGTAATATAAGCCTAATTAAAAATTAATTAGCCCTAAATAAGCCCTAGTTAAGTGAAACCCCTCCCTCCACCATTGTGCAGCAACCAGAAGATGACATGACTGTATTTGAATAAACGTAGATTGTTGTACATGAAAAAAATTAAGCATCCCATGAAAATAAGCCCTAATGTGTTTTTTTGGAGCAAAAATTAATATAAGACCCTGTCTTATTTTGGGAGAAACAGGGTACTTTTTCCTAATTTATTGCTCACATTTCCGTTCTAGCTTGCAGTTAATGGAGATTTGGTGAGTTTGGTCTACCATATGTTTTGTTCATTCAAGTTGGCCTATTCTAGTTGTGACTCACAATGCTAAGCAACATTATTTTAGCCAGTGTTAAGCAAGAACTGGACAGAGTGATTTAAGTGATCACAAATGGACCATAGACTTCACAATCAGGTTTGATGATTCCAAAAATTTCTGCAGAATTTTTATAATTCTTTTCTTTTTTTAATGGCTGACATAATATCTCATGCAACTTTCCCCGTGTTCCCCTTAATATCTGTCTTTGTGCTTTCAGTTGGGAAATGGTAATGCAGGTGATAGAAGGGTATGATTACCAAGTACTGAGGTAACAGAAATTCCTAATAAAATCTTAATTAAAAAGATGCATTCAGATTCTCTGCGTAGCTTGAGGACAGTGACCCTGTGCTTCAGAAGGAACTTCATACATGCCTTTTCCTTCTACATGAACAGTACAAACTGCTAGTCTTGTATTGTTTTTGTATGCTGTAGGTGTCAACAGCGATGATGGAAATGCTGATTTGATGAAGCAGATACCTCCAAACACTCTTCAGCAGTTAATGCCTGTTCACATCCTTGATAATCATAAAGCTGAAAGGGAATTTGTAAAACAGACCTCAAAAGACAGAGTCAGCGACTTCCAGAGGATGAAACAAAGTAAGTTAACCAAGCTATCAATCATTAATAATTGCAATCTACGTTTGTGATGCTATCTAAGATGTAGAGTTGCCTTGAATGAAATACTAATAATATGAGAATAAAACTAGAACATGGAAGTTTAGGTACATCTTCAGCCCCTCCAAAACCATACAGCTAAATTCATTATCACATCATACCATTGTAGTTCAGTTGCAACTGAAGAAAATCTCATGTAAAGCAAGAAGTTCATACCGTGGTCCTGGGAATGGGTTGGAAGCAAAGTGTGGAGTGTGAAATGAGGCTGGTGTTGAAAGCACCCACATGCAAATTTGCACTAGTTTAGCTCATTCGTTTTCTTCCTTACATGCAGGTATTTTTGAAAGTTAATTAATGCTACATTTCAGTAGATCTTTGCTAAGTAATTTTGGGTGGTTGAGACATATGGTATCAACAAAGCTATTTACACTTGAACTAAAATACACGTTTTAACTGATTTACTGGCCAAAATTAGACCAGGAAGTTAACAGTGTTGTAAGCGTAATTGTGTAAATCATGGTAGCGAATTGTCACTAACTGAATTGCTACTTTCATTCCTAGACATCAGCCAAGAGGCTGTTCACCAGGATTTACATAATTACACTTACACTGGCATAAATTGCCAGTAGGTTTCTGGTAATTGTTTAGATCAAGATTTCAAGACATTTACTATGAAATATGATCTGTAAATACTGATTCATCTAAAACAATTGGGCAACATACAGCCTGAGGAACTATTGTAATCTGGCATGAGTCTCACAATAGACTTGAGGTCAGATAAACAGCTAACTTGTTTAAATGTTTGTGGAGTGCCATATAATGGGAAATAATTGTGTTTGTTTCTTTAATACTTTCATAAAGTAATATTCAGTGCAAAATATAAAGACTGCACAAGGCACTGAAATCTTTTCAGGGTTCATTAATCAAAGAATTATAGAGCTGGAGGAAGGCACAAGGGCCATCCAGGCCAACTCCCTGTTGAAGCAGGAAATTCAGTGTAATCGTCCCTGGCAGGTGGCTATCAAATCTCTGATTAAAAACCTCCAGGGAGGTAGAGTCCATCACCTTCTGAGATAATCCTTTCTACTGTTTACCAGCTTTGACTGTCAAGAAGTTCTACCAAATGTTTAGGTAAAATCAACTTCATTGCAACTTGAATCCATTATGTTGATTCCTGCCCTCTGAAGCTTATGACTGTCTATGGTATGACATGAAAGGCTGGACTGGACGAATCCCAAGCCAGAAGTAAGATTGTCGGAAGAAATATCAACAACCTCAGATATGCAGATGATACCACTCTGATGGCAGAAAGTGAGGAAGAATTAAAGAACCTCTTAATGAGGGTGAAAGGAGAGTGCAAAAAATGGTCTGAAGCTCGACATAAAAAAAACTAAGATCATGGCCACTGGTCCCATCACCTCCTGGCAAACAGAAGGGGAAGATATGGAGGCAGTGACAGATTTTACTTTCTTGGGCTCCATGATCACTGCAGATGGTGACAGCAGCCACGAAATTAAAAGATACCTGCTTCTTGGGAGGAAGGCGATAGACAGCATCTTAAAAAGCAGAGGCATCACCTTGCCGACAAAGGTCTGCATAGTCAAAGCTATGGTTTTTCCAGTAGCTATGTATGGAAGTGAGAGCTGGACCATCAAGAAGGCTGACGGCCGAAGAATTGATGCTTTTGAATTGTGGTGCTGGAGGAGACTCTTGAGAGTCCCCTGGACTGCAAGGAGAACAAACCCATCCATTCTGAAGGAAATCAACCCTGAGTGTTCACTGGAAGGACAGATCCTGAAGCTGAGGTTCCAATACTTTGGCCATCTCATGAGAAGAGAAGACACCCTGGAAAAGACCCTGATGTTGGGAAAATGTGAAGGCAAGAGGAGAAGGGGACGACAGAGGACGAGATGGTTGGACAGTGTCATTGAAGCTACCAACATGAATTTGACCAAACTCCGGGAGGCAGTGGAAGACAGGAGGGCCTGGCGTGCTCTGGTCCATGGGGTCACGAAGAATCGGACATGACTTAACGATTAAACAACAACAATGGTATGACATCTATGGGAAATATAAGTTGCCTTTTCAGCATAAGGTTCTGATGTCTAAGAGTGATTTTAATGTCCAGCAGATAACTTTAGTGATATTAACAAACCTTAATAACTTCTATTAAGCTGTCTTAATCAATCTGATTAGTCAGAATTCTTGGAAACCAACAGTCTTGTAGAGCCTGAAAGAGTAATAAGCGTTATTCTGTGCAAGATTTGATGAAATAGCATACAATCTAGTAAAGGTTATGTTTCGTCTTTAAGATGACCTAGTATTATATGGGCTATGCTGTGCAGGGCCACCCAAGACGGACAGGTCATAGTGGAGAGTTCTGACTAAACGCGATCCACCTGGAGCAGGAACTGGCAAGCCACTCCAGTATCTTTGCCAAGAAAACTCCATAAACAGAAACAAAAGGCTAAAAGATATGACGCTGGAAGATGAGCCCTTCAGGTCGGAAGGCATCCAACATGCTACTGAGGAAGAGCGGAGGACAAGGACAAGTAGCTCCAGAGCTAATGAAGTGGTTGGGCCAAAGCCGAAAGGACGCTCAGCTGTGGACGTGCCTGGAAGTGAAAGGAAAGTCCGATGCTGCAAAGAAAAATACTGCGTAGGAACCTGGGATGTAAGATCTATGAACCTTGGTAAGCTGGATGTGGTCAAACAGGAGGTGGCAAGAATAAACATTGACATCCTGGGCGTCAGTGAACTAAAATGGACGGGAATGGGCGAATTCAATTCAGACGATTATCATATCTACTATTGCGGGCAAGAATCCCATAGAAGAAATGGAGTAGCCCTCATAGTCAACGAAAGAGTGGGAAAAGCTGTACTGGGATACAATCTCAAAAAGGATAGAATGATTTCAATACGAATCCAAGGCAGACCTTTCAGCATCACAGTAATCCAAGTTTATGCACCAACCACCAATGCTGACGAGGCTGAAATTGACCAGTTCTACGAAGACAGACAACACCTTCTAGAACTGACATCAAAGAAAGATGTTCTTGTCATTATAGGGGACTGGAATGCTAAAGTAGGGAGTCAAGAGATAAAAGGAACAACAGGTAAGTTTGGCCTTGGAGCTCAAAACGAAGCAGGGCAAAGGCTAATAGAGTTTTGTCAAGAGAACAAGCTGGTCATCACAAACACTCTTTTCCAACAACACAAGAGGCGACTCTACACATGGACATCACCAGATGGGCAATACTGAAATCAGATTGATTATGTTCTCTGCAGCCAAAGATGGAGAAGCTCTATACATTCAGCAAAAACAAGACCTGGAGCTGATTGTGGCTCTGATCATCTTATAGCAAAATTCAAGCTTAAACTGAAGAAAGTAGAAAAAACCACTGGGCTAGTCAGGCACAAGATCATGGCCACTGGTCCCACTACCTCCTTTCAAATAGAAGGGGAAGATATGGAAGCAGTGACAGATTTTACTTTCTTGGGCTCCATGATCACTGCAGATGGTGACAGCAGCCACGAAATCAAAAGACGCCTGCTTCTTGGGAGGAAAGCGATGACAAACCTAGACAGCATTTTAAAAAGCAGAGGCATCACCTTGCCGACAAAGGTCCGCATAGTCAAAGCTATGGTTTTTTTAGTAGCGATGTATGGAAGTGAGAGCTGGGCCATCAAGAAGGCTGACGGCCGAAGAATTGATGCTTTTGAATTGTGGTGCTGGAGGAGACTCTTGAGAGTCCCCTGGACTGCAAAGAGAACAAACCTATCCATTTTGAAGGAAATCAACCCTGAGTGCTCACTGGAACGACAGATCCTGAAGCTGAGGCTCCAATACTTTGGCCATCTCATGAGAAGAGAAGACTCCCTGGAAAAGACCCTGATGTTGGGAAAGTGTGAAGGCAAGAGGAGAAGGGGACGACAGAGGACGAGATGGCTGGACAGTGTCATTGAAGCTACCAACATGAAATTGACCAAACTCCAGGAGGCTGTGGAAGGCAGGAGGGCCTGGCGTGCTCTGGTCCATGGGGTCACGAAGAGTCAGACACAA
Organism: Intellagama lesueurii; assembly: GCA_037013535.1. Lineage (NCBI taxonomy): Eukaryota > Metazoa > Chordata > Lepidosauria > Squamata > Agamidae > Intellagama > Intellagama lesueurii. The sequence continues at coordinate 19,485,765 of JBAJHW010000011.1, forward strand.
CTTAACGACTAAACAACAAATGTATTATATCTTACTCTTAAAGCCATCTTGAGCCAAGGTGAGTGATACTGTAATCCCTTTGCTTAAATAAGAATACTTGAGCAAATTGCTTGAATCGTTAAGCAATTTACTGTACATTTGGGAAATAAAATTTAAATGACATAATGTAGGAAGACTATTTTTCATATTCCTAAAAGGTTTGGCTTATCCAGATTTTGCTTTTCTGAAGAGTGGTGCTGTTGGAACTTTTGTAAATATCTTCAGAGCTGATGGAAAGTACTTATTTTTTAAACACATTATGATCTCTATGCATTTACATTAATGGGTTTGTGCCTGCGTAGAGCTATACCCTTTGGAACCTTGTTGACTAAGAACTTTTGACTGTGGCTCCTTCCCCACTTTAATACAGCACATACTCCAGCATGTCCTTTCCTCCCTACTGTTTCATCTGCCAAAGTGGCACACTGAAATAGAATCCTTCTGAAAGCTTGAGAGAATTTTAAGCACCTTTTGTTTTTAATAGGCTTTGAGTATTTGGTTAAATATTTAGTTGTTCCTTTGCTTTCTCAGAGTTTAACAAAAAAAGATAAGTTTATTTAGTCTTTATTTTTCTCTCAGGGCTTAGGTCCCAGGAACATTTTTCAAATATTGTTGCATAAATTTATGCCCCTCCAAGCTGATGATGTAATCAGCCATGGGCTTTTATCTCATCTCCTAATGTCAATTTTTGCTACCAGTTTGTACCTACATTTCTCAGGAAGCTATTGACCATACATTATCAAGCCTGACTGTGACACTGAGCTTCTCAAGAGATTTCGAGGTGGGGGGATTGCTGCTTTTTGGCACATAATGATAAACAACAGTTTCATAAAGTCTTTATATAGTAAATCCCTATTTTCACTGACAAACAAAGGAAACTATGTAAGAGCTTTACAAAAACATGTAGGCCTGTTAAATCACGGAACTTCTGTTAGGTGTTGACCCATTAAATCTGCAGTAATTCAATGGTGCTTGTTCTGCTTGTAACTTACTACTGATTTTACCCTGCATTTAGAATTTCTTTCCAAAATGACTTGCCTTTGGGATAATCAACTCACATGTGTACCAGAGATCCTTTTTTGGCCACATCCTCTCCAGGAACATCGCAAAAAATATTTTGTTAATAAATTTTGTTTATTGTTGTGGGATAGAAATACTATCTATTTATGTTTAAGTGCATATTCACACATAGATGCAGAAGTGGATTGGTGTGGGGGTATTTTATGGGTTCTAGAATCTCCATGTTCATGTCTGTTAATGTTAGTTATTGTTAGTTAATGTTAGTGTTTCATTTGTCTAGGGAAGGCCAATAAGACCTCCATTTGTAAAATTTGTTTGCATTTTTTGTGTGTGCTCTAAATAGAAGGAATTTGGAACATGAAACTGAACTCTTTTCTGTTAAAAAGAGTCCTTTCAACAGCATTAGGTACTGAGGTACTAATTATCAGTACCTAAGTATAAGGTGGGCAAAGCTAAAGGGACTGAGTCATCTGACCAACCTAAGGGAAAAAAAGTTAAAAAAGTTAAAATGTCAGTGGACATCAGCTAGAGACCAAGGAGATGCAGATAAATTTTTTAGAGCCACCAGAGGAAATCCTGCAGCCATTAACAGAGCAGCATCCTTCAGCCACTATCACGGCCTCTCTCAAAGCACTAGATCAGTATCAGTATCAGGGGGCAAGATGCAGGAGGAGCGTCCAGTCGCTGTAGTGACCCAGCAATAACAACCTAACCATACTCACTTGGTCTCAGCAAGACCTTTGGTAAGATATTACATTTATCCCATTTAACTCAAACAAAGATGCAGAGGAGACACCACAGGAGGACATGAGTAGGGCTGAAGTGCAGCAGAATACAGTCGCTGAACCCACACCCTACAAAAAGAAGAAGAGGAGAGTAGTTGTAGTAGGGGACTCCCTACTACGTGGAATTGAGACCGGAATATGCTGGGAGGATCCATGGAGTCGCCAGGTATGCCGTCTCCCTGGACGACAGATAAGGGATGTGATGGAAGGATTGCCATCACTCATAAAACCTGCAGATACATATCCCTTTCTTCTTGTCCATGTGGGAACAAATGACACAGCCAAGAGGAGCTAACGAGAAATCACATCTGACTTTGAAGCTCTGGGAAGGAAACTCAAGGACTTTGGGGCCCAGATAGTTTTTTCTTCCATCCTCGGAATTGAAAGAGAAAGGAAGATCCTCTGGGTGAATGACTGGCTACGAAGGTGGTGTCAACGAGAGGGATTTGGTTTTTGGGACCATGGGCTAAGCTTCCTGGAAGAAGGACTGCTAGCAAGAGACAGCTTGCATCTAACAAGGACTGGGAAGAATGTGTTTGGCCACAGCATGAAGAACTTCATCAGGAGGGCTTTATACTGAATTGGAAGGGGGAAAGAGACGCAAGCACAGAGTTAAGGGTAGATGAAGCCTTCCACACAATAAGAGGAATGGACCAAACTGATAAAAAGGGCAACAATAATAACATTAACAATAATAATCACAATCATCATCATCATAATACTCATAATAATATTCATAAAAATGTACAAAGACAGACAACAAATCACACACCCTCTGGTGTCTGTATACGAATGCCAGGAATATGGGAAACAAACAAGAAGAACTGGAAATTTTAATTCAGGAGGGTAAGCATGACTTGATAGGAATAACTGAAACTTGGTGGGATGACTCCCATGACTGGGATACAGCAATTGAGGGATATAAACTGATCAAAAAGAATAGAGAGAATAAAAAGGGAGGTGGAGTTGCAGTATATGTCAAAAATACACATTCCTGCACAGAAATACAGGAGGAGGAGATTGGCTGTCCCATCAAGAGCATCTGGATCAATCTAGTTGGGGCAAAGAAACAAAAGGAACTTGGTAGTTGGAGTCTACTACTGACCGCCCAATCAAAGAGAGGAAGTGGACAAAACTTTTGAAAAACAAATTGCAGGGTTTTCAAAGAGACACGATGTAGAAGTGATGGGAGATTTCAGTTATCCAGATATATGTTGGGAGGCAAATTCTGCCAAGTATGGCCCTTCCAAGAAATTCCTGGCTTGTGTGGCTGATAATTTTCTCCTACAAAAAGTGGAGAAAGAAACTAGAGGATTTGCTATCCTTGACTTGATTCTGACCAACAGAGATGACTTGGGGGAAGTGGCAGTAAGGGGAACTCTGGTCGAGAGTGACCATGTCCTTCTAGAATTCTTGATTTAAAAGGAAACCAAAGCAGAGTGTAGCCACACACTTCTGCTGGATTTTTAAAAAGCCAATTTTAATAAACTCAGAGCAAGGATAAGTAAGGTCCCATGGCAGGAGATCCTAACAAGAAAAGGAGTCCAAGAAGGGTGGGAGCTTCTAAAAAAAGAAATTCTAAAGGCACAACTACAAACAATTCCATCAAGAAAAAAAGGTGGCAGGCAGCAAAAAAAAAGGCCAGTGTGGCTTCACAAAAAGCTCAGGGAGGGCCTAAAAACCAAAAAAGACATGTACAGGAAGTGGAAAGAAGGCCAGGCCACCAAGGATGAGTACAGAGAAGTAGCAAGGAAATGCAGGGATGGCATTAGGAGGGCAAAAGCTTAGAATGAGCTGAGGTTAGCTTGAGACACTAAAAGAAATAAAAAAGCATTCTTCAGGTATGTGAGTCGCAAAAGACAAACAAAATACATAGTGGCACAGCTCCGCAATGGGGATGGAAAAATGATAATAGAGGACAAAGAAAAGGCAGAGGTGCTCAGTTCCTATTTTAGTTCAGTCTTTTCCCATAAGACAGACTATGAACTTCCAAACAAATTGGAAGTGCAAGTGGGGGCGGGGGCGGGACAAGATTGCAGCTGGAGGTTGATAAACAAATAGTCAAGGAATATTCTCGAAGGCTTTCATGGCCGGGATCCGATGGTTGTTGTACATTTTTCGGGCTGTTTGGCCGTGTTCCAAAGGTTTCTCTTCCTAACGTTTCGCCAGTCTCTGTGGCTGGCATCTTCAGAGGACAGGAGTTAGAACAGAACACAGAGTTCTAACTCCTGTTCTCTGAAGATTCCAGCCACAGAGACTGGCGAAACGTTAGGAAGAAAAACCTTTGGAACACGGCCAAACAGCCTGAAAAATCTACAACAACCAGTCAAGCAATACTTTACCACCTTGAACAAGTTCAAATCTCCAGGGCCAGATGAACTGCATCCGAGAGTACAGTGGTGCCTCGCTAGACGATTGCCTCGCAGGACGAGGAAATCGCTAGACGATGCCTTTTTGCGAGCGCTACTGCGCTTCGCAAAACGATGTTTCCCTATGGCGATTTTCGCTAGACGATGAGGTTTCCCCATAGGAGTGCGCCGACTAGTGGTGAAAAGCTGTCAGTGCAGCTGTCAGTGCATTCCTATGGGGACCCTCACTCGCTAGACGAGGTTTCCCTATGGGAAATTTCGCAAGACGACTGCATTTTCCCTTGGAATGCATTGAAGCGATTTCAATGCATTCCAATGGGAAAACGTGCTTCGCTAGACGATGTTTTCGCTAGACAGCGATCCTCGTGGAACGGATTAACATCGTCTAGCGAGGCACCACTGTACTGAAATAACTGGCTGAAGAACTCTCAGAAGCACTATCCATTATTTTCTTGAAATCATGGGAAACGGGTGAGGTGCCAGAGGATTGGTGGAGGGCTAATGTTGTCCCTATCTTCAAAAAGGGCAAAAAAGAGGAACCTGGGAACTACAGGCCAGTCAGCCTGACATTCTGCAAGCACCTAGAAAACAATGCAGTAATAACTAGAAGCCAACACGAATTTGTCAATAACAAATCCTGCCAAACTAATTTGATCTCGTTTTTTGATCAGGTCACCTCCCTGATAGACAGAGGGAATGCTGTAGACGTAGTCTATCTTGACTTCAGCAAAGCTTTTGACAAAGTGCCCCATGATATCCTGCTTAGCAAGCTAACTAGGTGTGGGCTGGATAGATCAAGTGTCAGGTGGATACACAATTGGCTACAGAATCGTACTTGGAGGGTGATGATTAATGGGTCCTTAATGGGTCCTTCTCTAACTGGGAGGAGATAACAAGTGGGGTACCCCAAGGCTCAGTCCTGACCCTGGTGCTGTTCAATATTTTTATTAATGACTTGGATGAGGGAGTGCAGGGAATGCTTGTCAAATTTGCAGATGATACCAAATTGGGTGGAATAGCTAATACCCTAGAACACAGAAACAAAATTCAAAATGACCTTGATAGGATGGAGCACTGGGCCGAAAACAACAGAATGAAATTCAGCAGAGATAAGTGCAAAGTACTGCACCTCGGAAAAAAGCCAATTACACAGTTACAAGATGGGGGATACCTGGCTCAGCAAAACTACAAGCGAGAAGGATCTTGGAATTGTTGTAGATCTCAAGCTAAATATGAGCCGACAGTGTGATGTGGCTACAAAAAAGGCTAATGCTATTTTAGGTAAATGTTCCCCTTGACATTTAGTCCAGTCATGTCTGACTCTAGGGCGCGGTGCTCATCCCCGTTTCCAAGCCGTAGAGCCAGCGTTTGTCCATAGACAGTTTCCGTGGTCACGTGGTCAGCGCGACTAGACACGGAACACCGTTACCTTCCCACCTAATGCTATTTTAGGATGCATTAATAGAAGTATAGTTTCCAAATCCCTCAAGGTGCTAGTCCCCCTCTATTCAGCACTGGTTAGGCCTTGAGTATTGTATCCAGTTCTGGACACCACACTTCAAGAAGGATGCTAACAAATTGGAACAAGTTCAGAGGAGTGCGACAAGGATGATCAAGGGGCTGGAAACCAAGCCTTATGAGGAAAGGCTGAAAGAATTGGGCATGTTTAGCCTTGAAGAAAGAAGACTGAGGGGTGATATGATAGCACTTTTCAAATATTTGAAAGGCTGTCATACAGAGGAGGAGCAAGATCTGTTCTCGGTCATCCCTGTGTGCAGGACACGCAACCATGGGTTCAAGTTAAAGGAAGCCAGATTTCGGTTGAATATCAGGAAAAACGTCCTACTGTCAGAGCAGTACGACAGTGGAACCGGTTACCTCGGGAGTTGGTGAGTGCTCCAACACTGGAGGCATTCAAGAAAAACTTAGATAATTACCTGGCAGATATGCTTTGATTGTATTTCTGCATTGATCAGGGGGTTGAACTTGATGGCCTTGTAGGCCCCTTCCAACTTCACTTTTCTATGATTTCTATGATACTAAGGATGTCATCTTCCTGCTGTTTCAAAGACTGATGGACAGAGAACACTACAATTGGCTACAGTACGGCACCTTTGGTACTGTTCACAGTCTCTGTAATAGCACCATGACATCACCTTCCAATTTCTAAATGGTATTGTTATTAGTTCCTGTGTCATGAGCATTACTGTCACTCACTGAGTCAATCTTTGCATATCCATTTTTCTGGGACAAGAGAGGTCTGCTTGCTATCCTGTGCTGGTACTGTCTTCAACATCAACTGTAGTTTCATTGGCCTTTTCTGTTTTTGTACTCCTAACAGACCACAGCAGAAAAATAAAACTCAGACAGACGCAAGGGAGGCGAGCCATCAGAGTGAGTGAACAGGGACAGATAACAGGAGTTTAATGGGAGAGAAGTAGTAAGGAAAGGTTACTGGAGGAAGAGACAAATAAAAGGGGAGATCAAGGAGACAAAGGAAGAGAGTTATTTTCTGGGCTAGCCTTAAGCTGTTCTAATTTTGAAACAAATAATAAAATAGTTTATTTATAAAGCATAATGGTTACATGGCAGAATTCTTAGATTTGCAGTTTCATGTGTTTTAATTCCAACTATAACAAGCTGTAACTACAATAAACAACTCCCTTTTGAAACCCACACTGTTGTCTTAACATACATACAAAGTAACAACCTCCCTCTTTCCTCCTTGTCTGTTAACTCTCTCCCTTAACCCCCTCACTCTCCCTCAACCAACTGTTGTTCTGTCACTTGGCAAATAAGAGATTTTCTGACCAACCAACTTCTGGCTGACGCTTGATAGATTTGAGTGAGGCAGATATGTCACATCCCTCCGCCCTTATTTTCCTTTGCTGGAGTGGAGAACTTAATACAGTTCTCTGTCTTCAGCAAAGGATAATACGATAATAGCACAAGGCACTCATATAGGTGTTATATACATCTTGCAAAGCTTTCACCAATACATTCCCAGAACATTATGCATACCTGACATCTTTTATATTTGTTCCACTTTCCACTTATTTCATCAAACTTTATTAAATAAGCTTTAACATGTTAACATGCTTATTCTTACCCACATTTTACATTAAGGTTTTATTTTGCATGACATGTTACACATTTTTTCCCCATTTACAATATACATTATCTGACATCTATTTCATTTATTTACATTTCTCAGTCTCCTGTTCATCTTCCTGTTCTTCCTTGGGTTGTCTTGACAATGCATTCTCTTTTCCTTTGAGAGTCTTAATCTCAAAGTCAAAGTCCTGTAATACCGTGTTTCCCCAAAAATAAGACAGTGTCTTATATTAATTTTTGCTCCAAAAATACATTAGGGCTTATTTTCAGGGGATGTTTTATTTTTTTCATGTACAATCTACATTTATTCAAATACTGTACAGTCATGTCATCTTCTTCTGGTTGCTGCACAATGCTGCACAATGGTGGAGGGCGGGGTTTCACTTAACTGGGGCTTATTTTTGGGGTAGGGCTTTTATTACAAGCTTCCTGAAAAATCATACTAGGGCTTATTTTCAGGTTAGGTCTTCTTTTCAGGGAAACAGGGTAGCAGGCTCCATCTCAACAGTCTGCGACTGTCCGTTTCAGGTGGTTTAACCAATGAATGGCATGGAACATTCACCACTAAGATGGTAAATTCTAGCCTCCATAAGTACTTGCTTAGAGCTGACACGATGACTAAGCACTCTTTCTCGACAGTAGCTACAACCTGTGATTGTAGTTTCTTGCTGATGAGTGCAACTGGATGCAAAAACTTGTCTGGTACTGATTGATTCAGGACAGCTCCTAGACCCACATTCGATGTATCAGTGGTTACGGTGAACTCTTTATCAAAATCTGGAGCTATTAAGATTGGTGCTGATGTTATTACTCTTTTCAGTTCCTGAAAAGCCTCTTGACATGCCAGGGTCCAATTTATTTTATCTGGGTATTTCTTGGTAAGTTCAGATATAGGTGCTTCCAACGAACTGAAATTTGGGATGAACCTATTATAATAACCAATTAGTCTTAAGGCTCTTATTTTCTTCTTGGAAGTAGGGACTGGCTGGTGAACTATAGCTTCTACTTAAATTCTACCAGTTTAATGTGACCTCTTCCTACAATGTGTCCTAAAAGTTTAATTTCATTTTCCCCTATATGACACTTCTGAGCTTTTATAATCATGCCAGCCTTGCTAATTCGTCCAACACTTTCTCTAGATGTACTGTATGCTCTTCCCATGATTTGCTAAGCACCCTGATAATGTCTATAGAAGCCACTGTAAATTCATTCGACCCCCCTTTTTTTCTATATGTAACATCAAACAACCTAACATTACTACACCTAATAAAAACAGAAAAGAAAAGAAAAACCTCATTTGCACCCCCCACCTACACTTAGTTGTCTTTGACTCCCCTCTATTGAATTAAATTCTACTAGCCTCTTAGCCTCCAGCCGGGGGGAAATGTGGTCTAGACCGTTGGCTCAACTCCCTCACCTAGCCCTGCCATATCTTGATTTGTTTAAAAGCCTAATCCCTTTCCCTCCATATCTGTTCTACAACTAATATAATTCTGTCATTAATTCTAATAATACCCTTTCTGAGCCCAGTTCCCTTTTCCAAATAATATTAGTCAAGCTTTATAAAAATATTATCTGCCATACCCATTGAAAGCTCTAAATTATATTTTAAAAGCCTTAACAGAATATTATCCACCTTTTCCATCAGAGTTTCTGTGTTTCGATACCCCCATTACCGGTATTTCCCTTCATAATTTTTTTCTTTTTCCCTTGCCGGTCCTTCCCTTTACTCTCTGGGTCCCTCCCATCTACTCACTCCCCCTCCCTTATCTGGATTCCCCCATATTAACCATTGTTATATCCTTTCCCAGACATTCCCATTTAATTAAAAACATTTTCCCCTTTCAGCTGGATTTCCCCTTATTAAACATTGTTATAACCATTCCCAGACCTCCCCATTTAGTGATGTTGTTTATTTTGCCTTCTGTGTAGCTTTTCCTCCACTTCATGTTTTTACTCTGACCGCCTGTTCTTCCTTTGCAGTCTCCTCTTCTTCCTCCATCTGTTGTTCTTGCTCCTGCTCCTAGCCACCCAGCTTAGTTATTTGTTCACTCCATTCTTTAGTTATACATCCAGCATTCATCAGAAAATCTAAAGCTGATCTCTCCAAAGTAACACTGTAATATTTCCCGTTATGATAGATTTTCATGTGAACTGGATGACCACATATATACTGTACTTGATACCCTTTGCAATTAAAATGGGTGTGATAACTCACATTTTTCTTCTATATGCCATCATTTTATTGCAATAATCATGGAAAACCATGATGTCATCTTTTTCAATTTTAAGATACTCTCGTTTTTTTCTTAACACTTTAATAAGTTCCTCTTTTTTTCCTGTAGTTTGCAAATCTGACCAACAGATGACGTGGTTGACCTCTTAACTTTCCTTGATGTTCTGTGAGCCTTCTCCACACCAAACTGGGACCATTTCAATTGAGGAGATATTTTGTTTAACCGGTCTAATATTAATTTTGGTAATTCTTTTCCTCTTTGAGCATTTTCTGATAATCCTTTAATTCTTATATTCGATCTTCGCAAAAAATCATGTTGCGTGATTAACTGGGTTTTTTAATCTGCAATGTCTCTTTCTTGATCCATAAGTCTGGAGGTGTTCTGTTCCACCAATGCTTTTACTCCCACAAACTGTTCATCCATACGTTGCACATGAGTCCTGAGTTTTTCACATAATTTTTATGGTCTTCTTGCATTTTGGCAACTTTCTTATCAAGGTTCTGTATTCTTTGATCCGAAGCTATGATGCTTTCATTAACTTTTGTTATGGCTTCTAGTTACACCTTTGTATCGATATGTTCTGGGTCGACCCTAGGACCTCCCTCTTGTGTTTTTTGCAAATTGTGTGCCATATTTTTTTCTGTTAAAGCTTCTTTAACATAACCTCTTTAAGTTGTGGTCAGAGGGTTTAGAAACTTTGGATTCAGATCTGGAAACTGATCTTAATTCAGAGTTTTCTCTTTTCCAAACAACTCTACTTTCTCTTATATTTTTCACTGCAACTCTACTTTCCCTTTGTCTTGATCTTCCTTGTCTCATTAATACTGTCTTTAATCCAGAGTTATACACAGTCCGACTTGTTTTAAAAGTGTCTCCAGCAGTTATTTAAGACAAAAGAGCAATTGAAATGATTCTAGGCGTGATTATACAAATGCCCAGCAGATGGAGTGCAAGAGCAGTTTAACAGTCCTGCATAGCACAACTTCACCGAGCCTTACTGCGCCTGCCCGAGTTTCTCTAGTTTCGCTTTTGATTTAGCTTGTTTGTCTATTTGTTTTTTTTTTCCTGTTTATTCATTTTTCAAACATCACGGAGTATTTTGGGCTCAGGAAATAGGTAGCAATCCATTGTTACAGGCAGTTCATCTATGCAATTCGTCTAAACATCTAGTCAATACTTTGATCCGTGACTCTTTCTTTTCCCTCCTATTAGTAGGAGGCTTTTAAAGTAATTTATTACATTTCATTCAGCTTCATCAACTTAATCAACTCTCATCAACCAGCAGGATGTTACTCTTTTAGCCTTGCAGCCAGTAATCAGGGGACGGGGGGTGATATCTCTCCTCTCTTTCATCTTCTTCTTCTTCATTACCAAAGCTCCCCCCCCCCTCTTCCGATCACTGCTGTGGGCATTCCGCTTTCACTTTAATTCACTCTTGCTTCTCTCCTACTCCCCCTGGGTAGCTATAGTTCATAAAGCATAAAATTTTACTTATCCATAAGTTACTGGATCGTCCTTTTCTCTGCCTTCTGTTTCCACTGGGCAGGAGTGTTAGGGAAGTTCAGCCTAACGCCATTTTGTTCCAGGCCACACCCCAATTCATTCAACCCCATTTAAATTTTGTCAGCTAGTCTTTGGAATGTTGCCAGAGCATTCTTTAGCCCAAAAGCTAACACTGTGAATTCATATAAACCCTGGGGTGTTCGAAAAGCCATTTTCTGTTCATCTTCAGGGCACCTACACATCTGCCAGAACACCTTGGTTAAATCTAAACTGGTCATGAAATTCGCCCTGCCTATCCTCTCTAGCAAATCATCTAAGCTTGGCATAGGGTAGGCATGTGATTTAGTCACCTGGTTTAATTTCCTATAATCTACGTAAAATCGTATGACGTTGTATGACTTATTTATTAGAATGACCAGAGCTGCCCATGAACTCTCAGATGGAACAATAATTCCTACCTTTAACATCTCGTCAACTTCCAAAAAGATCTTGGGGGCATAATCTCCTGTCATTCTGTATGGAGCTAGTACAGTGGGTTTTGCATCTCCTGTGTCAATGTGGTGTTGTACATCTTTTACCTTGCTTAGTACCTTGTAGAACAAAAGTCTGAATTTATTTACCACTTGCATTACTTGCTGCTTTTGTAAGGGTGTCAATGACTCATCTAAATTCAGATCTTCCAGATTAAACTTTGGAGGATCAGTTCCCCCCCCCCCCCCGTTTATCTTCCTCTTTTATAGTGTATAGAACCCAGTTTTTCCTGCAATAATAAAGTTTCGACATATTAGTGTCTACAACTTTTACACCTCCAACCTCTTTCTGTATTAGAGTTGTTCAGGTTGTTCATTTTTAATACTATTTTGACTGGACCCATCCAAGCCATCTGTAACTTGCTTCCTTTAATTTGCCTCAATATTAGCACTTCATCACCAGGTGCATATTCTCTTTCCCTAGCTTTCCTGTCATGCAAAACCTTTTGCTTTTGCTGGGCTTGCTTTAAGTTCTCATCAGCAATTTTTAACACTGACCTCAACATATTTATTAGGTTATCCATATAAAGTACAAGTGATTCTGGGTCATGCTCTGAATCTTACTCCTACCTTTGCCTTAACAAATCAAGAGGACCTTTCTCCCATAAAGTAATTTGAAAGAGCTGAAACCTAGGCTCTCCTGTGGCACATCCCAGTAGGCATATTAATGACTGTAACTTCAAATCCCAATCATTCACATTTTCTGCTACTTATGCCTTTATTATTCTGTTTAAAGTTCCATTGACTTTCCACCAACCCATTAGTTTACAGATGATAAGGGGTTGATGTTAAATACTGTACTTGATTCCACATGCCTGGAATAATGTTTGCATTAGGTTGGCTGTGAAATGAATCCCTGAATCTGACACTATTTCAGACATGAATCTTGTCCTACACATAACATTTACCAGCACATTTGCTACAGTGCCTGCCTCTATATTCCCCAATAGGACAGCTTCTGGATATCTGAAAGCATGATCGATGATGGTAAGGACATATTTATTTCCTCTTTTAGTTGCTCTGGGTAAGAGACCTATTATATCAATGCCAGTTCGTTTAAATGGTTCGTCAGTAATTGACATGGGACATAATTAGCCTTTGTTTTGTCCCTATTGTTGTCCATTCTTTGATACGTGTTGCATGTTTGACAGAACTCTTTCACTTGTTTTCCCACTCTGGGCCAAAAGAAATTCTGTGTCACTCTCTGTGTGGTTCTAGCAATTCCCAGGTGTCCACCATATGCACTGTTATGGGCTAATTCTAATATCTTTCCTCTGTATATTATTGGGACAACTAATTGTGTTTCCCTCTTTGTCTATTCAGAGGTTGCCTTAATGTCTCTCTGTATAATCTGTCTTGCACTAAAATAAATCTCTCAGGGTTATCTGGTGACAATTCTTCTGGATGTGACTGCACTAACTTAGGGACCTAAGACTTTCATCTGATTTCTGTTCCTTTATAATTACCGTTGGGTTTTGATTTTTAAAGGCATACAACTTGCTTTCTATAACTTCTTGAGTTGACAGTGACTCAGCATTCTCTAGAGAGATCTCCCCACACTGCTATGTTTTGGTTTTCTCTTCTGAAAGTATTAAAGTCTCACTTGAGTTCTGAGTTTGAGTAGTGACATAAATGTTTTTAACATGTCTAGCCAAGTCGTTTCCACGGGGATAGAATATCTGATACCATGGCTACTTTCCAAGACTCTTCTCAGTTCTTGTACTGAACATGTACCTCAGCTAAAGGCACTTGAATTGGAGGTGCTCCCAAACCTTTTCCTTAGGCAACGTATTCTGTTGGGGAATTACATCAGGATGACATGCACAGAGGTGTGAACATGTATCCCTTAAACCCCATACAACTTTGTCCCCAACCTTAATCCTTTGACCACACTCCTGTGCTAATTCTGGATCCACAGTAATGAATAAGCAGTGTTTTGCCTCTGGGTTCTGCCTGGCTTCAATCTCCTCCACCAGTCCTGTTTCTATGGCAACCAGCCTGACTCACTACTTCATATTAAACGTCCTTCTGAGTTCAACAATTTTGACACACAATAGACAGCTTTTTCTGAGTGAGGTTTCCGTTTTTTCATTTTCCTCTGGCCAAGGAAGTCACTGGAAGTGGAAGATGAGCAAAACAAAGCAGAGGAGGAGAATACTGAAGAGAGAAGAAACATAGTGGAGGAAGCGTTATGGAAAAAAGTCACAGTTAGGAGTAAAAGAAGAAGACATTCTTCACAAGTGGAACTACAAAACTGCTTTCAGATTCTTGAAGAGGAGTCTGACAGACCGCACAGCAACCCTGTAGAAGGATACAAGAGAGTCTGAAGCTCAGCCAAACAGAATCCCTGAACCCACACCTTGAAAAACAAGAAGCAAAGAGTTCAGGATGTTTGGGAAACCCTGAGAGGTGAGATAATAAAGGCCCAAACCAAAACAATACCACAGAGAAAGAAAAACAAGAGGCGTCTGACAAGACTGGTGTGGATGCACACAGTTCCTATACAAGTACCAATGTACACAATTGCTCAATCATCTCTGAGGTCATTCATTGCACAAGTGGCTGCTAAGACCCTAGTTAGGCCCAAGCACCTGGTTACCTTCACCACCAATTCCATTTTGAAGGAATAGAGCTTAGTTGACTAACTTATATCACTGTACAAATAATTCTACACTGAATCAGCAGGCAGCTTGGCCCACTCTGTTTCAATTGAAATTCAGCAACTATCATTATCATGGGGTCCATTAGTCCCTGAGAATGATCTTTCTTCCCCATTGGATGACCTCTTGGTATAGTTGGAAGTGTTGAATAGGCTGGTAAAATGTTTGACATACATTTTTGTTGCCAGAACCTCCTGCAGAAAGCTTTTTTTAAAAGAGCTGCTTGTCCAGAAGAAGTGTCATGCCTGTATCTTCCTTTCTAATAAAACCTGAAAAGGACATTTATCAAAAACCATCATCAGTATGGTGTCAAATCACTGCCTTGATAAGCCCATATAGAGTTATCAAGAAAGCTGTGAGCAGTTCTTGCAGCATGTAATACTACATTCAGTGGTAGTGGCATCATCAGTGGGGAAGAAAACATAGTTGTTTCACTGTGATGAGGGAAAGTGATTCAATCTCCTTTGAACACAGTCTCTACTCTGGGCCAATGGTTGCGTTGAAAATCTCAAATCAGCAAGCTTATTTGGGGCAATATCAGATCTTCCTGTGGGACAAGGTCTTTACTCTCACTCATAAACTGCCAGATGAAATGAAAGAGGTGGAAGCATTATTTATCATAGAGGCCACAAATGTATCTCAGCAGCAGATGAATGCTGTTTGATGTGCAGCTGACTGTTTATAGCTATAAATATCTGTCAGTGCCTGGCTCCAATCCACAATTTTATCACTGGGTGATAGAGACATGGCAGCTGACATGCCTTTTGATTGCCAGGATCTCTTCATCTAAAACTGATTATAAATTAGATGTAGACCATAGCCAGACAAATAGGAATCCTTCCATCCACCTCTCACCATAATTTAGAGTAAACACCACAATTACCATCACCATTTTTATAGCAGTACCATCTCCTCCAGAGTCCAACAGCCATCAGCAGAATGTTCTCCTTCCACACATCATCCCAGTCTTCCTTCCTGTTCAGGCTCCAGATATAGATGTGCAGAGGAAAATAGTATGTTTTGACCATCATGCCTATGTTAAAATTTCATATTTTGTATGAATAAAATGTTAAAATGATTAAAGGAGTAATATTAAGTCAATGAGGTTTGAATAGCAACATATTGAATGTCTGTCTGAGGTTACTGCAAGGCAAGCAGCCAGATTCACCAATTAAGCAATATTCAGTATAAAAGCATTGGCTCTGCAAGAGCAGCAGCAGACTTTGTAATTCAATAGGATTATGAATGAGAGCAACTCTGGCAGAACTCATTGTATATGGCCATCTGCTTGAAAAGAAAAACTATGTGTCATCAAGTTAATTCTGACTTATGGCAACCTTTTTCAGGGTTTTCTAGGTAGAGAGTACTCAGAAGTAGTTTACTATTCCTGACTTCTGGGGGCAACCTGGGACTGTGTAACTTGGCCAAGGCAATACTAACTGGCTCTTCTCCCTGGAAGCACAGTGGGGAATTGTAGTCCCAACCTCTGGCTCTGCAGCCAGATGCCTGACTCCTTGAGCTTTCCAGCCAGCTCTAGAAGAGCCCATATTAAAATACCGTAGCTCCACTTCAATAGCAAAACTAGCATTGTATTCTCAAAGGCTTTCACGGCCAGGATCCAATGGTTGTTGTAGGTTTTTCGGGCTGTTTGGCCGTGTTCTGGAGGTTGTTCTTCCTAACGTTTCGCCAGTCTCTGTGGCCGGCATCTTCAGAGGACAGGAGTCAGACAGAGTTCAACAACCAAAACTAGCCTTCTTTACAAAACAACCTTATCAACATTTTCTGCACTGCAACAGCATTCCATATTTTTATTTTATTTTATTTTAACTGCTGTCAGCCGAGTGTGTTCATGTAAATATTTACTTTAAAAGTACCAAAACAATCAGTTTAAATAACACAGCAGCAGTGGACCTCATTACCAGAAGTAGGTCACACACACAGGCAAGATTGAGCAGCATCTAACATGGATTTCTCTCCATAGATTCAAATTGGAAAACAGCAATGGCTATTTTATATTTTATTATATTCCTTCTTCATTGTGGTGTGGGGTTCTGTGCCTGTGCGGACCTTGCTTCAGAAAGTTCCAGAGCCTCAAAAATGAAAGTGCCTCTCTGTCTATACCGCACATGTGTGGCCCCGCTTTCCTCAGTCTTTTTTTATCTGCTAGTGCGACAGCACATGAAGGATTGCCTCCACCTCACTTACTGTCATTTCGATAAATGTTCTGCCTTTCCTTCTTTCTTCTTCTTCCTTCCTTCCTTTTACCAAAAAAAAGGAAGGGGAGAGAGATAGTTATTTAGGTAGAGTTAGAGGGGACCCCACCACTGCAGCTCTCCCACTCCCTTTCCCCCAATGATTTATGGCCACTGCTTTGATGAAAAGTGTGCCACTTGTGACAAGAAGATCCCACAATCAAATGAACAATTCCTGGAAAAGGCAGAAGCATGTCTGCAAACCGAACATAGCAAGGGAGAAACAACTGTTAGTTTGACTACCGGGAAAAATGGAGCCCATGAAGAGGAGCAATGGCAGCATATCACTCTGAGGACAGAGAAAACAAGAAGACTATCCCTGCCACTAGAACTGAACAACCAAATTCATGCTCCCCCTGGAAGAAGATGTGCAGACATCCAAAGATGAATCTTCATCAAGTGTTCCGGTGGCAGGACAAAAAGCAGCTCAGATTGCTACAGGGAAGAGGAGCCTGCCGGGTACCCCGAAGAAGAAAAGACATGTGGTGGTAACTGGTGATTCACTTCTTAGAGGAACAGAATCAGCAATCTGCAGACCAGACAAGCTTTCTAGGGAAGTATGTTCCAGCAGCAAAGATTAAAGACGTGACAGAGAGACTTACCCAAATTATCAAGCCTGCTGATTATTATCCCCTCCTGCTCTTTCATGTCGCGACCAATGATACAACAAAGAAGAGCCTAAAAAACATATCAAGGCACTATGAGCAACTGGGCAGGAAGGCAAAAGAACTGGGAGCTCAGGTGGTATTTTCATCTGTACTTCCGACAGAGGGTCAACATCCAATGAGGGAATGGAGGATTGCAGAGGTAAACCACTGGCTCAAGAGATGGTGCCATCAAGAAAACTTTGGATTTCTGGACCATGGGCTACACTACCTACATGAAGGGCTCCTGGCAAGAGATGGACTACACCTCACAAGGACTGGGAAGAACGTGTTTGGCAGACATATCGCTCAACTCATCCGAAGAGCTTTAAATTTAATTTGCAGAGGGAAGGAGGACAATCTCTAGGACCAAACCCAAAGCACAAACCCCTAGACACTGAACTAGACAATGAGAAAGGAAATGGTGAGAAGGAAGGGACACTCAAGTACAAAACACGAGACACAGCAAGCAAACAAAATGTCAGCCATAAAGGGCTCAGATGCATATACACTAATGATCAAAGTATGGGTAACAAACAGGAAGAACTTGAAGTCCTAGTACATAAGGGCAGATATGACATTGTTACTATTACCAAAATTTGGTGGGACGAAACCCATGATTGGAATATGCTGCTAGAAGGATATAATTTGTTCAGAAGAAACAGACCCAACAAAAGAGGAGGAGGGGGAGTTGCACTGTATGTAAAGAATTACTATTCCTGTACTGTAATACAGGAGACCAAGGATGAAAGCCTTCCTGAAGCTCTTTGGGTGAATATTAGGGGGGAAATGAATGACATAGCTGTAGGCGTGTACTACGGGCAACCTAACCAAGCAGAGGAAATAGATGAACATTTTGCAAATCAATTAGCTGAGATGTGTAGGAAACACACCACTGTAGTAATGGAGGAGTTTAACTCCCCGGATATTAACTGGGAAACCAACTCTGCAGCAAGTGGGAGATCCAACAAGTTCCTGGCATGGCTGGCTGAAAACTTTATCATCCGAAAGGTGGTGGAGGGAACTAGCGGGTCAGCCATACTGGACTTAATACTTACTAATAGGGAGGAAATAGTTGAGGGAGTGGAAATCGTAGGAACTTTAGGAGAAAGCGACCATGTCATATTAGAATTCACTGTCATGCAGGCAAGGGTAACTGTACCAAGTCAGACTAATGTTCTAGATTTTAAGAGAGCTGACTTTAACAAACTAAGAGATGTAATAGGAAGGGTTCCATGGATGGAAATCCTAAAGCGAAAAACAGTTCAGGATGTTTGGGAAACCCTGAGAGGTGAGATAATAAAGGCCAAAACCAAAACAATACCACAGAGAAAGAAAAACAAGAGGCGTCTGACAAGACCAGTGTGGATGCACACAGAGCTCTCTGACAAGCTAAGGGACAAAAAGGAAAAGTATAAAAAACTGAAAAAGGGGCTCATAACTAGAACAAAATACCAGCAAATAGCTCGAATCTGCAAGGATGGAGTCAGGAAGGTTAAGGCTCAGAATGAGCTACGACTTGCAACAAATGCCAAAAATAACAACAACAAAAGTTTCTTTCAACACATAAGGAGCAAGAGGAAAGTCAAGGAAATGGTTAGTCCACTAGTGGGAGAAGATGACAAGAAGGTGACAGGCAACAGGGAGAAAGCGGAACTGCTTAATTCCTTTTTTTTTTTTTTTTGCATCTGTATCTACGCAAAAGGAAAAATTGGTCCACCCTGTCAAAAGCAGCACTGTGGGAGACAGGAGAGGGAAGTAGGTCAAAATCGGTAAGGAAGTGGTAAAAGAACACCTAGCTGCTTTGAATGAGTTCAAGTCTCCTGGACCAGATGGTTTATATCCCAGGGTACTTAAAGAACTAGGGATGTGGTGGTGCTGCGCGTT
Organism: Intellagama lesueurii; assembly: GCA_037013535.1. Classification (NCBI taxonomy): domain Eukaryota; kingdom Metazoa; phylum Chordata; class Lepidosauria; order Squamata; family Agamidae; genus Intellagama; species Intellagama lesueurii. The sequence goes on from JBAJHW010000011.1 coordinate 19,504,805, forward strand.
AAACCGCAGGGCCTCAGGGCTGCAAGTTTGTAAGACCAGCAGTTCGAATCCACGCGACGGAGTGAGCTCCCATCGCTTGTCCCAGCTCCTGCCAACCTAGCAGTTCGAAAGTATGTAAATGTGAGTAGATAAATAGGTACCACTACGGTGGGAAGGTAACGGCGTTCCGTGTCTAGTCACACTGGCCATGTGACCACGGAAACTCTACAGACAAACGCTGGCTCTATGGCTTGGAAACAGGGATGAGCACCACCCCCTAGAGTCGGACATGACTGGACAAATTGTCAAGGGGAACCTTTACCTTACTTAAAGAACTGGCAGATGTGATCTCAGAACCACTGAATGAAATCTTTGAGAGGTCATGGAGCACGGTCAAACTGTCAGAGGACTGGAAAAGAGCTGATGTGGTTCCAATCTTCAAAAAGGGGGGAAAAGTGGATCCAGGAAACTACAGACCAATCAGCTTGACATCAATACCTTGGGAAATCTTGGAAAAAATAATCAAGCAACAGATTTGTGAGCACCTAGAAAATAACAAGGTGATTACTAGAAGCCAGGATGGGTTTGTTAAGAACATGTTATGCCAAACAAATCTTATTGCCTTCTTTGATAAAGTGACTAAATTAGTGGACCAAGGAAACACAGTGGATATAGTATACTTAGACTTCAGTAAGGCATTTGATAAGGTAGACCACAACCTACTTTGCGTAAGATAGAACAAAGTGGGATAGACAGCGCAACTACCAGATGGATTTGCAGCTGGCTGACCAACCACACTCAACATGTGGTCCTCAATGGAACCACATCTATGTGGAGGGAATTGTGCACTGGGGTCCCTCAAGGTTCTGTCTTGGGCCCAGCGCTCTTCAACATCTTCATAAATGACCTGGATGAGGGGATTGAAGGAGCACTCCTCAAATTTGCTGATGACACAAAGCTGGTGGGAATTGCTAATACTTTGGAAGATAGACTCAATATTCAGAAGGATCTAGACAGACTTGAACATTGGGCCCTATCCAATAAGATGCAGTTCGGTAGTGGGAAAAGTAAGGTCCTGCACTTAGGCAGGAGAAACCAGATGCACAGGTACAGGATAGGTGGTACCTGGCTTGACAGTAGTACCTGTGAGAGGGATTTAGGTGTCCTGGTGTCCTACCGCCTAAGGATGAGTCAGCAGTATGCTGCAGCTGCCAAGAAGGCCAACACAGTCCTAGGCTGCATCAACAGGGGGATAGCATCAAGATCACGGGAAGTGATAGTCCCACTCTATACCGTGCTGGTGAGGCCACACTTGACGTGCTGTGTCCAGTTCTGGTCACCACAATACAAAAAAGACGCTGAGGCCCTGGAAGGGGTGCAGAGAAGAGCAATAAAGATGATAAGGGGACTGGAGGCTAAATCCTACGAAGAATGACTAAAAGAACTAGGTATGTTTAGCTTAATGAAGAGAAGACTGAGGGGAGACATGATAGCAGTCTTCCAATATCTGAAGGGTTGCCACAGGGAAGAGGGCATCTATTTATTCTCCATTGCGCCTGAGGGTAGGACAAGAACCAGTGGATGGAAACTCGTCAGAGGGAGATCTAACCTGGAAATAAGGAGGAATTTCCTGACGGCGAGAACCATTAAGCAGTGGAACAGCTTGCCTCCCAATGTTGTGGGTGCCCCATCGCTGGAGGTTTTCAAGAAAAGATTGGACAGCCATCTGTCCGGGATGGTATGAGGTCTGCCTTGGGCAGGGGGTTGGATTAGAAGACCTCCAAGGTCCCTTCCAACCCTACGATGATTCTATGATTTTATGATAAACTACAAATCTCCATCGGAGCATTCCAGGGCATCTAACCAATCCAACCAACAATGCTTTATTCCTGCCTCTTCTGCTAAATGCGAGCAGACCACTCTCCCCAAAAAGATGGACAGGAAACCCAGACAACGGTTTTGACGTGTCCCAGCCTGAGCTCAACACCCACGGTTTCCTTCATCATCAACAACAGACATACGGTTGGCACCCTTTACCCATGCCTGGGATTCCATGACCTCAGACATATAGGTTCTAAACATCATAGCCCATGGGTATGCCATAGAATTTTAATCCCTCACATCAACGGGTCATATCCGCCATACCACCTCCTCCCCCATCCTTCAGGTGGAAATTCACACACTCTTGAGGAAAAAAGCTATCTCAAGAGTGCCTCTCCATCACACACATACCACCTTCTCCTGGTACTTTTACTGTGCTGAAAAAGGATGGAGGACTATGGCCCATATTGAACCTGCATGCCCTGATCAGATTCATCAATCCAAAATGTTTCTGGATGATAATGTTACAGTCCATTCTCCCTCTCCTCCAACAAGAAGACTAGTTCGCGTTCATAGACCTTCACAACGGATATTTCCATATCTCAATTCAGCCACAACATCATTGCTTCCTCAGATTCTTTGTCGACCAACAAACCTCCCACTTCCACGAACTTCCCTTTGGACTCTCCATAACCCCAAGGGTATTCACAAAGTGCATGGCACCAAATGCTGCCTTCCTCAGAACCCGTGGTATTGCCATATTTCCCTATATCGACAATTGGCTTCTGATGGCTCATAACAGCTACTCTACATGCCAAGATTGCATTTACCCCATGTCTCATCTTGTCCCATCCCAGACTATCCAATACATAGGAGCTCTCCTAGGTGCCAGAAGTGCCCGAGCTCTTATACCTCAATTACGTGTGGACACCATCATCCACTGCACACAGAAACTAACTCAGATTCACCATACCTCAGTCCACTCCAAGAAGTGTTGGGGCTTATGCCATCCACCACGTCCGTCCTGCCCCACTCTCAGCTGAGGATGTGATTGCTACAATCCTTTTACCTTCTCGCCTACAACAACAAGAGAGACCCTCCAAACAAAAGACTGTTTCTTTCACCATACCTCAAGAGACAACTTCTATGGTGCGCCATCATCTCCAATTCTGTGTCCTGTTCCAACAACTGCATCCCTTCTGTTTCATACTTACAGACATGGGCATGATGGGTTGGGGTGCCCACTGCAGCCACAGACAAGTCCAGGCTATGTGGTCCAGACACGAGAAGATTCATCATATCAACTTAATCGAGCTTCTAACCATCTTCAAGGCCCTCCAAGCTTTCAAAAATCCAGTTCAAGGTCACACGGTTCAGATTGCCACCGACAATACAACAGTGATGTATTACCTCAACAAAGAAGGAGGAACCAAATCCCTGAGTCTCCTATACCTTTCAGGCCTCCTCTGGGAATGGTGCATCTCCCACCAAATTGTCCCCGTAGCAACCCATGTCTCCAACATGGACAACACGACTGCAGACCAACTCAGCTGGTAAAATGACACACACACGTGAATGGGAATTTTCTCACAAAATATACACCCAACTGACCTCTTGCTGGGGCGAGCCTGCTGTAGACGTGTTTGCCGCCGCCACCAACTCCAAATGTGCCTGCTCCTGTGTAGGCAATGGACCAGACTCCTTGGGCGACACCTTCACCATGACTTGGATGGGGGGGGGATCTCCTCTACATGTTCCCTCCCCTTTCCACTGATTCAGCCCAAGATTGTGAAAATCATACATAGTCGTTCATATGCAATTCTTCTCACCTCATGGTGGCCACGAGAACAGTGGTTCACCACCCTTCTTCCTACAGCAATCAACAGATTTCAGCTGCCCCTACACTACGACCTTCTCTCCCACCACAACGGCATGGTTCTTCACCCAGATATCCCTCACCTTAAACTCACCACCTGGAGGATATCCCTCTCATCACAAACATTTTGAAACAGGCTAGACACCCTTTCACTAACAGACTTTATGGTTATAAAGTGGAAGCCACTTATAGTGATGCTATGTGGCATCACATAACCTCCGGGATTCTCCTGCATCTCTGCCCACGGGTCTTACCTTCCTACTGCACCTCAAACAACAAAGGCTTTCTGTCTCATCTATCAAAGTCTACCTTGCCACTACAGTCGCTCACCAACCAACAGGCCATGATTCTTCAGACATCACACTGTCAAAAACTTCCTAAAGGGCCTTTACTACGCCTACCCAGATACATAACCTCTACAGGACCCCTTTTTCCTACCACTAGTTCTTTCCCAGCTTACCAAGCCTCCTTTTGAACCACTGGCTACAACAGATCTCCACCTTCTCTCTCAAGGTTGCACGTTTGGTAGTGCTCACATCACTACGTTGGGCCACGCTTACAGCTCTTCAATATGACTCACCCTACATCATTTTCTCCCACGACAAGGTCACTCTCCGCACCGATGTTACCTTCCTCCCCAAGGTAGCGTTTCATTTTCGCATGTCTCAACCTATCATACTAGTTACCTTCTATCTGTCTCCACAGAACAACCTAGAATGATCCCTCCACTCCTTGGCCATCTGCCAAGCATTGGACTTCTACCTAGACAGAACGAAAGACTTTAGACACTAAACTACCAAGCTTTTTGTCTCCTACCAAGGCCCTGAAAAAGGAATGTGACCCACAATACCTGGACTGTTTGCTGCCATCATACCTGAACTCACATTCTTCCAATATCGTTGCTCAACATCTTAAAGTCTAGAGTAACACTACCAATCAGTGGAACCCCACTAAAGTATGGTGGGGCTTTCAAATAGAGTTTAATTACCTATTACCAGTGGTCATGTTCAGTTTAATACAATCATCAGAAGCTCTGCTAGAGTTGTTACATTTAGCAAAGGAACTGTTGAGATTGCCCCTCAAAATCTCAGTCATATCAGTTATTACTCCCTAAGTAATTAGTATTAGGCATCCTTCAGTCTCGAAAGACTATGGTAACGTGCTCTGTATGGAGGACTTGGAACAGCGTCTAGTGTGGCTGAGAAGGCCAATTCGAGAGTGACAATCCCTACCGCGCTGAAGACAAATACAATCTGTCCCCTGTCCAGCTCCCTGATTTTGCTGCTTCCGTGACTGCCTCTTTGCCTCGGTCTGCTGGACAAGGGTCTCTTCAAATTGGGAGAGGCCGTGATGCAACGCCTGCCTCCAGGCTGAACGCTCCGATGTCAGGGTTTCCCATCTGTTGAGGTCCATTCCCAAGGCCTTCAGATCCCGCTTGCAGATGTCCTTGTATCGCAGCTGTGGTCTCCCTCTGGGGCGATTTCCCTCCACTAATTCTCCATACAGGAGATCTTTTGGAATCCGACCATCAGCCATTCTCACGACATGCCCAAGCCAACGTAGACATCGCTGTTTCAGTAATGTATACATGCTAAAAATTCCAGCTCGTTCTAGGACTACTCTATTTGGAACTTTGTCCTGCCAGGTGATACCAAAAATGCGTCGGAGGCAACGCATATGGAAGGTGTTCAGCTTCCTCTCCTGCCGTGCACAAAGGGTCCAGGACTCACTGCAGTACAGGAGTGTGCTCAGGACACAGGCTCTATAGACCTGGATCTTGGTATATGTCGTCAGCTTCTTATTGAGCCATACTCTCTTTGTGAGTCTAGAGAACATGGTAGCTGCTTTGCCAATGCGTTTATCCAGCTCGACATCTAGAGAGAGAGTGTCAGAGATCGTTGAGCCAAGGTACACAAAGTCATGAACAACCTCCAATTCTTGTGTGGAGATGGTAATAGAGGGAGGTGAGTCCACGCCCTGGCCCATGACTTGTGTTTTCTTCAGGCTGATTGTTAGTCCAAAGTCTTGGCAGGCCTTGCTAAAACGATTCATGAGTTGTTGGAGGTCTTGAGCAGAGTGGGCAACAATGGCTGCATCATCGGCGAAGAGGAAGTCCCGCATGCATTTCAGCTGGACTTTGGTCTTCGCTCTCAATCTAGAGAGATTAAAGAGCTTTCCGTCTGATCTAGTCCGGAGATAGACACCTTCTGTTGCAGTTCCAAAGGCGTGCTTCAGCATGACAGCAAAAAGTAATCCCTAAGTAATTATGCTGAAGATAAATGAAGCTCTCCAGACTATCAGCAATTCTCAATGGGGGCCATATTTTCCCCTGGGTGCCCTGACACACTTGAAGGGGGCCAAAGACTGGAAACAATTTTTCACACATTACCTTATAAGGTTTGTTATGCAACTTATAACATCCTGATTTGGACTGTATTTCTTTCATATTATGTTTATGGCTGTGCCCCCCCAAAAAGAGGTTGGGAATAGCTGATTTAGGTGTTTGAAGTGTCAACACCTTTACCAACACAAAATATTTTTGGATAGTGACCATGGCAAACCTTCCCATTATCAGGGAACAATAGGCCTGAAGGATGTTCGTTTCTATATAGGCATTTGGACTACACATAGAAAATATCTTTGATTTGTCCTAGTTTCATATATCTGTGGCTGTTGGATGGCCAGGGACCTCAAAGTCATATACTTTTGGGGGGGGGGGGGGCGGAAGAGATGCAAATCTGCCTAGAAGAGGCTGTCTTCCTTTTGGCCTTTCTTTATCACTGAGAGTTTTCACCAAAACTACGGCAGTGGTGGAGAAGCCTAGCTGAAAAGATAAATCATAGACCCCTTTCCCTAAACCAACAACTGACTAAGCATTGCTATCTCAACATTGTCGTGACCCTCTTTAGAGATTGAGGACTTTGTATCAATATGGACATATCACATCTAACAGCACCTTATCTTCATCAGAGCCATATTGGTCTTCACATAGACACAGTTCCTGAAAACAGAGTTCAGTGTATTATGACAGTGTCTCAAAACCTCATCAACAAGCCTACAGGCACACTCCTGTGGATTCTAATATTATTTGGCCTTATGGTCTTTACTGTTTCCTGTCTCCATTTTGGCAGATTACATATGAGACCTCTACAGTCTTGGCTTCTGCAACACTTCAGTTCCATTACCAATACCAAATGAATGTGACTTACGATACCATTGAAAGTCTTGCTCACACTATAATGGTGGACCAAGTCAATAAACCTTTGCCAGGCATTGCTTTTATTCCCCAATTATCATGGTGACACCACTTCATGGATCACTGCCTTGTCATGGCGAAGGGGCTTGAGTAACTCAGGGAAGCTATGGGCTATGCTGTGCAGAGACACCCAAGACAGACAGGTCATAGTGGAGAGTTCTGACTAAACGTGATCCACCTGGAGCAGGAACTGGCAAGCCACTCCAGTATCTCTGCCAAGAAAACTCCATGGACAGAAACAAAAGGCTAAAAGATATGACGCTGGAAGATGAGCCCCTCAGGTCGGAAGGTGTCCAACATGCTACTGAGGAAGAGCGGAGGACAAGGACAAGTAGCTCCAGAGCTAATGAAGTGGTTGGGCCAAAGCCGAAAGGACGCTCAGCTGTGGACGTGCCTGGAAGTGAAAGGAAAGTCCGATGCTGCAAAGAAAAATACTGCATAGGAACCTGGAATGTAAGATCTATAAACCTTGATGAGCTGGATGTGGTCAAACAGGAGATGGCAAGAATCAACATTGACATCCTGGGTGTCAGTGAACTAAAATGGACGGGAATGGGCGAATTCAATTCAGATGATTATCATATTTACTATTGTGGGCAAGAATCCCATAGAAGAAATGGAGTAGCCCTCATAGTCAACAAAAGAGTGGGAAAAGCTGTACTGGGATACAATCTCAAAAAGGATAGAATGATTTCAATAAGAATCCAAGGCAAACCTTTCAACATCACAGTAATTCAAGTTTATGCACCAACCACCGATGCTGACGAGGCTGAAATTGACCAGTTCTACGAAGACTGACAACACCTTCTAGAACTGACACCAAAGAAAGATGTTCTTGTCATTGTAGGGGACTGGAATGCTAAAGTAGGGAGTCAAGAGATAAAAGGAACAACAGGCAAGTTTGACCTTGGAGCTCAAAACGAAGCAGGGCAAAGGCTAATAGAGTTTTGTCAAGAGAACAAGCTGGTCATCACAAACACTCTTTTCCAACAACACAAGAGGCGACTCTACACATGGACATCACTAGGTGGGCAATACCGAAATCAGATTGATTTATGTTCTCTGCAGCCAAAGATGGAGAAGCTCTATACAGTCAACAAAAACAAGACCTGGAGCTGATTGTGGCTCTGATCATCAACTTCTTATAGCAAAATTCAAGCTTAAACTGAAGAAAGTAGGAAAAACCACTGGGCTAGTCAGGTATAATCTAAACCAAATCCCTCATGAATACACAGTGGAAGTGAAGAACAGATTTAAGGAACTAGATTTGGTGGACAGAGTGCCTGAAGAACTATGGATGGAGGCTCGTAACATTGTTCAGGACGCAGCAACAAAAACCATCCCAAAGAAAAGGAAAAGCAAGAAAGCAAAGTGGCTGTCCAATAAGGCCTTACAAATAGCAGAGAAGAGAAGGGAAACAAAATTCAAGGGAGATAGGGAAATATACAGAAAATTGAATGCAGACTTCGAAAGAATAGCAAGGAGAGACAAGAGGGCCTTCTTAAATGAACAGTGCAAACAAATAGAGGAAAATAATAGAAAGGGAAAAACCTGAGATCTGTTCAAGAAAATTGGACATATTAAAGGAACATTTTGCACAAAGATGGACATGATAAAGGACAAAAATGGTAGGGACCTAACAGAAGCAGAAGACATCAAGAAGAGGTGGCAAGAATACACAGAGGAATTATACCAGAAAGATCTGGATGTCCCGGACAACCCAGACAGTGTGGTTGCTGACCTTGAGCCAGACATCCTGGAGAGTGAAGTCAAGTGGGCCTTAGAAAGCATGGCTAACAACAAGGCCGGTGGAGGTGATGGCATTCCAGTGGAACTATTTAAAATCTTAAAAGATGACGCTGTTAAGGTGCTACACTCAATATGCCAGCAAGTTTGGAAAACTCAGCAGTGGCTAGAGGATTGGAAAAGACCAGTCTACATCCCAATCCCAAAGAAGGGCAGTGCCAAAGAATGCTCCAACTACCATACAGTTGCACTCATTTCACACGCTAGCAAGGTTATGCTCAAAATCCTACAAGGCAGGCTTCAGCGGTATGTGGACTGAGAACTCCCAGAAGTACAAGCTGGATTTCGAAGGGACAGAGGAACTAGAGACCACATTGCTAACATGCGCTGGATTATGGAGAAAGCCAGAGAGTTCCAGAAAAACATCTACGTCTGCTTCATTGACTTTCCATTGACGGCCTTTGACCGTTTGGACCACAGCAAACTATGGCAAGTTCTTAAAGAAATGGGAGTGCCTGACCACCCTATCTATCTCCTAAGAAATCTATATGTGGGACAGGAAGCAACAGTTAGAACTGGATATGGAACAACTGATTGGTTCAAAATTGGGAAAGGAGTATGACAAAGCTGTATATTGTCTCCCTGCTTATTTAACTTATATGCAGAATACATCATGCGAAAGGCTGGACTGGATGAATCCCAAGCCGAAATTAAGATTGCCGGAAGAAATATCAACAACCTCAGATATGCAGATGATACTACTCTGATGGCAGAAAGTGAGGAGGAATTAAAGAACCTCTTAATGAGGGTGAAAGAGGAGAGCGCAAAAAATGGTCTGAAGCTCAACATCAAAAAAACTAAGATCATGGCCACTGGTCCCATCACCTCCTGGCAAATAGAAGGGGAAGATATGGAGGCAGTGACAGATTTTATTTTCCTGGGCTCCATGATCACTGCAGATGGTGACAGCAGCCACGAAATTAAAAGACTCCTGCTTCTTGGGAGGAAAGCGATGACAAACCTAGACAGCATCTTAAAAAGCAGAGACATCACCTTGCCGACAAAGCTCTGCATAGTCAAAGCTATGGTTTTTCCAGTAGTGATGTATGGAAGTGAGAGCTGGACCATCAAGAATGTCCGCTGAAGAATTGATGCTTTTGAATTGTGGTGCTGGAGGAGACTCTTGAGAGTCCCCTGGACTGCAAGGAGAACAAACCTATCCATTCTGAAGGAAATCAACCCTGAGTGCTCACTGGAACGACAGATCCTGAAGCTGAGGCTCCAATACTTTGGCCATCTCATGAGAAGAGAAGACTCCCTGGAAAAGACCCTGATGTTGGGAAAGTGTGAAGGCAAGAGGAGAAGGGGACGACAGAGGACGAGATGGTTGGACAGTGTCATTGAAGCTACCAACATGAATTTGACCAAACTCTGGGAGGCTGTGGAAGGCAGGAGGGCCTGGCGTGCTCTGGTCCATGGGGTCACGAAGAGTCGGACATGACTTAACGACTAAACAACAACAAAAAACCATGGTGACAATCTATGCCTCCTATGTGGGATGGGAATATTTTTGCCTCTAGTATCACATGCATGGCTATGGGATGGCCAGGAGCCTCAATGTCATATCAGTCTTTTCAGAACTTGCAAAGCTTTCTGTCAATTGTTTATTAACATCATTGTCCAGATCATCACCGCTAGTTCCACCACAACATGATACATAAATAAGCAAAGTGGCATAAACTCCAGGAAATTCATGAATTTCTCACTGTTTTTCTGGAATTACTGCATTTACCACAACATCTTTCTCATTGTGGTGCACATTCCAGGGGAGATAAATCCCCTTGCAAACCTGCTGAGTAGAATATGCAGAGACATTCACAAGTTGAGGCTCCAACAAGTTGAGGCTTGAGACATTGTTTTGAATGTGAGGTCAACCACATATTAACATGTTCTCTTCCAGGCAGCTACATTACAGCAAATTATGGTTGAGCCAGAACTGAGTGGAAGATAGGTAAAGGTAAAGGTTCCCCTTGACAATTTGTCCAGTCGTGTTCAACTCTAGGGGGCGGTGCTCATCCCCGTTTCCAAGCCATAGAGCCAGCGTTTGTCCGAAGACAATCTTCCGTGGTCACACGGAACGCTGTTACCTTCCCACCGAGGTGGTCCCTATTTATCTACTTGCATTTGCATGCTTTCGAACCGCTAGGTTGGCGGGAGCTGGGACAAGCGACGGGTGCTCACTCCGTCACGTGGATTCGATCTTACAGCTGCAGATCTATAGATCTTACAGCACAGAGGCTTCTGCGGTTTAACCCGCAGCGCCACCACGTCCCCTGAGTGGAAGATACCTTGTTACAATTCTGATGTGGGGAAGAGACTATTGTTTTTCACATTTCTCATTACTTATAAGAGTATTTTGCCAAGAATGGCAACATAGCATTCTGGTAGTTTTGTGATGGCCATGTCAGTCACAGTTCCCTGTTGCAGCTCAGCCAGCAGGTTTTCTACTGTCTTTCCCTTTAGTTGAATGATGGCTCATCCTTCATCCTAACGTGGATACTGTTAAGTCTCACAGTGTGGAAAATCCAACAAGATAACTGACATAACACAGAATGTAAGGAAGCCATTTGCTCTCAGTTCTTATGCCTGTAGATGACTAGCTTTTTGCAAATTTGCAAGAAAATATATGTTTTATCCCAAAAATGTTCTGTTCATCTACTTTCACAGTGCTGGTTTATGTTGCTGGATATGGTTTTATTCTTATCGGTAAAGGTAAAGGTTCCCCTTGACATTTAGTCCAGTTGTGTCCGACTCTAGGGCGCGGTGCTCATCCCCGTTTCCAAGCCATAGAGCCAGCGTTTGAGTCATCCATAAAAGTGTATCAAATAAGTTTATCAGGCTGTTTGGTCCCAACTGATAAAATGTGCACATCCTTATTCATAATTTCAAAGATTAAAATGTTTTTAAGATAGGTAGAATACGTATTACTGCTCTATCTCTACTACTGTTATCCTCTTTGCCCTGGCTCAACTTATGAAACCTTCCTTTCTACATTGACCAGTGCATCTTTGGAGTTTCTTACTGGCAAAAACAGCCTTCCTGGTGGCTATTACATCAGGACATAGGGCAGGAGAAATTTGTGCCCTTAACACTGGCCTGCTGTACCTTTGCAGGTATCCAGACAAAGTTATATTTAGGCCAGATTATGATGGTGATGATGATTCAAAAACACCATGCACAGTCAATCAAAATTATAAAAACATTGGCTGGTATTATAGAACAGATACAAGTTTTAACCAAAACCCTAAGTATTTGTTAAATATCAGTGCAGTATGTATGCTGTTCCTAATATTGCCATTTTTGTAGCTCTGATGGTGTTATTTATGAGATCTGCAACTGCTTATAATACTGTGTGAAGTTCCTTGATATTGTTCACAAAGCCCCAGTGACCACAGGGACCACTGAAGTGTGTTTCGTCCACAAGCAAGATGTTTCAATTGCCAGGTCTCTGTATTTTATTAGGTTTTCCAAACCTTTATTTTCAATTTTGGCATCCCCTGGAATTGCAATGTCAATGATCCAGACATTTCTTCCTTCTATTACTACTATGTCTGGTGTGTTACGTTCAAGGTGTCTATCCGTTTGGATCCGGAAATCCCACAAAATCTTGACTTCCTCATTTTCTGACACCTTCTCTACCTGATGTTCCCATGAGTTTTTGGAGGCCGGCAAGTTATATTTTTTGCATAATAACCAGTGTACTAACTTTGCCACTCTATCATGTCTAACTTTGTAATCTGTTTGTGCAGTCTTTGGACATTCACAGATGAGGTGTGACACAGTTTCATCTTTTTCTTGGCAGAGTCGACATTTGCTGTTAGCACTAATTCCTTGGCTCTTAGCTTTCATAACGTTGGTTTGGAGTGCTTGTTCTTGTGCAGCAAAAATCAAGCCTTTGGTTTCTTTCTTTATGGTCCCGTTTTAGCCATGCCCATGTTGAATTATGATCATGCTTGCCATCAATATTTATCAGGTGTTCTCCATGTAATGGTTTATTTTTCCAGCTGTTTAATTTATTTTCAAATAGTTGTTTCTTATATTGAGCCTTTGTTTCTTTTGTTTTCACAATATTCTCTATTTTCACCACTTTAAGTAATTTTTCTCTGCTTGTACTGATATAATCATTTAGGCTTCTTTTTTCCTCCTCTACTACCTGCTGTATTTGCAGTAATCCATGGGCTCCAATTTTTTGTGGTAAATATAATCTGTCCACATCACTTTTTGGATGTAGTGCGTGATGCATGTTCAATAGTTTCCGTGTTTTTCGATCCAGTTCTTCTAATTCGTTAAGTCCAATCTATTATTCCAGCTGGGTATCTAATTACTGGAACTGCCCATGTGTTTATGGCTTTGATTGTATTTCCACCATTTAATTTTGATTTTAAGATTTTCCGCACTCCATTGATATATTCCCTTTCTGTTAGTTCTTTAACTTGTGTGTGCACGATGTTATCTGCTTCTAGTATTCCAAGGTATTTATAATTTTCATCACTTGATAGTGGTTTTATAATATTGGCATTTTTAACTCTATTTCATCTAGTTTTTGGATCTTGCCACAGTGTATAGAGAGAGCTGCACATTTGTGAATTCCAAATTTCTTTTGGATATCTTCACTAAATATTTGCACTGTGTTTAGCAGTGATTCTATCTCCGTGGAACTTTTTGCATATAGTTTTAGGTCATCCATGTATAAGATATGATTGGTTTTTCCTGCTTGTTCTGAAATATGGTAGCCCAATCCAGTTTTATTTTAAATTATTGACATGGGGATTGGTGAGATGTTAAACAGCAGTGGTGACAAAAAATCCCCCTGAAATATTCCTCTTTTGATGCTAAGTTCCCCAATTTCTTCACTATGGGCCATTAAGACCTTTTTCTTTTTTTCAGTGTTTTTCTTGAGGAACTTCTGAATGTTTTTACTAATCTCAAACATTTTTAGGCTGTGTGGCAATGTCAAATGCCTTTTCATAGTCATTATTATTATTATTATTATTATTATTATTATTATTATTATTATTATTATTATTATTATTACTATTTTACCCAGAGTATTTTCTGATTTCATCATACTACTGGATTTTTTTCCATCTCCCTTGACACTGGTGAAGAAGGCTGTCAATATTTTAGATGTGAGAACAAGAATGGTCCAGAAAGCAGTCCTTCTTTCTTTCTTTTTTTCTTTCTTTGTCTCATTTATAGACTGACTTTCTCCCAATAAGAAGACTCAAGGTGGCTATAAGGGGACTTTTAGTCATTTCCCTCAACATTTCTTGGTATGTTCTGGACCAAGAAGGGATAGACTGTTTTTGCCTGCAGATTTGCCCGGAGTGTTATGGAAATATTTAATGTGGCTTGTTAACTGGCCGGGATATTGGCTGAAATCCTGTTGCTCAGTGTAGCAAGTTGCACTACCATAAGCATATTGAATCAGTGGAGATTTAGTGAGTCAACTCCTCTGTAAGTTCCATTTATTCAAATGGACCTACTCTAATTGCAACTTACTTTAGCATTAAAAGTCACAACTATACAGTAGAACTGGAAAAGAGACATTACAACTGACATTACAGTCTTGATCACTGGTATTTTTGGACACTGAGTCCTTCAGCAGGTAGTGTCTATGTAGGAATTTATCCTTTTTACTAAAAAAAAAAGTCAGGTTCTCTATGCTCACTGTTGCCAGTGGAGACCCTTCCGCACCCAAGAATTATCATAAAGTAATGTTGTTTCTGGGTGTTTTTCAGTAGTGTTGTTTAAATTTTCAGGTTGCTTGTTATCTGATCAAGTTTCACTGAATGATCATACTGTTTTCATCTTTCCTTGACTAGGTCTTTTTTTCTATTGTCGGTATTTCCTTTCTCCGCAGAGTTCCTAAGGCTTGGAAATGAGACCAAAATTCCTAGTAGTACTTCCACACTAGAGGGCACCTGGAGCTTTTAGGGTTAGTTTAAAAGTGGTCTGCATATTAAAGCAAGTAGGAGGGACAACCCTGCATAGGAATGTCCTCCTTCCACTGTGCAGAAGTAATAAATTACACAAAGTTCTAATATTTCTGTCCTGCTGTATTTTTTAAAGTCCATTGTGGCTAACAGTTGGAAAGACAAGAATCAATTTTTTATATACTATACTGGATCTAAAAAGCGATGAAACCTGGAAAAAGCAAACAAGAAAAAAATAAAACAACAACTTAAAGTGAAAAACTCAGATAAAGATACTCTTAGAACTGAACAATCACTAGTGGAATCCTCAACAAAATGTTGCAGTGTGCAGTGTTCCTGTTCACTAAACTGGCCAACTAGTCGTGTATTCCAGTAGACTCTCTTCAATCTCTCTGCCAGTTATTTTTCCTTTCCCCAGTCCACACTCCAAGATTTTATTCTCTGTATCCAGGATTTGTCTCTCCCCCCCCCGATAATTATGTTTTGTAATTCTGCAAAGCTTAGGACTTTTTAAAGCTCACTTGTACATGAATGATGCTGTTGTGGTGACATTAGAACTTACTATTTCTCAACTTTGGAAATAGAACTGTGATTAAAAATCCCATAGCAAAATAAAAACTGCAAACAAAATTGACAGTTTTTCTGGCCCCAAACCTTTTATGTACATTAGAAAACCATTACAGAGAGAGAATCCTGAAGAAGGGCCTCTCCTGCATGAGTCAGTGGGATAGTATTTATTTGAGAATTTATTGATAGACATTGCATACAGGACATTCGCATACTCAAGCTGTTCTGGAACTTTCTGCTGATGGGAGTGCTACTTCAGAGTTTTCCTATATTGCTAAAAGCTACACAATTTTATTAAATTGTCTGAAAAACAATAAAGTGAACAAATGCTTTAGAAAGAATGGTAGCCCTAAATTTGGGGTACTTTACAAGTAAGTATAAGCCAATTTTTAGGTCACCATGAGATTTCTCCATTCACTTAAGGGGCATTTCATAAGTATTTTCATGATGCACTCAGCAAACCTGCAGGCAAAAATAGTCTGTCCCTTCTTAGGTCCAGAACATGCCAAGAAATGTTGAGGGAAATGACTAAAAGTCCCCTTATAGCTTCCCTGAGTCTTAAGCACTCCCTTATTGGGAGAAAGGTGGCCTATAAATGAGATAAATAAATAAATAAGAAATTCTGATTCTTTCAACTAGTAGAACTTTTAATTTAAGTTGCTTAATCTGTAAAGAACTCTCAACATCATTTTAGAGCTGTATAGATCAGCTCTGGATTAAGAAGCAAACAGTATTGTGATTTTTCATTTTCTAGAGCTGCAGTATTGGGCAGGCACTGCAGAACAGTTGTAAATTGTTTTCCTTTGAGGAAAGCTAAAATTCTAAGTTGCATTTTACCTCAACTGTGACACAGTGCAAATGAGGTCTGAAAGTATAGCCCATGAAGTACTCTTGGGAATAATAGTAGAAATCTTTTAATTACCACTTTCGTTTCATGTACTGAAAGATTTTATTGATGACTGTACTTTGCTTGAACTTTATTGTAAAATATCTGTTGTAGCTCATGTTTTCTAGAGAGTATGTGTGTGTTTGTATGAGAGGAAGAGACGGAGAGGAACTCCATTCTTTAGTTCATTCAGTTTTTAAAAACTGTTTTTGGGAAAACTTAAACTTTGCAAGCTTCCTTCTTCGGGAAATCTCACTAGCTTCCTTTGCAAACTGTTTCCTAGATGATCTTTTGGCATGTTCCATTAAATTCCTGCTCTGCATTGACTGTTCATTTGTTATTCTAATGTGGTACTGGATCCTATTGTTTTAATTATGTGTGACAGCATGTTATATACACACTTGTTATTCAGTTTAATTGAACTACACCTATGTGGTACTACTTTTTTCAGATTTTTAATTTTCTACAATTTATGTATGTCACACAAGAGAATATATATTTTAAAGTGTACAACAAAAAATCTTACCCATGCAACCAGAATCTTTGGGTAAAAGTTGATAAACAGAAATACAGGTGCGCTTAAGAGAGCAGTTTTTAGGTGTTCGATCACTCCGAGATACTTTCAACATAAGTATTCAGGAACTTTAGATGAAGTGCTAAATTCATAAAGTCAGGTTTACTAAATTAATAAAGTATAAAAACTGTTAGGCTCACATGTGAAATTTCTTCAGTATCTCCTTTTAGGGAGCTAAAGGGCAAAACCAAAGGCTGAAAAATTTAGATTTTTGATATTTCTAACAGAGTGTAAGCAAATCCATATATTTATTTATTTATTTATTTATTTCATTTATACCCCGCCTATCTGGTCAATTGTGACCACTATATATAGTAGTGAATATTCATTTTATACAATTCATAAAACTGCAACAATTATTTGAAACCAAAAACTTCTCCATTTAGCTTTCTTCGTCATTTCCTTCCTGCCCACTTTCTTTTTCCCTTGCCCCTCCTTTCCTCCTTGCTTCTGACTCTACATCCTTTGCATACTTCACAGGCCGATTCTTTGATGAAAATGAATCCCCTGTTGATCCGCAGCATGGGTCTAAACTGGCAGATTATAATGGGGATGATGGTAACGTGGGTGAGTATGAGGCAGACAAGCAGGCTGAGCTGGCCTACAATGAGGAAGAGGATGGTGATGGTGGTGAAGAAGACGTCCAAGGTGAGCTTGGGCCTTGTCTCCATCCCATTTGAGCACCATGTTGAATTTATTTGTAAAGTGCCACTCCTTAGCTGTTTGGAAACACTATGCTGTGAAGGGACAGCTGAATTTTGACAAGACTGCTACTTTTGGTAGCAGTTTGGGCTTGAAACAATCTGCCTGAAAATATCTTTTGATTTTTCAGTCATTTTGCATTCGTAATAGAAAAATGTCAAGAGTATGACAGCCTTGTATGTGATGTGGTAAAAAAGCTCTTTTCTTTCTTGCTGCGAACATGGTGACTTTTCTGGGACTAATAACAGTGGGTGGTTACTAGTATCTACATTTTATTATGAATACAGGTGTTTTTGTTAAAAACATTGGATTGTAGAGTCTGAAGGGACCCTGCGGATCATCATGCCCAGCTCCCTGCAGAAACAGGAAATCCACCAGAGGAAGGGCAGCCCTGAGAAGTGGCCATGCAGTGTCTGCTTAAAATTCTCCAATGAAGGAGAATCCAGTGTATCCCAAGACAGTCATTTTCACTGTTGAACAGCTGTTAGTAGCAGGAAGTTCCTCCTAATGTTTGGTCAAAATCCCCTCTTTAGTCATTTGGATCCATTAGTTTTGAGTCCTATCCTTTGGAGCTGGAAAACAAACAAGCTTGCTTCATCTTCCACATGATAGCTGTTAAATATTTGAACATGGCTATCATGTCACCTCTTAAGTATTTTCTTCTCTAGCATTAACATGCTCAGTTCCTTCAACTGTTCTTCATGGGGCATGGTTTCCAGACCTTTTATCATCCTGGTCACTCTCCTCTGGATACCTTCTAGCTTCTCAATATCCTTCTTTAACTGTGGTGCCCGGAACTGGGCACAGTATTCCAGGTGAGGTCTTATCAAAGGAGGGAAAAGTGGTACTATTACTTTGTTTGGTCTGGACACTATACTTCTATTGATGCAGCCTAGTATAGCATCAGCTTTTTTTGCTGCCACATCATACTGGTGCCTCATGTTTAGCTTGTGGTTTACTAAGAAACCTAGTTCCTCTTCACAGGTACTACTGCTGAGCCAGCTGTCCCCCATCCTATATTTGTGTATCTCATTTTTTACAGTGTTTTTGTTTTACTTGTCTATGCACAGTGGTACTGTGAACAAGAAATAACTGAACAAGGGCTATATTGGTAACAGGGCTAAAACTGATATTATGTCCATATCAAATAAATCCCTTCTCTCTTTTCCCGACCCTTAAAAAATGGATTATTCTTGAAGGGCTTTTTGGATTCTGTTCTCAACTCTCATTTATCAGCAAATAATTTCCAGAAGTACTTCTGTGAAATGACATGCACACTTCTGTTATCTCTTTCCAACGTAGTATTTCATTATTTCCTAAAGTCTCATTCTTGACATTGGTGTTCTAACCTGTTAGGTCATGTGAAATTTTATCAATTAACTTCCTTGTTTGGGAGAAAGTAAAAAGTTTTGCAATGAACTGAAGAGGTTTTTGTTGGTTGTTTTTGAACAGAGTGCTGTCGATATTGTTCAGGGCCAGAGGGAAAAATATTTTCCCCCTAGACAGCAGTGACAGAACAGAAAATAAGTGTATGCTGAAGAGCGATTGAGAATGTGATCCTGACAGTAATTAATATATGTGTTCTTAATTTGAATTTGTCAATGTATTTCGAGTTTTGGGTGATACTGAGGTTTAAACTAAAGAGCTGCTCTTCAGAACACAGGGTATTTCATATGTAACCCATGAGTATACAGTTTATTTTGTACTTGTACAGTCTGTAACCAGCATTTCTTCATTGAGGAGATCATTTGTCATCATAATATCTAGCTGGACCTACTGCTTTTGTATGTGTGGGTGGGTGGGCATGACAACAGCATATTCAAAATGGATGTTAGTATGTAAGTTCCCTAAGGCAAGATTACAACTAAGTCTAGTTAATATTTTGTAAAATTCTAGGTGGGATACAGAGCCCACTGATACTGAACAAGCATAGCTAAAGACATTTTACCCATTCTCACAATGTAAATGGGTGTATGTGGAAACAACTGATAGGTTTACAAAGCCTTGTGAATGTAAAAAGATAATCGTCTATTCTGTATTAAATATCCTATATCAATGTGTTCATATTAAAGAATAATTAGATGAGAAAAAAAGAACTAGTCAATAAGAAAAAAATGCACTGGTTGTAAACAGAAACGTTGTTGAATTTAGAGCTCTGAAACTTGTATGTTTAGTTTTTAAATTCTTTTTACATTGAAATATATCAGTTATAAAATTCTGGAAATGCATTCTTCGCTATACCTCTCTCTGCTTCCCTAGTTTGTACAAGAAAGTGCAGAGTAGTGGTATGAGTGCCTGGACAATGCATTTTTGAGAACTTAATTTTGGCATGCTTCTTTTGATTGCAGATGATGAAGAGAGAGAGCTTCAAATGGATCTTGCAGACTATGGAAAACCACACTTCAGTGATGTACTCTAAACCCTTGGATGCCTTTATCCAAGAAATCATGCAATAGGAGGGAAACTAAACCAACTTTCAACAGTTACTGAAATGAAATATTGGGGAGGGAAAAGGACAACAAAATACATAAAATACAACTATTTAACACTGAACAGTGGAAGGAAAAGGTGAAGTGTTGTACAGGTGTACAGCTGGTTCCTACTGTTTGTGAACAATGCATAGAGATGGCTTGTTCTTTTGCAGGATGATAAAACAACCTGAATTTTATAGAACTGGAAACAACTAACTCAGGCTGTGAGACTGTTTACTTGTAACCTCTGAATTAATAACAATGCAGAATAATTAAGGTTACCATATTTCTAAAATGAAGCCACTGTAAACCAGAGAATCTGTACAGTTTGAATCTTATATATATTAATTACTTCTTTGCAGAAATAAATGTACAGTTGGGACACGCTTTGATACATGAAGTTATTTATTCCATGCAAGCAAATCCTTTTCTTTTGCTATTGTGACTTGTATTTTACAGGTAATGTTACATTTTGAGAAACCTGGCCAAACCAGTATCTAATGTAAATACATTATGAAACCTTTCTGAAGGTCTGTCTGGGTGACAGTGAAATATGTTAATCCTGTATGAAACCATATGCTTAACCCTAGGAGACTGAAGAAAGTTGCCAGTAATGAAAATTTGGTAACAGTAGGGTCTTGTTATGTAGGGTATCTACCAGAATTTGAACCAATAAAAATTACAACTAGTATTTCCTGCAAGAGCTATATTTTATTTGCTTATGTTTTTACAGCAATGGTTTTAATCATATGTAATAAGAGATCAATCAAGTAGAAAGTGGTTGAAAGTACAGTCTTGAGAGATTCTAAATTCATCCCTATCGGAACCTCTGATATATTTGAGATAATGCTCAGTTTCATTTCAAATGCAGTGCTGCAGTATTGATTGCTCAGAACAGTGGTTATGTCCTTGTGGTTTTATGTGTGTGTTTTAAGTGTAAAATGTCTTTGGTTTTTTTCCCCAGTTTACATAAATGGTTATCCCATCTATTTCCTGAAATGACAAATGATTAACCCTAAATAATTATCAACAAGGGCTATTGTGAATAAAATGTATAGGTCCTATATGACAGGGTTGATTGTATTTCACAATTCTGTACTCAGGTTAAAGTTCATTAAAACTTATTTGTGGCAACCTAATGAATTATATGTATTGAATAAGAAGGAGAGCTCTGTTTCAGACTTCCCTTAGAAAAGTGTTGATTTATAGCAACAAAAATGGAAGTTTGTGCTTTGGAAACCTTTTGATGGCACTTTTCAAGCAGCCACTTGACAAAATATGGGGCTCTTCAAGGGGAGACTGTTATTGTTAGTTTTATTTCCAAGTCATAAAACAACTGGTTTTACATAAAATTAAAGACTGAGACTTTTTAGAATTAGTTCTCACCACTCTCCATCAGTCTTCAGTGTTGTACTTCAGTGATTCAACCAAAATGTATTTGTGACCTAAATTAGGTGTAAAATTCTGCTGTTGACATCCTACATTTAGTAGGCTCTAATAAAGGCTAATAGTTTTAGTTTCTGCCTCTGTGTACTTTCTTAAACAACTAGTTGAATAAGTATAGTGTGGATAGATAATGCAGTGTTAGTCTTCTAGAGAAATCTCTGGCTGCCCTTGGAAGTTCTGCATACACTTCAGAATGAATGAAACTTGTGTAGAACATTTCAACATTAAAATGGTATGGTATGGTATGAGTATTCTGCTTCTTTAAACATGGGAACTAACTCTAGGAAATGGCCATTTAGCAGTGCTTGCAAATTATATTTGAACACAGATTGAAACAAAATGTTTCAAATAAATGAGATAATTGGTCCATTTATTATGTGGCCTCATAGTTGAAGGATGTTGTTCTTGTTCTGGTGCAGTACATCCCCATCAATGCTGCTTAACCAATGTTCACTATAATTGTCATCCCCGTTGCACGGGAGCCTCGCCCATCTGCTCGCAGGGGGTGGGGTTTCATCTGAAACCCGAAAGTAAACAGACATTGACTCAGGCTGCTGCTGTGCAGCGCCGATGGAACTCTGTGCACCCATACACCTTGGAGAAAACTTTGTGCTAACACAAAGAATTATTCAGTACAAATTACCTGAATACAAGAAAACTATTCACTAATAATTCTGTATTTATTTTGCTGTGCATAGCTGCAGAAGAGGCTCTTCCTATGTATGGGGCAAAAATGCATGCATACATTTTTCAGATGTGGCAGAAGACATGAATTATCAACTGATTTTTTACAGTGAGTGGTGATACTTCCAAAGGAGTAAAATAATCTGCAAGAGTGGGAACAGCAGATTTTTAATTGTCAAGCTCAAGTGACAACAAAGTAATATAGAAGGTTCTGCTTCTTTCTCTTTTCACAAGTAATATAAAAACTGTGTTCACATTGTGATCTAAAATGGGGGAGAGCTACATATCTGCCAAGTGTGATGCTGTTACCACAGAAACAGACACAAGTTCATGATGATCAATGAATGCTCCAGAGCCGAGACATATCCAGTGTACTAGTAGTTTTGCCTCTAGACACATGGATACAAAACTGAGAGCTATGAAATACTGGAATTAAAAATTAGTAGAGATGAGATTGAATTAATTCAGTCCCCGATGATGAAATTTTTTGGTATGGCACCATAGGTGCCGTGCGTCCACTCACACACACACACAGACTGACTGGGATACTTACTTTGTGTTGTGTGCCACCGGCATCCTTCTCTGGTGGTGCTCCAATCCAGGCAGGAGCTCGGGCTGCCCATCCCTGCCTCCTCTGACAGCTGATCATTCTGCCAAGGAGATGGGATGGGGACTCTCCGTGTGCAGCCAATGAGTGGTCAGCTGCTCAGGGACGCAGAGACAGGCAGTCCAGATTGGAGCACTGCCAGAGAAGAGTGATGAGCAACCTATGGTGCTCCAGACTTCATGCTCTGATTTTGGCCTTTGGCCATATACTTCATGGAATAGTCTTGCCTTGTTTCTGTAGCATAGAATGCATTTGTTCCTCAGTTGACTATTTGAGTCTCAAGTGGTTATTTTTATGTTGATTGCATTTGGCAGGATAGCTTAGCTTTCTTATTTTAAACCTACGGGGAATAGTAATGCCTCCCTGCCTGCTGCACCAAAAGCAGTAAGGACTCTTGTGGCAATCTTAAAAACTAACAAATTTTATATGCCATAAGCTTTCATAGACTTTAGCCAAGTTCTTCAGATCTACAGAAGTGGACTACTTCTCAAAAGTGTATGCCAAATACACTTGTATTCAAGATGCCACAAAACTCACTGTTTTATGCCAGCAAACAAACTGCCAATTTGTTGTTCTTGTCATTCTGTATGTTTTAATGTTCTTTTCCCCCTGAAAATAAATCTACCTCATTGTATAATTGTGTGTGTTTCAGTCAGATAACCTCAATACTAAATTCAATACTTTCCTCTTGGCTACTTGCTACTGTTTAATGGTTTCTGATCTAGGTCTCTGGGAACAGAAGGAGCTGAGTTTGGCCATGTTGCCTTTGAGAGCTGGAATACTCTGGAAGGTATGGGATTCTTTTGTTCAAGACTTAGATTTAGACCAGGCAATGCCTCTTTGCCTAAGCATATTCTTCAGGGACCAAATCAGTTCTCATTATAACATCTGTATTATAAATAGCAATTTGATTCCACTATGTAAAGATTTAAATGGGGCACTTACAGAAAGTAACACATACAGCCAGCTTGCCATCTATTTTGGAACCTTTGTATAACTTTGGATTATATTTATCTAAACAGTACTCAGCCATATTATTGCGTCCCAGATAATTAAAGTTTTACCCCAGCACTTTTTATGTATTTGTAAGGGATGTTCCTATGTCTTAGAAATACAAATATGCACATCCCATGCTATAAAACCCTATTCACCTAGCCACTCCTCTTTGTGTGTCTTCCATGTTAATACTAAAAAAAATTAGAATATGCGAACTCATATTTTCTCCCTTGTCTAAAGAAGTGGATTACAACTCCCAGAAACCTTCACCACCAGCTGTGCTGGCCAGGATTTCTGGGATTTGTACTCAAAGAGCATCTGAGGACCCAAGGTTGGGAACCACTGGTATAGAAAGACCAAAAGGGAGTGCCTTGAACTCATAGATATGGTTGCCCAATGCAAAACCCATGAAGTAGCAATGGTGCAAATAGATGGTAGTATGGAAATAAATGTCCTTCAGGTCAGTCACAGCAAACCAATCTTCTTTTGTGAGGAGTGGTAGAATTGTTTCCAGCATCACCATTCTGAACTTCTTGGTGTCTTATGTAAGAATTTATAATTCTCAAGTACTGAACTGGCCTCAGATCACCATCCCTCTTTGGAACTGTAAAACAGTGGGAGTAGAACCCATTGGGAAGCACTTCCAGGTTGTATGGCATCCTTTTTTAACTAACATAGTTACCTCCTCCTGCAGTACTTAAGATGGTGATGTAGGTCTGAAGAGACGTCTTAAGAGGAAAAATATAAATTCAATGGCATAGCTATGTTTGATGAGGGTTACTACCCATTTGTCATTGGTGACTGTGTGTTAGGTGGTGACATATGGTGCTACTAGGTTAATGGTGTCCTATGTGAACACCATTGGATCTCAATCTGTAAGTAGTAAAACGCTGCTTGGTCTTTTTGTCTTGACATTTGAAGCAGGTTGTATTTTTGGTGCTGGGCTTGCTGCCTATAGTACTATGAGGTAAATGGTAGTGGAAATCTTTGATGGTCAGATTAGAATTTTGATCATGAGTATAGGGAAGGTAGTTTGCAGCATTGCTGGTATTGTCTCTGTTGGTATGGTGTATAGAAGCCCATTCTTTTGGCAGTATTCTCTTTTTGCATATGTTCTCCATTAAGTCAGGGGTTTTGTTGTTGTTATTGAATAGGCCTTCCCCATCAAAGGGAAGGTCCTCTATCTGAGTTTTTAAGTCCACTGATAAGCCTGCTGACTGAAGCCAGGTGAATGGTAGTGAGCATAGGAGGGTACAGACTGGAAACAATTCTTCACACACCACCTTATAAAGTTCATCATGCAACTTATACAATCCTGATTTGACCTATATTTCTTTCATATAAATCTTGACTTCTGACTAGAGATGGGGGTATTCGTATACGAATATCTCCGCGCAGCTGGACTTAACGAGGGGCCAGCCCCTGTGGCCAGTCATGTGTGCGGTGGCGGCGGCAGCCTCACTCATCCTTCCAATTGCTGCTGGAGCTCCGCTCTCTTTCTGCTCACCTGGACACTTCAGGTAGTGGGAGGGAGGACGTGTCTTCCTGCATGGCTGCTGAGTCGCTAGCCAAGCAGGAAGAGAGCGGAGTTCTGGGAGTGATTGGAAGGATGAGCGAGGCTGCCGCCGCCGAACATGTGAGTGGACGGGCCAGCCATGGGGGCCGGCTCCTCATTAAGTCCAGCTGCGCAGGGATATTCGTATTCATATACGAATACCCCATCTCTACTCCTGACATAGATGTTGTCATCATTCAGGCTGCCCTTTGCTATGTGCAAAGCTTGACATTCTTTTTCCAGCTGGCAATATGGGCACTATAATATGTAGCAATATCAGGCATATCCTGGCATTCTGAATCATGGATACAGAAGCAGAATATACCACATACTTAAAATAGAGGGTGTTTTTTTAAATTAAATAGTATTTCTAACTATCAGTATATGTGTTTGATACATATATGGCGTATACTGCTTACTTAAAGGTATTTCCATCCCGTTATTTTAATAAAATTACTCAAAAAGACCAGTGGCCATGCTGGCTGGGGAATTCTGGGATTTCTAACACAAAAACACAACTCTGTGCACCTCTACTCCAGGTCTTAGATATGGTCAATGAGAAAGACTGTGTGTGAATGCTTCACAAGCAGTACCATGGATTTGAAAATTTGTATTATTATATTTATATCTCAACTTTCCTCCATTGAGCTCAAAGCAGGGCAGATGGCCCTTTTTTTCTGCTGGAATATATCCTCAAAAGCTGGCTGGATAATTCAGTGAGTTAAATATGTAGCTGTGGAACCAGAAGTTGAGAGTTCAAGTCCCCGCTGTGCATCCCAGAAAAAACAGCCTATTTGGCCTTGGGCAAACTGCACAGTCCCAGGACAAACCCCAGAAGGGTATGGTAAACTACTTTTAAGTACTCTCCATGCCTAGAAATCCTGAAAAGGCTCACCACAGGTCAGAATTGGCTTGGATGACACGTGATTATTATTTTATGCTCCCAACTCTGTGAGGTCACACTGAGCATGTGACTAGCCCTGTTGGTTTTATGGCTGAGGGAGCAATCAGGCAGAGAAATAGCTCACATTTTGGACCATTTGTGACATGGTCCAGTGTAAGCTATTTCCTGGGATCACACAATGCACAGGAGATAGTGAATCAGTCTGACCCTGCTCCATGTTCCAGCTGGACCTTTTTTGTCCAGTAGGAGGGTACTCTTTTTGGGGGGCTGGGCTGGAGCAATTTCTGCAGGGATGGAAGAGTAATTTTAAGATTGCTCCCAGCAAAACAACCCTTTCCGGTGTGATCAGACGCAATCCTTTCTCACCGTCTGATTGTACCCTGAGTGACAGATTTCAAAACAGGTCTCGAGTTTTAACCCAAAAGTCTACCTACTGCAGTTGGCCTACATCAAGGCTAATAAATGAGCTCTTTGGTTGCAAGACATGATAAGGCTTGGAGGATGTTTGGGCAGCAACTCAGAATCTTGGCTGGCTTTCTTCAATCACATGCTTGTAAAAATCATAAGACATATTCCCACCCGGATGCTTTCCAATCCTGCTATAAGCAGAAACTCCCTAGTAGCTTTTACCAGAACTATTGGAATACAGAGTAATGGCATGCAATCAAAGCAAGCTCCACCTTGCTGTGTCAAGTCTACATTCACAAATTCCTCAAGTGTAATCATAAGGCCTCATCCTCAAAACTGCTGTTTCCATGTGTCAACAACAAAGCTAATGGATTACAATCAAACCGCTCTCTGAGGTTGTGAAAATACAGGGCACAGGGTGCACATTGCAGCAGTGCTAGCACTGGTAACACCACAAAAGAAAACAATCTATGTTGGTCTTCTCTGGATGCTACTGTTATATCACTGAACCACACTCTTCTTCTCAATGTGCCTGCTGCCAATAGTAATTTGCACTATTTTAAGTCTATTTTAAGTAATTTGCACTATACCTTGGGAATGAAATCAGGCAAAACTATCACATAAATATTTTAAAAAATACTTGCTGAAAAGGTTTTTAATGAATGAGTCCATGAAACTGACCGAACAGAAGGGGTCTTTCTCCTGTTCTCTTTGCTTCTGGCCATCACAGTAATCCTCTGGGCAGTATTAACAAGAGATGGATCTAGCCAGTAGGAACATCACGCTGCATGCATCCACTGAGATACCAAAAGTTGTTTGTAAAACAGACACAGCAGATATATCATAGGAGTTAACTCAACCGTGACTATGAACATACCTCTTTTCCACTTCACAGAGTATGTACTCCCCATTAGTATTATGTGCAATTTGCATCTGACTTATAGCAACTGTACTAGGCTTTTCAAGTAGTGTGACATATTTAAGGAGTTTACTGTTACCACTACCACTACCCTGACTCCACTTATTTTCTGTGACAGAGCAGGGATTTGAACCCAACCCACCCAAATCCTAGTCACTCACTTTATCCACTACACACTAGGTATCTAGTATAGCTAAAGTTTCTCACTCACTCTGTCCTTTTAGAAATACTTGTTCCTTAAGCCATAAACAGGTGGAGAAAAAGGAGGAATCCTCTGTTCTAGCTAATCCCATGTGAAAACACCAGGAAAGCCTTTGGGAACCCCAACGGTGGAGTATTTCGGTTCAGAGCCGTCTGGAGATCCACTAGGTGGCATAAAATTTGTGAGCAGCCTTAATCCAAAATCCACGCCTAAATTTCTAGTCGCTTTCATCGTGCTTGAGACACTCAAAAACGTCAGATACAAAGAAAGATGCTCTTGTGTCGCCTGCAACACATTGCTGTACACCTGAAAAATACTATGTTCGAATCGAAAACCACAGGAGCAATGGCTATAGTCGTTCAGCAAAGCCTCATGGCTGTCCGACTCCTATGGTCAAGCCCAAACCTTGATTTGCCTTCAAGTCGTAGGGGCCGGGAAGAAACGTGAGAGTTTTTTGCTTACTGTGACAATCAAAATAATTTACTCAATAACCTAACATTTACCTGCAAGGCAACAAGGTTGCTCTTTCCCGTAGCAAAGCTGTTTGGGGCAGAGAGCGGATGGATGAATGGCCCTTGCTCTCTTGAAAGACGCGCCTATTAGTTATTCCTGCCTCGAGCCCTGAAGATAGGTTTCCTTTAAAATCGGTGTAAAGGCCTTCTTCCCCATCCTATGGGATAAAGCCAGTCCTGCGAAAAACGAACGTGGCCATTGTCCGGCTGCGGAGCAGACGCCAGTGCCCTCCCGGTTCCCCACCAGAAACCACCGGCAAAGTGATCGTGACAACGGGTGGCCCCCTGCTCGGGGGCCTGACTTGCGTCCCTCCCCACCGCCCCCACATCCTCTTTCCGAATGGTATGGGAGAAGGAAGCGGTCACTCGACCACGCGCAGAGTGCCCTTCCAAGTAAGCCACGATCTGATCCCGAGTGGGTTGCGGAGCGGGAGAACTCAAGGCGCCCGGCGGCTTCCCTTCCTGTTAGTGAGGATCGAAGCTTCCCTCCACCTCGCCGCCGAGTCTGTTCCGAAAACCCCTCCCCTTCCAGGCGCCTGCGCAGTGCTCCGCTCGGCCCAGGCAGCTGGGCTCGCTCGCTCCCTTCCTCTCTCCCGTCATCATCCGGGTCCTTCCGTGCGGTGCAGCAGGTCGGTAGGCGGGAAATGGCGACTGGCCGCTGCCGGGGTTGCTGAGCGGCTACAGAGCCCCCGGCGGCGGCGCTCCGTTCGACCAACGCCAGGGGCCCTATTGGGTCCGGCCCGGCGCGGCCCTGTCGCCGGGGAGCAGGACACCGAGAGACGGACGGAAGGGGGGAGTGACGTCCTTCTGCGCCTCACCTCCGCCTTCGTCTCAGCGCCTCACAGGTAACCGACGCCCCGCGCCCCCTCCCGTACTGTGAGGAAGAGAGGTAGCGGGGTCGCCCGCCCGCTCACCCTCGGCTCAGCCGCGGGGGTGGGGCTCCCAACCCTTGGCTCCCCTTCGCGCCCCCCGACCCCTCGTCGGGCCTAGTCCTGGGGGAGGGGTCGTCTTGGCGCTAGAGTGGCTGCAAGACGCCTTGACACGGGTGGCTCTTCCTGCTGTGTTTGCTCGTGGCACACTCAACACCTGACCCTGCTGGGACGCTCGTGAGATTGGGGCAGACGCTAGCGTGCAGCCTGCACCGACTGCCCGTTGTAGGCCCAGGGAGAGTGCCTCTGAACGTGTGCAGAACGGCTTCACTGAGTCCCAGCAAAAGAGTCTCGATTCTCGAGCCTCTCAGGTGTTTTGTCTCTCTGTGTATGTGGATGTTAGGGAAAGGACACGACTATGTTACCGGATCTTTTCCATGGTGATATTACCTGAGGAGCTCTCCTGTTACGGTTGCCAGCATCTTCTCAGGTGCTAGGCAGGCAGTCCTGGCAGCTTGGAATTTGGCGCTGGAGGTTAGACATTCAACATATCTGCAAAGCTCTGTGCACCATCTAGGAGCCTGTGCACTTATTACTATACTGAAGTAAACAGAGAAATGAGGAGTTTAGTGTTGTGAACCATGGGGCTGTTTACTTCATTGTGAAGATGTCTTTATTTTTTACATGCATTTTTATTCAGTCTTCCTTCTAGAAAACATTGGGCAACATCCATGGCATGCTTGTCTTCTCAAAACTGCTTTTCAGAGGAAGCTCTGATGACCCCTGTGAGTTAGGCTAGGCTGAGACAGTATGACTGCCCCAAGGTCATCCAAGGAGCTAAAGAAGTTATACTCAAGTATTTCCAGTTGGGATGTATTAAATTGAGTCAACCAGAATTTGTTTGGACATGGAGGCTTATTACTTCTTCTATTGTTGAGCTCCTTATCTGTGACTACTCTTCTTCTCCACTAACATATTAGAAATATCTACTATTGATCTTCCGTTATTTGCTTTATGTATTGGTTGAGACTGGGGAAGGATGTTTGGACTGGGGAAAGGTCTTCAAATCCATAGGTACAGACATCACTTTCTAAGAGATTATTTCTGTGTTGTAGGTGCTGAATGGTACTGAATAAGGTTACCACATGGCTGTATTGTGTTTGTACAGGGACAGTTTTTGGATGTGTATTTGTTTACTAAAGGCGTAGCGATGATAAACCAATGATTGATGTTTGTATTGGATGTACTTTGATAGGAATTTGGGAATAATATTTAATTGGCTTCTAGTAGCTAGCCAATTATTTTGGTTATGGAGAAAGTAACAAGCACTCACTATAATGATATAAACTTTGATGGGTCATGTACATACTACTCATTCATCGTTTTCCTCATATAGCAAATGTTAACAAATTGTGTTAGTGATCAGCTATACATGAAAATCCAATATTAGTGCACTGAGAATGCCTGTTGCTGTGTCTTTATGGTATGTTATGAAGACCCAGAAATTTTAAATGAATGAATACTGTGCCTGGCTTAGCATGAGCAGTGTTTTGCCTAGCATAGTGAAAATAGTACCGTGTTTCCCCGAAAATAAGACAGGGTCTTATATTAATTTTTGCTCCAAAAATCGCATTAGGGCTTATTTTCAGGGGATGTTTTTTTTTTCATGTACAACAATCTACATTTCTTCAAATACAGTCATGCCATCTTCTGGTTGCTGCACAATGGTGGAGAGTGGGCTTTCACTTAACTGGGGCTTATTTTTGGGGTAGGGCTTATATTATGAGCATCCTGAAAAATCATACTAGGGCTTATTTTCAGGTTAGGTCTTATTTTCGGGGAAACAGGGTAATAAATTATACTGCTTTAAATATTTGTGCTGAATTGTAGGCCAACAGTAAGTTTTATTTGGATATTGGCGTTTGCTGATTTTGTTTATAGTGTCATTTCTTCATTTTGCTGTTTATATAGCATCATCAGTGCGCTTGCAGATTACTCCGCAAATGGTACTAAAGAATATGTTTGATGGAACTTTGAGTTTAAAATTCCTCACAGGAGGAAGATATCAGGAATCAAAGTTTCAAGAATCCCCCCCAGTCACAGACAACCTTGATGCCCTCTTTTGCAGGGTGCATTTGATTTTTTTTTAAAAAAAATTTAATGATCTGAAAAAAAATGTTTTTATTAATTTAAATCGTGATTTAAATCAATTAGATTTTTATAGAAATCATTGATTTTTTAATCCACGTTGCTCTTTTGGGAGGAACACCAGGGATTCAGATGTTGAGCCCCTGGGTTTGCAGCCAGGTGCTTCAACCCACTGAGCTATATCACATCTTTAGTCAATAAAACAAATGCTATTTTTGTTATTGTGTCTAAGTAGCCATTGTCAACCTTTTTTTGGCCACAGCCATAAATACAATATGAAAGAAATATAGTCTGATTCATGATTGTATAAGTCGCATAACAAACCTTATAAGGTAGTATGTGAAGAAATGTTTCCTCAGGGCGGCCCCCTTCAACTGTGCCAGAACCCTCCAGGGGGGCCGTAAGGGACATTTCACAAAAATTAGATAGAGACATTTTCTCTGAGTGGAGCCTTTCCTTATGAAGGAGGGAAATTTTGGCTCTAAATATCAAACTGCATCTGCTTGATCCAGTATAAGAGATTCCTAGTTCTGTGGCATGCATGGACCACTGATTACTGCAGATTGTGTCTGGCTATAAAACCAAGTTTAAATATTTAAACCCATTATTATAAGAATCTTTTCTTGAGGCCATCCTTCTCCTAAGATACTGCTTTGGTGTCTGTCTTATTTTATAACTCACCCCTAACAGTGCGGGGTTGCTTGACCCTCTGAATTTCATTTTCAGCAGGCTGAACAGACTGCCACAGAAAGGAAGGTGTGAGGAAATACATTTCTGTGCCATATGTAGTACTGTGTTTAACCTCCGTTTTTGCTACACATACCTAAATTTGGATCCACCATAAGTCTCTTGTACTTCTTCTGTTTGCCAGGCAGAATCAGAGCATGAGCTCCTAAGAATATCTGCCATTAATACTTACCTGAGTTTTCAGTGATTCCAGCACCTTAGACCAGAGAGAAAGACAGAAATACTCCCTTGAGAGAGAAGTTAGGTGGCTTCAACGGTTTTGAGAGGACAGAACAAAGGGAAGAAAAAGAGTTTGTTGGTTGCCACTGGAGTTTGTTGTTTGCTCTACTGCAGTGTTTCCCACCCTGGGGTCAGGACCCCCAAGGTGTTGCAAAGTGTTTTCTGTGGGGTCATGAGTCACCTTATATGTGTTAAATAATTTATTCCTTGACCTTTCAGAGTTAGTGTGTATGTGTGTGTTTGAGAAACAGACCCTTTGGGGCAGAAAGAAGACCCTCAAGTTGGGAAACATAGTTCTATTTGAATGGGAAAATGATAACAGAAGGTCCTTGTTGCAAATAATTAAAACAATTATTGTACAATAGAATAGCAGAGCTAGGATGAAAAACTTTGTAACTGATAAGATTGCTGTGATGCCATGTCTTCAATGTACCTTCTGTGTGCTTCTTTACCATGATTCCCTTATAGGTGCCTTGAGCCCCTTATCAGGAGAAAGGCAGCCTATAAATAAGATAAATTAAATGAATGAATGAATGAATGAATACATTTTCCAGTTTATAGGCTTTGGAGAAGTTGAAGAGATTTCTTTTTTCTCTTTAGCTAACATCTTAATGTTTGACCACCAAATCTGTGTCAATAGGTAGATATATAGATTTAAACTGAGTGAATGCTTTGGAGACCCTTTAGAATAGTGGGTTTCTGCCTTCATAGAAAATGCAATGGCTGAAATCCCCTTGTGCTGCTACGCAAAAAGCATATTTTTGGAGATAAACTGCCTCAAGTTATTTGTTTATCTATTTATTTTATCATCATCTTAGAACTGAAGAGGTGGAAGGGACCCTGTGGATCATCAAGTTCAGCCCCTGTCAAGGCTGCACAGTGGAACCTCTGGCTCCATTGATAGATAAATCTATCTATCTATGGATGGATGGATGGATAGATGGATAGATAGCTTTCCATAGCCAGAGACCTAAACCACTGACCTATCCAGCAGTTCATTTACTTACTTTTTTCTTTATATCCTAGCTTTCTCCCAGTGAAAGCACTCAAAGGCAGTGTGCAATAGCTTAAAAGCTGTAAGTGTATTTAAAATCATGATAAATTAGAATATTAGTATTAAATAAAAACAGAATATGCTGCATCCCCCAGTAAAAACTCCCATCCTGCCAGGGCATTCACAAATCAAAAGCCAGTTGAAACAGGAAATCTTTCACCTACTGGTAGAAAGACAGTGAGGAGCATAGTTTTAACTGTGCAGATTCAGGGATGAATCTATGAGTACTCTCAAACTACAAACCTGGGTTTTGGGGGAGTCTTAACACAGCTTGAATATCTGATCTGCCTTATTACACCTATGTCTTGCCAGGATTAAACTTTTGCTCATCCTCATCCAGTGCATTACACATATCTGACACTGATTTAGAGCCAAGACAGCTTCCTCTGAGTTAGACTGAAAGGAGAATAGAGATCAGTATACTAGTGGCACCAAGCCCCAAAACTCTGGGCAACGTCTTCCAGCAATTTCCTAATAAGTGTTTAATAGTATGGAGGACAAAACAGAGCCCTGAGGGATGCTAAAGGGCAGAGTAGGTTCTGGGTACCATGTTCTGGGTTTGCACCTGCAAGAAGGAGCAAAACCACTGCAAAACATTTCTTCCAAATCCTGTCTCAGTGAGGCAACCAAGGAGGATACTAAAGATGCCGTGGTTGATGCTCCTGTTGGGTCCAGCAGAACCCAACAGGGGCACACAGTCTGTCCAGTTCCCAGTATAGGTCATCCACTAAGGCAACCAGAGCTGTCTCAATCCCATAACCAGGTCTGAAGCCAGACTCAAATGGATCTAGATCAGTGGTTCTATACCTTAGGTCCCCAGATATTCTTGGACTAAAACTCCCAGAAGCTTTTAACACTAGCTGTGCTGGCCAGGAGTTCTGGGAGCTGTAGTCCAAGAACATCTGGGGACTCAGAGTTGGGAACCACTGATCTAGATAATCAGTTTGATCCAAAAACCCAGGAGCTGAGAGGCCACTACATGTTCCAGCACCTTGCCCAGAAAAGGAACATTGGAGACTGGCCAATAGTTGTCTATATAGTGAGGTTTAGAGAGAATTTTTTTCAAAAGAGATTTTTTAATTGCCTTTTTTAAGCAAGATGCCGTGATGCCTTGAGCCAGAGAGGCATTCCCCAGTCCCCTTACCTACTCAACCAGTCCTTCCTTGCCTGCTTTTATAAGCCAGGAAGGGCAGGAATCCAGCACACATGTAGTGGTTCTCACCCCTTCAAGGATGCTGTCCACATCCTTGGACTGCATGAATTCGAATCAATCCATTGAAACAGGGCAAGAAAGTGCCAAAGTTACACCCACAGAATTGCGTGACTTGACATGCAACAGATAATGTCTGCAGAGATTTCTTAACTTGAGGCAATTCACTTCCAAAAGTTATGCCTTTTGTATAGCAAGACAACAAGATTTCAACTAATAGGTGACTAGAACATACAGTATTCCTGCTTCAAAACTACGATGTGCATACAGTATCAGTTAATAAGTTGTTCAAGTTGCTGTTGGTTATTATTGCCATTTTCAGGAGCTTCGAACACTGTATACTCATGGTCCATACCATAATTTGGGTTTTCTTTGGAGTTGAGCTGGAAAAAACTGTCTCATTATCTCAGAAACCTAAATAAACATTTCAGAAGAAAGCATCAGAGTTTGACGTATAACTTAAAATGCTTCAGCATCTGAATGACCAGGGGCTGTGGACATTTCCAGCCCAGGAGCCTTGTGAGTCTCTAGCCATTATTCCACACTGGCTCTCCAGTTTAGATTCTGTGCAGTACACCAGTTTGTTTACAAGATTTACAAGAGAGAAAAATATAGGCATGTCTGTGAGAGAGATAAGACAGAAAGAGTGGTAGAATGGGAATTTGAATCCAGGTCTTCTGCTTCTAGTTTGATGCTATAACTACTATGTCATATATTTCAATTCAAATTATTTTGGGGGCATATTGTGGGGCGGTGGACAGAGTGACAGACTAAGACTTGGGAGACCTGGGATGCAGCTTCTGTGTAACCATGGAATCTTGCTGGAGAATGGTGCTGGTAAAACCACTCCATTAGTATCTCACATACCTTGAAAACACTGTTACAGTGACCATAATGTGAATGCAACTTTAAAGCACATGGAGTAGACAAATAGACTTGTAGAATGTTTTGGACTTTAGCTCCCAGAAATCCTGGCCAGCACAGCTGGTGGTGAAGGCTTCTGGGAGTTTCAGTTCAATAACATCTGTGGGCCCAAGGCTGGGAACCACTGGCTTAAGTGGTAAGTATAAGTGAAATAATTGTGTTAAATAAAATCACTTTGTATTTAGGGCACTGAATTTTTTTGATGACTGTATTCCTCCTTGGTTATAATTCCTTTGGAATTTTGTGTCCAGTTCTGGGCACTATAGTTTAAAGAAGGATGTTGACAAGCTGAAATGTATCTAGAGGAGGGTAGCCAAGATGATAGAAGACGTGAAAGCCAAGCCCTGTGAAAAATGATTGAGGGAGCTAGGTATGCTTAGCCAAAAGCAGAGAAGATTGAGAAGTTATACTGTGTCTGTCTTCCAGTATTTGAAGAACTATTAAATGGAAGGTGGAGTGGAGGGTAGGACCTGAAGTAATTGATTCAAATTACACGTAGGGAGATTTTGACTAGATGTTAGCAAAACCTCCTGAAAGTAAGAGCTGTTTATTTTATTTATGTATTTATTTATTGATTTGATTTTTAAATTGCCCATCTGGCTACCAAGGCCACTCTGGGTGGTTTACATGGTTAAACATCATTAAGAATAGTTAAAACAGAACATAATACAGTAGTATCTCAGTTTGCGAACACCTCAGTTTACGTAATTTTCAGTTTACGAACCGAAATCCATAAGAAATAAAGCCCCGGTTTACGTTGTTTTCTTTTCTTTTTTTCGCACTACAAAAGGGTTTTCCCAGGGCGCATTGCGCCTATAGCGCCGCCCCTTTCGTAGCGCAATTGGCGTTTCGGTTTGCGAAATTTCCGTATTACGTAACGCCGCGTAGAACATTTCGCAGACCGACGTACTACTGTAATATAAATCAAAATTAAGAATAAACATATCAGCAGAATTTAACTAATATCTAAAATAAAAAAGCAAGGTGGCAGGATAGTTAATATAAGTGTCAAGTGTTTAAAGTGTTTGACAATGGAATTGACTATTTTGGAAAGTGATGGATTCTCCAACAGAAGCTGGCTAACCATCTGTAAAAGTTGCTTTAGCTAAGATTCTCTGGCTGTGGAAAGGGGTTGGACTTGATGATCATTGAGGACTCTTCCAGCTCTGCCATTCTGTGACTTTTGCCAAGTACACTGTAGGCTACCTTATCCATCTGTTGAGTGAAAATGCTGTGTTCAGGTTATATTATATTGACAGGGCTTGAAAAATTTTGGAATGTCTCACGAGTCAGTCAAAAATGTTACCAGTCAGCATGACCGGACTATAACCTTGCAATTTATTGGGATTGGGAATCACTGATTTATACCCTCAGACGGGTTGCTTTATTACCTGCGTGCCTGTGGGGTCATGAAGCTTGTATTTTGAATGCCTTTCTTTTGAATGTCTCCAGCAAAAATAAAACTGAAAGCAAAAGCGCCCAGCCTCTTAAGGAGCCATGGTTCCCTCCCACCCCAAGATGTGTCCTCGTTCGGTTGAAATTGGGAGCAGGGAATCTCCATATTCTCCAGCATGGGACTACTCTACATTCTCCTGCAGAGCTATATCTCTATGTGCCGCTCAAACTCTCTTCTCACAAGAAGAGGGCAGTTTTCCTTTTGCAATGGGAGGGGAGAGGGGAGGACTGCAGGATTAGAGAGAGACAGTCGAAGGGGAAGGAGGCAGGGAGGGAGGGAGCTGTGACTCGTCCAGCAGCATTTTTCACTCGTCACAGACGAGTGGACGAGTGCATTTTTCAAGCCCTGTATATTGCCATTGTTGTTAAATGATACTCTGAAACATAGCACAGGTTCCAGTGGTTGTAACCTGAAAAGTGAGCCAACTTCATACCACATGAAAACTGGGCAACTCTGAAATGAATTCGAATTCATTCAAAGAAAAATTAAATATAGGAGGTATCAAAGTTGTTATTGTGCATTTATGTCTTTGTAGTTAATTATAAACAACCGGTGACTGTAAATCCACAAAGTTCCAGTCTCAACTATTTTTTCTGTTTTTTTCTCATTTGTCCATGTCAGTATATGATGAAAAATAGAGGCAGATAGGGTATGAGTTGTGTGAGCAGAAAATGCAAATAAAACATTCACTGCCGGTCGTGGGACAGTTGGGATTCAATCTCCCCACTCATAACAAATGGAAAAAGTAGTTAAATGATACTCTAAAAGAAGAACACTCAATCCTTTGCTGACATTCACAAGCTCATTCCCTGTGTTCCAGTTTGGGGGGAATGACTTAGTGGATGGAGAAGATATTTTTGGTATTTTGTTTAATAGAAATACTTTTAAAAATTAGCCATCATCCAAGGATTAGAGATAACCTCTGAACCAGACTTTCAAAGTCAGTTTGTTTTATACTGGTTTGAATAAGGGCATTCAGTGTGGGATTTAGGAAAGATACCATGTTTCTTCAAAGTCTGATAATGTTGTTTAACTTGGTTTTTATATTTTTATATACTGTATGTTGGCTACAAATGACACTCCCATAGTTGTTTGCAAAATATAATAAAAATGACAATTCAAACAAAACAGTCTATGAAAGACAAGATTAGAAGTCACATTTGTGCTTAATCATCGTTATCTTAGAACCGCAAAGCTGGAAGGAACCCTATGGATCACTGAGTCCAGCCCCTGTCAAGGAGACATAGTGGGGAACTCAACTTCGCAGCCCAATACGTGAGCTATCCATCATTTCTTAGACTTTAAACAGTTTTCAAAGTTTTCCTAGGAATAGTGAGTAAAAGGACAAATCGTGAGTAAAAGGACAAAATACAGGCAACCTGAAGTAGGAGTTTTAGAACTTTGTAAGTGCCTCTAACAAAAATCATTAATATGGGTGGAAATTTTTCCATTTCTTAAAAAAGGAAGCCCATTGTTTCATAAAATTCTTTAATAACATTGAATAGGTGATAATACAGCATCAGGCAACCTTGAGAGTTTTAGCATTGTTAAATATTTTTCAAGTAATTATCTCTAGAAATTGTGTGAGAAATGAAAAAATGTGACATTAGTTTTTTTCAGACGAAAAGTAACAATTACCTGTACTAGTTTTTTTTTTAACTTTCAAAGTATCCAATTTGTTTTCTTGATTCTCAGAAGTCTGGTGTGTGTTTTCATATCTTGAATCTTAAGCATTTTTGCTTACTTTGAAGATAAGTCATAAGAATACCTAATTTACATGGCGTAAACAAAGCCAGCAATTTCTATGCAAAAGAGGTATAATTCCTCTGTTACAGCAGCTTCACTGGCAGCCTGTCCATTTTCAACCAGAAATAGTCACGCTCTAAAGCCCAGTAAGCCTTGGGTTCAGGCTATCCAATGGACTGTTTCTCCCCAAAGAATCCTCCTCTAGTTTTAAGATAATCCTGGGAGGCCCTCCTCTCTACTCCATCTTCTTTCCGATATGGTTGATGGGGACCCAAGAGTGAGCCTGCTTGGTGGCTGGACCCAGATTATGGAATGTCTTCCCCCATGAGGCTAGGCTGGCCCCCTCTGTCCTGTAATTCACTTTTAATGTCGTCTTAATGTTTTCATGTCTTTTAAGTTATTTTTAGATGAGTGTTTTAATATTACAATGTTTAGTAGCTTTTTAATAGTGGTGTACAGTGGTGCCTCGACTTACGAACTTAATCCGTTCCAGAAGATTGTCGTAACTCGAAATAGTCGTAAGTTGAAGCACCATTACCCATAGGAATGCATTGAAACACGATTAATCCGTTCCGGACGAGGAAAAAAATCACAAAAAAACCCACCAAAAAACCAAACACTGCAAGACCCATCGGAAACGCGATTAATCCGTTCCGGCCGAAGGAAAAAAAAAACCCAAAAAGCAAACAAACCCTGCAAGACCCATCGGAAATAGGAAAAAAACCCAAAAAAGCAAACAAACCCTGCAAGACCCACCGGAAATGGGGGGAAAAACCCAAAAAAAGCAAACAAACCCTGCAAGACCCATCGGAAATGCAAAAAAAGAAAACCAGAAAGCAAACAAACCCTGCAAGACCCATCAGAAATACAACCCCCCCCCCAAAAAAGCAAACAAACCCTGCAAGACCCATCGGAAATGGGGGGAAAAAACCCCAAAAAGCAAACAAACCGTGCAAGACCCATCAGAAATGGGGGGGGGAACCCAAAAAGCAAACAAACCCTGCAAGACCCATCGGAAATGGGGAGAACCCAAAAAGCAAACAAACCCTGCAAGACCCATCGGAAATGGGGGGAAAAAACCCAAAAAGCAAACAAACCCTGCAAGACCCATCGGAAACGCGAAAAAAAAAACCCCCCAAAAAACAAAGACTGCAAGACCCATCACAGCACAGAAACATAACCCCCCCAGCCCAAAACCACACTGCAAAACCCACCCAGAACAGGCAGTTTTTAAAAAGCTTAGCAGCACTTTACCAGGCAGTCCGAAGCCTCCTCCAAACACACACTCTCTAACCGCTGGGGTGAAAGAGCTACAAGGAAGCAGCCTCTTCGCCACCAACGGTTAGCAGTTTGAATTCCCTGCCTTTTTCCCTGCCTTTTTTCCAATCGTAACTCGAAGCTCCGGTTGCAAGTCAAAGCAAAATTTTGCAGCCGAAGCTGGTCGTAACTCGAATTGGTCGTAAGTCAGGACGTTCGTAAGTTGAGGCACCACTGTAGTATTCTGTTTTAATTCATGGTTGACAGCGTGTGAGCCTCCTT
Source organism: Intellagama lesueurii (assembly GCA_037013535.1). NCBI lineage: Eukaryota > Metazoa > Chordata > Lepidosauria > Squamata > Agamidae > Intellagama > Intellagama lesueurii. Next base: position 19,544,824 of record JBAJHW010000011.1, read on the forward strand.
GAGTGCCTTCACTGGAAGAAAGGCGACATAAAAATTAAATAGGTAAATAAAAGTAAATAAATACACAGTAAAATAAACATTTTAATTTTATTGAAATAATTTTAAAAAATACAACCACAGTGTGAAAATATAGTGGTGCCACTGTTCTATATGCAAATGGTGCTTGTGAAAAATGGTAGGTTCCTTTTAGCCTCATCCAGATACAGTGGTGCCTCGACTTACGAACCATTTCGAGTTGCGACCAGCTCCGGCTAAAAATTTTGCTTCGACTTGTGGCCGGAGCTTCGACTTGTGGCCGGAAAAAGGCAGGGAAAAAAGGCGGGGAATTCAAATTTGCTAACCGTTGGTAGACGAAGAGGCTGCTTCTTTGTAGCTATCTCGCCCCAACGGTTAGAGTGAGTGCCTCGGAGGAGACTTCGGACTGCCTGGTGCTGCTTTCTGCTCCTGAGTAAGTACATTTACTTTGTTTTGCAGGGTGGGTTTGGGTTTTGGGGGGGGGTTATGTTTCTGTGCTGTGATGTTTTTTGTGTTTTGGTGTGTTTTTTCCCCCAGCCCCATTGCGCGTTCGGATGGGGCTGGCTGTGTCTGTGGGTTTTTTTTTTTAAAAAATTTCCCAGCCCCATCGTGCATTCGGATGGGACTGGCTGTGTGTGGGGGCTGTGTTTTTTTCCCCCCAGCCCCATCGCGTTCAGATGGAGCTGGCTGTGTGTGTGGGGGTTTTTTATTTTTTCCCCAGCCCCATCGTGCGTTCGGATGGGGCTGGTTGTGTGTGGGTTTTTTTTTCCTCCCAGTCCCATCGCGCATTCAGATGGGGCTGGCTGTGTGTGTGTGGGGGGGGGGTTGATTATTTTTCAGCCCCATCGCCTTCCGATGGGGCTTGGAGTGGTTTGTGTGTGTGTGTGTGTGATTATTTTTTTCAGCCGGATCGGATTAATGGGATTTCAATGCATTCCTATGGAAAATGGTCCTTCGACTTACGACCATTTCGAGTTACGGCCATCTTCTGGAATGGATTATGGTCGTAAGTCGAGGCACCACTGTATAAGATTAAATGATAGTTTATCATTACGTAAGTAAGGCATGGACTCATATGTGCCTATCCCATGATTCAGCCAGGAGGAAACAAAATGATCACTTCCATTTTTAACTGTTCATTGTTTAGCATTTTATCTGCACCTGGATGAATTCTGGTTCTCATAACTTTGGGTTTATGCAAAGAAGCTAATTTCAAATCTTTTTAGTTAGATTAGCCACAGTTTAGGGTTCAGGAATAGCACTAAATGACACCTAACTTGAAACAAAAGTCTTACGGAGAAAAGGGGAGGAGCCCCGAAGCCCCAAGAAAGATAACAGATGTAGCCTTACACTCAAACATAGTCTTTGTATCCCGGTTGAGAAATTAAAGGTTATTTCAAGATAATATTTTCATGGTATACAATACATTACATTTTAGGGTTCTGCAGGTATGAAAGCAAAATGTGTGTGTTTTTCCTCTGGCCTCCTGCCCAGTGTGTTTTATACACAAGGACAATTATTGGAAAAACAACACGGAGAGGGTTTTTTAGTACATTTAAGATGAGGGCCTGCATCCAGATAGAATATTTAGTCAATAGGATTTTGATAAGTCAGCATTTATATAGTAAGAGTGAACTGAAGAATTTTGCCTCTTGACTGGTAATTTGATAAATTGATTAAAAAAAAGATTTCCTATTTTAGGTGGCATCTTCTTTTCAGTGTAATCTTCCCCTACCGCATTACACTTTTGAAATCCAATAGTAAGCTGCAACTATTGTGTGCCCATTGAATCAATGGTACTTACAGATTAGTTGACTCACCAAATCCCTGATGATTCAATGGGCCTGTTCTAATTATGACTATTGGATTTAACCCTCTGTATTTTATCCATTACTTCAGAGTGTTGTCATCTTTGTAATGGTTGCTTTTTCTGTCCTGCTTCACATGCGGGAAGAAAGTGGACATTGCAGCATGTGAAATCAGGGCTGTAGGGACAGTTAAGGTTAGGGCTGGGCTTGGGTTATGCAACAGTCACTTTGAATTGGGGTGGATTTTATTTAAATCATAATTTAAATCACTAGTCAATAAGATTAGATTTAGATCATGGTTTTTTACATAAAGATTCATTCTTGTTGGTATGATCTTAATATTTACAACCAGATGAAGATTTCATTTTTAGAATAACAACTTTTCAGATTAGTTTTGCAATTATATAAAAAAAATTACTGGTTTGGTTATACTATTAGAAATACATCATAGATCGATAATTATGAAATTATTTTGAGGTGAACTATCTCCAGTTTAATAAATTATCATTCATATTTATACAGCTTTTCTGCTGTGCTTTATTGGAAGGAGAAAAATAATCATTACCTTAATAATGGGCTCAAGTTACAGGCAGCCAGATTTCGGTTGAATATCAGGAAGAACTTCCTAACTATTAGAGCAGTATGGCAATGGAACCAGTTACCTCGAGAGGTGGTGAATGCTCCAGCTCTGGAGGTGTTCAAGAGAAATTTAGACAACCACATGGCAGATATCATTTGATTTGTATTCCTGCATTGAGCAAGGGGTTGGATTTGATGGCCTCATAGGCCCCTTCCAACATTATTCTATGATTCTAATAATTTACTGTATTTTTCCGTGTATATGACTACTTTTCCCCCTAAAATCATTACACTAAAAATTGAGGGTCTTCTTTTACATAGAAGTAAGCTGAGATAGCTGAGGAGAGAACAAAATGGCACATACCTTGCCTCTGTAAACAGGCTTCCTTCAGTCACAAGGCTTAGCTTCCTATAGTCAGGATAATTAGCTTCCTCCAATCAGGAGCCTTATGGAACTGACATCAGCTGATGCTGAACAAACCAATTGGAAGACACCTCATTGGAGGTGGAGCCTGTAGGCTCAGATTCAACAGGGACTCAAAATGTCCGACTGTTCTGAGCCCAGAGGCTGAATCCTCAAAGCTAAGTTTTCTTAATTTTTGGGTTAGAAAAGTGGGGGGGCATCTTATAAACGGGGGCATATTATAAATGGAAAAATATGGTAAACAGTTTTATTTAACTAAATACAATTATAGCATTAAATCTTTCTGCTTTCTTGAAGTATCAAAAAAAAGTTGACCAATCCCAGTTAAACAGACTGGATTGGCTCAAAAAACTTCATAATTTTCACTCCCAAGTAAAAATGTTTAATAAAACAATAAAAGATCAAGCTTTCGACAGGAAAACATGCCCTGTTATCTTCGGGATTACAAGCGGCATACTAACTACATTGCATATGGTGATATACTACACTCAGTGTGATTACATTAAAAAACATTCCAGGTGTACTAATTACTTAATCAACTTTCTGCTTTCCTGATGAGATCAATTATAGGAAGCCGTGAGTCACTAAGTGTTTGCCCATATCTCACACGTATCTCTAAAGACTTTCTTTTCAGTTTTAAATTCCAAGAGTATGACTGAAACAGCTTTTTTGTTTAATTAAAGCAGATACTATGCCCAGCTTCCCAGCTATGTTTTACTGATGCAGACTTTTCTTCCTGACCCAATCTGAGACAACGCTGACGTTCCTTGCATTGGATTTCAGTGCTTCTCCCCGTCTGTCCGATAGATGTCATCCCATACGAACATGGAATCTCATAAACACCGGGGACCCCCAAACCCAAAAAATCCTTCATAGGTTGCATACTCTGACTCTTTTTAAAGAGTCTAAAAAAGTTTTAATCCCAACCTTTTCTAACAATCTTTCAAGACGATTAGCTACCATACTGCAATAGGGCAAAATTGCAACACTTCTTCAGGTCCTCCTCGTCTTTCAGTTTCTTCCCCCTCCCACCTTGGAGCATATGGAAATATCTTTCTGATTGTACCCATTCAACTGAAATGTTTGCCTCAAAGATTATAAGACATTTTTTCTTGTATTTGTTTAAGCATCCATGCTTGTTCACTAGTGTGGTTAAGCAAAATATATATTTTTTAAAATCTTAGACAATCAGCCCAGTCCACACAAGAAAAACTTAAAATGTTGTATTTTGTAGCTCACTCACCTTCATCTTTATAGAACCATAAAATCATGAAATGTCTGATTTTTACAATTTAAATAAAATCCACCCTGCTTGGAAATAATTGTCATGCATATATGTCTAGCGTGCTTCCAAGATCAGGATAGAAACCACATATAAATGAAATAATGTTTACATTGTGTTTTTACAGTAAAAGTTGACCCATATTATTATTATGTGTGCTTAACACATACATATGCATTTTTCTTTGTGTATACTTCTGTAGTACTTGGAAGTTTTCCTGCCCTCCATCTGGTCATATAAATACAACCTGTGGCTCTTGGGTAAATTTGGAAAACATGTTTATAATGTAGTTAATATTTGTGTTCATTGGTGACTTAGCTTTTCATGTGAATCTCCTTTGGGCTTTAGTTAAGCATGTTTATTTGGAAAATAATGCCACTGAATTCATTCATTCATTCAATTTATACAGTGGTGCCTCGACTTACGACCATAATCCGTTCCAGAAGATGGACGTAACTCGAAATGGTCGAACCCCAATTTCCCATTGAAATGCATTTGAACGCGATTAATCCATTCCGGCAAAGAAAAAAAAGCACACAGCAAGCCCGGTTGGCAGGCGCTGGGGCTTTAAAAAAAAAAAAACCAAAAATAAACAGCAAAGCAAGCCCGGTCGGAAGGCGCTGGGGCTTTAAAAAAAACACAAACCAAAAATAAACAGCAAAGCAAGCTCTGTCGCTGGGGCTTTAAAAAAAACCAACCAAAAATAAACAGCAAAGCAAGCCCCGAAGGCGCTGGGGCTTTAAAAAACAAACAAACCAAAAATAAACAAAGGAGCAAGCCCTGTTGCAAGGTGCTGGGGCTGCAAAAAAAAAAAAATCACCAAAAAACAAAACAACAACAAAGAACAGAAACATAACCCCCCCAGCCCAAAACCACGCTGCAAAACCCACCCAGAACAGTTTTTTAAAAGCAGAAAACAGCACCTTACCTTACCAGGCAGCCTCCTCCGATCACACACTCTCTAACTGCTGGGGTGAAAGAGCTACAAAGAAGCAGCCTCTTTCACCACCTACAGTTAGCAATTTGAATTTCCCACCTTTTCCCCCTGGCTTTTTCTGTTCGTAAGTGGAAGCTCTGGCCGCAAGTCGAAGCAAAATTTTGCGGCCGGAGCTGGTCGTAACTGAAAATGGTCGTAAGTAGGGACGGTCGTAAGTCGAGGCACCACTGTATTCCATTCCATTAGTGCAAGCACCATTAGTGTTAGCATCCAAGTAAATGAATTAGGTATGAATGCTGCATTCTTAGAGAAAAGGAAATCTTGCAACTTTGGTTTTGCTTGGTTTCTTAGGAAAAAGGGTAAGGTAAAGGTAAAGGTTCCCCTTGACATTTAGTCCAGTCGTGTCCGACTCTAGGGGGCGGTGCTCATCCCCGTTTCCAAGCCATAGAGCCAGCGTTTGTCCGAAGACAGTTTCCGTGGTCACGTGGCCAGCACGACTAGACACGGAACGCTGTTACCTTCCCACCGAGGTGGTACCTATTTATCTACTTGCATTTGCATGCTTTCGAACTGCTAGGTGGGCAGGAGCTGGGACAAGCGACGGGAGCTCACTCCGTCGCGTGGATTCGATCTTATGACTGCTGGTCTTCTGACCCTGCAGCACAGAGGCTTCTGCGGTTTAACCCGCAGCGCCACCATGTCCTACCCAGGAAAAAGGGTACTTAGAGGCAAAATTGATGGAGACAAAACCAAGATGAACTCAGGACAATTTACGGTCATAAGATATGAGACAAATACTTACTGACATAGGGTGAGTAACTGAGCCTTAGGACCTGTTCATATCTTATACTTACTGTACATGTAACAATGGAGTATGCTAACTGAAGTGTTGACATCAACGTTCCCTCTAATTTTCCAGAGTGCTGCATGGAGGCTCTGTCCCCTAGGTGCGGGATTCCAGCTACAACTGGAAGAAAATGGGTGAAAACACCAGCTTGGCTGTGTGCACCCAGTGCAGCACTGCATGCTATACATTGTAGAGGGAATGTTGGTTGACATGTTAAGAAAACCAATGATTTTCTTTCTGCAGCATGGTTAGAGCATCCATGTATATGGTTTAACTTTAACCACAGCCTTGATGAATGTAACCTTGGGAAGACAAAAAGAAAACTTACCTGTAACTTCTGAACTAGTATTTTCAGTCTGCTTTTTTGTTCTTTCTTTGAGATTGAGGGGAAAAACAATGTAGTTGAAGAGTTGGTACAGTTGGTAGAAGATGAAAATTCTTGGGCTATCACAATATCTGAAAGGATATTACCAAATTGACATTTCTTATTTTAGCCTTTCATTTAAGAAAGCAGGGTCTTGCCTTATTTATCCATATATCATATGACAATTCTGCCCATTCTAGGCAGATGTTTCTCAGCTCCAGGGTTTCCTGGATGAGACAGATTATGTAGATCCATTTCAATCTGGCTTCAGGCCTGGCTATGAGGTGGAGAGTGCTCTGGTCACCTTGTTGGATAACTTACGCTGGGAATTGGACAAGGGGAGTATGTCCCTGTTTGTTCTGCTGGACCTCTTAGCGGCTTTTGATACCATGAACTGTGGTAACCCCCTGGCCTGTCTCTCTGGGATGGGACTTGGAGGCACTGTTTTACAGTGGCTCTGGTCCTTCCTGGAGGAGAGAACTCAGAAGGTGGTGCTAGGGGACTCCTGTTTGACATCCTGGCCACTGCAGGATCCCTTAGGGTTCTGTTTTGACTCCTGTGTTATTTAACATCTGTATGAAACCACTGAGAGAGAGGTGCTTCTGGTCAGCTGAAAGGCAGAACAAGGAACAGGGATGCAGCCTGTGCTAGATGGGGTTACACTCCCTCTGAAAACACAGGTGCGCAGCTTGGAAGTACTCCTGGATTCATCTCTGAGTCTGGATGCTTAAGATTTGGCAGTGAACAGGAGTGTGTTTGCACAATTAAAACTAGTGCTCCAGCTGCGCCTTTTCCTGGAGAGGTCTGATCTGGGCACAGTGACACATGCCTTAGTTAAATCTTGTTTGGATTACTGTTATGTGCTCTACATGTGGCTGCCTTTGGAAAGTGCTTGGAAACTTCAGTGGATCAAAAGGCAGCAGCCAGATGAACTGGTTACAGGGATCACATAGCTCCCCTGTTACAACAGCTCCACTGGCTCCTGGTCCATTTCTAGACACAATTCATAGTGTTGATTTATAAAGCTCTATATGGCAGGGGTCCTCAACCCCCGGTCCGGTACCAGGCCGTGGCCTTGGCAGGACCGGGCCGCAGAGACAGATCTCTCGCCCCCCGCACGCACAGACGCATGCACACCCATGCACACACGCACCCCCTGCACTCACACATGCCCCCACATGCACACACAGATGCACGCACGCCCCCCACATACACACATGGACGCACACTCCCCCACGTACACGTATGGATACACGCATGCCCCCCACGCATGCACGGATGCACACACGCCCCCGCATGCATGCACGCTCCCCATGCACACACGCCCCACACACAGACGTACTCCCACACGTATACACGCATGCACAGACACACCCTTCCGCACTCCCCCCGCACGCACGCTAAAGCGGTCCACAGTGTCAAAAAGGTTGGGGACCACTGCTATATGGTGTTGGTCCAAGTTATCTGAAAGACCGCATATCCATTTATAAGCCTGCCAAGGTTTTAGAATAATCAAGGGAGGCTTTTCTCTCTGGTGTGTTTGGTGATGATTCAGAAGAGGGCCTTCTCTATCACTGCTACCAAGCTATGGAACTCATGGAGGTCTGGCTGGCCCCCTCTTTGCTGTCCCTCTGCAGGCAGTCAGAGGCTTTCCTCATTTTTTTCCCTCAGTGACTGGCTGCCTTAAAGTTTGGCTGCTGTTGTTTTGTTGTTTGTTTTCCCCCTCTCCTTCCTGCTTATATACTTTTTGTTTTAACACTGTAAGCCATCTTCGGTCCTCTTGAGGAAGAAGGTGGGCTATAAATATTTTAAATAGATAAATAAATGATATTGTGTTTCACTAAAGCAGGGGTCTCCAAACTTTTGAGCGTGAGGGCCACAGTGTATATTTTCCACATTTTTGAGAGCAGAAGGATTGTGCACGCACGGCCACATGCACGCGGAGGCCCACCCAGCCGCGCACGGGCTGAAGGGAATGGGCTGGATAAAACAGCAAGGCGGGCTGTAGTTGGAGATCCCTGCACTAAAGGATGGAGGCAAATCTTTGGGCACAGGCAACAAATCACATAGTAATAGTCTTTACTATTTGTAGTTGTGACTGATTAAAGAGCAAGATTTTTTTGCAAAATAAAAAATAGCACTACAAACGTTAGACTACTCTTTTTGTCTGGTTTGAACCCAACACCTTCCAGTTTCTTTCACAAGAAGCTGCTGTTGGTGGAATGCTTAGGATCACAATGGCAATTCTGGACGAAAAATACAATATTTTTCAGTCATGTGAGAGGAGACACACTGTGATGTTCTACAAGTTGTCTTTTCTCCAAAGTTTTTCTTTTACATGGTTGTTGACAACATCAATTGCAATAGCTACTTTATCAGGAATAATTCTTAAGCACATTCTTAAAGTTACATAAAGCGTTCAGTATTGTTCTTTAACTTCTTCTATCTTAACTAATACCTATAACCCTCTCACTATTCACTCTTTAAACTTTCTCTCTGCCTCAAAACCCAAAACTACTCTTCAAACCTCTCCTCTATCTCTTCCTTATCTCCCTGCTATTTGCTACTGCCCTCCTTCTATATAGCTGGGCACAGTGGAATATCGAACTCCCAACCAGATACCTAAACCACTGAGCTATAAATCCATCTTCATCAATACATAATTGTATCAGAAGCAAAGATAATTCTTATTTTGTTAGATGTTGTGATTTGCGTTGAGTATCCAAAGGTTTGTTACAGTTAAGTGCATGATAGATAGACCCATTCAGTTCTATTACCAAAATTTTATTTTGCTGCTCTTTTTTATATAGAGATGAAGAAAGCAGAAGCTCAGTTATTTGCTTTCAGTTATTTCATATCTCAGGGATATTTAAAAGATTTTATGTGTCTTCTTCAAGTTTCTTATTGACCATTGAAACTGGTGAAAGCAATTGTATGATTTTTGAACTCAAACCCCAGGGCACATCATTGTCAAGAATCTGCTTCTGAATGTGTATAAAATTAACATTGAATACTGTATCATTGATTGAAGAATACTGCTAGCAGTTATTTATGTACAACAAACACTCTGAATATTTTGTAGCTGAGCCCCATCCAAGTTCTGCTAACAGTAAAATGCAGTTGCCTTTCCCTGCTTTTCTTTGTATAATTTCTTCAGAACCTGGTTAGCAGCATGATAACTGTTGAATACCTTCACTGTTGCCTTGCAATTTGTCAATATCGTCTTCACATTTAATATATTCTCTGCCAGAAGATTCAGCTCACAAGCAAGACGGACAAATTTTTATTAAATGAAGATGTTTGCCTTTAATATATATATGATGCAGTTTTTATATTACTCATATTGCCCATTACAAAGACTTGTACTCTGGAAAGACCTACACTTTCTAATTCTTTATTCAATACATTGGCTATATGTTCACATTTATAATGAGAATATACAGTCATGGCCAAAAATATTGGCACCCTTGCAATTCTGTCAGAAAATGCAACCCTTCTCTCAGAAAAATGTTGCAGTTGCAAATGTTTTGGTACTCACATGTTCATTTCTTTAGTTTGCATCGGAACAATACAAAAAAACAGAAGAAAAGTCAAATCTGATACAATCCCACATTGAAGCCTTTTCCATCTATGGATATAGCCACAAGGCAGTGGAGGTTTGAAATCGGAGTTTTCCTTCTCCTAGATGGGCTGCCTTTCAAGGCTAAGGAGCCCTATCTACCCGGAGAGATTTGCCAAAGCTTCGGGTATTTATCAGAGTAGGACACTTCTTTGTGTGCCCATTGTACTGTTGGTAGTTATTGGCTGAAATTCAGTTTGCCTGCACAATGAGAATGATGTAATTGGTGGCACCAGACTGCTACTAATTAAAGGTTTCCTTTTCTGGCTGGATAGCTCAGTGAGTTAGGTATCTGGCTGTGGAGTCAGAGATTGGGAGTTCAATTCTCCACTCCCAGAACAACCAGCCTGTGTAGCCTTCGGCAAGCTGCACAGCCTCAAGATGCCCCCAGAATAAGGGAATGGTAAACCACTTCTGAGTACTGTTTAACTAGAAAAGCTTGGAAAGGGTCACAATAAGTCAGAATGGACTTACACAATTATTATTATTATTTGTGATTTCAGGGTCCGCGTGACTCCTACACAATGAGACAAAGTTACATGTACAGTACCCTGAAATTCCAAAAGGAAGTCTGTAATAGATGACAAGCTGCTACTGCTGATGAGTCCTGTTGTGCAGGTAGACCCTGCTCATCAGAATTTTTGCCACTAAGTGTTATAATAAGGATATGTACTATACATAGCATAGCATTTAAAAAACATAATTTGGATGGTTAGAAACCATAAAAAATAAAGTCAGTGAAATATTTTTACTTATTTAACGGTGTTTGCTATATTTAAAATTATAAATATGCCTGCGATGAGCATTTTAAAATGCTAGTAAAATTATTGTTTTGGTCATGACATCCCATAAAAAGTTTTTAAAGGGACGTACATTTAGGAAACTTTCAGCAATCTAACGGCACTGCACAAGCTTTGTAAGAAGAGGAATACATATCCAAAAATGAGCTGCTGTATGTCCAGTGCCATGGATTATAAATCTAGAGGGGTTAGTTTTCCCAGAAATAGCTGTTCATAACCCAGCAAGAACTATTCAGGTTCTGCTGACATTTTTAAGCCACTAATAGTACAGTGCTTTCATGAATGTTCAACATTAAACCTTACTGAATTCATTGGGATATGTTCCTGGGTAAATGAATGTAGAATTGTACTGCTTGTTTGCACAACTAATCCCAATAAATTTTTTACTTAATTTTAAAGCAAATTGTAATTTATTAACCTTTATTAAATAGCCCTATTCCGCACTATTAGAGAGCAGGCCGGGTAGGTGGGGCTCATCAGCCGTGGAAGGCAGCCCATCTAGGAGAAGGAAAACTCTGATCTCAAACCTCCACTGCCTTGTGGCTATATCCACTGATGGAAAAGGCTTCAGGAGTTAACCTCGAGGCAAAACCCGGAGCCGGAGTCCAGGAGGCAGTTCGTGTCGTTCTGGCAACTCCTGCGACGTCGCTGGAACCAGTTGTATTGGCTCTTGCCTTTCCACTGGACTATCTCAGTGACGTGGAGAGGGGGGATTTGCTGCTTCGGTAACAGCCTATCCTCCATATTATTTTACCCAGGCTTCGTGCTCTGGAGAGGACACTCCAGCTTCGCATACAGCATCGAAACAACACGGGAAGTAGCACTTACCGGTTATAAGTCTTTGCTCGATTGGCGTAGAGCATGACGCCAGGGGCTACTTCTGACGGTGGGAGAGGTCATTGCACCTCAGTAGGTAGATACCGCCTGCCTTAAGCTGGGCAGCCCCCAGCCAGTAAGGTGCTACCTCGCCACGGTCTGTTAACCTCATGGGGTGCGTGGGGTTTAGGGTGAAAGCCGACAAGCAGATCGATAACCCTGCACCATGCAACAATCATAAGAAAACTTCTGCCCTAAAGCCGGGCACCTGGAATGTACAGACAATGACCCCTGGCTTTTCTGACGACCTGCAGGAAATAGACGATGTGCGCAAGACAGCTGTCATCGACATGGAACTGAGTAGACTGCAGATGGACATTGTTGCCCTGCAAGAGACGAGATTGCCAGACTCGGGATCTGTCAAAGAAAAAAACTTCTCATTCTTCTGGCAGGGAAAACCATTGAATGAGACCAGGGAATATGGTGTTGGCTTTGCAGTCAGAAATACTCTTCTGAGATCCATTGTTCCACCTACTGTGAGGAGTGAAAGAATCCTGTCTCTGCAGCTCCACTCATCAGCGGGACCGGTCACCCTCATTAGTGCATATGCACCAACACTGTCATCCACTACAGAAGTGAAAGACAAATTCTATGACGATCTGGCAGCTACTATCAAAAAAGTCCCTGAAAGAGAGCCACTGTTCATTCTCGGAGACTTTAACGCTAGAGTTGGTGCTGATCACAATTCTTGGCCCACTTGTCTAGGCCGTTTTGGCATTGGAAAGATGAACGAAAATGGCCAACGCTTGCTGGAGTTTTGCTGTTATTATGGTCTTTGCGTCAGCAACACATTCTTTAATACGAAGCCTCAACACAGAGTTTCCTGGAGACATCCAAGATCCAAGCATTGGCATCAGCTCGATTTGATCCTCACTAGACGTTCTAGCCTTCCTACTGTTACGATCACACGCAGCTACCAGAGTGCTGATTGCGATACTGATCACTCCCTGGTGTGTAGTAGAGTAAAACTGCGAACAAAGAGATTGTATCACACAAAAAAGGAAGGAAGACCACGTATTGACATCAGCAAGACTCGCGATCAAAGAAAAGTGGAGGAATTTGCTCAAGCGCTTGAGGAAACCCTTCCAGGCCCGGCTGATGCAAATGCACCTGAACGATGGGAACATTCCAAGAACGCTGTTTATAACACCGCCTTGTCCACATTTGGCAAGAAGACCCAAAAGACGGCAGACTGGTTCAAAGCCCATTCGGAGGAGTTGATGCCAGCCATCGAGGATAAAAGGAGAGCTCTAGCAGCATACAAAGCCTGTCCTAGTGACTACAACTTGCAGGCTCTTCCAGCTGCTCGTAGCAAAGTCCAACAGGCTGCCAGGAGATGTTCCAACAATTATTGGCTTCAGCTCTGCTCTCAGATACAGATAGCAGCGGACACAGGTAACATCAAGGGAATGTATGACGGTATCAAGCAGGCTTTAGGTCCAATACAGAAGAAATCTGCTCCCTTGAAGTCTGCTACAGGCATGATCATCCAGGACCGAGCACAGCAGATGGAATGCTGGGTGCAGCACTACTCTGAGCTATATTCCAGAGAGAACGTAGTAACTGAAGAGGCATTAAATAACATCGAGTGCCTGCCTGTCTTGGAAGAGTTGGACAGCGAACCAACTTTAGCAGAAATAAAAGCGGCCTTGGATTCCCTCGCCTCCGGCAAATGGTATTTTCCCTCAGACAGTTGCAGGAGAAATGTAGGGAACAACAACAGCCACTCTTTGTGGCCTTCATAGATCTCACAAAGGCCTTTGATTTGGTTAGCAGGGACGGCCTTTTTAAAATCCTTCCCAAGATTGGATGTCCACCTCGACTCCTTAACATCATCAGGTCCTTTCATGAGGAAATGAAGGCCAGTGTAGTTTTTGATGGCTCAACATCAGATCCCTTTGACATCCGAAGCAGAGTAAAACAGGGCTGTGTCCTCGTGCCGACCCTGTTTGGGATCTTTTTTGCTGTCATGCTGAAGTACGCCTTTGGAACTGCAACAGAAGTTGTCTATCTCCGGACTAGATCAGACGGAAAGCTCTTTAATCTCTCTAGATTGAGAGCGAAGACCAAAGTCCAACTGAAATGCATGCGGGACTTCCTCTTCACTGATGATGCAGCCATTGTTGCCCACTCTGCTGAAGACCTCCAACAACTCATGAATCGTTTTAGCAAGGCCTGCCAAGACTTTGGACTAACAATCAGCCTGAAGAAAACACAAGTCATGGGCCAGGGCGTGGACTCACCTCCCTCTATTACCATCTCCACACAAGAATTGGAGGTTGTTCATGACTTTGTGTACCTTGGCTCAACGATCTCTGACACTCTCTCTCTAGATGTCGAGCTGGATAAATGCATTGGCAAAGCAGCTACCATGTTCTCTAGACTCACAAAGAGAGTATGGCTCAATAAGAAGCTGACGACATATACCAAGATCCAGGTCTATAGAGCCTGTGTCCTGAGCACACTCCTGTACTGCAGTGAGTCCTGGACCCTTTGTGCACGGCAGGAGAGGAAGCTGAACACCTTCCATATGCGTTGCCTCCGACGCATTTTTGGTATCACCTGGCAGGACAAAGTTCCAAATAGAGTAGTCCTAGAACGAGCTGGAATTTTTAGCATGTATACATTACTGAAACAGCGACGTCTACGTTGGCTTGGGCATGTCGTGAGAATGGCTGATGGTCAGATTCCAAAAGATCTCCTGTATGGAGAATTAGTGGAGGGAAATCACCCCAGAGGGAGACCACAGCTGCGATACAAGGACATCTGCAAGCGGGATCTGAAGGCCTTAGGAATGGACCTCAACAGATGGGAAACACTGACATCGGAGCGTTCAGCCTGGAGGCAGGCGTTGCATCATGGCCTCTCCCAATTTGAAGAGACCCTTGTCCAGCAGACCGAGGCAAAGAGGCAGTCACGGAAGCAGCAAACTCAGGGAGCTGGACAGGGGACAGATCGTATTTGTCTTCAGTGTGGAAGGGATTGTCACTCTCGAATTGGCCTTCTCAGCCACACTAGACGCTGTTCCAAGTCCTCCATACAGAGCACGTTACCATAGTCTTTCGAGACTGAAGGATGCCTAATACCTAATACTAAATAGCCCTTCATCTGAGAAAAATGCAGGAATGGGAAAACAGGTAAAACGAAACAGATAGTCCATATCTAAATAATCATTCACAAAAATAAAGTTTACTCTTGTGGAAAACATGGGGTCAGCCAAAAATGTGGTCACTGAGGAGGAAGAAAATCCAACTGTCAAAAATCGCTCCTTCAACATTTCATATACAGGTGGACCATGTGATAAAGAGTCTTTCCAAACAGAATGAATAGATAGATACCACACAGCTGTGAATGTATTGCTTTTAAACTCCCTGTTTGCAGCCCTTATTTTATATGTCAATTTCTCTCATAGTATGATGGACCAAAGCCTATCAAGGTACTTGTGCATACCTAGACTTTGTAATGTTTTCTAGCATATGACAATTTCAAGGCATGTGGTGGTCTGGAGAATGGAAATCAAATTTTAATGGAGTCAATTTCTGTTATTATCTGTGAAAATGAAAAATAGTAACAGTTCATTACAACATTCAATTGGTTCACCTGTCATTAGTGGGAGCATATTATGAACTTCTTTCTAGAAGCAGGATACTGCTGGACACGTAAGCTATATATGTAACAAGAATCATCACATCTTCTTTAAACATAGGAAAAGAGGTGTTTATTATGCATTTTTAGCATAGTAGGAAGACTTTTGGGAACACATTCCTTTAACTGTGCAGAGAGGGATTTAAATGATAAAGAAGTCCAAATACGGTTCTACTGGGAGTCTGAGGTGGATAAGCTTAGGTCCGACTCCCAAGCTAACTTAAACCTAATGTTCTTGCTATATCTTTCCTCTATCAGCTGGTTATAAATATTGAAGACCTGGTCTTCAGTAGCATTAATGAGTGTGAAACAAAATGATTCAAATTTAGTGAGGGATCTCAGGAGTCCATTTTCACACTGAGACATCTGTGCGAATGTATCCTGACCTATACCATTTGGAGCCCTGGGATTTCATCTCTATTAGCTGTATCCAGTTGTTCCTTCGAAACTGGCAACTCTTTGTGAAACTCTGTCTCTTTTTCTTTCTATCCCATATATTGAGTTGCCTTATCACCGAAATGGGATGGTCAAGAACTGCGCATAAAGATGATAGTGCGAATATTTTAGCCCATGCTAACGTTTGCAGTTTTTTCTAGGAAACGATTTTATGTCATGCTAATATTTTTTTAATTAAAAGGGATAAATGGCAAGGAGTTGTATCCTATATTTCTGTGCTTAGCTCTATTTTTCTCTGGGGAGAAGACATACTATCCCTCATTTAGCAGTATTAGTTTTATGTGTGATGTGTTGTCAAGTCAAGTCTAACTTATGGCAACCTTGCCAATGTTTCTAACCTATGTGAGATACTTAAGAGGTGACATAACCAGTGCAACCTCCCATATGTTTCCATGGCAGAGAGGAAATTTGAATCCAGATCTGCTGAGTCCATGTTCGACACTGTCCACTGCACTAGCAAAGGATAAGATGGCTCTCCATTCCTTGAGCAGAAATTTATTGGATTGATGATTGAATCTTACTTTAGTACTGCCAACAGGAGAAGGTCCCCTGATGCACCTAAGGATAGCATTTTAGTTTATTGAATAGAGAACATGAGGCATATACAACTTTCCTCTCCAGCAAGAGACAAATGCTGAAGAGTGGCTGATAACTGCAAGTATCTGCCGCCTGGTGTGGCGGCCTCATAGCCTAATGGCTACAACTAATAAGAAACTTCGAGAACCGCATCCCAACCAACTCTAAAACAATCAAAAAATTCTTTTCAAAAGATCCTCATTCTTTCTACTGGCAAAAAAAAAAGTTTAAAAAATACTGAATTGCAGGGGAAGGATGTGGCTGGGTACTGAGAGAGGCAAATCATTGCAGAACTGCTTCCTGCACCATGTATAGGGCAGAAGGGGACTTTTTAAATCAGTGTTTTAAAAATAAAAAATGAGGATCACACTGGTAAGAACGATATTTTTCAGCTTTATTTTTAAACTTTATTTAAACCAGAAGGAGGGGTTGGTAAGCTACTTCTTAGGACATAGTATACAGAGAAAACCATGGAAAGGTTTCCATGAATAGAAGTTGGCCTGGCAGGACATAGTTTATTAACTGTACACTGCTTCTGATATATCACTAGAATTTGCCAGAATTCACAGTCTAATACCATTTTCTATGAGTTGCCATGTTCATACATTAATTGCCTCTTGCATCCAGTTCCAGCCTCCACACATTTCTGCTTGATGGGCTGAAATAGACAAATACCAGACTGACAGGCAGCAACAGGTGTTCACTACAATACACTTCTGAACTCCTATTGATTGATTAGCCTCCAAGATCTTTGTTCTGTGTTTGCAAGAAATATACTAACAGCAACAAGCACTCTTTTTTTGATGGAAGGAAGACTTTTCTCTGAATGCTATGGGAAGTTGTTTTAGAAAACAGTATACATGCTGCTATGGAAACTAGTGTTTAATTATTGTCTGCTAGAAAAGGAAATCTCCTTCACGGATTGCTGCCTTGTCGTGGCGAAGGGGCTTGAGTAATTCAGAGAAGCTATGGGCTATGCCGTGCAGGGACACCCAAGACCCAAGATCATAGTGCAGAGTTCTGACTAAACGCGATCCACCTGGAGCAGGAACTCGCAAGCCACTCCAGTATCTTTGCCAAGAAAACTCCATGGACAGAAACAAAAGGCTAAAAGATATGACGCTGGAAGATGAGCCCTTCAGGTCGGAAGGCGTCCAACATGCTACTGAGGAAGAGCGGAGGACAAGGACAAGTAGCTCCAGAGCTAATGAAGTGGTTGGGCCAAAGCCGAAAGGACACTCAGCTGTGGACGCGCCTGGAAGTGAAAGGAAAGTCTGATGCTGCAAAGAAAAATACTGCATAGGAACCTGGAATGTAAGATCTTTGAACCTTGGTAAGCTGGATGTGGTCAAACAGGAGATGGCAAGAATAAACATTGACATTCTGGGCGTCAGTGGACTAAAATGGACGGGAATGGGCAAATTTAATTCAGACGATTATCATATCTACTATTGTGGGCAAGAATCCCGTAGAAGAAATGGAGTAGCCCTCATAGTCAACAAAAGAGTGGGAAAAGCTGTACTGGGATACAATCTCAAAAAGGATAGAATGATTTCAATACGAATCCAAGGCAGACCTTTCAGCATCACAGTAATCCAAGTTTATGCACCAACCACCGATGCTGATGAGGCTGAAATTGACCAGTTCTACGAAGACTGACAACACCTTCTAGAACTGACATCAAAGAAAGATGTTCTTCTCATTATAGGGGACTGGAATGCTAAAGTAGGGAGTCAAGAGATAAAAGGAACAACAGGTAAGTTTGGCCTTGGAGTTCAAAACGAAGCAGGGCAAAGGCTAATAGAGTTTTGTCAAGAGAACAAGCTGGTCATCACAAACACTCTTTTCCAACAACACAAGAGGCGACTCTACACATGGACATCACCAGATGGGCAATACCGAAATCAGATTGATTATGTTCTCTGCAGCCAAAGATGGAGAAGCTCTATACAGTCAGCAAAAACAAGACCTGGAGCTGATTGTGGCTCTGATCATCAGCTTCTTATAGCAAAACTCAAGCTTAAACTGAAGAAAGTAGAAAAAACCACTGGGCTAGTCAGGTATAATCTAAACCAAATCCCTTATGAATACACAGTGGAAGTGAAGAACAGATTTAAGGAACTAGATTTGGTGAACAGAGTGCCTGAATAACTATGGATGGAGGCTTGTAACATTGTACAGGAGGCAGCAACAAAAAACATGCCAAAGAAAAGGAAATGCAAGAAAGCAAAGTGGCTGTCCAACGAGGCCTTACAAATAGCAGAGAAGAGAAGGGAAACAAAATGCAAGGGAGATAGAGAAAGTGACAGAAAATTGAATGCAGACTTCCAAAGAATAGAAAGGAGAGACAAGAGGGCCTTCTTAAATGAACAGTGCAAAGAAATAGAGGAAAAGAATAGAAAGGGAAAAACCAGAGATCTGTTCAAGAAAATTGAAGATATTAAAGGAACATTTTGTGCAAAGATGGACATGATAAAGGACAAAAATGGTAGGGACCTAACAGAAGCAGAAGACATCAAGAAGAGGTGGCAAGAATACACAGAGGAATTATACCAGAAAGATCTGGATGTCCCGGACAACCCAGATAGTGTGGTTGCTGACCTTGAGCCAGACATCCTGGAGAGTGAAGTCAAGTGGGCCTTAGAAAGCATGGCTAACAACAAGGCCAGTGGAGTTGATGGCATTCCAGTCGAACTATTTAAAATCTTAAAAGATGACGCTGTTAAGGTGCTACACTCAATATGCCAGCAAGTTTGGAAAACTCAGCAGTGGCTAGAGGATTGGAAAAGATCAGTCTACATCCCAATCCCAAAGAAGGGCAGTGCCAAAGAATGCTCCAACTACCGTACAATTGCACTCATTTCACACGCTAGCAAGGTTATGCTCAAAATCCTCCAAGGTAGGCTTCAGCAGTATATGGACCGAGAACTCCCAGAAGTACAAGCTGGATTTAGAAGGGGCAGAGGAATGAGAGACCAAATTGCTAACATGCGCTGGATTATGGAGAAAGCCAGAGAGTTCCAGAAAAACATCTACTTCTGCTTCATTGACTACGCAAAAGCCTTTGTGTGGACCACAACAAACTATGACAAGTTCTTAAAGAAATGGGAGTGCCTGACCACCTTATCTGTCTCCTGAGAAATCTATATGTGGGACAGGAAGCAACAGTTAAAACTGGATATGGAACAACTGATTGGTTCAAAATTGGGAAAGGAGTACGACAAGGCTGTATATTGTCTCCCTGCTTATTTAACTTATATGCAGAATACATCATGCGAAAGGCTGGACTGGATGAATCCCAAGCCGGAATTAAGATTGCTGGAAGAAATATCAACAACCTCAGATATGCAGATGATGCCACTCTGATGGCAGAAAGTGAGGAGGAATTAAAGAACCTCTTAATGAGGGTGAAAGAGGAGCGCGCCAAAAATGGTCTGAAGCTCAACATAAAAAAACCGAAGATCATGGCCACTGGTCCCATCACCTCCTGGCAAGTAGAAGGGGAAGATATGGAGGCAGTGACAGATTTTACTTTCTTGGGCTCCATGATCACTGCAGATGGTGACAGCAGCCATGAAATTAAGAGACGCCTGCTTCTTGGGAGGAAGGCGATGACAAACCTAGACAGCATCTTAAAAAGGAGAGACATCACCTTGCCGACAAAGGTCCCCATAGTCAAAGCGATGGTTTTTCCAGTAGTGATGTATGGAAGTGAGAGCTGGACCATAAAGAAGGCTGACCGCTGAAGAATTGATGCTTTTGAATTGTGGTGCTGGAGGAGACGCTTGAGAGTCCCCTGGACTGCAAGGAGAACAAACCTATCCATTTTGAAGGAAATCAACCCTGAGTGCTCACTGGAAGGACAAATCCTGAAGCTGAGGCTCCAATACTTTGGCCATCTCATGAGAAGAGAAGACTCCTTGGAAAAGACCCTGATGTTGGGAAAGTGTGAAGGCAAGAGGAGAAGGGGACGGCAGAGGATGAGATGGCTGGACAGTGTCATCGAAGCTACCAACATGAATTTGACCCAACTTTGGGAGGCAGTGGAAGACAGGAGGGCGTGGCGTGCTCTGGTCCATGGGGTCACAAAGAGTCAGACACGACTTAACGACTAAACAACAACAAAAAGAAAAGGAAATGCTTCTGAAAGGTGCTCAGATTCATTATGGCAAGGAGTTTCACTGTTGTATGGGACATCATTGTCTGAGGGCACATCCATTTCAACTATTTGGTAAAGTTACTTAGTTTGACTGTTGCTGGTTTTTTTAAAACTAGTAAACCACAAAGGGCAGCATATTTGTGATTTTGGACTATAACTCCCAGAATCCCCTGTGCTACCAGATGAATTCTGGAACTTATGCTCTGAAAACATAAATAGGCACACTTTTGTAAGCCACATAAAACAAATTAATAGTTGCTAATTAATATAATTTGTTAATTATCATAATTCATGCTAAAATTAATTTAAAGCTGACTAGTTTGTATCCACTTTTGTTTTCACCTTCCAAAGAAAGCAGTAAATTTCACAGATCTGGTTTTGGATTTTATATTTTTAGTATTGAAAATATTTTTAGAATTGCTTGTTTCATCATCCCTACAGTCTTAGGGATAGTCCCCAAACCATCAGAGCATCTAGTAGAGCATAGTTTGAATAACTGCTCCATCCTGCACCTTAAGAATGCATGGCTACATTATGGACGAGTCTCCACCATTGCCACTGTTTTGCTTACAGTGTATTTTGCTGATGGTGGAACTCAGAAGTTTGCTTACTATTTTGTGACATTTTAGTTGACTTAGTGAGGAATTTGGTTCCCCACTGTGACTCCTGGAACAGAGGAAAGCCAGCCTCTGTAGCCTTGAGCAAGCTGTGCAGTCCCAAAGTGTCCGCAGAAGAAGGGGATGGTAAACCACTTCCCAGTACTCCAGGGTTTTCTAAGTATAAACCTAGAAGAAGTCACTAGAAGTCAGAATTAGCTTGACAGCATGTGTTGTTGAATATATCCTCATACAATTTTAGAATTTTGCCTATGGTCAACTTAAATCTTTTGTTTTTTGAGTAACAGTTGTTTGAAAAACATGAATTTCTTGTTCGTGGTCTCTGTGAATGCACACTAATGGGTCTTAGTGCGCCTGCGCAGAGAACCTCAGAATATTCTAGAGCTTAAAACACATGTTGTTAGGACCTCCCTCACATCACCCTTGGCTTCGCCTACGGCACCGAGTGCCTCAGTTCCTTTTTTACCGTCGCTGCAGCAGCACCTCGGCTTTGGAACTTCTCTTTTTCCTTCTGGAAATATATTTACTTCGACTTTTTCTGGCTTACGACCTTGGATCGCATCACTACATTTACGGACCTTCCTCTGTGAGTTTTTTTAAAAAAATCTATTCTTAGAACAAGAGTTGGGGAAACCGCTAACGGTTTTTCCCGCCCTTTTTTCCATCAGGCCTACTCTCTTTTATGGCCTCTTCAAGCCCTTTCAAGCTCTGTGAATCCTGCCCAAATAAAATTACAGTGGTGCCTCGACTTACTTACGACCATTTCGAGTTACGACTAGCTCCGGCCGCAAAATTTTACTTCTACTGTACTTGCGACCGGAGCTTCCACTTACGAACAGAAAGAGGCAGGGGGAAAAAAGCAGGAAATTCAAATTTCTAACTGTAGGTGGCGACGAGGCTGCTTCTTTGTAGCTCTTTCGCCCCAGCAGTTAGAGAGTGTGCGATCGGAGGAGGCTTGGGACTGCCTCCTTCTGCTTCTGAGTGAGCGTGTGTGTGTGTTTGCAGGGAGGCTTCGGGCTGCCTGGTAAGGTAAGGTGCTGTTTTCTGCTTTTTAAAAACTGTTCTGGGTGTTTTTGCAGCATGGTTTTGAGCTGGGGGGTTATGTTTCTGTGCTGTGATGGGTCTTGGGGGGTTTGTTTGTTTGTTGGTGTTTTTTCCCCATTTCCGATGGGTCTTGGGGGGTTTTATTGCTTCTTCTTCGTGGCCTCTGTGAATGCACACACTTGGGTTATCAGCGCCTGCGCTGTTCTTCTCGGAATATTCTAGAGCTTTTGAAAAAAGTAACAAAGTTTAGAGTTGCCCCTATCGCGCATGCTCCACCCGCCTCAGTCCTCAGTTCCATTTTACCGCCATAGTGTTAGGAACTTCTCGGATAGAGCTCTTTTTGAATCCTATTTCTTCTTGATTCGGCTTGACTTGGAACGTTATATTTCTTCGATCTTCGAACTTCTCTATTGCCCCATTTACCTCGGACCGGCCTGACTATTCTCTGGATTGTGGATTGGACTGATTACTTGTATATTGGCTACAACGCGGGTGTCAATTGGCGCCACGAGGGCCGTAATTGCCCGCATCCGCTCCTAATTGACTGGGAATCTTCTTTCACCGCAGTGAGTTTACCCTCTTGATTCCTTTCCGCTTATGTCCCCCTCAGGGCCATTTAGCAGGTGCAAGTCGTGTTCCCGAAAACTTCCATTCTCTGACGGCCACGACCTCTGCCTTTTCTGCTTGGGGGACTCTCACCTCCCGCAATCGTGTCGCCATTGTAAAAACTTTACGAAGGCTGCCCTAAGAGCTCGTCAGCAACGCCTCAAAATTTATCTTTGGGACAAGACCCTATCTGCCTCCAAACCTTCGGATATGGAGACAGCATCTAATCCCTCTGCTACTCCTCGTTCTGGAGCTAGCGTTTCATCCCCGGCGGCACCTCCTAAACAAGTAGAGAAGCCTCCAAAACCCGCGTTAACCGCCAGAAAGTCTTCGGCGTCGGCGTCGAAAAGTTCATCTGCTAAAGACCCTTTGAGGCAGAAGAAGTCGACGTCGCAAAGCAAGAAAGACAAGGCTAAAGAGGGCAAATCTCTCCCTCCGCTTACGGCGTCGCTACCGTCCCCGATCCTCGAGGATTCGTCTCGATATCGTGAGTCCTTGTTGGAGGCTGCTCCATCTTTGCCTCCTCGGCGTCAGGAGATGTCTCCCGTTGTGCTCGAGCGTTCACCGAGCCCGAGCCAGATCGAGAGGGCTACGTTTTCGAGCCCGACTTATGCCCATCATAGCCCTGTTTATACCGGGCGGGCGTCACCTCCACCTCTTTCGCCGTCGTCTTCGTTGAGGCATGACTCTCCACCTCGTAAACGGACGGCAAAGAGTAAACATGTTTCGCCGGAACGACGTCGGTCCCCCTGTAGAGAGGTGATCGTCCTGCCTAAATCTTCTCGACGCCAGGGAAAGCGCAGGAGAGACGATACGGTCTATGTGGAGATCGATAACAAGAGATCTAAGCGTCGGCGTCGACACGTCGACCCAGATTCCGATTGGTCGTCGACGTCGGAGGATTACCGAAGGCATAGGAAAGTGCGCTATGTCTACGCCTCCTCTTCGACATCTTCTCCCTCACCACCTCGACGTTGACATCAGCACGACGCCGAGACGGACTTACGATCTAAAAGCACCCCTAAGGCTACTTCCACACAGACCGCGGTGTCGAGGTCGGCGTCGAAAGGTCCGCAACAGCGCTCGGTTGCTCAACAGACATCCGCCTTTGCTAAACAAAAGGGGAAAAGCTCTCACCACCTTCAGAGCATGAAGACATCTTTTCCTCGATCTCTTCTGAACAAGAGGATGAGCAATTCTCTCCGGATCCAGCAGAATCACCTGTGGAGGCAGAATCCTTTGAATCTGATGCGGGAGACCCTCACCCATCATCCCCGTCTGAGGATTTCTCCTCCTATGTCCAGATGATTTCGCGGATGGCGAAGGCACTGAAGATGAAAACGCAGCAACCCCCTCCTGCTTCGGACGACCTGATTTTTGGTGACATTGATCAAGAAAGGTCACAACCTCTGAGTTTGGCTTTTATTCCTGCCCTCACTAACCTTATCAAGGAATCATGGGCCCAACCATCTAACCTTCAACCCATTGCTCGCAGAACTGAAAATTTATACCGTACACATGGAGATGACACAAATTTCCTTGCAAAGCATCCAGCACCAAACTATATTATAGTTCAAGCCAACTCTTCAAGAGCTTCGGGACGTCAGCATGTAACACCTACAAACAGAGAGGGTAGGAAGTTAGACGTCCTAGGAAGAAGAGTGTATTCCTTTGCCACGTTTATGCTACATGTAGCGAACTATCAGGCTGCGATGGGAGCTTATCAAAAACAGCTTTGGTCTAGGATTCTCCCAACTCTGGAATCCGCCCCAGAAGAAGTACGTCAAGGCCTCCTAAACACTTACGCAGAGGCACTTACAGTGTCTAAACACCAACGTCTCGCATCTCGACACGCTGCTGATGTCTCTGCCAAAACACTTACCTCAGCAGTTGCCCTAAGACGTCATGCATGGTTGCGTGCTTCTGGAATTATGGCAGACGTTAAGAAACAAATAGAAGATCAACCATTTGATGCCAAAGGTCTGTTTAATGAAAAGACAGATGATTCTCTGGAAAACCTCCATAAGATAAAAAAGACAGCCAGATCATACACCATTCATCAGCAGCCCAAGTTTCAACGGAATCAATGGCAGAAGCAATACCCACAACGGCAACAATTCCAACAGTCTTCCTCCCAGGCTTACCGACCCTTCAAAAATATGCAGGGCACGTCCTCGAGGGCTTCCTCATCCACCCAATCTTATAGACAGCAGCAGCCATTTCAGAAACGCCAATCCTACCGTCCACCTAACAAGAAATCAAAACAGTATCTTTGACTTCCAAATGCCCCCATCAGAAAACTCTCCAAATATCCGTCTGGCTCCCTTCTATCACAATTGGACAAACATCACGAACGACACCTGGGTTCTGAGTATCATCCAATTCGGCTACAGATTAGAGTTCACAGATCTTCCTCCTCTAGGATACGTAAAGATGACACCTTTCGACGCAACCCTGGAAGAAGTAGTTCTCGCTCTTCTGAAAAAATGAGCCATACAACAGGTGTCACTCAGGGACATAGCCAACGGGTTTTACTCCCGGTATTTTGCGGTGCCAAAAAAGGATGGAGGAATTCGACCAATTCTAGATTTGAGGGATCTCAATACTTACCTACATCCACGACGGTTCAGGATGGTCACACTAGAGTCCATCGTCCACCTGCTAAGGAGAAAAGACTGGTTCGTGGTAATAGACTTAAAGGACGCATACTTTCACATTTCAATACATCAACATCACAGAAAGTTTCTACGTTTCATATTCCAGAACACGATTTTCCAATTTTGCGCCCTTCCATTCGGGCTTTCCACAGCTCCACGCACCTTCACAAAGTGCATGGCACCAGTGGCTGCGTTCCTGCGTCTTCACGGCATAAAGGTGTTTCCTTACATCGACGATTGGCTGCTAGTGTCCGCATCCAGAACGAAAGCCTTGCAAAATACCAACTTCGCTCTACATGTTTTGCAAAACCTGGGTCTCACAATAAATCTCAAGAAATCGACGTTAGTACCATCTCGAGTCATCGATTACATAGGGGCGAGATTGAATTCCCTAGAAGCAAGAATTTTTCTACCAACGGAACGCATTCTAAAATTGCAGAAGGCTGTTCACAAGTTTCACCCTCACGCTCGTGTCTCGGCACATCATGCTCAGCATCTATTAGGTCTTATGGCCTCCACGACATCGGCACTGCCACATGCTCGACTGAAGATGCGTTCTCTTCAAGCATGGTTCTTACATCTATTCAACCCGCTTCTAGACGACTCCAGGAAACGATTGCTAGTCACCCCAGAGCTAGCGAACCAACTACAATGGTGGACCTTTCGACCACATCTCCTAATCGGCCGCCCTTTTCTTCCTCTTCAGTTGTCTGTACAGGTCACGACAGATGCCAGCCCCATGGGATGGGGAGCACACTGCGGGCAGCACAAGACCCATGCCCTTTGGTCCCGACGACACAGAGGTTTTCACATCAATCACCTCGAAATGATAGCGGTCATAAAGGCGTTCAGAGCATTCTTACCGCTGATACAGGGTCGTGGTGTGCAAGTTGTCACGGACAACACCACGACCATGTTTTATATCAACAAGCAGGGAGGGACAAAGTCAATGTCACTCCTTTACCTGACTGTGCATCTATGGGAGTGGTGTTACCTTCACCATGTTTTCCCGGTAGCAATACACATATCAACGACCGACAACCAACTTGCGGACATGCTGAGTCGCTTGACAGGACAGTCTCACGAATGGGAGTTGGACGACGGCATCTTTCAGATGCTCTGCAACAAATGGGGCCGGCCATGCATGGACATGTTCGCGTCGAACACGAACAAGAAGTGCGACAAGTATGCTTCTCGTGCAGGCAGGGGTGTTCATTCCCTAGGAGATGCATTCATGATTCACTGGCCGACACGTCTTCTCTATCTTTTTCCACCAATCCCATTAATTCAAAGGACTCTAGTCAAGGTCAGACAAGTCCAAGCACATGCCATTTTCATTGCACCATGTTGGCCGCGTCAGCCATGGTTTTCCACCCTCAAGGAGATGGCAATGGAATTCTTCAAGCTGCCAATGATACCACACCTTCTGACTCAGGACTCAGGCAACATTCTGCACCCAGATCTGCACTCTCTTCACCTCACGGCTTGGAAGATCTGCCGTCGATCAAGGAGGTGTTAGATAGAGCTAGGAAGCAGTCTACTAATGTCCTATACAAATATAAGTGGAACAACTTCCTTAAATTTGCTACGTCAAGGCATTTGCTGCCATCCCCTGTTTCTCTTCAAACTTTACTTATGTACCTGCGTCACCTGTTTGACTTGGGATTGGCATTATCAACTCTCAAAGTTTATATTTCAGCCATAGTTTCCTTCCAACCCAGAGATTCTGAATCGGCTCGTCTATTCTCTAACCCGACACTAAAATCTTTCCTAAAAGGACTCTCTAACATTCGTCCTCCTGTTCGGCCGCCAGTGCCACAATGGTCTCTTTCACTTGTACTACAAGCACTGACTCGGCATCCCTTTGAGCCCATGGCTTCATGTGATGTACAGTTGCTGTCGTTTAAAACGTTATTCCTAGTTGCTATTACGTCTGCTAGAAGAGCTAGTGAGTTGGCAGCTCTGAGGTCTGATGCTCCTTACCTGCAATTCTTCAA
Organism: Intellagama lesueurii; assembly: GCA_037013535.1. Classification (NCBI taxonomy): domain Eukaryota; kingdom Metazoa; phylum Chordata; class Lepidosauria; order Squamata; family Agamidae; genus Intellagama; species Intellagama lesueurii. The sequence goes on from JBAJHW010000011.1 coordinate 19,572,132, forward strand.
GGACAAGGTTATGTTATATCCAGATGTTTCCTTTTTGCCTAAAGTTGTTTCGGATTTCCATGTTAATCAACCTCTTTCGTTACCAACGTTATTCCCTCAACCATCCTCTGATGTCGAGCGCATGCTCCACTCCATGGACGTCCGGAGGGCATTAGCCTATTACACCTCTAGAACTAGAGAATTCCGGACTGCTCCACGGCTCTTTCTCTGTTTTCATGGACCACGCAAGGGTTCACCGGCTTCATCGTCTACTATTTCTAGGTGGCTTGTCTCCACAATTGCTTTGGCTTACGAACTGCAAGGAAAAACTGTCCCGGAAGGTCTAAAAGGTCATTCCACCAGGGCCATGGCAACGTCTACTGCCTTGTTGCGTGGTGTGGACATCCCTGACATATGCAGGGCGGCCACTTGGTCTACTGTGTCCACCTTCATGACACACTATAGACTGGACCTTCGGGCTAAAAAGGAGACAAGTTTTGGAAGGGCTGTTTTGACGTCTGTTCTGCAGTGACGGCCCTCCTTCCGGTAAGTGAGCTTGCTAGTCACCCAAGTGTGTGCATTCACAGAGGCCACGAAGAAGAAAGAAGGGTTACTTACCTGTAACCATGGTTCTTCAAGTGGACCTCTGTGAATTCACACAACCCGCCCAGCCTCCCCACTGTCCGTCACTGACTATGTCTCTGATAAGTTCAGGATATTGTGGCGGATAAATGGAACTGAGGACTGAGGCGGGTGGAGCATGCGCGATAGGGGCAACTCTAAACTTTGTTACTTTTTTCAAAAGCTCTAGAATATTCCGAGAAGAACAGCGCAGGCGCTGATAACCCAAGTGTGTGAATTCACAGAGGTCCACTTGAAGAACCATGGTTACAGGTAAGTAACCCTTCTTTTTTGGAGTGTTTTTTCCCATTTCCGATGGGTCTTGGGGGGTTTGGGGTTTTTTTTGTTTTTTCCCCCCATTTCCGATGGGTCTTGGGGGGGTTGGTTGCTTTTTGGGTTTTTTTTCCCCATTTCCGATGGGTCTTGGGGGTTTGTTTATTTTTTGGCTCCCCCCCCCCGTTTCCGATGGATCTTGGGGGGGGGTTGGTTGTTTTTTGGGGGTTTTTTCCCCATTTCTGATGGGTCCTGCATGCTTCCCTTGCTTTTTCCTTTGTTTTCTTTGCATTTCCAACCTGCCCCCTTTGTTCTCTTTGCCTTTCCGATCTGCTCCATTTGTTTTCTGTGCATTTCCAATGGGTCTTGCACACTTGATTGCTTTTCTTTTTTCCCCCCCTTCGGCCGGAAGGGATTAATCGTATTTCCAATGAGTCTTGCAGTGATTTTTATTTTATTTTATATTTTTTTTGATGATTTTTTTCTTCGGCCGGAACAGATTAATTGCATTTCAATGCATTCCTATGGGAAATGGTGCTTCTACTTACGACCATTTCGAGTTACATCCATCTTCTGGAACGGATTATGGTCGTAAGTCGAGGCACCACTGTACACTCTCCAACGGGCATTCACGGTGTCTTTTCTGTTTGGGTGAGGCACATCAGCCATCTTTGTGCCTAGCCTGTAAGAATTTGACCAAACCTGCCCTCAAATTAAGACCCCAACAGTTGCAATCGTTCCTTTGGGAGAAGTCCCTCCAACCATTGCAGGACTCCTATTGATTGACTGCACCCTAACCCTAACCCATAATGGAATCCTCCCAAGTTTGCACCTCGGAGCCCTCTCCAAGTTCCCAAGGTCGCTCACCGTCTTCAAGACTGTCCTCAAAAAAGTCTAAGACAATTGGAAAATCTCATCCCTCGACATCGTGACCGAAGACAACTTCCACCCGGTCCTTGGTATCAACACCAAAATCTATCTCAGTACCGATACCGAGATGGTTGGACAGTGTCATCGAAGCTACCAACATGAATTTGACCAAACAGGCAGTGGAAGACAGGAGGGCCTGGCGTGCTCTGGTCCATGGGGTCACGAAGAGTTGGACACGACTTAACGACTAAACAACAACAACTGATACCGAAGAAGAAGCAAAAGAAGTATTTGGCTACACAAAAGACCAAACAGCCTACAGATAAGACTGCATGACCGGCTTCAACAACTGACTGGCCTCGATAAGAGCCGGTATGCCTTGACATATCTGGGGACGAGGATATTGCTCCCTCTCTGCCTGACACCGCGCCATCCCCACAATTTAGTCATTCTCCTGACTGGGGGAACAGCTCGGCTGAGGTTACCGCATTGGCGCAGGCAAGCCCGCAATCACCTCCTGGCTCGATTTCAGGCCATATCTCGTTGTCGGCACTGGAGTCGATCCAGCCTGATCCTCCTAGGAAAAGGACACAAAAGACACACCATGTCGAACCTTCCAGGGAGACTGAAGGTTACCAGTACCATGCTGCTCATTCCATGGCTATTCCTTCAGAAGCCCATTACCGACATCACAGCTACAAGAGGGTGTGCCTATACGAACACCCTGTTTACTATGAGCCCGAGGAATACAACTCTGACCTCTATTACTACCCAAGGTCGTATGAGCCAGACCCACGATACCAGCGCTGTTCTTATTACCAACGTTACCAGCCTGAGTCACCTACTCCGTCGCCGTCACCTCCTCGGTATCAGTCGCACACCGAGCAATATCCATCATCTGATGACGACTACCAAGCTTTACCGCCTCCACGTCGGTATCAAAAGAGAGCCTTACCTTCTGATCAACGGACAACTCACATTGAACTCAAGTGTCCATGTCAAGCACCTCCGATACTGACCCGTCCATCCTGACTTCAACCGGTACCACAATGTCAGTCCTCACCGGAGCCACTCCTGAAACAACCTAAGAAGAAGAGAGGAAAAGAATGTTAAACAACACAAGTTGAGCCCGCTGTTCACCATTTGGCTTCTACTACAAGAGATCTGTCTCCAACACCTGAACAGATCCCCATCTCCTTCGACACAGATACTAAAGTTTCCGATATCGAAACTGTCAGGGACTCTCCACTAAACATTCCCACCCCGGATTCCAATGTCGCAGAGAACCATTCTCCATCTCCTTCTGAGGATTTTTCTTCATATTCTCAGCTGATACTGAGGATAGCAAAAGTCATGGATCTGGCTATAGACCAACCGGTGTCAGAAGAGGTGGACAAGGTCTACAGACATCACCCTGGACCAGAATCCTCCTCTTCATCTGGCATTCATATCTTCCCTCTTTAAACTCATTAAAGAGTCTTGGAACAAGCCGTCTTCGACCTCGCAGATCCCCAGAAAGGTTGAAAATCTATACAAAACTCATGGCGACAACACTACCTTCCTATCCCTACACCCTCTGCCTAACTCCTTCATAGTTGATGCCATGCAGAACAGAGCCAGAAATCGCTCCATGTCCACCCCAAACAACAAGGAAGGAAGGAAGTTAGATGTGATCAGTCGCCAGGTTTACCCCCTTGCTTCCTTCATTTTAAAAGTGGCAAATTACACCGCGGCCATGGGTGCATACCACTGCCACTTGTGGAACAAGGCACTGCCTGCCCCTTGAAGCAGCACCGGATGATGTCCGGACCTGGGGCCTCTTTTGCCATCAGGAGACCATGGCTCTGGCACGGCAGGAACGAATTTCAGCATACCACGTTGTGGATGCCGCCTCCAAACAAATAGCAACAGCCATTACACTATGTCGTCATGCCTGGTTACTATCTGCAGGCATATCTGATGATGCTAGATCCAGGATTGAGGACTTACCTTTTTATGGTGTAGGTCTCTTGACGAAAAGATTGATGAGATCCTGGATAACCTATTGAAATTGAGGAGAATGGCTCGATCATACAACAACCAGCAATACCGGCCACGCAACACCTGGTGCCGTCCCTATACCTACCAGCAGTATAGGCCTGCTCAAGACCGCCAATGGCACTGTCTCCTTCCAACAACAGACAGCGAGACAACGTCCACGCCAATCCACCTGTCGCCCTGACTGGAAAACAAGGCAGAACCTTTGACTTGCTTCACATACCAACTGTGGACAATTTCTCAACCCGCCTAGCCCCTTTTTCAACACCTGGCAACACATCACTTCGGACTCACGGGTCCTTACCATCGTTGCCAGGGGCTATGCTATCGAGTTTGATACCATCCTACCAACCGGGTTTCTCAAGATTACGAACCCTTCCCCCACATTGGAGGAGGAGATATGCTCTCTACTACAGAAGGATGCCATCTCAGAAGTACATCACGCAGACGTCACCCTTAGGTTCTATTCCCGATACTTTGCAGTCCCAAAGAAGGACGGTGGTCTTCGTCCCATCATGGATCTCCGCCATCTCAATTCGTACATCACCCCTGGTGATTCCACATGATTACCTTGGACAGCACCATCCGGATGCTCCAACATGGCGATTCATTCACTGTTATAGATCTAAAGGACGCATACTTTCATATAAACATACACCCAGACCATAGCAGATTCCTCAGGTTCTCGGTCAGAGGGGTGGCGTACGAATTCAAAGCTCTTCCATTTGGATTGTCAACTGCCCCACAGGTGTTTACCAAATGCCTTGCACCTGTAGCTGCATATCTCCACCTCCAAGGCATCACCCTCTTTCCATACCTGGATGATTGGCTTCTGGTATCTTCATCTCGAATCAAAGCAGAAAGAGATACTGAACGCACTCTGTCCATATTGTCCAACCTGGGGCTCCAGGTAAATTTATCAAAATCCACTCTCCAACCAACTCACAACATTATTGTACACCTACAAGTGGTCACTTATATAGGAGCAGTTCTCAACTCCACTCGAGGCTGTGCTTTTCTGCCAGAGGAGAGAATAACAAATCTTTGTTTTATGCTTCAGTTCTTCCTACCAGGTGCACTCGTCTCTGCCCACCTGACTCAGCGTCTCTTAGGCCTCATGGCTTCTACGACGGCTGTCATCCAGCATGCTTTCCTAAAGATGCGGTCGTTCCAAGTGTGGTACCTGACTCTCTTCGACCCCTTAGTTCACCCTCCATCCAAGATGCTCAAGGTGTTGGACGAGCTTGCATCCCAACTGACATGGTGGGGAAACAGTTCCAACCTCATCATCATCAGATCATTCGGCCCACTCACCTTGTCAATCCAAGTCACCACAGACGCAGGTTCAGCTGGCTGGGGCACCCATTGCAACGATGCAACCATATACGGCTTATGGACCCCTTCCGAGGTGAAGCACCACATCAACTACTTGGAGCTTCTTGCAGTAATCAAGGCCTTCCAGGCCTTTGAAGGTCTGATCACAGGTCGTGCAGTTCAGGTTTCGACCGACAATACGATGGCACTCTTCTATATCAACAAGCAAGGAGGGAAACCCTCCCCTTCACTGCTGTACCTGACGGTACACCTATGGGAGTGGTGTTACGTCCATCACATTTACCCTGTCACAGTTCATATCTCGACAGAGAACAACACACTGGCAGACCACCTCAGCAGATTACACTCTTGCAGCCATGAGTGGTCTCTTGACGAAAGCGTATTCCGTCTTCCATGCTGTCATTGGGGCACCCCATGTGTAGACGTTTTTGCGTCCTCGTGTCAACAAGAAATGCCACCAGTACTGCTCGAGAGCAGAGATAGGTCATCAGTCAATAGGAGATGCCTTCATGACCAACTGGACAGTCAGCCTCCTATATCTCTTCCCACCCATTCAGCTTGTACAAAGGACGATCATCAGAATTCGTCAGGACAGCTCAAATGCCATCATGATCGCCCCATACTGGCCTCACCAACCGTGGTTTTCAACCCTTCGGACCATGGACACAGACTTTTTCCGGCTCCCACTGTTTCCTCACCTACTGACCCTCAACCAGGGGCAAGATGTTCCATCTAGACCTAGACAAGTTACACCTGACAGCATGGAGGGTGCTCCCACAGTAGCTGAAGTCTTGAACCAGGCTCGCAAGCGTTCCACAACATTATTGTACACTTACAAGTGGAAAGTCTTTTCCACATTTGCATCTCACCGTCACTTACCTGTTCTCCCTACCTTGCTGGACGCTGTACTTCAATTCCTCCTCCATCTCTTCCATTGTGGTCTCTCACACTCCACGTTGAAAGTCTATATTGCAGCAATAGTGGCCCATCAACCTCATGGCTCGGAAGCCGCATCTCTTTTCCACCATCCTACGCTTAAACAATTCCTGTGTGGTCTAAAGAACATACACCCTGCATACAGGCCTCCCACTTCTCAATGGTCATTGCAGCTCATGCTCAACCGTCTGATGCGGCCTCCCTTTGAGCCCTTGGCCACTTCATCAGAAAAACTACAGACTTTAGACTGCTTTCCTTGTGGCAATCACATCAGCTCATAGAGCTAGTGAACTCTCGGCTCTTTGTTTTGATCCACCTTTCCTCCAATTTCATCCTGACAAGGTCACACTTTATCCTGACCTTACTTTCCTACCTAAGGTGGTTTCTCATTTTCACCTAAATCGACCAGTTATTCTACCTACGTTCTTCCCTTCACCTCTGTCTGAGTTAGAACAATCATTGCACTCTCTGGATGTCAGACGTGCACTGGCCTATTATGTTTCATGTTCCGCTTCCTTCCGCAAATCCAAAAAATTCTTCATCAGCTGTCACGGTCATTCCAGAGGCTCGTCAGTCACCTCTCAAACAATCTCTAAGTGGATTGTATCAACGATTCATCTGGCTTATGACCTTGCCCAGACACCCTTACCACTCATGGTGAGAACTCACTCTACCAGAGCCATTGCAACTTCCACGGCCTTCCTCAGAGGGGTTGAGCTGACTGACATTGGCAAGGCAGCCATATGGGCCACACCATTTACATTTGCAACACACTGTCGACTGGACATCCGCGCTAAGGCTGACGCCTCTTCTGGCCGTGCAGTACTGGCTTCCGCTTTGTCGTGACGTCCCACCTCCTGGTAAGTCAGCTTGCTAGTTACCCATTAGTGTGCATTCACAGAGACCACGAAGAAGAAAGAGAGGTTACTTACCTGTAACTCTGGTTCTTCGAGTGGTCATCTGTGAATTCTCACTTCCTGCGCATCCTCCCCTCTGTCCGTCATGTATACCTTTTTCTTGCATGCTGGGCAGCGGCGGGCTGTTCTTCGGAACTGAGGCACTTGGTGCCGTGGGCGGAGCCAAGGGTGATGTGAGGGAGGTCTTAACAACATGTGTTTTAAGCTCTAGAATATTCCAAGGTTCTCTGCGCAAGCGCACTAAAACCCATTAGTATGAATTCACAGATGACCACTCGAAGAACCAGAGTTACAGGTAAGTAACCTCTCTATTTATCTACATTGTTTGTAAAATAGGAAAGACTTTTCTTTTCCACATTTCTCCATTGCTGTGCACTTTATTTTATTTATTAAAGTGATTATAGTGTACTTTCATTAAAAGAACATAGTAGTGGTTACAGACTGAAAACAATTTAAAACATTTTAAAACAATCTGCTAACACAACTCTGCATCCTAGACAGATGATGGTCCCTGTTTTCCATGGTTTTATGTGGTGCAGGAAACAGTGCCCTTTGTCAGTTTCTGATTTGCTGCTTAGAAGCTTAGCAGCCCAGCAAAGAAGATCAATGTCTAGCTGAGGAAAACGCTTTTGATCTCACAGTACTTAGAATTCACTGTACCACTGTGCAATGAAGAGGCAAGCATATAGGACAAGCCGTCCAAAAGGAATCCCCTACCCCACTGTCTTTGCAGACGGGGGGGATTACCTTTGGGCAGGCAGGCTTCCTTGCCCTGTCAGTCTGTGCTCCTGTGGATCAGCTTGCGGGGGCATAGACAGACAGGGCAAGCCACCCGAAGGGAATCCCCCCCATCTTTGTAAACAATGGGGGGGGATTCCCTTTTGGCAGTCTAGCCTTCCCTCTCCACCTATGCCCCCAAGCTGATCTGCGGGGGCATAGTCAGAGAGGGAAGGATGAATAGACGAATATAAAAGGGGCATATTTGTCTCTTCGTATTCATTGGGGTCTCCAGGACTGACAAATGCAAAAGGGCGAATATCCAACGAATCAGTGATATGCAACAAATATCATGATTCATTTTTATATTTGTTTCCATGTCTACTCAGGAGCTTTCTTTTGTTTTTCCTGGTTTATTTTCAGAATGTCTTCCTTCATTACAGCCTTTTCTCTGGATTTGCAGATCTTCTCCATTGGTCCTTTAGCAATATGCAACCTGTAGGCCAAGGTGTCAAATAGGATTGCCACAACACCACCTTCTGACTTTGATCATCTAGGAATCATAGAATAGTGAAGTTGGAAGGGCCTTTAAGTTCATCAAGTCCAACGCCCTGCTCAATGCAGGAATACAAATAAAAGCATATCTGCCAGGTGGTTGGCTAAGTTTCTCTTAAATGCCTCCAGGGTTGGAGCACTCACCACCTCTCAAGGTAATTGGTTCCACTGTTTTACTGCTCTAACAGTTAGGAGGTTTTTCCTGATATTCAGTCGAAGTCTGGCTTGCTGTAACTTGAGCCCATTGTTGCACGTCCTGCACTCTGGGATGATCGAGAACAGATTCTGCCCCTCCTCTGTATGACAGCCTTTCAAGTATTTGAAAAATGTTATCATATCACCCCTCTGTCTTTTTTTCTCAAGACTAAACAAGCCCAATTCTTTCAGTCTTTCCTCATAGGGCTTGGTTTCCAGCCCCCTAATCATCCTTGTTGTCCTCCTCAACTTATTCCAATTTGTCAGCATCCTTCTTGAAGTGAGGCCTAACCATACTCAAGGTGAGGCCTAACCAGTGCTGAATAGAGGAGAACTAGCACCTCACAGGATTTAGAAACTATACTTCTGTTAATGCAGACTAAAATAGCATTTGCCTTTTTTGTAGCCACATCACACTGTTGGCTCATATTCAGGTTGTGATTTACGACAATTCAAAGATCTTTCTTGCTTGTAGTATTGCTGAGCCAGGTATCCCCCATCTTGTAACTGTTCATTTGGTTTCTTTTTCCAAAGTGCAGTAGTTTGTACTTATCCCTATTGAATTCAATTTTGTTGTTTTCAGCCCAGTGTTCCAGCCTATCAAGATTATTTGAATTTTGTTTCTGTCTTCCAGGATATGAGCTATTCCACCCATTTTTATGTCATCCGCAAATTTGACAAGCATTCCCTGCACCCCTTGATCCAGATTAGGCATCCTTCAGTCTTGAGAGACTATGGTAACGTGCTCTGTATGGAGGACTTGGAACAGCATCTGGTGTGGCTGAGAAGGCCAATTCGAGAGTGACAATCCCTTCCACGCTGAAGAGAAATACAATCTGTCCCCTGTCCAGCTCCCTGATTTTGCTGGTTTCGGGACTTCCTCTTTGCCTTGTCCTGCTGGACAAGTGTCTCTTCAAAATGGGAGAGGCCATGATGCACCGCCTGCCTCCAGGCTGAACGCTCAGATGTCAAGGTTTCCCATCTGTTGAGGTCCATTCCCAAGGCCTTCAGATCCCGCTTGCAGATATCCTTGTATCGCAGCTGTGGTCTCCCTCTGGGGTGATTTCCCTGCACTAATTCTCCATACAGGAGATCTTTTGGAATCTGACCATCAGCCACCCCTTGATCCAGGTCATTAATAAAAATGTTGAAGAGCCCAGGACTGAGCCTTGTTATCTCCTTGTTAATCCCCACTTGTTATCCCCACTTGTTATCTCCTCCCAGTTGGACAAGAAGCTATTAATCATCACCCTCTGAGTACAGTTCTCTAGCCAATTTTGTATCCACTTGACATTTGTTCTATCCAGCCCACACCTAGTTAGTTTGCTAATCAGGGTATCATGGGGCACTTTCTCAAAAGCTTTGCTGAAGTCACGATATACTTTTTCTACAGCTTTCCCTCTGTCTATAAGGGAGGTTAACCATTAAAAAAAATAAGATCTGATTAGTCTGGCAGGATTTGTTGTTGACAAATCCATGTTGGCTTCTAGTTATTACTGCATTGTTTTCTAGGTGTTTGCACAGTGACCGCTTTATGATCTGTTTGAGAATTTTCCCTGGGATTGATCTCAGGCTGAGGTCTGCAGTTCCCAGGTTCCTCCTTTTTGCCCTTTTTGTAGACCAGGGACAACATTAGGCTTCTTCGTAGTGGTCTCTGTGAATGCACACAAATGGGTTTATCCTGCGCCTGCGCAGGACGTTCGGAAGATTCTAGAGCTTAGGAAAAAAGAAACAATTTAGTCCCCCCCCCCAAGGGCACAAGCTCCGCCTCCTCAACCTTCCTTTCAGTTCCTTTTTTTCCGCCGTTCGTGTAGGACGTTAGGAACATTAGAGCGTATTGAGGAAAGTAAATCCTAGCTTTTTAGCTATTTTTCATTCCTCCCTTTGCTATTTACCTTTATTATTTTGGTTATTCGTGCGATAGAACCTCCTGGCCTATTTTTTTCCCGTTCTATCGCGCTTCCCGCCTTCCCCCCCCCCCACAGATTCCCCCTTTTTATTTTGTTTTTCCCCTTGTTTTATGGCCCCTCGGGGCTTCAAGCAGTGCTCCGTTTGTTTAAGAAAAATATCTCTAACAGACGGGCACGATCAGTGTTTGTTTTGCCTGGGGGAATTCCATCTCACTCAGTCGTGCACCGCGTGCAGGAGCCTTTCCAAGCAGGCCATTAAACTGCGGCTTCAACGACTCAGATCCTTTCTTTACGAAAAGACTCTGAACACTACCATGGAGGTACCTGCCCTCCCCTCACCAAACCCTCCTCGCCCGGAGGCTACCAAATCAGCTCCTAGCCAAGTTGAGCAGTCTTTGCCCAACACGACTTCCTTACCTGCTAGATCCAAGGATTTTCAAAAACCACCTAAGCCAGCTTCCAAGGCTCAATCGCGGTCCGTTGACCCTGCAAAAAAGAGAACGTACAAAGAAAAGCCTAAGAAGCAAAAGAAAACAGCCAAACCTGCTTCTTTACCTCTTCCTACGGCTCCTATATTACTGGAGGAATCATCAAAGGAAGGCATTGGGCTTTCGGACACAGAGGAGCAAGCCGTTCCTCCAGCCCAAACAGCTCATGATATTCTGAGCATGTCTCCAAGCTCGGGCCGATTTGGGGCTGATGCACCTTCCAGCCCGGCCATAGCCCCTTTCAGCCCTCGATCTTCAGGGCGGGCAGATACTGAGACTCAATCGGAACAGGAGTTTGCTCCTTGCACTCCTAAAAAGAGGACGGAGAAACGCAAACATGCCTCTCCATACCAGCCTTATGGGCTTGAAGACCAGTATTATCTTCCAGAGGATCCACCACGATATGGTCACCCGTATTTTGGCCCATACCATCCTTACCCATACCATGGCTATGGATACCAAACTGACTATAGAGGATCGGCATACCCACCACCATCCTGGTACCCTTCCACGGCGCCGCCTCTAGAAGCCCATTCGCGACACCAAGAGGATGTTCCTACACCCCAAGCTGCTCCATCCCAAAAGAGGGGAACGACAATGACACCTTCCGTACCTCCGAAACGGTCTAAGCACGACAGACGCCATCCTACGGTACAGACTACCACACTTTACTCTGGCCCCCATGGCCCTGATACAGAGCCTTTCCCTCCGTCTACTCAATCTGACGCTGACCCCTTACCGAGGGATACAGTACCGATAGCACACCGTTCACCCTCATTGGCTTCTGATTCATTTCATGATGACATCTCATCAGTCTCTGGCGAATCTGATGCTCCTGGTGTGGGTGCCACGGGCACTTCCTCCCAATCGCCTTCGGAAGACTATACATCATATGCTCAACTCATTTTGCGCATGGCTAAGACACTGCAACTTGGTGCGCAGATACCTCAACAAGAAAAAGACTTAGTCTTCCATGATATGGAGCAAGACAAAATTCCTCCTCCTAGTCTCAGCCTCATACCAGTGCTCCTTGACCTGGTAAAGAACTCCTGGGATAAGTCGCCCTTGACTCTTCAAATCCCACGAAAAATCGAGCACCACTACAAAACACATGGATCAGACTCGGACTTCCTCGTTAAACACCCTATGCCTAACTCTATTGTGGTCGAGGCCACCCAGTACAAATCTCGTAGCAGGTCATCTGTAACACCTGTGAATAGAGAAGGAAGAAAGACCGACTCTCTCGGAAAGAAACTTTACTCGCTAGCGGCGCTAATGATTAGAATTTCAAATTACCAAGCGGCAATGGGCGCCTATCAAAAGCACCGGTGGGATAAATTTCTCCCCATACTGCAAACTCTCCCCGATCCATCGAAGACCAAGGCTCTCAGTACTTACGCAGAGGCTAACACCCTCGCTAAACAACAAAGAGTAGCAGCGAAACATACCGCTGACACCGCTTCTAAATCTATGCTAACTGCAGTAGCAGACGGCATGCTTGGCTCAGGGCAGCTAACATCTTGGATGATACCAAGACTAAGATTGAAGACCTCCCCTTTGATGCTGCAGGTCTCTTTAATTCTAAAACGGATGACATAATGGAAAACATCCACAAAATGAGAAAAACGGCTAAATCGTACATACCATACCAACCATATAGATATCAGAAACTGGCTTACAAGAAGCCTTTCTATCAACAACCTTCTCAGTACCAGTCCTTTCGGTACAGCAAGCAGCAACAGCATGACCGGCCTTACCTGCCGCCACAATCTAACCCCCTGCAGTTCAAGCAGCAACAATATCAAGGTTCCAGACAGACCTTTCATAAACCACAACGCAGGGGTAAGCAATACACCTAATTGCCTCCGTAGTCGTACTAGACTTTTCCCATTCCTCCCAGAATGGCGCAGAATTACAACTGATAAATGGGTTTCGGCCATCATTGAGAAGGGCTACTTGATAGAATTCTATCAAACCCCTCCACCAAATTTCATCAAAGCCACCCCCTTCTCCTTGCCTTTGCAAGAGGAAATTGCTTCACTCCTCAATAAGGGGGCGATAGTCAGAGTTCCATCTTCTGACCTAAACGAGGGTTTCTTCTCTCGGTACTTTGCGGTCCCTAAGAAGGACGGAGGTATTAGACCCATTATGGATCTTAGAGAACTTAATGAATACATACTATACAGAAAATTCCGTATGTTAACGCTTGACTCCATTCTCCCTCTTCTCTCCCAGGGGAGCTTGTTTGTCACCATCGACCTAAAGGACGCGTATTTTCACATCTCAATTCATCCGTCCCATCAGAAATTCCTCCGGTTTCGATTCCAGCACACAACTTACCAGTTTGCTGCCCTCCCCTTCGGGCTCTCCACAGCCCCCAGGACATTTACCAAATGCATGGCTCCCGTAGTGGCTTACCTCCGCACCAAGGGAGTAAAGCTCTTCCCTTATATCGACGACTGGCTCCTGGTTGCCAAATCCTGCCAGGACGCTATCACAGCCACAAGCACCACTCTCGACACCTTAAACAAATTAGGCTTGGAAATAAATCGAGAGAAATCTCATCTGGTACCATCTCAACTCGTCAGCTACATAGGAGCAGAACTCGATGCCACTCAAGCAAGGGCATTTTTACCAACTCAAAGAATTTCAAAGATCCAGAACGCAATACAACAATTTCAGCCTTTCACAACCGTGACTGCCCTCGATACCCAACGTTTACTAGGTTTCATGGCATCCACAACATCAGTGGTCCTCCATGCCAGACTCAAACTGCGACCACTCCAATGCTGGTTTCTCTCCCGATTCAACCCTTCAACGGACACCCCGCTGAAAAGGCTACGGGTGACACAGAATGTAGCAGACCAACTCATCTGGTGGACATTTGCCCACAATCTATCAATGGGCAGACCATTCCAACCGCCTTACCTGTCGATACAGGTTACGACAGATGCCAGCCCCTCAGGATGGGGAGCCCACTGTCAGGAACTGCAGATACATGGCTTGTGGACAAAAAGAGAAAAAGTACAACACATAAATCATTTAGAAATGTTGGCCATTATGAAGGCATTTCAAGCCTTTCTTCCACGTATCGAAGGAAAAGCAGTGCAGCTCGTCACCGACAATACCACGGCGATGCACTATATCAACAGACAGGGAAGAACTCGATCCCTACCGCTCCTTCGTCTAACCATAAAGTTTTGGGAATGGTGCTGCGCACACCATATTTTCCCTCAAGCAATCCACATTTCATCAGAGGACAACTACCTGGCAAACCGGCTAAGCAGGCTCCCCACCAGGATGCACGAATGGTCCCTCAACGAGACAGTCTTCCGAGACATCTGTCGCCGGTGGGGTCAGTCTACGATAGACCTCTTTGCATCCCGTCTCAATGCCAAGTGCCACAGGTACTGCTCAAGAGCAGGCATAGACATTTCGTCCCTCGGAGACGCATTTCTCATACCGTGGTCCAGAGAACTCACTTACCTGTTCCCTCCGATACCAATGCTGCTCAAAACAATAACCAGAATTATTCAATACCAAACAAACGCGATACTCATCGCCCCGTGGTGGCCGCGGCAACCGTGGTTCGCTCACCTCAGGGAAATAACGGAGGAAATGTTTCACCTACCCCCAATACCATCTCTCCTCTCCCAGAACGACGGGGCCCTTCTCCATCCCGATGTCCGTTCTCTTCACCTGACAGCGTGGAGGATAACCCCGAATTCCGTGCGATCTTAGACCGGGCTCGGAAGCCATCCACTTCTCGCCTATACCATAATAAGTGGAAATCCTTTGTGAAATTCACTCAATCCAAGGGACTCATCCCAGTCCTATCATCTCTTTCAACCGTACTTACCTTCATACTGCATCTCTTTAATCTTGGACTTGCACACTCAACTATTAAAGTATATATCTCAGCAATTGTCGCTCACCAACCTCTCCGATCCAGCTCCGCTAAACTTTTCTCTCATCCTACAGTCAAGAGATTTCTTAAGGGCCTACAGAACATCCGGCCACCCTCACAACGAATTGTACCTCAATGGTCGCTTCGACTTGTCCTTGAAGCACTTACAAAATCGCCATTCGAACCAATGGCAACCTGTAACGAAAAGCTAGTCTCTCTTAAAACTGCCTTTCTCGTAGCTATAACTTCTGCCAAAAGAGCCAGTGAGCTATCGGCTCTCAGATCAGACTCTCCATACCTTCAAATGCATCCCGATAAAGTCACTCTATACCTTGATGTGTCTTTCCTTCCCAAGGTCGTATCAGACTTCCACCTAAATCAACCTATCATACTTCCAACGTTATTTCCTTCTCCAGCCACACCGATTGAGCGTAAGCTCCATACATTGGAGAGCCCTTGCCTTCTATCTTCACAGGACCAAGCACTTTAGACGTTCTTCACGTCTGCTCTTGTGTTACCACGGACCCAACAAGGGTGCCCCTGCCTCTCCACAGACGATATCAAGGTGGATAGTGCAATCAATACAGTTGGCATATCAGCTTGCAGGCAAGCCAATACCGGACCATTTGACTGCGCACTCTACTCGAGCAGTCTCTACTTCAACTGCTCTACACCGAGGTGCTCAGATACAGAACATCTGTAAAGCGGCTACTTGGTCCAATCCTCTGACATTCGCGAAGCACTACCGCCTCGACGTCAGAGCCAAAAATGATGCTGCATTTGGAAGGGCAATACTGTCATCTTTGCTATCGTGACGGCCCTCCATCCGGTGAGTAAGCTTGCTAATCACCCATTTGTGTGCATTCACAGAGACTACTACGAAGAAAGTTAGGTTACCTACCTGTAACCATGGTTCTTCTAGTGGTCCTCTGTGAATTCACACATCCCTCCCTTCCTCCCCGCTGTCCGTCACGATACCGTTCTTTAAATATCTACTCTATACGGTAACGGCGGACTCAGGGAACTGAAAGGAAGGTTGAGGAGGCGGAGCTTGTGCCCTTGGGGGGGGGGACTAAATTGTTTCTTTTTTCCTAAGCTCTAGAATCTTCCGAACGTCCTGCGCAGGCGCAGGATAAACCCATTTGTGTGAATTTTTTCACAGCTTTTACCCAAGTGCAGTACTGAGTTTAAATGCAGGGTCATAAGTGTCTGGTGGAAATTTAAATTGCGGAGAGTAACGGGGTATTTATATCTGTATGGAGAGTGTGGTGTATATTTTAATTTTTATTTTTATTTTTTTTGTAGTGGTGTTGTCCAGTTTTTACCTTGGGAAGAGCACCTCATTTCGTTGCACCCACTTGTGAGTGTAATGACAAATAAATTTCTTATGTCTTATGTCTTTTCAGTAATTGTCTGGCACATCACCCATTTCCCATGATTTCAAGAAAATAATGGACAGTGGTTCTGAGATTTCAGCCAATTCCTTCTGTACTTTTGGATGCAGTTCCTCTAGCCCTGGAGATTTGAACTTGTTCAAGGTGAAAAAACCAGAGCCATTGTAAAACAGTGCCCCCAAGTCCCAGCCCAAAAAGGATACTATGGTTGATTGTATCAGAAGCTGCAGAGAGGTCCAATAGAACTCATAGGGATACATTCCCCTGCAAGGTTCCCTCTAAGGTGCACACCTGTGCATGACCCTACCCCCCCTCCGTGCAGGGCTCCCCCTACTGTGTGCATCCACAGCGATTGTTTTCAGCCCCTTTGGTTCCAGTCGGGATGGAACCCCACACGGCAAGGCAGAGTCATGGAGGATGTGGTGGAGTCATGCATGCAAGGGGCAGAGCCCTGCCCAGCAGGGCAGAAAATTATAGGGAATGTTGCTTCCCTGTATGTTTCTGGTGTAGATCATCCACCAAGGTGACCATTATGTCTCCTACTCCCAGGCCACTGGCTTGTTCCAAGAAGGTACTTTGCTCAGCAGTATGCAAAGTTACAAAAAAGTCAAGGACAGTCTACTAGTGGCAAGCCTAGTCCAACTGTCAAAACTGTCCAACAAAGAAGATAATTAATTAAAGCAACCTGGCTGTTTCAAATGCTGTATCTAGGCCTAAAGCAGACCAAAATTAGTCTACATAATCAAATTCATCCAAGAATACCTTCTATTGATAAAATAGCACTCTCTTAGTCACCTTGCCCAGGAATGGGATATTTGCATCTGAGCTATAATGATCTAAAACCGCTGGGTGTGGGAGGATTTCTTCAGCAGAGCCTCTTTCAGGATGACAGGTTAAAGCTTTGCCTGCCTCTGATACTAAGCATTTACCACTTCTTGCATGAATCTCTATAAACATCTATAGAATCATTACGTACTGGTCTATGAACACAGTTGGGATGGGAGCCAAAATTGTCCTTTGCCACTCTAAACTAGGTAGCCAGTGTGGTATAGACAGAGCAGTGGTTCCCAACCTTTTTGACACCACAGACCAGTTGGGCGGGACGGGGTCCATGTGCGGGGGGCAGGGGCGCTCACACGGCGCGCACACACACTCACGCGCATGTGCGAAGGGCGGGTGCGTGCACATGCGCAAAGGGGCTGTGCGGGGGAGTGCGTGCGGGGGGTGGAAGATCTGTCTCAGTGGCCAAGGCCACGGACCGGCACCAGGCCGCAGACCGGGGGTTGGGGACCCCTGGTATAGAGAACAGAGTGCCAGGCAAAACTCAGAACAATTGTGTTCAAATTCCTACTCAGCCAGTGCAGCTCACTTGGTAAACCAATCCTTGAACATCTTACATACAACGAAAAATCTGTTAAGTTATTATAAGTTAGAAATGACTGGCCAGCACTTAAGAACATTACCCTTGACAAAGTATCTAGGGTAGGGCAGGTCTCACTTTCACCAATTAGAAGATGTGAGCTTGATTGTACAATTCCTCATGTTCTGCTAGATTGGATAACACGAAAAGTCGCATGAATGTCCTTTAACTAATTAATTATAATATATTTTCTCAGGTTCCTAGATGCCAGCTGTGGCTTTTGTGGGAGTGAAGCAATGTATCTTAAAACAAAGTGCATATTGAAGTCTTTTTAAAAAAACAGTTTTCTCTTGTCTTGAATTGAGTACTACATAATTACACTAAATTAGTAGTATTTTGGCTTAGTGTTTTTTCTGATATTTTTCTCTTACAGTTTTATATGTAATACGAATAAAAATGAGGCTGAGAACACGGAAAACTTCTCAGCAGTCAAATCAAAATCACACACAGCGTGCTTTGAGGGTAAAGAGGAAATATTCAGAGGTGGAAGAGAGCTTGCCTGTTGGTGGAGGAAAGCCTCAGAAGAATGAAACTGGCTTGTTGTCTTCAATAAAAAAGTTCATTAAAGGTAGTACCGCAAAGGTGAGTGGTCAGCAACTGCTGCTGATGTTATAACAAGATCGTGTTAATCTTTATCATTTTTGTATCCCCTTTAGGTCAAACCTTCCTTTTGTTGTTTATAAAAATATATGTTAATCCAAAATACATCATAATAAAGATGTTTAAAAATATATAAATATATCAGTGGGGAATATAAGTGGAGGGGCCTCTTTATTGACGTCTTCTAAGTATCTGGCTGGCCTCTGTGTAGTTTGAAAGCTGACTAAGCAGGTTTGATGCAACAGAGCTGTTATGTTGTTATAGTCTGTAGTCAACAAGCATAAAATAATTCATGAAAGGCATTACAAAATAAGTCTTAAAAGTTAGTCGGAAGGACATAAGAGATGAGGTTTGGAAAAATTCCTTAGGAAGCAGTTGCTAAGATATATGGACCAGACCAAAAACGCTGTGTTGGTCAGATTTCCACTAACAAAGTCAGAAATCAAAGTTTCTGAAGCTTAGGTGCTATGAGTGCAGGCTGTCCTTAAAATAATAAATTCAGAATCACTCAGGACTTTAATGTCAATAAATTGAGACTGGAAATAAATCAATAGCTAATATAGCTGGTATACAATTAACATAAAGTGTACTGAATGTGTAAGCTTTACTAATAATATGATACCTATATTTTACACCAGTTGTAGTTTTTGAATTGTTTTTAAAGGCAGCTCCTTGTAAAAGAGCATTAATCCTGTCTGGATGTACCCATTATATTGAGGTTAGGTCTCTTTTTTCTAGGTAGGAGGCACATGGAAAATAATACTATGCCCAAAAAAGGCATTCTTGGCCACCAGCACCAGCTGTACCTCCATAGTGTTGAGTTCATGATTCTTTGGGGGCATACAATGCCAGCCAAAAGAGTTGCACATTACTCTTCAGATAGGCACACTCCTGTATGCCTCTTGATTACATTTCAGCTTGATTTTTTCCCATCCACATGAGATTTACTTCCAGGCACAAGTTCAGTGGTTCTACCACCTCCCTTGGATTGTTTAATAGAAACAGAAGTGAGCTCCACTTCACCCACGTGATGTCTCAGCCCAAAGGCTGCAATAACTCTTCAGATCAATTTAGATGTTTAGGGAAACAAATTATAGAATACTGGCTAGATTCAAGAATAAAAATAGCTTTCACAAAAATAGTTTAGTGAATTTGATCCTGATTTGCAAGAATAAACCAATAAACTCTTGTTTGTTGCAGATTAGGTCAAATGTTTCTCATTTCTGTTGGAAAGGCAAGAGGAGAGCAGAAGAGTGTGCAAACCCACATTTGTTCTTGTAAATGACAAATGCTAACATTTGGAAGTATGCTTGAATGCTGCCACTAGAAAGGAACATGCTATTTAGGAGGCATTTGTTTGCAGAGATTGGCTCTTTTTCCCATTGTGATAAAAGAGGCAAGTTGAAGGTTTCCTCTTAATATCTCACCTTGAAGAAATGAAAAGTAGTGACATATTTAACTACCTGTGTGTGGTTTTTTAGATGGATTGTTATGCATTACTGCTTTGACTGGATTTCTAGTACTACTTGTGTTTTCCATTTTTGTGTTTTTCATTTCTCAGAGTGGCATTGCTTTTTCGTTTTTTAATTGTATACTTACTGTTCTTAGCTTTAATATTGCTTGTTAATGATGTACAATGCCTCTTTAGTCATTGTTCTTAACTTTAAATATTGTTTTAAATGATGTTAATCACCGTTGTATACTCATGTTCTACTTTAAATATTGTCTTTCACTGTTGTAAGCTGCCTTAGGTCCTTTTCAAGGAGAAAGGCGGGGTAAAAAATTAAATAAATAATTAAAATACATAAAAACAGTTTATCATTTAACTCAATAGTCTTTGTTCCTGCTTATGTTCTAGAATGGGGGTAGGAAATCTTTGGATGTCCAAATATAGTTGGACTGAAACTGTCCCCAGCTTCAACCAACATGGGCAGTGGCTGAGAATGAGCATCAGCAGCAAAGAAGCTCTTGGGTTTCCCACTCCTCTTCAGAAACATGAGACTGTATTGTTATCCTATTGGATTGACAAAAATGGTTTTCTTCTTTTCAGTTGCAAGGAAGGCACTTCAATAATTTACCCATGTGTGCCTTTTGTCAAATACACTGCAATTCTAATTTGATAATTGACTAGTGGATAGCTAAAGATGTGAATTTCATTTGTACAAATTTCCACTTCTAGCAGTGTTCCATATTCCATATAATCTTTTCTATGGGGAAAATTGGTCCTTTTCTAGGAGGGCACAAGTAATTATATCCTGTGTATACGCAAGCTGGAATGTTGGATTAATTCTGTCAATTCAGATCCCTGCTCAGTCACAAATTCACAAGTAATCATGTTGAGCCAGGTACTACCTATATCTGTCTAAAAGGTCTTACAGGATCATATGGAGGAAAAAATGGGTAAGGGAGACCCATGTATCTTGAACTCCTTGGTTGAAAGGTGAAGCACAAATGAAGTAAATAATAAAATTAACTCAATGGCAGTCCTATAACATATGTCTCAAGTAGATGCTTTGTGTCAAGTACTAGCACTCAAGTACTAGTCTGGGGTGAGGACAGGTTTTTAGCAATAGTTTTATTTGAGTAATTGATAGTTCAAATGGTAATGGGAACAGAGAAACTCCTGAAGGGCATTATTGGGCAGTAATGGAAAATGGCACAGATGGAGCATCTCTCACAGACAATGGAAATGACACTCAAGCTAACTTTTCTTTATACTCACAGAAGAAAGCAAAGGTAAACCACTGCTGAATATTTATTACCTTGAAAACCCTATGGTGAGAATGAAACAGTAAATAGTGCTGGAAAATGAGACTTCCAGGTCAGAAGATACTTGGTCAGCTACTGGGAAAGAGTAGAAGACAAGTATTAATAACACTGTTGCTAATGAAGCAAACAGATTAAAGCCAAAAGGATCTCTAGTGGCTGTTGTGGACAGAGGTGGAAGGAAAGACAACACATATAACTTGGAATGTCAAATGTGAGAAAGATGAATCAAGGTAAACTCAAAACCATGAAATAATGGAACATTTAGAAATCACACCACTTGGCGTGAACAGTATAAAATGAACTGGAGTAAGGCATTTTCAATCAGATTCTCAAGATTTTGCAACAAAGGCTTTACCCTATATGGAATGAGAAATGCCTGATGTTCAAATTGGACTGAGAAAAGGGAAAGGCACTGGAGGTCATATTGCAAATATTTATTGGCTTAGGAGTATAACAAAGAATTTCAGAAGAGGATCAGTCTGTGCTTTATAGACTACAGGAAAGCCTTTGACTATATGGATCATGAAAAACTAAGGATTGTTCTAAACAAATGGTTGTACTTCAATGTTTGATTGTCCTTATGTGTAGCCTACAAACTGAACAAAAACCTACTAGTAGAACAGAATATGGAGAAGCAGAAAAGTTCCCCATACTTAAAGGTTTCAGACAAGGTATTTCATCTCCCTGTTTGTTGAGTCTACATGCAGTATATGTACAGAAAGCTGGATTAGATTCAGATGAAGGAGTAGTGAAATTTTTTGAAATAAATATCAATAATCTAAGATATGCAGAGGATACTATATTATTGATGAGGAATAGCAGTGACTTGAAATGATTCCTGAAAAGGAAGTGCAAAAGCAGGACTGCAGATGAATATAAAGACAAAAATTATGTCTTCAAAACTTCTTCCTTAACTTTAATGTCAGCTGTGAAGAAACTGAATTTGTTGAATACCTCAGTTAAGTCATCAATCCAAATGGAGACTGCATCCCAAAAAATCAGAAAACAGAGACTCAGAAGGGCAGGTAGAATAGATCCTCATGTGCAAGGATGTGTGCCACTGGACACCAAAGTGAGGATCACCTACACTGTGGTAGTCCCGATTACTATGTATAGATATGAAAGCTCAACAGCCAAGAAAGTGGACAGGAAAACATTTTTTTAAAATGTCTTGGAGGATAACTTTACACATACTATGGACAAAATGAAGTCTCAACTCTGTCTGGAAGCAAAAATGACTAAATTGAAGGTACCATACTTTGGGCACATCATGAGAAAATGAAATATTGTAGGAAAACAATTATGCTGGGAAAAGTCAAAGGCAGCAGGAAAAGAGAAAGACCAAATAAGGGATGGATTGTTTTAAAAAAAAGGAAGCCACACCCTTGAGTTTGTAATTGCTGAGTAGGGCTGCTAACAATAGGACCCTTCAGAGGTCATTATATCATAGGGTTGACTTAAGTCAGAAGCAACCTGATGGCACATTCACAACAGCAACTATTGACTATTGGTACTAATATGTATAAAATTGTGTTACAATTTGGCAATAAAACAATGTGACTTACATTATTGGTCACAATCCTATTGGCAGTTTACACTGATATAATGGAAACTACAGAAGTCGCAGCAGCAAGTTGACACTAACTCACTAACAAGATGCTGGTTGCATTCCTGGGGACATGTTTAGATATGTATGTAACCAGGATCTCAACTAATGTCATGTTAATAGGCAGCAGCTTGCACAATTTCCCTTCTAAACTTAAGTAATGGGTGGTTTGAAGTTTGGGTCTTTCTGGTTAGTACTCTAGTCTATTGAAAGCTATAGTTGTGAGCATGGGCAGTCAGTGGACCTGCTTAGGACTGGAAAGTAAAAGAATCAAGGGCAAAAACATCACAGATCAGCCAATCACATACATCACATTTGAACAAATTATATTTTGTAAATTTATATTTATTTGTGGCTGTTAATTGTATTTGTGGAAATGAACTTAATTTATTAGTTTCTGACAGGAATACTGCTGGTAATTAGGTGAAGTGAAACCACTGTAATACTGACAAGGCCATAAACTCAGCCTGTATGTTCAAATAAGATCCAGCAAAGTGAGTTAGGCAGTCACTGATCCAAATATAAACTTATTGAGAAATTTCCACCATTCAGCTGGATGATGATGAAGCAATATGTATTTTAACTGAAATGCACAGAGTCACTTAAAGAGAAGGCAAGTTTCTTATTTTCCCTATTTTGGGTATGCAGTGAGAGACCGAAGTGGAGACTCATTAATTAGTGGCAGTTTGCCACTGCGAGTTTAGGCATTTTCTTCAACTTAACTGCATCAGGATTTGGGTCATCATAGTCTGAAGCAACATTCCCTCAAAATTCCCACTGAGCCAGTGTTGCCGCCTATTTGTTTCTGGTTGTGTCCAGAACCCTCCAGAAAATTAGAGGAAACGTTGGTCTTAAGCATGCAGATGAAATGAATTTGCATTTTTTGTCTCCTCTTTTGACAATTTCCTTCATTTTCCTATAAATCCATATTTTTCTTTTAATACAATTGCAGACTTTCAGGATCCCAACTTTAACTTGTGGTTATACAGAAACCAAAACGAGCCTGCCGTACTCTTCCTGGGAACTGAGTGCTATTTTCCCTGCCCTTTAGGGACTGCTTTCAGACCTTTATGATAAATTTTTTCTCTTAAATACAAAACTAAGCCTTACAAAAAGAAATATGAAAATTAAAATGAAGTGGATACTTGCAGTTTTACAATTTACAAGGAATGGTAATAATAGCCATGAACAATTTGTTGGTATCTTACATAAGTATCTGATTATAATTTGGTTATTCTCTCCTTTTTAAGGATGAAAAAGAACATCCTGCAAAGAGAAGTAGAATTGAGCATGATATAGATGACAACTTGATTTCATCTACTCCTCGAACAGGAGAAAAGCCTAACAAACCACTCTCTCGAATTAGGAGAAAAAGTCAAGTGAATGGAGGTTTGTAAATATTCCACCCCAGTTATTCAGACGAGGCCTTTGGTCTTTCTGCATCACTGAAGTAATTAAGACTTGGCACTGGATTCATGGAAGAGAAGGACTGAGCCTGCATTGCCTGGAGTACACTTTGGTTTGTGTACATAATGCCTTTATTGTGTAAATGCTTTGCTGTGTTTTGCTTTTTCTTGAATCTTACAGTATGCATCTGAGGTAGTTTACTATGTCTGTTTTGGAGACAGAAAACTGGAACTAAGGAAAGAGTCTTGCTAAAGACTACAGAGTGAGCTTATGAGTAAGCTAGGTTTTTAGAGCTGCTGTCTCAGGGCTATTCCAACACTTCATTTTTTAGATTGTGCCAACTGATCATGTGTTGGAAATGGAGCTAAGTGCTGCAATATGGCTCACTGTTGCATAACCACATTCTCTCCTGAATTAATAGATAAACTCTTCTTTATGAAAATGTGTACATTGTGTGTTAAGAAACAGCCATACATACATACTTGCACTTTTATTTCCACAAATTAAATTTCTTATTTTTGTCAACCATCTCTTATTTCAGATTTTATTGTAGCTCTTTATTGATTATGATATCATTAGGCTACTACTGTATATACTTAAAATATTTCAAAAAATAGAACATAGAATTGTAGAGTTTGAAGGGAACTCAACAGTCATCTGGTCCAGTGGTTCTCAAACAGTGAAACATATATCACTGGTGGGACACGGAGATAGCTGAGGTGGGATACAGTTATTGAAAATTCACTCTCCCTTAGTCTCTGTGTCCTTTTGCAACATACCATTTCCTACCAACCCTACCTACAATGCCTGTGAGAGACCACATCTGACCCTTTAGCATGCCTGTAGTAATTCAGGACACTCACTGTTTCTCTTAATCACTCATTTCCTTGTCCCGCCAACTTACCCTAAATGATAAATATAGTAACAATATGCCTGTAAATATATAAATGTCCTTCTTGGAAAAGCTGGGCTTTTGTTTCTTTCATGGTGGAACTTAGATACTTTAATAGAGTGATTGGTGGAACATAAGATGAGTAAAAGTTTGAGAACCACTGATCTAGTCCATCCCCTACCATTACAGGAATCCACCGCTAAAGTATCTCTACAGATGGCCATCCAGCCTCTATTTAAAGGCCTCCAACACAGGAGAGTCCACCATTTACCAAGGTAACCTGTTCTACTGTTGAACAGCTCTTACCAGTTCTTTCTGATGGGGCCAAGTGTTTCTGCCCTTAATGGGAGTTTGACAAAGTTAGAGGTTGCTAAGTATGATGTGTCTTGCATTGGAAGCTATAGGCCATCACATCAGTCCTAGTGAGCTTGCCATATGGTTTTTTTCATATTTATCTCCTGCCGTTTACTGTGAAATAAGCACATTGGATTTATTTTTCTAGTAAGAAGAGTTCTGAACTACTGAGATGTTTTTATTGAACCAAGTGTGTATTTGTGTGGGTTCAGAATATTGTCTAGTGACATCTTTGTAATGGACAAAATACAGTGGTGCCTCGACTTACGAACGCCCCTACTTACGACCATTTCGACTTACGAACAGCTCCGGTCGCAAAATTTTGCTTCAACTTGCGACCGGAGCTTCCACTTACGAACAGAAAAAGGCAGGGGGAAAAAGCAGGAAATTCAAATTTCTAACTGTAGGTGGCGACGAGGCTGCTTCTTTGTAGCTCTTTCGCCCCGGCAGTTAAAGAGTGTGTGTCGGCGGCGGCGGCTTGGGACTGCCTCCTTCTGCTTCGGAGTGAGCGTGTGTGTGTTTGCAGGGAGGTAAGGTGCTGTTTTCTGCTTTTTAAAAACTTCTGGGTGTTTCTGCAGCGTGGTTTTGAGCTGGGTGGTGGGATTATGTTTCTATGCTGTGATGGGTCTTGGGGGGTTTGTGGGGTTTTTTGTGTTTCCCCCCCCCCCCATTTCCGATGGGTCTTGGGGGGTTTGGTTGCTTTTTGGATTTTTGCCTTTTTTAAAAAAACAGAGAGACTGCCTGTTCTGGGTGAGTACACTGTATTTACTGTACAGGGGTTTTGCAGCTTGGGTTTGGGCTAGGTGGGGGGGGTTATGTTTCTGTGCTCTGATGGGTCTTGCGATGTGGATTTAAAATGTGAAAAGTAAACTGTAATATTAAATTAAAATTAAATGTGAAAATTAGACTGTAATTTTAAAATGTAAAATTTATTTATTTATTTTTGCATTCTGTGGCTCCTAGGGTTTGTGTACTGTGACCTCTCTTTTGTTTTAAAATGTGTGGGTTTAAAATGTGACTCCAAAGTTTTTTTGTTTTAAAATCAGAACATTTTCTGCAAGGGTCTGCTGTGTTGGCTGGCATGCATGCTGTAAAATGGAGTTTAGACTCCAAAGTTTTTTTGTTTTAAAATCAGAACATTTTCTGCAAGGGTCTGCTGTGTTGGCTGGCATGCATGCTGTAAAATGGAGTTTAGACTCCAAAGTTTTTTTGTTTTAAAATCAGAACATTTTCTGCAAGGGTCTGCTGTGTTGGCTGGCATGCTGTAAAATGTGGCTTAGACTCAAGTCTCCCCCCCCCCCCCCCATTGTCTTCTCTCTCTCTCTCTCTCTCTCTGCTCTCTTTTTGTGCTGAGAGGGTCTGTTTGCTGGAATAATGGTTGCTGGATTCTGTGGCTCCTAGGGTTTGTGTACTGTGGTGTTCTGAACAGTGCTCATGGCAAACTCTCTCTCCCCGCCCCCATTGTCTTCTCTCTCTCTATCTTCTCTCTTTTTGTGCTTAACAGCACAAACCTTTGTCTGAGGGGTCTGTGTGCCCCAGTGATGACCTTCTTTCTTTCCTCTTTTCCCCATTGTTCCCTCCCTCCCTCCTTTCCTGCCCTTTTTTTAACCTAAGTCATCTTAGGTTAAAAGAAAAATTCTCCCCCTAGTGGTAGAGGACGGATTAACCGCTTTTGCATTAGTTCCTATGGGAAATGAATGCTTCGACTTACAACCGGCGCCTCTAGATACAACCAAAAAACAGCCGGAACGGATTAATCGGATTTCAATGGGAAATGCTGATTCGACTTACAACCATTTCGATTTACAACCATTTTCTGGAACGGATTATGGTCGTAAGTCGAGGCACCACTGTATTCCTGCTATGTATACACACTGGATGCTTTTGCATGTAGTGCTGAAATATGGATTATTGTTCTTTGAATAAAATCTCAGGCTTGTTAGCTTCCTCTGCTCCTCTTCTTATCTGGCATAGCTACAAGGAGGTGATCATTTTGAATGGGCTACAGTTTCATGGTGTGTCTGAGCTTGAACAGGTTATGATTAGTTTGATTGTCTACAGTTTACAGAACTGTAACTGTTTACAGAATAAGATTAGTCTGAACTATGGTCAGCAAACTATGGTAGGTTGAAATAAGGCATATTCACGGCACGATGTATGAAGGTGGCTTGTTTGAATACACTGTAGTTTAAATTAACTACAGTTTAGTATTTGGAGAGAACTCTAGACAAAGTAGCTCAAAGTTGTAGGAAAGGTTCCAGACTCTCAAGGATGCACCAGAAAAGGGCAGGAAGTGTGCAAGCCCCAAGCTTATGCACGTGACATTCAAATGGAATTATACATTAGAATTGAACCAGACACGTGTATTTTGCCTTGTAGGCATTACCCTTTAATACTTGGGAGTCATGTTTAGTTTAATCTTTGTATCTCTCAAATGTGTGTAGTAAAAATGAGACTGTGGAAAATTGCAAGTGGTTTTTTGTTTGTTTGTGCTTATATGTGTGCATCCTAGAAGCTGGAAATTATGAAGTGACGAACCAGCATGTTCGGCAAAATGGAAAATTGGAAGATAATCCTAACACTGGTAGCCCTCCACGGACTACATTACTGGGGACTATATTTTCTCCTGTCTTCAATTTTTTCTCACCAGCAAATAAAAATGGTAAGTATAATGTGTTATTTTTCTGTTATGTATATTAAATATAGAAACGGTTACTATGAAAGAGTTGTCTTCTATCAGGATCACAGAATAATGGAGTTGGAAGGGGCCTATAAGGCCATTGAATTCAACCCCCTGCTCAATATAGGGATCCAAGTTAATACTGGGGGAAATATGTCAGATAGGGTATGTTTTGGTAATTTATTCTTCTAACATCTTAGATCTGAAAATCAGAGTGCATGTTAATTCTCTATTCAACCTAAGTACTATAGCAGCTTATAAACTGAAAAAATCATTTCAGGCACAGCTGGCTCAGACTCTCCAGGGCAAGCTCTTGAAGCTGAAGAAATAGTGAAACAGCTTGATATGGAACAGGTGGATGAAATCATCACCAGCACTGCAGCATCAGCCAATGGAGCTTCTTACACTAGCCAAGCAGTACAAGTCAAATCAACAATCAACAATGGGTTGGAAGAAGTAGATGTTACTGATCGTGATCTGCCACCTCTCACTGGTAAGGGCCAGTTGTGTTTGTTTGTTTGTTTGAGGTACATATAATCATAGAATAGTTGAATTGTAAGGGGCCTATAAGGTCATAGAGCTCAAGCTCCTTTTCAGTGCAGGACTTCAAATCAAAGCAGATCTGACAGATGGTTGTCCAGTTTCCTCCTGAATGCCTCTAGCATTGGAGCACTCATCACCTCCTGAGATAATTGGTTCCATTGTCATACTGCTCTAACAGTTAAGACATTTTTGCTGATATGCAGCCTGAATCTGGCGTCTTGTAGCTTGAGCCCATTATTACGTTCCTGCACTCTGGTATGATCAAGAACAGATCCTGCCTTTCCTCTGTATGACTACATTTCAAGCGTTTGAAAAGTGTTATCGTATCTCCCCATAGTCTTCTTTTCATAAGGCTAAACATGTCCAGTTCTTTTATCCTTCCTCATAGGGTTTGGTTTCCAGTTCCCTGATCATCCTTGTTGCCCTCCTCTGAACTTGCTTCAGTTTGTTGGCATCCTTCTTAAAGTGCAGTGTCCAGAACTGGACACAGTACTCAAGATGAGGCCTAACCAGTGCTGAATAGAAGGGAACTAGTACCTCATGGGATTTGGAGAATATACTTCCATTAATTCATCCTAAAATAGCATTTGCCTTTTTTGCAGCGACATTTATTTATTTATTTGATTTATTTGATTTCTGTACCGTCCATCTGGCAGCGAAGGCCACCCTGGGCGGTTTACAACAACTAAACAGTATTTATTTATTTATTTATTTATTTATTACATTTATAGCCCGCCCATCTAGTCATATAGACTACTCTGGGCGGGTAACAACATATCATCTAACAATTTAAGAATTTAAAATCATAACAATATATTACTAAATAAACAATGATCCAAGATGGAAGAAAACACAAAATAACAAAAATTCAGACGGTGGGTGGAGGGAAGGCTTGCTTAAACAGCCAGGTTTTCAGTTGGCATTTAAAGATGCCCAGCGACGGGGCCATGCGAATCTCAGGAGGGAGGCTGTTCCAAAGACGAGGAGCCACTGCCGAGAAGGCCCGGTTTCTTGTTTTTTCCTTCCGGGCCTCCCTCAACGTTAGGCTCCTCAGCCTCACCTCCTGGCTAGATTGGGTGATACGGGTAGATCTAGGTGGGAGAAGGCGTTCCGTCAGGTAGCGAGGCCCTAAACCGTTTAGGGCTTTATACGTAAGCATTAAAACTTTGAAATCTACGCGGAACCGAACAGGCAGCCAATGCAAGGCGGCCAGAGTGGGAGTAATATGTTGATGTTTCCTTACCCCACTGAGAAGTCTGGCTGCCGCATTCTGCACCATCTGGAGTTTCCGCATAGATTTCAAAGGCAGCCCCACGTAGAGAGCATTACAGTAGTCTAATCTCGAGATTACGAGCGCATGGACCAAAGTGGTGAGCGACCCAACATCTAGATAGGGACGCAGCTGGGCTATCCGCCAGAGATGGAAATAAGCGGTGCGGACCACTGACGCTACCTGGGATTCCATGGTGAGCGCCTGGTCCAGATAGACCCCCAAGCTGCGCACCTCACTCTTTGCAGTGAGAGTCACACCCCCAAAAGAGAGGGAGTTTCCCAAACCGCTGATGGTAGGCCCCCCGACCCTCAGGACCTCCGTCTTGTCTGGGTTCAGCCTCAGCCCATTTTCCTGCATCCATTGCAATACAGACCCCAGGCAGCGCTGCAGGGACAGAACGGCATCCACTGTAGTTGGCAAAAAGGAGATGTAAAGCTGTGTGTCATTGGCATATTGATGGCACGATGCTCCACACCCCCTGATAACCTCGCCCAGCGGCCTCATATAGATGTTAAACAGCATTGGAGAGATGGTCGAACCCTGCGGAACCCCACAATTGAGGCTCCACGGGGCCGACTCATGCTCCCCAAGCTGATCTCTCTGAGGACGGTCCCCCAGGAAGGACCGGAGCCAGGCCAACGCCTGACCACCGATTCCCAACTCGGAGACCCTCCTCAGGAGGATACCGTGGTCGACGGTATCAAAGGCGGCTGAGATATCGAGGAGGACCAACAGAGAAGTTTTTCCCCTGTCGGGCTCCCTCAAGAGGTCATCTAACAGGGCGACCAATGCCGTTTCTGTACCACGGCGCGGCCTGAAGCCCGACTGGAACGGATCCAGGGCATTTGTTTCATCCAAGTGCGCCTGAAGCTGATCGGCCACCACCCTCTCGACCACTTTACTCATGAAAGAAACATTGGCGACGGGCCTATAATTGCCAATATCGTCCGTTGCCAAATTAAGTTTCTTTCGAATGGGCCTAATGAGTGTCTCCTTGAGGGCAGGGGGAAACCTGCCCTCCTGGAGAGACCCATTAATTATCGCTGTAGCCCATTCAGTTGTTATAGGCCTGGCTGCTTTGATTAGCCAGGCCGGGCAAGGGTCAAGGGAGGAGGTGGTGGCCGGACAGCGAACTAGCGCCTTGTCCACAATGTGAGGCGTCACAGGTTGAAAGTGGTCAAAACTCACCGGGCAAGGCGGAGCGCTGGACATCTCTGCTCGATCCACTGTAACCAAAAAAGGAGAAAGCTCCCGGCGGATGGCCTCCACTTTAGTTTTAAAAAATGCTGCAAATTGGTCAGGGGAGATGTTAGGGGGAGGCCCTTCGCCCCGACCAATTCCGGATAGGTCGCGAACTATACGGAAAATTTCCGCCTGCTGATTTGAAGCCTCGCTTATCCGGTTAGCGAGGTGAGCTCGACTAGCAGCCCTTATCTTAGCCAGATAAAGGTTAGTCGCGGCCCCAACAGCTTCTTTATTATACTCCGTCGGTTTCCTTCTCCATTTGCTCTCTAGCCTTCTCCTAGTTTGCTTCATTGCTCATAGCTCCTGGTTATACCAGGGCGCTGGACGAGCTCTGCATTGGAGAGGGCGTTTAGGAGCGATCGTGTCTACAGCCCTAGTGGCGGCCGTAACCCAACCATCCACCAGAGCCTCGACAGGAGCGCCAACCAGATCAGCCGGTATCCCTCTCATGGTATCCTGGAATCCTATAGGATCCAGTAACCTTCGAGGGCGGACCATTAAAATAGGTCCTTGCTCCCTGCGAGGTGGGAGGGCCATTAAGAGGTTACATTTTATGTTGTTCAGGTGGTGATCCGACCATGACAAGGGAACCGACACAAGGTCGGTCACCATCAGATCACACTCGCTCCAGTTGGTGGAAAAAACCAGGTCTAGCATATGGCCACCCACGTGGGTGGGGCTGTTAACATGTTGGGACATGTTCAAGGAAGCCATGGTTTCCAGGAACTCAAGAGCTGGATCAGATACCTCAGCCTCCGCATGGATGTTGAAATCCCCCAAGACTAAAAGCCTCGGGGATTCCAACAGAGCCGCGGAGACGAAGCTCACCAGCTCTGGTAGGGAGATGGCTGGGTTGCGGGGAGCACGGTAACCCAGCAAAATCCCAATACCATCCCTAGCCCCTATCGACACGTGGAGGGCCTCCAAACCTGGCTTCACCACCTCGGAGCGCCTAGTAACCTCTAGGGTGTTTTTATATATAATGGCAACTCCCCCCCCCCCCCCGTCCCTCCAGTCTACCCCGGTGCTGGATCGCATAGCTGGGAGGACAGGCGAGGGCAAGAGGTGGACCCCCCTCCCCGCCAATCCAGGTTTCGGTTATGCATGCCAGGTCTGCATCCTCTTCCAGAATAAGATCGTAAATAATCTGGAATTTATTGGATACAGACCTGGCGTTCACCAGCACCAGTTTTAGAGTGGAGGGTCGGCTAATCTGGTTACCTCGGTCCTGACAGTTGGTCAGGGTCCCAGAACAGTGAACAGCTTTCAAGCATCTGCTCATCGTTCTTCTGACATGCGTAGGGGCCCTGCCAACGCCATATCTCCCTCTACCTGTAATCACCCGGATGTTCAGTGGCCCCTCACTGGGAGGGCAAGCCTTCCACTCCATAGAGTTAACCAAAGTAACTTAAAGTGTAGATAGTTCAAATAAAAAACATAAAACAATTACTAATCAAGTAACCTAAAAGAACAGAAAGCAAATTCAGCAAATAGATTGACCTACAGTGAAATAAAAATAAATATAAAAAACATTAAATAGGCCTTAATAATATAAACAATAATATAATCAATAAACTAAATAGTGTTTAAAAGTATTTACAACGAAAAATATCCCCAAGCTCCCCCTCACATACAATAAGCTAACTAAAGAATAAATAAAATAATATAAATAAAGAAAAAAAAGAATTTAAACTCCCCCCCCCCCCTCACTGTCCTGTTCCTTTGAGTTGGAATGCTTGTGGGGCTGATTTTATAGCTGTAAAATGCTTCTGTGGTGGGGATTGAGAGCAGCGCAGGCAGCAGTAGCGAAAAGCTGGAAGGTATAATAGAAGCAGCACAGGCAACAGTAGCAAAGAAAGCTGGAAAGGAAAATGGCGCTACTGTTGCCGTTTTCCAGTCCCAGCATGTAGTTCCCAAGACCTCGCTGGTCCCCGTAGATAGCAAAACGGGGGGGGGGGGGGTGGCTCCAGATAGAGTTTTCAGCATGGCAATACACAAGGGAGCAGCTGGCAGGAACCCACAACATGCGGGACCCCTCCGTCCAACTCCCTGCTCCGCACACCCCGCAGCAAACATTCAGCACCTCCAGATCTCCCAGCGGCTTGTCGAGCCCTCCGCGTTGGGTCCCGTTGACATCACCGGAGCCCCGTCCGTGTCCCCCCGGATTCACCTCCAGGCGGAACCTTTTGAGACTCCAGACTCTCGACCCCCCAGATGCTTCTCCTCCTGGCTCAGCCGATCTGCCGCAACAGCTCCCACAGCTCAATCTCCGGTGCCAGTTCCCAGCGCTCGCTGCTTCGTCTCTCCACGCCTCGCCTCTCTCCCTCCGCTGCTCAGGCTTCGGCCCAAACAGCCGACCCCCGAAGCTCAGACCACCACAGAACAACAGGACAGGACAGGTCATAATAACAGCCAAGGGAAGGAAGGAAAAAAGAAGGTAAAGAAAGAAAAAACAGACCGGTGCGGCGGAGAGCAATGTTACCAACCGCTACCGGTCCACCATCTTGGATTTAGAATTTTCCTAAACAACAATAGAATCACAAAACATCACACATCACACTGTTGGCTCATATTCAGTTTTTGCATTTTGTTCCTGTCTTCCAAGGTATTATCTGTTTCGCCCGGTTTTGTCATCTGCAAATTTGAATAGTATTCGCTGAACTCTCTCATCCAAGTCATTATTTAAAATGTGGATGAGCCTAGGATTGAGCCGTCTGGTACCCCACTTGTTGCCTCTTCCCATTTTGAAAAGGAGCCACTGATAAGCAGTCTCTGAGTACGTTTCTGTAACCCACTGTATATCCACCTGGCATTTGTTCTGTCCAGCCCACACCTAGTTATCTTGCTAATCAGAATATCATGGAGCACTTTGTTAAAGGCTTTGCTGAGCTGTGAAGGAGAGCAGGATACAAGTGTGCCGTCCTCATCAACAAGACCTGAAAAGGAGGAAAAAGAGATGAAAGAGGGTAACAGGAGAAGTGATGAGAGTGCTGGGAGACAGTAAGAAAGAGATAGAGGTTTGTTTGATAGAGGAAAAGGAAGGAAGCAAAGGGGAGGAGCTAAAACTATGTGGGAGGAGGATATAAAAGAAAGGGGAGAAAGGAGGTTCAGGAGCAGAGTGATAGGAGGAAGAAAAGCGAGAGAATCAAGCTGAAATAGGTGCAGGGAAAGTGAACCAGACTCAGGAGAAGGCGCGGAACTTGTTAAAGGACTTCCCCAATTTAAGAGTAGGAGGTCTACTTCCGAACCCTGAAGTTTCTAGTGGAGGAGAAGCAGTCTATGAGACACAGGAATGGACTGTGAAAGTGTTCCCACGTGGTCAAGGACGAGGGAAGAAGGTGATTCGCCCCGATCCGGTATACAACAGCCCACCAAAGGAGGGAGATTGGGCACGACACCCATGTTGTGGGACGGTGTGCGCGATGATGAGTGCTCCCCTGCGGAAGATTACCGATTGCGAGCGGTTTGGACCAGCTCCACAATGAATAGGTTGAAGTTGGACGAAGGGTCCCCGTTAGCTAGTTATGGACAATTACCCAATTTATCATGTTTTGACCTGGTTGGTCTCGATGTTGAAACTCCGAATGCGAATGAATCAAGAATTGTTAATCCGTTAACGCAGTCTCAGTCTTTTCTTCCCGCCAAATGTGAGGAACTGTCACCGACTTTAAAAGAACCCAATCACATGAGCTCAAGATATATTGCCTCTAAAGCATTCCCACTGTCTACCAGGGAGGTTACCTGATCAAAGAATGAGATAAGATTAGTCTGGCAGGATTTGTTCTTGACAAATCCATGTTGGCTTCTAGTTATTACTGCATTGTTTTCAGTGTGCTTGCAAAGTGACTGCTTTATAATCTGCTCCAGAATTCTCTCTGGGATTGATGTCAGGCTGAGTGATCTGTTGTTCCCAGGTTCCTCCTCTTTGCCCCCTTTGAAAATAGGGACAAGATTAGCCCTCCTCCAGTCATCCGGCACTTCACTATGATTTCAAGAAAATAATAAGACAGTGGTTCTGCAGTCTCTTCAACTAGCTCCTTCAGTATCCTTGGATGCAGTTCATCTGGCCCTGGGAATTTGAACTCATGCACATAGCTTTAACATTGGAGAAAGGCTTTGTGTTCCTTTGCTACTCTGAATTCTGAAGGATGCTTCAATTTTCATTGATCCACATTACTGTGATGATGGGGTGACCTAAACTTTCCTTCCTTAGGACCCTCTGCATACTTATTCTGTAATCCTTAACCATGGGAGCAAAAAACCCCACAAACTTCTATTTGGCCATGCTCCCAGGCAAAGTTGTACTTCTGTTGAGTAGAAAGGTACAGTGAATAATATATAGCCACTAACTGAGCAGGAACTGCCCTGCACAAATAGTTTAGGTGTGGTGTGTCCTGCCTCTCCAGCTCCCAACACGTGTGCACCCATGCACACAGAGGCTACTTCTCTTTGGCTGTTAAGAATATTGTTTAAAGAATTAATTGTATTTTTTTTGTCAGTTGTTATTTAGATGTAGCATAGACTTGCATAGAAGTTGACCATAATTTTTCTTTATTTTACAATGTTAGTACCTTTTGTTCATGCACTTTACTCTATGCATAGAAGTTTGAACATGGTAAATAACTTAAGTTTATTAACTTTTCTTTACTATATGGAATTGTACCTGACTCTTGAAAATGTGTACTTTTAAACATCAAGAACTTTTTTTACTTATTACTGGAACATCTATTTCAGGAGACAAACTACAATATTTAGAACACTAATCAGAATCATTTTACAGGGCTAAAATTCCTTTATGCTGAATAAGGACCATTAGGTGAACTGCTGTATAATTTTTTAAAGGTCAGATGCATTAAATAATAATCTGCCGTCCCTTTAAACGAACTAATGGGTAGCATTTGTGTTTTATTAGCACCAGTATCTCCAGACAGTGGTTACTCATCAGCTCATGCAGAAGCCACTTATGAAGAAGACTGGGAAGTCTTTGATCCGTATGTATTCATATTTGAATTCTTTTTCTGCTTTTCCTGGTTTTAAAAAAGTTACCTCTGAATTAGCTATGTAACGATAAGCCAGCATTGAACTTGCTGCACTTAGCATTCATTTTATGCTTAATGCTGCATAGTTCTGCAAGATGCCGTTAAGGGATCACATTAGTAGGCTCAAGTTTATTTTATGTAATATTATGGTACTGCCCTTCAAAATAATTTCAGCGTGGTTTATGATATTTAAAAACAATACAAATAGATATACTATTTCTTGTAAATAGCAAACCATAATCACCAATACATCAGTCTACATAGGAAATACTTTATTAGCTTGAGTAAATAAAAAGGTTTTTATTTTAAAATCTACTTAATCCCAAAAGATTCAAAATCAGTGCACAACTCCCCAAGGAAAAAAAAATTAGAGCTAGGAGACACTACCCATTTTTGTTATATTCTCCATCCAGTTATGACATGGGTTTATGATAGCTGCTTTCAAATCTGGTGCATTTTGTTAGTATGCTTGTGCCTACCAAGACCACTAATGTACATCTGTCATTGTTCCAGTTGCAGTGTAAAACAGTAATTGGAATGAATTGTCAAACATAGTGTTGACTTGTCTATCTTCTAGGTATTACTTCATCAAACATGTTCCACCACTAACAGAAGAACAACTTAACCGGAAGCCTGCTCTTCCACTGAAAACAAGAAGCACACCAGAATTCTCTTTAGTTCTAGATTTGGTAAGAACACGCAGCAAAGTGCCTATTCAGTTACTATAGCATTTCTGTGCTTTGCAAGTGGGAAGACTTAACTTCATGTAGTGCATTATTCTCTGCTAAGTCTTCTCTTTTTAAAATTCTTTTTAGGATGAAACTTTGGTCCACTGTAGTCTAAATGAACTGGAAGATGCTGCACTCACATTTCCAGTCCTTTTCCAAGATGTCATTTACCAGGTAATCAAACCCATGTATAAACCTGATCTTGTGTGTTAAATGGGCAAACACTTATCATGCTCTTGATGTCTTCCTCCTCTCCCCAAATGTGGCAAACAAGTGGTATTGGTTACTTTACATGAAATGTCAGACAAATCATGAAGTATTTATAAGATATATTTGGCACATTGCTTATTTGTTAGTTGTAACACCATTCCTTTGTAAAAAAAAACAACTTCAACTATTAGGAAGCTACAAGAATTTCTCTTAACTTGCATTACTACCAAGTAGTTTTCCTCTTCTCCAGCAAATAGAGGAAGGATCACTGGAGGTTTACATGATTGTTTTACAAAGGCAGAGTTGCTACAGTGTTGGTTATTCTTCTGTGCATGACAAACCCAAATTATTATAGATAAACACTCAGTTCTGATGAGAATAATACATTTAGAGCTAGAGAAAAATTGCTCAGAGAAGCAAATCCATTTCTTCATTCCTATTTAGTTGCTATTTTTGTAGGAACAGTTACCTTTTAAATTGAGACTGCTAGAGTGCTTCACAAAGTATTCTTAGCTTCCATCACTGTGCATTCAACAATTCTGTCACTGAAGATGAGGGGAAGGTGGAGTAGAAGGAGGTGTGTTCCAGCAACTGTCAAAGATGCTGCACTGACCCCAGCTGTTGTTCTCAGGTCCCTATTGTGTGATGTACCTGGGAGTAGCAACAGCTTTCCTCCATGTAGTTCGCATGATATTGGACCCCTCTGTAATATCTTTGGAGAATGACATCAGACACCTTAAACGGACACTTGTCCAGGTATTTCACCCTAATTTTAAAACTTGTCTTTTGTCTTTTTGTTTTATTTAAAATCCTTCAAAATTCTAAAGCTTAAAATGAAAATTTCCAAAAATAAACTTGGGTTTCCTTTCTCTGATTTGGTGTTAGGTTCCTCTCAGATCTCATTAGTTAGGACAAAACAGTTAGATGTTTTGGGTAGCAGCAACTTAAGAAAATGTTCCCCCAATGGTCTTTGGGGTGTGTGTGATGTTACTGTGATGCTTTGACTCTGCTGCCAGTGATACAGCTTACTGATTAGCTAAATATTAAACTCTGTTAAATTAAACTTTGTCTAAAATAATATTTTGTATATATGTCTGAGATTAATGCCCAGGTCAGCAATAAAGGACACATGTACAGAGCAAGGATAGGAAAAGAGAGGCCTGTCTGTGACCTCAAGGTCCCCAAATGAAGTCCCCAGCAGAGGACATGAGGAGGATTTTTCATTTTTTATTAAAGCCAGTGTAAAATAGAAATATTTTATGGGTGGCTGGGGCATGGGAGCTGGTATAGCCATCCAAGGTACAGAAGTGGGCATGTGTAGACTCAAACTTTTGAAAGTTGCCTACCCCTGGTTGAGAGCATTGTTTAGTTTGTATTTTCAAGTTTCCAAATCTTGGCTGAAGAATAT
The DNA here is from genome assembly GCA_037013535.1 of Intellagama lesueurii. Lineage (NCBI taxonomy): Eukaryota > Metazoa > Chordata > Lepidosauria > Squamata > Agamidae > Intellagama > Intellagama lesueurii. Next base: position 19,610,440 of record JBAJHW010000011.1, read on the forward strand.
TCTTGATTTCTTTGCTGATATTTTCTCTCCTAGTGTTTAGTAAAGTTTGCACCTTATAACTTTTTCAGGTATTATAGGGATGTTTAAGAGGGAACATGGTAATCTGCATCTTATTTATTTCCTACTCTCATGAGTATTTCTAGTGGAAACAGGTTAAACAACTGAAGTTATTCACACTAAGAAATGCACTTCACTATTTTCAGTGAAACCTGTTTCTAAGTAGCTAGGATTCAGAGGCCATAGGTAGAAACAGGTTGCCTCTCAAAAAGCTCACTTCAACACTGGAGCAGTACTGTATTTCTTTGGACAATGGCACACCTGAATTTCAAATCTTCAATACACACATCCAATATTCTTCAAAATATCATTCCGTTTCCTTCTTGTTTTCTCCTGGCTGACAGGGAGGAAAAGGTCAAGGATGTACAAATAAATTGATACACGATGAGTCAAATTTTTACAAATCTCAAAAAAACCCAATTTTGTTAAATTCCAGAAGGAGAACTGTAGTAGCCCTTGCCGGATAAACAACCTAGAACCCTGTGACACCTTGAAAACAATACATTTATGGTGGCAGGGAGTTTTGTGTACTTGAGGCCACTTTGTTAGCTACATTATATACTGTATTTAGAACTAATATATTGAATAGTAAAGGTAATGATAAAATGTGGTGCTGAATTGTTCCTACTACAAGCAAGCATAACCAGCAAGAGTAGGATCAGATGGTTACTAAACTCTGGTAAGTGTGCTAGGGCAGTGTGCCCCCCCTCCCAATTTCTTTTTCTGTAATGTTGGCTTTACTAAGGATCAGATTCAGTACAGAGCATGTCAGTCTTAAATGCTTGTCCTTGAAGCTCATTCAGTAGTTTTTTTGCCAATTTCAGTTTATTGTTTTACTTCTCACGTTGATGTATGAAGCCAGGTGAGAAGAATTGTAAACGGATAAATGAGAAGCTCTATAAATATCCTTGTTTTAGCAGAAGCTAGGACACTGGCATTCTATTTGTTGCTTTACGGTCATTTTAGCTGAAGCTGTAGAACAATTTTTACTATAAAACATTTTCTTTTTTATTGCATGTACAAAAGTGCAACGGAACATTAGTTTTGACCTAAAAGCATTGGACGTTTTAGTACCCTAATACAGTGGATATAAAAAGTTTACACACCCCTGTTAAAATGTCAAGTGTGTTGGCGCAAAACTGGCGTAAAGTTAGCAGAGTCTTGTCCAATCCAGGCAGTCCAAATAACTCACACACACACAGGCAGCTTCTCCCAACACCAAAGTGTATTTACAGTATATACAGCAGTTCCAACCGGCAGCACGACAGGATACATATTTGCATACAGCCAATCACTGCAGATATTGCATCATCCATGACTCAGCATTCTGCATGACTCAGCATCTTGCACATCTGTGCAAACATGGCTGCTAATTAACACAAACCTTGTTCTGTCTCAGGTTTGGAAATTATCCTTGACACCCTTCCTAATTTACACCTGAGCAGAACGTACTCCTAACTCTTCAGTTAGTTCCTTGTGTTTCTGTATGCTTAGTGGTTTTGTTAGAATGTCAGCTACATTCTTTTCTGTTTCACAATATTGCAGTTTGATTAATTTTTCTCTTACTGCTTCTCTCACATTGTGATATTTTATATCAATGTGTTTGCTTCTACTTCTCATCTTTTCAGTGGTCGCCATTTGTATGCATGTAGTGTTATCTTCAAACACTGTTATGGCCTGATCCACTCTAACTCTCAAATCTATAAGTAACTGCTTTATACCACACTATCTCAGAACATAGCTCTGAAAGTGCAGCAAACTCTGCTTCAGCAGTGGATGTGGCTATGGAACTTTGTTTCCTTGATTTCCATCCCACCAAAGTTTCAGCAAACATTATTGTGAACCCCGAAACTGATTTTCTGTCAGCTACATCGTTGGCCCAATCACTATCCACATAAGCTTTTAATTTTAATTCATTTGAGGGTTGTATTATCAAACATTTGTCAAGAGTTCCTTTTAGATATCTAAATACTCTTTTCACTCCTAACCAGTGTTTTTGTGTTGGCTTTGCTACATGCCTGCTTAGAATATTAACTACTGCAGCAATATCTGGCCTTGTCCAATTTGCAAGATATTGCAGACTTCCAATTGCTGACTGAAACACCTCTTGGTTTTCAAAATCTTTGCTTTCATTTTCTGACTTTTGGAAGTCTATTGTCATGGGCGTCTGTACACTTTTGCAATCCTGCATGTTATATTTTACTAACATTTCTTCTATCTTTACTTTCTGACTTAAGTCATAACCTCTGTCTTTTTTCTGAATTTGAACCCCCAAATAATTCTGTATCTGGCCTAGGTTCTTTAATTTGAACTCCTTTTTCAACTGTTTTTCAAATAGATCAATTTGAGCCTGTTCTTTTGACAAAACATATGTCATCCACATACGCTAGTAAAATATTTTGCTCTTTTCCATTTTCTTGCACGTATAGACATGGGTCTGCCAGGCTACTTTTAAATTTTAACCTCTTCAGTGCTGAATCCAGACACTGGTTCCAATTTGTTGCCAATTGCCTAAGCCCGTAAATTGCTTTGTTCAACCTATACACTATTCCTGGTTTAGAACTTTCAAACCCAGGTGCCTGTGCCATGTACAGCTCTTCTTGTAAATCTGCATTTAAGTAAGCAGTAGTTATATCAAAGTGACTCACTAAATAATTTCTTGAAGCAGCCAGAGTTAACGCTAACCTCAAAGATTCTGCTTTTACTGTTGGTGAAAAAACTTCATCATAATGCACATTTTTCTTTTGTGTGTATCCCTGAGCCACAAGTCTTGCTTTGTACCTATAATCCCCATTGATTTGCATTTTTCTTTTGTAGACCCACTTGCTCCCAATTGCTTTATGTTCTGGTGGCAATATGGTCTCTGTAAACACTCCATGGTCATCCATGGACTTTAACTCTTCCTTCATGGCTTGTTCCCATTTCCTTTTCTCTGCCTCAGGCAGAAGCAACACTTCTTCATAATTCTTAGGTTCTTGGTACACATGACACACTCTTATTTCCCCCACACCAAACCTTGATGGAGGTACTCCTTTATTAAACCTTTCTGACCTTCTGGGGACCTCTTGTTCTTCTTTAATGGCAGGCTGACTCTGCCTCAGTACATTCCCCATCCTCCTCCTCTGAGGTGCTGGAGCTTGAGCTTTCTTCAGCCTCTCGCTTTGGTACCACCTCTGTTCCCTGATGTTTCTCACTATTGTTTATGGGTATGAACACTTGTGAATTTGCATGAACTTTATCCCAGTTTTCGTATTCACAAAAATTGGCCTGACGCGGGGAAATAACCACATTTCTATTTCCATCTAGGAATCTATACGCTTTAGATCCTTTTTCATACCCCAGAAACCTCATTTTCTTAGCCTTTGGTCTCCCTTTTCTCCTTGTTTCTTTTGGAACGTGCACCCAGGCACTGCACCCAAACACTCTCATGTGTTGCAGGGAAGGCTCTTTTCCCATATAACATGTAATGTGGGGTTTGCTCTATGGCAGAAGACCAGATTCTGTTAATTATGTAGTTCGCAGTTTGAATTGCTTCTCCCCAATACAGACTACTCATGTTAGTATCCGCTAACAGGGCGTCCTTCATTGTTTGCAGGACTCCGTTCCTGCGTTCTGCCACTCCATTTTGAAACAGAGAATAGGGGACTTGTTTTTTCTATGATGTATCCCTATGTTGTTAGCCATGTCTGGAACTTTCCAGACATGAACTCGGACCATCGATCCATCTGTAACTGGGCCACTTTTTGGTCATAACGTCTATCCACAAAGTTCACCCATGTCTTGAAATGGTTAAAGACTTCTGCCTTATTTTTCATTAGAAAGCAGAACGAAAACCATGTGTAGTCATCTACCACGACTAAGACATATTTTGCTCCTCCCATAGATGGCGCTAGAGGTCCTATTATATCTGCATGTACCAACTGAAACGGCCTCTGTGTTTGTCTATTACTTTCCTTGCTTATTTTTTGTACTTTTGACTTTGCAACTTTGCATACGTTACAATCCAAATAATTCTTACAAGGTTTCATTCTCAAACCTTTTGCTATGCTTTCCATTTTTTTGCACTACCCTGAAATTGGCATGACCCAGTCTCCTGTGCATCAAATGGGCACACTGGTCATGTGGTGGTGTTTTTAACCATAGCATGTGTTACATTGTTTTGTGTTCTCCCCTTTAGCACATACAAATTATTTTCAAGCTTTGCTGTAGCACAAACTCTGTTCTCCTTCTTAATTATACATGTGCTTTCAGCAAACGTAACTGTATACCCCTCCTTGTCCAAACAAGACACACTTAGGATATTACAGTCTAATTTGGGGACAAGCAAAACACCACGTAGTTCCCTTTTCAAACCTGGAACGTAAATAGTCCCTTCTCCTGTTACTGATGATTTCTCTCCCATTCGCCAGGCTCACGAAGCTGTGTTCCGAAGCACCTAGGGAGGAAAACAAATCTGGCTTATTAGTTAAATGGCAAACAGCTCCACTGTCCAGAATCCAGGTGGTGACCTTGGCGTTATCAGAAGCCTGCACAAGAGAAATCCTCCCTTGCTTCTTGCTTTCGCTTCTCCTGCCAGTTTCTCTGCAGTTCTTTTGCAAAATGCTTTTCCGACCCGCATTTGAAACAGCGTCTCACAGCCAAAGCCTTTTCCCCGTCTGCTCTCCATCCCTTCTGGAAGCAGCTCTCCTTTGCTGTGGGAATGTAGTCTCTAGTTCTGTCTTGAGACCTTTCATTTCTCCTTTCCTCTTCCTCCAACAGTCTGCCTGTCAGATTACTCAAGGGTTAAGTCCCTCTCTGGCATGGACTCAAGGCTTGTAACCAGCACATCGTAGTCTTCAGGAAGACTGCTCAGGATCACATACACTTTGTGATTCTCTGTGAAGTGCATGCCTCTCTGCTCGAGCTCCACAAACAGATTTCTCATCTGCTGCAAGTGCTCTGACATACTCCCATCATGGTCAAGCCTCGCTCTGTACAACTTCCGTGTTAAAGTAACTTTGCTTCCAGCAGAGTCTCTAACATAAACACGTTGCAGAGATAACCAGCATTGCCTAGCTGAGGTCAGTCCACGCACATGTATTAACTGGCTGTCCTCTAGGCACAGAATTTATCGTTGTTAAAGCCCTCTCATTTTGCTTTGTCTGTTCCTCATCCAGGACAGCAGGGGGGATTGGAAACAATCTGCCACAAGTCCTCCCTTCTCAGCAACATGTCGGCTTTAACTGACCACGTCAGATAGTTTCGTTCATTTAACTTTGTGAGAGGAAAACCTCCCATTCCTGCTGCCCCAATAGACTGCATTCTGCTGCCTCTTATCTCCATCCTCCGTCCTTTTCCCCTCCTGGGATCCGAATGGCAGGACTCTCACCTTTCTGGACTTTCTCCACTTCTGGACTGGTACCTTCTGGCACTCACCGGCCATGACTCAGCATTCTGCATGACTCAGCATCTTGCACATCTGTGCAAACATGGCTGCTAATTAACACAAACCTTGTTCTGTCTCAGGTTTGGAAATTATCCTTGACAAAGTGTCTGTGATATAAAAAAATGAGACGAAGATAAATCATTTCAGAACTTTTTCCACCTTTAATGAGACCTATCAACTGTACAACTCAGTTGAACAACAAACTGAAATCTTTTAGGTGGAGGGAAGTAAAAATAAAAAACTGAAATAATATGGTTGCATCTGTGTGCACACCTTATAACTGGGGATGTAGCTGTGTTCAGCAGTAAACAATCACATTCAAACTCGTGTTAAGTAGGAGTCAGTACACCACTGCCATCATTTAAAGTGTTGACATTTAAAATGTTAGAGACAATTGTATGTTGCATAAGATGTATACTATTGTTTGCCTTAGCTGTTAGACTGTGGTATCAGCTGTAACCAAGGTTCCCTCTAAACCGGGCACACGCATGACTCCACCTCCCTCTGCGCGTGAGGGGGGCAGAGGTGTGCACACACAGGGCTGAAGTTGCGCATGAGAGAGGTGGAGCCCCGCCCAGCAGGGCTGACAATTAGAGGATACGTTGCCTGTAACATAACAATATGTTTTCTTATGTAAAGAAAATTATTGTGAAGAGGCATTGGTTGTGCTTTGCAGCCAGATAATGCATTATTATTCCTTTGTGTGGACACCAAGTGTTACTGAATATAATGAAACAGCATTTGGAAGGAGTGCTAGTAGTATGTCTAATCGTGGGTTAGATCTTCATCCCTCCTGCTTTAGAACCCTGCAGCCAAGAGACATGGCTTCTGTGCCATGCTTGAAGAATGGCTTTGGGAACAGGCCATGAAGATTGGGTTTGAGAAAGAGGGTACAGTCTGAACTCCGAGGAAGACTCTCTTAACATACTGTGCTTTATTATGCATGCTAACCTCTGACAGCTATTTCATGTGGACTACCTAAATGAATAGTGGTTTTTTTAGATGTAGAGCTTTATGTGAGAAGAGTCACATTTGGATTGATGGGATACAAACAAACAAACAAAAATTCCCAGGCATTTTAAAGGCACAAGGATTAGGAATATAATTGTATTGGTTTCTTATAAAGAAAGCAATAATAGTGCTAAATTTGTAGATAAATAGTTGTGAAGGAATTATTCGGAAGATTCTAAGTGGAAAAAAATCTACTTCTGAAGCTCTAAGACTTGCATTATGCAAATTTACCAGATCCTTCATAATATCTTTGATCAAACTATAACAGATTAGACAGCCGTAGGAAAAAAAAAATACTGCATTGTATAATTTATTAACTGTAATAAATTATGCTGCAAATTTATACAAATAGTCAGAAATTTACAGAGCCTGCATTACAGTTTCTTGTATATACAATACTAAATATGCATATTAGTATAATTTATTTGTTAATAACTGATTATATATGAATCCCTCCCATTTGAAGCAAATATTATTCTTTGTATACAGTTTATTTAAATCACTTTTTCCTTTCATTCTAGGTCTATGTGCGATTAAGACCATTCTTCAGAGAATTTTTGGAACGCATGTCACAAATCTATGAGGTAATATATCTTGCCTAGGTTATGCATCTTTAAGAAATTCACTATAGGGCAGATAATAATAATATCCTCTCTTCATTTTTAGATCATTCTTTTTACTGCTTCTAAGAAGGTGTATGCAGACAAGTTGCTGAACATACTAGATCCAAAAAAGCAACTGGTCAGGTAAGCTGACCACAAAACATTGCATGTTATTTCCTTTAATCAGAATTCACAGTTTGTAAATTGGTAAAAATGTCAAAATCATAGCCCTCTGAAAAGACAAATATGCCTTTTCAGACATATAAAAGGCACAATGTTAGATGTAAAAGGAAGACAGAAAATGTTGGTATGGCAGAGTCTGCTTGAGCCCCTAACAACCTGTAGGATCTCAAGGGAGAACAGGAATTGCTGGCACCAGGAATAAGAGCACTGTTTTTACATTATTAGGATGCAGTGCAAGAAGACTTAATTAGGTTTGGGTAATCTCCATATTGCTTTAATTTGATATTTTAAAAATATGCTGCTGTTCTTTATTATTTTCTTCCAGAAGAATACAATACTCCACTTCCTGGTAGACTTCATTGTTAAGAGAGACACAGAGAGAGAGTGTGTGTGTAAAAAAACACATTTATTTTTAAATAATTTATTTTAAAAAGCCCAAATGCAACATCTACCCTAACTTTTCCTGGGTAACATAAACAACTTTATTAGTCAAATGTTAACGTTTATTTCAGAGTACTTAAATATGATTTTGAAGAAACAAAAAATTATCTGTGTTAAGTTTTAGACATTTGACTGGGTTGCAAGACAAGGCAAAACAAAACACAAGACTTTATTTAAAGTTTATTCTTAAAATTCAGCCTATCAAAAAAAAGAGAAAATATTTAGGAAAAAGCATCATTACACACATTTTTCTACATGTAATATGAATATGCTTTTAACTAACTGCAGGCATCGACTTTTCCGTGAGCATTGTGTTTGTGTACAAGGAAACTACATAAAGGATTTAAATATCCTTGGTAGAGATCTCTCAAAAACAATCATTATTGACAACTCACCACAAGCCTTTGCCTATCAGGTGAGTGTATTTTCTGTAATTCATTTTTAAATTTCACAAAAATTACAAAGGAAAATAAAAACAGAATGTATGTTGACATTGCTTCATGTGGTGTTAAACAAATAAAAAAGTAGTTTATCAGATGAGTGGAAACAGTACTAAAACCATTATCAATTTCATGTTTAGAACCAGGGTGGATTTGATTAAAATCAAATTGATTTAAGTCACGATTTAAATCAAAAAAGCAAATTTTAAAAATGTAAATCGTTATTTAAATCATGAATTAAATCACTTTGATTTTTAAAAAAAATACTGATTTTTTATCCACCCTGTTTAGAACTGTCCATTGCAAAGGGAATTTTATTACTTAGATATTTCAAGTGCTAATGAAATTGAATCAGAGATATACCACTTGTGGTTATGTGCTCAGATTTACAGATTTGTCCCTACATATGTGTCTGAATTAGGTATCACTATGTTTTTGAATTTAAAAAAATCGAGTACCAGTGATGCATCTTTTTTGCACTGTTGTTTTTGTGGGAAAGTACATAATACTTCTTGGAAACAAAAGTCCTCCTTCTTCATTGTCTCTGTGAACTCGCACAATGGGCTATTCTGTGCCCTTGGCATGAGTTCACAGATGACCATCGAAGAACCATAGTTACAAGTAAGCAACCTATCCTTATGTGACACAAATAGGCCTTCACTGTGGCAGCCAGCAATCTGCTTAAGCAACATGGACATATGAACTGAAATTTCCAGTTGATCTCTCCTCCCCAATTGAACAGCAGTTGGGCTTCAGTGGGAATTGCTTAAAAAAAACCCACATAGACTTGAAGGTATCACTCATTACCTTGCTGATCTTTTGTGAAACAGTCTAACAATTTAACTTGCTTCTTTCCCTCCCCATCCACTTTTTAAAATTATAGCTTTCAAATGGAATTCCCATAGAGAGCTGGTTCATGGATAAAAATGACAATGAACTCTTAAAATTGATTCCTTTTCTGGAGAAACTTGTGGAGCTGGTATGTATTTTCATGAGTGAATTTTGGATATATACTTTTCTCCTGAATTCTGTTTATGTATTTATTGAACGTATTTCCTCGCTGACTGTAAGATTGTCAGGTCAAAGCTGTCTGATGCCTTGAACATCTTCCTAAGAGTCCCACTGAACTTTATAGACCTCTAAGGAAAAATCAGAAGTCTATGTTTGTCACAGTGGCATTTATCCTAGTTAACGATTAATTCCAGAATGAAACCAATCATTTCAAAATTCATCTGGGTACCAAAGTTAAGTCTTTTCATTGGTGCAATCAGCTTGTCTAATTCTACAAGCTTTATTTCTACTGTGTTTCTATGTTCCATAAGCACAAAATTACTTCAAATATTACAACTCAAAATGTATTGAAAACATTCTTACAGCTATGAAGAAAACCATAGGCACAAATGCTTAAAAATATATGAAAACTAAACTTAATTTGCAGGCAAATACTAAAGTCAGAATCCAAATACAGTAGCAATATATTTTAAGCGTTCAAAAAAGAACAATGAGAATGTCTCAATTACATTCTAAAAATGCAGATGCTTATAACCTAAAAAGGCACAATAAAAAAGCAGAGAATGCATCTCTAAAATATTCTTAAAAGTATACATAAAGTAAAATTCATTTCTTAGTCTTTAAGCATATAAAAATACACACATAGAAAAGTTCCCTAATTCTTACATAGCCCAAGCCAGTTTGAATCTATGGAGGAAAATCCATGTTGTCCTCATCTGTTGCTGCTCTTTCTCTTACTGCTACATGATGGTTGTTGATATCCGGTGTGTGCAGTGTGACATGTTGTGTTGCCTTCTTGTGTTGATGAGTTGAATGTCTCCCTATATTTATAATTCTTCCAGTTGTTTACTTTTTGTCTTCAAACTGCATACAATCTATTTTCCAGTACCTCTTAAGTTATAAGGGTCTGATGCACCAAGGAAAAATGTTTAATACAAATCTCTATTATATTAAATCTCTACTGTAAGGGCTTGTAACTTAGAATCTGGCAAGCTACCACTTTGATGATAAACAGAATTATTGTGAGTAAAATTTTGCAAAGCCTGGAAAAATAAAGCCCTGTAACATAAAAGATCTGATGTACAAAGGTCCTGTAAAACCAGAGTACTGCAGTTACAGAGGGTGCAAGTTAGAGGACTTGCAAATGTCATCTCCAGTCATATTACCACACTGCAACATAAATACATTCTACTTATTTCAATACGCTTTCAATTCTCTCTTTTGTTTACACTTTATCATTTGTAAAACATGTTCAGCTGTCAGGTATGTTATGCTATAACTTATTACTTTGCTTGGCTGGAGCGCTGGCTAATTGTTTCCAATGACTTTAGTAAATTGTTGAAGGCTCATTTTTAAAAGCACTTTCATTTTCAGGGCTGCTTTTTCTACACCCCCTTTAATTGTTTTAACAGTCCTACATGCACAAAATTTCACATATTGACAAGATCACAAGAATAAACATGCTAGATCAGATAGTGGCCAGAATCCTGCTGGTGTTTCCATATGATTTGTATAATTTGCCATGTCTAGTGGATAAGTTGCCAGGACATATCTCAGATGATAAATTTATGACCAGGGACTCAATTGAGACATGTCCTGGCACTTCATCAGTTAGCTACAATTAGCCGTGGCAAATTCCTAAAACCGCAGACAAATTCCAATAGGATTCTGACCACTATCTCAGAAAATGGAGGCAGCAAATACTTACCATGAGTAATACTTACCGTTTATATCCTTATGCTCAGTGGCCACATCTACATCTTGCAGGGCTAATCTTGTCACTGGGCAGATGCATCGGGTAGCAGGCCCCCTAGAATTACACATTTGGGGCTATCCCCATGCCCCACCTCAGGAAGGATCCCATCAATGCTGCTTATTCCCCCTTCCATAATCACCTCCCCTTTGCTGCTGTGCCTCCGCAGACTACATGTTTGTTTGCATGGCAGCTCCTCTTCATCACTGCTGTCTGCCCTCCCAATATGTTTGTACATAAGGCCAAGACAAGAAAGGGACTTTTCAATAAAGGTTTGCCATGACAAGGTGTAGTACAGGGAGGAAAGGGGATACACACTTAGTACAGAACAGCTGCTCTTCTCCTGGCACAGGCAGTGGGAGAGCTTTAGCCACTGGTGACATCTTGTAGCACAATTTTATTTATTTATTTAAGCATCTCTAGCCTGCCACATGTAGGATTTCAGGGCACATTACGAAACTGTATAAAACAATTTTACAACTTAAAAAATTTAAAACAATTTAAAATCAAACAACGCAAAATTAAAACACTCAAACATTAAAAACAGCACTCAAATCTGCACACATCACAATCCTCACGCCCCAGTACATCTTGCCTTGGCATCAAAATGATGTCAATGTTGGTGCCAATCAACCCTACAAGCAGAGGACATTCCACAGTTTAAATGTTGTGACAGAAAAAGTCCTCCCTCATGATTCCATATAATGAACTGTTTTCACTGTTGGGACACAGAGGAAGACCTCCCCAGCAAATCCTAATGATCAGGCAGGTTTATATAGGGGAAGGTGCTCCTTCAAATATCTAGACCTCAATCCCTCTATTGTTTGAATAGGAGCTGTGTGAATATGCACTTCCTTCTGAATACCTAGAAATTTCCTATTATTCTGCTTTAGTGAATAACTGGGTTCTAGTATTTTCAAAGAGGCAGGACAACTTTTCCCTGCTCACCTTATCCACATCATGTTTTCTTTTATGCATGTTTGGTATGTCCCCTACAATATAAATAGTAAAATGTCATCAAGAAGATAGTCATGTCAGTCTGTTGCAGCAAAACCTACAGTCATTTAAGAGTAACAATAAAGCCCATGCCTTAAAATATGTGTAGTACTGTGGGCCACACTTCATATATCTGAAAAAGGAGACTAGCATCCACAAAAATTCCAAATTAAATTTGTCAGAAACATTTCAATATCAACATACTGTAACATCACTTTTAATCTGAACAATTTAACTATAAGCCAGAAAAAATACAATAAAATAAAACAGATTGTATGTTTTTAAAACCTTACAAGCTGTAACAGAAGGAGGGAGGGAATTCCTCTAAGAAGCTTCCTCTCTACTGCCTACCAGTTTTTATTATCTTAAGGATGGGCCAGTGAACGCAGTCTCTGAAGATGATCTTAAAGTTACACATATGTTTATACAGGTATAGGCTATCACTCAGATAATCTGTTGGGCTTTCAGAGCCACCATAAGCACTTTTGGTTGGGCCCAGAAACACACTGGCAACACGTGTAGTTGGTACAGAATTACTGCCTAGCCTTAACATGAAGAGGTGCTTTCTGTACCATATAGGATTTCTAATACATCTCAAAAAGAAGTTCCTTATAAAGTGTATAGCGTATTCTGTGAAGCTTCTCATGGTGTCTTAAATGTTATTTTACCAAAGCCCAAGTTGAACACATTAAGGAAACAAAGAAAGATGACAGTTTGCAGAGGTTTCATAGCACAATGGGTTGTATTGAATGTATGTATTCAAGGTGTGAATAACTGAATACACTAATCCTGTGGAGAGAAAATCTGAACAGTTTTCTGAATGGTATAGGAAAGAAAGAGTCTGATATATACGTTCTGCATAGAAATTGTTAAGCATCTCACAAAATAAGCCAGAATTCTGCAGAATCTGGGTTTTTCATTCACTAGAAAAAAGGGTTTTGGTGTGCAATACTTGACTGCTTCACCTTGTCTCCTTTCACCAACAGGAGCATATAGAACATAATTCATGGTTCATTGCTCACAATTTTAAAAAAAATTGTACACCAACTTCAGATCTTAGCATCAAATTCCAGTCTGTTAGTACAGGGGTCTCCAAACTTTTGAGTGTGAGGGCCACATTGTATATTTTCAACATCTTTGAGGGCCGAAGGAATGTGAGCATGCATGCGGCCACACGCATGCATCCCCCTGCACAGATGCCTGTCTGTAACCCCGCCCGCGTGCACGCACACATGCTGCACACACGCACGCAAGGGCTGAAGGGAACGGGCCGGATAAAATGCCAAGGCAGGCTGGATGTTGCCCATGGGCCGTAGTTTGGAGACCCCTGTGTTAGGAGAATGACAAACCAGAAATTGTGATTTGGACATAATGCTAAATTTTTCCTCCAGCTATTCAAAACTCTCTTATTGGTAAGAACAGCCAAACAGGAATAATTGGTCAATGTGTGCTAGCATGCTTGCTTGAGAATTCTCCAGAATTTTGTCTATTTGTTTTACACAAACATCGCCAATGACCAAAATCTTATTGGCTATTGATGCAATTTAAGTACAGTAGCATAAATTGCAGTGGTGAATTGCCACTAGTTCATAGGTCACCACTTGTATTTTTCATCATACATCGATCTAGGCCGCAGACAAGTCAGGTCTGAAGTACAGAATTTAACATTTTGATTCCAGGCCTATCCTATACAGTGACTATAACGCCTTGGTTTCTTCATCTTTAACAGAGTAAACCTTATAGATATAGGTGTCAGAACCAGTTGCAGGTGTCCATTATAAATTCTGTTACAAGTACAGTTTGTTATAACTAGTGAAATTTATTATTTTCCCCCACCTCTAGAATGAAGATGTTCGACCTCACATCAGAGACAGATTTCGCTTGCACGACTTACTACCCCCAGATTAAACACAAAATCTATGTCAGATAGCTCAAGAGGAAGAAAATGCAGGACCTTTTTGTTTGTTTGTTTTGGACTAAAACAAAAACATTGCCATTACTGTTGAAATTTTGCATTTTTGTACGTTGTCTCGCTTTTCTTATATCTGGTACCCAACAATAATAAAGGGTTACAGAAGAACTTTGTATATCGCCAAATGGAATACATACAATACAATACAGTAGGTAGGCTAGAACAGAAGCGTCTTTAGAACTAGTGCAACTCCCTTTTTTTTAATGTACAGGACATATGCCTGTTTTTAAAGAATTCTGTTTCTGCCACCAGCAGTTTGACCTATAAAACACAGGATTTATGAAATAACAGAGATTGAAAATGGACTCTTGTTTTCTCTCTGTTTGGTGCTCTTTAAGTGGGCTTTTAGCCACTTTGTGTTACTTTCAAGAGTCTCATTTCAACAGGAATGGCCAGTAAATGTTTTTTTTTCCTGTTAAGGTTTATAACCTTTTTACATTTTTGAACTGTATTAGATTTTAGAATTTCATTATGCATTCCTTTTAGTTGAGGCGGCTTCATAGTTTTCTGGGAATAGCCAAATGTTATTAGTTTTTTTTTTAATTATATGATTGAATGGCCATTTTCCCGCTTTGTCTGCCTGCATACTGTATATTTGTTTAAAAATATTACCTAGTTTTATTCCATGTAAGTTTCAGTTAGATATCTTTGTTTATAAATATATATATTTTTTGTTTCTGTAATATTCTACTGTAGTGGATTTTTTTCCCCAAAAATATCAAGAGACTGGCTAGATGAGAAGAAATTTAAGAATTACTAATATACAGAATATTTAAACCATTGTGATGGCATGATCCCCTATGGTGGTACACATCCATGGCTCATGGACAAGGATCAGTACCTTGGAATCTTCTGTGCATACAGGTCCTTGAGGAAAGTTTGCTCGGTCTAATGCAATGCAGTTACTTCTACCTTCAGTGTCCTCCAAGAATGAAGTATTGTGGAGAACAGCTCAGTATTTGAAACTATTTTCTACAGGTTGGTTTATCTGCTACACAGTCTACTGCAATCACTTCTAAAGTTTTATGTGTAGCAGTGAGAGTACCACCCCAGTAACTATGCATAACCCAATGGTCCAGTACACTCCTTTGCCGCCAGTGCAGCTGATATGCTATCATAGTGGTTTTCTATGCTATATGGAAATGGTTTTCAAGCCTTGGTTATCTAATGCAGCATGTACAAGAGGCTGATATTTTTTTAATGGAGTGTAATCTCCTTTTTAGGAGGCTTTTTATGGAAGGGAAAAATTTGTAAAAGTTAGTAAGCTTTGCCTCTAAACTGCATTAATATGCCACAGGCTCGGGCTGTTTTTGTGTAAAGGATGTTGCAGAATGGCACTTTTTCTAAAGAGAAGTTTGATATTTTGTATGCTTGTTAAAGAAAGTACAGTATTGGAAATTAAAGGTGGACAACTGATAATTGAGAAGTATGTCAATTAATTTTTTATGTATATTACCTGTTTACTTGTACAATTTTATTGTACAAATTACACACAGCTTCATTTTCAAATGAGTCCTTAAAATAAGGAAAATCTTTTTAGGAAAACATTTAATTTTTGTATTTTTTGATTTTAAAAGGCATGAGTTATGTCAATTTTTTCCAATGTATTAATGAAGATTTTAACTTTTCATCAGGTTGAGTGTTTTCTTACTATATTCTCTGTTGTATATGTAGCTAGCACATTGTGTCACAGAATTGTTTAAAAAGGTTAGCATGTAGAGCAAGCCTGCTTCTTTGTGGAGAATCATTATTCATTTGAAACAAAATTATGGTGAATTTCTGCACCTACAAATAAGGAAAGCAATTGCTATTCAGAATGTTGACTTCTTTGTATTTAAAGAAAGGTGTTTGTTTGCAGGAAAATGCTTACAGGTTCATTTCAATGAAAACTCTTTGAATGTGTTTATCTTTTAAGGCATCTTGGCATCTTTATACCAGTCATCTTTGACGTCTTTATTAAAATAAAATGTACATAATGTGACAGTTTGTGTGTGTGTGTGTGTGTGTGTGTATACATACATATATATGTGCATGTATGTGTGTATATACATACATAAGTGTGTGTGTGTGAGAGAGAGAGTGTGTGTGTGAGTGATTGCATAGAAGTGATCCCTGTAACTCCCTTCCTGTTTTGCTAATAACTGGTATATAGATACAATTGATTTTGAAATTCTGAGTTTGGAAATATGCCTTTGAAAAAAGAGCTCCAAGTTACCATTATTGAGAGCAATAGGTCCCTATTCTTGACTACTTTGTTAAATGGCACAAGTTTTGAAACACATTGCATGCAAGGGACATGTTCCACCCAAGCATCTCCAAGTCTGCAACAGACAGTCAGCAAGATTGTTTACATTACTTGTGTGATTTCTGGTTTACACTATGTAATGCCAGCAAGATTCTAACCAAGTGTCATTTATTTTTTCTTTAAAAAGATAAATAGTCAAGAATACTTCTTTATTCCTAATTAAATCATCATCTTAGACCTGCAGAGCTGGAAGGGACCCTATGGATCATCAAGACCAGCCCTTATCAAGGAGGCACAATGGGGAGTCAAGCTCCCAACCTCTGGCTCCACAGCCAGATACCTAAACCACTGAGCTACCCAGCATAATAACTCACAGCATACATTGTGAGTAGAAAAGCTAATATTATAGGCCATGTAGATCCACCACCTTGCGCTGAGTTTCTTCAGCTTGGAAATAATTATGTAGAACTAGCAAATAACAGATGGGATCCATGATAGTCCTTTCAAAGAAGAAAATATGCCTCACCCAGTGAACGTGAGATGGTAATTTGTTATGCTGTGTTAAGAGATCATTTTGTGGTCCCCAGAAAAATAAACCCAACTTAGTATACCCTAAATAAAATTGATGGACATTTTTCTGTGACTTGACGAAAAACTGTACAGCATCTTTTTAGAGTACCTTTTAAAACCATTCATGTATTTTCATAGAAAATCATTACAAAGTTGATACAATGCATATTACAAACGTATGTGTTTGAAGGAAAAACAAGAATGTGACCTTTTATGTTCTTGGATTCTGGATTACTCCTGGATTATTAGAAATGTGTGGAAAGTTACAGAAATACCTAGGACAACCAAATCAACCCTTGCAGGCTGCTCTGTAAATACATATTAAAGTATCATTTTGTAATTTGGTGCAAGTCTGATTTTTAATTCTGATTACAATCTTTTAATGGAAATGTAAAAATGCATGTTTGATGGCTGCAAATGTTCTATGGTACTATCAGGGTTGGGGGGTTGCATGGAAAGAAAGAAAGTGAATGAGGGGTCTTCTTAACCTTAGAGCAAATCAGCCATTGTGAAGAATCACTTTTTTTTTAATACACAACGTGACTTCTTATTTGTGTAATAAAATACCTCCAGCTGTCCAGGGTTTCTATAACTTGTTTGAGTGAAAAATCATGCCACTTTCTTCCCTTCATCAAGTGCAGTCGCCTGACACACACAACATTATATCTAAAGAAAAGAAAAACAGCTTCTCAAAGAAGCTGGGATTCAGGGATGGATCCAACTTTGGTGGATCCCTCACACAGAAGGGCTCCTTCCATGGGAGATATTGCATCCAGTGGAGCATCTACGCTGGCAGAATGGAGCAAAAAGCCATTTTTGTTTTTTCACGAGGAGGAACATTGTCACCCCCTTATAATAACTTGAAAAGTTACTGTGGAGGGCTTGGTGAAATAGTGGAGAAAATAGTGCTCAGTGCTGCCCAGAAGGATGCTATCAGTGATGGAATAAATACATGAGTCAAATCTGGTCGAACAGCCAAAGAAGAGGAGGAGAGGAATGCGCTCCGACCGGTGAGTGGGTCATTGCCCATCTTTAATGCCAACTAATGGTTTGACCTTCCAAATACAGGCAAACTAAAGCTAAAAGTGGCCTGTCTGCTTTTGCTTTCTATTTGCTTCATCCAGGTTTTTTTTTTATCATGCATCGATCTTCACAGGCCAGAACTACAGCTATAATCACAGAGCTTTGGTGTACCATATTTACCATCAACAATGGGAGTCTGATTTTCTGGCTAACCAGAAAGCATACATCAAATTGACAACCCCAACAAATTAAGCTTTCTCAATGATATAGCTTTCCATGTCTTTAAATTTTGTGTATTGTATTAGCTTCCAATCTCCTTAAGTTTTTAATCTAATCTCTTTGATAGTACTTTTTAATTTGCAGAATAAGCTGTGTGTTATCCTTAGGAGTCTGAGGGATCAGCTGCTGCTAGTCATAGTACAAGTGTCTTTAAACCCAGCTAGATCAAACCTATTCTCCAGGGAGCTTGTATTAGCTTTTCTGCATTTATTTTCTACAGAGTTCATACTTTCTATACTACTACTAATAATGTGTCATCAAGTCGATCCTGACATAAGGTAACCCTTTCTGGGGTTTTCTAGGTAGAACATACTCAGAAATGGTTTATCATTCACTTCTGGGGATGCTGTGGGACTGCACAGTTTGCTTAAGGCTACACAGGCTGGCTCTTCTCCCAGGAGGCACAGTGGGGAATTGAACTCCCAATTCACTGAACTATCTAGTGAGTTTCATACTCTAGCATGAAAAATTGGCATGGTCATGCTTATAAACACCAATTAAATACAGTGGGTGGGTAGAGAGTAATGTGAGATTATGGCCCTCTCTATAATTGCCAGCAACCCAGCTAACACAGCCAAAGGGAAGGGATAATGGGAGTGGTTATTCATCAATATCTTGG